>CP136061.1:226441693-227764804 GCA_032622095.1 Siphonodentalium dalli
TAACACACATTGCAGCAAGATAGTGCCACGCCAACTTATAACGCACACTGCAATATAAAAGTGCCACGCCCATTTATAACGCACACCCGCACTAAAAAGTGCCATGCCCATTATAGCGCACACTGCACTAAAAAAGTGCCTACCCCCACTTATTACGCACACTGCACTAAAAAAGTGCCACGCTATAAGATTTTGATGCAGAATTATCATGTTAATGGGGGTAGCAAGAGTTATTCCCCTTGATTGTGTGTCTGAAAAATGAAATTTTTATGCAAAATGGCCAAAATAAGCGATTTTCCCGGCCCGTATGACACAAAAACAAGTTTTTTCGGAGCATAGCCGCTTATGTTGTCTAGAAGAACACTGCTTTCTCACAATAATATCAAAAAGGTTCAACTTCTCACCACTTTGATTTCCAAAAATATATTTTTCATGCAGATGACAAATTTTAGGTGCTTAAAAGTAACGCTGGTGTCTGGAGCCACTGTTTCGCAGAAATCGCTACTACATGATACTGGTGGGGGTCAAGGTCACATGAAACAATATTATTCAAAAATCAAAGACAACCTCTAAAAATCCACAAATTCATAACTAACCTTCTCTCAATAAAACATACCATACTCATCATGGTGTCAGAAAACACTGATAATCTATTTAAGAAATTTACCCCCCCCCCCCCCCCCCCCTACTCATCATTCGAAACTGTGGAAGAGCCGGACCAATCCAGTGATAGCAGAATCGAATTACTCAAGAGCCTCACCCAAATAAGGAAGTTGAATTTATTTGTATTTTTATTGATATTGTGAATCGTAGGGATGATTTATATTTAAGAGACGAGTAGTACCGTCGCACCGGATAAATAAACAATGTGTTATCCGAAAGCGATAAACTTAAAATGATCACAACCAACGATCACGTCGTAAAATGTTATGACGTACTCGATATTAAAGCTAGATTATTTTTTTCCAGGTTTCTCTGCAGAAGTTTAAATTATAATCGGAGACGGGATGTGTAATCCCTGCATCACTAGGATTTCCCCATAAACGAACCGTCTGTTCAACGTTTTCTGGTGACTTTCGGTTACAGTACACCAATTATTCTCCATAGGCGACAGTTTTAATGTCTAACTTTCTAACTTAACTTTCTAACCTAGTCTATTTTGAAGAATAACTCTTCGGACCCAATATGGCCCAAAACAATTAATATAGGTCTGTTGTGCTTTTTCCATTTTTAAATTTACCGCTTTTGATACTACCCTAATTCCGCACCAAAAAATCATCATCAAATTTTCAAACATACCCCCATTAAATGCCAGGTTAATTATTTCACCACCCTGGATCAATATTCATCTAGGTATAATATTTCCATGGTGGCATTGATTTTTTCTTTTCTTTTTTCAGCATTAATTTTCAGCATTAATTGTATCCCTCATCTTAATCAACCATTCAGCTACAACGTGTGTTTTTATGCTGATTTGAGTGTGGGGTAACAGCACATCAAGGGGGATAATAAAATTAATTATTTAATTGATAGAAGTGTTTGTTGATATGTATCTTCGATTCATACGTATTATTTTATACCCAGGAACTATATAAAACTTGTTAGGAAAAGATCACCTTAAAGGTACTCAATCTGAATTAATGCTCCTAAATTACTCCCATCAAAGCTTAGAGTCATCAGATATCGATTTTTTAAGTTTGTTATGTCTCGTGATGTGCAATTAAATGTGGCCCAAAAACAGAAATAATCGATGGCTCCCATTTAGAGGTGACCCCAGAGATCCGTATGAAGTTTGATGACGATCGGATGAGGGATGTGACCTGTAGGGTGTGCCGTAAGGATTTAGTCATGCAAAGAGTAAAATTCAAGATGTCCATGTTTTTTAACAAATTTTGGAAATAATTGATGGCTCCCATCTAGAGGTCACCCCGAAGATCCATATGAAGTTTGGTGGCGATTAGATGAGGGATGTGGTCTGAAGGGTTTGCCCAAAGGATTTAGTCATGCACAGAGTAAAATTCAAGATAGCTGCCGGCGGCCACTCAAAACATTTCTCCATAAATGCGGGCTGCAGTGTGTGCGGTGGATTCAAATTTGAAATCCAAAATGGCTGCTGGTGGCCATGTTTTTAAATAAAATTGGAAACATTCGATGGCTCCCATCTGGAGGTCACTCCGAAGATCCATATAAAGTTTGGTGATGATCGGCCGAGGGGAATGCGGCCTGTAGGGTGAGCCAAATGAAATTGTTGACGGACGAATGTACTAACGACGGACATCAACCCACGGCAATAGCTCAAACTTTACAAAGTATCTATGAAGAGTCCAGAATTGACCCATAATACCTAACAAGGCAAATAGAATTAAGTATCTCCAAGAATTTTTACAGTTAACACCCAGTGTTGTTATTTGCAAAAACAAAACTGAAAGGCGATATCTGTCAATCATAGAACTATTTGTGTGCTGTGACATCATTCTGCAGGGGATTGCCTGCATAAACTATTTATAGAGGTGGTAAAATGAATGATAGTGAAATCGGTTAGACACTGTAATGCATAGCTTGTTCGAGAGTCTGATTTTAATTGCAATACTAGATGTTACTCTTGGTGTTTTGTGAATAATAATTCACAAGTTTCATAGAAATTTTTTTGTTGGAAGGGATGCTAGGATGTGATAGAGCATCTGTAATGGACAAGACAAAATTCAACAAAAGATATAATTAATAAGCATTTATTGATATAACTAAGTGCACTTATTAATGTCCAAGCACTATATAATGAGAGGCCATTCACTCAACAACAAATTTTAAAGGAGAGAACATCATTTATTTAGTAAACAGCCAGTCCACATACATCACAGGGAGTAAAATAACTTTTTGTTTTGCACAGCAAAAGGCTTTTTAACACGTTGAGTGCCAACTACAGTAATGCCCTAAATATTGACTCCTTAACCACAGCAGAATTATAGGTAACTTTTCAGGATTTAGTCGGAAATATGGCTTGTTGCCATTCATCAGAAAACTCTCAGTGAGAGCTTTCCGATGAATGGCAACCAAGCCCATATTTCCAACTAAATCCTGAAAAGTTACCCATAATTCTGCTGTAGTTAAGGAGTCAATTATTTAGGGCATTACTGTATGAGTTATCTCCTACTTTTTGCATGTAATTGACTGGGAGTCAGCACTTAAAAACATATTATGGGGACTTGTTCGGGTGCATAAAACTGATCAGTTAGTATTGAGGAACTATGCCAACTGGAGGAATGTAGCATCCTATCTCAGGCAAATCGACCGTACCATTCCTTAGAAACCATCGTCGGAACTACGCCCAATTGTAAATATTTACTTTTCGATTCGGGACGCTTCTATCGGCGATGAATAAACGAAAACGATTTCGCCACCAAGAGTCACTGCATTAATTAATATATAAGACTGATGGTGTGTGTTTGTCAATTTGGATATAATATTGGTGAAATATCTATATTGGGCAAGATTATTCTCCATTTCTATTTGACCACCCTACCGGAGTGTTTCACATCACTTTAAATGTTAACTTGGAATATTGAATAGCCATTTTGAAGGCAGTTTTATTTCCAAGAAACCAACCAGTGAAAACAACTTTGTGTTCTCATCATCAATCAAGGTTTCTGTGAGCTTTCAGTTTACAGCCAATATTTGAATCTGGCTAATATCTAATACTCCAACTACTTGTTCAGTATAACAGCAAGTACAAGTCTCAAAGTGTGTTGCCTGAATTCAGTTACATGTAATTCAAAGAGATTTCCTAAATATCATCTCTCATACCCGTCCCAAATTTCGGAAAGTATCTACTAGAGGATCTCACAAGGCTGGCTGGAAATGGTTTGGAAAACATGTGAAGAGCAACTACATGTATAGCATTTTCCAATATTTGATTAGAAAAATGCTACACACAAGTTATGTTTACTCTCTACATACATCATAATAATGCACACTGTTAAATTCATTTACACTAATCTTTTTAATGTTTTAAGAAGAAACCCATGACATATAGGTCTTTGAAAGGATACCATATTTATTTCACTAAAAATAACTCAATATAATTTTATTCCAATGCACCATTTTCCAACTACACCACTGCTTTGACGCAGGGGTGCAAAAACAATCCTAAAAAACATTTAGGCAGGGAAAAGACTTCAATGCTAAAAAAAAATTCAAAGTTTTGAGTATATATTATATTTATCCATAATTAATGGTGTTAGTTCAGTTGCCACTTTAGTTTTGAATCCAATGCTTAAAAAAGGAATACATTTTAATTTCCCAATCCATAGCCTGGTCATCTTTGTTACGAAACACAACCAACATTCGACCAAACAAACTTTGTTCTCTCCCCCACATTCACACACCATAAGCATACTTTGAGCACCATAGGAATTAATTCAATCAATAATATTAACCCTTTCATAATGGGAGCTGCACTGGTGCAGAATTAAAGATCCTGTACCAGTGCATTCTCTTATATATCAGTCTCCCATAGGGAGTCCTCGCATATATCAGAGAATACACTGGCTTACAAGGTAAGGTAAATATTGTTAGGCCATTATATTCTCTTATATATGCAAGGCTCCCTATGGGAGACTCGCATATATAAGAAAATGCATTGGCACAGGGTTTTGCAAAATTTCAGGAAGCTCCAGTCATGAAGGGTTATCCATAAAAACATTTTTGAGAATTACAAGCTATGAACATATATTACTAACTATACAAAATGTGAAGAAATATTCATATAAAAATAAAAATCATATCACTAACAATTGAGTGAATGTGAAAAGATGCTTAACAGGTTTTATCCTCCAATGATTGAGATATTGCCCCCTTGTTACCTGAGTATCATATCTGAATTTCGGACCCGGAAAATGAATACAGTAATTTTATCAGTTGGTTTAAACATCAGGGTAAAGAATCTCTAGATGTAGGAGGGAATAAAAAGCCTGGCTTGAATCGCAGCTTAGCGACAATTTGGTGCTATAAAAGCTGCGATAATATTGAGAACCAGTAAACAGGGGGTATCCAAATCCTACGTACCACATAAGTAAGTGAAGTAAGTAAATCACGTACCACATAATAGCACCCTGTACAATACAGCCCTGTTAATTTGTGTCGGCTGACCCAAGGCAAATGCTAAGGCAAAAATTAATTTCATAAGCTATTTATTTTAGCCAAGGCAAATTTCAGAGCCTGTTTAATTTGGCGTGAAAAATTAACACTTTGCTCTTTCACATGTAATACTCAAGTGGAGGCTGCAGACAGCAAAAATAATTGTTGAATGCCAAGGACATACTATTGAGATAACATGGACCATTTTGATAATCCGCAATTTTCAGCCAGACACAACCAAGTCAGCTAATATAACGGACCAAGTTCCATTTGTTAAACTGAAGTTAACCCTTTCTATACTAAATACTCAATGACAATAGTTATCCCATAGTAAATGTTCAGATAATAAGTTCAACAAAGGATGACCATAGGTCATTTTGTGTAACTTATTATCTGAACATTTCCCACCAATGAATATGAATCAGTCTGCTCTTGTATTATCTGTCTTGTTGTCTGAATTCATGTACAGTAATGCTCTAAATGTATGATGTATATAATGTATAATGCCCAAAATAATCATCAATATAAGTACATGGAAAAAATAGATTGACTTTGTTCTTATTTTTATTATTAATAGCTCTCCAATAATGAGATTTCGCATTTAAAAACCATTGTTACGGAAACATTACTGTTAAAGTGGCATTGTCGATCAAAGTCTACTTATAACCAATAGATAACAAAGCTTAATCAAAACTTGAAGTTAAACATTGTAAAAGGTCAAAGCATTGAAAAGTATTCTGAAAATCATATTCAGACTAAAATATTTGAAGTTACTACATGATTAGCGATTTAGTTGAGAAATCACTGTAACAGTTTTGTTTACATAACAATGGTTTCAATAAACGAAATTTCATGTGGCACCTTTTTAGTGCAGCGTGCGTTATAAGTGGCCGTGGCACTATTTTAGTGCAGCGTGCGTTATAAGTGGGTGTGGTACTTTTTTAGTGCAGCGTGCGTTATAATTGGCCGTGGCACTTTTTTAGTGCAGCGTGCGTTATAAGTGGGTGTGGTACTTTTTTAGTGCAGCGTGAGTTATAAGTGGGCGTTGCACTTTTTTAGTGCAGCGTGCGTTATAAGTGGGCGTGGCACTTTTTTAGTGCAGCGTGCGTTATAAGTGGGCGTGGCACTTTTTTAGTGCAGCGTGCGTTATAAGTGGGTGTGGCACCTTTTTAGTGCAGCGTGCGTTATAAGTGGCTGTGGCACTTTTTTAGTGCAGCGTGCGTTATAAGTGGGTGTGGTACTGTTTTAGTGCAGCGTGCGTTATAAGTGGGCGTGGCACCTTTTTAGTGCAGCGTGCGTTATAAGTGGGCGTGACACTTTTTTAATGCAGCGTGCGTGGCACTTTTTTAGTGCAGCGTGCGATATAAGTGGCCGTGGCACTTTTTTAGTGCAGCGTGCGTTATAAGTGGGCGTGACACTTTTTTAATGCAGCGTGCGTGGCACTTTTTTAGTGCAGCGTGCGATATAAGTGGCCGTGGCACTTTTTTAGTGCAGCGTGCGTTATAAGTGGGTGTGGTACTTTTTTAGTGCAGCGTGAGTTATAAGTGGGCGTTGCACTTTTTTAGTGCAGCGTGCGTTATAAGTGGGCGTGGCACTTTTTTAGTGCAGCGTGCGTTATAAGTGGGCGTGGCACTTTTTTAGTGCAGCGTGCGTTATAAGTGGGTGTGGCACCTTTTTAGTGCAGCGTGCGTTATAAGTGGCCGTGGCACTTTTTTAGTGCAGCGTGCGTTATAAGTGGGTGTGGTACTGTTTTAGTGCAGCGTGCGTTATAAGTGGGCGTGGCACCTTTTTAGTGCAGCGTGCGTTATAAGTGGGCGTGACACTTTTTAAATGCAGCGTGCGTGGCACTTTTTTAGTGCAGCGTGCGATATAAGTGGCCGTGGCACTTTTTTTAGTGCAGCGTGCGTTATAAGTGGGCGTGGCACCTTTTTAGTGCAGCGTGCGTTATAAGTGGTTTGACACTTTTTTAATGCAGCGTGCGTGGCACTTTTTTAGTGCAGCGTGCGATATAAGTGGCCGTGGCACTTTTTTAGTGCAGCGTGCGTTATAAGTGGGCGTGGCACTTTTTTAGTGCAGCGTGCGTCATAAGTGGGCGTGACTTTTTTAGTGCAGCGTGCGTCATAAGTGGGCGTGACTTTTTTAGTGCAGCGTGCGTTGTAAGTGGGCGTGGCACTTGTATAGTGCAGCGTGCATTATAAGTGGGCGTGGCATTTTTATAGTGCAGCGTGCGTTCTAAGTGGGCGTGGCACCTTTTTAGCGCAGCGTGCGTTACAAGTGGGCGTGGCAATTTTTAGCTCATCGTGCGTAATAAGTCGGCGTGGCACCTTTTAATTGCAGCGTGCGTTCTAAGTGGGTGTGGCACATTTTTAGTGCGTTATAAGTGGGCGTGGCACTGTTTTAGTGCAGCGTGCGTTATACGTGGGCGTGGCACTTTTTTAGCGCATCTTGCGTTACAAGTGGGCGTGGCACTTTTTAGCGCATCGTGTGTTATAAGTGGGCGTGGCACATTTTTAGTGCAGCGTGCGTTATAAGTGGGCGTGGCAATATAACGCACGCTGTACTAAACAATTGACACGCCCACTTATAACGCACGCTGCTATAAAAAATGCCACGCTCACTTATAACGCACGCTGCACTAAAAATAGTTCCACGCCCACTTATAACACACGCTGCACTGAAATCAGCCACGCCCACTTATAACGCACGGTGAACTAAGAAAGTACCACGCCCACTTATAACGCACGCTGCACTGAAAACAGCCACGCCCACTTATAACGCACACTTTACTCAAAAGTGCCACGCCCACTTATAACGCACGCCGCACTCATAACAGCCACACCCACTTATGACGCACGCCGCACTAAAAAAGTACCACGCCCACTTATAACACACACTGCACTAAAAAGTACCACGCCCACTTATAATGCACACTGTAATGTAAATGTGCCACGCCCACTTATAACACTGCACTACAAAAGTGCAACGTCCACTTTTAACGCACACTGCTCTAAATAAAGTGCCACACCTGCCTATAACGCACACTGCACTAAAATGGTGCCACGCCCACTTATAACGCACACTGCACTAAAAAAAGTGCCACGCCCACTTATAGTGCACACTGCACAAACAAAAAGTGCCACGTCCACTTTATAACGCACACTGCACTAAAAGTGCCACTCCTGCCTATAACGCACACTACCCTTAAAATGTGCCACGCCCACTTATAACGCACACTTCACTGTAAAAGTGCCTCGCCCACTTATAACGCACACTACACTGAATAAAATGCCACGCCTACTTATAACGCACACTGCACTAAAAAAGTGCCACGCCCATTATAACGCACTCTTCAGTAAAAAAAAGTGTCACGCCCACTTATAACGCACACTGCACTAAACAAAGTGCCACGCCCACTTTTAACGCACATTTCACTAAAAAGTGCAACGCCCACTTACAACGCACACTTTACTCAAAAGTTCACACCCACTTATAACGCAGTGTACTAAACAAGTGCCACGCCCACTTATAACACACACTGCACTATACAAATGCCACGCCCACTTATAACGCATACTTTACTCTAAAAGTGCCACGCCCACTTATAACACACATTGCAGCAAGATAGTGCCACGCCAACTTATAACGCACACTGCAATATAAAAGTGCCACGCCCATTTATAACGCACACCGCACTAAAAAGTGCCATGCCCATTATAGCGCACACTGCACTAAAAAAGTGCCTACCCCACTTATTACGCACACTGCACTAAAAAGTGCCACGCTATAAGATTTTGATGCAGAATTATCATGTTAATGGGGGTAGCAAGAGTTATTCCCCTTGATTGTGTGTCTGAAAAATGAAATTTTTATGCAAAATGGCCAAAATAAGCGATTTTCCGGCCCGTATGACACAAAAACAAGTTTTTTCGGAGCATAGCCGCTTATGTTGTCTAGAAGAACACTGCTTTCTCACAATAATATCAAAAAGGTTCAACTTCTCACCACTTTGATTTCCAAAAATATATTTTTCATGCAGATGACAAATTTTAGGTGCTTAAAAGTAACGCTGGTGTCTGGAGCCACTGTTTCGCAGAAATCGCTACTACATGATACTGGTGGGGTCAAGGTCACATGAAACAATATTATTCAAAAATCAAAGACAACCTCTAAAAATCCACAAATTCATAACTAACCTTCTCTCAATAAACATACCATACTCATCATGGTGTCAGAAAACACTGATAATCTATTTAAGAAATTTACCCCCCCCCCCCCTACTCATCATTCGAAACTGTGGAAGAGCCGGACCAATCCAGTGATAGCAGAATCGAATTACTCAAGAGCCTCACCCAAATAAGGAAGTTGAATTTATTTGTATTTTTATTGATATTGTGAATCGTAGGGATGATTTATATTTAAGAGACGAGTAGTACCGTCGCACCGGATAAATAAACAATGTGTTATCCGAAAGCGATAAACTTAAAATGATCACAACCAACGATCACGTCGTAAAATGTTATGACGTACTCGATATTAAAGCTAGATTATTTTTTTCCAGGTTTCTCTGCAGAAGTTTAAATTATAATCGGAGACGGGATGTGTAATCCCTGCATCACTAGGATTTCCCCATAAACGAACCGTCTGTTCAACGTTTTCTGGTGACTTTCGGTTACAGTACACCAATTATTCTCCATAGGCGACAGTTTTAATGTCTAACTTTCTAACTTAACTTTCTAACCTAGTCTATTTTGAAGAATAACTCTTCGGACCCAATATGGCCCAAAACAATTAATATAGGTCTGTTGTGCTTTTTCCATTTTTAAATTTACCGCTTTTGATACTACCCTAATTCCGCACCAAAAAATCATCATCAAATTTTCAAACATACCCCCATTAAATGCCAGGTTAATTATTTCACCACCCTGGATCAATATTCATCTAGGTATAATATTTCCATGGTGGCATTGATTTTTTCTTTTCTTTTTTCAGCATTAATTGTATCCCTATCTTAATCAACCATTCAGCTACAACGTGTGTTTTTATGCTGATTTGAGTGTGGGGTAACAGCACATCAAGGGGGATAATAAAATTAATTATTTAATTGATAGAAGTGTTTGTTGATATGTATCTTCGATTCATACGTATTATTTTATACCCAGGAACTATATAAAACTTGTTAGGAAAAGATCACCTTAAAGGTACTCAATCTGAATTAATGCTCCTAAATTACTCCCATCAAAGCTTAGAGTCATCAGAATCAGATATCGATTTTTTAAGTTTGTTATGTCTCGTGATGTGCAATTAAATGTGGCCCCAAAAACAGAAATAATCGATGGCTCCCATTTAGAGGTGACCCCAGAGATCCGTATGAAGTTTGATGACGATCGGATGAGGGATGTGACCTGTAGGGTGTGCCGTAAGGATTTAGTCATGCAAAGAGTAAAATTCAAGATGTCCATGTTTTTTAACAAATTTTGGAAATAATTGATGGCTCCCATCTAGAGGTCACCCCGAAGATCCATATGAAGTTTGGTGGCGATTAGATGAGGGATGTGGTCTGAAGGGTTTGCCAAAGGATTTAGTCATGCACAGAGTAAAATTCAAGATAGCTGCCGGCGGCCACTCAAAACATTTCTCCATAAATGCGGGCTGCAGTGTGTGCCGGTGGATTCAAATTTGAAATCCAAAATGGCTGCTGGTGGCCATGTTTTTCAAAAAAATTTGGAAACATTCGATGGCTCCCATCTGGAGGTCACTCCGAAGATCCATATAAAGTTTGGTGATGATCGGCCGAGGGAATGCGGCCTGTAGGGTGAGCCAAATGAAATTGTTGACGGACGAATGTACTAACGACGGACATCAACCCACGGCAATAGCTCAAACTTTACAAAGTATCTATGAAGAGTCCAGAATTGACCCATAATACCTAACAAGGCAAATAGAATTAAGTATCTCCAAGAATTTTTACAGTTAACACCCAGTGTTGTTATTTGCAAAAACAAAACTGAAAGGCGATATCTGTCAATCATAGAATTATTTGTGTGCTGTGACATCATTCTGCAGGGATTGCCTGCATAAACTATTTATAGAGGTGGTAAAATGAATGATAGTGAAATCGGTTAGACACTGTAATGCATAGCTTGTTCGAGAGTCTGATTTTAATTGCAATACTAGATGTTACTCTTGGTGTTTTGTGAATAATAATTCACAAGTTTCATAGAAATTTTTTTGTTGGAAGGGATGCTAGGATGTGATAGAGCATCTGTAATGGACAAGACAAAATTCAACAAAAGATATAATTAATAAGCATTTATTGATATAACTAAGTGCACTTATTAATGTCCAAGCACTATATAATGAGAGGCCATTCACTCAACAACAAATTTTAAAGGGAGAGAACATCATTTATTTAGTAAACAGCCAGTCCACATACATCACAGGGAGTAAAATAACTTTTTGTTTTGCACAGCAAAAGGCTTTTTAACACGTTGAGTGCCAACTACAGTAATGCCCTAAATAATTGACTCCTTAACCACAGCAGAATTATAGGTAACTTTTCAGGATTTAGTCGGAAATATGGCTTGTTGCCATTCATCAGAAAACTCTCAGTGAGAGCTTTCCGATGAATGGCAACAAGCCATATTTCCAACTAAATCCTGAAAAGTTACCCATAATTCTGCTGTAGTTAAGGAGTCAATTATTTAGGGCATTACTGTATGAGTTATCTCCTACTTTTTGCATGTAATTGACTGGGAGTCAGCACTTAAAAACATATTATGGACTTGTTCGGGTGCATAAAACTGATCAGTTAGTATTGAGGAACTATGCCAACTGGAGGAATGTAGCATCCTATCTCAGGCAAATCGACCGTACCATTCCATAGAAACCATCGTCGGAACTACGCCCAATTGTAAATATTTACTTTTCGATTCGGGACGCATCTATCGGCGATGAATAAACGAAAACGATTTCGCCACCAAGAGTCACTGCATTTAATTAATATATAAGACTGATGGTGTGTGTTGTCAATTTGGATATAATATTGGTGAAAATATCTATATTGGGCAAGATTATTCTCCATTTCTATTTGACCACCCTACCGGAGTGTTTCACATCACTTTAAATGTTAACTTGGAATATTGAATAGCCATTTTGAAGGGCAGTTTTATTTCCCAAGAAACCAACCAGTGAAACAACTTTGTGTTCTCAGCATCAATCAAGGTTTCTGTGAGCTTTCAGTTTACAGCCAATATTTGAATCTGGCTAATATCTAATACTCCAACTACTTGTTCAGTATAACAGCAAGTACAAGTCTCAAAGTGTGTTGCCTGAATTCAGTTACATGTAATTCAAAGAGATTTCCTAAATATCATCTCTCATACCCGTCCCAAATTTCGGAAAGTATCTACTAGAGGATCTCACAAGGCTGGCTGGAAATGGTTTGGAAAACATGTGAAGAGCAACTACATGTATAGCATTTTCCAATATTTGATTAGAAAAATGCTACACACAAGTTATTTTACTCTCTACATACATCATAATAATGCACACTGTTAAATTCATTTACACTAATCTTTTTAATGTTTTAAGAAGAAACCCATGACATATAGTCTTTGAAAGGATACCATATTTATTTCACTAAAAATAACTCAATATAATTTTATTCCAAATGCACCATTTTCCAACTACACCACTGCTTTGACGCAGGGGTGCAAAAACAATCCTAAAAAACATTTAGGCAGGGAAAAGACTTCAATGCTAAAAAAAAATTCAAAGTTTTGAGTATATATTATATTTATCCATAATTAATGGTGTTAGTTCAGTTGCCACTTTAGTTTTGAATCCAATGCTTAAAAAAGGAATACATTTTAATTTCCCAATCCCATAGCCTGGTCATCTTTGTTACGAAACACAACCAACATTCGACCAAACAAACTTTGTTCTCTCCCCACATTCACACACCATAAGCATACTTTGAGCACCATAGGAATTAATTCAATCAATAATATTAACCCTTTCATAATGGGAGCTGCACTGGTGCAGAATTAAAGATCCTGTACCAGTGCATTCTCTTATATATCAGTCTCCCATAGGGAGTCTCGCATATATCAGAGAATACACTGGCTTACAAGGTAAAGGTAAATATTGTTAGGCCATTATATTCTCTTATATATGCAAGGCTCCCTATGGGAGACTCGCATATATAAGAAAATGCATTGGCACAGGGGTTTTGCAAAATTTCAGGAAGCTCCAGTCATGGAAGGGTTATCCATAAAACATTTTTGAGAATTACAAGCTATGAACATATATTACTAACTATACAAAATGTGAAGAAATATTCATATAAAAATAAAAATCATATCACTAACAATTGAGTGGAATGTGAAAAGATGCTTAACAGGTTTTATCCTCCAATGATTGAGATATTGCCCCCTTGTTACCTGAGTATCATATCTGAATTTCGGACCCGGAAAATGAATACAGTAATTTTATCAGTTGGTTTAAACATCAGGGTAAAGAATCTCTAGATGTAGGAGGGAATAAAAAGCCCTGGCTTGAATCGCAGCTTAGCGACAATTTGGTGCTATAAAAGCTGCGATAATATTGAGAACCAGTAAACAGGGGGTATCCAAATCCTACGTACCACATAAGTAAGTGAAGCCTTGCATATATAAGAGAATATAATGGCCTAACAATATTTACCTTTACCTTGTAAATCACGTACCACATAAATAGCACCCTGTACAATACAGCCCTGTTAATTTGTGTCGGCTGACCCAAGGCAAATGCTAAGGCAAAAATTAATTTCATAAGCTATTTATTTTAGCCAAGGCAAATTTCAGAGCCTGTTTAATTTGCGTGAAAAATTTAAACACTTTGCTCTTTCACATGTAATACTCAAGTGGAGGCTGCAGACAGCAAAAATAATTGTTGAATGCCAAGGACATACTATTGAGATAACATGGACCATTTTGATAATCCGCAATTTTCAGCCAGACACAACCAAAGTCAGCTAATATAACGGACCAAGTTCCATTTGTTAAAACTGAAGTTAACCATTTCTATACTAAATACTCAATGACAAGTAGTTATCCCATAGTAAATGTTCAGATAATAAGTTCAACAAAGGATGACCATAGGTCATTTTGTGTAACTTATTATCTGAACATTTCCCACCAATGAATATGAATCAGTCTGCTCTTGTATTATCTGTCTTGTTGTCTGAATTCATGTACAGTAATGCTCTAAATGTATGATGTATATAATGTATAATGCCCAAAATAATCATCAATATAAGTACATGGAAAAAATAGATTGACTTTGTTCTTATTTTTATTATTAATAGCTCTCCAATAATGAGATTTCGCATTTAAAAACCATTGTTACGGAAACATTACTGTTAAAGTGGCATTGTCGATCAAAGTCTACTTATAACCAATAAGATAACAAAGCTTAATCAAAACTTGAAGTTAAACATTGTAAAAGGTCAAAGCATTGAAAAGTATTCTGAAAATCATATTCAGACTAAAATATTTGAAGTTACTACATGATTAGCGATTTAGTTGAGAAATCACTGTAACAGTTTTGTTTACATAACAATGGTTTCAATAAACGAAATTTCATGTGGCACCTTTTTAGTGCAGCGTGCGTTATAAGTGGCCGTGGCACTATTTTAGTGCAGCGTGCGTTATAAGTGGGTGTGGTACTTTTTTAGTGCAGCGTGCGTTATAATTGGCCGTGGCACTTTTTTAGTGCAGCGTGCGTTATAAGTGGGTGTGGTACTTTTTTAGTGCAGCGTGAGTTATAAGTGGGCGTTGCACTTTTTTAGTGCAGCGTGCGTTATAAGTGGGCGTGGCACTTTTTTAGTGCAGCGTGCGTTATAAGTGGGCGTGGCACTTTTTTAGTGCAGCGTGCGTTATAAGTGGGTGTGGCACCTTTTTAGTGCAGCGTGCGTTATAAGTGGCTGTGGCACTTTTTTAGTGCAGCGTGCGTTATAAGTGGGTGTGGTACTGTTTTAGTGCAGCGTGCGTTATAAGTGGGCGTGGCACCTTTTTAGTGCAGCGTGCGTTATAAGTGGGCGTGACACTTTTTTAATGCAGCGTGCGTGGCACTTTTTTAGTGCAGCGTGCGATATAAGTGGCCGTGGCACTTTTTTAGTGCAGCGTGCGTTATAAGTGGGCGTGACACTTTTTTAATGCAGCGTGCGTGGCACTTTTTTAGTGCAGCGTGCGATATAAGTGGCCGTGGCACTTTTTTAGTGCAGCGTGCGTTATAAGTGGGTGTGGTACTTTTTTAGTGCAGCGTGAGTTATAAGTGGGCGTTGCACTTTTTTAGTGCAGCGTGCGTTATAAGTGGGCGTGGCACTTTTTTAGTGCAGCGTGCGTTATAAGTGGGCGTGGCACTTTTTTAGTGCAGCGTGCGTTATAAGTGGGTGTGGCACCTTTTTAGTGCAGCGTGCGTTATAAGTGGCCGTGGCACTTTTTTAGTGCAGCGTGCGTTATAAGTGGGTGTGGTACTGTTTTAGTGCAGCGTGCGTTATAAGTGGGCGTGGCACCTTTTTAGTGCAGCGTGCGTTATAAGTGGGCGTGACACTTTTTTAATGCAGCGTGCGTGGCACTTTTTTAGTGCAGCGTGCGATATAAGTGGCCGTGGCACTTTTTTTAGTGCAGCGTGCGTTATAAGTGGGCGTGGCACCTTTTTAGTGCAGCGTGCGTTATAAGTGGGCGTGACACTTTTTTAATGCAGCGTGCGTGGCACTTTTTTAGTGCAGCGTGCGATATAAGTGGCCGTGGCACTTTTTTAGTGCAGCGTGCGTTATAAGTGGGCGTGGCACTTTTTTAGTGCAGCGTGCGTCATAAGTGGGCGTGACTTTTTTAGTGCAGCGTGCGTCATAAGTGGGCGTGACTTTTTTAGTGCAGCGTGCGTTGTAAGTGGGCGTGGCACTTGTATAGTGCAGCGTGCATTATAAGTGGGCGTGGCATTTTTATAGTGCAGCGTGCGTTCTAAGTGGGCGTGGCACATTTTTAGCGCAGCGTGCGTTACAAGTGGGCGTGGCAATTTTTAGCTCATCGTGCGTTATAAGTCGGCGTGGCACCTTTTAATTGCAGCGTGCGTTCTAAGTGGGCGTGGCACATTTTTAGTGCGTTATAAGTGGGCGTGGCACTGTTTTAGTGCAGCGTGCGTTATACGTGGGCGTGGCACTTTTTTAGCGCATCTTGCGTTACAAGTGGGCGTGGCACTTTTTAGCGCATCGTGTGTTATAAGTGGGCGTGGCACATTTTTAGTGCAGCGTGCGTTATAAGTGGGCGTGGCAATATAACGCACGCTGTACTAAACAATTGACACGCCCACTTATAACGCACGCTGCTATAAAAAATGCCACGCTCACTTATAACGCACGCTGCACTAAAAATAGTTCCACGCCCACTTATAACACACGCTGCACTGAAATCAGCCACGCCCACTTATAACGCACGGTGAACTAAGAAAGTACCACGCCCACTTATAACGCACGCTGCACTGAAAACAGCCACGCCCACTTATAACGCACACTTTACTCAAAAGTGCCACGCCCACTTATAACGCACGCCGCACTCATAACAGCCACACCCACTTATGACGCACGCCGCACTAAAAAAGTACCACGCCCACTTATAACACACACTGCACTAAAAAGTACCACGCCCACTTATAATGCACACTGTAATGTAAATGTGCCACGCCCACTTATAACACTGCACTACAAAAGTGCAACGTCCACTTTTAACGCACACTGCTCTAAATAAAGTGCCACACCTGCCTATAACGCACACTGCACTAAAATGGTGCCACGCCCACTTATAACGCACACTGCACTAAAAAACGTGCCACGCCCACTTATAGTGCACACTGCACAAACAAAAAGTGCCACGTCCACTTTATAACGCACACTGCACTAAAAGTGCCACTCCTGCCTATAACGCACACTACCCTTAAAATGTGCCACGCCCACTTATAACGCACACTTCACTGTAAAAGTGCCTCGCCCACTTATAACGCACACTACACTGAATAAAATGCCACGCCTACTTATAACGCACACTGCACTAAAAAAGTGCCACGCCCATTATAACGCACTCTTCAGTAAAAAAAAGTGTCACGCCCACTTATAACGCACACTGCACTAAACAAAGTGCCACGCCCACTTTTAACGCACATTTCACTAAAAAGTGCAACGCCCACTTACAACGCACACTTTACTCAAAAGTTCACACCCACTTATAACGCAGTGTACTAAACAAGTGCCACGCCCACTTATAACACACACTGCACTATACAAATGCCACGCCCACTTATAACGCATACTTTACTCTAAAAGTGCCACGCCCACTTATAACACACATTGCAGCAAGATAGTGCCACGCCAACTTATAACGCACACTGCAATATAAAAGTGCCACGCCCATTTATAACGCACACCGCACTAAAAAGTGCCATGCCCATTATAGCGCACACTGCACTAAAAAAGTGCCTACCCCACTTATTACGCACACTGCACTAAAAAGTGCCACGCTATAAGATTTTGATGCAGAATTATCATGTTAATGGGGGTAGC
Source organism: Siphonodentalium dalli (assembly GCA_032622095.1). Classification (NCBI taxonomy): domain Eukaryota; kingdom Metazoa; phylum Mollusca; class Scaphopoda; order Gadilida; family Siphonodentaliidae; genus Siphonodentalium; species Siphonodentalium dalli. Next base: position 226,459,422 of record CP136061.1, read on the forward strand.
AAGAGTTATTCCCCTTGATTGTGTGTCTGAAAAATGAAATTTTTATGCAAAATGGCCAAAATAAGCGATTTTCCGGCCCGTATGACACAAAAACAAGTTTTTTCGGAGCATAGCCGCTTATGTTGTCTAGAAGAACACTGCTTTCTCACAATAATATCAAAAAGGTTCAACTTCTCACCACTTTGATTTCCAAAAATATATTTTTCATGCAGATGACAAATTTTAGGTGCTTAAAAGTAACGCTGGTGTCTGGAGCCACTGTTTCGCAGAAATCGCTACTACATGATACTGGTGGGGTCAAGGTCACATGAAACAATATTATTCAAAAATCAAAGACAACCTCTAAAAATCCACAAATTCATAACTAACCTTCTCTCAATAAACATACCATACTCATCATGGTGTCAGAAAACACTGATAATCTATTTAAGAAATTTACCCCCCCCCCCTACTCATCATTCGAAACTGTGGAAGAGCCGGACCAATCCAGTGATAGCAGAATCGAATTACTCAAGAGCCTCACCCAAATAAGGAAGTTGAATTTATTTGTATTTTTATTGATATTGTGAATCGTAGGGATGATTTATATTTAAGAGACGAGTAGTACCGTCGCACCGGATAAATAAACAATGTGTTATCCGAAAGCGATAAACTTAAAATGATCACAACCAACGATCACGTCGTAAAATGTTATGACGTACTCGATATTAAAGCTAGATTATTTTTTTCCAGGTTTCTCTGCAGAAGTTTAAATTATAATCGGAGACGGGATGTGTAATCCCTGCATCACTAGGATTTCCCCATAAACGAACCGTCTGTTCAACGTTTTCTGGTGACTTTCGGTTACAGTACACCAATTATTCTCCATAGGCGACAGTTTTAATGTCTAACTTTCTAACTTAACTTTCTAACCTAGTCTATTTTGAAGAATAACTCTTCGGACCCAATATGGCCCAAAACAATTAATATAGGTCTGTTGTGCTTTTTCCATTTTTAAATTTACCGCTTTTGATACTACCCTAATTCCGCACCAAAAAATCATCATCAAATTTTCAAACATACCCCCATTAAATGCCAGGTTAATTATTTCACCACCCTGGATCAATATTCATCTAGGTATAATATTTCCATGGTGGCATTGATTTTTTCTTTTCTTTTTTCAGCATTAATTGTATCCCTATCTTAATCAACCATTCAGCTACAACGTGTGTTTTTATGCTGATTTGAGTGTGGGGTAACAGCACATCAAGGGGGATAATAAAATTAATTATTTAATTGATAGAAGTGTTTGTTGATATGTATCTTCGATTCATACGTATTATTTTATACCCAGGAACTATATAAAACTTGTTAGGAAAAGATCACCTTAAAGGTACTCAATCTGAATTAATGCTCCTAAATTACTCCCATCAAAGCTTAGAGTCATCAGAATCAGATATCGATTTTTTAAGTTTGTTATGTCTCGTGATGTGCAATTAAATGTGGCCCAAAAACAGAAATAATCGATGGCTCCCATTTAGAGGTGACCCCAGAGATCCGTATGAAGTTTGATGACGATCGGATGAGGGATGTGACCTGTAGGGTGTGCCGTAAGGATTTAGTCATGCAAAGAGTAAAATTCAAGATGTCCATGTTTTTTAACAAATTTTGGAAATAATTGATGGCTCCCATCTAGAGGTCACCCCGAAGATCCATATGAAGTTTGGTGGCGATTAGATGAGGGATGTGGTCTGAAGGGTTTGCCAAAGGATTTAGTCATGCACAGAGTAAAATTCAAGATAGCTGCCGGCGGCCACTCAAAACATTTCTCCATAAATGCGGGCTGCAGTGTGTGCCGGTGGATTCAAATTTGAAATCCAAAATGGCTGCTGGTGGCCATGTTTTTAAATAAAATTTGGAAACATTCGATGGCTCCCATCTGGAGGTCACTCCGAAGATCCATATAAAGTTTGGTGATGATCGGCCGAGGGAATGCGGCCTGTAGGGTGAGCCAAATGAAATTGTTGACGGACGAATGTACTAACGACGGACATCAACCCACGGCAATAGCTCAAACTTTACAAAGTATCTATGAAGAGTCCAGAATTGACCCATAATACCTAACAAGGCAAATAGAATTAAGTATCTCCAAGAATTTTTACAGTTAACACCCAGTGTTGTTATTTGCAAAAACAAAACTGAAAGGCGATATCTGTCAATCATAGAACTATTTGTGTGCTGTGACATCATTCTGCAGGGATTGCCTGCATAAACTATTTATAGAGGTGGTAAAATGAATGATAGTGAAATCGGTTAGACACTGTAATGCATAGCTTGTTCGAGAGTCTGATTTTAATTGCAATACTAGATGTTACTCTTGGTGTTTTGTGAATAATAATTCACAAGTTTCATAGAAATTTTTTTGTTGGAAGGGATGCTAGGATGTGATAGAGCATCTGTAATGGACAAGACAAAATTCAACAAAAGATATAATTAATAAGCATTTATTGATATAACTAAGTGCACTTATTAATGTCCAAGCACTATATAATGAGAGGCCATTCACTCAACAACAAATTTTAAAGGGAGAGAACATCATTTATTTAGTAAACAGCCAGTCCACATACATCACAGGGAGTAAAATAACTTTTTGTTTTGCACAGCAAAAGGCTTTTTAACACGTTGAGTGCCAACTACAGTAATGCCCTAAATAATTGACTCCTTAACCACAGCAGAATTATAGGTAACTTTTCAGGATTTAGTCGGAAATATGGCTTGTTGCCATTCATCAGAAAACTCTCAGTGAGAGCTTTCCGATGAATGGCAACAAGCCATATTTCCAACTAAATCCTGAAAAGTTACCCATAATTCTGCTGTAGTTAAGGAGTCAATTATTTAGGGCATTACTGTATGAGTTATCTCCTACTTTTTGCATGTAATTGACTGGGAGTCAGCACTTAAAAACATATTATGGACTTGTTCGGGTGCATAAAACTGATCAGTTAGTATTGAGGAACTATGCCAACTGGAGGAATGTAGCATCCTATCTCAGGCAAATCGACCGTACCATTCCATAGAAACCATCGTCGGAACTACGCCCAATTGTAAATATTTACTTTTCGATTCGGGACGCATCTATCGGCGATGAATAAACGAAAACGATTTCGCCACCAAGAGTCACTGCATTTAATTAATATATAAGACTGATGGTGTGTGTTGTCAATTTGGATATAATATTGGTGAAAATATCTATATTGGACAAGATTATTCTCCATTTCTATTTGACCACCCTACCGGAGTGTTTCACATCACTTTAAATGTTAACTTGGAATATTGAATAGCCATTTTGAAGGGCAGTTTTATTTCCCAAGAAACCAACCAGTGAAACAACTTTGTGTTCTCAGCATCAATCAAGGTTTCTGTGAGCTTTCAGTTTACAGCCAATATTTGAATCTGGCTAATATCTAATACTCCAACTACTTGTTCAGTATAACAGCAAGTACAAGTCTCAAAGTGTGTTGCCTGAATTCAGTTACATGTAATTCAAAGAGATTTCCTAAATATCATCTCTCATACCCGTCCCAAATTTCGGAAAGTATCTACTAGAGGATCTCACAAGGCTGGCTGGAAATGGTTTGGAAAACATGTGAAGAGCAACTACATGTATAGCATTTTCCAATATTTGATTAGAAAAATGCTACACACAAGTTATTTTACTCTCTACATACATCATAATAATGCACACTGTTAAATTCATTTACACTAATCTTTTTAATGTTTTAAGAAGAAACCCATGACATATAGTCTTTGAAAGGATACCATATTTATTTCACTAAAAATAACTCAATATAATTTTATTCCAAATGCACCATTTTCCAACTACACCACTGCTTTGACGCAGGGGTGCAAAAACAATCCTAAAAAACATTTAGGCAGGGAAAAGACTTCAATGCTAAAAAAAAATTCAAAGTTTTGAGTATATATTATATTTATCCATAATTAATGGTGTTAGTTCAGTTGCCACTTTAGTTTTGAATCCAATGCTTAAAAAAGGAATACATTTTAATTTCCCAATCCCATAGCCTGGTCATCTTTGTTACGAAACACAACCAACATTCGACCAAACAAACTTTGTTCTCTCCCCACATTCACACACCATAAGCATACTTTGAGCACCATAGGAATTAATTCAATCAATAATATTAACCCTTTCATAATGGGAGCTGCACTGGTGCAGAATTAAAGATCCTGTACCAGTGCATTCTCTTATATATCAGTCTCCCATAGGGAGTCTCGCATATATCAGAGAATACACTGGCTTACAAGGTAAAGGTAAATATTGTTAGGCCATTATATTCTCTTATATATGCAAGGCTCCCTATGGGAGACTCGCATATATAAGAAAATGCATTGGCACAGGGGTTTTGCAAAATTTCAGGAAGCTCCAGTCATGGAAGGGTTATCCATAAAACATTTTTGAGAATTACAAGCTATGAACATATATTACTAACTATACAAAATGTGAAGAAATATTCATATAAAAATAAAAATCATATCACTAACAATTGAGTGGAATGTGAAAAGATGCTTAACAGGTTTTATCCTCCAATGATTGAGATATTGCCCCCTTGTTACCTGAGTATCATATCTGAATTTCGGACCCGGAAAATGAATACAGTAATTTTATCAGTTGGTTTAAACATCAGGGTAAAGAATCTCTAGATGTAGGAGGGAATAAAAAGCCCTGGCTTGAATCGCAGCTTAGCGACAATTTGGTGCTATAAAAGCTGCGATAATATTGAGAACCAGTAAACAGGGGGTATCCAAATCCTACGTACCACATAAGTAAGTGAAGTAAGTAAATCACGTACCACATAAATAGCACCCTGTACAATACAGCCCTGTTAATTTGTGTCGGCTGACCCAAGGCAAATGCTAAGGCAAAAATTAATTTCATAAGCTATTTATTTTAGCCAAGGCAAATTTCAGAGCCTGTTTAATTTGCGTGAAAAATTTAAACACTTTGCTCTTTCACATGTAATACTCAAGTGGAGGCTGCAGACAGCAAAAATAATTGTTGAATGCCAAGGACATACTATTGAGATAACATGGACCATTTTGATAATCCGCAATTTTCAGCCAGACACAACCAAAGTCAGCTAATATAACGGACCAAGTTCCATTTGTTAAAACTGAAGTTAACCCTTTCTATACTAAATACTCAATGACAAGTAGTTATCCCATAGTAAATGTTCAGATAATAAGTTCAACAAAGGATGACCATAGGTCATTTTGTGTAACTTATTATCTGAACATTTCCCACCAATGAATATGAATCAGTCTGCTCTTGTATTATCTGTCTTGTTGTCTGAATTCATGTACAGTAATGCTCTAAATGTATGATGTATATAATGTATAATGCCCAAAATAATCATCAATATAAGTACATGGAAAAAATAGATTGACTTTGTTCTTATTTTTATTATTAATAGCTCTCCAATAATGAGATTTCGCATTTAAAAACCATTGTTACGGAAACATTACTGTTAAAGTGGCATTGTCGATCAAAGTCTACTTATAACCAATAAGATAACAAAGCTTAATCAAAACTTGAAGTTAAACATTGTAAAAGGTCAAAGCATTGAAAAGTATTCTGAAAATCATATTCAGACTAAAATATTTGAAGTTACTACATGATTAGCGATTTAGTTGAGAAATCACTGTAACAGTTTTGTTTACATAACAATGGTTTCAATAAACGAAATTTCATGTGGCACCTTTTTAGTGCAGCGTGCGTTATAAGTGGCCGTGGCACTATTTTAGTGCAGCGTGCGTTATAAGTGGGTGTGGTACTTTTTTAGTGCAGCGTGCGTTATAATTGGCCGTGGCACTTTTTTAGTGCAGCGTGCGTTATAAGTGGGTGTGGTACTTTTTTAGTGCAGCGTGAGTTATAAGTGGGCGTTGCACTTTTTTAGTGCAGCGTGCGTTATAAGTGGGCGTGGCACTTTTTTAGTGCAGCGTGCGTTATAAGTGGGCGTGGCACTTTTTTAGTGCAGCGTGCGTTATAAGTGGGTGTGGCACCTTTTTAGTGCAGCGTGCGTTATAAGTGGCTGTGGCACTTTTTTAGTGCAGCGTGCGTTATAAGTGGGTGTGGTACTGTTTTAGTGCAGCGTGCGTTATAAGTGGGCGTGGCACCTTTTTAGTGCAGCGTGCGTTATAAGTGGGCGTGACACTTTTTTAATGCACCGTGCGTGGCACTTTTTTAGTGCAGCGTGCGATATAAGTGGCCGTGGCACTTTTTTAGTGCAGCGTGCGTTATAAGTGGGCGTGACACTTTTTTAATGCAGCGTGCGTGGCACTTTTTTAGTGCAGCGTGCGATATAAGTGGCCGTGGCACTTTTTTAGTGCAGCGTGCGTTATAAGTGGGTGTGGTACTTTTTTAGTGCAGCGTGAGTTATAAGTGGGCGTTGCACTTTTTTAGTGCAGCGTGCGTTATAAGTGGGCGTGGCACTTTTTTAGTGCAGCGTGCGTTATAAGTGGGCGTGGCACTTTTTTAGTGCAGCGTGCGTTATAAGTGGGTGTGGCACCTTTTTAGTGCAGCGTGCGTTATAAGTGGCCGTGGCACTTTTTTAGTGCAGCGTGCGTTATAAGTGGGTGTGGTACTGTTTTAGTGCAGCGTGCGTTATAAGTGGGCGTGGCACCTTTTTAGTGCAGCGTGCGTTATAAGTGGGCGTGACACTTTTTTAATGCAGCGTGCGTGGCACTTTTTTAGTGCAGCGTGCGATATAAGTGGCCGTGGCACTTTTTTTAGTGCAGCGTGCGTTATAAGTGGGCGTGGCACCTTTTTAGTGCAGCGTGCGTTATAAGTGGGCGTGACACTTTTTTAATGCAGCGTGCGTGGCACTTTTTTAGTGCAGCGTGCGATATAAGTGGCCGTGGCACTTTTTTAGTGCAGCGTGCGTTATAAGTGGGCGTGGCACTTTTTTAGTGCAGCGTGCGTCATAAGTGGGCGTGACTTTTTTAGTGCAGCGTGCGTCATAAGTGGGCGTGACTTTTTTAGTGCAGCGTGCGTTGTAAGTGGGCGTGGCACTTGTATAGTGCAGCGTGCATTATAAGTGGGCGTGGCATTTTTATAGTGCAGCGTGCGTTCTAAGTGGGCGTGGCACCTTTTTAGCGCAGCGTGCGTTACAAGTGGGCGTGGCAATTTTTAGCTCATCGTGCGTTATAAGTCGGCGTGGCACCTTTTAATTGCAGCGTGCGTTCTAAGTGGGCGTGGCACATTTTTAGTGCGTTATAAGTGGGCGTGGCACTGTTTTAGTGCAGCGTGCGTTATACGTGGGCGTGGCACTTTTTTAGCGCATCTTGCGTTACAAGTGGGCGTGGCACTTTTTAGCGCATCGTGTGTTATAAGTGGGCGTGGCACATTTTTAGTGCAGCGTGCGTTATAAGTGGGCGTGGCAATATAACGCACGCTGTACTAAACAATTGACACGCCCACTTATAACGCACGCTGCTATAAAAAATGCCACGCTCACTTATAACGCACGCTGCACTAAAAATAGTTCCACGCCCACTTATAACACACGCTGCACTGAAATCAGCCACGCCCACTTATAACGCACGGTGAACTAAGAAAGTACCACGCCCACTTATAACGCACGCTGCACTGAAAACAGCCACGCCCACTTATAACGCACACTTTACTCAAAAGTGCCACGCCCACTTATAACGCACGCCGCACTCATAACAGCCACACCCACTTATGACGCACGCCGCACTAAAAAAGTACCACGCCCACTTATAACACACACTGCACTAAAAAGTACCACGCCCACTTATAATGCACACTGTAATGTAAATGTGCCACGCCCACTTATAACACTGCACTACAAAAGTGCAACGTCCACTTTTAACGCACACTGCTCTAAATAAAGTGCCACACCTGCCTATAACGCACACTGCACTAAAATGGTGCCACGCCCACTTATAACGCACACTGCACTAAAAAAAGTGCCACGCCCACTTATAGTGCACACTGCACAAACAAAAAGTGCCACGTCCACTTTATAACGCACACTGCACTAAAAGTGCCACTCCTGCCTATAACGCACACTACCCTTAAAATGTGCCACGCCCACTTATAACGCACACTTCACTGTAAAAGTGCCTCGCCCACTTATAACGCACACTACACTGAATAAAATGCCACGCCTACTTATAACGCACACTGCACTAAAAAAGTGCCACGCCCATTATAACGCACTCTTCAGTAAAAAAAAGTGTCACGCCCACTTATAACGCACACTGCACTAAACAAAGTGCCACGCCCACTTTTAACGCACATTTCACTAAAAAGTGCAACGCCCACTTACAACGCACACTTTACTCAAAAGTTCACACCCACTTATAACGCAGTGTACTAAACAAGTGCCACGCCCACTTATAACACACACTGCACTATACAAATGCCACGCCCACTTATAACGCATACTTTACTCTAAAAGTGCCACGCCCACTTATAACACACATTGCAGCAAGATAGTGCCACGCCAACTTATAACGCACACTGCAATATAAAAGTGCCACGCCCATTTATAACGCACACCGCACTAAAAAGTGCCATGCCCATTATAGCGCACACTGCACTAAAAAAGTGCCTACCCCACTTATTACGCACACTGCACTAAAAAGTGCCACGCTATAAGATTTTGATGCAGAATTATCATGTTAATGGGGGTAGCAAGAGTTATTCCCCTTGATTGTGTGTCTGAAAAATGAAATTTTTATGCAAAATGGCCAAAATAAGCGATTTTCCGGCCCGTATGACACAAAAACAAGTTTTTTCGGAGCATAGCCGCTTATGTTGTCTAGAAGAACACTGCTTTCTCACAATAATATCAAAAAGGTTCAACTTCTCACCACTTTGATTTCCAAAAATATATTTTTCATGCAGATGACAAATTTTAGGTGCTTAAAAGTAACGCTGGTGTCTGGAGCCACTGTTTCGCAGAAATCGCTACTACATGATACTGGTGGGGTCAAGGTCACATGAAACAATATTATTCAAAAATCAAAGACAACCTCTAAAAATCCACAAATTCATAACTAACCTTCTCTCAATAAACATACCATACTCATCATGGTGTCAGAAAACACTGATAATCTATTTAAGAAATTTACCCGCCCCCCCTACTCATCATTCGAAACTGTGGAAGAGCCGGACCAATCCAGTGATAGCAGAATCGAATTACTCAAGAGCCTCACCCAAATAAGGAAGTTGAATTTATTTGTATTTTTATTGATATTGTGAATCGTAGGGATGATTTATATTTAAGAGACGAGTAGTACCGTCGCACCGGATAAATAAACAATGTGTTATCCGAAAGCGATAAACTTAAAATGATCACAACCAACGATCACGTCGTAAAATGTTATGACGTACTCGATATTAAAGCTAGATTATTTTTTTCCAGGTTTCTCTGCAGAAGTTTAAATTATAATCGGAGACGGGATGTGTAATCCCTGCATCACTAGGATTTCCCCATAAACGAACCGTCTGTTCAACGTTTTCTGGTGACTTTCGGTTACAGTACACCAATTATTCTCCATAGGCGACAGTTTTAATGTCTAACTTTCTAACTTAACTTTCTAACCTAGTCTATTTTGAAGAATAACTCTTCGGACCCAATATGGCCCAAAACAATTAATATAGGTCTGTTGTGCTTTTTCCATTTTTAAATTTACCGCTTTTGATACTACCCTAATTCCGCACCAAAAAATCATCATCAAATTTTCAAACATACCCCCATTAAATGCCAGGTTAATTATTTCACCACCCTGGATCAATATTCATCTAGGTATAATATTTCCATGGTGGCATTGATTTTTTCTTTTCTTTTTTCAGCATTAATTGTATCCCTATCTTAATCAACCATTCAGCTACAACGTGTGTTTTTATGCTGATTTGAGTGTGGGGTAACAGCACATCAAGGGGGATAATAAAATTAATTATTTAATTGATAGAAGTGTTTGTTGATATGTATCTTCGATTCATACGTATTATTTTATACCCAGGAACTATATAAAACTTGTTAGGAAAAGATCACCTTAAAGGTACTCAATCTGAATTAATGCTCCTAAATTACTCCCATCAAAGCTTAGAGTCATCAGAATCAGATATCGATTTTTTAAGTTTGTTATGTCTCGTGATGTGCAATTAAATGTGGCCCAAAAACAGAAATAATCGATGGCTCCCATTTAGAGGTGACCCCAGAGATCCGTATGAAGTTTGATGACGATCGGATGAGGGATGTGACCTGTAGGGTGTGCCGTAAGGATTTAGTCATGCAAAGAGTAAAATTCAAGATGTCCATGTTTTTTAACAAATTTTGGAAATAATTGATGGCTCCCATCTAGAGGTCACCCCGAAGATCCATATGAAGTTTGGTGGCGATTAGATGAGGGATGTGGTCTGAAGGGTTTGCCAAAGGATTTAGTCATGCACAGAGTAAAATTCAAGATAGCTGCCGGCGGCCACTCAAAACATTTCTCCATAAATGCGGGCTGCAGTGTGTGCCGGTGGATTCAAATTTGAAATCCAAAATGGCTGCTGGTGGCCATGTTTTTCAAAAAAATTTGGAAACATTCGATGGCTCCCATCTGGAGGTCACTCCGAAGATCCATATAAAGTTTGGTGATGATCGGCCGAGGGAATGCGGCCTGTAGGGTGAGCCAAATGAAATTGTTGACGGACGAATGTACTAACGACGGACATCAACCCACGGCAATAGCTCAAACTTTACAAAGTATCTATGAAGAGTCCAGAATTGACCCATAATACCTAACAAGGCAAATAGAATTAAGTATCTCCAAGAATTTTTACAGTTAACACCCAGTGTTGTTATTTGCAAAAACAAAACTGAAAGGCGATATCTGTCAATCATAGAATTATTTGTGTGCTGTGACATCATTCTGCAGGGATTGCCTGCATAAACTATTTATAGAGGTGGTAAAATGAATGATAGTGAAATCGGTTAGACACTGTAATGCATAGCTTGTTCGAGAGTCTGATTTTAATTGCAATACTAGATGTTACTCTTGGTGTTTTGTGAATAATAATTCACAAGTTTCATAGAAATTTTGTTGTTGGAAGGGATGCTAGGATGTGATAGAGCATCTGTAATGGACAAGACAAAATTCAACAAAAGATATAATTAATAAGCATTTATTGATATAACTAAGTGCACTTATTAATGTCCAAGCACTATATAATGAGAGGCCATTCACTCAACAACAAATTTTAAAGGGAGAGAACATCATTTATCTAGTACACAGCCAGTCCACATACATCACAGGGAGTAAAATAACTTTTTGTTTTGCACAGCAAAAGGCTTTTTAACACGTTGAGTGCCAACTACAGTAATGCCCTAAATAATTGACTCCTTAACCACAGCAGAATTATAGGTAACTTTTCAGGATTTAGTCGGAAATATGGCTTGTTGCCATTCATCAGAAAACTCTCAGTGAGAGCTTTCCGATGAATGGCAACAAGCCATATTTCCAACTAAATCCTGAAAAGTTACCCATAATTCTGCTGTAGTTAAGGAGTCAATTATTTAGGGCATTACTGTATGAGTTATCTCCTACTTTTTGCATGTAATTGACTGGGAGTCAGCACTTAAAAACATATTATGGACTTGTTCGGGTGCATACAACTGATCAGTTAGTATTGAGGAACTATGCCAACTGGAGGAATGTAGCATCCTACTAACATCGTCGAAAATCTCAGGCAAATCGACCGTACCACTCCATAGAAACCATCGTCGGAACTACGCCCAATTGTAAATATTTACTTTTCGATTCGGGACGCATCTATCGGCGATGAATAAACGAAAACGATTTCGCCACCAAGAGTCACTGCATTTAATTAATATATAAGACTGATGGTGTGTGTTGTCAATTTGGATATAATATTGGTGAAAATATCTATATTGGGCAAGATTATTCTCCATTTCTATTTGACCACCCTACCGGAGTGTTTCACATCACTTTAAATGTTAACTTGGAATATTGAATAGCCATTTTGAAGGGCAGTTTTATTTCCCAAGAAACCAACCAGTGAAACAACTTTGTGTTCTCAGCATCAATCAAGGTTTCTGTGAGCTTTCAGTTTACAGCCAATATTTGAATCTGGCTAATATCTAATACTCCAACTACTTGTTCAGTATAACAGCAAGTACAAGTCTCAAAGTGTGTTGCCTGAATTCAGTTACATGTAATTCAAAGAGATTTCCTAAATATCATCTCTCATACCCGTCCCAAATTTCGGCAAGTATCTACTAGAGGATCTCACAAGGCTGGCTGGAAATGGTTTGGAAAACATGTGAAGAGCAACTACATGTATAGCATTTTCCAATATTTGATTAGAAAAATGCTACACACAAGTTATTTTACTCTCTACATACGTCATAATAATGCACACTGTTCAATTCATTTACACTAATCTTTTTAATGTTTTAAGAAGAAACCCATGACATATAGTCTTTGAAAGGATACCATATTTATTTCACTAAAAATAACTCAATATAATTTTATTCCAAATGCACCATTTTCCAACTACACCACTGCTTTGACGCAGGGGTGCAAAAACAATCCTAAAAAACATTTAGGCAGGGAAAAGACTTCAATGCTAAAAAAAAATTCAAAGTTTTGAGTATATATTATATTTATCCATAATTATTAATGGTGTTAGTTCAGTTGCCAGTTTAGTTTTGAATCCAATGCTTAAAAAAGGAATACATTTTAATTTCCCAATCCCATAGCCTGGTCATCTTTGTTACGAAACACAACCAACATTCGACCAAACAAACTTTGTTCTCTCCCCACATTCACACACCATAAGCATACTTTGAGCACCATAGGAATTAATTCAATCAATAATATTAACCCTTTCATAATGGGAGCTGCACTGGTGCAGAATTAAAGATCCTGTACCAGTGCATTCTCTTATATATCAGTCTCCCATAGGGAGTCTTGCATATATCAGAGAATGCACTGGCTTACAAGGTAAAGGTAAATATTGTTAGGCCATTATATTCTCTTATATATGCAAGGCTCCCTATGGGAGACTCGCATATATAAGAAAATGCATTGGCACAGGGGTTTTGCAAAATTTCAGGAAGCTCCAGTCATGGAAGGGTTATCCATAAAACATTTTTGAGAATCACAAGCTATGAACATATATTACTAACTATACAAAATGTGAAGAAATATTCATATAAAAATAAAAATCATATCACTAACAATTGAGTGGAATGTGAAAAGATGCTTAACAGGTTTTATCCTCCAATGATTGAGATATTGCCCCCTTGTTACCTGAGTATCATATCTGAATTTCGGACCCGGAAAATGAATACAGTAATTTTATCAGTTGGTTTAAACATCAGGGTAAAGAATCTCTAGATGTAGGAGGGAATAAAAAGCCCTGGCTTGAATCGCAGCTTAGCGACAATTTGGTGCTATAAAAGCTGCGATAATATTGAGAACCAGTAAACAGGGGGTATCCAAATCCTACGTACCACATAAGTAAGTGAAGTAAGCAAATCACGTACCACATAAATAGCACCCTGTACAATACAGCCCTGTTAATTTGTGTCAGCTGACCCAAGGCAAATGCTAAGGCAAAAATTAATTTCATAAGCTATTTATTTTAGCCGAGGCAAATTTCAGAGCCTGTTTAATTTGTGTGAAAAATTTAAACACTTTGCTCTTTCACATGTAATACTCAAGTGGAGGCTGCAGACAGCAAAAATAATTGTTGAATGCCAAGGACATACTATTGAGATAACATGGACCATTTTGATAATCCGCAATTTTCAGCCAGACACAACCAAAGTCAGCTAATATAACGGACCAAGTTCCATTTGTTAAAACTGAACCACAGCAGAATTATGGGTAATTTTTCAGGATTTAGTTGGAAATATGGCTTGTTGCCATTCATCGGAAAGCTCTCACTAAGTCGGAAATATGGCTTGTTGCCATTCATCGGAAAGCTCTCAGTGAGAGCTTTCCGATGAATGGCAACAAGCCATATTTCCAACTAAATCCTGAAAAATTACCCATAATTCTGCTGTGGTTAAGGAGTGGATTATTTAGAGCATTACTGTATCTATGCAGATCCCAGGGTTTTTAGCCAAGGAAAACATTCAGACCTAGGCAATTTGTTTATCCTCTGAAACTTTTTTGCTAATTAACAGGTCTGACCAAAGCCAGATAATTTAATTTATTTTCACTTATAGTCTATTTCTGATCTATTTCTGATCCATCAGAACCATGCCTGTAACCATTGTAAGCAATCGTGTATGCTTCTTTCATTGAGTCAGCTGGTCGATTTGTCCAAACTAAACCTTTCCCTGATGTGCGAAGCGTTCCATCCAGACTCGACGTCTCCTCGTCATGATAACGCCTTCTCTTTTTAGCGCCGGCACACCTGTGTAAAAAGACCATATTCACAATACAGGCATGATAGAAGTTACAATGGCAACAGACAATGCCTCGGTAATAATATTGTCCACTTAAAATGCAGTTAACTGAGTTATGACTTACTGATGGGTGCAGTTGATTAACTACATGTATACCTATGCTGAATACTCATTAACAAGAGGTTCCATTAGGAAATGTTCAGATAGGCAGTTTTGAACTTATTATCTGAACATTTCCCACCAATGAATAGGAATCCTTCTGGAGTTGTATTATCATTTTGCTTGCCAGATTTATATATCCATAACATCCCTCCAGATGAATAATGGACCATGTATACATTTATAACCGATTGGGAGAATCCATTTAGTAAAGAAACGGTTAACCCTTTGAGTGCCAGGGGCCGATCCCATCGGCCCTAAACCTACAAAATAAGTCTGTTAAAGAATATAAGAATAAATTATTAAAATTGTAAAAAATTGTAAAAAAAACACAAAAAAATTGTTAGGTCAATGCATTCTCTTATATATGCGAGGCGACCTATGGTCGACTCGCATATATAATAGAATGTATTGGCACATGGTATATGGGTTGATACAAAAATCGACCTGGCACTCAAAGGGTTAAAGAAAGATAACCCAATCCACAACATAATCACTTAAAGATGCATGATCCAAATTAAAGCTCCCAAATTACTATTTCTTTGGCTTCGGGGGTAAAAAATATTTGATTCGAGTCGAGGAACCCACCCATGAAAGCTCAGAGTGATCAGATATCGATTTTTGAAATTAGTTATTTCTCGAGATATGTACTTATTAGTGGCCTGGAATTTTTTTTTATGGCAATAGCAGATGAAGATGGATAACTCTAAAATGAAGAGCTTTGGATATTAGAAATTTAAAAATCCGGCCATATTTCGTTGAACAAATTGTTGATAAATAACACGTTTTGGGAAATTTTATACTATAGTTGACAGTTTCTAGCATTATTTTTGGGCAATTAATCGATTTCTGGTAACTGAAGCAGCATTTCAAAAAATGTTGTTGTTGTTGGAATCTGATTATATGGGGACCATCGAATCGGAATGAGTACCCTAAAGGGATTCAATGCCTTCAAAGTGGGTTCATGCAAAATAACATAAAAGTAAAACTACTATCATCAATATAAGTACATGGAAAAAATAGATTGACTTTGTGCTTATTTTTATTATCAATAGCTCTCCAATAATGAGATTTCGCATTTAAAAACCATTGTTACGGAAACATTACTGTTAAAGTGGCATTGTCGATCAAAGTCTACTTATAACCTATAAGATAACAAAGCGCCAATATGGTAGCACATACAACGATAGTATTCGCAGAAATAAAACACTTTGAAATAAACGCAATTTAATCGAACCGGAAGTAACTTAGGAAGGAAGGTCCAAATTCGGACCGGCATAAACCGTACTTGACAATAGACAAAGGTTAATACAAACATAAGTGTCAACAACACTGGCGAAGCTTAATCAAAACTTGAAGTTAAACATTGGAAAAGGTCAAAGCATTGAAAAGTATTCTGAAAATCATATTCAGACTAAAATATTTGAAGTTACTACATGATTAGCGATTTAGTTGAGAAATCACTGTAACAGTTTTGTTTACATAACAATGGTTTCAATAAACGAAATTTCATTATTGGGGAACTATCAATAATGAATATAAGAAAAACTAAATTATATTTATCTATTTTCTTATTATTAGGGATGTTAACAGACTTTTATATTTTGTGGACATTTACCCACTGTGTCCCTTTAACCCTTTACCCAACAAACGGCCAAAACAAGCTTCAACAGCCTAAAATATCTTCGGTCTGTCTCAATAGAACCATGCAAATATGGATATCATTGGAACCGGCTCCTTGACCACATTGTGATAGTTACAGTTATGCCCTGTGCCAATGCATTCTCTTATATATGCGAGTCGACCATAGGTCGCCTCGCATATATAAGAGAATGCATTGGCCTAAAAAAAAATCTTTTTTTAACACTTTTTACCATTTTTTCTTACATTCTTTAACAATTTGATAATTTTTAATGTGTTAAGCCAATGCATTCTCTTATATATGCGAGGCGACCTATGGTCGACTCGCATATATAAGAGAATGCAATGGCAAAGGGCCGTTCTGTTGGGTAAAGGGTTAAAGTACAATAGGTAGATTTGATACTGTTACTTTAATTCAAATTTTGTTGATTGTGTGCACACATATTTTCAAATATATGAATGCGATCTAGCTTTCCTCGGCAGTGATTCCTGTTGCTAACTGAATTTTCTAACAGCCACGCCCACTTATAACGCACGCTGCACTAAAAAAGTGCCACGCCCACTTATAACGCACGCTGCACTAAAAAAGTACCACACCCACTTATAACGCACGCTGCACTAAAAAAGTGCCACGGCCACATATAACGCACGCTGCACTAAAAAAGTGCCACGCCCACTTATAACGCACGATGCACTAAAAAGGTGCCACGCCCACTTAGAACGCACGCTGCATTATTAAAATGCCACGCCCACTTATAATGCACGCTGCACTATACAAGTGCCACGCCCACTTATAACCCACGCTGCACTAAAAAAGTCACGCCCACTTATGACGCACGCTGCACTAAAAAAGTGTGCGTTATAGGCAGGTGTGGCACTTTATTTAGAGCAGTGTGCGTTAAAAGTGGACGTTGCACTTTTGTAGTGCAGTGTTATAAGTGGGCGTGGCACATTTACATTACAGTGTGCATTATAAGTGGGCGTGGTACATTTTAGTGCAGTGTGTGTTATAAGTGGGCGTGGTACTTTTTTAGTGCGGCGTGCGTCATAAGTGGGTGTGGCTGTTATGAGTGCGGCGTGCGTTATAAGTGGGCGTGGCACTTTTGAGTAAAGTGTGCGTTATAAGTGGGCGTGGCTGTTTTCAGTGCAGCGTGCGTTATAAGTGGGCGTGGTACTTTCTTAGTTCACCGTGCGTTATAAGTGGGCGTGGAACTATTTTTAGTGCAGCGTGCGTTATAAGTGAGCGTGGCATTTTTTATAGCAGCGGGCGTTATAAGTGGGCGTGTCAATTGTTTAGTACAGCGTGCGTTATATTGCCACGCCCACTTATAACGCACGCTGCACTAAAAATGTGCCACGCCCACTTACAACACACGATGCGCTAAAAAGTGCCACGCTCACTTGTAACGCAAGCTGCGCTAAAAAAGTGCCACGCCCACGTATAACGCACGCTGCACTAAAACAGTACCACGCCCACTTATAACGCACTAAAAAAGTGCCGCGCCCACTTAGAACGCACGCTGCAATTAAAAGGTGCCACGCGGACTTATAACGCACGATGAGCTAAAAAGTGCCACGCCCACTTGTAACGCACGCTGCGCTAAAAAGGTGCCACGCCCACTTAGAACGCACGCTGCACTATAAAAATGCCACGCCCACTTATAATGCACGCTGCACTATACAAGTGCCACGCCCACTTATAACGCACGCTGCACTAAAAAAGTCACGCCCACTTATGACGCACGCTGCACTAAAAAAGTCAGCTATTCATTTGTTTCTTATTACCCTATCGTGACAAGAGCTGTGCTGGTGCAGCATTAAAGATCATGTGCCAGTGCATTCTCTTATACATGCGAGTCTCCCATAGGGAGTGCAAGGTCAAGGTAAATATTGTTAGGCCAATGTATTCTCTTATATATGCGAGGCTCCCTATTTAAGACTCACATATATAAGAGAATGCATTGGAACAGGGTTTTCGCAATATTTGAGGAAGCTCCAGTCATCAGGAAGGGTTAATTGTCTGTAAACTTTCATTTTCCATGGAAATAACTTATTAGAATTCCACTAGCTTTAATTTATGCTTATATCATCAGTTTTATGATGGCAATGATGAAGATCACACCAGCGATATTTCCGAAAATGACAGCCATCACTGGAAATAAAAACAGATTCAGATAAAGATAGCTCAGGGTTCATTTAATCACTATCTGACATTAATCTACAATAAATAACAAATGGCCATTTGTTGAATTTATTATTTGAACATTTCCCACCAGTGAATAGGAATTCTTCTGCACTTCTATTATATATTCATCCATTTGCCGTCTGCTCATTTTTCCTGAACAAAATTAGCCAGATGAATAATAGACCATTCCAATATACACATGTATACTTTTATAACTGAATGGGAGAGTCCATTTAGTAAAGACAGGGTTAATGAATTTACAAGGGTGAGAGGTCTGAATCAAGTTAACAACTTTCAAAAGAGTCAAGGCCATGAGTTTGGATAGAGATAAGTGCACCATAGGTCAATTATCAGCAGGGTAACTGGTATATGGAAAGTATTATGACTGCCCCAGGGATAGTTTGCTGCTAAGAATTACAAGATTTCAAAATGAGAGAGCAGTGTAACAACTATATTAGTCACTCTAGATCTAGTCTCTTTAGTTCAAAACCAAGCTTTCCGATGAATGGCAACAAGCCATTAGTTCGATTCTCGTAAAAAGCAGCTGGTTCACTGTATAAATGCTGTATTTTGATTCTCGCAAAAATGTTATGTATTTTAAGGCCTGTACATACATGTATCAATCAACTTCTCATTTTGCAGAAATATGCTATGTGATGAGAGAAATCAAGTGGGCGTGGCACTTTTTTAGTGCAGCGTGCGTTATAAGTGGGTGTGGCACCTTTTTAGTGCAGCGTGCGTTATAAGTGGCCGTGGCACTTTTTTAGTGCAGCGTGCGTTATAAGTGGGCGTGGCACTTTTTTAGTGCAGCGTGCGTTATAAGTGGGCGTGGCACTTTTTTAGTGCATCGTGCGTTATAAGTGGGCGTGGCACTTTTTTAGTGCAGCGTGCGTTATATGTGGCCGTGGCACTTTTTTAGTGCAGCGTGCGTTATACGTGGGTGTGGTACTTTTTAGTGCAGCGTGAGTTATAAGTGGGCGTGGCACTTTTTTAGTGCAGCGTGCGTTATAAGTGGGCGTGGCACTTTTTTAGTGCAGCGTGCGTTATAAGTGGGCGTGGCACTTTTTTAGTGCAACGTGCGTTATAAGTGGGTGTGGCACCTTTTTAGTGCAGCGTGCGTTATAAGTGGGCGTGGCACTTTTTTAGTGCAGCGTGCGTCATAAGTGGGCGTGACTTTTTTAGTGCAGCGTGCGTCATAAGTGGGCGTGACTTTTTTAGTGCAGCGTGCGTTATAAGTGGGCGTGGCACTTGTATAGTGCAGCGTGCATTATAAGTGGGCGTGGCATTTTTATAGTGCAGCGTGCGTTCTAAGTGGGCGTGGCACCTTTTTAGCGCAGCGTGCGTTACAAGTGGGCGTGGCACTTTTTTAGTGCAGCGTGCGTTATATGTGGCCGTGGCACTTTTTTAGTGCAGCGTGCGTTATAAGTGGGTGTGGCACTTTTTTAGTGCAGCGTGCGTTATATGTGGCCGTGGCACTTTTTTAGTGCAGCGTGCGTTATAAGTGGGTGTGGTACTTTTTTAGTGCAGCGTGCGTTATATGTGGCCGTGTCACTTTTTTAGTGCATCGTGCGTTATAAGTGGGCGTGGCACTTTTTTAGTGCAGCGTGCGTTATATGTGGCCGTGTCACTTTTTAGTGCGGCGTGCGTTATAAGTGGGTGTGGTACTTTTTAGTGCAGCGTGAGTTATAAGTGGGCGTGGCACTTTTTTAGTGCAGCGTGCGCTATAAGTGGGCGTGGCACTTTTTTAGTGCAGCGTGCGTTATAAGTGGGCGTGGCACTTTTTTAGTGCAGCGTGCGTTATAAGTGGGCGTGGCACTTTTTTAGTGCAGCGTGCGTCATAAGTGGGCGTGACTTTTTTAGTGCAGCGTGGGTTATAAGTGGGCGTGGCACTTGTATAGTGCAGCGTGCATTATAAGTGGGCGTGGCATTTTAATAATGCAGCGTGCGTTCTAAGTGGGCGTGGCACCTTTTTAGTGCATCGTGCGTTATAAGTGGGCGTGGCACTTTTTTAGTGCAGCGTGCGTTATATGTGGCCGTGGCACTTTTTAAGTGCAGCGTGCGTTATAAGTGGGTGTGGTACTTTTTAGTGCAGCGTGCGTTATAAGTGGGCGTGGCACTTTTTTAGTGCAGCGTGCGTTATAAGTGGGCGTGGCACTTTTTAGTGCAGCGTGCGTTATAAGTGGGCGTGGCACTTTTTTAGTGCATCGTGCGTTATAAGTGGGCGTGGCACTTTTTTAGTGCAGCGTGCGTTATATGTGGCCGTGGCACTTTTTTAGTGCAGCGTGCGTTATAAGTGGGTGTGGTACTTTTTAGTGCTGCGTGAGTTATAAGTGGGCGTGGCACTTTTTTAGTGCAGCGTGCGTTATAAGTGGGCGTGGCACGTTTTTAGTGCAGCGTGCGTTATAAGTGGGCGTGGCACTTTTTTAGTGCAACGTGCGTTATAAGTGGGCGTGGCACTTTTTTAGTGCATCGTGCGTTATAAGTGGGCGTGGCACTTTTTTAGTGCAGCGTGCGTTATATGTGGCCGTGGCACTTTTTTAGTGCAGCGTGCGTTATAAGTGGGTGTGGTACTTTTTAGTGCTGCGTGAGTTATAAGTGGGCGTGGCACTTTTTTAGTGCAGCGTGCGTTATAAGTGGGCGTGGCACGTTTTTAGTGCAGCGTGCGTTATAAGTGGGCGTGGCACTTTTTTAGTGCAACGTGCGTTATAAGTGGGTGTGGCACCTTTTTAGTGCAGCGTGCGTTATAAGTGGGCGTGGCACTTTTTTAGTGCAGCGTGCGTCATAAGTGGGCGTGACTTTTTTAGTGCAGCGTGCGTCATAAGTGGGCGTGACTTTTTTAGTGCAGCGTGCGTTATAAGTGGGCGTGGCACTTGTATAGTGCAGCGTGCATTATAAGTGGGCGTGGCATTTTTATAGTGCAGCGTGCGTTCTAAGTGGGCGTGGCACCTTTTTAGCGCAGCGTGCGTTACAAGTGGGCGTGGCACTTTTTAGCTCATCGTGCGTTATAAGTCCGCGTGGCACCTTTTAATTGCAGCGTGCGTTCTAAGTGGGCGCGGCACTTTTTTAGTGCGTTATAAGTGGGCGTGGTACTGTTTTAGTGCAGCGTGCGTTATACGTGGGCGTGGCACTTTTTTAGCGCAGCTTGCGTTACAAGTGAGCGTGGCACTTTTTAGCGCATCGTGTGTTGTAAGTGGGCGTGGCACATTTTTAGTGCAGCGTGCGTTATAAGTGGGCGTGGCAATATAACGCACGCTGTACTAAACAATTGACACGCCCACTTATAACGCACGCTGCTATAAAAAATGCCACGCTCACTTATAACGCACGCTGCACTAAAAATAGTTCCACGCCCACTTATAACGCACGGTGAACTAAGAAAGTACCACGCCCACTTATAACGCACGCTGCACTGAAAACAGCCACGCCCACTTATAACGCACACTTTACTCAAAAGTGCCACGCCCACTTATAACGCACGCCGCACTCATAACAGCCACACCCACTTATGACGCACGCCGCACTAAAAAAGTACCACGCCCACTTATAACACACACTGCACTAAAATGTACCACGCCCACTTATAATGCACACTGTAATGTAAATGTGCCACGCCCACTTATAACACTGCACTACAAAAGTGCAACGTCCACTTTTAACGCACACTGCTCTAAATAAAGTGCCACACCTGCCTATAACGCACACTGCACTAAAATGGTGCCACGCCCACTTATAACGCACACTGCACTAAAAAAAGTGCCACTCCCACTTATAGTGCACACTGCACAAACAAAAAGTGCCACGTCCACTTTATAACGCACACTGCACTAAAAGTGCCACGCCTGCCTATAACGCACACTACCCTTAAAATGTGCCACGTCCACTTATAACGCACTCTTCACTGTAAAAGTGCCTCGCCCACTTATAACGCACACTACACTGAATAAAGTGCCACGCCTACTTATAACGCACACTGCACTAAAAAAGTGCCACGCCCATTATAACGCACTCTTCAGTAAAAAAAAGTGCCACGCCCACTTATAACGCACACTGCACTAAACAAAGTGCCACGCCCACTTTTAACGCACATTTCACTAAAAAGTGCAACGCCCACTTACAACGCACACTTTACTCAAAAGTTCACACCCACTTATAACGCAGTGTACTAAACAAGTGCCACGCCCACTTATAACACACACTGCACTATAAAAATGCCACGCCCACTTATAACGCATACTTTACTCTAAATGTGCCACGCCCACTTATAACACACATTGCAGTAAGATAGTGCCACGCCAACTTATAACGCACACTGCATTATAAAAGTGCCACGCCCATTTATAACGCACACCGCACTAAAAAGTGCCATGCCCATTATAGCGCACACTGCACTAAAAAAGTGCCTACCCCACTTATTACGCACACTGCACTAAAAAGTGCCACGCTATAAGATTTTGATGCAGAATTATCATGTTAATGGGGGTAGCAAGAGTTATTCCCCTTGATTGTGTGTCTGAAAAATGAAATTTTTATGCAAAATCGCCAAAATAAGCGATTTTCCGGCCCGTATGACACAAAAACAAGTTTTTTCGGAGCATAGCCGCTTATGTTGTCTAGAAGAACACTGCTTTCTCACAATAATATCAAAAAGGTTCAACTTCTCACCACTGTGATTTCCAAAAATATATTTTTCATGCAGATGACAAATTATAGGTGCTTAAAAGTAACGCTGGTGTCTGGAGACACTGTTTCGCAGAAATCGCTACTACATGATACTGGTGGGGTCAAGGTCACATGAAACAATATTATTCAAAAATCAAAGACAACCTCTAAAAATCCACAAATTCATAACTAACCTTCTCTCAATAAACATACCATACTCATCATGGTGTCAGAAAACACTGATAATCTATTTAAGAAATTTACCCCCCCCCCCCCTACTCATCATTCGAAACTGTGGAAGAGCCGGACCAATCCAGTGATAGCAGAATCGAATTACTCAAGAGCCTCACCCAAATAAGGAAGTTGAATTTATTTGTATTTTTATTGATATTGTGAATCGTAGGGATGATTTATATTTAAGAGACGAGTAGTACCGTCGCACCGGATAAATAAACAATGTGTTATCCGAAAGCGATAAACTTAAAATGATCACAACCAACGATCACGTCGTAAAATGTTATGACGTACTCGATATTAAAGCTAGATTATTTTTTTCCAGGTTTCTCTGCAGAAGTTTAAATTATAATCGGAGACGGGATGTGTAAACCCTGCATCACTAGGATTTCCCCATAAACGAACCGTCTGTTCAACGTTTTCTGGTGACTTTCGGTTACAGTACACCAATTATTCTCCATAGGCGACAGTTTTAATGTCTAACTTTCTAACTTAACTTTCTAACCTAGTCTATTTTGAAGAATAACTCTTCGGACCCAATATGGCCCAAAACAATTAATAGGTCTGTTGTGCTTTTTCCATTTTTAAATTTACCGCTTTTGATACTACCCTAATTCCGCACCAAAATATCATCATCAAATTTTCAAACAGACCCCCATTAAATGCCAGGTTAATTATTTCACCACCCTGGATCAATATTCATCTAGGTATAATATTTCCATGGTGGCATTGATTTTTTCTTTTCTTTTTTCAGCATTAATTGTATCCCTATCTTAATCAACCATTCAGCTACCATGTGTGCTTTTATGCTGATTTGAGTGTGGGGTAACAGCACATCAAGGGGAGTAATAAAATTAATTATTTAATTGATAGAAGTGTTTGTTGATATGTATCTTCGATTCATACGTATTATTTTATACCCAGGAACTATATAAAACTTGTTAGGAAAAGATCACCTTAAAGGTACTCAATCTGAATTAATGCTCCTAAATTACTCCCATCAAAGCTTAGAGTCATCAGATATCGATTTTTTAAGTTTGTTATGTCTCGTGATGTGCAATTAAATGTGGCCCAAAAACACGTGGTCAAATGGATGGTCTCGGACAAAATTGCAGATGAAGATGGATAACTCTAAAATCAAGTGGTAATACGGCCAAATTTATTGATACTTAAGTGAAATACAGCCATATTTTGTTGAACGAAATGTTGATAAATAACAAGTTTTGGGAAATTTGATACCATAGTTGGCATGGTTATCATTATTTTGTTGCAATAAATCAATTATGATAACTAAAGCGTATTTTGAAGAAATGTTGTTGTTGTTGTATCTTGATGATATGGGGACCGTCTGATCGGATTGAGTACCTTTAACATCTCTCTAAATGAATAATAGGCCATTCCGATGTACACTTTTTAACTGACTGGGAGAATCCATGTAGTATAATAGAAGGGGTTAATAAACATTCATGCGCGTTTATTTGGAACATTAGAGTGTCGCAGTTATTATCAGCATTATTTTTATTAGTGGTCCAACAAAAATGATTAACCCTTCCATGACAGGAGCTTTCAAAATGTTGTGAAAATCCTGTGCCAATGCATGCATGCATTCTCTTATATATGCCAGTCTCCCGTAGAGAGCCTCGCATACATAAGAAAATACATTGACCTAACAATATTTACCTTAATCCCTATGGGAGACTGGTATATATAAGAGAATGCACTGGCACCGGGTCTTTAATGCTCCTGTCATGAAAGGGTTAACAGCCCAACATCATATTAGAGGCCTGAGACGAAGTTCGTATGTTAATAATTTCTGAAGAGCCGCTAATATAATCGTAATGACCAAGAAACTCATGTTATTGCTATTATTACCACTCCTGAACCATGAGTGACACGACCAAATAATGTTCATGTCTTATGTATGTCATTTGTTTTTTTGAAACATCATCATTCATCGACATTATGAAAATCATCATCGTCTTTCATATTAATCATAGTCATCCTGGTCCCAAGCATTGTCATCAACATCATGAGGGATGTGGCCTGTAGGGTGTGCCGAGGGATTTATTCATGCAAAATGTAAAAACCAAGATGGCCACTAGCTGGCTTCCATGTTTTTATTCGAAAATCTTTCAAATTTAATAGCTCTCATCTAGAAGTGATTCTAATCATGCCTGTAAATTTACAAAACATTTGTTAGATATCTGCGGGTTGCAGTGTGTGCCAATGGATTCAAATTGGAAATCCAAGATGGCTGCTGGCAGCCATGTTTTTAAACAAATTTCAGAAATAATCGATGGCTCCCATCTAGAGGTGACCCCAGAGATCCGTATGAAGTTTGATGACGATCGGATGAGGGATGTGACCTGTAGGGTGTGCCGTAAGGATTTAGTCATGCAAAGAGTAAAACTCAAGATGGCCATGTTTTTTAACAAATTTTGGAAATAATTGATGGCTCCCATCTAGAGGTCACCCCGAAGATCCATACGAAGTTTGGTGGCGATTAGATGAGGGATGTGGTCTGAAGGGTTTGCCATAGGATTTAGTCATGCACAGAGTAAAATTCAAGATAGCTGCCGGCGGCCACTCAAAACATTTCTCCATAAATGCGGGCTGCAGTGTGTGCCGGTGGATTCAAATTTGAAATCCAAAATGGCTGCTGGTGGCCATGTTTTAAAAAAAAATTTGGAAACATTCGACGGCTCCCATCTGGAGGTCACTCCGAAGATCCATATAAAGTTTGGTGATGATCGGCCGAGGGAATGCGGCCTGTAGGGTGAGCCAAATGAAATTGTTGACGGACGAATGTACGAACGACGGACATCAACCCACGGCAATAGCTCAAACTTTACAAAGTATCTATGAAGAGTCCAGAATTGACCCATAATACCTAACAAGGCAAATAGAATTAAGTATCTCCAAGAATTTTGACAGTTAACACCCAGTGTTGTTATTTGCAAAAACAAAACTGAAAGGCGATATCTGTCAATCATAGAACTATTTGTGTGCTGTGACATCATTCTGCAGGGATTGCCTGCATAAACTATTTATAGAGGTGGTAAAATGAATGATAGTGAAATCGGTTAGACACTGTAATGCATAGCTTGTTCGAGAGTCTGATTTTAATTGCAATACTAGATGTTACTCTTGGTGTTTTGTGAATAATAATACACAAGTTTCATAGAAATTTTGTTGTTGGAAGGGATGCTAGGATGTGATAGAGCATCTGTAATGGACAAGAAAAAATTCAACAAAAGATATAATTAATAAGTATTTATTGATATAACTAAGTGCACTTATTAATGTCCAAGCACTATATAATGAGAGGCCATTCACTCAACAACAAATTTTAAAGGGAGAGAACATCATTTATCTAGTACACAGCCAGTCCACATACATCACAGGGAGTAAAATAACTTTTTGTTTTGCACAGCAAAAGGCTTTTTAACACGTTGAGTGCCAACTACAGTAATGCCCTAAATAATTGACTCCTTAACCACAGCAGAATTATAGGTAACTTTTCAGGATTTAGTCGGAAATATGGCTTGTTGCCATTCATCAGAAAACTCTCAGTGAGAGCTTTCCGATGAATGGCAACAAGCCATATTTCCAACTAAATCCTGAAAAGTTACCCATAATTCTGCTGTAGTTAAGGAGTCAATTATTTAGGGCATTACTGTATGAGTTATCTCCTACTTTTTGCATGTAATTGACTGGGAGTCAGCACTTAAAAACATATTATGGACTTGTTCGGGTGCATACAACTGATCAGTTAGTATTGAGGAACTATGCCAACTGGAGGAATGTAGCATCCTACTAACATCGTCGAAAATCTCAGGCAAATCGACCGTACCACTCCATAGAAACCATCGTCGGAACTACGCCCAATTGTAAATATTTACTTTTCGATTCGGGACGCATCTATCGGCGATGAATAAACGAAAACGATTTCGCCACCAAGAGTCACTGCATTTAATTAATATATAAGACTGATGGTGTGTGTTGTCAATTTGGATATAATATTGGTGAAAATATCTATATTGGGCAAGATTATTCTCCATTTCTATTTGACCACCCTACCGGAGTGTTTCACATCACTTTAAATGTTAACTTGGAATATTGAATAGCCATTTTGAAGGGCAGTTTTATTTCCCAAGAAACCAACCAGTGAAACAACTTTGTGTTCTCAGCATCAATCAAGGTTTCTGTGAGCTTTCAGTTTACAGCCAATATTTGAATCTGGCTAATATCTAATACTCCAACTACTTGTTCAGTATAACAGCAAGTACAAGTCTCAAAGTGTGTTGCCTGAATTCAGTTACATGTAATTCAAAGAGATTTCCTAAATATCATCTCTCATACCCGTCCCAAATTTCGGCAAGTATCTACTAGAGGATCTCACAAGGCTGGCTGGAAATGGTTTGGAAAACATGTGAAGAGCAACTACATGTATAGCATTTTCCAATATTTGATTAGAAAAATGCTACACACAAGTTATTTTACTCTCTACATACGTCATAATAATGCACACTGTTCAATTCATTTACACTAATCTTTTTAATGTTTTAAGAAGAAACCCATGACATATAGTCTTTGAAAGGATACCATATTTATTTCACTAAAAATAACTCAATATAATTTTATTCCAAATGCACCATTTTCCAACTACACCACTGCTTTGACGCAGGGGTGCAAAAACAATCCTAAAAAACATTTAGGCAGGGAAAAGACTTCAATGCTAAAAAAAAATTCAAAGTTTTGAGTATATATTATATTTATCCATAATTATTAATGGTGTTAGTTCAGTTGCCAGTTTAGTTTTGAATCCAATGCTTAAAAAAGGAATACATTTTAATTTCCCAATCCCATAGCCTGGTCATCTTTGTTACGAAACACAACCAACATTCGACCAAACAAACTTTGTTCTCTCCCCACATTCACACACCATAAGCATACTTTGAGCACCATAGGAATTAATTCAATCAATAATATTAACCCTTTCATAATGGGAGCTGCACTGGTGCAGAATTAAAGATCCTGTACCAGTGCATTCTCTTATATATCAGTCTCCCATAGGGAGTCTTGCATATATCAGAGAATGCACTGGCTTACAAGGTAAAGGTAAATATTGTTAGGCCATTATATTCTCTTATATATGCAAGGCTCCCTATGGGAGACTCGCATATATAAGAAAATGCATTGGCACAGGGGTTTTGCAAAATTTCAGGAAGCTCCAGTCATGGAAGGGTTATCCATAAAACATTTTTGAGAATCACAAGCTATGAACATATATTACTAACTATACAAAATGTGAAGAAATATTCATATAAAAATAAAAATCATATCACTAACAATTGAGTGGAATGTGAAAAGATGCTTAACAGGTTTTATCCTCCAATGATTGAGATATTGCCCCCTTGTTACCTGAGTATCATATCTGAATTTCGGACCCGGAAAATGAATACAGTAATTTTATCAGTTGGTTTAAACATCAGGGTAAAGAATCTCTAGATGTAGGAGGGAATAAAAAGCCCTGGCTTGAATCGCAGCTTAGCGACAATTTGGTGCTATAAAAGCTGCGATAATATTGAGAACCAGTAAACAGGGGGTATCCAAATCCTACGTACCACATAAGTAAGTGAAGTAAGCAAATCACGTACCACATAAATAGCACCCTGTACAATACAGCCCTGTTAATTTGTGTCGGCTGACCCAAGGCAAATGCTAAGGCAAAAATTAATTTCATAAGCTATTTATTTTAGCCGAGGCAAATTTCAGAGCCTGTTTAATTTGTGTGAAAAATTTAAACACTTTGCTCTTTCACATGTAATACTCAAGTGGAGGCTGCAGACAGCAAAAATAATTGTTGAATGCCAAGGACATACTATTGAGATAACATGGACCATTTTGATAATCCGCAATTTTCAGCCAGACACAACCAAAGTCAGCTAATATAACGGACCAAGTTCCATTTGTTAAAACTGAACCACAGCAGAATTATGGGTAATTTTTCAGGATTTAGTTGGAAATATGGCTTGTTGCCATTCATCGGAAAGCTCTCACTAAGTCGGAAATATGGCTTGTTGCCATTCATCGGAAAGCTCTCAGTGAGAGCTTTCCGATGAATGGCAACAAGCCATATTTCCAACTAAATCCTGAAAAATTACCCATAATTCTGCTGTGGTTAAGGAGTGGATTATTTAGAGCATTACTGTATCTATGCAGATCCCAGGGTTTTTAGCCAAGGAAAACATTCAGACCTAGGCAATTTGTTTATCCTCTGAAACTTTTTTGCTAATTAACAGGTCTGACCAAAGCCAGATAATTTAATTTATTTTCACTTATAGTCTATTTCTGATCTATTTCTGATCCATCAGAACCATGCCTGTAACCTGTGTATGCTTCTTTCATTGAGTCAGCTGGTCGATTTGTCCAAACTAAACCTTTCCCTGATGTGCGAAGCGTTCCATCCAGACTCGACGTCTCCTCGTCATGATAACGCCTTCTCTTTTTAGCGCCGGCACACCTGTGTAAAAAGACCATATTCACAATACAGGCATGATAGAAGTTACAATGGCAACAGACAATGCCTCGGTAATAATATTGTCCACTTAAAATGCAGTTAACTGAGTTATGACTTACTGATGGGTGCAGTTGATTAACTACATGTATACCTATGCTGAATACTCATTAACAAGAGGTTCCATTAGGAAATGTTCAGATAGGCAGTTTTGAACTTATTATCTGAACATTTCCCACCAATGAATAGGAATCCTTCTGGAGTTGTATTATCATTTTGCTTGCCAGATTTATATATCCATAACATCCCTCCAGATGAATAATGGACCATGTATACATTTATAACCGATTGGGAGAATCCATTTAGTAAAGAAACGGTTAACCCTTTGAGTGCCAGGGGCCGATCCCATCGGCCC
The DNA here is from genome assembly GCA_032622095.1 of Siphonodentalium dalli. Classification (NCBI taxonomy): domain Eukaryota; kingdom Metazoa; phylum Mollusca; class Scaphopoda; order Gadilida; family Siphonodentaliidae; genus Siphonodentalium; species Siphonodentalium dalli. Next base: position 226,489,694 of record CP136061.1, read on the forward strand.
TAAACCTACAAAATAAGTCTGTTAAAGAATATAAGAATAAATTATTAAAATTGTAAAAAATTGTAAAAAAAACACAAAAAAATTGTTAGGTCAATGCATTCTCTTATATATGCGAGGCGACCTATGGTCGACTCGCATATATAATAGAATGTATTGGCACATGGTATATGGGTTGATACAAAAATCGACCTGGCACTCAAAGGGTTAAAGAAAGATAACCCAATCCACAACATAATCACTTAAAGATGCATGATCCAAATTAAAGCTCCCAAATTACTATTTCTTTGGCTTCGGGGGTAAAAAATATTTGATTCGAGTCGAGGAACCCACCCATGAAAGCTCAGAGTGATCAGATATCGATTTTTGAAATTAGTTATTTCTCGAGATATGTACTTATTAGTGGCCTGGAATTTTTTTTTATGGCAATAGCAGATGAAGATGGATAACTCTAAAATGAAGAGCTTTGGATATTAGAAATTTAAAAATCCGGCCATATTTCGTTGAACAAATTGTTGATAAATAACACGTTTTGGGAAATTTTATACTATAGTTGACAGTTTCTAGCATTATTTTTGGGCAATTAATCGATTTCTGGTAACTGAAGCAGCATTTCAAAAAATGTTGTTGTTGTTGGAATCTGATTATATGGGGACCATCGAATCGGAATGAGTACCCTAAAGGGATTCAATGCCTTCAAAGTGGGTTCATGCAAAATAACATAAAAGTAAAACTACTATCATCAATATAAGTACATGGAAAAAATAGATTGACTTTGTGCTTATTTTTATTATCAATAGCTCTCCAATAATGAGATTTCGCATTTAAAAACCATTGTTACGGAAACATTACTGTTAAAGTGGCATTGTCGATCAAAGTCTACTTATAACCTATAAGATAACAAAGCGCCAATATGGTAGCACATACAACGATAGTATTCGCAGAAATAAAACACTTTGAAATAAACGCAATTTAATCGAACCGGAAGTAACTTAGGAAGGAAGGTCCAAATTCGGACCGGCATAAACCGTACTTGACAATAGACAAAGGTTAATACAAACATAAGTGTCAACAACACTGGCGAAGCTTAATCAAAACTTGAAGTTAAACATTGGAAAAGGTCAAAGCATTGAAAAGTATTCTGAAAATCATATTCAGACTAAAATATTTGAAGTTACTACATGATTAGCGATTTAGTTGAGAAATCACTGTAACAGTTTTGTTTACATAACAATGGTTTCAATAAACGAAATTTCATTATTGGGGAACTATCAATAATGAATATAAGAAAAACTAAATTATATTTATCTATTTTCTTATTATTAGGGATGTTAACAGACTTTTATATTTTGTGGACATTTACCCACTGTGTCCCTTTAACCCTTTACCCAACAAACGGCCAAAACAAGCTTCAACAGCCTAAAATATCTTCGGTCTGTCTCAATAGAACCATGCAAATATGGATATCATTGGAACCGGCTCCTTGACCACATTGTGATAGTTACAGTTATGCCCTGTGCCAATGCATTCTCTTATATATGCGAGTCGACCATAGGTCGCCTCGCATATATAAGAGAATGCATTGGCCTAAAAAAAAATCTTTTTTTAACACTTTTTACCATTTTTTCTTACATTCTTTAACAATTTGATAATTTTTAATGTGTTAAGCCAATGCATTCTCTTATATATGCGAGGCGACCTATGGTCGACTCGCATATATAAGAGAATGCAATGGCAAAGGGCCGTTCTGTTGGGTAAAGGGTTAAAGTACAATAGGTAGATTTGATACTGTTACTTTAATTCAAATTTTGTTGATTGTGTGCACACATATTTTCAAATATATGAATGCGATCTAGCTTTCCTCGGCAGTGATTCCTGTTGCTAACTGAATTTTCTAACAGCCACGCCCACTTATAACGCACGCTGCACTAAAAAAGTGCCACGCCCACTTATAACGCACGCTGCACTAAAAAAGTACCACACCCACTTATAACGCACGCTGCACTAAAAAAGTGCCACGGCCACATATAACGCACGCTGCACTAAAAAAGTGCCACGCCCACTTATAACGCACGATGCACTAAAAAGGTGCCACGCCCACTTAGAACGCACGCTGCATTATTAAAATGCCACGCCCACTTATAATGCACGCTGCACTATACAAGTGCCACGCCCACTTATAACCCACGCTGCACTAAAAAAGTCACGCCCACTTATGACGCACGCTGCACTAAAAAAGTGTGCGTTATAGGCAGGTGTGGCACTTTATTTAGAGCAGTGTGCGTTAAAAGTGGACGTTGCACTTTTGTAGTGCAGTGTTATAAGTGGGCGTGGCACATTTACATTACAGTGTGCATTATAAGTGGGCGTGGTACATTTTAGTGCAGTGTGTGTTATAAGTGGGCGTGGTACTTTTTTAGTGCGGCGTGCGTCATAAGTGGGTGTGGCTGTTATGAGTGCGGCGTGCGTTATAAGTGGGCGTGGCACTTTTGAGTAAAGTGTGCGTTATAAGTGGGCGTGGCTGTTTTCAGTGCAGCGTGCGTTATAAGTGGGCGTGGTACTTTCTTAGTTCACCGTGCGTTATAAGTGGGCGTGGAACTATTTTTAGTGCAGCGTGCGTTATAAGTGAGCGTGGCATTTTTTATAGCAGCGGGCGTTATAAGTGGGCGTGTCAATTGTTTAGTACAGCGTGCGTTATATTGCCACGCCCACTTATAACGCACGCTGCACTAAAAATGTGCCACGCCCACTTACAACACACGATGCGCTAAAAAGTGCCACGCTCACTTGTAACGCAAGCTGCGCTAAAAAAGTGCCACGCCCACGTATAACGCACGCTGCACTAAAACAGTACCACGCCCACTTATAACGCACTAAAAAAGTGCCGCGCCCACTTAGAACGCACGCTGCAATTAAAAGGTGCCACGCGGACTTATAACGCACGATGAGCTAAAAAGTGCCACGCCCACTTGTAACGCACGCTGCGCTAAAAAGGTGCCACGCCCACTTAGAACGCACGCTGCACTATAAAAATGCCACGCCCACTTATAATGCACGCTGCACTATACAAGTGCCACGCCCACTTATAACGCACGCTGCACTAAAAAAGTCACGCCCACTTATGACGCACGCTGCACTAAAAAAGTCAGCTATTCATTTGTTTCTTATTACCCTATCGTGACAAGAGCTGTGCTGGTGCAGCATTAAAGATCATGTGCCAGTGCATTCTCTTATACATGCGAGTCTCCCATAGGGAGTGCAAGGTCAAGGTAAATATTGTTAGGCCAATGTATTCTCTTATATATGCGAGGCTCCCTATTTAAGACTCACATATATAAGAGAATGCATTGGAACAGGGTTTTCGCAATATTTGAGGAAGCTCCAGTCATCAGGAAGGGTTAATTGTCTGTAAACTTTCATTTTCCATGGAAATAACTTATTAGAATTCCACTAGCTTTAATTTATGCTTATATCATCAGTTTTCTACGTATACTTACAAGGAGAAGCAGCAGCAGGCAATTATGATGGCAATGATGAAGATCACACCAGCGATATTTCCGAAAATGACAGCCATCACTGGAAATAAAAACAGATTCAGATAAAGATAGCTCAGGGTTCATTTAATCACTATCTGACATTAATCTACAATAAATAACAAATGGCCATTTGTTGAATTTATTATTTGAACATTTCCCACCAGTGAATAGGAATTCTTCTGCACTTCTATTATATATTCATCCATTTGCCGTCTGCTCATTTTTCCTGAACAAAATTAGCCAGATGAATAATAGACCATTCCAATATACACATGTATACTTTTATAACTGAATGGGAGAGTCCATTTAGTAAAGACAGGGTTAATGAATTTACAAGGGTGAGAGGTCTGAATCAAGTTAACAACTTTCAAAAGAGTCAAGGCCATGAGTTTGGATAGAGATAAGTGCACCATAGGTCAATTATCAGCAGGGTAACTGGTATATGGAAAGTATTATGACTGCCCCAGGGATAGTTTGCTGCTAAGAATTACAAGATTTCAAAATGAGAGAGCAGTGTAACAACTATATTAGTCACTCTAGATCTAGTCTCTTTAGTTCAAAACCAAGCTTTCCGATGAATGGCAACAAGCCATTAGTTCGATTCTCGTAAAAAGCAGCTGGTTCACTGTATAAATGCTGTATTTTGATTCTCGCAAAAATGTTATGTATTTTAAGGCCTGTACATACATGTATCAATCAACTTCTCATTTTGCAGAAATATGCTATGTGATGAGAGAAATCAAGTGGGCGTGGCACTTTTTTAGTGCAGCGTGCGTTATAAGTGGGTGTGGCACCTTTTTAGTGCAGCGTGCGTTATAAGTGGCCGTGGCACTTTTTTAGTGCAGCGTGCGTTATAAGTGGGCGTGGCACTTTTTTAGTGCAGCGTGCGTTATAAGTGGGCGTGGCACTTTTTTAGTGCATCGTGCGTTATAAGTGGGCGTGGCACTTTTTTAGTGCAGCGTGCGTTATATGTGGCCGTGGCACTTTTTTAGTGCAGCGTGCGTTATACGTGGGTGTGGTACTTTTTAGTGCAGCGTGAGTTATAAGTGGGCGTGGCACTTTTTTAGTGCAGCGTGCGTTATAAGTGGGCGTGGCACTTTTTTAGTGCAGCGTGCGTTATAAGTGGGCGTGGCACTTTTTTAGTGCAACGTGCGTTATAAGTGGGTGTGGCACCTTTTTAGTGCAGCGTGCGTTATAAGTGGGCGTGGCACTTTTTTAGTGCAGCGTGCGTCATAAGTGGGCGTGACTTTTTTAGTGCAGCGTGCGTCATAAGTGGGCGTGACTTTTTTAGTGCAGCGTGCGTTATAAGTGGGCGTGGCACTTGTATAGTGCAGCGTGCATTATAAGTGGGCGTGGCATTTTTATAGTGCAGCGTGCGTTCTAAGTGGGCGTGGCACCTTTTTAGCGCAGCGTGCGTTACAAGTGGGCGTGGCACTTTTTTAGTGCAGCGTGCGTTATATGTGGCCGTGGCACTTTTTTAGTGCAGCGTGCGTTATAAGTGGGTGTGGCACTTTTTTAGTGCAGCGTGCGTTATATGTGGCCGTGGCACTTTTTTAGTGCAGCGTGCGTTATAAGTGGGTGTGGTACTTTTTTAGTGCAGCGTGCGTTATATGTGGCCGTGTCACTTTTTTAGTGCATCGTGCGTTATAAGTGGGCGTGGCACTTTTTTAGTGCAGCGTGCGTTATATGTGGCCGTGTCACTTTTTAGTGCGGCGTGCGTTATAAGTGGGTGTGGTACTTTTTAGTGCAGCGTGAGTTATAAGTGGGCGTGGCACTTTTTTAGTGCAGCGTGCGCTATAAGTGGGCGTGGCACTTTTTTAGTGCAGCGTGCGTTATAAGTGGGCGTGGCACTTTTTTAGTGCAGCGTGCGTTATAAGTGGGCGTGGCACTTTTTTAGTGCAGCGTGCGTCATAAGTGGGCGTGACTTTTTTAGTGCAGCGTGGGTTATAAGTGGGCGTGGCACTTGTATAGTGCAGCGTGCATTATAAGTGGGCGTGGCATTTTAATAATGCAGCGTGCGTTCTAAGTGGGCGTGGCACCTTTTTAGTGCATCGTGCGTTATAAGTGGGCGTGGCACTTTTTTAGTGCAGCGTGCGTTATATGTGGCCGTGGCACTTTTTTAGTGCAGCGTGCGTTATAAGTGGGTGTGGTACTTTTTTAGTGCAGCGTGCGTTATAAGTGGGCGTGGCACTTTTTTAGTGCAGCGTGCGTTATAAGTGGGCGTGGCACTTTTTAGTGCAGCGTGCGTTATAAGTGGGCGTGGCACTTTTTTAGTGCATCGTGCGTTATAAGTGGGCGTGGCACTTTTTTAGTGCAGCGTGCGTTATATGTGGCCGTGGCACTTTTTTAGTGCAGCGTGCGTTATAAGTGGGTGTGGTACTTTTTAGTGCTGCGTGAGTTATAAGTGGGCGTGGCACTTTTTTAGTGCAGCGTGCGTTATAAGTGGGCGTGGCACGTTTTTAGTGCAGCGTGCGTTATAAGTGGGCGTGGCACTTTTTTAGTGCAACGTGCGTTATAAGTGGGCGTGGCACTTTTTTAGTGCATCGTGCGTTATAAGTGGGCGTGGCACTTTTTTAGTGCAGCGTGCGTTATATGTGGCCGTGGCACTTTTTTAGTGCAGCGTGCGTTATAAGTGGGTGTGGTACTTTTTAGTGCTGCGTGAGTTATAAGTGGGCGTGGCACTTTTTTAGTGCAGCGTGCGTTATAAGTGGGCGTGGCACGTTTTTAGTGCAGCGTGCGTTATAAGTGGGCGTGGCACTTTTTTAGTGCAACGTGCGTTATAAGTGGGTGTGGCACCTTTTTAGTGCAGCGTGCGTTATAAGTGGGCGTGGCACTTTTTTAGTGCAGCGTGCGTCATAAGTGGGCGTGACTTTTTTAGTGCAGCGTGCGTCATAAGTGGGCGTGACTTTTTTAGTGCAGCGTGCGTTATAAGTGGGCGTGGCACTTGTATAGTGCAGCGTGCATTATAAGTGGGCGTGGCATTTTTATAGTGCAGCGTGCGTTCTAAGTGGGCGTGGCACCTTTTTAGCGCAGCGTGCGTTACAAGTGGGCGTGGCACTTTTTAGCTCATCGTGCGTTATAAGTCCGCGTGGCACCTTTTAATTGCAGCGTGCGTTCTAAGTGGGCGCGGCACTTTTTTAGTGCGTTATAAGTGGGCGTGGTACTGTTTTAGTGCAGCGTGCGTTATACGTGGGCGTGGCACTTTTTTAGCGCAGCTTGCGTTACAAGTGAGCGTGGCACTTTTTAGCGCATCGTGTGTTGTAAGTGGGCGTGGCACATTTTTAGTGCAGCGTGCGTTATAAGTGGGCGTGGCAATATAACGCACGCTGTACTAAACAATTGACACGCCCACTTATAACGCACGCTGCTATAAAAAATGCCACGCTCACTTATAACGCACGCTGCACTAAAAATAGTTCCACGCCCACTTATAACGCACGGTGAACTAAGAAAGTACCACGCCCACTTATAACGCACGCTGCACTGAAAACAGCCACGCCCACTTATAACGCACACTTTACTCAAAAGTGCCACGCCCACTTATAACGCACGCCGCACTCATAACAGCCACACCCACTTATGACGCACGCCGCACTAAAAAAGTACCACGCCCACTTATAACACACACTGCACTAAAATGTACCACGCCCACTTATAATGCACACTGTAATGTAAATGTGCCACGCCCACTTATAACACTGCACTACAAAAGTGCAACGTCCACTTTTAACGCACACTGCTCTAAATAAAGTGCCACACCTGCCTATAACGCACACTGCACTAAAATGGTGCCACGCCCACTTATAACGCACACTGCACTAAAAAAAGTGCCACTCCCACTTATAGTGCACACTGCACAAACAAAAAGTGCCACGTCCACTTTATAACGCACACTGCACTAAAAGTGCCACGCCTGCCTATAACGCACACTACCCTTAAAATGTGCCACGTCCACTTATAACGCACTCTTCACTGTAAAAGTGCCTCGCCCACTTATAACGCACACTACACTGAATAAAGTGCCACGCCTACTTATAACGCACACTGCACTAAAAAAGTGCCACGCCCATTATAACGCACTCTTCAGTAAAAAAAAGTGCCACGCCCACTTATAACGCACACTGCACTAAACAAAGTGCCACGCCCACTTTTAACGCACATTTCACTAAAAAGTGCAACGCCCACTTACAACGCACACTTTACTCAAAAGTTCACACCCACTTATAACGCAGTGTACTAAACAAGTGCCACGCCCACTTATAACACACACTGCACTATAAAAATGCCACGCCCACTTATAACGCATACTTTACTCTAAATGTGCCACGCCCACTTATAACACACATTGCAGTAAGATAGTGCCACGCCAACTTATAACGCACACTGCATTATAAAAGTGCCACGCCCATTTATAACGCACACCGCACTAAAAAGTGCCATGCCCATTATAGCGCACACTGCACTAAAAAAGTGCCTACCCCACTTATTACGCACACTGCACTAAAAAGTGCCACGCTATAAGATTTTGATGCAGAATTATCATGTTAATGGGGGTAGCAAGAGTTATTCCCCTTGATTGTGTGTCTGAAAAATGAAATTTTTATGCAAAATCGCCAAAATAAGCGATTTTCCGGCCCGTATGACACAAAAACAAGTTTTTTCGGAGCATAGCCGCTTATGTTGTCTAGAAGAACACTGCTTTCTCACAATAATATCAAAAAGGTTCAACTTCTCACCACTGTGATTTCCAAAAATATATTTTTCATGCAGATGACAAATTATAGGTGCTTAAAAGTAACGCTGGTGTCTGGAGACACTGTTTCGCAGAAATCGCTACTACATGATACTGGTGGGGTCAAGGTCACATGAAACAATATTATTCAAAAATCAAAGACAACCTCTAAAAATCCACAAATTCATAACTAACCTTCTCTCAATAAACATACCATACTCATCATGGTGTCAGAAAACACTGATAATCTATTTAAGAAATTTACCCCCCCCCCCCCTACTCATCATTCGAAACTGTGGAAGAGCCGGACCAATCCAGTGATAGCAGAATCGAATTACTCAAGAGCCTCACCCAAATAAGGAAGTTGAATTTATTTGTATTTTTATTGATATTGTGAATCGTAGGGATGATTTATATTTAAGAGACGAGTAGTACCGTCGCACCGGATAAATAAACAATGTGTTATCCGAAAGCGATAAACTTAAAATGATCACAACCAACGATCACGTCGTAAAATGTTATGACGTACTCGATATTAAAGCTAGATTATTTTTTTCCAGGTTTCTCTGCAGAAGTTTAAATTATAATCGGAGACGGGATGTGTAAACCCTGCATCACTAGGATTTCCCCATAAACGAACCGTCTGTTCAACGTTTTCTGGTGACTTTCGGTTACAGTACACCAATTATTCTCCATAGGCGACAGTTTTAATGTCTAACTTTCTAACTTAACTTTCTAACCTAGTCTATTTTGAAGAATAACTCTTCGGACCCAATATGGCCCAAAACAATTAATAGGTCTGTTGTGCTTTTTCCATTTTTAAATTTACCGCTTTTGATACTACCCTAATTCCGCACCAAAATATCATCATCAAATTTTCAAACAGACCCCCATTAAATGCCAGGTTAATTATTTCACCACCCTGGATCAATATTCATCTAGGTATAATATTTCCATGGTGGCATTGATTTTTTCTTTTCTTTTTTCAGCATTAATTGTATCCCTATCTTAATCAACCATTCAGCTACCATGTGTGCTTTTATGCTGATTTGAGTGTGGGGTAACAGCACATCAAGGGGAGTAATAAAATTAATTATTTAATTGATAGAAGTGTTTGTTGATATGTATCTTCGATTCATACGTATTATTTTATACCCAGGAACTATATAAAACTTGTTAGGAAAAGATCACCTTAAAGGTACTCAATCTGAATTAATGCTCCTAAATTACTCCCATCAAAGCTTAGAGTCATCAGATATCGATTTTTTAAGTTTGTTATGTCTCGTGATGTGCAATTAAATGTGGCCCAAAAACACGTGGTCAAATGGATGGTCTCGGACAAAATTGCAGATGAAGATGGATAACTCTAAAATCAAGTGGTAATACGGCCAAATTTATTGATACTTAAGTGAAATACAGCCATATTTTGTTGAACGAAATGTTGATAAATAACAAGTTTTGGGAAATTTGATACCATAGTTGGCATGGTTATCATTATTTTGTTGCAATAAATCAATTATGATAACTAAAGCGTATTTTGAAGAAATGTTGTTGTTGTTGTATCTTGATGATATGGGGACCGTCTGATCGGATTGAGTACCTTTAACATCTCTCTAAATGAATAATAGGCCATTCCGATGTACACTTTTTAACTGACTGGGAGAATCCATGTAGTATAATAGAAGGGGTTAATAAACATTCATGCGCGTTTATTTGGAACATTAGAGTGTCGCAGTTATTATCAGCATTATTTTTATTAGTGGTCCAACAAAAATGATTAACCCTTCCATGACAGGAGCTTTCAAAATGTTGTGAAAATCCTGTGCCAATGCATGCATGCATTCTCTTATATATGCCAGTCTCCCGTAGAGAGCCTCGCATACATAAGAAAATACATTGACCTAACAATATTTACCTTAATCCCTATGGGAGACTGGTATATATAAGAGAATGCACTGGCACCGGGTCTTTAATGCTCCTGTCATGAAAGGGTTAACAGCCCAACATCATATTAGAGGCCTGAGACGAAGTTCGTATGTTAATAATTTCTGAAGAGCCGCTAATATAATCGTAATGACCAAGAAACTCATGTTATTGCTATTATTACCACTCCTGAACCATGAGTGACACGACCAAATAATGTTCATGTCTTATGTATGTCATTTGTTTTTTTGAAACATCATCATTCATCGACATTATGAAAATCATCATCGTCTTTCATATTAATCATAGTCATCCTGGTCCCAAGCATTGTCATCAACATCATGAGGGATGTGGCCTGTAGGGTGTGCCGAGGGATTTATTCATGCAAAATGTAAAAACCAAGATGGCCACTAGCTGGCTTCCATGTTTTTATTCGAAAATCTTTCAAATTTAATAGCTCTCATCTAGAAGTGATTCTAATCATGCCTGTAAATTTACAAAACATTTGTTAGATATCTGCGGGTTGCAGTGTGTGCCAATGGATTCAAATTGGAAATCCAAGATGGCTGCTGGCAGCCATGTTTTTAAACAAATTTCAGAAATAATCGATGGCTCCCATCTAGAGGTGACCCCAGAGATCCGTATGAAGTTTGATGACGATCGGATGAGGGATGTGACCTGTAGGGTGTGCCGTAAGGATTTAGTCATGCAAAGAGTAAAACTCAAGATGGCCATGTTTTTTAACAAATTTTGGAAATAATTGATGGCTCCCATCTAGAGGTCACCCCGAAGATCCATACGAAGTTTGGTGGCGATTAGATGAGGGATGTGGTCTGAAGGGTTTGCCATAGGATTTAGTCATGCACAGAGTAAAATTCAAGATAGCTGCCGGCGGCCACTCAAAACATTTCTCCATAAATGCGGGCTGCAGTGTGTGCCGGTGGATTCAAATTTGAAATCCAAAATGGCTGCTGGTGGCCATGTTTTAAAAAAAAATTTGGAAACATTCGACGGCTCCCATCTGGAGGTCACTCCGAAGATCCATATAAAGTTTGGTGATGATCGGCCGAGGGAATGCGGCCTGTAGGGTGAGCCAAATGAAATTGTTGACGGACGAATGTACGAACGACGGACATCAACCCACGGCAATAGCTCAAACTTTACAAAGTATCTATGAAGAGTCCAGAATTGACCCATAATACCTAACAAGGCAAATAGAATTAAGTATCTCCAAGAATTTTGACAGTTAACACCCAGTGTTGTTATTTGCAAAAACAAAACTGAAAGGCGATATCTGTCAATCATAGAACTATTTGTGTGCTGTGACATCATTCTGCAGGGATTGCCTGCATAAACTATTTATAGAGGTGGTAAAATGAATGATAGTGAAATCGGTTAGACACTGTAATGCATAGCTTGTTCGAGAGTCTGATTTTAATTGCAATACTAGATGTTACTCTTGGTGTTTTGTGAATAATAATACACAAGTTTCATAGAAATTTTGTTGTTGGAAGGGATGCTAGGATGTGATAGAGCATCTGTAATGGACAAGAAAAAATTCAACAAAAGATATAATTAATAAGTATTTATTGATATAACTAAGTGCACTTATTAATGTCCAAGCACTATATAATGAGAGGCCATTCACTCAACAACAAATTTTAAAGGGAGAGAACATCATTTATCTAGTACACAGCCAGTCCACATACATCACAGGGAGTAAAATAACTTTTTGTTTTGCACAGCAAAAGGCTTTTTAACACGTTGAGTGCCAACTACAGTAATGCCCTAAATAATTGACTCCTTAACCACAGCAGAATTATAGGTAACTTTTCAGGATTTAGTCGGAAATATGGCTTGTTGCCATTCATCAGAAAACTCTCAGTGAGAGCTTTCCGATGAATGGCAACAAGCCATATTTCCAACTAAATCCTGAAAAGTTACCCATAATTCTGCTGTAGTTAAGGAGTCAATTATTTAGGGCATTACTGTATGAGTTATCTCCTACTTTTTGCATGTAATTGACTGGGAGTCAGCACTTAAAAACATATTATGGACTTGTTCGGGTGCATACAACTGATCAGTTAGTATTGAGGAACTATGCCAACTGGAGGAATGTAGCATCCTACTAACATCGTCGAAAATCTCAGGCAAATCGACCGTACCACTCCATAGAAACCATCGTCGGAACTACGCCCAATTGTAAATATTTACTTTTCGATTCGGGACGCATCTATCGGCGATGAATAAACGAAAACGATTTCGCCACCAAGAGTCACTGCATTTAATTAATATATAAGACTGATGGTGTGTGTTGTCAATTTGGATATAATATTGGTGAAAATATCTATATTGGGCAAGATTATTCTCCATTTCTATTTGACCACCCTACCGGAGTGTTTCACATCACTTTAAATGTTAACTTGGAATATTGAATAGCCATTTTGAAGGGCAGTTTTATTTCCCAAGAAACCAACCAGTGAAACAACTTTGTGTTCTCAGCATCAATCAAGGTTTCTGTGAGCTTTCAGTTTACAGCCAATATTTGAATCTGGCTAATATCTAATACTCCAACTACTTGTTCAGTATAACAGCAAGTACAAGTCTCAAAGTGTGTTGCCTGAATTCAGTTACATGTAATTCAAAGAGATTTCCTAAATATCATCTCTCATACCCGTCCCAAATTTCGGCAAGTATCTACTAGAGGATCTCACAAGGCTGGCTGGAAATGGTTTGGAAAACATGTGAAGAGCAACTACATGTATAGCATTTTCCAATATTTGATTAGAAAAATGCTACACACAAGTTATTTTACTCTCTACATACGTCATAATAATGCACACTGTTCAATTCATTTACACTAATCTTTTTAATGTTTTAAGAAGAAACCCATGACATATAGTCTTTGAAAGGATACCATATTTATTTCACTAAAAATAACTCAATATAATTTTATTCCAAATGCACCATTTTCCAACTACACCACTGCTTTGACGCAGGGGTGCAAAAACAATCCTAAAAAACATTTAGGCAGGGAAAAGACTTCAATGCTAAAAAAAAATTCAAAGTTTTGAGTATATATTATATTTATCCATAATTATTAATGGTGTTAGTTCAGTTGCCAGTTTAGTTTTGAATCCAATGCTTAAAAAAGGAATACATTTTAATTTCCCAATCCCATAGCCTGGTCATCTTTGTTACGAAACACAACCAACATTCGACCAAACAAACTTTGTTCTCTCCCCACATTCACACACCATAAGCATACTTTGAGCACCATAGGAATTAATTCAATCAATAATATTAACCCTTTCATAATGGGAGCTGCACTGGTGCAGAATTAAAGATCCTGTACCAGTGCATTCTCTTATATATCAGTCTCCCATAGGGAGTCTTGCATATATCAGAGAATGCACTGGCTTACAAGGTAAAGGTAAATATTGTTAGGCCATTATATTCTCTTATATATGCAAGGCTCCCTATGGGAGACTCGCATATATAAGAAAATGCATTGGCACAGGGGTTTTGCAAAATTTCAGGAAGCTCCAGTCATGGAAGGGTTATCCATAAAACATTTTTGAGAATCACAAGCTATGAACATATATTACTAACTATACAAAATGTGAAGAAATATTCATATAAAAATAAAAATCATATCACTAACAATTGAGTGGAATGTGAAAAGATGCTTAACAGGTTTTATCCTCCAATGATTGAGATATTGCCCCCTTGTTACCTGAGTATCATATCTGAATTTCGGACCCGGAAAATGAATACAGTAATTTTATCAGTTGGTTTAAACATCAGGGTAAAGAATCTCTAGATGTAGGAGGGAATAAAAAGCCCTGGCTTGAATCGCAGCTTAGCGACAATTTGGTGCTATAAAAGCTGCGATAATATTGAGAACCAGTAAACAGGGGGTATCCAAATCCTACGTACCACATAAGTAAGTGAAGTAAGCAAATCACGTACCACATAAATAGCACCCTGTACAATACAGCCCTGTTAATTTGTGTCGGCTGACCCAAGGCAAATGCTAAGGCAAAAATTAATTTCATAAGCTATTTATTTTAGCCGAGGCAAATTTCAGAGCCTGTTTAATTTGTGTGAAAAATTTAAACACTTTGCTCTTTCACATGTAATACTCAAGTGGAGGCTGCAGACAGCAAAAATAATTGTTGAATGCCAAGGACATACTATTGAGATAACATGGACCATTTTGATAATCCGCAATTTTCAGCCAGACACAACCAAAGTCAGCTAATATAACGGACCAAGTTCCATTTGTTAAAACTGAACCACAGCAGAATTATGGGTAATTTTTCAGGATTTAGTTGGAAATATGGCTTGTTGCCATTCATCGGAAAGCTCTCACTAAGTCGGAAATATGGCTTGTTGCCATTCATCGGAAAGCTCTCAGTGAGAGCTTTCCGATGAATGGCAACAAGCCATATTTCCAACTAAATCCTGAAAAATTACCCATAATTCTGCTGTGGTTAAGGAGTGGATTATTTAGAGCATTACTGTATCTATGCAGATCCCAGGGTTTTTAGCCAAGGAAAACATTCAGACCTAGGCAATTTGTTTATCCTCTGAAACTTTTTTGCTAATTAACAGGTCTGACCAAAGCCAGATAATTTAATTTATTTTCACTTATAGTCTATTTCTGATCTATTTCTGATCCATCAGAACCATGCCTGTAACCTGTGTATGCTTCTTTCATTGAGTCAGCTGGTCGATTTGTCCAAACTAAACCTTTCCCTGATGTGCGAAGCGTTCCATCCAGACTCGACGTCTCCTCGTCATGATAACGCCTTCTCTTTTTAGCGCCGGCACACCTGTGTAAAAAGACCATATTCACAATACAGGCATGATAGAAGTTACAATGGCAACAGACAATGCCTCGGTAATAATATTGTCCACTTAAAATGCAGTTAACTGAGTTATGACTTACTGATGGGTGCAGTTGATTAACTACATGTATACCTATGCTGAATACTCATTAACAAGAGGTTCCATTAGGAAATGTTCAGATAGGCAGTTTTGAACTTATTATCTGAACATTTCCCACCAATGAATAGGAATCCTTCTGGAGTTGTATTATCATTTTGCTTGCCAGATTTATATATCCATAACATCCCTCCAGATGAATAATGGACCATGTATACATTTATAACCGATTGGGATAATCCATTTAGTAAAGAAACGGTTAACCCTTTGAGTGCCAGGGCCGATCTCATCGGCCCTAAACCTACAAAATAAGTCTGTTAAAGAATATAAGAATAAATTATTAAAATTGTAAAAAATTGTAAAAAAAACAAAAAAAATTGTTAGGCCAATGCATTCTCTTATATATGCGAGGCGACCTATGGTCGACTCGCATATATAATAGAATGTATTGGCACAGGGTATATGGGTTGATACAAAAATCGACCTGGCACTCAAAGGGTTAAAGAAAGATAACCCAATCCACAACATAATCACTTAAAGATGCATGATCCAAATTAAAGCTCCCAAATTACTATTTCTTTGGCTTCGGGGGTAAAAAATATTTGATTCGAGTCGAGGAACCCACCCATGAAAGCTCAGAGTGATCAGATATCGATTTTTGAAATTAGTTATTTCTCGAGATATGTACTTATTAGTGGCCTGGAAATGTTTTTTATGGCAATAGCAGATGAAGATGGATAACTCTAAAATGAAGAGCTTTGGATATTAGAAATTTAAAAATCCGGCCATATTTCGTTGAACAAATTGTTGATAAATAACACGTTTTGGGAAATTTTATACTATAGTTGACAGTTTCTAGCATTATTTTTGGGCAATTAATCGATTTCTGGTAACTGAAGCAGCATTTCAAAAAATGTTGTTGTTGTTGGAATCTGATTATATGGGGACCATCGAATCGGAATGAGTACCCTAAAGGGATTCAATGCCTTCAAAGTGGGTTCATGCAAAATAACATAAAAGTAAAACTACTATCATCAATATAAGTACATGGAAAAAATAGATTGACTTTGTGCTTATTTTTATTATCAATAGCTCTCCAATAATGAGATTTCGCATTTAAAAACCATTGTTACGGAAACATTACTGTTAAAGTGGCATTGTCGATCAAAGTCTACTTATAACCTATAAGATAACAAAGCGCCAATATGGTAGCACATACAACGATAGTATTCGCAGAAATAAAACACTTTGAAATAAACGCAATTTAATCGAACCGGAAGTAACTTAGGAAGGAAGGTCCAAATTCGGACCGGCATAAACCGTACTTGACAATAGACAAAGGTTAATACAAACATAAGTGTCAACAACACTGGCGAAGCTTAATCAAAACTTGAAGTTAAACATTGGAAAAGGTCAAAGCATTGAAAAGTATTCTGAAAATCATATTCAGACTAAAATATTTGAAGTTACTACATGATTAGCGATTTAGTTGAGAAATCACTGTAACAGTTTTGTTTACATAACAATGGTTTCAATAAACGAAATTTCATTATTGGGGAACTATCAATAATGAATATAAGAAAAACTAAATTATATTTATCTATTTTCTTATTATTAGGGATGTTAACAGACTTTTATATTTTGTGGACATTTACCCACTGTGTCCCTTTAACCCTTTACCCAACAAACGGCCAAAACAAGCTTCAACAGCCTAAAATATCTTCGGTCTGTCTCAATAGAACCATGCAAATATGGATATCATTGGAACCGGCTCCTTGACCA
The DNA here is from genome assembly GCA_032622095.1 of Siphonodentalium dalli. Classification (NCBI taxonomy): domain Eukaryota; kingdom Metazoa; phylum Mollusca; class Scaphopoda; order Gadilida; family Siphonodentaliidae; genus Siphonodentalium; species Siphonodentalium dalli. The sequence goes on from CP136061.1 coordinate 226,506,614, forward strand.
CATTGTGATAGTTACAGTTATGCCATGTGCCAATGCATTCTCTTATATATGCGAGTCGACCATAGGTCGCCTCGCATATATAAGAGAATGCATTGGCCTAAAAAAAAATCTTTTTTTAACACTTTTTACCATTTTTTCTTACATTCTTTAACAATTTGATAATTTTTAATGTGTTAAGCCAATGCATTCTCTTATATATGCGAGGCGACCTATGGTCGACTCGCATATATAAGAGAATGCAATGGCACAGGGCCGTTCTGTTGGGTAAAGGGTTAAAGTACAATAGGTAGATTTGATACTGTTACTTTAATTCAAATTTTGTTGATTGTGTGCACACATATTTTCAAATATATGAATGCGATCTAGCTTTCCTCGGCAGTGATTCCTGTTGCTAACTGAATTTTCTAACAGATACCATTCTTATCTGCAGAAACAGCTATTCATTTGTTTCTTATTACCCTATCGTGACAAGAGCTGTGCTGGTGCAGCATTAAAGATCATGTGCCAGTGCATTCTCTTATACATGCGAGTCTCCCATAGGGAGTGCAAGGTCAAGGTAAATATTGTTAGGCCAATGTATTCTCTTATATATGCGAGGCTCCCTATTTAAGACTCACATATATAAGAGAATGCATTGGAACAGGGTTTTCGCAATATTTGAGGAAGCTCCAGTCATCAGGAAGGGTTAATTGTCTGTAAACTTTCATTTTCCATGGAAATAACTTATTAGAATTCCACTAGCTTTAATTTATGCTTATATCATCAGTTTTCTACGTATACTTACAAGGAGAAGCAGCAGCAGGCAATTATGATGGCAATGATGAAGATCACACCAGCGATATTTCCGAAAATGACAGCCATCACTGGAAATAAAAACAGATTCAGATAAAGATAGCTCAGGGTTCATTTAATCACTATCTGACATTAATCTACAATAAATAACAAATGGCCATTTGTTGAATTTATTATTTGAACATTTCCCACCAGTGAATAGGAATTCTTCTGCACTTCTATTATATATTCATCCATTTGCCGTCTGCTCATTTTTCCTGAACAAAATTAGCCAGATGAATAATAGACCATTCCAATATACACATGTATACTTTTATAACTGAATGGGAGAGTCCATTTAGTAAAGACAGGGTTAATGAATTTACAAGGGTGAGAGGTCTGAATCAAGTTAACAACTTTCAAAAGAGTCAAGGCCATGAGTTTGGATAGAGATAAGTGCACCATAGGTCAATTATCAGCAGGGTAACTGGTATATGGAAAGTATTATGACTGCCCCAGGGATAGTTTGCTGCTAAGAATTACAAGATTTCAAAATGAGAGAGCAGTGTAACAACTATATTAGTCACTCTAGATCTAGTCTCTTTAGTTCAAAACCAAGCTTTCCGATGAATGGCAACAAGCCATTAGTTCGATTCTCGTAAAAAGCAGCTGGTTCACTGTATAAATGCTGTATTTTGATTCTCGCAAAAATGTTATGTATTTTAAGGCCTGTACATACATGTATCAATCAACTTCTCATTTTGCAGAAATATGCTATGTGATGAGAGAAATCAAGTGGGCGTGGCACTTTTTTAGTGCAGCGTGCGTTATAAGTGGGTGTGGCACCTTTTTAGTGCAGCGTGCGTTATAAGTGGCCGTGGCACTTTTTTAGTGCAGCGTGCGTTATAAGTGGGTGTGGTACTTTTTTAGTGCAGCGTGCGTTATAAGTGGGCGTGGCACTTTTTTCGTGCATCGTGCGTTATACGTGGGCGTGGCACTTTTTTAGTGCAGCGTGCGTTATAAGTGGCCGTGGCACTTTTTTAGTGCAGCGTGCGATATAAGTGGGTGTGGTACTTTTTTAGTGCAGCGTGAGTTATAAGTGGGCGTGGCACTTTTATAGTGCAGCGTGCGTTATAAGTGGGCGTGGCACTTTCTTAGTGCAGCGTGCGTCATAAGTGGGCGTGACTTTTTTTAGCTCATCGTGCGTTATAAGTCGGCGTGGCACCTTTTAATTGCAGCGTGCGTTCTAAGTGGGCGTGGCACTTTTTTAGTGCGTTATAAGTGGGCGTGGCACCTTTTTAGTGCAGCTTGCGTTATAAGTGGCCGTGGCACTTTTTAGTGCAGCGTGCGTTATAAGTGGGTGTGGTACTTTTTTAGTGCATCGTGCGTTATAAGTGGGCGTGGCACTTTTTTAGTGCAGCGTGCGTTATATGTGGCCGTGTCACTTTTTTAGTGCAGCGTGCGTTATAAGTGGGTGTGGTACTTTTTAGTGCAGCGTGAGTTATAAGTGGGCGTGGCACTTTTTTAGTGCAGCGTGCGCTATAAGTGGGCGTGGCACTTTTTTAGTGCATCGTGCGTTATAAGTGGGCGTGGCACTTTTTTAGTGCAGCGTGCGTTATATGTGGCCGTGTCACTTTTTTAGTGCAGCGTGCGTTATAAGTGGGTGTGGTACTTTTTAGTGCAGCGTGAGTTATAAGTGGGCGTGGCACTTTTTTAGTGCAGCGTGCGCTATAAGTGGGCGTGGCACTTTTTTAGTGCAGCGTGCGTTATAAGTGGGCGTGGCACTTTTTTAGTGCAGCGTGCGTTATAAGTGGGCGTGGCACTTTTTTAGTGCAGCGTGCGTCATAAGTGGGCGTGACTTTTTTAGTGCAGCGTGCGTTATAAGTGGGTGTGGTACTTTTTTAGTGCAGCGTGCGTTATAAGTGGGCGTGGCACTTTTTTAGTGCAGCGTGCGTTATAAGTGGGCGTGGCACTTTTTAGTGCAGCGTGCGTTATAAGTGGGCGTGGCACTTTTTTAGTGCATCGTGCGTTATAAGTGGGCGTGGCACTTTTTTAGTGCAGCGTGCGTTATATGTGGCCGTGGCACTTTTTTAGTGCAGCGTGCGTTATAAGTGGGTGTGGTACTTTTTAGTGCAGCGTGAGTTATAAGTGGGCGTGGCACTTTTTTAGTGCAGCGTGCGTTATAAGTGGGCGTGGCACGTTTTTAGTGCAGCGTGCGTTATAAGTGGGCGTGGCACTTTTTTTAGTGCAACGTGCGTTATAAGTGGGTGTGGCACCTTTTTAGTGCAGCGTGCGTTATAAGTGGGCGTGGCACTTTTTTAGTGCAGCGTGCGTCATAAGTGGGCGTGACTTTTTTAGTGCAGCGTGCGTCATAAGTGGGCGTGACTTTTTTAGTGCAGCGTGCGTTATAAGTGGGCGTGGCACTTGTATAGTGCAGCGTGCATTATAAGTGGGCGTGGCATTTTTATAGTGCAGCGTGCGTTCTAAGTGGGCGTGGCACCTTTTTAGTGCAGCGTGCGTTACAAGTGGGCGTGGCACTTTTTAGCTCATCGTGCGTTATAAGTCCGCGTGGCACCTTTTAATTGCAGCGTGCGTTCTAAGTGGGCGCGGCACTTTTTTAGTGCGTTATAAGTGGGCGTGGTACTGTTTTAGTGCAGCGTGCGTTATACGTGGGCGTGGCACTTTTTTAGCGCAGCTTGCGTTACAAGTGAGCGTGGCACTTTTTAGCGCATCGTGTGTTGTAAGTGGGCGTGGCACATTTTTAGTGCAGCGTGCGTTATAAGTGGGCGTGGCAATATAACGCACGCTGTACTAAACAATTGACACGCCCACTTATAACGCACGCTGCTATAAAAAATGCCACGCTCACTTATAACGCACGCTGCACTAAAAATAGTTCCACGCCCACTTATAACGCACGGTGAACTAAGAAAGTACCACGCCCACTTATAACGCACGCTGCACTGAAAACAGCCACGCCCACTTATAACGCACACTTTACTCAAAAGTGCCACGCCCACTTATAACGCACGCCGCACTCATAACAGCCACACCCACTTATGACGCACGCCGCACTAAAAAAGTACCACGCCCACTTATAACACACACTGCACTAAAATGTACCACGCCCACTTATAATGCACACTGTAATGTAAATGTGCCACGCCCACTTATAACACTGCACTACAAAAGTGCAACGTCCACTTTTAACGCACACTGCTCTAAATAAAGTGCCACACCTGCCTATAACGCACACTGCACTAAAATGGTGCCACGCCCACTTATAACGCACACTGCACTAAAAAAAGTGCCACGCCCACTTATAGTGCACACTGCACAAACAAAAAGTGCCACGTCCACTTTATAACGCACACTGCACTAAAAGTGCCACGCCTGCCTATAACGCACACTACCCTTAAAATGTGCCACGCCCACTTATAACGCACTCTTCACTGTAAAAGTGCCTCGCCCACTTATAACGCACACTACACTGAATAAAGTGCCACGCCTACTTATAACGCACACTGCACTAAAAAAGTGCCACGCCCATTATAACGCACTCTTCAGTAAAAAAAAGTGCCACGCCCACTTATAACGCACACTGCACTAAACAAAGTGCCACGCCCACTTTTAACGCACATTTCACTAAAAAGTGCAACGCCCACTTACAACGCACACTTTACTCAAAAGTTCACACCCACTTATAACGCAGTGTACTAAACAAGTGCCACGCCCACTTATAACACACACTGCACTATAAAAATGCCACGCCCACTTATAACGCATACTTTACTCTAAATGTGCCACGCCCACTTATAACACACATTGCAGTAAGATAGTGCCACGCCAACTTATAACGCACACTGCATTATAAAAGTGCCACGCCCATTTATAACGCACACCGCACTAAAAAGTGCCATGCCCATTATAGCGCACACTGCACTAAAAAAGTGCCTACCCCACTTATTACGCACACTGCACTAAAAAGTGCCACGCTATAAGATTTTGATGCAGAATTATCATGTTAATGGGGGTAGCAAGAGTTATTCCCCTTGATTGTGTGTCTGAAAAATGAAATTTTTATGCAAAATCGCCAAAATAAGCGATTTTCCGGCCCGTATGACACAAAAACAAGTTTTTTCGGAGCATAGCCGCTTATGTTGTCTAGAAGAACACTGCTTTCTCACAATAATATCAAAAAGGTTCAACTTCTCACCACTGTGATTTCCAAAAATATATTTTTCATGCAGATGACAAATTATAGGTGCTTAAAAGTAACGCTGGTGTCTGGAGACACTGTTTCGCAGAAATCGCTACTACATGATACTGGTGGGGTCAAGGTCACATGAAACAATATTATTCAAAAATCAAAGACAACCTCTAAAAATCCACAAATTCATAACTAACCTTCTCTCAATAAACATACCATACTCATCATGGTGTCAGAAAACACTGATAATCTATTTAAGAAATTTACCCCCCCCCCCCCCTACTCATCATTCGAAACTGTGGAAGAGCCGGACCAATCCAGTGATAGCAGAATCGAATTACTCAAGAGCCTCACCCAAATAAGGAAGTTGAATTTATTTGTATTTTTATTGATATTGTGAATCGTAGGGATGATTTATATTTAAGAGACGAGTAGTACCGTCGCACCGGATAAATAAACAATGTGTTATCCGAAAGCGATAAACTTAAAATGATCACAACCAACGATCACGTCGTAAAATGTTATGACGTACTCGATATTAAAGCTAGATTATTTTTTTCCAGGTTTCTCTGCAGAAGTTTAAATTATAATCGGAGACGGGATGTGTAAACCCTGCATCACTAGGATTTCCCCATAAACGAACCGTCTGTTCAACGTTTTCTGGTGACTTTCGGTTACAGTACACCAATTATTCTCCATAGGCGACAGTTTTAATGTCTAACTTTCTAACTTAACTTTCTAACCTAGTCTATTTTGAAGAATAACTCTTCGGACCCAATATGGCCCAAAACAATTAATAGGTCTGTTGTGCTTTTTCCATTTTTAAATTTACCGCTTTTGATACTACCCTAATTCCGCACCAAAAAATCATCATCAAATTTTCAAACATACCCCCATTAAATGCCAGGTTAATTATTTCACCACCCTGGATCAATATTCATCTAGGTATAATATTTCCATGGTGGCATTGATTTTTTCTTTTCTTTTTTCAGCATTAATTGTATCCCTATCTTAATCAACCATTCAGCTACAACGTGTGTTTTTATGCTGATTTGAGTGTGGGGGTAACAGCACATCAAGGGGGGTAATAAAATTAATTATTTAATTGATAGAAGTGTTTGTTGATATGTATCTTCGATTCATACGTATTATTTTATACCCAGGAACTATATAAAACTTGTTAGGAAAAGATCACCTTAAAGGTACTCAATCTGAATTAATGCTCCTAAATTACTCCCATCAAAGCTTAGAGTCATCAGAATCAGATATCGATTTTTTAAGTTTGTTATGTCTCGTGATGGGCAATTAAATGTGGCCCAAAAACAGAAATAATCGATGGCTCCCATTTAGAGGTGACCCCAGAGATCCGTATGAAGTTTGATGACGATCGGATGAGGGATGTGACCTGTAGGGTGTGCCGTAAGGATTTAGTCATGCAAAGAGTAAAATTCAAGATGGCCATGTTTTTTAACAAATTTTGGAAATAATTGATGGCTCCCATCTAGAGGTCACCCCGAAGATCCATATGAAGTTTGGTGGCGATTAGATGAGGGATGTGGTCTGAAGGGTTTGCCAAAGGATTTAGTCATGCACAGAGTAAAATTCAAGATAGCTGCCGGCGGCCACTCAAAACATTTCTCCATAAATGCGGGCTGCAGTGTGTGCCGGTGGATTCAAATTTTAAATCCAAAATGGCTGCTGGTGGCCATGTTTTAAAAAAAAATTTGGAAACATTCGATGGCTCCCATCTGGAGGTCACTCCGAAGATCCATATAAAGTTTGGTGATGATCGGCCGAGGGAATGCGGCCTGTAGGGTGAGCCAAATGAAATTGTTGACGGACGAATGTACGAACGACGGACATCAACCCACGGCAATAGCTCAAACTTTACAAAGTATCTATGAAGAGTCCAGAATTGACCCATAATACCTAACAAGGCAAATAGAATTAATTATCTCCAAGAATTTTGACAGTTAACACCCAGTGTTGTTATTTGCAAAAACAAAACTGAAAGGCGATATCTGTCAATCATAAAACTATTTGTGTGCTGTGACATCATTCTGCAGGGATTGCCTGCATAAACTATTTATAGAGGTGGTAAAATGAATGATAGTGAAATCGGTTAGACACTGTAATGCATAGCTTGTTCGAGAGTCTGATTTTAATTGCAATACTAGATGTTACTCTTGGTGTTTTGTGAATAATAATACACAAGTTTCATAGAAATTTTTTTGTTGGAAGGGATGCTAGGATGTGATAGAGCATCTGTAATGGACAAGAAAAAATTCAACAAAAGATATAATTAATAAGTATTTATTGATATAACTAAGTGCACTTATTAATGTCCAAGCACTATATAATGAGAGGCCATTCACTCAACAACAAATTTTAAAGGGAGAGAACATCATTTATCTAGTAAACAGCCAGTCCACATACATCACAGGGAGTAAAATAACTTTTTGTTTTGCACAGCAAAAGGCTTTTTAACACGTTGAGTGCCAACTACAGTAATGCCCTAAATAATTGACTCCTTAACCACAGCAGAATTATAGGTAACTTTTCAGGATTTAGTCGGAAATATGGCTTGTTGCCATTCATCAGAAAACTCTCAGTGAGAGCTTTCCGATGAATGGCAACAAGCCATATTTCCAACTAAATCCTGAAAAATTACCCATAATTCTGCTGTGGTTAAGGAGTGGATTATTTAGAGCATTACTGTATCTATGCAGATCCCAGGGTTTTTAGCCAAGGAAAACATTCAGACCTAGGCAATTTGTTTATCCTCTGAAACTTTTTTGCTAATTAACAGGTCTGACCAAAGCCAGATAATTTAATTTATTTTCACTTATAGTCTATTTCTGATCTATTTCTGATCCATCAGAACCATGCCTGTAACCAGTGTAAGCAATCGTGTATGCTTCTTTCATTGAGTCAGCTGGTCGATTTGTCCAAACTAAACCTTTCCCTGATGTGCGAAGCGTTCCATCCAGACTCGACGTCTCCTCGTCATGATAACGCCTTCTCTTTTTAGCGCCGGCACACCTGTGTAAAAAGACCATATTCACAATACAGGCATGATAGAAGTTACAATGGCAACAGACGATGCCTCAGTAATAATATTGTCCACTTAAAATGCAGTTAACTGAGTTATGACTTACTGATGGGTGCAGTTGATTAACTACATGTATACCTATGCTGAATACCCATTAACAAGAGGTTCCATTAGGAAATGTTCAGATAGGCAGTTTTGAACTTATTATCTGAACATTTCCCACCAATGAATAGGAATCCTTCTGGAGTTGTATTATCATTTTGCTTGCCAGATTTATATATCCATATAACATCCCTCCAGATGAATAATGGACCATGTATACATTTATAACCGATTGGGAGAATCCATTTAGTAAAGAAACGGTTAACCCTTTGAGTGCCAGGGGCCGATCTCATCGGCCCTAAACCTACAAAATAAGTCTGTTAAAGAATATAAGAATAAATTATTAAAATTGTAAAAAATTGTAAAAAAAACAAAAAAAATTGTTAGGCCAATGCATTCTCTTATATATGCGAGGCGACCTATGGTCGACTCGCATATATAATAGAATGTATTGGCACAGGGTATATGGGTTGATACAAAAATCGACCTGGCACTCAAAGGGTTAAAGAAAGATAACCCAATCCACAACATAATCACTTAAAGATGCATGATCAAAATTAAAGCTCCCAAATTACTATTTCTTTGGCTTCGGGGGTAAAAAATATTTGTTTCGAGTCGAGGAACCCACACATCAAAGCTCAGAGTGATCAGATATTGATTTTTGAAATTAGTTATTTCTCGAGATATGTACTTATTAGTGGCCTGGATTTTTTTTTTATGGCAATAGCAGATGAAGATGGATAACTCTAAAATGAAGAGCTTAGGATATTAGAAATTTAAAAATCCGGCCATATTTCGTTGAACAAATTGTTGATAAATAACACGTTTTGGGAAATTTTATACTATAGTTGACAGTTTCTAGCATTATTTTTGGGCAATTAAAGTTAAACATTGGAAAAGGTCAAAGCATTGAAAAGTATTCTGAAAATCATATTCAGACTAAAATATTTGAAGTTACTACATGATTAGCGATTTAGTTGAGAAATCACTGTAACAGTTTTGTTTACATAACAATGGTTTCAATAAACGAAATTTTATTATTGGGGAACTATCAATAATGAATATAAGAAAAACAAAATTGTATTTATCTATTTTCTTATTATTAGGGATGTTAACAGACTTTTATATTTTGTGGACATTTACCCACTGTGTCCCTTTAACCCTTTACCCAACAAACCGGCCAAATAAAGCTTCAACAGCCTAAAATATCTTCGGTCTGTCTCAATAGAACCATGCAAATATGGATATCATTGGAACCGGCTCCTTGACCACATTGTGATAGTTACAGTTATGCCCTGTGCCAATGCATTCTCTTATATATGCGAGTCGACCATAGGTCGCCTCGCATATATAAGAGAATGCATTGGCCTAAAACAAATCTTTTTTTAACACTTTTTACCATTTTTTCTTACATTCTTTAACAATTTTATAATTTTTAATGTGTTAAGCCAATGCATTCTCTTATATATGCGAGGCGACCTATGGTCGACTCGCATATATAAGAGAATGCATTGGCACAGGGCCGTTCTGTTGGGTAAAGGGTTAAAGTACAATAGGTAGATTTGATACTGTTACTTTAATACAAATTTTGTTGATTGTGTGCACACATATTTTCAAATATATGAATGCGATCTAGCTTTCCTCGGCAGTGATTCCTGTTGCTAACTGAATTATCTAGCAGATACCATTCTTATCTGCAGAAACAGCTATTCATTTGTTTCTTATTACCCTATCGTGACAAAGAGCTGTGCTGGTGCAGCATTAAAGATCATGTGCCAGTGCATTCTCTTATACATGCGAGTCTCCCATAGGGAGTGCAAGGTCAAGGTAAATATTGTTAGGCCAATGTATTCTCTTATATATGCGAGGCTCCCTATTTAAGACTCACATATATAAGAGAATGCATTGGAACAGGGTTTTCGCAATATTTGAGGAAGCTCCAGTCATCAGGAAGGGTTAATTGTCTGTAAACTTTCATTTTCCATTTATATAACTTATTAGAATTCCACTAGCTTTAATTTATGCTTATATCATCAGTTTTCTATGTATACTTACAAGGAGAAGCAGCAGCAGGCAATTATGATGGCAATGATGAAGATCACACCAGCAATAATTCCGAAAATGACAGCCATCACTGGAAATAAAAACAGATTCAGATAAAGATAGCTCAGGGTTCATTTAATCACTATCTGACATTAATCTACAATAAATAACAAATGGCCATTTGTTGAATTTATTATTTGAACATTTCCCACCAGTGAATAGGAATTCTTCTGCACTTCTATTATATATTCATCCATTTGCCGTCTGCTCATTTTTCCTGAACAAAATTAGCCAGATGAATAATAGACCATTCCAATATACACATGTATACTTTTATAACTGAATGGGAGAGTCCATTTAGTAAAGACAGGGTTAATGAATTTACAAGGGCAAGAGGTCTGAATCAAGTTAACAACTTTCAAAAGAGTCAAGGCCATGAGTTTGGATAGAGATAAGTGCACCATAGGTCAATTATCAGCAGGGTAACTGGTATATGGAAAGTATTATGACTGCCCCAGGGATAGTTTGCTGCTAAGAATTACAAGATTTCAAAATGAGAGAGCAGTGTAACAACTATATTAGTCACTCTAGATCTAGTCTCTTTAGTTCATAACCAAGCTTTCCGATGAATGGCAACAAGCCATTAGTTCGATTCTCGTAAAAAGCAGCTGGTTCACTGTATAAATGCTGTATTTTGATTCTCGCAAAAAAAATGTTATGTATTTTAAGGCCTGTACATACATGTATCAATCAAATTCTCATTTTGCAGAAATATGCTATGTGATGAGAGAAATCAACCCCAAACTCTTTCAACTCAATCAGTAATGTCACAATATATGGGGAGATAACTCATGACATTTTTGCTCAAACGGGAAACCTATCTCGGTAGATATGTGCGTGGTAAACTATCGCCTTTGCAGGATATGTTTGCTAACCCAACCAGTGACCACTTTTTTAGTGCAGCGTGCGTTATAAGTGGGTGTGGTACTTTTTTAGTGCAGCGTAAGTTATTAGTGGGCGTGGCACTTTTTTAGTGCAGCGTGCGTTATAAGTGGGCGTGGCACTTTTTTAGTGCAGCGTGCGTTATAAGTGGGCGTGGCACTTTTTTAGTGCAACGTGCGTTATAAGTGGGTGTGGCACCTTTTTAGTGCAGCGTGCGTTATAAGTGGGCGTGACACTTTTTTAATGCAGCGTGCGTTATAAGTGGGCGTGGCACTTTTTTAGTGCAGCGTGCGATATAAGTGGCCGTGGAACTTTTTTAGTGCAGCGTGCGTTATAAGTGGGTGTGGTACTTTTTTAGTGCAGCGTGCGTTATACGTGGGCGTGGCACTTTTATAGTGCAGCGTGCGTTATAAGTGGGCGTGGCACTTTTTTAGTGCAGCGTGCGTCATAAGTGGGCGTGACTTTTTTAGTGCAGCGTGCGTCATAAGTGGGCGTGACTTTTTTAGTGCAGCGTGCGTTGTAAGTGGGCGTGGCACTTGTATAGTGCAGCGTGCATTATAAGTGGGCGTGGCATTTTTATAGTGCAGCGTGCGTTCTAAGTGGGCGTGGCACCTTTTTAGCGCAGCGTGCGTTACAAGTGGGCGTGGCACTTTTTAGCTCATCGTGCGTTATAAGTCGGCGTGGCACCTTTTAATTGCCGCGTGCGTTCTAAGTGGGCGTGGAACTTTTTTTAGTGCGTTATAAGTGGGCGTGGCACTGTTTTAGTGCAGCGTGCGTTATACGTGGGCGTGGCACTTTTTTAGCGCAGCTTGCGTTACAAGTGGGCGTGGCACTTTTTAGCGCATCGTGTGTTATAAGTGGGCGTGGCACATTTTTAGTGCAGCGTGCGTTATAAGTGGGTGTGGTACTTTTTTAGTGCAGCGTGCGTTATACGTGGGCGTGGCACTTTTATAGTGCAGCGTGCGTTATAAGTGGGCGTGGCACTTTTTTAGTGCAGCGTGCGTGACTTTTTTAGTGCAGCGTGCGTCATAAGTGGGCGTGACTTTTTTAGTGCAGCGTGCGTTGTAAGTGGTCGTGGCACTTGTATAGTGCATCGTGCATTATAAGTGGGCGTGGCATTTTTATAGTGCAGCGTGCGTTCTAAGTGGGCGTGGCACATTTTTAGCGCGGCGTGCGTTACAAGTGGGCGTGGCACTTTTTAGCTCATCGTGCGTTATAAGTCGGCGAGGCACCTTTTAATTGCAGCGTGCGTTCTAAGTGGGCGTGGCACTTTTTTAGTGCGTTATAAGTGGGCGTGGCACTGTTTTAGTGCAGCGTGCGTTATACGTGGGCGTGGCACTTTTTTTTAGCGCAGCTTGCGTTACAAGTGGGCGTGGCACTTTTTAGCGCATCGTGTGTTATAAGTGGGCGTGGCACATTTTTAGTGCAGCGTGCGTTATAAGTGGGCGTGGCAATTTAACGCACGCTGTACTAAACAATTGACACGCCCACTTATAACGCACGCTGCTATAAAAAATGCCACGCTCACTTATAACGCACGCTGCACTAAAAATAGTTCCACGCCCATGTATAACACACGCTGCACTGAAAACAGCCACGCCCACTTATAACGCACGGTGAACTAAGAAAGTACCACGCCCACTTATAACGCACGCTGCACTGAAAACAGCCACGCCCACTTATAACGCACACTTTACTCAAAAGTGCCACGCCCACTTATAACGCACGCCGCACTCATAACAGCCACACCCACTTATGACGCACGCCGCACTAAAAAAGTACCACGCCCACTTATAACACACACTGCACTAAAAAGTACCGCCCACTTATAATGCACACTGTAATGTAATGTAAATGTGCCACGCCCACTTATAACACTGCACTACAAAAGTGCAACGTCCACTTTTAACGCACACTGCTCTAAATAAAGTGCCACACCTGCCTATAACGCACACTGCACTAAAATGGTGCCACGCCCACTTATAACGCACACTGCACTAAAAAAAGTGCCACGCCCACTTATAGTGCACACTGCACAAACAAAAAGTGCCACGTCCACTTTATAACGCACACTGCACTAAAAGTGCCACTCCTGCCTATAACGCACACTACCCTTAAAATGTGCCACGCCCACTTATAACGCACTCTTCACTGTAAAAGTGCATCGCCCACTTATAACGCACACTACACTGAATAAAGTGCCACGCCTACTTATAACGCACACTGCACTAAAAAAGTGCCACGCCCATTATAACGCACTCTTCAGTAAAAAAAAGTGCCACGCCCACTTATAACGCACACTGCACTAAACAAAGTGCCACGCCCACTTTTAACGCACATTTCACTAAAAAGTGCAACGCCCACTTACAACGCACACTTTACTCAAAAGTTCACACCCACTTATAACGCAGTGTACTAAACAAGTGCCACGCCCACTTATAACACACACTGCACTATAAAAATGCCACGCCCACTTATAACGCATACTTTACTCTAAAAGTGCCACGCCCACTTATAACACACATTGCAGCAAGATAGTGCCACGCCAACTTATAACGCACACTGCAATATAAAAGTGCCACGCCCATTTATAACGCACACCGCACTAAAAAGTGCCATGCCCATTATAGCGCACACTGCACTAAAAAAGTGCCTACCCCACTTATTACGCACACTGCACTAAAAAGTGCCACGCTATAAGATTTTGATGCAGAATTATCATGTTAATGGGGGTAGCAAGAGTTATTCCCCTTGATTGTGTGTCTGAAAAATGAATTTTTTATGCAAAATGGCCAAAATAAGCGATTTTCCGGCCCGTATGACACAAAAACAATTTTTTTCGGAGCATAGCCGCTTATGTTGTCTAGAAGAACACTGCTTTCTCACAATAATATCAAACAGGTTCAACTTCTCACCACTGTGATTTCCAAAAATATATTTTTCATGCAGATGACAAATTTTAGGTGCTTAAAAGTAACGCTGGTGTCTGGAGCCACTGTTTCGCAGAAATCGCTACTACATGATACTGGTGGGGTCAAGGTCACATGAAACAATATTATTCAAAAATCAAAGACAACCTCTAAAAATCCACAAATTCATAACTAACCTTCTCTCAATAAACATACCATACTCATCATGGTGTCAGAAAACACTGATAATCTATTTAAGAAATTTACCCCCCCCCCCCCCCCCTACTCATCATTCGAAACTGTGGAAGAGCCGGACCAATCCAGTGATAGCAGAATCGAATTACTCAAGAGCCTCACCCAAATAAGGAAGTTGAATTTATTTGTATTTTTATTGATATTGTGAATCGTAGGGATGATTTATATTTAAGAGACGAGTAGTACCGTCGCACCGGATAAATAAACAATGTGTTATCCGAAAGCGATAAACTTAAAATGATAACAACCAGCGATCACGTCGTAAAATGTTATGACGTACTCGATATTAAAGCTAGATTATTTTTTTCCAGGTTTCTCTGCAGAAGTTTAAATTATAATCGGAGACGGGATGTGTAATCCCTGCATCACTAGGATTTCCCCATAAACGAACCGTCTGTTCAACGTTTTCTGGTGACTTTCGGTTACAGTACACCAATTATTCTCCATAGGCGACAGTTTTAATGTCTAACTTTCTAACTTAACTTTCTAACCTAGTCTATTTTGAAGAATAACTCTTCGGACCCAATATGGCCCAAAACAATTAATATAGGTCTGTTGTGCTTTTTCCATTTTTAAATTTACCGCTTTTGATACTACCCTAATTCCGCACCAAAAAATCATCATCAAATTTTCAAACATACCCCCATTAAATGCCAGGTTAATTATTTCACCACCCTGGATCAATATTCATCTAGGTATAATATTTCCATGGTGGCATTGATTTTTTCTTTTCTTTTTTCAGCATTAATTGTATCCCTATCTTAATCAACCATTCAGCTAGCACGTGTGCTTTTATGCTGATTTGAGTGTGGGGTAACAGCACATCAAGGGGGATAATAAAATTAATTATTTAATTGATAGAAGTGTTTGTTGATATGTATCTTCGATTCATACGTATTATTTTATACCCAGGAACTATATAAAACTTGTTAGGAAAAGATCACCTTAAAGGTACTCAATCTGAATTAATGCTCCTAAATTACTCCCATCAAAGCTTAGAGTCATCAGATATCGATTTTTTAAGTTTGTTATGTCTCGTGATGTGCAATTAAATGTGGCCCAAAAACAGAAATAATCGATGGCTCCCATCTAGAGGTGACCCCAGAGATCCGTATGAAGTTTGATGACGATCGGATGAGGGATGTGACCTGTAGGGTGTGCCGTAAGGATTTAGTCATGCAAAGAGTAAAATTCAAGATGGCCATGTTTTTTAACAAATTTTGGAAATAATTGATGGCTCCCATCTAGAGGTCACCCCGAAGATCCATATGAAGTTTGGTGGCGATTAGATGAGGGATGTGGTCTGAAGGGTTTGCCAAAGGATTTAGTCATGCACAGAGTAAAATTCAAGATAGCTGCCGGCGGCCACTCAAAACATTTCTCCATAAATGCGGGCTGCAGTGTGTGCCGGTGGATTCAAATTTTAAATCCAAAATGGCTGCTGGTGGCCATGTTTTTAAAAAAAATTTGGAAACATTCGATGGCTCCCATCTGGAGGTCACTCCGAAGATCCATATAAAGTTTGGTGATGATCGGCCGAGGGAATGCGGCCTGTAGGGTGAGCCAAATGAAATTGTTGACGGACGAATGTACTAATGACGGACATCAACCCACGGCAATAGCTCAAACTTTACAAAGTATCTATGAAGAGTCCAGAATTGACCCATAATACCTAACAAGGCAAATAGAATTAAGTATCTCCAAGAATTTTGACAGTTAACACCCAGTGTTGTTATTTGCAAAAACAAAACTGAAAGGCGATATCTGTCAATCATAAAACTATTTGTGTGCTGTGACATCATTCTGCAGGGATTGCCTGCATAAACTATTTATAGAGGTGGTAAAATGAATGATAGTGAAATCGGTTAGACACTGTAATGCATAGCTTGTTCGAGAGTCTGATATTAATTGCAATACTAGATGTTACTCTTGGTGTTTTGTGAATAATAATACACAAGTTTCATAGAAATTTTGTTGTTGGAAGGGATGCTAGGATGTGATAGAGCATCTGTAATGGACAAGAAAAAATTCAACAAAAGATATAATTAATAAGTATTTATTGATATAACTAAGTGCACTTATTAATGTCCAAGCACTATATAATGAGAGGCCATTCACTCAACAACAAATTTTAAAGGGAGAGAACATCATTTATCTAGTACACAGCCAGTCCACATACATCACAGGGAGTAAAATAACTTTTTGTTTTGCACAGCAAAAGGCTTTTTAACACGTTGAGTGCCAACTACAGTAATGCCCTAAATAATTGACTACTTAACCACAGCAGAATTATAGGTAACTTTTCAGGATTTAGTCGGAAATATGGCTTGTTGCCATTCATCAGAAAACTCTCAGTGAGAGCTTTCCGATGAATGGCAACAAGCCATATTTCCAACTAAATCCTGAAAAGTTACCCATAATTCTGCTGTAGTTAAGGAGTCAATTATTTAGGGCATTACTGTATGAGTTATCTCCTACTTTTTGCATGTAATTGACTGTGAGTCAGCACTTAAAAACATATTATGGACTTGTTCGGGTGCATAAAACTAATCAGTTAGTATTGAGGAACTATGCCAACTGGAGGAATGTAGCATCCTACTAACATCGTCGAAAATCTCAGGCAAATCGACCGTACCACTCCATAGAAACCATCGTCGGAACTACGCCCAATTGTAAATATTTACTTTTCGATTCGGGACGCATCTATCGGCGATGAATAAACGAAAACGATTTCGCCACCAAGAGTCACTGCATTTAATTAATATATAAGACTGATGGTGTGTGTTGTCAATTTGGATATAATATTGGTGAAAATATCTATATTGGGCAAGATTATTCTCCATTTCTATTTGACCACCCTACCGGAGTGTTTCTCATCACTTTAAATGTTAACTTGGAATATTGAATAGCCATTTTGAAGGGCAGTTTTATTTCCCAAGAAACCAACCAGTGAAACAACTTTGTGTTCTCAGCATCAATCAAGGTTTCTGTGAGCTTTCAGTTTACAGCCAATATTTGAATCTGGCTAATATCTAATACTCCAATTACTTGTTCAGTATAACAGCAAGTACAAGTCTCAAAGTGTGTTGCCTGAATTCAGTTACATGTAATTCAAAGAGATTTCCTAAATATCATCTCTCATACCCGTCCCAAATTTCGGCAAGTATCTACTAGAGGATCTCACAAGGCTGGCTGGAAATGGTTTGGAAAACATGTGAAGAGCAACTACATGTATAGCATTTTCCAATATTTGATTAGAAAAATGCTACACACAAGTTATTTTACTCTCTACATACATCATAATAATGCACACTGTTAAATTCATTTACACTAATCTTTTTAATGTTTTAAGAAGAAACTCATGACATATAGTCTTTGAAAGGATACCATATTTATTTCACTAAAAATAACTCAATATAATTTTATTCCAAATGCACCATTTTCCAACTACACCACTGCTTTGACGCAGGGGTGCAAAAACAATCCTAAAAAACATTTAGGCAGGGAAAAGACTTCAATGCTAAAAAAAAATTCTAAGTTTTGAGTATATATTATATTTATCCATAATTATTAATGGTGTTAGTTCAGTTGCCAGTTTAGTTTTGAATCCAATGCTTAAACGAGAGGCCGATCACGATCGGCAGATGTTTAACCCATCCCTTGGCGATAGTAAATTGTTATAATCAGAATCATAATCTTTTAATGTTGAATTATAGAGTATACTGTTATGATATGAAGTAGTATATGGCAAATGTACATAATAACCAGTAATAACACAAATTATTGGAATGTATGAGTCAATATAGAAGGGTTAATATAACGTCTGAACTCTAGAGCCTGTCACCACTATCATAGTATAAGCAGTTCTATTCATGTTGTTGCAAATTGCCATGTGAGATATCAAAATAATATAATTATTTATTTAATGGAAAAGGTTAAAAGACATGGAATGGGTAAAAGGGGTTAAATCACCTATCTCTGCCCTGTTTGATCCAATGTAGTCCCATCATCCAAGGACTTAGAGAGCTCCATTGGTCTAGTTAAATAAATTCACATTAAGTTGTGGTTAATAAGATAGCTAAATCAATTTATCCAATAATTCACTAATTTGTGTCTCTTATACAGAGGGAACATATGAGGGCTATAAATAACTCTCAATAAACCATGTCTTTTTATCTCTCTCACAGAGAAGCTGTGAGGCTGAGGTATTCATTAATTGTAAGTTACTTGGGTTATAATTGGATAATTCTTAGTTGAAAAAGGGCCATATCTCTGGTATAACAAATTGGATCTAACCCATATTCAAACTCGTTCTGTATTTTGAGTTGAGAAACTCATATACCAAATTTGGCTCCTATCAGATGAAAAATGGTTGCTTTATCGAAGTATGTGTGAACTATATGTCAAAGGACCATAACTCCATTAAAAAACATCCGATCAAACCCATATTCGAACTCAATCAGTATGTTGGTCTGAGAACCTCATATACCATATTTGGTTACAATCAGATAAAAAATGTTTGAGTTATGGCAGAATTCATGAATTCTAAGTCAAATAAGGGCCATAACTCTGTAAAAAAAACTCGGATCAAACCCATATTCGAACTCGGTCTGTATTTTGGGCCGAGAAACTCACATACCAAATTTGGTTCCGATCAGATAAAAAATGTTTGAGTTATGGCAGAATGCGTGAATTCTAAGTCGAAAAAGTTCCATAACTCTGTAAAAAAAAGTCGGATCAAACCCATATTCGAACTCGATCTGTATTTTGGGCTGAAAACCCCATATACAAAATTTGGTTTTGATAAGGTAGAAAATGTTTGAGTTATCGCATTACACGTAAAGTGTCTACGGACGGACAGACGGACGGACGGACGGATGGACGGACGAACGACGAGTGGTCAATCCGGACAACGACACTATGTTTACCATACATGGTATGGGTAAACATAAAAAGGAATACATTTTAATTTCCCAATCCCATAGCCTGGTCATCTTTGTTACGAAACACAACCAACATTCGACCAAACAAACTTTGTTCTCTCCCCACATTCACACACCATAAGCATACTTTGAGCACCATAGGAATTAATTCAATCAATAATATTAACCCTTTCATAATGGGAGCTGCACTGGTGCAGAATTAAAGATCCTGTACCAGTGCATTCTCTTATATATCAGTCTCCCATAGGGAGTCTTGCATATATCAGAGAATGCACTGGCTTACAAGGTAAAGGTAAATATTGTTAGGCCAATATATTCTCTTATATATGCAAGGCTCCCTATGGGAGACTCGCATATATAAGAAAATGCATTGGCACAGGGGTTTTGCAAAATTTCAGGAAGCTCCAGTCATGGAAGGGTTATCCATAAAACATTTTTGAGAATCACAAGCTATGAACATATATTACTAACTATACAAAATGTGAAGAAATATTCATATAAAAATAAAAATCATATCACTAACAATTGAGTGGAATGTGAAAAGATGCTTAACAGGTTTTATCCTCCAATGATTGAGATATTGCCCCCTTGTTACCTGAGTATCATATCTGAATTTCGGACCCGGAAAATGAATACAGTAATTTTATCAGTTGGTTTAAACATCAGGGTAAAGAATCTCTAGATGTAGGAGGGAATAAAAAGCCCTGGCTTGAATCGCAGCTTAGCGACAATTTGGTGCTATAAAAGCTGCGATAATATTGAGAACCAGTAAACAGGGGGTATCGAAATCCTACGTACCACATAAGTAAGTGAAGTAAGTAAATCACGTACCACATAAATAGCACCCTGTACAATACAGCCCTGTTAATTTGTGTCGGCTGACCCAAGGCAAATATTAATTTCATAAGCTATTTATTTTAGCCGAGGCAAATTTCAGAGCCTGTTTAATCTGTGTGAAAAATTTAAACACTTTGCTCTTTCACATGTAATACTCAAGTGGAGGCTGCAGACAGCAAAAATAATTGTTGAATGCCAAGGACATACTATTGAGATAACATGGACCATTTTGTTAATCCGCAATTTTCAGCCAGACACAACCAAAGTCAGCTAATATAACGGACCAAGTTCCATTTGTTAAAACTGAAGTTAACCCTTTCTATACTAAATACTCAATGACAAGTAGTTATCCCATAGTAAATGTTCAGATAATAAGTTCAACAAAGGATGACCATAGGTCATTTTGTGTAACTTATTATCTGAACATTTCCCACCAATGAATATGAATCAGTCTGCTCTTGTATTATCTGTCTTGTTGTCTGAATTCATGTACAGTAATGCCCTAAATGTATGATGTATATAATGTATAATGCCCAAAATAATCGACTCCTTAACCATAGCAGAATTATGGGTAATTTTTCAGGATTTAGTCGGAAATATGGCTTGTTGCCATTCATCGGAAAGCTCTCAGTGAGAGCTTTCCGATGAATGGCAACAAGCCATATTTCCAACTAAATCCTGAAAAATTACCCATAATTCTGCTGTGGTTAAGGAGTCGATTATTTAGAGCATTACTGTATCTATGCAGATCCCAGGGTTTTTAGCCAAGGAAAACATTCAGACCTAGGCAATTTGTTTATCCTCTGAAACTTTTTTGCTAATTAACAGGTCTGACCAAAGCCAGATAATTTAATTTATTTTCACTTATAGTCTATTTCTGATCTATTTCTGATCCATCAGAACCATGCCTGTAACCATTGTAAGCAATCGTGTATGCTTCTTTCATTGAGTCAGCTGGTCGATTTGTCCAAACTAAACCTTTCCCTGATGTGCGAAGCGTTCCATCCAGACTCGACGTCTCCTCGTCATGATAACGCCTTCTCTTTTTAGCGCCGGCACACCTGTGTAAAAAGACCATATTCACAATACAGGCATGATAGAAGTTACAATGGCAACAGACGATGCCTCAGTAATAATATTGTCCACTTAAAATGCAGTTAACTGAGTTATGACTTACTGATGGGTGCAGTTGATTAACTACATGTATACCTATGCTGAATACCCATTAACAAGAGGTTCCATTAGGAAATGTTCAGATAGGCAGTTTTGAACTTATTATCTGAACATTTCCCACCAATGAATAGGAATCCTTCTGGAGTTGTATTATCATTTTGCTTGCCAGATTTATATATCCATAACATCCCTCCAGATGAATAATGGACCATGTATACATTTATAACCGATTGGGAGAATCCATTTAGTAAAGAAACGGTTAACCCTTTGAGTGCCAGGGAACGATCTCATCGGCCCTAAACCTACAAAATAAGTCTGTTAAAGAATATAAGAATAAATTATTAAAATTGTAAAAAATTGTAAAAAAAACTAAAAAAAATTGTTAGGTCAATGCATTCTCTTATATATGCGAGGCGACCTATGGTCGACTCGCATATATAATAGAATGTATTGGCACAGGGTATATGGGTTGATACAAAAATCGACCTGGCACTCAAAGGGTTAAAGAAAGATAACCCAATCCACAACATAATCACTTAAAGAGGCATGATCCAAATTAAAGCTCCCAAATTACTATTTCTTTGGCTTCGGGGGTAAAAAATATTTGATTCGAGTCGAGGAACCCACCCATCAAAGCTCAGAGTGATCAGATATCGATTTTTGAAATTAGTTATTTCTCGAGATATGTACTTATTAGTGGCCTGGATTTTTTTTTTATGGCAATAGCAGATGAAGATGGATAACTCTAAAATGAAGAGCTTTGGATTTTAGAAATTTAAAAATCCGGCCATATTTCGTTGAACAAATTGTTGATAAATAACACATTTTGGGAAATTTTATACTATAGTTGACAGTTTCTAGCATTATTTTTGGGCAATTAATCGATTTCTGGTAACTGAAGCAGCATTTCAAAAAATGTTGTTGTTGGAATCTGATTATATGGGGACCATCGAATCGGAATGAGTACCCTAAAGGGATTCAATGCCTTCAAAGTGGGTTCATGCAAAATAACATAAAAGTAAAACTACTATCATCAATATAAGTACATGGAAAAAATAGATTGACTTTGTTCTT
Organism: Siphonodentalium dalli; assembly: GCA_032622095.1. Taxonomy (NCBI): domain Eukaryota; kingdom Metazoa; phylum Mollusca; class Scaphopoda; order Gadilida; family Siphonodentaliidae; genus Siphonodentalium; species Siphonodentalium dalli. Next base: position 226,528,925 of record CP136061.1, read on the forward strand.
ATTTTTATTATTAATAGCTCTCCAATAATGAGATTTCGCATTTAAAAACCATTGTTACGGAAACATTACTGTTAAAGTGGCATTGTCGATCAAAGTCTACTTATAACCAATAAGATAACAAAGCTTAATCAAAACTTGAAGTTAAACATTGGAAAAGGTCAAAGCATTGAAAAGTATTCTGAAAATCATATTCAGACTAAAATATTTGAAGTTACTACATGATTAGCGATTTAGTTGAGAAATCACTGTAACAGTTTTGTTTACATAACAAACAAACCGGCCAAAACCGGCCAAATAAAGCTTCAACAGCCTAAAATATCTTCGGTCTGTCTCAATAGAACCATGCAAATATGGATATCATTGGAACCGGCTCCTTGACCACATTGTGATAGTTACAGTTATGCCCTGTGCCAATGCATTCTCTTATATATGCGAGTCGACCATAGGTCGCCTCGCATATATAAGAGAATGCATTGGCCTAAAAAAAATCTTTTTTTACCATTTTTTCTTACATTCTTTAACAATTTTATAATTTTTAATGTGTTAAGCCAATGCATTCTCTTATATACGCGAGGCGACCTATGGTCGACTCGCATATATAAGAGAATGCATTGGCACAGGGCCGTTCTGTTGGGTAAAGGGTTAAAGTACAATAGGTAGATTTGATACTGTTACTTTAATACAAATTTTGTTGATTGTGTGCACACATATTTTCAAATATATGAATGCGATCTAGCTTTCCTCGGCAGTGATTCCTGTTGCTAACTGAATTTTCTAACAGATACCATTCTTATCTGCAGAAACAGCTATTCATTTGTTTCTTATTTATGGCAAGCCGTTTTCACATTTTCGATTGATTTGGACTTAAGTCCAAATACCACATCATTGTGAATTCGGCGAGGAATTGTACTTAAGTCCAAATGAATTACACTTAAGTCCAAATACCGATATTTTCATCTATTTGGACTTAAGTCCAATTCCTCGCCGAATTCACAATTATGTGGTATTTGGACTTAAGTACAATTCATTTGGACTTAAGTCCAATTCATCTGTAAAAGAAACACCCCCTATCAGATATTAAGCAGGTCTGGTTTTGCTCATAGGGCGGAGTTGTGGGAAAATGGCCGTTTACATGTGGGTCTAATTCTTGTTGATCTTGTTAATTGTTACCTTTTTCAACATATATAATGAATCAGCTCGATGTGGACGAGATCATATCAACAATAGCCCGTGTTGTAAGAAGTTCGGAACGATTTTTAACATATGATGATGTCTGTCTGTCAAAACATTACATCGACTGAGTTGACATCGCTTGAGGTGGCCTCACTGACCAGGCTTCACTGATCAGTCAAAGCATTCTTTGATGTCTGCATTTTATTAGTATGGTGGGTAAATGTCCGGTGGGTAATTGTCCGGGTGGGGAAATGTCCGTATACCGATAATAATGTTACCAGAGTCCGACCAGGTAGATAAAATACCACCCCTTGCTCTTTATAATTTTAACCTGATAAAAAAGTTACAACTTATGTACAGGGTCCACACTCGATCGAGGCTGCATGCACTAATGGAATTATGACTGCTAATTTGTTTATATATTTGACCAAATTTATAGAAATAGTGGGCTAAAGCGTATGTTAACACTGAGTCTGAGAAATATATAATGTAAATTATTTTTGCAATTTCCTTCCGATCAAGCCAATTGATGCAAAGGAGTCTCTGTCGAATAGATTGACAAAGTTAACTGAGGCTGTGCTTCACGCAGTCATTACAATAGCAATAGAAGGGGAGTCACTCTAATCTATTGTTTTGGCATAATTCGACTTTCGAGTACACCCTTATTACATTGAGTTTGAAAACCGAGCAAATTATACAAATAAGACACTTAGTAAATGCAATAAACGAAACTGCGTGTAGCATACACTACATGCTGTCAAATAACAATTGAATCAAGTCGTGAATTAATTTTCATTCATGCATGCATTTAGCATTTATTAAGATCCAATTCGGATTCGAAACATTTTCAATCTCGGCATGCCGAAAACAAGCCACGTGGCAAAGGGGACGTACGGAGTCAAGCTGTACGCTCATGCTATGATTTGTAGGTTACACACAACTAATTATTTTCCATAGGCGACAGTGTTAACTAAAAGTCCCGCCGGCCATGGGTTTGACCTAGTTGAACTTCAAGTGGTCAATTTTCCCTTAGAACGTCATCCTCTGCACCAGTATGTGACAACAAACGCGCCCTTTTCGGTATTGTTTTCAAACGATAATCTTGCATTTCCACAACTACCCCATTTACTGCAAAAAAAATCAGCAGCATAAAAATAACCAGACCCCTTCCGTAACTTCTGGACGCCACCAGACTCTTCCTGGACATCTAAACATACACGATCGCCATATTTACGTAGGCTATGATTTTCTGTTCCCGATTAGGGATATTTCCCTCAATGATAATCAACCAATCAGCAGCCAGAATTTTTTTTTATGCTGACTCGAGTTTCCCTACACAAATTCAAGAAGAGTAACTCTATATAATTAGTTGTTTGTAACCTGTAAGTCCCGCGTAGCATAGGGGACTGAACTCTGTCTTGCAGTTTGGTACGGAGTTAGTCTTGATTGACAGCCGTCTTGTGTATGCTTGGAGTCAGGAATGCCCTGGTTAGTACGGAGTTTGACTGTCAATCAAAACTTGCAGGAATATACCATTACAAAGAAGGGGACTATCGTTTCAAACCAGATGAATTGGACTTAAGTCCAAATGAATTGGACTTAAGTCCAAATCAATTCATTAATTGGACTTAAGTCCAATTAATTGGACTTAAGTCCAATTATTGGACTTAAGTCCAATTATTTGGACTTAAGTGCAATTAATTGGACTTAAGTGCAATTAATTGGACTTAAGTCCAAATCAATTCGCTAATTGGACTTAAGTCCAATTCATTTGGACTTAAGTCCAATTATTTGGAGTTAAGTCCAATTCATTGGACTTAAGTCCAAATAATTGGACTTAAGTCCAAATAATTGGACTTAAGTTCAAATCAATCAAAAATGTGAAAACGGCTTGCCATACTTATTACCCTATCGTGACAAGAGCTGTGCTGGTGCAGCATTAAAGATCATGTGCCAGTGCATTCTCTTATACATGCGAGTCTCCCATAGGGAGTGCAAGGTCAAGGTAAATATTGTTAGGCCAATGTATTCTCTTATATATGCGAGGCTCCCTATTTAAGACTCACATATATAAGAGAATGCATTGGAACAGGGTTTTCGCAATATTTGAGGAAGCTCCAGTCATCAGGAAGGGTTAATTGTCTGTAAACTTTCATTTTCCATGGATATAACTTATTAGAATTCCACTAGCTTTAATTTATGCTTATATCATCAGTTTTCTACGTATACTTACAAGGAGAAGCAGCAGCAGGCAATTATGATGGCAATGATGAAGATCACACCAGCGATAACTCCGAAAATGACAGCCATCACTGGAAATAAAAACAGATTCAGATAAAGATAGCTCAGGGTTCATTTAATCACTATCTGACATTAATCTACAATAAATTACCATTGGAACATCGCTCCAAGGGTTTTATGTCTCCGTCGAGGCACCAGTAATTTTTAAAATTCGCGCCGGTGATCTCGATTCTCACAGCGCTAGATTTTGCGAGAAGCTACCGCTTCACAACTTCACCTGCGAGCTTCCGACAAGAAAGCTGATGCAAGATGGTGCAATACTATTGGTAAATATATATTTCTTTCACAACGTTATAGATTGTTATTAAATCATTAACCATCGTAAAGTTTTACGAGTAATTAGTCAGTCTAAATAAACTTCCAGCAAATTATAGTTTCCACTTACGGAACTATATCTTATACCGCGCAGCAATACGCTAATTAACAACTGCGCACTTTCTTTCTATCTCCGATCTTCAAGGTGTGCAGTTCACAAATTATAAACTCCTAAACTTTTTCACTTTTCAAGGTAGGTACCTGCCGCTGAGCTCAAATTGTTTCAGACTTTAAGTAAATAGTCGATTTATTGATGGCTTTTTACGTTCCACACAGGGAGATCCGTGTAGCCGTGGTTGGGCACTCATTCATTCGTCGCTTGGGTGAACAACTTGGCTACGCGGATCGCCATGGGTCGACTTTCAACGGTCACGATTTCTCGGGGGACCTCAGAATACAAAATTATATGGCCATCCCGGTCAATATCAGATTTTTCCACAAAGGGGGTGCTCATGTCCCAGATCTGTTGTCATTGCAAACAGAATTACGACAATTTTTACCACATGCCATTATTGTGCAATGTGGATCCAACGATCTCTGTCGGAGCACCCCCACATCAGTAGTATCTGATATTCTTAGCATTTGCACCGTGTTCCGGAGCATAGCATCAGTAAAGAAGGTTTTAGTGTGCCATGCTATGCCCCGTTTGGCAGTGCGGGGCCATAAATCTGTGGAATCTTACAATGGCCACGTTTCCGAGTTCAATGACCAGCTTAGTTGGGCCTTATCGCAAGCTACAGCAGCTTGGGAAACGTGGCCCCATAGGCGTTTTATCGATGAGCCCCTGCACTTTAAATCAGACGGTGTACATTTATCTGGCCAGTCTCTGGTTTTGTATATGGCCAGTATCCGGGATGCCATTTCGTATGGAATTGCGGCTTTGTCTTGGTTAGCCCCCCCTTTGGTGGCCCCCCTCAGAAATGCGTGATCTTTGTAAGTATTTCTGCTCGTGTGATGACACACAGGCTATTCTGCTTGACCAATTAAAATTTTTATGAGCTTGGCGGTGGGTGCCATTTGACCATCAACTTCAGCTCCACTGCTTTGCATGTCATTGTAAGTTGCTTGCTTTTCTGCTACTCTACTCAGAGGTGCCTATTAAACGTGTCAAACAATTGTTAATTCTGGGAATTTCCCAGCGATCATTATTTACATTTGGGTTCACTATATTTAAATTTAACCAATATTCACCCACCATTATAGACCATCACGTTTTATAGGCACCTTAGAGTATGTCACAGCCATCACCGGATATTTCATTTAGCTCTCATTTGTTATATTTTCATTTCACATGTAATCACGTTTTTTTTTTTTTTTGAGGGTCTGTCAGTGTGATCATAACAACTAAATTAAAAAAACAAACAAACAAACAAAAACAAACAAAAACAAAAACAAACAAACAAACAAACAACCAAATTCTCAATTAGTTCGTGGCACATTTCAACTTTTACGTGTCAGCTGACAGTGATTACATTGTTATTGTTCAGATGAGTGAGCTAATGATTTTTTCTCATTACCGGTGCAGAGTTTGGTTTTTGCTGAACTCTGGAGCTTTAGCAGTTTTTAAGGCGCTCTATAGCCTTAAATTAGCACAATGATTTTTCTCGTTCATTACCGGTGCAGAGTTTTGTGTTTGCGGAACTCTGGAGCTTGCTAACAGGTTTTTAAGGTGTTTAACCTTAAATTAACACAATGACTTCTAGTTCATTGCCGGTACAGAGTTTTTGTTTTCATGACTCTGGAGCTTGATGGCATTTTTAAAGTCCTTAGCATTAAATTAGCACACCTCCTACGGGTTAGAATTATTTTTCAGGCTCATGAGTTTCACTCACTTGTGGTTCCTGCTTCGGTGAGATTTTTCACATCAAAGATATATTAAAAAAAAAATAAAAAAAAAATAAAAAAAATAATAATAATAAATTCATTAACCAGCTCATTGTCCTACATGATGGCATCATGAGTGGCTAATTGTTAGCATTTTCTTTATTATATTTCTTCCCAAGGCTCACCTTAATAGAAAGACAAGTCACCATAAATGTTGTTTGTTTTCGCTACCCATGCATGTCAACATGTGTCTAGCTCGCATGTATTGTACATGACTTTATGCTTGTTTCTGCCCCTTTTCAGCAGGTCAGATTGTAGCATTAGTTAATACACCGGTGTGCCAGGGTTGCCAACCTTCAGTTGTATTTCCCTCATTTGATCCTAATAACAAACACAAAACAAAAAAGGAAATATTTTCATACCGGTCAATTCCGGCATATAATAATTGGTTACAATAATAATTAATTTTGGTCAATAATAATTTATTGTCGTTTTAGGCTATACAATGCTGTGGTTTGGCAGACCCCATTTGCTTTATCAATTTCTGACTGCTTTGACATGTCAGCTGCACCCGAATTTTTACTTGTACATGTATGGTGACTAAGCTTGAGCATACTGACTAATCTTTCTTACTCGAAACTAATTGCGTTGTCTCATCAACATTATGTCTTATGTGTTACCATAAGGTTGTTATTTTAATTAAATTGGTAATAGTCAAGGACTTGCACAGGTACATGTAGTATTTCAACTACACCATTTTAAGTCTCCACACAATGCAGATGTTCTGCTTTGGTATGCTCAAGCTTGGTTTCTTAATCTAAATTGATAACCTCATGCTTTTGACTGTCCTTAATTTTACAGTGACTACCTGTGACATCAATCCTCATCATGGTGAGACCCAGCAAAACTGCTTCGGCTCCTAAACGCAGAGGGCGCCCACCAGCAGCATCTCGTGCGCAACCACAGCCTACTCATCCAGTTTACTGCCAGCCTCATCCTGGTTTGGCTTGGTCTTCCTCCGTTACTGCCGGTTCTTCTGCAGTCAGTACCAGTTCTGCCAGCTGCATTACGTCTCTGTCCAGTGGCTCTGCTTCGGCTTCTAATCGCAGAGGCCACCCACCAGCAGCTCCATATCAAGTTCATCATCAGCCTACACATCCGGTTACCTTCCAGCCTCATTCTGGGTTGTCTTGGACTCCCCCTGTTCCTGTTGGTTTTTCTCCAACCGGTATCAGTTCTGCCACCTGTGTTACATCTCCATCCAGTGGCTCTCTCCCAGTGTCTTACGCGGAGCGGTCTTGGACTTCAACCATACCTATGGGTTATACTCATACCAGTGCGAGCTCTGCCACGTTTAGTACATCATCCTGTGGCTCTGTTCCGCTGACTCATACTGTTCCAGCATTACCAGTGACGGTGATGTCAACTTCGCTCGCGGGTGGCATCGGACAGCCTATCAGTCAGCCTTTTATTCCATTGCCGGTCTCCGGTCTGACTTTTCCTGCCGCTTCGATTCAGCCTTCAGCCTACCAACAACATTCATCACCACCGGGACTTCAGTTGCCGTTCCCTCCGGGAACAGTGCCCAACCAACATGACTTTTCGATGCCGGGCAATACCTACATGCCTCATCCGATTGATGGTCTGCATACACTCCCAGCTTCACCTCGAACCAGCCCGCTGTTCAACTCTGACATTCCTACCAGCATCCAAGCTTCTGCGTCCGGTATGCCACTCTTAGACTTTGTGTCTTTAGCATCACCACTAGATGCTCATGTTCCAAACAAATTACATGCTCAGATTTGGGCTGACGAATTCGTCCCTATGATCTCTCTATTGCCCGACTACGAACACAATCCAACCGCATTTTCATTTGACATGGGATATCCGGGCGTTCAGGCATTTCTGACGCCTCCAAAACCTCCGAAAACAATTTCAGACATAAATCAGTGGCTTGATGCTTTTATCGTTTTCACAATTATTTACATTTCACGCCACCCTGAACAAATTACTAAACTACTCAGCTACATGATGCGTATTCGAAAGATGGCTCGTTCAGGTTATAACTGGGCTTCTTATGATCGCCAGTTTCGGCTGATGAGGCAGTTCAACCCAAGTCTCTCATGGGACCATATCCAATGGGAGTTGTATATGCAAACTGCTCCAATGCAAACCGCTCCACGGTTTCCAACTTTTTCAGCCAACAATTCAGAACGAGCAAAGCCGCGTTTTCAAAATTCCACCAATCGTGCGCGTCAACCCATTCCGAACGGGTTTTGTTGGGACTTTCATCGGGGAAAAAATTGCTCCGGATGCAATTTTTCCCATTCCTGCTTTTTCTGCAAACAGCAGCATAGCTTCATTCGATGCCCGCGTCGAAATAAAAACCGTTCAGGCAATTTCAACACACAACAAAACAATCAAGCCAATCGCGCCTCGCGTCGATCAAAAACTTCCAACACCAATACGGGTCCGAATGTTAAATGAAATGTTATCAGGTTACAGTCAAAGAAAACGTGATTTCTTAATTGACGGATTCACAAATGGTTTCCGATTGGGTGTCAGGGGTGAAATATCGTCTCGCGAACCGAAAAACTTGAAATCGGCTTTAGAATTTCCTGAAGCAGTTCGTCGCAAACTATCACATGAACTGTTGTTGGGTAGAATTGCAGGGCCTTTTAACACTCCTCCTTTTAACGACCTTATAATCTCTCCAATCGGGGTTGTTCCCAAAAAACAACCTGGGGAATTTCGCCTAATCCATCATCTGTCCTTTCCCGAGGGCGACTCCGTAAATGATCATATACTCCCAGAGTACAAGTCAGTTTCTTACTCTTCGGTCCAAAATGCTATCGACATCATTCAGAAGCTTCCAAAAGGCTGCTTCTGTTCAAAAATTGATGTACTTTCTGCATTTAGGGTTCTCGCATCGCATCCGGACGATTATAGCCTCCTAGGTTTCAAATTTGAAGGGAAATATTATTTTGATAAATGTATGCCGATGGGGGCTTCTTCAAGCTGTCATAATTTTGAGGCTTTCAGCTCCTCATTGGAGTGGATAGCTCAAAACAAATTAGCTATACGTCATTCCGTACACTACTTGGACGATTTTATTCTCCTGGCTTCATCGGAATCCATTTGTGAGGCGTATTTATCATCCTTCTTAACCATGTGTCATAATCTAGGTGTTCCCATTGCACATGACAAAACTGTGTCACCTACTACATGTATCACATTTTTAGGTATACAGCTGGACACAATTAACATGTCTGCCTCTCTACCGCGTGACAAAGTACAGCTATGCATTTCAAAAATTGAAGTCTTAATAGGCAAAAACAAAGTGCCGTTACGTGAACTTTTGTCAATTATTGGTCTATTGAATTTCACTTGTTCTGTCATTCAGCCCGGGAGAGTTTTTCTCCGTCGATTAATCAACCGAACGATTGGAATTAAGAAATTACATCATCGTATTAGAATCACAAACGATGTCAGGGAGGACTTGCATATCTGGCTTCTTTTTCTTACACATTTCAACGGTTTGTCTTTTTTCCTAAACCGGCAGTGGGCAACGTCCCGCACACTATCATTCTATACAGACGCAGCTGCTTCTGTGGGTTTTAGCGCCATTTTTCATAATGAGTACTTTGCGGCTAAATGGTCTGACCGTGAAAAAACTTTGAATATATCTGTCCTTGAATTATATCCAATAGTGCTAGGGTTACATATATGGGCATATACTTTGAAAAATAGCTGCCTATTATTCTACTGCGATAATATTGCGGTGGTTTCTATCATAAACAAGCAAACAACTAAAAACCGTCAATTGTTGCTACTTTTAAGACAGTTGGTCTTGATATGTCTGACACATAATATAATGTTTAAGGCTAGGCACATCAGTGGGGTTTCTAATGATAAAGCGGACCTTCTGAGCAGAGGCAAATTTAAGCTGTTTCAGCATATGTTTCCTTCTTTTCAGGAGGTATCTTTCAGTCTGCCAACCAAGCTCCATCTAGAGAGCTTACTGAGACTCTAAATTTTTTACTTTCGCGATCATTGGCTTCTTCTACACAGAAACAGTACTCAACGGCATTGAATCATCTGGTATCATTTGGGCTGGCTACACGCCTTCCACTACACATTCCATTATCTAGTGATACAATCTGTTTATTCATATCGTATTTGTATCGTAAGGGTTTAGCAGCTAGCACAATTACCAGTGCTATTTCAGCGGTTGCCTTTGTGCACAAATAAGAAATGCACCAGATCCAACTCAAGCTTTTATAGTAAAGAAGATCTTAATGGCCATTCGCAGACTACTTCCTGTTTGCGATGTTCGTTTACCTATTACATTAAATATACTTAATAGGCTTCTCTCTGCAGTATCCCTTTTGGGCATTTCAGTTTTTATGCAGAGACTACTCGCAGCAGTTTTTACTACTGTCTTTTTTGCTATGGCTCGTATCGGTGAGATTTGTCCAAATAATCATGCTAACAAGGACAATATTTTACAATTGAGCGATTGCATTACTTCTGCCTCTGACTTTACCTTAATTTTTAGAATATTCAAACACAACAGTGATGGCCGTCCTCACTTCATTCGGTTATTTCCTCAAACACCATTAAAACCATGCCCAGTTGAAAATTTAAAGGCTTTTTTGTGCATTAGAGGCAATCACCCGGGTCCTCTCTTTGCTTATCCGGATGGGCAACCTTTGTTGCGACATAAATTTGATAATCTCCTCAAAAGGTGTTTAACCATATGCAATCTAAACAGCAAACTCTTTCTGTCACATAGCTTCCGCATAGGCGCCGCATCATGGGCGGCAGACTTAGGATATTCAGATTCTCAGATAAGACGAATGGGTCGTTGGAAATCGAACGCTTTCCTCCGATACATTCGCCCTTCGCCACTATCCCAAAGCTGAGTTGGTTCTCCTGCATTTCTTCCTTCGTGTTCCGATTACCATTCACAGGTACTCACTTGTATATAATGTTTCTTGTTGATTACGTGATGGCTAATTGTTTCTATATTATACGTTCTCGACTATCCGTCCTCTATAATGTGATATATTTTGTGATTTGGTGCTGACACACCCAAGGGTGTTTATTCCAGTGTTCATGCAAGTTTGCAACAGCCTATTTTTCGCATGTATCTTTTTGTTATACATGCTCTTACTATATAGTTTATTCACGTTATTTAAGCTCAAATTTTTGGTGCTACGTTTATGCATACTGCCTCATTATCATAGCTTTTCTTTCGAGCATGGAACACACCCCCCCAGTCATGTCTTTCCGGTTGCAGTGGGTTGAGACTTTGTCAAGCTCTTACTGTCTTAATGAGGGTATTTGCTTGCCAATGTCTCGTGGCGTCTTTGAACCCACTGTTTATATGTTTTTTAACATTTATTTGGCTACCTTTATCTTATTTATTATGTGAACCATATATACATATTTTTGTTATATAAAGGTAGTCCACATCGCAATAGATCTTGATTAACCCTTTACGCCAAGCCGGGGAGATAAATTACCATTGGAACATCGCTCCAAGGGTTTTATGTCTCCGTCGAGGCACCAGTAATTTTAAAAATTCGCGCCGGTGATCTCGATTCTCACAGCGCGAGATTTTTCGAGAAGCTACCGCTTCACAACTTCACCTGCGAGCTTCCGACAAGAAAGCTGATGCAAGATGGTGCAATACTATTGGTAAATATATATTTCTTTCACAACGTTATAGATTGTTATTAAATCATTAACCATCGTAAAGTTTTACGAGTAATTAGTCAGTCTAAATAAACTTCCAGCAAATTCTAGTTTCCACTTACGGAACTATATCTTATACCAAGCAGCAATACGCTAATTAACAACTGCGCACTTTCTTTCTATCTCCGATCTTCAAGGTGTGCAGTTCACAAATTATAAACTCCTAAACTTTTTCCCGCCACCACCCCTTCGACCACCTTCATTCCATGCTCCTAGATAAGCCTTACAATTACGGATGTGTCAATGGGAAAGTTTTATTGTCAAGGTTCACATTTTTAATCTTTAGGTTATCGCATCCACATAAACCCCAGATGTACATCACGGGTTATATTAGTCTGGCCCTCACGAGCCGTCATTTCTTTCCCATTGACATATCTCTTTTTTCATTTACCGGGTGACTGGTCGGTATTAGGTACTTAAGTCGCAGTCCTTCCTTTTAAACCAGATTTCATCTATTTCTGGTTTCACCTTTGAAACTACCGGTACGGATACTGGTTTTTATCATTATACACTTAAATTCACCGCCGTCTCGTTACCCGGTTATTTCATTTTCATCTCATTAAGTGGCGTCTTTGAACCCACTGTTTATATGTTTTTTAACATTTATTTGGCGTCTTTGAACCCACTGTTTATATGTTTTTTAACATTTATTTGGCTACCTTTATCTTATTTATTATGTGAACCATATATACATATTTTTGTTATATAAAGGTAGTCCACATCGCAATAGATCTTGATTAACCCTTTACGCCAAGCCGGGGAGATAAATAACAAATGGCCATTTGTTGAATTTATTATTTGAACATTTCCCACCAGTGAATAGGAATTCTTCTGCACTTCTATTATATATTCATCCATTTGCCGCCTGCTCATTTTTCCTGAACAAAATTAGCCAGATGAATAATAGACCATTCCAATATACACATGTATACTTTTATAACTGAATGGGAGAGTCCATTTAGTAAAGACAGGGTTAATGAATTTACAAGGGTAAGAGGTCTGAATCAAGTTAACAAGTTTCAAAAGAGTCAAGGCCATGAGTTTGGATAGAGATAAGTGCACCATAGGTCAATTATCAGCAGGGTAACTGGTATATGGAAAGTATTATGACTGCCCCAGGGATAGTTTGCTGCTAAGAATTACAAGATTTCAAAATGAGAGAGCAGTGTAACAACTATATTAGTCACTCTAGATCTAGTCTCTTTAGTTCAAAACCAAGCTTTCCGATGAATGGCAACAAGCCATTAGTTCGATTCTCGTAAAAAGCAGCTGGTTCACTGTATAAATGCTGTATTTTGATTCTCGCAAAAATGTTATGTATTTTAAGGCCTGTACATACATGTATCAATCAACTTCTCATTTTGCAGAAATATGCTATGTGATGAGAGAAATCAACCCCAAACTCTTTCAACTCAATCAGTAATGTCACAATATATGGGGAGATAACTCATGACATTTTTACTCAAACGGGAAACCTATCTCGGTAGATATGTGCGTGGTAAACTATCGCCTTTGCAGGATATGTTTGCTAACCCAACCAGTGACCAATTAAATTAATTTTTAGCCAAATGATGATAACTGTTGAATGTCACTCCTACAATGTTCTGCATTTACCTAATGTTACCAAATCGTTCAAAATTTACATTTATTGATGAATACTTTTCCAGACAGATGTCCTCGTTTCATATCCATTATTTTATACCGCGGAATCTATATTAAACTTTCTGGGAGGGATAGACCATCTTTAAACACTGATGGAAGATAAACCCTTAAAGGTAGGATTTTTCAAGTGGATGATGGCTGTATTTTCTTACAAACATCAGTCTAAAATTACATTAATGCCCTAAATAATTGACTTCTTAACCACAGCAGAATTATAGGTAATCTTTAAGGATTTAGTTGGAAATATGTCTTGTTACCATTCACCGGAAAGCTCTCTCCGATGAATGGTAACAAGCCATATTTCCCACTAATTCCTGAAAAATTACCCATAATTCTGCTGTGGTTAAGGAGTCGATTATTTAGGGCATTACTGTACTTAGCGGGGGGGGGGGGGGGGGGGGGGGGGGGGGGTAAGTAAAATGGATATCTTTTTATAACTTTATTATCTGAGATACAATCTAATCTTCCTTCTCACAGTTGGGATAACAAAATAAAAATAAAAACCTCCCTCACTGATATGAAAAATAAATTCTCTGAGAAACATTTGATTAACTTTGGATGGCCTTATGAATTGTAAAATATAACTCACATGGGAAGTCATCTGTTATTGAACCACCTGTTGCTGTAAGAGAGAAGTGGAGGCATTAAATATATATATATTGTCACACTGATTAACCCTTTCATGACCAGAGGTGTGCTGGGGTGGAATTAAAGATGCTGTGCCAGTGCATTCTCTATATATAAGAGATGCACTGGCTTACAATGTCAAGTTAAATATTGTTAGACCAATGTATTCTCTTATATAAGCGAGGCTCCCTACGGGAGACTCACATATATAAGAGAATGCATTGGCAAAAGTTTTTCGCAAACTTTCTGGAAGCTCCAGTCATGGAATGATTAGATACAATTTTTAGAAAGGTTTATCATAAAAATTAATTATATATGTGCATATATTTATACAACTCAGGTGTCATAACAGTTTAGAACTCATACAGTAGGCCACTTTAAGAATGTAATACTTAAATTGAAGAAATTAGCAGCGAAAACAGAGATACAATATCTGAATTGAGTAATATATTTAGCTCTTCATTCAAATTAATTCCAGATAAATGTCTCTTCCCCCCCCCCAACAAGAGGTACTATAACAAATCTACACATAAGGATGATGATGCAATTTGTAGGCCTGTAAAATCATTGAAATTTTTATGCATCACGATTCCTTCTTTATGATCTGTTTCATCACATATTGGATACACAATATGATGTATTATGATTCACCTCAAGTTCCCTATATTTATACGTTGATAAATTTGGTTCTCCAACCTTTCACCTTTGGCACATTAAATATACCCACGAACTGCGAATATAAATTATATAAAAGCAATTTTCTGATTGGGTGGTCTGGATTTATCTAGCCACACAAATTCATTGTATTGAATTTGCATGCCTATATACTGCTTAGTATATCGACTACACAGTCAAGAACAAAAATATGGGAAAAAAACACGAAGAGATATTTTTTAAATGTCTGCCAAAAAAATATGAATATTAAATAGGACATCTCCATTATGTTCACCATGTCGTATCATGAGAAAATGTATCTTTACAGCCCTAGAAAGTTGTAAACATTCATGCAACATTTTCTAATAATAATTGCAGTGACACGCATGGACGCTCTTTACAAAAGATCATTGGAATTTTGCTAGCCTGACAAATTCAAAACATGTTAAAACTCCCCCTTTTGAAAGTTGATATCTGCCCATCAAAAGCTCCTATTAGTGGGCTCATGGGTCCAATCCAGAGCTGTTAAGTTTCACATATTGTCAGTGAAACTCCCAGATTGCAATAGGGAAAACCTCCAAAAACACGGAAGACCATGCACCCATTTCTCCCGCATGTGACCCCAAAAATACATCCGATTTTCGTTGGTAAAATTGACAGATGCATATGCACTTTGATTGCAGGGTGACAACCGTAATTGATTTGCACACTCTCCCACTGCTATGATCGTGTCACAGATGATCGCAGTTTTATTGAAGTGAAATTGACTGACATGACATTGTAAACAATAGAAGGGGGGAACTCTATATTTTTAAGAGGATGTGTACTTCAATTTTGAAGACCACAAAAGGTATAGCCTTGGTCAGCAGGTACCCTTGACCTTTGTATGCAGGCGAATAAACTATTTCTCAGCTGTTCAAAGCGTTGTATTTTATTTTATATAACATGCATGTATCTCACATTAGCTGTTTAAAACTCTGTTTTCATTGCAATTTTATTTAGGTATATATATTCATAAAATAAACACAAATAGAAGCTCATAAAATTACATAATCTTCACCATAAATATAAAGATGAAAATAAATTAAATTTTTTTTTAACATGCCACTCATGAGCATATTTGAGCATACCTCCCGCAAAAATCTCCTGGACGGCCATTTTCAAAACTTAACAGGTAATGTCCAATCTGATCATTTTCTGGTTTTGAAAACTTACAAGTTGTGCTTTTATGGTGTCAAATTGGACAGGGCATCTTTTAATAATAATTAAGATATATTGAGGAATATTCTTACACATTGAGCAGTCCGCTCCGTACCACGTATCGTCACATTCACAGAGGTAAGAGTTCACCTTATCGATACATCGTCCATGTACGCATGGGTTTGACTCACATTCCATGAAGTCTGAAAAAAACATAAATCATATATTGGTGCCAGTCATTTGCAGAATGAGGTTCCCAGAGGGTGAATTTAGTGACGCTATCTCGCACAGCATCACCAAATTCATCCTCTGGGGACTTCATTATGCATGGCCTCATCGGCTATGGGAGACCAAGACACAGATTTAAGTTCCCAGATGGTGAAGATGGTGATGCGCACCCATTGGGCACCTTGATTATGAATTGAGTCATCTGCCAATTTGGGAATATCAGACTTTAATTTTTGCGGTGCGCAATCGCTCTTGCGCACCATCAAGCGGCTAAAATTTTAAACCAGCGAGCGATTGATTGCGCGCCTAGGCCAAATACAGAGAGCGTACAAGTATAAAGAAACAGCTTGAATGTTGTAGCAAGATATGATATGAAATTCATGAATTCTCCGAAACCAACATTCATTGTCGGCATATATCAAAAGGTGATACCTCGTGCCACAATGATTGGCAGTTTAAGTAATTTGTGGTCACACGATGTGACGTGTCGATTGCGCTATCTGTCTGAGACTGAATGATTCGAAGCTAAAAATACATTTGAACGATTTTTATGTATGGCTTATGACGTCACATAAATTCCTGGAAAATCAAAGCGAGACCACGTGGCCGGGAGATGTTACCGTATTTATTTTGTCAGCATGGAATCGGAGTATTAAATTAATTCGATATTAATAATTATTAATTACAATTAATATAGGAGCATGTACAATATAAAAACACAGTGTTTAACATTCACTTGTGCTTATGGATAGTGGATTAAGCAGCGTTAAACCATCAAAGAGTTTCACTGGAGATCGATCGTGAGTAAACTAATTCAATTTACGCAGCATTTATCAATGTATTTCCGCTGTTTATTTTATCTTGATAGAAACCGCGCACCTGGCCAAAACCCAGCGAGCGGGACTATGCGCACCTACATTTTCTAAAAATGAAAGTCTGGAATATAGAGAAACTAAACTAAAAATAAAAAGAATCTTTCTGAAGAATTTTCTCACGAAACTAAAAAAACTTGTTAATTTGATGATACTTTCCAGAGAAAATGAGGCCTAAGCAGAATGAGGTCCTCAGAGGGTGAATTTAATGATGCTAGCCTGCTGTGACCAGCATCATATGCCTGAAAGCAACCCTCAACTATTTTTATGCATTTATCAATGAGATGGAACACCATTAACCCTTTACCCAACAAACCGGCCAAATAAAGCTTCAACAGCCTAAAATATCTTCGGTCTGTCTCAATAGAACCATACACATATGGATATCATTGGAACCGGCTCCTTGACCACATTGTGATAGTTACAGTTATGCCCTGTGCCAATGCATTCTCTTATATATGCGAGTCGACCTTAGGTCGCCTCGCATATATAAGAGAATGCATTGGCCTAAACTAAAAAAAAATCTTTTTTTAACACTTTTTACCATTTTTTCTTACATTCTTTAACAATTTTATAATTTTTAATGTGTTAAGCCAATGCATTCTCTTATATATGCGAGGCGACCTATGGTCGACTCGCTTATATAAGAGAATGCATTGGCACAGGGCCCTTCTGTTGGGTAAAGGGTTAATACAGTAATGCTCTAAATAATCGACTCCTTAACCACAGCAGAATTATGGGTAACTTTTCAGGATTTAGTCGGAAATATAGCTTGTTGCCATTCATCGGAAAGCTCTCAGTGAGAGATTATTTAGAGCATTACTGTACTACATTTTGCCATATAAATATATGTATTGGTTGTTGATATTACCATGTTACCTTGATTTGATAAACATTGTTAGTACTGTATATTTAGCTAAATTGGCCTATGTTAATGCAATTATCAACGAGATGATAAGTTGCATCCTCTGTGAAAGTCAACCTTTTTTGGGGGCTGTTCCATAGCTGTGTGCTCTTTGCACCATCATTGTAATGAAAGCTAGGCAAAGTGGGCACAGGTTCAACTCCCAGTAAGGCCGGGTCAGCCCAAGAAGTCACTTCTACAAAAACTATTCCAGTGTGAGTTTTAAGGCTGATTTCATTATGTGGGATGTAAATACCATCCAAAAAATGCTGGAAATTTATAATTGACTTCTACAGTAATGCTCTAAATAATCGACTCCTTAAAAACAGCAGAATTATTCGTAACTTTTCAGGATTTAGTCGGAAATATGGCTTGTTGCATTCTTTGGAAAGCTCTCGCCAAGAGCTTTCCGATGAATGGCAACAAGCCATATTTCCGACTAAATCCTGAAAAGTTACCCATAATTCAGCTGTGGTTAACCCTTTGAGTGCCAAGTCCGATTTTTGTATCAACCCATATACCCTGTGCCAATGCATTCTCTTATATATGCGAGTCGACCATAGGTCGCCTCGCATATATAAGAGAATGCATTGGCTTAACAATATTTTTTTTATTTTTTTTTTTTAACAATTTTTTACAATTTTAATATATTTCATTATATTCTTTAACAGACTTATTGTGTAGGTTTAGGGCCGATAATATCGGCCCCTGGCACTCAAAGGGTTAAGGAGTCGATTATTTAGAGCATTATTGTACAAGTTTCCTTTGATATAAACCAGCTAATGAAATAGACATTCCCTATACCTTTCTATAGCAGACTCTAGGTGTAAATTACATGCTCATCTAAAATTACCAATGATGGAAATAAAATGTCACAAGTGTGAAAGTAACTGGTTTATTCCATGTAGAAAACATTATATTTATCTGAACTCCACAAGAGTCGGCAACTGAAATAATAAATTTAATGTGAAATAAATAATTGATCACAATGTTCACATGATTTCAAAAGAATACAAACTCATTTCATCACACAATTTGTAACAATTCTGGTCTTCTCTGAATGTAAACAAATACAGATCAAATGTGAATTACTATGTATAAATTAATATGTTTTTGGTCATTTATTCTCTTGGTTGTTTTTTGTTTTATTCTGTTTTTTTTTAAAGTTTCGGTTTTCACAATTATCAATATATTTAGATTTTTTTCAATTTGGCAAAATATTTGGCAAAATGACCAAACAAATTCAGAGATGGTCAAAGGTCATTTGTTGAACATATTGTCTGAACATTTCCCTCCAATAAATAGGACTACTTCTGTGCTTGTATTATCTGATGTCTGCTTATATTTCTGAAAACCCCTCCAGATGAATAATAGCCCAATCCAATGTATACATTTATAACTGAGTGGGAGAATCCATTTAGTAAATTTTTGGGGTGAAGGAGAAGATCACTCGATCTTTTCGACCATCCCGGGCACTTCGCGCCCATCTACTCACTCACATTTAGTAAAGAAAGGGTTAACTGAGTTGGCACATTACCTGTTTCACAGTTCTTGCCAACATATCCTAGTGGGCAGGTACATTTATAATCAAACTGCAGGTCCTCGCACAATGCTCCGTTCTTACATGGGAATAACTCACAGGCATCGTTATCTGTAAGTAGAATATATACTATACATCATAGACAGGCAAGAAGATAATTTCAAAAGAAACTTTTGAACACAAAGGTACTCAATCACATTTTAGCAAGGAAAAACAATCTCGAAAGTGGAAGAAAAGGCACCTTCAAGAAAAAATATAGTTACATTCTAAATGTGTTTTTTCAACTGTACATCAGATACTAGAAATAGATAGTATGAGCAGAAAGTATAATGAGAGAAGGAGGCAATGGTTCAGTTAGCCTGATTTTTATTTTATGGATGGTTTAGGTCATAACGAACAATACAATTATGACGGGTAGGTCGTTCTGAAATAGAGTAGGTAATAGTGATAAATTCTCAGAAGCTTTAATCACAAAAAACAAGAGCATCCATCACTAAGGCGTGCCAAAATATGATGGCGGTAATTCCAACAAAGGGCTATAACTCTGGTGAAAATTACCGAGCGGAACCCAAATTCAAACTTGACCTGTATTTTGGGCTAGTAAACTATCATACCAAATTATATTGCATTCAGTTCAGACTTATTAAAGTTATCATCTGGAAACAAAAATTGAGTTCTGTTCTTCGTTATTGTAATAGGCATATCTGTTTATTTACACATTTCCGGTATATATTTGTTTATCATTAATGTGTATTATGATTCTAGTATTTTGTATGGGAAGATGAGGGAACTCTAAGTGTTAAACACTCATCCTCCAATCCCCTTTGCCATATATACTTTGTTTACACACATATGTATGCATGAGCAAATAAATTTGAGGTTCAAATGGTCCGTATCATTTTAAATATTGTTTAAATTTCAATGACTTTTCACATATGTAAGAACTACAGTAATGCTCTAATTAATCGACCTCTTAACCACAGCAGAATTATGGGTAACTTTTCAGGATTTAGTCGGAAATATGGCTTGTTGCCATTCATCGGAAAGCTCTCGACGAGAGCTTTCCGATGAATGGCAACAAGCCATATTTCCGACTAAATCCTGAAAAGTTACCCATAATTCTGCTGTGGTTAAGAGGTCGATTAATTAGAGCATTACTGTATGTTAATTTACTCACCACAAGAGACCATAGCCAGTTCAGTCTTTGGACATATTCTAACGATACCCCATCCAGAGTTCTGACACTCAAAGATCGTTTTCTCTTCCCCTTCGCAGTTGACATTATCCAGATGAGTTGGGATTACTTTGGTACTGTAGTCATTTCCAACATATGCTTGTCCATCACTGAAGCATACAAGACAAGTCAAATCATTGGTGGCCAAAAAACGGTTGAATGCTTGAGATGGAGATACTCATATTTATTACATGATCCTACCCTTATTCCATTCAATAAAAACATTCTATAAATTGTGATATTAAACATTCGTTTAATAACAGGAAATAATGCCAGGTGACCTTTGACTTCCGGTTTGTCGTCAGTTTACATTCCGTACACAACGTCTCAAAATAATATGGCTTCCAACATTTTTCCAATAAACTATATAACGAATGAAGAGTTTGAAAAGTTACATCATTAAATATACGCCATTAAATACGCCAAAGAGTCTTTATTTGTCTGGGACTATTTCTTTACGCGGGCAAACAATGCATAGTAAAGTGAAACGTCATCGCATGCCATATAGAAGCCGATGTTAGTTTTGCATCCCATTTGTTGATCTAAGTATGTTTTGTCGATGTTTTGGATCATGTAATAAATAGAACTACAACTTGTCCCCAGTTTATAGCGGAATTTACAAAACTCGTCCAGTAAATTTGGTCTGGACCTCGCCAAAGGCTCGGGCGAGACCTAATTTGCTGAACTCGTTTTGTAAATTCCGCTATAAACTGGGGACTCGTTGTAGATCCTCTATATATGAAACGTTGAAAAATATTCTGAAAATCAAATACAAACTTAAATATTTTAACTTTAATACTAGACATTTAGCAATGTTTATTGACTAATCATTGTAACAGTTTTGTTTACATAACAATGGTTTCTTGAATGGAGAACTATCAATAATGAATAAAAGTTAATGATGTTTTTACATACTTTTATATTTATTGCACATTTATCCACTGCAGGTGCCCTGGGTCCCTTTACTTAAGACTTGAATGCAATGTTTTGTTAACATTTAAATAAATTAAAAAAATATCCACAAAGTAAAATAACAGACATATTCATATCCAAGTATTTTGCATACTATTCAGACAGACTAAACATATCTGATCTTTCTGCATACTACTTCAACAGGCATTTATTTCAAAAAAATTGTATATAGCCAATCAATCTGCATACTAATTAAACAGACTTACACATATCCAAGCATGTTGCATACTAATTTAGAGTCGACGTTATC
This sequence comes from Siphonodentalium dalli, assembly GCA_032622095.1. NCBI lineage: Eukaryota > Metazoa > Mollusca > Scaphopoda > Gadilida > Siphonodentaliidae > Siphonodentalium > Siphonodentalium dalli. The sequence continues at coordinate 226,550,441 of CP136061.1, forward strand.
CCACTGATTGTTGCAGATAGTTCCCCAGCTATTATTATAGAAGACTTCGACGATGCCAGTAGATTCACTTGAAAGACGGATTCCAACTGGAAATATAATAATGAAGAAATGAGTTTATCATTAACAAGACAGTCAGTGACTGTGGGTCGCTCAGCAGACTGTAAAAACGGAGAAGACTGGGACTCTGAAGACTATAATAGTCAGTGTGTTGTTATAACGTAATAATTTTTCAAAATTTAAATTTAAATTTGAAAATATTATTTTCATAAAAAAAAAAAAAATTGAGCAAGGAGTAAATCTAAATGTTTTTTTTTTCATTTAAAAATGTTTTTTTTTTTTTAAATTGAGCAAGGAGTTAAATCTAAAAAATTTAAATCTAAATTATTTTGTTTTAAATATACTGACCCTGGCTCTGTCCATCTTTGCCTCAGTGACCCCATTTTAACAAATCTGAGTAAACCAAGGACCCTCCATACCAAATATAAGCTTAATAGGCCCAATGGTTCTTGAGAAGAAGTTGTTTTAAGAATTACTATGGTGGGAAAGAGTTTAAATGGCCCTGGCTTCGCAACTATTTGACTTGGTGACCTCATTTTAACAAATCTGAATGAGTCACCTAGGGAACATCCATACCAAATATGAACCCATTCGGTCTTATGGGTCTGGATAAGATGTTTAAAGAATTGTTGATGGACGGACAGACGATGGACAAGGAGTGATGACTATACCCGGTAGCTCCACCGGAGACTTTGCCTCAGATGAGCTTAAAACTATAATCATGGGAACCATGAACTCAACAACTCAAATAGTTTGTCTTATGGAGGGGAGTTAAAGATTTTGGAGTGAGTGCAAAGCTGTCTGTATTAGAAACAGCCTCAATCAACAAAAGATGGTCCACACAAACTACAGAACCATTCATAAGGTAGAAATTAATTCACTGAAAGGAAGTGTTAAAACTGTTGAAATGACCTATTTTGACTGACCCACCATTTGAACAAATCCCTATACCAGTAATAGTTTATATGAGTAGACTGATATTCAATTTCAAAATTAATTACCAAAACCTCTCTGGCTATGCGATGAATGCCGACCGACATTCTCTCAATACGACATTGCATTGAACAAAATGTTGATATATAACACTTTTTGGGCAATATTATACTATATTTGACAGTGGTTAGGCCAAACAACAAAGATATTTGATTCTTAACCCTTTACCCAACAAACCGGCCAAAACCGGCCAAATAAAGCTTCAACAGCCTAAAATATCTTCGGACTGTCTCAATAGAACCATACAGATATGGATATCATTGGAACCGGCTCCTTGACCACATTGTGATAGTTACAGTTAGCCCTGTGCCAATGCATTCTCTTATATATGCGAGTCGACCATAGGTCGCCTCGCATATATAAGAGAATGCATTGGCCTAAAAAAAATCATTTTTTAACACTTTTTACCATTTTTTCTTACATTCTTTAACAATTTTATAATTTTTAATGTGTTAAGCCAATGCATTCTCTTATATATGCGAGGCGACCTATGGTCGACTCGCATATATAAGAGAATGCATTGGCACAGGGCCCTTCTGTTGGGTAAAGGGTTAAAATTTGTTTTTAAATCAATGAGAGCGAGGGTTTTATTTTAATTTTTTTTCTGCCCATTTTTGGAATGGATATAAACTAATTTAATCTGATATAAAGAATGACAAATTATGACATTGTACTACCCGTACATCATATAGGGATAACCTAAAATATTGACATGATTTTAATATCGACACAATAATTTTTAACACACAGAACTACATATCCGATTCATATAAAAATATGGAACAGAAAGACAGTCGAAACGAAAAGATAAAGTGATCTTCCAAACTATCATTGAGTCTTGATTCACTTATTCTGGTGACTAATTAGAGACATGTATGTGTACCGCAATGGATGATAGACAATAAAACATCAAATAACCATCATAAACCTGGCCTATAACACCACTTGCCAAACTGTATTGCACTCCAGTTTGCGTACCTTCGATTGCAATAGTGTAGCAAGGGAGAACTCTATCTTGCAGTGTTACTTACTTACTGTGCAAAGGTCAGGTTGGCCGACGACTCATTCAATATCAATCTTCCTGCTTTTATCAAAATATTTCAACACATTTGACCAATAAACTTAGGGGTTTGGACAGCCTGTGGTGACAATATACCTGATAGTTATCATTGCCTATAGTTTTTTGTTGAATAACCACATATACACCATTGTATTTAGCTCCTATTCGATATTTGAACCATAACTAATTTCCATATGAGTTTCCTATTTTCGTTTTGCCAGTTGACAACTACGGTGAAATCCAAAATCCAAATAAAATGTTTCCAACGCAGGCCATTTTTTTCGATAAGGCGATGCCTGAGAATCAAAACCCTTTTTTGTTTTAGCCTTAGCATTATTTTTTGTCAATTAATCGATTCTTACAACTGAGCGGCATTTCAAGAAATGTTGTTGGAATCTGATGATATGGGGACCATCAAATCTGATTGTGTACCTTTAATATTGCTTTCATGTATTTTATCTGAAGGAGTTTATGAATGTGTGAAGGTTTTGATCATTATGGAGTAGTTAGTTAATTGGAGTTTAACCCTTTACCCAACAAACCGGCCAAATAAAGCTTCAACAGCCTAAAATATCTTCGGTCTGTCTCAATAGAACCATACAAATATGGGTATCATTGGAACCGGCTCCTTGACCACATTGTGATAGTTACAGTTATGCCCTGTGCCAATGCATTCACTTATATATGCGAGTCGACCATAGGTCGCCTCGCATATATAAGAGAATGCATTGGCCTAAAAAAAATCTTTTTTAACACTTTTTCTTACATTCTTTAACAATTTTATAATTTTTAATGTGTTAAGCCAATGCATTCTCTTATATATGTGAGGCGACCTATGGTCGACTCGCATATATAAGAGAATGCATTGACACAGGGCCCTTCTGTTGGGTAAAGGGTTAATGTCACTTTCACAGATATTAACATGTGCCATCATGCTCACCCTGGGGTCATCATGGAATATAGAAAGAAATTTGATGGCATCACGAGTAGTGCTGAAACGGATATCCGGATATCCGGTTGACAACCGGCTACTGTCGGCAACCGGTTGAACTACGATCAACCGGTTAACCGCTATGTAATACATACATGCAATGCCACTGATAAAAACTAACGTATTCAGGTCCTTAATCGGCATAGGCTGATAACAGTAGCTTTTAAACAAGGGTACTTTATCAATTTTGCTACAAACATTATCACTCAGAGGGGTATACATTCGAAATTACGCGTATTAAAAGTCAAAATCTGGTGCCAGATCAAAAGTCTTTCCATGAATGGCAGATTACATAGTCTGGCATCGGCGGCTAAACATCAAAGATGCATGACGTCATCTTTGATGTTCAGATGTCCGGTAAAACATGTGCACGGACGCCACTGGGTCATCGGCAAAGATCAATACAATCGTTTTCACTGCAGTACGGCATGGTCATTTGACATCTACACTTCGACTGACTACTTGTAGACAGTATCATGGATACCCAAGAAATGAGTAAATCAGATGTCTCGGCACATTTCAAAGAGAAATTGGCAGGATGCAAACTCTGAGAACCAACCCTATTTACATACGCTCGGTCTATACTTCTAACATTACTGAGTTTGAGTAATCTCAGTCGTTGAAGTTCAAATGAACTCGAATAAAAGTGGTGTTCCTGTGCAGTCGGACTTATTTGCATACTAATGACTAATTCTCAGCATTTGATTGTCTTCTAACAGAAAACACTGTTTTCAGCAGGTTTTCAGCTGTTTTTAAAATTTTCATTTGTTAACTTCATAAAGTTCACAAACTTTATAATTGTGTTTATCGGTCGTCAGTCATCCTATCATCTCAAATTGCCAAAGAACACCCAGCAGTTAAAATACCTGAGTCACATGACTTAATAATCAATAATCGGCCAGTCTCGTAATCGCTATAATGGCAATAAAAAACTGCCGATATTTGCATGTACGAACATATGTATATACGTGTAGGTCACACAATATTCTTCCCAAAATAACAAGTCAGGTAGCAGTCGCAACTGCAGTACAGGTCAAGCATGACATGATGACACGTCTATTTATAAACACTGCGAGTTTTAGTTCACTGTGTTATCTGCCAAGTTGTCAAAACGTGGCTTTGTGACGTTCGTGTTTGGTGATTTACATTCGTTTAATACAAGCTCTGTCTGTGTAAACATTACGCGAGTTTGCCATAAAGTTAATAATCAAATTATGCTGATATATTGGTACATATTATGGTGTAAATAATCAGTGTAAAGTCATAGGTTGAAAATAGCGGATAACCGGTTATGATCCGGTTACACGTCGCGGTTAACCGGCTACAAAAATAGGTCAACCGTTTCAGCACTAATCACGAGGTGACCTCTACATGAGATTAATTGTCTGATTTTGTCCTTTATTTTAGTATGTGTCAAACCCTTCCATGACAGGATCTTCCAGAAATTTTGCGAAAGACCTGTGCCAATGCTTTCTCTTATATATGCGAATCTCCCATGGGGACCCTCCCATATATAAGAGAATGCACTGACCTTACAATATTTACCTAGACCTTATAAACCAGTGCATTCTCTTATATATGCAAGGCTCCCTATGGGAGACTCCCATATATAAGATAAAGGACTGGCATAGGGTCTTTAACCCTTTACCCAACAAACCGGCCAAAACCGGCCAAATAAAGCTTCAACAGCCTAAAATATCTTCGGTCTGTCTCAATAGAACCATACAAATATGGATATCATTGGAACCGGCTCCTTGGCCACATTGTGATAGTTACAGTTATACCCTGTGCCAATGCATTCTCTTATATATGCGAGTCGACCATAGGTCGCCTCGCATATATAAGAGAATGCATTGGCCTAAAAAAAATCTCTTTTTACCATTTTTTCTTACATTCTTTAACAATTTTATAATTTTTAATGTGTTAAGCCAATGCATTCTCTTATATATGCGAGGCAACCTATGGTCGACTCGCATATATAAGAGAATGCATTGGCACAGGGCCCTTCTGTTGGGTAAAGGGTTAATGCTGCAACAGTGCAGCTCCTGTCATCAAAGGGTTAAAGACATAGTTTATCTTGTAGCCTTTATTCATACCGTATAAGTCACACATGATTGATAAATAATCAGATATGGATCATGGACTTACATCCACCACAGTTGGAGCCAATGAATCCTGGCCTACAGATGCATCTATAGTTGTTTAATCCTGCTTCTTCAATACAAGTACCACCATTCTCGCAAGGTTCCGAATTACAGTCAAATGTATCTGGAATAGAAAAGTCATTATTATATGGCTCAATTCTGCCCATTAGGCCAAATGAAAACAAATCAAATTATTGAATACACCCATCAGTAAGCCCGGGGGGGGGGGGGGGGGGGGGGGGAGTTAATTTTTTGACACATATACTTGGTACTGAGGTTACCCCATATTACCCCATCAGAAGTATACATTAACCCTTTCAGTGCCAAGTCCGATTTTTGTATCATACGATATTTCCTTGATCATTTTTCAAATTTATTGATTATAATAATGTGATACATTGATGGAAAGAGCTCTTAGAGCTCTTTCCATCAATGTATCACATTATTATAATCAATAAATAAAAAAAATGATCAAGGAAATATGGGTTGATACAAAAATTGGACTTGGCACTGAAAGAGTTAAAGACAACCCCATCATATAGGTTTGGGAGCAAAAACATATACTGGGCTTGTCCTCATGGATGGGCCTACTGACGGTTGTATGCAGTAGTCAGAAAAAGAATTCCATATAACTGAGATCTGTTCATTTTTTTAAAAGGTTTAAATATATTCCCGATGAATGGCAACAAGCCTTATTTCCGACTAAATACTGAAAAGTTACCCATAATTCTGCTTTGGTTAAGGAGTCGATTATTTAGGGCATTACTGTAGACTCCCGTTATGATATGATCCGTATTGTGATTTTTGCTCATGATACGATATGCACATTGCGATTCACAGTAGACTTTAAAATATTATTGAAATTTTAACATGTATGGTGGCCTGATATAACTAATTATATTTCTCATAGCATACCATTCCATGCCTAATCTTACCATATTTAGTCGCACTGATACATTTGAATTTAAATAATTTATCCTTAAGCTTTAGTTGGACACTAGTGTTGAATACTAGATTTATGACTCACGTCAGCCACTAAGGAACTGTACATGTATTGTAGTCGACAAACAAATATATAAAAATGTGGAATAAGCGCATAACGATACATCTGTTAAAACATATCACAATATGATTCTTCAGAAGTATCGCAATACATATGTATCACAATTAATCATTATACACCTAGCACCAATGTGCCGTTATAGGAAATAAAACTAGCTTTGCCATTGCTTGACAGCTTATGACAGCATACTATACGTTACTGACTGAGTCACAGTAACCTCTCAGTGGTGAAAATAATGGTAGATGACATGACACATTACCTATGCTACACCGTGCCCCATCGAATCCTCCTCTACATATGCACTGATATCCTGTGCCATAGTCAACACATTCTCCATTATTGAAGCAAGGATTTGGTTCACAATTTTTAATTTCTGCAAAAAATTAAGTAAAAAAGCAATGAAAAGGCCACAGCAATATTACAAGTTGGTTTACGAACATCAGGGAACAAAACTCAGGCAGGTCTTGACGTACCGATTAGCAATTCCACTGGTGAATGCAAATTTCATGTATTCACTTGAAATTATTTATTGAAAAAATAAATAAAACCAACATATTAATATCTCTATATTTCTCATTTTCCAATCCTATATACACAGAACGAGACGAGTGTGTTAATGGGTTTGTTGATACAGCGTCCCACTGTGGAAGGATAGAACGAGAGGCAGCCTCGATTTCTATCATTCCAGGATGACAAACATATTAACACATGTGTAGTTCTGTGCTTATTACACGCCACCATCCTAGAATCCGTGAAATAAACAAAAACAGACTTACAAGGTTTATTCAGGCATATACAGAGCTTATTTTGTCATGTGTGATGATACTTTTATTTTATAGTTCCCATTTCATATGGTAGAGGCAAATGTAATTTATGTCATGCGACATCAATGGAATGGGTATACCACACGTGGGTCATACTGATTTGTAAATATGGCACAGCAGGAACATTGTAATTCTGGGAACAAGCGTGTAATATACAGCAATGCCCTAAATAATCGACTTCTTATCCACATCAGCCATATATCCGACTAAATCCTGAAAAGTTACCCATAATTCTGCTGTGGTTAAGGAGTCGATTACTTAGGGCATTACTGTAATAACAGATAGAATGGTTTGGTGAGAAGTCTTATACAAACTGAACACTATGGGAAAATTTTGTGTGTGCATTTTCAGTAAAAACATTGCCAAATAACCAAATTTAGGTTTCATCAAAGCAGTTATCTGAGTTAACATAGGGGACCTAGGACTCATTTGATTCACATAGTCATGGTGGGAGCTGCGTTGGTGCAGCATTAAAGATCCTGTTTCAGTGCATTCTATATATATTCAAGTTTCCCATATGGAAAGCCTTGCATATATAAGAGAATGAACTTCTTACAAAGTCAAGGTAATATTGTTAGGCCAATGTATTCTCTTATATATGTGAGGCTCCCTATCGGAGATTTGCATATATAAGAGAATGCATTGGCACATTGTTTTCGCAACATTTCAATGTAACTAGAATTCCCCGTCCTTGGTATAAAGGCTCGCCAACTAATCTGTACATGGGTGTAGACAGCAGGTCATAAAGGTCAAAATAAAAACCCTATGTGTTCAAGTGAACATGGGATATATAAATTATGCAGCTATCTGTCCAATCAAAGATGCTGTTTCTTACAAGAGGCGGAACATGATAGTACCGTAAATATCGGTGTATAAGTCGCATGCGTGTATAAGATGCACCCCCATTTTTCAACCCCAAATCCTGCCTTTTGTGAAATACCTTTGTATAAGACGCACCCATTTTTAGATGCTGGAATTTCAGAAAACTTCCGTGCATGGCAAGTATTGTACTGGTAAGTATTGAGAGCAAGTATTCACACATCACATTTGGGAGGAGAAGAAATGGAGAAAGTTATTTACGTTAGAATGATTTATTTAAACACAATTAAACACACAATATAACATAACAATTCATAGCACAGCACAATTTATCAAAACGAACGACATTTGCAATAGACAAACAATAAAAATATGGAATGGGAACTGAATGATTTAATACACAGAATGCACAAAATGGACATTTCAACAACAATAACATTCATTCACTTTCGTCATCACTTTCGTCGTTATCAATAAACAATTTAAACCACTCAGCATCTGACAAAGCATCATCATACACTTCTACATACGAACTTTCTATGAACACATCATCCTCACATTCATCTACAACTTTCGCACTTTCACCTTTCTTACAAACAACATCGCTGAATAGCACATCGTCCTCGGTGCCATCCATGGCATTAGAAATACAACATTTCTTAAAATAGTTTATTATAACCATATTAGGGTCGATCTTTTCGCACGCGTTGACGACCCATTGTGCGACAAGGGGGAGTGACGGGCGCTTTAGATTCCCTCCTTTGGTGAAAACCATCTGGGTCGGATCACACTTCCACTCACACCATTGCTCCCTGATGCTGGCTTTGAAGGGTTTATTTAGGCAGACATCGAGCGGTTGAAGAATGCTGGTCATGCCGCCGGGAATGATGGCCATGTCGACATTGGAATTTTTTTATTTTGAGCGAATGCCGTCTGTTTTATGTCCACTAAAGCTGTCCAGAACTAACAATGATCTTTTTCGGAGTAGACCGCCGTTTCGTTTATTATAACAGGATTCGACCCATTCCTGCATGCCGCCATCGTCCATCCACCCCTTATGCTGAACTCCGATATTGACACCTGGGGGGAACTTTTCTTTCGGAATCGTCTTCCTATTGAATATTAGAGTCGGTTTCAGCTTTGAACCATCAGCCATGCAGGCAAGGACGACGGTGAAATGGGATCGCTCGTGGCCGGTCGTCTTGATCTGAATAGTCTTCTCCCCAAGCTTGTTGACGGTGCGTTCTGGTGGCATGTCGAAAAACATCGGCACCTCGTCCATGTTGCTGATTTGATCGAGGGAGTAATCGTATCTTTTTCGTTGATTGATTACGAAGCGTTGAAATTCGAATAGCCGGTCCTCGTAATCTTTTGGCATTTTCTGTGAGATCCTGGTTTTGGCGCGTAGTGAAAGTTTATTCCGTTTCATGAATCGCGTCACCCAACTGTTGTGGCCCTTGAAGTCGGGTATGTCCATCTCCTTGGCTATGATGATCGCTTGGATCCGAATTGAATTTTGCTTACAGCCAGCAAAGATGAGCGCCTTTCTTCAATCCACCGGACAACTCGCTGCTCAAGATCAGGCCACATCGCACTCTTACCCCGGTTAGCTCGCTTGTCTCGACGCATTTCAGATAAAACGTCCTTCGATCGCCTCCAATCTCTTACCAATTTCTCACTGACACCATACTGTCTTTTGGCAGCACGGTTACCGTTAAGTTCTGCAAACTTAACCACTTCCAACTTAAATCTGGTTTCGTAACTCTGACGTTTGCGCTTAATCCCACGTTTATCCATAACGATCGATGTGTAAATGGGTTTGTCGATATGACACGAGTGCTGTCGCGGAAGGATAGAAGAAGAGGCGATTGTGCCTCGAGTTCTATCCTTCCGCGACAGCACAAGTGCCGTATCGACAAACCCATTTACACATCGTGTCGTTCTGTGTTTATTACATGCTTCGCGTCCTAGAATCTGTGCATTAAAAATACAGGCTTAGAAGGTTTATTTAGGCACATAGAGGGTGTGTTTTGTCATGTGTGATGATGCTTTTATTTTATAGTTCCGGTTTCATGGTTGAGGCGAACGTCATGTAAGTCATTTTACGTCAACGAGATGCATATGGAACGTATGTTCCATACGTATTTGTAAATATGGAACAGTAATAACACTGTACTTCTGGGAACAAGCGTGTAATAAACTGCTTTATTACCTTCATCACAGTTGATGCCTGTCCATTGGCCAACACATTCACACTGATAGCGGTTGATTAGATCAGTGCATGTTGCGTTGTTTTTACATGGTCGAGAAATACACTCATTGTACTCTGTAATAAAAAATAATAATTAGTTCTGACAAGCTACAAAAGCAATAGCACAAAGAAACTAGAGGTGTGACAGCAAAGATCCCCAAAGACCAATTACATGGTTGAATCTTACAGTTTATATATGCCTAAAGTCATCGGTAAATTTTCATGTGCATACATACAATTCCAGGCCTCGGGACTGCCCACATATATAAAAAGATGGTGGTGACTGTAAATCATACAAGCAGTTTATACTCAATATTTAGCACACCGTTGACCTATAAGTCAATTCCTGGGAATTTGCCTGAGGATCGCTTGGTGTGTGAACGTACAGAATGCCCTAAATAATCAACTCCTTAACCACAGCAGAATTAGGGTAATTTTTCAGGATTTAGTCAGAAATATGGCTTGTTGCCATTCATCGGAAAGCTCTTAGTGATATTTCCAACTAAATCCTGGAAAATTACCCATAATAATGTGGTTAAGGAGTCGATTATTTAGGGCATTACTATATTTAAGAAATGGCTGTTGATTTGCTTGTGTTCCATGGAGTATGGATGCAAGTTGGTCTGACATTTTGTGTGGAACACGAAAGTGTTTTGCATTCCACATATAAAAATGTATGTTAGACAAATTGCCATATACCATGAAGCACAACAAACTCAACACAAATTTCTTATATGTACACTCAACTCGCAGATTTAAAGAGCATTTTAGTACCCATTTGAACGATAATATGGTATAGCATTTCAAATTTCGACCACTCAATATGAAAGGTTGGGCCTGCGCTCAATATCATGTGACTTAATTTCAACCAACCAATGTCCTCCATTCATGTTCCACATCACGTATGCATAAAGTGTAAATATTGTGCTGTGGATGGTGTAGACAAGAGCGACTTTTTAAAATCTGGACACTACATTAATGGAGCTTTCCACACATATTCACTAGTGGGAGGAGCTACAGTTGCTAGGAGAAAATGTGTCAGCAGGAATAGTTTAATTAATTTAACACCGCTTGCCATTATGCAATAACACACTGGAGAACATAGTCTTTTCACCTTTAATTGTAAAAATAATTATGACAAGTGTCACGCAATATGAAAAACAGTGTTATAATCATGGATGAATTTCCATGGCGCAAATAGACATTTCAGTATATTATGATTTGACAACAAATAAGTTGTTTGAATACAGTAATGCTCTAAATAATCGACTCCTTAACCACAGCAGAATTATGGGTAACTTTTCAGGATTTAGTCGGAAATATGGCTTGTTGCCATTCATCGGAAAGCTCTCACTGAGAGCTTTCCGATGAATGGCAACAAGCCATATTTCCGACTAAATCCTGAAAAGTTACCCATAATTCTGCTGTGGTTAAGGAGTCGATTATTTAGAGCATTACTGTATATGATATTTAACACTGAGTATGCATGGATATCAAAATTTGCCTGAACAAAGAAATTTCAATGCAGCAAACGACCGTCTCAGTCACTGATTGGTAGAACAATCTGCTAATAATTATTTGATTGACACATGTGGAAAGGTACATTCTCTCCACAAAAGCAGATGAATATGATTCTATACTAACCAAATTCACAGAACTCGCCAGTGTAACCCAGTGCACAATCACAGCGATAAGCGTTGGTCAAATCAACACATGTTGCCCCGTTCAGACAGCTCTGCTCAAGGCATTCATTGATTTCTGCAAAAATAAAAAATAAATCATAACTTCACTACTACTCTAACAATAACATGATTGTAGAGGGTATTACAGTTTACTAGCCTGACAGAAATGATTAACAGACCAACATCCGCTTTCTGTCAGGTGCCTAGTTCAGTGCTAATACTGTGGAAATTATCTGGAAAATATATATTGTTTTTTATACACTTGCTAATACAGAGAAAATTATATTTAATATTGTTTTATTTATTTGTTATCATATATGTGCATGTGGCCATTGAATTGGTAGTATAAATTTTTTAATATTATTCAGCAAATTTAAAAGTCCACTAATGGAACAAAATTCAATGACTTATAGAACTGTCCACTTGCACCATTACACAAATTTCAATGTTATGCTAAACCAAATCATTCTAATCAAGATGCAATATTTAGTAAATAATTCTAGTCATAACGACTAGATTTAATCTTGAACAAATGGATAAAAGGAGATTTAACCAGCTCTCTCATGTCGTGACCGGACTCATTATTGAAAGAATCAATACCAATATCTATAATTTTATGGTGGTGACAGGAAGACGACCTGATTGGTCATATCACCTCCACATGACTTAATTATCTCATTTTTGTCTTTCTTTACACTTATATTAACCATTAGGCCATATAAACTTAATAGTTTGTTTCTCAGGGATTTTTTTTTTCAAAGTGATGAGGGAGGCAGTTATTTATATTTATTATTTTTTTCAAATTAATTTTGTGGTGAGGCAGGTATTTATATATATAATATTTATCGGAGTCCCATATTAAGGAATAATACTGGATATGAGGAATAATACTGGATATGGGCAATATACTGAAGCAGGGAAGCTGACCATCATATATCCCCTTAATAATCTAGATTTGTAATAAAGTTGTATAGAGGAAACAGTTTGAGTTATTCACTCATGGCAGAAGATGTGGAAACTACATCGGTGAAATTTGATGTAACTCAGGGTGACCACCAGCCAGATCAAGCTTTATTGGAAGGAGTTCCACTGGACTACACATGAATTGATAATATTAAATCACAACAATAATTTATGAGATAAAAGGTTTATTTTCTAATTAATAACAGACTTTCATAAAAATCTTGAAGTTTGGAATAGTGCTGATCCACAAACCAGAGTGCATTACATACAATAGCCACATATTGCCGACCCACACTGTCAACGCTAACCTTTCGGAAGCCCACTTTGTTTTCAACCAGTCAATGAATGAATGAATTGCACAATTTGTTACGTTTGTTTTTCACATTTGTCTTACTGGGCAACACCACCTCCTTGCAACTTGTCATCAGCACCGAGAATACATCAACTACTTCTCCCGATTTATTCTCTGGTACATCTTCTTTGGTCACTCGAATTTGAAATTATCGTCCGAAAAATTGCGTGACTTCAGAAAACATGATGATTGATGATCATGATCATGATGCCTCCTGCAACTGTGTCAAAGTCCCCCGTTTTCGTTTTTGAAACAACCAGGTCAAAATCATCGTCAATGTCTTTCTTGGACATGAAATCATCAGCCATTTGAGGAACAGTTTTTGATCTGTTGTCTGATATAATTGTCCATTTGCCTTCCGACGCATTCTGCACGATACAAATGTTCACCAAAGTCGCCATTTTGTTATTATTTTAAACAGGAAGTTCGTCAGAATTATCCGCCCTTGTTTGCGAATGTAAAGTCCGGATAGATTTGCAGTCCGGATAGATTTGCAGTTTGCGTAAAGTTTCAAGACGAAGTTATCGGTCTGGGGCGGTTCGGGACATGCGGTATTTATATATTTATTATTTTATAGGTGCCAATAAATAAGGGGGAGGCGCAGGTTTTTGGGGGACGCGGCGATCCCTGAGAAACGAACTATTAAGTGTGTATGGCCTTATTATGATAATTGTGATTTGTCATGAAATAAAAATATTCTGATTCTGATTTCTATTAGAGGTCCAAGACAAAGTTTAGGGTGCCTAATAGGATGGTGGGTTTGATCCAGACGCCGAATGCGGCGTACCTTTTGGGGAGATAATTTCAGTTGTTTTGACGTAACATCAATGTTAAAGTGGCGGGTCGTTATTGAGTGAAAATTTCATTCCACTTTCAATATCGGCCCAAAACTGCTGGGTATTATAAGATTTCATTGTACCACAACTCTGTTATACTCTTAGGGAACGCCCTGTAAAGTGTTAATACTGTGAGCTATGGATAATTCATGCCCCAATCAAATGAAACTAAAATAAGTGAGAAACGCCTGTTCGCCTGTTGTAATTTGATACTCAATCAGAGCAAATAACATTTATATCCCCACTGCCCATGCGATTTACACTGAAATGTGCTTAATAAATATGTACATGTGTATACCAAGACTACATTCTGTGATAGAATCTAACTTATATTTTGAAACTCAATCAGGTCAGATAACATTAGTATACTGCCCACGATCCCCGTGCAGATGTGCGTAATAAATATGTAATGAACCAGACTATCTTTTATGATCAAATCAAACTTATATATGAACAAGCCTGCAAATATTGTGTCTGTTATTTGCAGAATGAGGTCCTCAGAGGGTGAATTTAGTGATGCTATCCCGCAAAGTGAGCTAGATTCAGACAGAATGAGCATACCTAAGCAGAATGAGGTCCCCAGGGGGGTGAAATAGGTGATGCTGTGCGGGATAGCGTACCTCAATTCACCCTCTGGAGACCTCATTCTGCAAATGACAGACACATTATTTGCAACCTTGTATATGAGGACTCAATCGGAGCATTAAATAACCAATTTCAGTTAACAGTCTACTCTTTATATTGGTTTGTAGCTTTGCTATAAGAAGCCGGTGTGGTGTTTGTGTACCCCAAATGAGTTTTACCCTAATGATTGAAACAATACAAATACATGTACATACACGGTTATCACCTTTCTGTTAAACAAGATATTGTATTGCGATTACTCACACATTTTGATTTTTTTTTTTGACTACATGCAGTTCCTTAGTGGCTATGAGTGGTAAATCTAGGATTCAACACTAGTGTCCAACTAAAGCTAAAGGATAAATTCAATTGTTTCAGTGTGACTATATAAGCTTAGGTATGAATGGTATGCTATTAGAAAAGAGAAGTGAAATTGTCATTATACCACCCACCATTTGTCAATACGGGTTAAAATTTCAATAATTTGTTTCATGTCTAAAGTGAATCGCGATACTCATTAGGGCCCGAAGAATCGCAATTTCAACATCGAATCGAATCTCGAATCGAATCAGGATAATGATTCGAAATCGAATCGAATCTCGAATCGAATCATTTTCAAACACTTTAGTAGATTCGCGGTACCGATCGGTGGGAGGTACAAGCAAAAATGGGGGCAAATGACAGTTGATTTTATAATGTTAGTGAGATAACTCAGATTACGATGAAGGATCATTGAACTTAATTTCTTTGACATGATATATATAAATACAATATTTAATCACGGTTTAAAACAGTTTAATATATGAGAATGGCACGACATCATTTCATATTTTGTGCCACTGCCACTATGCATGATGTTCATGAAAGTAAGCAGTTTGGAACTTTGGAGTCAATGGAGTCTGATTCGAGTCATTGCAAACAGAAACTCTTCTGCGCATGTACGCTTCACCCTGTCGAGCACAGCAGGCACGCGCAATATCAAAATTGCGCATCGTGACTTGGGAATGGCGCATACGCAAACGGGATTACAGAGAACTATATATAGTATCCCAAATTGGGCCTGTCTGTCGAAAAGCTGAATGGTTATCAATATTCCATTTCCCTGATAAAGATGTTGGTCGGATTTGGAGATGACATGATGGAACCCATAATGTTTATTTAATATATTTATATCGTTTTAATTTTGAATTTAAAAAAATATGATATTATTTGACTGATCTGAGTAACGCAATATAGGCTTTTCTGGTAAGAATGTCAGATACCGACATACAAATATGTCCCACAAGAAATTCACTAACTTCAGTATCGCGACATTGCTGGTTTTATGTGGTGGAGGAAGCCGTGTGCACTACGATTATGGTACAACCGCGATGAACACGCAAACCACCACAGACCTACCTGCAGGTTGCACGAGTTGCACGGACCTTCCACGAGTAACCAACACTGGGAATGGTGGGTCAATATATATATACGAGCAGTGAGCTTTTGGGCAACTTACCCTATACACATTAGACCGTGGAGGTCACAGATGGTCGCGGAAGGAGACTTGTGTTAAGTATTGGGGATATAATTAATATTTTTTATAGATAATTCAGTCTATTCCCGGTGATAAAGAACTTGTATATAACGATTCAAAATATCCCGAATCACACAACCACTTTCGAATCGAATCGGAACGTAAGATTCAAAATCGAATCGAATCTCGAAGCATCGTCGGGCCCGAATACACATATTTCATGATTTAAAATTGAAATAACTATGGTATCTTAACAGTGGTCTATCATTACAGCCATTTGCATATTTGTGGACTAACATCAGTGAATAAAATCAATTAATTAGTATCCAAACTATATCTCCACTGGCAGAATGTAGCAATCAAATAAGAATGTCGAACATTTCAACTACATCAACTGTAAAATTTCAGAGTGTTTGAACTGTTAAATATTTACTTTATTCATGGATCTCGTTTATAACAATGATGCTGTTTTCTGACTATTTGGATATAAAATTTATGAAATTAACTAATTTTGGCATGATTACTTTCTATTATATTCCAAACACCTCAGCAGAGTGATCCACATTACATTTAACCCTTTACCCAACAAACCGGCCAAAACCGGCCAAATAAAGTTTCAACAGCCTAAAATATCTTCGGTCTGTCTCAATAGAACCATACAAATATGGACATCATTGGAACCGGCTCCTTGACCACATTGTGATAGTTACAGTTATGCCCTGTGCCAATGCATTCTCTTATATATGCGAGTCGACCATAGGTCGCCTCGCATATATAAGAAAATGCATTGGCCTAAAAAAAAATCTTTTTTTAACACTTTTTACCATTTTTTCTTACATTCTTTAACAATTTTATAATTTTTAATGTGTTAAGCCAATGCATTCTCTTATATATGCGAGGCGACCTATGGTCGACTCGCATATATAAGAGAATGCATTGGCACAGGGCAGTTCTGTTGGGTAAAGGGTTAAGTAGTATTTTTGAAGTGAATACCTCCAATGTTTCACCTCCCTACTGATAGTGGTTGATACTCACGCAGTTGACAGTTGAACCCAGCAAACCCAGGAAGACATTCACACCTATAGGCAGCCACAAGGTCGATACAATTTCCACTGTTTTCACATGGGCGTGCTTCACACTCATCATCATCTATAATAGAGACATTATATTATAGTCCTCAGCAGAGCCTAGACATATCCATTACTGATTTCATACTGTAACAAGTTTGGGTTCCCAAATGCTGAAGCCCAAATTAGCTCCGAGATAAAAATTGAAACTATGATTTCCTAAATATCATTTATTGTACCTGTTGTTGGTCAATATTCATGGTAAATTGATACACTCAGGCTTTTATTGAGAAAATGGTTTGGTGCATGCATATTTTAAGCAAATATCAGAATTATGCATTTAAGCAATATGCAATTAACTGAGATTGACTGTACCCACATATCTTCACCCATGCTTAACCCTTCCGTAACTGCAGCTTCCTGAAATGTTGCGAAAACCCTGTGCCAATGCATTCTCTTATATATGCGAGTCGACCATAGGTCACCTCGCATATATAAGAGAATCCATTGGCCTAACAATATTTACATTGGTCCTGTAAGCCAGTGCATTCTCTTATATATGCAAGGCGACCTAAGGTCGACTCGCATATATAAGAGAATGCACTGGCACAGGATCTTTAATGCTGCACCAGCGCTGCTTCCGTCAAGAAAGGGTTAACTAAGTAACATACCGATTTGACAATTGAGTCCACTGAACCCATCAGGACAAACACAGTAATATCCATTGAACCTCTGATGGCATTGTCCACCATTCACACATGGAAAATCTTGACACCAGTCTGTAAAAAATTGCCAATTAAACATTAGTTCAGTTGGTTTAATCAAGCAAAGACCTACTATAGTATTTTGAAACAATAGAATATAGCTGGATTATTTAAAGACATATTATGAACTTGTTCGGTGCATGAAACTGATAAGTTAGTACTCAGGCGTTATGCCAACTTGGGGAATATAGCATTCTACAAACATCACAGAAAAATAAAAATAAATCAACCATAGAAATCATCGCGTCTGAACTACGCTCAATTGTAAATTTTTACATCTGGATTCGGGACGCAACTATCGACGATAGAAAAACACAAATGATTTCTCCATCGAGAGTCATTGCCTTTAATTAATATATCAGAATGATGGTGCGTGTGTTGTAAATTAAAATTAATATTCGTAAAAATAACTACTTTGAGCAAAATTGTTCTCCATTTCTATTTGATCACATCACTTTAATTATGTAAACATTCACTGGTTTGAACCAGCTGAATATAAGGCCAAGGAAAAAATTAATGTAAAAGCCCCCTAAATATATAGATTTTTCATGATTTCCTCGTGTTTTTTCAGAATTGTTTTTTTATTTTTACATATTCTTATAGCATATCGTGTCTTCTGCAAGATTTCGCTAACATTAATTAATATTTTCTTTGTATTAACTGTAATAAACAATTCTTTGACAGATAACAACCCATTCTGAAATATTAATTTGCAGTATTAAACGATACTAACCAGGACAGACTTGAGTGTTGCAGTTTCGGATCTCAGATACTTCTCCTTCACAGTCCAGCCCACCGAACACTCGACCTTCACATGTCCTTTGTCGATTCTGTGTGCCTGCGCCGCAGCTAGCTGAACAAGTATTCCAGTTTGACCAGACAGACCATCTACCATTAACTGCAAATGTTTAAAGTTCAAAACTAGAGGTGTGATTGTCCCAATTAGACTAATGATACCACACATCCCCGCAGTGTAATTGGGCTACCTAAACCATAGTAATATTAAAACATTTGTAGTCGAAAAAAGAACATTTAAACTCTGTTCATAAAATGACAAAATTATGTATGTTGCATTAATTGTAAGACAAAAAGGAGGATAACTACAGTAATGCCCTAAATAATCGACTCCTTAAACACAGCAGAATTATGGGTAACTTTTCAGGATTTAGTCGGAAATATGGCTTGTTGCCATTCATCGGAAAGCTCTCAGTGACTGGAACTTCCTGAAATTTTGCAAAAAACCTATGCCAATGCATTCTCTTATTTATACACTGAGCCTCACATATATAAGAGAATACATTGGCCTAACATTATTTCCTTGACCTTGAAAGCCAGTGCATTCTTGTATATATGTGAAGCTCCCTATGGGAGACGCACATATATAAAAGAATGCACTGATACAGGGTCTTTAATGCTGCACCAGCGCAGCTCCAGTCATGAAAGGGTTAATACTAGTACTAATATTAAACTGTCAAACTGTAGTAAAAATATTGGATTAAACTGCATTAATCTAATGGTTCCAACCAGTCTGCTGGGAATTGAGATAACTATAATAAGTTTATAATGTGTCAGCTGTACACAGTAAAGTTATATCTATACATTGTATGTCAAATAGCTTGTACAGCTGTTATCAAAATAAAGCATTTAATGTGCAGGGAAGGAATCTGGCTATATAGTGTGACATGGGAGGGACAGAGATTGGGGGGGTGTGATGCAGTGTGCTTAAAAAAAAATAAATAATAATAATAATAAAAAAACATATGTTTTCATTATTTGGTTTTTTAATTAGAATTTTGATTTTAATTGAGCAAGGATTACAATGTAAATTTTTTTTATTTTTGTTTTAAAAGAGTTATGTCCCTGGCTCTGCCCCTATTTGACACAGTGACCCCATTTGAACAAATCTGAACCCCAGTCACCTGAGGACACTCCATACCAAATATAAGCTAAATAGGCCTGATGGTTCTTAAAAAGAAGTTGTTTTAAGAATTACTATGGTGGGAAAGAGTTATGGCCCTGGCTTCGCAACTATTTGACTCAGTGACCTTATTTTAACAAATCTGAGTCTGAGTCACCCAGGGAACATCCACACCAAATATGAACCCATTTGGCATTATGGTACTGGAGAAGAGGATGATTCTTGACAGACGGACGGACGGAGTGATGACTATAGCTCCACCGGAGACTTCGTCTCAGGTGAGCTAAAAAGTGCTGATCTTTGAATTGTAACTTCTTTCAACTTAAAACAAAGCCAAAGAAGTTATAATGTCAAATCGGACAGTAAATATTTAAAACTATGAAATTAATCATCTGGGGCGTAAGGCAGCCAGTGTAATCTGTGTTGAACACACATATTAAACTTAATAAAATTTAAATCGAATTCATTACAATTATCAAGGTTTTTCAATGCCCTCAATTCTGAGATCAAGTCCATTCAATTCCATTTGTTGACAATTTTAATGCTTTGAACAAGATCGACCTTCAAAGACTTGTTCAAGCAAAGAGCACTGACTAAATCTGGCTAATAATTAACTTACTGGGACATGTAGCGACGGAGCATGGCTCAATATCATCACTGACACCAACACAGTCAAAAGCACCAGCTGCTTGGTTGCACGTTCTAGCCCTAGTTCTTGTTCCTACTCCGCAGGTGAGAGAACAACTTCCCCAGCTTCCCCACAACATCCAGAATCCAGTTGCTACAACCCAATATTAAAGATACTGTATCTCTTGCTTGAAAATTATGCTCTATTTACAGGCAAGCCTTGAAATAGTGTGTCTGTCATTTGCAGAATGAGGTCCCCAGAGGGTGAATTTAGTGATGCTACCCCGCATAGCAGGCTAGCATCACCAAATTCAACCTCTGGGGACCTCATTCTGCTTACACCTCAGCAGAATGAGGTTCCCAGAGGGTGAATTTGGTGATGCTAGCCCGCTATGCGGGGTAGCATCACTAAATTCACCCTCTGGGGACCTCATTCTGCAAATGACAGACACCCTATTTCAAGGCTTGTTTACAGGCAAATAATAATCACAAGCTTCAGTTTATCTCCATTTCATTCACAAATAATCTATTTGTTGTCTTGAAATTCGGTTTTATAAAAATTATTTTGCTGTCGTAATTGTGGCTCGGAATATATATACTGTCTTTAACCCTTTGATGACTGGAGCTTCCTGAAATTTTACAAAACCTGTGCCAATGTATTCTCTTGTATATGCGAGTCGACCATAGGTCGTCTCTCATATATAAGAGAATGCATTGGCCTAACAATATTTACATTGATCCTGTAAGTCAGTGCATTCTCTTATATATGCGAGCGACCTATGGTCGACTCACATATATAAGAAAATGCACTGGCACATGTCTCTAATGCTGCGCCATGAAAAGAGTTAAAGATGTATTCTGGGCTCCAGGCCAATTTTTAAGAAACCAGTTTATTTCTGATTAATTAACCCTTTCTATATTTTCATATAGATTTGATGTTTCAGAGGGACAGTTTGTATTTGTAAATTTGTCAATATTAATATGACATTCTTTGATATACATGTATTTAGATATATTTTATACGATTGGATCTAATTTAATTGTTTTTTTTACCATTTTTTTTCAGTGGAACAAGCAAAAAAATATTTTAACCATTTCTATACTAAACATGGTTTGTCCCATTCAGTTATACAGGTATACATTGGAATGGTCTATTATTCATTTGGAGGGGTGTTCAGGACAAATTAGCAGATGACAGTCAGACAAAAAAATTATACTAGTGCTGGTGGTGAACATTATTTCCTAAGGGAACTACTCACCAATGAGTGTTTAGTATAGAAAGGTTTAAATAAAAATTTTATGTTGTTGTAAGAAGAGGTCTTAAATACCAAAATTACTTAAATTTTTTTATAATAAGTTCAAGATACAAACATAGGTTCACGTACAGTAATGCCCTAAATAATCGACTCCTTAACCACAGCAGAATTATGGGTAACTTTTCAGGATTTAGACGGAAATATGGCTTGTTGCAATTCATCGGAAAGCTTTCACTGAGAGCTTTTCGATGAATGGTAAGAAGCCATATTTCCGACTAAATCCTGAAAAGTTACCCATAATTCTGCTGTGGTTAAGGAGTCGATTATTTAGGGCATTAATGTATCTATTTTATAGTATCTATGTAATATGCTATCTTATTATTTGAACATTTCCTCAGAGAATTACTCGTCAATGAGTATTTAGTAAAGAAAGGGCTAAATACTAGAAGAATAAAGTAGATAACTTATTTGAGTCTAATACTTACTCGGACAGGGAACCATTTGACAGTTTCTGCTCTCGTACCCTAATCCTGAGCAATCCTGGCCACCATTGAATGGACCATAACACGATCTCTGTCGATTCTGTTCACCCGATCCACATGTCCTACCGCACGTCGTCCATTCAGTCCACAACAACCATTCTCCATTTACTGAATCGAGAATTGTTTGCAATTAATATTACAAACTTACCGAAGCTTGATATAGGGTTCATCTTGATACTCTAAATAATCGACTCCTTAACCACAGCAGAATTATGGGTAATTTTTCAGGATTTAGTCGGAAATGTGGCTTAATTGTTGCCATTCATCGGAAAGCTCTCAGTGAGAGCTTTCCGATCAATGGCAACAAACTATATTTCCAACTAAATCCTGAAAAGTTACCCATAATTCTGCTGTGGTTAAGGAGTCGATTATTTAGGGCATTACTGTGTGTTACCTGGGATGTATTGACAACTTGTAATGGACCAAAAGCAACATGGCAAAATTAACCTTAATGTTTCTGAACACTTATTATTCAAATAAAAGGCCGTCCCCCGAAAAAGTGTCTTCATTGGGGGCATCGATCAGCTTTTCTGAAAAAAATAACAAGGACCCTAAATCCGAAGCAACCAGACAAAAATGGGTGGATCGTACCCATATTCGAACTTGATCTGTATTTCGAGCTGATAAACTCATATACCAAATTTGATTCAGATATGATCACACAAACTAAAGTTATCATCCGGAAACCAGAAATTGACCGGATTCTAAGTCGTAAAAGGGCCATAACTCTCACAAAAATGGGAAGAGCAAACCCATATTCGAATCTGACCTGTAATATGGGCTGATAAACTATCATACTAAATTTGATTCAGATATGAATACACAAACTAAAGTTATCATCCGGAAACCAGAAATTGACAGGATTCTAAGTCGAAAAAGGGCCATAACTCTCGCAAAAATGGGCGGAGCAAACCCATATTCGAATTTAACCTGTATTTTGATATGATAAACTCACCTATGAATTTTGCTTTTGATCTAATAACCAAAACTAAAGTTATCATCCGGAAACCATTTCCGGACGCACACACGGACGGACGGACACCGGCTATTTTAATAGTCCCCCGAATTATTTTTTTCGGGGGACAACTACAGCCAAATTAGTCCAGATTCATTCACCTATTTTAGGGATGAAATTCCATGCCTTTTCCAAAACTTTCCTGGAATTTTCACGACCTCAAGGCAATGAAATTCCATTACTTTTCCAGATATAGTAAGGTGGGATATTAGTTATATTAGTCATATATCACCTGTCAAGAGACCCGAAGAAGTTATAACCGGTGCTACTAAAAACACTTTCACTTAAAATATTCTTATTGTTGGCACTCGTTTATATAAGAGGGACCTTACTCCAGCTCATGTTTTTGTGACTGCGATTATTGAATATGAATTTAACACACGTGCTTCAATTTCAAGGTAATTCAAGGATAATTTTGTATTTCCAGGACTTTTCCAAACCGGCAATGGTAGATCTGGCAGAGGGGGGATTTTTCAAATATTTTCCATAGCGAGGTGAAAAATGGTGCCTTTTCCACAACTTTTCCAAGCCTGGAAGCGATATTTTAAAATTCCAAAACTTTCAAGACTAGCGTTCAAACTCTGTCAACATTTCAGAACACTTATTATTCAAACTACAGGAAAATTAGTTAAAGTTATGCTAGTCTGAAGAAAGACACATTGAATGATTCATTTTAATGATGCTGATTTTCATTTGAAATAAATAAACTGTAAACTAACATGGTACCAAGCTTGCACAAGAGACCAGGAAAAGAAAGCACCATTTAACCCTTTCAGTGCCAAGTCCGATTTTTGTATCAACACATATTTCCTTGATTATTTTCAAATTTATTTTTATTATAATAATGTGATACATTGATGGAAAGAGCTCTTAGAGGGTTAAGAAACGAATGTAGTTTGAGTGTGTTTTAGTGAAGAGTATAGTGCTGTGGCTGTTGAGCACAAAATGTATTCCAACCAGCATCCATGATGACATACCCCTCAACATTCTAACTACATTAGTTTCTTATTTCTTACTATATATACAGTAAGGCCCTAAATAATCGATGAATGGCAAAAAGTCATATTTCCGACTAAATCCTGAAAAGTTACCCATAATTCTGCTGTGGTTAAGGAGTCGATTATTTAGGGCATTACTGTAGCATTTTCCTTATTAATTTCTATAAACTCAGCTAAAAAAAAATTCGGAAATCTGTCTGCACATTGAATATTATCCCATGCTGCACTGTAAGTTAGCCCAATATTCTACCTGTGAATTATCAATCGATTGATCTGTGGCCACATACTTTAAAAAACATGCCAAGTTATTATATCTCAATGTGTAACCTTGGAATATAAAACACATGATGTAATTGGCAGGTGACCTATCACAGAACAGGATTTAGTATAACATACAGAGGTAATGTAAATATTTCGTAATAACATACTCTTTGAAGAGATAAGCTTTCTAGTGAAAATTATACCACCTGCAATAAAAACTTGACTGTTTTATACAGAGCTTCTGAAACCTGATTATTCATATCAATCAATATACATTTTGAAAGTTGCCCAACAGCCCAGCAAATTGTATGTAATTTTCCTTTTTCAACTTCCATGTACACTAGTTTAAAACATGGAAAGGAAGGAGAGCGCAAAAGAAAAAACTCTTGTCATCAAATATTATCATCTTACAAAATGCTTCATATCTTAGATAGAATGAACACAAACCAATGAGTAAAAAGTATTTTTTATAGTATGCGAAATAAGTTGTAGGAATCATGGGTTCATTAGAAAAACAAGGCTATTTTAAGCCTAAGTTTAGTGTGCCTGTCATTTGCAGAATGAGGTTCCCAGAGGTCAATTTAGTGACACTATCCCGCATAGCAGGCTAGCATCACCAAATTCACCCTCTGGGAACCTAATTCGGCATGGCCTCATCTGCTATAGGAGACATAGACTCAGATAGTCCAAGTCTTCTTGTACTAAAACCAGCTAAGATATTGGGATGGCGATGCTGGCGTTTAGTCCAAGCCCGCTTGCATACCAATCCTACCACATGAGTTACGCCCACGATCTGTGGCGGGAATTTGTGGTGTATTTTACTCGATTTACCTAGCAAATCAATACATGATACTATATACATCGGAAAGGCTTACATCTAATGGTCATAATGGTGTATAATAATCTAACTTTAATGTTAAATTACACATAGAATATTCCGGTTGATTGCCACAAACATCGATTTGTTTCTCTGTTTGTTTACGTTTTAACCGAAAGCCGAAGTGGTCCGAATAAGTTCGGCATAATCCGCTGTTTGTTCTGGGAATTCTACTTTCCGTTTCTATATATAGCGCGGGTTTTCCGAACAAAAATGGCGAAAACCGATCGCCCGAAAGTCCAGTTTTCTATGTGCTTTCAGAACAATTCCCGCACTAAAAACTTAATGACATAATGGAGGATCAGAACGGTAGTTTTGTTGACAATTATCGCAAGCAACTTGTCAAAATTGGAGCAAATTAGATCTCTTGTGTCTGACTTGCCATGCGTGTGGTGTGGATTTTGACATCTGTGTTGATAAAATAATCGGAGAACCGAATCACACAGTTTCGAAATATAGTTCTTCCGTTTTAGTGGGACTTTTCAAACTTAAGGTTCATTTATTTAGTGTATTACATTTATATCTCCAATCTTTAATTAATCTATTTATTATTTTATTTATTGACACACATAATTACGATTACAATGGAGAATTCATCGTAATTTGCGTTGTTGTCCAAAATCTATTACGCAATGTGTCAACAGCCAATTTGGGGATATAGAAAAACTAAACTAAAAAAGAAATATAATCTATGTGATGAATTTTCTATAGAAATTTGAAAATAAAAAAACTTTCTAGAGAAGATGAGGATTAAGCAGAATGAGGTCCCAGAGAGTGAATTTAGTGATGCTAGCCAGCTATGAGGGATAGCGTCACTAAAATTACCCTCTGGGGACCTCATTCTGCAAATGACAGGCACACTAAACTCAGTCTTGGGCTAATTATAACGAGACTTACCAGGACAAGCATTGGGGTTACAAATTCGAGATTCGATTGGTGATCCTAAGCAGTTGAGTCCACCCGATGCTCGTCCTTGGCATGAGCGGTATCTGGATTCAAATCCTCCTCCACATGTGACATTACAACCACTCCAGAATCCCCAATCTGTCCACGTTCCGTCAACTGCAACAGACATACAGAATTTTCAAAACAAATTTTTGTATTTTTGAACATTTGAGACATTATGTGGAGACCCCTTCCACATTAAGTACACACAGTGAATTTAAAGTTTCTCATAGTCAACGATTATAAAGAGAACTTCAATAATTCTTATAATGAAGAATTCTATCAAAGTATTTGATATCAAAATTGTTTTGTAACTAAAATTTTACTGTAGTTTGACACAATTCCTGTCCACTGTATATGTAGTGTCAGAACAGTTCAATTGCCATTCTTTTATGTATCCTAAAACATGCGAAATAAATATAGAGCTGTACTGTGTTGTTTTTATTTAGTGATTATCACATGAGAGATGGCGGAAGAAGCATACCCAAACAGCCAGAGTCTCAAGAGGTATTCTTCAGCAATCTGCTCGAGTGCAGTAATCTCTAACCAAAACCAACACGATTGTGGCTCAATATTATTACATACCACAAACACAAATAAAAAAGTGATGTTATGATCGACATTCATTGTTTTCTAAAATTTTCATTACATCGTCTTTAGCAATGTATTTACGTCACGCATATCCCATGAGAATTAAAGATCACCGAGAGTTAACTGTTAACATAACCACATGAGCTTGAAAAAAGAATACAACAACGGATGTGTAATAAAAGTCCAGTCTTCAAGAGCTGCAAAAGCCAGGCCTCAAAATATGGTGCTGGACGATTTGCAGAATGAGGTCACCATAGGGAATTTTGTGATGCTACACCACACAGGATCTCATTCTGCATGGCCTCATCTGCTATGAGAGACCTAGAAACATATTTAAGTTTTCAGATGGCCACCTCGATTATGCATTGTGTCATCTACCAATTTGGGGATATAGAGAAACTAAACTAAAATAGAAAAAGAAACTTTCTGTAGAAGTTTCTAAAAAAACTAAATGAAAGTGTCAATGACACTGTAGCTCAACTTGGAAATGGGATCATGCATTATATTACAATCCATACAGATAGGGAACTTGGACAGTTCATATGCTTAAGTAACTAGTGGTTACCCTGATGATGCATAAACAGTTTTGGATTAATCGGTTGAAAATGTTTGGCTGCAGGGAGTGCTGAAGGATGCAGTAATACTAATAATATAAAGAACAAAATCTGAGATTACTTTCATTTAGAGGTCACACCGAAGATCCATATGATGTTTGGTGCTGATCAGATGAGGGAGTTGGCCTCTTGGGTGCACCGAAGGATTTAGTCATACAAAGAGTAAAATCCAAGATGGTTGCCGCGACCATGTTTTTCATAAAAAATCATTCATATTCGATAACTCCTATCTGGAGATGATAAAAAACATGCCAGTCAATTTTCAAAACAATTCTCCAATAAATGTGGACTGCAGGGTGCGGCAATGGATTCAAATTTGAAATCCAAGATGGCTGCTGGTGGCCATATTTTTCAATGAATTTTGGGGAAAAAACGACGGCTCCCAACTAGAGGTCATCCCGAAGATCTGGTGATGATCAGATGAGGCAGGTGGCCTGTAGGGTGTGCCGAAGGATTTAGTCATACAAAGAGTAAAATCCAAGATGGATGCTGGTGGCCATGTTTACAATGAAATACGAAAATATTTGATGGCTCCCGTCTAGTGGCCACCCAAAAGATCCATATAAATTTTGGTGACAATCGGATGAGGGATGTGGTCTGTAGGGTTTGGCAAAGGATTTACTCATGCAAAGAGTAAATTCAAGATGGCTGCCAATGTTTTCCATTGAAAATCGTTCAAATTCGATAGCTCCTATCTAGAGATGTTACAAAACATGCATGTAACTTTTCAAAACAATTCTCCAATAAATGCGGCTTGCAGGGTGCAGCATTGGATTCAAATTTGAAATCCAAGATGGCTGCTGGCGGCCTTGTTTTTTTTGAAACTTTCAGAAAATAAATGATGGCTCCCACTTAGAGGTCACCCCAAAGTTTCATATGAAGTTTGGTGATGAGAGATGTAACCTGTAGGGTGTGCTAATGAAAATTGTTGACGTACGGATGGACACCAACCCATGGCAAGTTGAGCTAAAACTTGTTAATTTGATAATAAAGATACTTTCTAGCCGGATTTCTGTTTGTAGATGTGTTTTCCTGTGTGTTCCATATTGATATTCAGGGACCAGCCTAGAGGTTTCAAATTGGGAGAAGTCACTTCTCACTGTTTGTTTATTATAGAGAAGTGGACTCTTATCAGGTAGAAGATAACAATGGCTGAAGTTCAATTTACACCTCAATATCACTGTTCTATCATTTATACATATTATGTAACACAAGGCCCCAATTATACAACCATTATAGTGAGTAATAATACCATTATAATCAGTAAATATTCTTTGAATATGATGTTGGGACAAGATGTCTCCGAGGTTGCCCTCTAGGCTCTGTCTGAATAAAAAAAATCAACATAACCAAATAATGAATACCTGGACAAGCGACATAGTCACATAATTTGCTTTCTGTTGCTCCACCAAGACAAGGTCGTCCACCAAAGAATGGTCCTCTACAATCACGACGCCTGAATTGTCCTCCATTGCCGCATGTTACGTTACAGTTACTCCAAGAATACCATGACTCCCACTGGCCATCCACTGGACATAAATTACTCTGACAACTCGAGTATTCCGTATCAAGACCTGAGCAAGGCTGACCATCATTGAATGGTCCGATGCAGATACGATTTCTCATCTGAGTCCCAGTACCACATGTCGCATCACAGACAGTCCACTGTGTCCATGTATCCCAACGGCCATCCGCTGCAAGAAATATTTAGGATAAAACATGTTTCCTAATGGCCATGCAGCCACTGTCAGATATAGCGCGGATAAATCATGTATCTCAACGGCCATCCACTGTATGGAATAGTGAGGATAAAACGTATATCCCAATGGCCATCCACTGTCAGAAATAGTGAGGATAAATCATGTATCCCAATGCCATCCACTGTAAGAAATAGTGAGGATAAATCATGTATCCCAACGGCCATCCACTGTATGGAATAGTGAGGATAAAACGTATATTGCAATGGCCATCCACTGTAAGTAATACTGAGAATAAACCATGCATCCCAATGGCCATCCACTGTAAGAAATAGTGAGGATTAATCAGGTATCCTAACGGCCATCCACTGTAAGAAATAGTGAGGATAAAACGTATATCCCAATAGCCATCCACTGTTAGAAATAGTGGGATTAAATCATGTATCCTAACGGCCATGCATCCAATGTAAGAAATAGTGAGGATAAATCATGTATCCCAACTATAAATCCAAAGAAAATTAAATGTCTACTTCAGGTTACAGGGCAGATATTTTTTTTTTTTATATTTTGACATATTCTTATGGTTTTTCATGTCTCCTACAAGATTGAGCTGATATTAATTTTGATTTTGCTTTGTATAAACTGTAATAAACACAATGCTTTGACCAAGAAGATAACCCATTCCATTATAAAAAAAAACAAACAGAAATTTCATAAAATTTTCTTGAAAAAGCATGACAAAATGTTTAGTGTCTGAAATTTCAGAATGGGTTGTTTTTTTAGTCAAAGAATTGTGTTTATTACAGTTCATACAAAGAAAATCTAAATTAATCTCAGTCGAGCTGTTTCAATTAAAATGGTTGTCTGAATAATTTTTCCGACATTGAACTAAGCCGATGTGCGATTCAATCATATTTCAAAATAACCACTGTTTACATTGCTGGAACGAAGATACTTTCTTGGAAACCGCGTAAAGAATCATATTTTCGTTATCAGTGAGCAGGCCTGTGACGCTGAATAAAGGCATTGACTAAAACCAATGACAGCTATAATCATCATTATAACGCCGAAACTTTCATGCCATATCTTTTTGTGGGTTTGGGTTTAATCTTAAAAATAGAAGACATGTGTTGGGTGTGTTAATGCAGTAACTAACCAGGGCAGACTTGAGTGTTGCAGTTTCTGATCTCAGATACTTCTCCTTCACAGTCCAGCCCACCGAACACTCGACCTTCACACGTCCTCTGTCGAGTCTGTATGCCTGTGCCGCAGCTAGTTGAACAAATATTCCAGTTTGACCAGACAGACCACCTACCATTAACTGCAAATGTTTAAAGTTCAAAACTAGAGGTGTGATTGTCCGTGTGAGACTAACGATACCCTCAGTTCAATTGGGCAAATTTCCAACAATAGTCAAAAATTGTGCCAAGTTCAAAAACATTGACCAATAAATGAAGTTCGGACAAAATTAAAAAGGGTAATAACTCCACTAAAAAAACGTCAGACAGACCTCATAATCGCAAGTACAAAGAACCATCAGGACGAAAATTACATGATGTAGAACATAACTGTATCATCATTTGCTTGTGCAAATGGGTTAGGTCCCGGTGATTCAGCATTATTTTTCTGATTCAATTTTGTATTTGCTTTGGGTATAGAATTGCAATTTGATCCAATTCAGCAAATGATTTATCCATGCAGACAATGAAGCATAGCTCAAAGTGCTACAATAAAACAGTATTACTGAAATTCAAGTTCAATTCATTACCATTCTCAAGGTTTTTCAATGCCCTCTATTTTACAACCTCCCCAGCTTCCCCACAATATCAAGAATCCAGTTTTTGCTACCAGATATTAAAGATGGTATATCTCTTCCTGCCACGTTTTATATATATTTCGGGGTATAAAATAATAAATATGAATCGAAGATACCTCTCTGAACACACTTGAATCAACTATAAAAAATCATTAAATTAAGATTTTTTTCAGGTAAAATACATACAACCTTTTGGGACAGTTTTATGGGCTATTTTTAGAACAGGCAATCGTGTAGAAACATTCGGATTATACCTGGGGCATAACAAAAGGGAGAACTCTATCTTCTTAATACCCTTAATAAATGCAAATTTAATTCCAACTAATAGATTTCATCACAAATTATACCCAATTTATAGGCAAATATTATACACAATTTTCAGTTTATCTGCGACCAGATGCTGGTAGCCTGTTTATATATACCCATGATGGATGCGAGATATACACAAGGAAAACACACTCCATAGTTTTTATCGATAAGCCTTGCACTGTGTATTTTGATGTTGCATTTTTTGACGATCTTTTTTTTTTACATCATAATTATTGCCTTATTGAGCTGCACGATGTTGTGGTGTGATGGCATGGAAGCATTTTCATTTAGTGTATAATCCATATATATATCTGCCGGCGCAGTGTATTCTCGGATAGAAAAATAATATGCCAAAAGCAAAAACAAAGGAGCACCCCAGGTTGAGTCTGGAATACTTGGCACCCCACGCCACGCATTCACTGAAGACGAGAAAGCGTTGATGTTAGATTTTGTTTAAAGAGATAGATGTATATTTTAGAGAAGACCTCAGACAGCAGAAATCAGGGGGCCAAAAACAAAGCTTGGGCTCTGATAACCACAACACTACATGAGAAACATCCAAATCAACCCAAATTGGATGCAGTCGCATATAGTATATATATATGGTTTCTTTCCATTGGCCTCTCTATATCAGGGGCTAAATATCCCAGTAACTCGAGCATTACTTCCTTTGAAAATTGATATCGCCACAGGAAATTGTCTTCAACAAAATTTTCCAATGGATCAGTTCCATCTCTAAAAACCATTAAACCACATGACATGCGATTTCCTCATGCCCTTGTTGAGCAAATTCTAGTATAAATAGTGTGTGTATTTCAGACAAAGTTCAAACATAAAATCCAACGGACAAGACATAAAAAATGCTAATCCCACTACCAATCTAACAACACCAGTGGAACATGATTAGCCTTCAAAACAATAACACTGCGCACCAGGTTACGGCCAACCACAGACACACATACCATGGCTATATACACGGTGAAAATCATGCCATTTTTTTTTTGTACGCATATACCCATCATTTTATATAAACAGACTACAAGCATTTCACCGCTGTATTTTATTCACAAAATATCTATTTATAGTCTTGAAATTGGGATATTATAAAAATTATGTTGTAATTGTATCTTGGAATAGATAGTTTTCAAAGATGTATTCTGGGCTCCAGGAGAATTTTTATGAATCCAATTTTATTTTTTATTAAGAGGGAGGTAAAGTGGCACAATTCCAGAAATGGCGACAGGTTGAAATTCATGTATTTTTGTTTGAAAAGACCAAAAAATTAACAATATATTTGTTCATAGACATACTACAATAATCAAAGATTAAGTATATCTGATAAAGCGATAAATTTGTCATTCCGAAAAAGTTGCATTTGAACGTCAAAACAACACAAATTTTTTGAGATGAAAATACTCACTGGTAAGAATATCAAATAGCCAACAGGAGGTATCAACATGTAGCTAATACTCCCATGCAGTGACAACGCGTAGTGGATTTCCTAGTTTCAAACCTAAAACTCCAGAATTTTTAACTTAATATATGTAAACAAACCGCCCAAAAAGACAGCCATTTGCAAGAACTATTTCAGAAAACTATGGAGCACCACTTTACTATCAAAATACATGTATGCAAAAATGTACAGTCCCAAATACCATGCACAGCGAAATAGCTTTTCATACTTCCTGTTTACCTATCTTCGTGAGTTTCGATTTCGGCTGAAAATAAACAAGAAATTCCCTTTGCAATCTTCACCTGTACGTGTCGATCAATAAAGCGATCGTCAATAACTTTTTGATGTATCTAACACACACGTATATACTATGTTGTATCAATATATTGATTCCTTACCGGTCAAACGTTGACAATTTATTAGATTGATGTTTATTTCGCGGGGAGAATTTACCAGGAAGGCGGAAGTCACCCAACAACCACGTTAGATGTAACTACGCCAAATTTCAATCACGCGGTCGGTAATTTAAACCATACAAGAAAGATGATATCAACATTTAATAATATCCAGGTATAACTTTTCTGCCATACGGTGTAAGTATTTGACATTAACATTACGTATTATGTGATATTATTACTTAATATCGTATATATATATTCCGAACTATTTCGGCGGAGTGATATGTTTATTGCATAGTTTGTTATGTTTACGTCGAAATTCCTGCAAGATTTTTCGTAAAACTTGATGCCGATTGTAAGTAATCGATGGCGCGATCGCTTATGAAAACAATACAGTGTTACGCAACAAACGATTATCCAATTGTGTTATGGACCCTGTGTTGTCACAACAGTCAGTTCGTTTGATTTTCAACATTGTAAAATAAGCACATTTCTCAACACAGGAACGATAACTCCACCAATGGCGGACATAATTTCCCCAATTTCTGTTGTTCGTAAAGTTTTTTGAAGTGTGATATTTCGATAATGGGTACGTTTTTCGAAAATCGACGACGCCTTGTCACTAGATGGAATCAGGAATTACATGAAGGTACATTCATAGATTCTGTAGTAAAAGTTATGAAGTCAGGATTTTGTCTCAAATTTTTAACATGGAAACCCTATGGGAGAAAAATTAAAAAAATTCCACTTTACCTCCCTCTTAATGTTAGTGCATAAAGTTACATGTTTGGAAAGACACTATATTGTTTGACAGTGAATTTTATACCCATTTATTTCATATAGAATTGATGTTTCAGATGAACAGTAATAATTGATTTGTAAATCTGTCAATATTAATATGACATTCTTTGGTATATTTTAGATATATTTTATACGATTGGATCAAATTTATTTTGATTTTACCATTTTTTTCAGTGGAACAAAGCAAAAATCTATTTCAACCCTTTGGTTTCTCCCAGTCAGTTATAAAGGTATACATTGGAATGGTCTTTTAACATTTGGAGGGGTGTATAAATTAGCAGATTACAGGCAGACAAAAAGATAATACATAGGATTCATATTCATAGGTGGGAAATGGTCAGATAATAAGTTCAGATATGGTCGTTTGTTGAACTTATTATCTGAACATTTCCTAAGGAAACTACTCATTAATGAGTGTTTAGAATAGAAAGGGTTAAATATTTTTTTTATGTTGTAGTAAGAAGAGGTCTTGAATACCAAAATTTCTTTAAAATTGTTCAACTGATTATACAACTATATACGGTCTAAATTTCCATTCAATATTTTACAAGAGAAGAATATTAGTTTTATATCCTGTTTTAACCTTGTCTATACTAAATACTCACTGACGAGTAGTTCACTTACGAAATGTTTAGATAATTAGTTCAACAAAAGACCATAGCTTTTGTATAGACATGACCCGTTTTTTTAGGTCAATTGGCCAGTGTGGGAAAAAGTTTCTTTTCTTGCATGGTATATATCTATTTTATAGTATCTTTTTTTATCTGAACATTTCCTCAAGGAACTACTCGTCAATGAGTATTTAGTAAAGAAAGGGTTAAATACTAGAAGAATTCAAGCAGATAACTCATATGAGTCTAATACTTACTCGGACAGCTATCTATTTGACAGTTTCTGCTCTCGTACCCTAATCCTGAGCAATCCCGGCCACCATTGAATGGACCATAACACGATCTCTGTCGATTCTGTTCTCCCGATCCACATGTCCTATCGCACGTCGTCCATTCCGTCCACAACAACCATTCTCCATTTACTGAATCGAGAATTTGTTACCATTAATATTGTAAAACAACCTTACCTAAGCTTGCTCTCTCTCTCTCTCAATTCTCTACATAGTCATGCAAAGAGTAAAATCCAAGATGGCTGCTGGCAACTTTTCATCAAAAATCGCTCTAATCTCCATCTAGAGGTAATCCTAAACATGCCTGTAAATTTTCAACACAATTCTCCAATAAATGCGGACTGTATGGTACGTGTGACGATGGATCCAAATTTGCAATCCAAGATGGCTGCTGATGGCCATGTTTCTCAAAAACATTTGGGATGCTCCATTCTATGGGTCACCCTGAAGATCCGTATGAAGTTTGATGATGATAGGATCAGATATGTGACCTGTTGGTTGTGCCGAAGGATTTAGTCATGCAAAGATTAAAATACAAGATGTTTTTGCGGAATGAACCCAAAATGACACATTGCCATGTCAACAGTCCTGACAAATTTAATAATTAATAATGATCAGACTAACATTACGGCCAGTGGCCTGTGCTAATGGATTTACATTAATACTGAAAATCAAGATGGCAGCCATGTTTTTTGGCAGATTCACCCAAAAACATATCGTTCCCATCTACATGTCAACATACATGGTAAATTTCATGATGATCAGACAAATGTACGGCATGTAGCCGTGCTAATGGATTGAATTTGAAATCAAAGATGGCCACTGGCAGCCATGTATTTTTTCCAAATGACAACAAAATGACTCATTCCCAACAATTTGTAAGGTCGTGTTCGTGTTACGGTCTGTGTGTTATTGCGGTATGAAACAGGTAGCCCAATTGGCAGTTGACAAATCACTGAACAGCATTAAGTGTAATGCAGACAGGCTATGCAAATACATAAGAGACTAACCAGGACAAGCATTGGTGTTACAAATTCGGGATTCGATTGATGATCCTAAGCAGTTGAGTCCACCCGATTGTCTTCCTTGGCATGAGCGGTATCTGGATTCAAGTCCTGATCCGCATGTGACATTACAACCAGTCCAGAATCCCCAATCTGTCCACGTTCCATCAACTGCAACAGACATACAGAATTTTCAAAATTTAGAGACATTATTTGGAGATACCTTCCACATTAGGGTACACAGTGATTTTCAAGTTTCTCATAGTCAAAGATAAAGGAACTTTAATAATTCCTATAATGAAGAACTCTATAAAAGTATTTGGTAATAGGGCTAAAACTGTTTTGTAATAAAAAAAATTCTGTAGTTTGACACCATTCCTGTCCACTGTACAGTAATACCCTAAATAATTTACTCCTTAACCACAGCAGAATTATGGGTGAGAGCTTTCCAATTAATGGCAACAAGCCATATTTCCGACTAAATCATGAAAAATTACCCATAATTCTTCTGTGGTTAAGCCATTGATTATTTAGGGCATTACTGTATATGTAGTGTAAAATATGAAACTTTTTAAATCCTAAAAACATATGACAACTATCAAGCTGCACTGTATTGTTTTTAGTTAGTGATTATCGCATGATAGTGGATGGCCGAAGATCGATAACGCGAAAACCAGAATCTCAAGGGGTGTCCTTCAGCAATCTGTTCGAGGCCGGTAATCTCTAACCAAAACCAACACATGCGGTTCTATATTTATTACATACCACAAACACAAACAAAAGTGATTTTATGATCGACATTCCTTGTTTTGCAATGATTTGTCATCACAAACTTCTAAAATTTTAGTTACATTATCTTTAGCAATGTAATTATGTCAAGCATCTTCCGGGAGAATTCAAGATAACCCAAGAGCAAACTGTAAAAATTACCACATGTGCTTGAAATAAGAATACAATAAAGGATGTGTAATAAAAGTCCAGGCAGGCAGAATAAAAGGTCGCAGACCACATGTCCCCCGACTCGAGTGGTAAACTTCATGATTGGATTTGTTAGAAGGATACTATTTGCAACAATGTTATACAGTATATAGATGTTGCAAACCACCGCAAAATTTCTTGGACAAAACAACCCGATGAACAAACGCATACAAACGCGAAAAAATGATATTTTTGTATTAGCTATATAGATGTTGCAAATCACCAACATGTTAGGAACAATATCCCAGAGTTTCAAATCTCTACATTTAAAACTGTAGGAGGAGTTGATTACACCATGAAGGTACCCAATCTCATCCAAAAGGCAAAAATGTTCCAAATTTTCTAAGTCGAAAACCCCCCAAAAATATGGAAAAAATGATATTTTTTATTAGCTATATAGATGTTGCAAATCACCAACATGTTAGGAACAATATCCCATAGTTTCAAATCTCTACATTTAAAACTGTAGGAGGAGTTGATTACACCATGAAGGTATCCAATCTCATCCAAAAGGCAAAAATGTTCCAAATTTTCTAAGTCGAAAACCCCCCCAAAAATATGGAAAAAATTATATTTTTGATTAGCTATATAGATGTTGCAAATCACCAACATGTTAGGAACAATATCCCAGAGTTTCAAATCTCTACGTTTAAAACTGTAGGAGGAGTTGATTACACCATGAAGGTACCCAATCTCATCCAAAAGGCAAAAATGTTCCAAATTTTCTAAGTCGAAAACCCCCCCAAAAATATGGAAAAAAAATTATTTTTGATTAGCTATATAGATGTTGCAAATCACCAACATGTTAGGAACAATATCCCAGAGTTTCAAATCTCTACGTTTAAAACTGTAGGAGGAGTTGATTACACCATGAAGGTACCCAATCTCGGACGCACGGACACACGGACGCACGGACGCACGGACGAGGGTCATTTCTATAGTCCTCCGACGGAAACGTCGGGGGACAAAAATATGGTGCCGGACATTTGAAGAATGAGATCCCCAGAGAGTGAATTTAGTGACGTACACTAGAGTGGGCTAGCATCACCAAATTCATCCTCTGGCAACCTCATTCTGCATGGCCTCATCCTCTATGGGAGACCTAGACACATATTTAAGTTTCCAGATAGTGAAGATGGTGATGCATTGTGCAGTCTGCCAATTTGGGGATATAGAGAAACTAATTTAAAAAAGAAAAAGAAACTTTCTGAAGAAGTTTCTAAAGAAACCAAATAACTTGTTTATTTGATAATAATGATAATTTCCAGAGAAGATGAGGCCTAACCAGAATGAGGTACCCTGAGGGTGAACTTAGTGATTCTAGCCTGCTGTGCAGGATAGCATCACTAAATGCAAATGTCCGGCACCATATCTTTAGCCTGTATTATATGGGAAAAGTAGCCGGTTTTATGTTTATTGTTGTGTTTTCCTGAGTACTCTGTATTCCATATAGATAAATCAAAAGGCAGGAACCAGCCTAGAGGTTACAAAAAATTGGGAGAGCTAGGTCACTTCTCCCTGTTTGGTTATTATAGAGAAGTGGACTGTTATCAGGTAGAAGATAAGAATGGCTGAAGTTCAATTTACACCAAAATATAGCCATTCTATGATCATATATGTATTATGTAACACAAGAGCCCATTTATAAAACTATATAATAGTGATCATGAACACCATTATAATCAGTAAAAATGCTTTAAATATGCTGTTGGGACATATGCATACTGGTATACAGTTATGCCCTAAATAATCAACTTCTTAACCAGAGCAGAATTATGGGTAACTTTTCAGGATTTAGTCGGAAATATGGCTTGTTGCCATTCATCGGAAAGCTCTCAATGAGAGCTTTCTGATGAAGCAACAAGCCATATTTCCGACTAAATCTTGAAAAGTTACCCATAAGACTGCTGTGGTTAAGAAGGAGTCAATTATTTAGGGCATTACTGTATGAGAGAGAAGTCTCTCAACATAACCAAACAATGAACGAATACCTGGACAAGCGACAAAGTCACATAATTTGTTTTCAGTTGCTTCACCAAAACAAGGTTGTCCACCAAAGAATGGTCCTCTACAATCACGCCGTCTGAACTGTCCTCCATTGCCGCATGTTACGTTACAGTTACTCCAAGTATACCACGGCTCCCACTCGCCATCCACCGGACATAAAATAGTCTCACAACTCTGGATTTCCGTATCAAGACCTGAGCATGGCTGACCACCATTGAATGGTCCGATGCAGATTCGATTTCTCAGCTGAGTACGAGTACCACATGTCGCATCACAGGCAGTCCACTGTGTCCATGTATCCCAACGACCATCCACTGCAAGAAATAGTGAGGATAAAAATTGTAACCCAAAGGCCATCCACTGTAAGAAATAGTGAGGATAAAACATGTAACCCAACGGCCATCTACTGTCAGAAATAGTGAGGTTAAATCGTGTATCCCAACCGCCATCCACTGCAAGCAATAGTGAGATTAAATCATGTATCCCAATGCCATCCAGTGTAAGCAATAGTGAGGTTAAATCATGTATCCCAATGCCATCCACTGTAAGAAATAGTGAGGTTAAATCATGTATCCCAATGCCATCCACTGTAAGAAATAGTGAGGATAAATCATGTATCCCAATGCCATCCACTGTAAGAAATAGTGAGGATAAATCATGTATCCCAATGCCATCCACTGTAAGAAATAGTGAGGATAAATCATGTATCCCAATGCCATCCACTGTAAGAAATAGTGAGGATAAATCATGTATCCCAATGCCATCCACTGTAAGAAATAGTGAGGATAAATCATGTATCCCAACAGAGATTTGAATACTTGAAATTTGTTATTGTAAATATTTTTTTTTATGAGCCCTTGTAAATTTAGGGAGAAAACAGATATAATATTGATTTGTAAAAATTTGGCCATGTCATCGTGTCAAAATGTGAAGATGAAATGCATGGCTGTTATGGAGAATAAATAGAAAACACGATACGCCTCAGTAATGTTATTAAAAGTAAAATACAAACTACATAATCAGAGGCTCATATCACATAAACAATAGTTTTCGACATAAGCTGACATAACAACTGTACTATTTTTAACATTTGATAGTACTGTATTTATTCATATAAATTGCACAAAACTGTAATTTTATGAGGTGTTGTTTGCTGTTATTTAAACCCTTGCGACTGCTTTAACCCTTTACCCAACAGAAGGGCCCTGTGCCAATGCATTCTCTTATATATGCGAGTCGACCATAGGTCGCCTCGCATATATAAGAGAATGCATTGGCTTAACACATTAAAAATTATAAAAATTGTTAAAGAATGTAAGAAAAATTGGTAAAAAGTGTTAAAAAAGGCCAATGCATTCTCTTATATATGCGAGGCGACCTATGGTCGACTCGCATATATAAGAGAATGCATTGGCACAGGGCATAACTGTAACTATCACAATGTGGTCAAGAAGCCGGTTGTCAGTAAGCCCATCCCTGAGCATAAGTCCAGTTCATGTTTTTGCTCCCAAAAATATCCTGGGGTCCACTACTGCGCGCACACCCATTAAAGGCCCATTAATGATATACCATTACAAATCCATTAAAAAACCCATGATTTTCCCGTTAAAAACCCATTAAAATACCCCCTTAATATGTAACCTTTCACAGCCATTAAATTGCCATTATTATAAGAAAGTTAACGGCCATTAAAGCTAAATTATTTTAATGGGTATGTGTATGGCCATTAAATTAACTGGGGTAATGGGCATTAAATGAAGGCGGGAACTAAAGGCCATTAAAAAATTAATGGGCAACATTCTGTGTTTAATTGCCATTAAAACCCCTTTAAAATCCAATGAAAGGTTACATATTAAGGCCCATTAAATATAATGGGCATTAAAATGGGTCATTATAATGGGCATTAATTTTGGGAGGTCAATTTTGATGCCCATTAAATTTATGGGGGCAGGGTGCCCACAAAATTGATGGCCATTAAATACAGCCTATATTTAATGGTTGGTTCATGGGGCATAATAAGGCCCATTAAATAATATGGGCATGAAAAACTGGTCATAAGCAGAATGAGGTCTCCAGAAGGTGAGTTTGGCGACGCTGGTCCGCTTCACTGAAATGACTAGACACTTTATCTCCAAACTTGGGTATGATACCCGGAATTAGGTGTTTATAGCCAGAATATGGCCCGGGACCTTGAATGTCCCTTTAAAGTGGTACTGTGTGTATATTTATGGACTTCCCGATTCCTCATTTCTCTGTACAATATAGCTCAAGATGATCTATTTTTAAATGGGGCATCAACTGTGTTGAAATTAATTACAATTGGATAGAAATAATAATAAAACATATACAAGGCCATTACAAATTCAAGTCTGGGTTCACAAGCAATTATGTCTAAATGTTTTGATAAGGGAGGGAGGGAGTCTTTTTATATTTATTATTTATTTAAAAAATTTCAAAACATACTCAAAATCCAATATTAAATCTTTTTTCATGATTCCAGGTTCATGTAATACAACTTGTATCTGTGTAATCACATGTATAGCTCAATACATGGGAATATTCTGACACCTCTGTTGCC
This sequence comes from Siphonodentalium dalli, assembly GCA_032622095.1. Lineage (NCBI taxonomy): Eukaryota > Metazoa > Mollusca > Scaphopoda > Gadilida > Siphonodentaliidae > Siphonodentalium > Siphonodentalium dalli. Next base: position 226,592,033 of record CP136061.1, read on the forward strand.
CAATTCCAAAAGCATGGCTCTAAATGGATATTGAGGAAAGGCATAGCATGAGTTTTGTCTGGTTCTATTCATGATAGTGTGAGGGATATGGTTTATAAAGTCAGAAGCACTCAATGTCTCCCACCAAATATCATAACTGTACAATGTAACCACACATACATGTATAGAGAAACACACACCACTCAAATTACAAAAAACTTCTGACAATTATATTAGGAATTCTGAGAAATCTGATTCAAATGTAGCAGTGCCATAAATTGCTCTACATGTATTTATTTACTGCAATGCCCATGGATATCCACTATCAGGAACAATTCTCAGTGACACTGATGTAATTTTTCTAGTGTTCCACAAGAATCCTATATACCGGTTTATATCATTATACTTTTATACTGATGGCTGCTGATGTGAGAACATACCTTCTCAAAATTAACTTTAAATAAGTGTCCCTCTCAAATGTTGGAACCGTGTTGAGAATTGACCATCGACGCGATTCTCGTGTTAACGGAACGCGGTCGTAACGTTACTCCAATGCAGTTGTGATTTTCCTCAATGCGGTCGAGGTAACCGTCAATGCAACATAGCGCGGTGGGCATGACTGTAAACGCAACAAACGCGGTTGAGATAACCGTCAACGAAACGGAACATTGCCAACATAATACAATGTTATTTTGGCATGGTGGGAGGTATGGATAAAATGATTGATTGGTGTTAAATGTTTTACATTTTCATTAGAATTTTTCTGGAAAAAGCTATTAAATAAATGTAGATCGCATTGACACTAAATTAGTCATATGTGATCATAAATTATATTTAAAACAAAAAATTTAATGGTTAAAAAACTACTTACATGACTCATCGTCTGTACATGTATATTTTTCGGCGCGGTGATTGTAATCTTCGCGTGTTGCGTTGATCCTTGACGCAACGCATTTAACATAAACGCGGTCTGTGTTAAACTTCAACGCGGTCGTAACGTACACACTGCGTTATCAACGCAACGACCGCATTGTGTTGAAGGTACCCCGCTGGACAAAACAAGTGTCCACTTAACCGCGGTGCGGTTTGCGTTGCCACCGTGGCCGAACTGCAACTACACCGCGGCTCCACCAGCTGACTGCAGTTCGGCCGTGTACTTGCCGTTCGGCCGTGGTGTACTTGCCATTCGGCCGCGGTGTACTTGCCGTTTGACCGTGGTTACACACAATGACACCGCGGCCGAACGGAAAGTACACCGCTGTGTCAGTCGACTCAGTGGACACTTGTTTTGTCCAGCGGGGTACAACCGCGTTGTTAACTCCTGAGAACCGCGTTGTTAACTCCTGAGAACCGCGTTAAAAGGGACACTTATTTTGAGAAGGTCTGTGCATGTGCTGTCAAAGTGACAGTTCTGATAGATTGGTTGAATTCAATTTCAATGATTGGGAGGAACGTACATGTACTTCAAAGATTGACAAGAAGAAAGTATTTGTGAATAACTTCATTTTTATTTTTCTATTAGATCACATATTTTGGCACCAGGAAACACTTTTTGCCCATTGAAACTACTCGAGTTTCCAATATAGCATTCGGTTTAATGTATTTCAAATCGTTTGGAATTTTCCGGATTTCGCCAAAATCATCAGATTTATTGCATTGCATTGTCGCAAATAGTTCACCAACCAACATATGTTCCTTCGGTTAATCCTCCATATACACTCAACGGTATAACTGTGATCCCTGACGTAATGCACATCGAAAACGAACTCATTTTTTCCAATTTATTTGTCCAAAATTGAAAAAATGGACAGACGATAAAATATCAGACCACGTGCTTTTTACCGGAAGTAAATATAACCGGTGTTCTTAAACATGTGACCGGTGAACCAAAAATAAGTCCCTATCACTAGCGTATTGAGGGAGGATTTTTTTTTTTTTTTGGAGATTGCGCTAAATAGTTTTGCTGCAGCCATGAAGCGGACTTTTAGTGATGCGGGCGTTAATTATACCCCCTTTAAAAAGAGGGTTAAACTGTTTTGCACCTATCCGTCCGTACATGTGTCTGTGTGTGCGGCCGTACGTACGACCGTCCGATGTTTGTTCATGTCATAACTTGAACAGTAGTGCTCCGATCTCAATGAAATTAGGTATGGATGTTCACTACAATGAGGACATTAAATAGAGGGTTCCATCGTTTTGTTCCGATTTTCCATTCTAGAGTTATTCATCTTTCTTTATCTGGAAATGTTGGCTTTTGCATGGTATGCCTGGTGTCAGTTCATGTTGTAACTTCAACAGTTTTGATGGGATCTCAATGAAATTTGGTATGGATGTTCACTACAATGAGGACATTAAATAGAGGGTTCCATCGTTTTGTTCCGATTTTCCATTCTAGAGTTATTCATCTTTCTTTATCTGGAAATGTTGGCTTTTGCATGGTATGCCTGGTGTCAGTTCATGTTGTAACTTCAACAGTTTTGATGGGATCTCAATGAAATTTGGTATGGATGTTCACAACTATGAGGACATTAAATAGAGGGTTTCATTGTTTTGTTCGGAGTTTCCATTCTAGAGTTATTCATTTTTGATTATCTGGAAATGTTGGATTTTTGGTCCGTCTGGTGTCTGTGCTTGTCATAACTTGAACAGTAGTGATCGGATCTCAATGAAATTTTGTATGGATGTTCACTACTGTGAGGGCACATGCAATAGAGGGGTCCATCATTTTTTTTCGGATTTTACATTCTAGAGTTATTCATCTTTGTTTATCAGGAAATGATGGCTGTTTGGTATGTATGCATGGTGTCAGTTCATGTTGTAACTTCAACAGTTTTGATGGGATCTCAATGAAATTTGGTATGGATGTTCACTACAATGAGGACATTAAATAGAGGGTTCCATCGTTTTGTTCCGATTTTCCATTCTAGAGTTATTCATCTTTCTTTATCTGGAAATGTTGGCTTTTGCATGGTATGCCTGGTGTCAGTTCATGTTGTAACTTCAACAGTTTTGATGGGATCTCAATGAAATTTGGTATGGATGTTCACAACTATGAGGACATTAAATAGAGGGTTTCATTGTTTTGTTCGGAGTTTCCATTCTAGAGTTATTCATTTTTGATTATCTGGAAATGTTGGATTTTTGGTCCGTCTGGTGTCTGTGCTTGTCATAACTTGAACAGTAGTGATCGGATCTCAATGAAATTTTGTATGGATGTTCACTACTGTGAGGGCACATGCAATAGAGGGGTCCATCATTTTTTTTCGGATTTTACATTCTAGAGTTATTCATCTTTGTTTATCAGGAAATGATGGCTGTTTGGTATGTATGCATGGTGTCAGTTCATGTTGTAACTTCAACAGTTTTGATGGGATCTCAATGAAATTTGGAATGGATGTTCACTACTATGAAGACATTAAAAAGAATCTTCCATCGTTTTGTTCGGATTTTCAATTCTAGAGTTATACATCTTCGATTATCTGGAAATGTTGGATTTTTGGTCCGTCTGGTGTCTGTTCGTGTCATAAATTGAACAGTAATGCTCGGATCTCAATTAAATTTGGTATGGATGTTCACCATTATGAGGACATTTAATGGCACATTCAACTATTTGTCTTGTTTTGTTTTTTTGTTCTATAGTTATTCATCTTTGTTTATATGAAAATGCTGATTTTTGGGTCCATCTGTCTGAGTATAGCAGTCATATTTTATAGATATACCCACACTAGGCGGTATGTAACAAGGGAGTATGTACCGGACGACAGTCCATCTCTTGTTTTTAATGGCCTAACTTTAAAAGATTATGCAATATATTAATTAAAAAATAATATAATATAATACTACTTGTATTGTTAATAAACAAATAAAAAATAGAAGGTCTCTTCTCACTAGGGCCCAGTGAAACTTCGAGTACATGTATTCTATATCGTAGTGAAGCTTCCGATTCTTATGGATTAAAAATTTTGAATGGTGGGGTCAACCTGACAATCAAACAAATGACCAATGGGCTCACTTCAGTAAAATACACAATCAGAAGAAGATACGTGAGGCCAAAATAAAAATAAAACATCCATGTTTCCGGTTTGTCTTGCTTCTCAATTGCATACATGGCTTTTTCATTGATTTACCTCCTTGATTTACCTTCTTGTTTATATTTTCCCCACCATGCAAGAGCCCTGCGTGGTAGTACTTGTATAGTTGGTTAGGCATGGACTAGCATAATGAGAAAGAATAGGGCTTCAGTAACCACTGCTTGAGATAAAAGTCTCTCTTAAAGTGGAGCAGAGAAATACATAAATGATCATCATTGTCTGAGTTTGTGCCTCTGTTGCGTCATGATGTGAGCTTCTGCTTAAAGTGACGTGAAACACCAATTAAGAAAACAAACCACCATTCGAGAAATTCAAATGGCTGATTCAGTGGAGCATAGACATAAATGATTGCCATTGCCTGATTGTGTAGGTCATGTTATGAGCTTCCACTTAAAGTGACGTTAACTACATGTAGCTGACTATATAAGTACTTTCCTTGGTTGAAACCATGGATATGGTCAATTCATGGCCATCACCTATGCAGCCATTGAAATAATTTCCTAGTGATGGGCATTAGTTCGCAATAATAATTTAATGGGCATTAAATGTGGTCATTTGATGGACATTACCTGGGCAGCCATTGAAATCATGGCCATTAATATTACAACAGTTGTGAGTGATGGGCATTAATTTGCAATAATAATGTAATGGGCATTAAATTGGTTAGTTGATGGCCATTACCTATGAGGCCATCAAGATCATGGGCATTAATTTCATGACAAGTGTACTTGGCATTAAAAGTATACCAAATCATTGCCATTAAATTCAGTCAATACAAATTTTAATGGGGTTTAATGGGCATTAGAAAAATAGAATGTGTGTTTAATGGCCAATTCAATGTTTATAATGGTGAACTGGCCATTAAATCTTTAAAATTAATGTTGTTTTAATGGGTTCAGTGGAGCCCCATTAAAATTGTTGTTACAAGAATTAATGGTATAAACTAATGGTTTTGGCCAATTTAATGGTATTTTAATGGGATTTTCATGGCATTTTAATGGAATGCATGTACAGTAGTGGTCGTCGCGTAGATATAGTAATGCTCTAAGTAATCGACTCCTTAACCACAGCAGAATTATGGGTAACTTTTCAGAGTCGGAAATATGGCTTGTTGCCATTCATCGGAAAGCTCTCGGGGAGAGCTTTCCAATGAATGGCAAAAAGCCATATTTCCGACTAAATTCTGAAAAAGTTACCCATAATTTTGCTGTGGTTAAGGAGTCGATTACTTAGAGCATTACTATATATAAACCCACCTCCATTTTTAGAACTTAGAGTGCGAGTATACATTAATGACAGAGAAGATGACAAAAATTCATTCACAAAAATAGTATTACTCTAGCTAATTTCCATTGCAAACTCATTAACCCTTTACCCAACAAACCGGCCAAAACCGGCCAAATAAAGCTTCAACAGCCTAAAATATCTTCGGTCTGTCTCAATAGAACCATACAAATATGGATATCATTTGAACCGGCTCCTTGACCACATTGTGATAGTTACAGTTATGCCCTGTGCCAATGCATTCTCTTATATATGCGAGTCGACCATAGGTCACCTCGCATATATAAGAGAATGCATTGGCCTAAAAAAATCTTTTTTTAACACTTTTTACCATTTTTTCTTACATTCTTTAACAATTTTATAATTTTTAATGTGTTAAGCCAATGCATTCTCTTATATATGCGAGGCGACCTATGGTCGACTCGCATATATAAGAGAATGCATTGGCACAGGGCCCTTCTATTGGGTAAAGGGTTAATGCCAATTGTGTTACACAAAATGCTATATTACAATATAATATAAGATGATCTTTGTGTCTTATTTTGAATATAACTAACATAATCAAAAATAAATCAAATTATTTTCATTAACCCTTTACCCAACAAACCGGCCAAAACAAGCTTCAACAGCCTAAAATATCTTCGGTCTGTCTCAATAGAACCATACAAATATGGATATCATTGGAACCGGCTCTTTGACCATATTGTGATAGTTACAGTTATGCCCTGTGCCAATGCATTCTCTTATATATGCGAGTCGACCATAGGTCGCCTCGCATATATAAGAGAATGCATTGGCCTAAAAAAAATCTTTTTTTAACACTTTTTACCATTTTTTCTTACATTCTTTAACAATTTTATAATTTTTAATGTGTTAAGCCAATGCATTCTCTTATATATGCGAGGCGACCTATGGTCGACTCGCATATATAAGAGAATGCATTGGCACAGGGCCGTTCTGTTGGGTAATAAAATAAATGTGTGCAATAAATATGGAATCTTACCTGGACAGCCTTCTGGATTGCAGATCTGTTCCTCAAATGGAGTGGGTCCCACACAATCTTTACCCTCTATGGTTAATTTATCAATACAAGATTTACTCCTAGATCTCTGTCCTCCTTCACACGAACTACTGCATGACGTCCATAATGTCCATTCACCCCAACGCCCGTCAGCTGTAGATGATAGAGAGAAATTGCAATGAAAAATGTCCATTCAATCTAGAATCAAGCCTGCAAATAGCGTGTCTGTCATTTGCAGAATGAGGTCCCCAGAGGGTGAATTTAGTGACGCTATCCCGCACTGTGGGCTAGTGTCACCAAATTCAACCTCTGGGACCCTCATTCTGCTTAGGCCTAATTTTCATGTTATTTCTTTAGTAGAGAGTAAGATTTAGATGGAGAGTATCTTAATTAAGTAAGGTAATCATCAAGCCTTGAAATAGTGTGTCTGTCATTTGCAGAATGAGGTCCCCAGAGGGTGAATTTAGTGATGCTACCCCGCATAGCGGGCTAGCATCACCATATTCACCATCTGGGGACCTCATTCTGGTTACACCTCAGCAGAATGAGGTCCCCAGAGGGTGAATTTGGTGATGCTAGCCTGCTATGCGGGGCAGCATCACTAAATTCACCCTCTGGGGACCTCAATCTGCAAATGACAGACACCCTATTTCAAGGCTTGGTAATCATTGGATTAACCCTTTACTAAATTGTTTCTCCTACATAACTGGTATTATTTTTCACGCTCCCACTTGTGCATGAATTTAAAACTGAGTGAAAAATAGTACGACTGAAAAAGTTTTAAATAGCCTTGTCGGCAGGAAAAATAAGAGTTTATGGGTCTTGAGTTATATATGCAGTAATGCCCTAAATAATCGACTCTTTAACCACAGCAGATTTTGGGTAACTTTTCATGATTTAGTTGGAAATATGATATTTCCAACTAAATCATGAAAAGTTACCCATAATTCTGCTGTGGTTAAAGAGTCGATTATTTAGGGCATAATATGGCTTGTTGCCATTCATCGGAAAGCTGTGGCAACAAGCAAATACTCATTGGCGAGTAGTTCCCTTAGGAAATGTTCAGATAAAATGTTTATTATCTACACATTTCCCACCATTGAATATGAATTATTTTGCTCTTTTATTATCATTTTGTCTGTTTGCCGTCTGCTGATATATCCATATCATCCCTCCAGTTGAACAATATATCATTCTAGTATATTCTTTTTTAACTGAATGGGAGAATCCATTCAGTATAGAAAGGGTTATGGTGGTAAAATAAGCACATATTAATATCTTTAGTGCTATATAAAATTAATTACTTCTGGGGGATATCAAAATTAATACAAATTACTACAGTAATTCAAATTACAGAAATATGGCTTGTTGCCATTCGTCGGAAAGCTCTCAGTGAGAGCTTTCCAATGAATGGCAACAAGCCATATTTCCGACTAAAACCTAAAAAATTACCCATAATTCTGCTGTGGTTAAGGAGTTGATTATTTAGGGCATTACTGTATATTAATTATTAGTACCTTCACAAGCAAAGTTGTTGCAGAAACCAGACTCTGTCTCTCCAGTGTCACAGACGTTAAAGCCATTATTAATAGCCCTGATGCAATCCCTTGACCTTATTCTTGAACCACCACCGCACGTCACAGAGCATGTGGACCACAGTGTCCAATCTGTGTAAGATCCATTCACTGCAATAGAATATTTAGGAAAATGAGCACTCGATTTATCATACATAGTTATTATTACGTTTCAATATCGCCAGTGGGATTTGGTGTAAACACACCGAAACAGACTACAAATTATAATATTTTGTGGTGCCCACATTACAATGATCAATGGCGGATAAGACTTACTTATTTTGTGGTGTTTATATTAAGATTGTATTGATTCCCATTTTAATTTGATCACACATCATCAGTTCCCAATTCATATTTCATTATAAATTCAGGATTATCACATGGATAAGTCTGTCCAAAATGTTGAAATCAAGACACCTGAAGAAATATATATATACATATATTTAGTATATTTTCATAGTATTTTTCCGATCCTGATTTTGTCTGCAGCTGGGTTAAAAATTGGGGCTGGAAGCTATCATATAACCAGAAAAAGCCCTGGATTAAACATTGGTTGTGAATGATCAGGCTAAATTAACCCTTTACCTAACAAACCGGCCAAAACCGGCCAAATAAAGCTTCAACAGCCTAAAATATCTTCGGTCTGTCTCAATAAAACCATACAAATATGGATATCATTGGAACCGGCTCATTGACCACATTGTGATGGTTATAGTTATGCCCTGTGCCAATGCATTCTCTTATATATGCGAGTCGACCATAGGTCGCCTCGCATATATAAGAGAATGCATTGGCCTAAAAAAAATCCTTTTTTTAACACTTTTTACCATTTTTTCTTACATTCTTTAACAATTTTATAATTTTTAATGTGTTAAGCCAATGCATTCTCTTATATATGCGAGGCGACCTATGGTCGACTCGCATATATAAGAGAATGCATTGGCACAGGGCCCTTCTGTTGGGTAAAGGGTTAAAGGTGTACTGTACACTATGTCCGGCAAAAAAACCCTAACTTGCTCACTGGAAGCTTGTATTCTGCTAATGATGAACAGATAGTCTGCTGTCAGAGCAGTTTTTGCCAGTCCAAAATTAAAATAATATAAATAAAATTGTAGAGAACCCTGAATCTCATGTCATGTTATTATATTATATTCATTATTCATACAAAAAGTAACTTATCGTTTTGTGTATGGCAAAAATTTTCAGTGGTTTCACGGAGTGATTTGTATGTGTCACTTTAAATATGTTTGGATAATTTAATTATTGTGTTAAGGTTTATTTACCGTTTAGTGACTATTGCAGGTACCGTTGTTATATGATCATGTCCTTACATGCAAATCGTGGAGCAATTACATAAAAAGGGCCATAACTTTGTGATCATTGGCGGGTGGCACCCAAATTCTAACTTAATCTGTATTTTGTAATATTAAATATATATACAAAATTTCATTGCATTCAACTGATACCTATAAAATTATCATACGGAAATCAGACGCAGACAAAGCAGACAGAGCATTGACATAATACGTCCTGTTTTATAGAACTGGCCATTCTAAATGTGCTTCCATTTTTATTATAATATATGTATATACATCCATGTATTTGTATGCGTCTATTAGTCCCCATCATTAACACAAGTTTGCAAATTTTTTTGCAGGGTGATGATGAAACTTGCATCCTCGAAATTTGTAATTATTCGAGGTTGGTTCACTTAGGTATTGTCAAAAATACCCTGATTTTCTCCAATTTTAGACTAAAAATTCCCAATCACATTCTTCCAATTTCATCTGGTGTCAGCAAACTGTTGGGTCACTAATAAGTCATTAGTATAATTAACTGGAGAAAGTACGCCGACACACAAAGCTCTTCCAAACGAGAATAAAAACACTTGATAATGCCAAACAACAAATAATGATCATATGCAGGTCTTCGATTTGTATTTATTATTTCATACCCAGGAAACTATATAGATAATGTTGCGGAAGAGATAATCCACCTTTAATAAATTGGAACTTGTGCTATTTTTATATGAGATATCTATTACAAGGGAGTTAACTGTAAATACTTAATCTCACATAGGAGTATGAGATAATTATGACTGCGCTGGTGGTCTAAAAAATCCCAATTCAACCCTTCACCATGTGAATGTTCCCAATTGAAGGGGACCCACTCCACAAATATGCAGTATAACACCTAATATGGTTTTGTGAACTTGATAGTCAGAACAGGTGTGAATTAGTGCTGTACTTCAAATTTTACCGCATAAACTGATTGCTTACCTGGACAGCCATTCAAACTGCAACCTATATACTCAAAATTGTTAGAGTTACAGATTATGGCACCACCAAACTGCGGCGGGAAACACATTTGCGATCTATATCGTTCTCCTCCACCACAAGTCGTAGAACAGACTGACCAATCTGACCATTCACCATAGAATCCAGGAACTGAAAGTAATGGTTCAATTCATATAAATTGCACAAAACTGTAATTTTATGAGGTGTTGTTTGCTGTTATTTAAACCCTTGCGACTGCTTTAATGTTTTCTTTACTAAATACAGTAATGCCCTAATTAATCGACTGCTTAACTACAGCAGAATTATGGGTAACTTTTCAGGATTTAGTCGGAAATATGGCTTGTTGCCATTCATCGGAAAGCTCTCGGGGAGAGCTTTCCGATAAATGGCAACAAGCCATATTTCCGACTAAATCCTGAAAAGTTACCCATAATTCTGCTGTAGTTAAGCAGTCGATTAATTAGGGCATTACTGTACTCATGGACGATTACTTCCCTCAGGACATATTTAGATAATATGTTGTTTGTTGAATTTATTTTCTGAATGATTATGAACTATGTTCCAAGTTGAATTAACCTTTAAACTGGTAATGTTTCATAGCCAAGAAAATGTGCTGATAAATGTCAAAAGTTGGTAAAATGCATCATATTCATGATATTGTATTCTCTCTCATAGCTTAATTAATACAACTTAGGATAGTGGGTGCACGTTTTTCTTCATTTAATTGAATTTCTAATTTGAGTTTCATTTTTTATTCAAATACGAGCGGAATTCAGATTGAATGTATCCATTTCCCAGATCAGATTTAGATTCATTACATTAATTAGTAACTATTTTCAAACACAAGCCTTGAAATAGTGTGTCTGTCATTTGCAGAATGAGGTCTCCAAAGGGTGAATTTAGTGATGCTACCCCGCATAGCGGGCTAGCATCACCAAATTTACCCTATGGAGACCTCAATCTGCTTACACCTCAGCAGAATAAGGTTCCCAGAGGGTGAATTTGTTGATGCTAGCCCGCTATGCGGGGTAGCATCACTAAATTCACCCTCTGGGGACCTCATTCTGCAAATGACAGACACACTATTTCAAGGCTTGTTCAAACATTTGTTAAACACGTGATGCATCGGCCATTACTATTTAGGTAATATTTTTATTAAATAAATCACATGGATTTACGGACAACTTTCGGAAAATAATGGCCATGGGCAATTGAAATTAGACCAGGAGCTAGCCGAGGTGGAATGGTTAGTTGGCGTGTGCCACAGAAATAAATAATGAAACATAATAAATATGCACGAGCACATGCTTTTCAAAATGTTTTGGCCTGAATAACGGATATTGCCTTTGTATGACCTTATTATAATTATTTATTTCAATTAGAATTATCTCTCTTCAAGAAGAAATATAAGACAGCATGGACCATCAAATCGAGGATCACCTGGAGGGATGTTCAGGATAGGAAAGAGTTATGTATAACATAATACTTAGTGAATGATAGAAGGGCGATGTTGGGGTGTAAATTGAACTTCAGTCTTTATGACTTTTTCCTCATATAAACAATCCACTTCTTCGTAATAAGCAAATAGGGAGAAGTGACTTCTCCCAATTTTAAACTTCTAGACTGGTCCCTGATCGGGCAGTTTGCTTTTATTTCTCTATCAGTGGTCATGCTATCTTTCATGTATGCTTTATTGAAACACATTATTCTTCAGCATCAATGTTTGGAAATGTTTGTAAGATGGTAACAAAACAATGCCTTAAATAATCGACTCCTTAACCACAGCAGAATTATGGGTAACTTGTTGCCATTCATCGGAAAGCTCTCACTGACTAAATCCTGAAAAGTTACTCATAATTCTGCTGTGGTTAAGGAGTCGATTATTTAGGGCAATATTCTATCTCTCGATATATTATAGGTACATACTTGGACAGAAACCTGTGTTGCAGGATTCACTCTCACTGTTTATACCGAAACATGGATTTCCCCCAAATAAGGGTTCTCTGCACTCCCTTGTTCGTGACCTCACACCTGACTCACATGAAACAGAGCATGTCGACCAAGTGCCCCATTGCATCCAGACACCAGGAACTGAAAAGATAAATTGTCAGTTCGCAACCAATGATGTAAGTGAGTCATTGTTTATCAAATTTGTTGTGTCAGTTACTGGCTGTAATAATGTATGTATCCATGAGTCCAATTGATGTAATAATAAGTTAATTTTCGATCCCCCAGATCACATATATAAAACATATTTCTATATTATATACCATTTGAAAGAGGAAGCTCCAAAACATTGTATTGTCAACATATCCGGTGCAATAAATTGGGAACATGTTGTTTGTGTTGATTTACCAACATGTTTTTGTCTTCCGGATTGGAGTTATTCCCCTTCCATTGAAAATACATCTTCAGTATGAATTCTGTTGCATTCTGGGAGCCAAAATGGGGGGGATCTTTCTATATCAGCTGTTTTATATTTCTCTATGGGCATCGTCTGAGACACAGATGTTTCAAATGGTGATGAATTATAGTATTTTAGTCATATTTTATGGCATAGATTGTTATTAAAACCGTATATCAAGTCACTATAAAAAAAATAAAAATCAGTGACTCGAAAATTAAGTGCGCCTTTAAAGGGGGACGTAACCCAATTTCTATTATTTGTAAAATTTGTTTAGCCTGAAGTAATAACAATAACGTTACCAATTTGCCGAGTGTGAGTAGAAATAAACATCGCTCTGGATCGAATAAAACATGTTAGTTAGACCAAAATCTGCCAACTTTCACTGGTCTGAGTACAGTAATGCCCTAAGTAATCGACTCCTTAACCACAGCAGAATTATGGGTAACTTTTCAGGATTTAGTCGGAAATATGGCTTGTTGCCATTCATCAGAAAGTTCTCGGCGAGAGTTTTCCGATGAATGGCAACAAGCCATATTTCCGACTAAATCCTGAAAAGTTACCCATAATTCTGCTGTGGTTAAGAAGTCGACTACTTAGGGCATTACTGTACTACCGAATGGGAATATTATTTTATGTATTGCAGCAAAACCGGAATGCAATGAATAAAACGTGCGACGTCGAGATATGCTCAAACACTTTTCAGGTGAAGGTATCAAATAAAATGTTACATTATATTTGTCCCAGAAATTTAATAATTTTATTCCATAGTCAGCAGGTGTCTTGACTTGATGCCTCGTCTCATCAGTTTTTTACATGATGTGCACTAATTGTAACCCAATAAAAATCTGTTAATTAATTGCGATTATGTCGTGTATACATACAGAAACTTCTCAGAGAACATAACCTGGTAAATGACTGCAGTCAAATACTATTTTTGATATAATTATCATATTATTATCTGCAGTTCTTTATATACAGTAATGCTCTAAATAATCGACTCCTTAACCACAGCAGAATTATGGGTAACTTTTCAGGATTTAATCGGAAATATGGCTTGTTGCCATTCATTGGAAAGCTCACAGTAAGCTTTACGATGAATGGCAACAAGCCATATTTCCGACTAAATCCTGAAAAGTTACCCATAATTCTTCTGTGGTTAAGAAGTCGATTACTTGGGGCATTACTGTATGCATGTGCATTGTTGTCCTCGACTCAAATTAATTTATTTGTTTCATATTTACCATTGAATATGTCAGAATGCGTCTTGGAAATGGTTATATTTAGATATAGTCCCCGTTTAACAGGTCAGTCCTACAACTTTTACCTCATACATGTATTATTAAAAACTTAAAACTATCTATTAAAATGTTGACTAAAGGATAAAACATGTTGCAAAGAAAAGAGAAATCTAAACATTTGCAATAATCTGGCAGACATAAACACTCAATACTGATTCATCTTTTCAGACATTATGTTGTTTTATGGTGATTTTTCCTCCAAAAAAAAAAGTTCTGCAAATGGCCACCAAAAAACAAAACATTTGCAATGTAAAATGTTTTATTTATTTTCTAGCAGACAGTTGTGATTTTAGATAGTAGACAGAGTATGGAGACTATGGACCCTAGTTGGATTACAGCACCACTGCACTGTTCACATATTGGAGTGACCGTCTTGTACCGATCTCTTAATGATGGCTTCAGAACACCACCTTCTCCTCCACATTCAGTGAAGGATCTACATGTACATGTAGGTATTTTTTGAGGACACCTGTTTTTGGGCAACGATATGCCAAAGGCATACTAGTAACCTGAAGGCCTGAGCGGAGGAAGGTTTGGGAGGGGTGAATCCCCCCTGCTGATGGTGGGGGTTCTCACCCTGGAAAATTTGTGAAAATCCATTGCATTTAGAGCTAATCTAGGGCAGAGTCAGTATTTTGAATTTTACTGAGAGGTCAATTTGATCAAGTTTCTCAAACATAACTTTGGAAATTTTTTATACCCCTTTTAAAAAAAAAAGGGAGGTATACTGTTTTGCACCTGTCCGTCCGTGCATCCGTCCATACGTCCGTCCGATGTCTGTTCATGTCATAACTTGAACAGTAGTACTCGGATCTCAATGAAATTAGGTATGGATGTTCACTACTATGAGGACATTAAATAGAGGGTTCCATCGTTTTGTTCGGATTTTCCATTCTAGAGTGTTTCATCTTTGTTTATCTGGAAATGTTGGCATTTTGGTCTGTCTGGGGTCTGTTCATGTCGTAACTTCAACAGTTGTGCTGGGATCTCAATGAAAATTGGTATGGATGTTCACTACTATGAGGACATTAAAAAGAGGGTTCCATCGTTTTGTTCGAATTTTCCATTCTAGAATTATACATCTTAGTTTATCTGGAAATATTGGCTTTATGGTCCGTCTGGTGTCTGTTCATGTCGTAACTTCAACAGTTGCACTGGGATCTTAATGAAATTTGGTACGGATGTTCACTACTATGAGGACATTCAATAGAGGGTTCCATTGTTCTGTTCCGCTTTTCCATTCTAGAGTTATTCATCTTTGTTTTTCTGGAAATGTTGGCTGTTTGGTCCATCCGATGTCTGTTCTGAGGTCATAACTTGAACAGTAATGCTCAGATCTCAATGAAAGTTTGTATGGATGTTCACCACTATTAGGGCATTTAATGGCACATTCAACTGTTTTGTTTTGGTTTTTTGTTTTATAGTTATTCATCTTTGTTTACATGAAAATGCTGATTTTTTGGGTCCATCTGTCTGAGTATAGCAATCATAAGTTATAGATATGCCCACATCAGGCGGTATGCGCTAAGAGAGTATGCACCGGACGACATTCGATCTCTTGTTTTATATGTATGGATTGGAAATGCTTATAAGATATTGTCAGATATCTTTTGGTTCAATGGACTATGATTATCCTGCTTGAAATGAGACTTACCATTATCACTCTAATTCATATAATAGGCTATTTTATAAAATTCAAGTGAGACACATACATACTACATGTAGTACAGAAACAATGTCTATTAAGTTAGTAACTACTATTTATTTCTATGTTAATTTTTCATTTGGTATTATGATATCCCACCTGATAACCAGGTTTATTTGATCAAATTGTTAATGTTCCTGTACTGTATTTGATTGAAATACTGAAGTCTGAAGGCTGAATGATAACAAACCTGAACTCAAACTATTTGAAGTTTTCACAGATGAAAGCTAGATAAAGCCAAACATACTTTACATATGGACAAGACAAACTTAGATCCTATGCGGGATAGTGTCAATAAATTCACCCTTTGAGAACCTCATTCTGCAAATGACAGGCACACTAAACTCAGGCTTGACCAACTATTCCTTTTTTTCTCAAAACTGACTACACAATATAAAAATAAAATTGTAATGTGACAAAACACCAAAACACCCTAAAATCGATGCACGATTCTTATTTTCTTCACTGCCAATTGCAAAATTTTGTTTCCAGATTAGCAGGGTCTCATACAATGGTTAAATCTGGACTTTTGGGGGTCAAGAAACGGAAAAATAACAAAGTTTTATTTGCGTTGTTTATCGTGAATTGTGTGATATGTGTGTAAATAAACAGTTAAATGGAATTTAGTTGGTATGAATTGAACAAGTGACAAAACACCAAAACACCCTACAATCGATGGACGATTCTTACTTCACTGCCAATTGCAAAATTTTGTTTCCAGATTAATCCATTGATATGAACATAAGTATGTCAAATTTCAACAAAAACTTTTTTTTATCGTGATATGTTAACTCACTGATTCACAAATATTCCTGCCACACATAATTTGTACAAGTATGCGATAGTTGAAATTATCTATACACCCATAACCATATTGATCTATCTGCAACTTTTTCTATATGATCCATTGGGGAGCACATAGTATAAAACAGTACTTACCTGGACAAGTCACTTCATTACATATAGATATTTCCTCCGGTTGATCACCTATACAGCCGACACCTACACAGAACTTGAACCTATTCTGTATACCGCCACCACATGATTTACTGCAGACTCCCCACGCAGTCCATTCACTCCAGTATGCTTCAGCTGCAATGTAATACATCAACAATCAGTTTCATAATAATAAACTAGAGGTGGGACTGTCCCAGTGGGATTAAGGATACCCCACCCCCCCGGCAATTGGACTACATTAAGGTAGCTATATTAACATATTTGTGGAAAAAAAACCACAACAAATACAAGCACAGAAAAAATTATGCATGATGCAAAAAGTTGAAAAAGGAGGTTAAAACAAGTCTGATCGAGTTCATAATCACAAGTGCACAGGTTCGCATAGTGGTAAATATCTCGGCCAAGTTTAAAAAACATTGACTGAAAAATGTTGGAATACAAGCCTTGACAATATTATGAATGTTGCAAAACTTTCTAAGTAAAAATGGGGGATAAATCCACTAAAAAAAGTCTGACAGACCTCACTATCACAGATGCCCATGGTATAAATATCTGTGCCATATTTAAACAAGGGTTGCACATCAAAGATGGGTTTTTTAATGAATTTCTGAAAAAAACGATGGCTCCTATCTGGAGGTCACCCCGCAGATCCATATGAAGTTTGGTGATGATCCGATGAGGATGTGGTTTGTAGGGTGCACCGAAGGATTTAATCATGCAAAGAGAAAAATTCAACATGGCCGCTGGCAGCCACGTTTTTCATGCCTGTAAATTTTCAAAACAATTCTCCAATAAAAGGTGGGCTGCATGGTGTGCTGATGGATTCAAATTGAAATCCGTGTTTTTTAACGTCTTTCCAAAAGAAATGATGGCTCCCATCTAGAGGTCACACCGAAGATCCATATGAAGTTTGGTGATGATTGGATGAGAGATGTGGCCTGTAGGATACGTGTGCTAACGGAATTTGTTGATGGACAGAGACCCTGCCAATTTGGGGATATAGAGAAACTAAACTAAAAAAGAAAAAGAAAGAAGTTCTAAAGAAATTATAAAACATGTTAATTTGATGATAAAGAAACTTTCCAGACAAGATGTAGTCCAGTCAACATAGGGTTTGACCAAGACAAAATTTGTATATAAATCATTTCATCATTTTTAGAATCAGTACACAATTCCGATCAACATATAAAAAATGCTCTACAAGATCTGTGAGGAATGTTTCATAATCGAGCATATTCTGGGGGTACCCAATATTGGCAAATTCAACGATTATCATTAAGGGTATGGCTAGGTATGGGGGGTATTTCGTGACAGTTTTTTCAAATGTGTACTCTTGCCACATGGATCACCAGTCACGGAATATCATTACGCTCAAAATCAAAATGGCATCCAAAATGGACAAAATCGAATTAAATTTACATTTTGGGCAAAATTGAATAGCTAGTCCTATAAGATCAAATTATGCGATGAAGAATGCTTTCAGAGTATGAGACAAACTTTTGATCAGAGATGTATGAATTCTCTCCAATGTTTCTCAAGAGAGAAAAAACGAATGCAGGGTCTCATACAATGGTTAAATCTGGACTTTTGGGCGTCAAGAAACGGAAAAATAACAAAAGTTTTATTTGCGTTGTTTATCGTGAATCGTGTGATATTGTTTTTTCAAATGTGTACTCTTGCCACATGGATCACCAGTCACGGAATATCATTACGCTCAAAATCAAAATGGCATCCAAAATGGACAAAATCAAATTAAATTTACATTTTGGGCAAAATTGAATAGCTAGTCCTGTAAGATCAAATTATGCGATGAAGAATGCTTTCAGAGTATGAGACAAACTTTTGATCAGAGATGTATGAATTCTCTCCAATGTTTCTCAAAAGAGAAAAAACGAATGCAGGGTCTCATACAATGGTTAAATCTGGACTTTTGGGCGTCAAGAAACGGAAAAATAACAAAAGTTTTATTTGCGTTGTTTATCGTGAATCGTGTGATATGTGTGTAAATAAACAGTTAAATGGAATTTAGTTGGTATGAATTGAAAAAGTGACCTTTTCTAAAAGCAGAAATATATGTGCTCAGTGCAGTATCACGAATGTGACCGATCATCATTTATTTTGACATCTACGGACATGATAAAACCTTTCTAAATCAACTGCTATAGGACAGTATGATATATATTCATATATTTTGATATATGACATGGCCCATACTCCAAGCATACGTCATGTTGGTGGTTTTTTTTTACCCCTTTACTCCTAAACAGAATCCACCAAAAATGCACGCTGGTACTTCCAGAAACTATGTCAGTTTTCATATTTTGCGCACAGATCTCGTGGAGGATTTTTGATATGTGGTGTGAAAAAGATCGAGCACACCATGAACATAATTTCAATTCTGTACAAATTTTGTCTAGGTTAGGCCATATTTCTCGTATTTTGACTGGGCTAATGAGGCCTAAGCAGACTGAGGTCCACAAAGGGTGAATTTACTAATGCTAGCCTGTTGTGCAGGTAGCACGACTAAATTCACTTGTTGGGGACCTCATTCTGCACCATATTTTGAGGCCTGAAAGATGCCAGCCATGTTGATTTCAATTGACCAACCAATGGAAATGATGAAAATGAGGTTTCTCTGCAACTTGATCAATGCTTGATTGACAGGTGCTCGTTTCCAGGACATAATTGTTGCTTTCAAAGAACTTATCTAATTTTACAGAAATATATTGGGGAAACTAGACGTTTTTGACAAATGCTAGGATTAAATAATAAGAAATAACTCTTGTTTAGATTAAGTTAATGAGTTATAGCAAAATAGTTTAAAGACAAATTTACTATAAAGTTCTAAGCATTATAGAATTTTTCGTCAAAGTCTTTTGTTATAAGCTTAATCTAAAAATTGCTTTTTCTTAAAGGGAAGCAAGGCACTTGCAATGTGTTAATATGCAAAACATTCTGTAAAAACATCACCACTAAGAAGAACATGGAGAAATAGATAAACTTTGTTCTTATATCCATTATTGATAGTTCTCCAATAACAAAATTTTGTTTAACCCTTTACCCAACAGAAGGGCCCTGTGCCAATGCATTCTCTTATATATGCGAGTCGACCATAGGTCGCCTCGAGTCGACCATAGGTCGCCTCGCATATATAAGAGAATGCATTGGCTTAACACATTAAAAATTATAAAATTGTTAAAGAATGTAAGAAAAAATGATAAAAAAAGATTTTTTTTAGGCCAATGCATTCTCTTATATATGCGAGGCGACCTATGGTCGACTCGCATATATAAGAGAATGCATTGGCACAGGGCATAACTGTAACTATCACAATGTGGTCAAGGAGCCGGTTCCAATGATATCAATATTTGTATGGTTCTATTGAGACAGACCGAAGATATTTTAGGCTGTTGAAGCTTTATTTGGCCAGTTTTGGCCGGTTTGTTGGGTAAAGAGTTAAACCATTGTTATGTTAACAAAACTGTTACAGTGATTTGTAGTAGTAAGTTAAAATATTTTGGTATGAAAATGATTTTCAGAATATTTTTCAATGCTTTGACTTTTTCAACTTTTGATTAAACTTTGGTTTCTCTTTGGACTAAATGGACTTTTATCGGTAATTCCACTTTAAAAGTAATGTTTACATAACAATGGATTTGACATGTGAAATCTCACTATTGGAGAGATATTAACAATGAAAATAAGAACAAAGTCAGTCAATATTGTCATGTACAGTAATGCTCTAAATAATCGACTCATTAACCACAGAAGAATTATGGGTAATTTTTCAGGATTTAGTCATAAATACGACTTGTTGCCATTCATCGGAAAGCTCTCACTGAGAGCTTTTCGATGAATGGCAACAAGCCATATTTCCGACTAAATCCTGAAAAATTACCCATAATTCTGCTGTGGTTAAGGAGTCAATTATTTAGAGCATTACTGTACTTGTCGATGATAGTTGTTTTACAGACTTTAATTCTGTTTCGCATGAACCCATACTGAAAGCATTGAGTCCCTTTAAATTATCAACGCCTTTATATCAAACCTCGACAAGTATCAGCATTGCACACTTCAATGTCTCTTGTTCCAGCATCGCCAACCTCACAGATATTAATGCCGCCGTTGATTGCTCGGACACAGAATCTAAATCGATCTCTGGACCCACCACCACAAGAGACTGAACAGCTTGCCCATGTCGACCATTGAGTGTAAGAACCGTTCACTGAAATACAAGATTTAACCCTTTCAAGATGGGAGCTGCAGCATTAAAGCCAGTACATTCTCTTATGGGAGCCTCGCATATATAAGAGAATGCACTGGCTTATAAGGTCAAGGTATGTTGTTCCCTATGGGAAACTCGCATATATAAGAGAATGCATTTGCACAGGGTTTTCGCAAAATTTCAGGAAGCTCCAGTCATGGAATGGTTAATTCTGTTTATGTCAACCATTCAATGTAATACCATTCACTGAAATACAAGACCAAATGCTTCGATCATTAGTGACGGTATTGTCTGTTTATGTCAACCATTCGGTTTGACAACCATTCACTGAAATACAAAACCAAATTCTTCACATGTCAAACATTCTGTGTAACATACACCCATCAACTGAAATACAAGGTAAAATTCTTCATAAGTGACATCTAATTAAATACTTTAGCTTTTCTGAAACTAATAGGAGAATATTAGATAGTAATATGGATGTACAGTAATGCCCTAAGTAATCGACTCCTTAAACACAGCAGAATTATGGGTAACTTTTCAGGATTTAGTCGGAAATATGGCTTGTTGCCATTCATCGGAAAGCTCTCGGGGAGAGCTTTCCGATGAATGGCAACAAGCCATATTTCCGACTAAATCCTGAAAAGTTACCCATAATTCTGCTGTGTTTAAGGAGTCGATTACTTAGGGCATTACTGTAGTTATTAAATACATAAATCATACCTGGACAGCCTGCTGTGCCACACATTTGTGTTTCTTGTCCAGATGATATGCAAACATCGAAACCACCAAATTGTGCCGGGTAACATATACGAGTTCTGATCTGTGTCGCTCCATCACATGTGACTGGACAGACAGTCCATGCTGTCCACTCACCCCAAGTACCATTAACTAAGAAAGACAGAATAATATGAGCATCACAAACATGAATGCTGACCTACATGTACAAAACATAACATCACAACAAAAGTAATAGACAAGGCCAAATAAATCAAATACTGTGTTCTCATGCAGGCACCTCCCTCATCACTTAGGCACCTCCCTAATCACTCAGGCACCTCCCTCATCACCCAGAGAGAGCATCATAAATAAATAAAAATGCTATGTTCTCAGGCACCTCCCTCATCGCCTTGAGAGAGCCTAAATTATTTGCAAATGTATCCAATATTTTTCAAAATGTTCAAAAGCCAATGACGAGTTAAACCACAATTATAAATTAAGATATAATTCTGTTGAAGTTTTAACAGCTAAAATGTCTTAATATGATAACGATACGATATGTATATCAATATGAGGGTAACGATCATCAGTAATATAAGTTAGCAGTCTAGAGGTTTCAAACTTGGAGAAGTCAGCCTCCTATAATCCAGTAAATATTATTCAACACAATAGCCGATTATAAAATGATTATAATGTGCAAGGACACTATTATAATCAGAAAATACAAGTTTAACCCTTTCAGTGCCAAGTCCGATTTTTGTATCAACCCATATACCCTGTCGCCTTGCATATATAAGAGACTGCATTGGCCTAACAATTTTTCATCATTTGTTATCATTTTTTACAAGTTTTTACAATTTAAATAATTTTTTCTTATATTCTTTAACTCCGTCAGTGCAAGGCTTATTTTTTGTAGGTTTAGTGCCAGGGAATCTTACGTTTTTCATGGGCATCAACTTATTACTATGAATACATGGTGATAGTTTTGAGTTATAACATGCCCCAAAGGTTTTATCCAGTTTGTTTTTAAATTCGCTATAGCTTGCTAAAGCATACCCAAAAAAAATTCAACTGATTTTATCGGCCCTGGCACTCTACATACCGTAAATTGGCACTGAAAGGATTAAATATACTGTAGTGACATATGCATACTGGTTTATGAGAGAGACATCACTTCTCCCTAGAACAAAATAAGGGAGAAGTGCTGATTGGGTTATTGTCACAAGACATTGATTACATTCTTAACCAGATTTTCAAATAAGTGACAAGTGTAGCTAGCTTTTCCACGGTGATCACATTCGTAGCCAGATATTCATGTGGGCCTAATGAACGAGACTAGTTATATTAATCAAATTTTTGAGTAGAAGAATGAAAAATAATATACATATAAGGCTAGCTAATACTCAGCCAACAGTTGGTCTTTGATGACTTCTTACTTGGCGACCTGCCTTTCTGCTGATCAGTTGAGCATCCAAAACAAGTCATGCAATCTGACAGAAAAGCTGTCAGATTGAGTTCGGTGAAATATACAGAATAGTAATCAGAATACTTACTTTGACTTTGATGCCGGAACGGAAGGGGGGGGTCGAAAAAATCAAACGCATAATTGGAAAATACATGTTTTTTCAACATATAGGAATGAAAAGGAATGTTTATCGCCAGGTGATATCTCTTTATATACGGCTGGTTTTAATCACTTTCTGCTCAAGGTGACAGGGGGCATCTTAACAATATTCAACTTTGCAAATGTTGGCATATCAGTTGCGCATTTCAGAGTGAAAATATGTGATTGTGATTTTTCTGGTAGTTTTATTTTCCAACCAGTATTTAGTGAGAAATAATCTGAAATTCTCTGCTTTGGTCTAAATTAAAATATAATTAAAATAATTTTGGTAAAACATTTAAAGATTTTGAATTTATATAAAGCCATCAGTTGGGACATTTACAACCATAGGGGTTTAGGTTATTATCATAAGTTGAAAATTCCAATAGTTGTAAAGCACGAGATACCAGTTGTAAATTTACTAACCAAGGGGCTACAAATTTGGATTTTTTTTAATTAAGATTTTAGTATTTCTTTCTGATTGATGCTGGTCAAAATTTTAGGTGAAAATTCTAAGCTAGCCCGGCAACCTTTATGACTGGTATCTAGGTGTATCTACGAATGTGATGGCCCTTGAAAAGCTTGCATCACTATTAAAAAACTTTACCTGGACAACTGACAATATTACAGCCTCTGTTCTCATTGAGATCTGTAACGCACACGGGTGTTCCTTGATTCTGTGGAGGAATGCATCGACGTCTTCGAGATTGTATACCAGAGCCACATGTGTGCGAACAAATGGACCATTGTGTCCAAGGTTCCAATGAACCGTCAGCTGAAACACAGAAATGTTGTGTCAAGAATGTAGCAAATAGTGATCAGACTGGAAAATAGATTGCAATGTTGATTTAAATTTCACCCAATATCCAGTGTAAAGTATGATGTTTTTATGCTAAGACTGATATATTTTCATGCTTTCGGTAAAATTCTTGACTAACAGTACACAATGTTTAAAACCTTTGAACAATGAGATACCTATAATAGTTCCTAACAGTTGGAAAACTTGAGATTCCAGTTGGAAAATCCAATCCCAAATTGGAGAGAACAGAATGGAAATTATACTGAAACTGAGGGAGAATTCTATAAGTTTTAACCCTTTACCCAACAAACCGGCCAAAACCGGCCAAATAAAGCTTCAACAGCCTAAAATATCTTCGGTCTGTCTCAATAGAACCATACAAATATGGATATCATTGGAACCGGCTCCTTGACCACATTGTGATAGTTACAGTTATGCCCTGTGCCAATGCATTCTCTTATATATGCGAGTCGACCATAGGTCGCCTCGCATATATAAGAGAATGCATTGGCCTAAAAAAAATCTTTTTATAACACTTTTTACCATTTTCTTACATTCTTTAACAATTTTATAATTTTTAATGTGTTAAGCCAATGCATTCTCTTATATATGCGAGGCGACCTATGGTCGACTCGCATATATAAGAGAATGCATTGGCACAGGGCCCTTCTGTTGGGTAAAGGGTTAATTTGGCCCATTATTCTCTTGAAATGTATACAAGCACAAGCAACACATCTGGTATACTCAATCACCTCTTTTGAGAATTGGTCCTTTGTGCTCATAGTGGTATATATAGTTTTCAATTTTTTTGAATAGGTTTACTTACATTTACATGTGATGTGTATGGATTATAAAATTTCTTGTGCCACGACTGAAAACATCCTGTTTTTAAGGAAAAATTTTCACAGCTGACCAAATTAATTTACAGTAACTATTCCCTCATGTATCAGGTAGCTTATTATTGCCGCCAGTAAGTGTGTAATATCTCATTACTTTCACTGTATGGATTTGTTTAGATATCAGTTTTGTAAGAAGCAGATGAGAAAACAGAGGTTAGATATATCTAATGTGTATACAGTAGTCTGAAGAACCATCAGAGAAATAGACAACACCTTGATAGAAATGACACCTGGCAAACAATCCATGATGTATAACTCCTGAAAAAAATTTGGGCATGGCTGTTTTTCATACTCATCCAAAATATTCATGAGTTGAAGCAATGATTTAAATTTGGTCAAATTTAGTTAAAGTTATCTGGCTTATTATGTCCATACGCTGTGAACTAGACACTTGGTTAACAATCCAGGATGTATAACTCCTGAAAAACATTTGGGCATGGCTATTTTTCATACTCATCCAAAAGATTCATGAGTTGAAGCAATGATTCAAATTTGGTCAAATTTATTTAAAGTTATCTGGCTTATTATGTCCATACGCTGTGAACTAGACACTTGGTAAACAATCCAGGATGCATAACTCCTGACTAAAATTTGGCAGAACTGATTTTCAAAAGTAGAAGTCAAGGCTCGAATTTGGTCAAAATTGGATTACGTTTGTTAAAGTTATGTCACGAAATAGACAACCGATAATCAATTCAAGAGGCATAACACCTAAAAAAAAAATTCAGGCAGGACTGGTTTTCAAACACGACCAAGAGATTCATGAGTAATTGAAGCAATAATTCAAATTTGATCAAAATCGGATCAAGCAGCTAGAAATTATTTCAGTGCCAAGTCTGAGTTTTGTATCAACCCATATTTCCTTGATCATTTTTCAAATTTATTGATTATTATAATCAATAAATTTGAAAAATGATCAAGGAAATATGGGTTGATACAAAAATCGGACTCGGCACTGAAAGGGTTAATATCAATGTGATACTCACTGGGACATGTGTCAAAGTTACACCCAATGACTTCAAAGTTGGCAGAGAGCTCGGTGCAAAACTCAATGCCGTTGTTCTGAGCTGGATAACATATCCTCTCACGTCTCTTTGATCCGCCGCCACAATCCTCACTGCATTGGGACCACGGTGTCCACTCTCCCCAGAATGCGTTAGCTAGAGGTGAAATTAACAGAAAGGAATCAATCAGAATGGAATAAAATATCAGAGAAACTGGTAAGTAGTAAGTACAGTAAGGCTCTAAATAATCGACTCCTTAACCACAGCAGAATTATGGTAACTTTCAGGATTTAGTTGGAAATATGGCTTGTAGCCATTCATCGGAAAGCTATCAGTGAGGGTGAATTTAGTGATGCTAGCCTGCACAGCGTCACTACATTCACCTTCTGGAGACCTCATTCTGCTTCTGCCTCATCTTCTCTGGAAAGTATCTTTATTATCAAGTTTTATTAGTTTCTTTAGAAACTTCTTTAGAAAGATCTCTTTTTCTTTTTTAGTTTAGTTTCGCTATATCCCCAAATTGGCAGATGACACAATGCATAATAGAGGTGCCCAATGGGTACATGCACATCACCATCTGGGAATTTAAATATGAGTCTTGGTCTCCCACAGCAAATGAAGCAATGCAGAATAGGTCCACAAATGATGAATTTAGTGATGCTAGCACGTTGTGCAGGGTAGCATTACTAAATTCACCCTCTGGTGACCTCATTCTGCAAATGTCCTGCACCATATTCTCAGGCCTGTTGATACCAAGACCTCTTCCAATACAATATGTGTTATATGTAAAATATGCCTGTTATAACCCTTTCTATACTAAATGGATTCTCCCATCGAATTATAAAAGTGTACATTGGAATGGTCTATTATTCATTTGGAGGAGTGTTCAGGAAATATAAGCAGGTGACAGACAAAAACAACAGATAAATCAAGTGCAGAATAAATCATATTCATTGGTGGGA
Source organism: Siphonodentalium dalli (assembly GCA_032622095.1). NCBI lineage: Eukaryota > Metazoa > Mollusca > Scaphopoda > Gadilida > Siphonodentaliidae > Siphonodentalium > Siphonodentalium dalli. The sequence goes on from CP136061.1 coordinate 226,618,858, forward strand.
AATCTTCAGATATTATTATCTTAACATTTCCTAAGGGAACTGCTCTTCAATGAGTATTTAGTAAGTTAACCCTTTATATACTAAATACTCATTGACAAGTAGTTCCCTTAGGAAATGGATCAGATAACAAGTTCCTTATTGTACCAAGCGTGTTAGAGCAAGTAATTGGTTAATCGCTATATAAAATTGGTCATTATTATTATAATTTTCTGAACATTTCCCACCAAAGAATATGAATCCTGCTACAATTATTTTAGCTTTTTGTCTACCTGTCTCACTGAGACCTTTCCGATGAATGGCAACAAGCCATATTTCCGACTAAATCCTGAAAAATTACCCATAATTCTGCTGTGGTCAAGGATTCAATTATTTAGGGCACTACTGTACATGCAGCCTGTTCTGGTTACGCTGACCTCAATAATTGATTGTCTGTATAACTAATTAGGTTTCAATAATTTGCTCTAGTGAGTTATGAATAATAAGCACAGTCATAGACAATGTTTTGTCCATGGCAGGCCATGAAATAGTGTGTCTGTCATTTGCAGAATGAGGTCCACAGAGGGTGAATTTAGTGATGCTAGCCCACTGTGTGGGGTAACGTCACTAAATTCACCCTCTGGGGACCTCATTCTGCAAATGACAAGACACTATTTCAAGGCTTGGTCCATGGACAGACAAGCTTATTCCATTATCCCCCCGCACATCATTTTAGCGGATGGGAGGGTGGATATTTAAAATCACCAAAGTGAAAGAACTAGTATTCAGTAATTCCCTAAATAATCGACGCCTTATAACCACAGCAGAATTATGGGTAATTTTTCAGGATTTAGTCGGAAATATGGCTTGTTGCCATTCATCAGAAAGCTCTCACTGACCAATGAATGGCAACAAGCCATATTTCCGACTAAATCCTGAAAAATACCCATAATTCTGCTGTGGTTAAGGAGTCGATTAATTAGGGCATTACTGTACCTGGACATCCAGCTGTGTTACAGTCCTCAAACTCATTCAGATTAGTGACACAGATTGGAAAACCTCCATTTTGGGCTGGAATGCAGACACGAGTTCGTCTCCGACTACCTGCGCCACAAGATGCACTGCATAATGTCCACGCAGACCAATCCAGATAGAATGCATCAGCTGTGAAAAGATAAGAATTAGAGGATAAACATGCTGTCTGGTGTGATTTTGGGACTACTAGAAATTGTGCTCCACTCCATGAAAATATAGTTCTATATTTCGAAGAGAAATAAACCAGCCAGTGCCAAAGGATTTAGTGATGCAAAGAGTAAAATCCAAGATGGCTGCTGGCAGCCATGTTTTTTGGCCGAATGACCCCAAAATGACTCGTTCCCATCTGCATGTCATTGTTAACATCCATGACAAATTTCATGATGATCCGATAAAAGGTACAACCTGTAGCCCATGCCAAAGAATTTAGTCATGCAAAGAGTAAAATCCAAGACGGCTGCTGGCGGCCAGGTTTTTTGGCCAATTGACCACAAAATGACTCGTTCCCATCTACATGTCAATATTAACATCCATGACAAATTTCATGATGATCAGACAAACCTTACGGCCTGTAGCCTGAGCTAATGGATTAAATTTTGAAATCCAAGATGGCCACTTCCCGGCCATGTTTTTTGCCAAATGACCCCAAAAGGACTCGTCCCCATCTACATGTCAATGTCAACAGCCATGACAAATTTCATAATGATCTGACTAAAGGTATAACCTTTAGCCTGTGCTAATGGAAATTGTTGACAGACGTCTCCACACACGCACACAGACGACGGATACCAAGCCATGGCAATAGCTCAAACTTTACAAGTAACGTTGAGCTAAAAATGGTTCTGTAACGTTTTTTTGATGTTTGTTCATATACCAGTAACAAAACGTACAACTGTGACATAACTTGCAATATTCTTTTTGTTTATGGCCTTTTGTTTAAATTTACAGTTGGGCGAGGTGCTAGTCACCATGAAAATTACAAAGTTGCCAGCGAAAATTGGAAAAAATGCCGCCAAAAATTAATGCTAATTTACTGGTCTTACAAATGCAAACTGTGATTACACACAATTATCGACGGTTTCATAAGGGTGTTTAACACATCGATTAATCTGATATGGAAGCTCACACCTGAGTGTGATTGCAGACAGCTGTGAAAACATCATCAGGTGTCCTCAATATTAATATGATTTTTGTGATTTTGACATTACCACACATTACAATGGAGATCACAATTCAAATGTCTCACACTGTATTAGTTCATCAGGATTTTGTTTTGTTTTGGTTATTGTTGGCATTTTTTAAAAACCGCTGATAAAAAAAAGAGGAAATAAAATGCTGCCATTCTCTCAAAATTATGAAATAAAATGCTGCCATTCACAATCATATTTGGGGATTATTCATAGTTATTTGGACTGTTTTCATAATTTTTATTTACATATTACATCTCTCCTGTTGTTGTTGTATATCGACTACAGATATCGACTTCTATTTTGTAATACACTCTTCGCCCTAGAAAAGACCACTTTGCCTTATTTTTGCGGCAGGGAGTAGTCACTTCGCCCTGAAATCTGGTCTAGGCTGATTCCTGAGATACAGACTACTACAGTAATGCCCTAAATAATTGACTCCTTAACCACAGCAAAATTATGGGTAACTTTACAGGATTTAGTCGGAAATATGACTTGTTGCCATTCATCGAAAAACTCTCACTGAGAGCTTTCCGATGAATGGCAACAAGCCATATTTCAGACTAAATCCTGAAAAGTTACCCATAATTCTTCTGTGGTTAAGGAGTCGGTTATTTAGGGCATTACTGTACCATTATTATTTTGAGGTGTTTATTTTTAATCACTCTATGAGCAGTGTGACCAACCTGGGCAGCTTTGTTGATTACAGATCTGGTCTTCTGTCGCATCTGTGAAACAAACATCAAATCCCCCATTCTGTGCACGGATGCACAACCTTGTACGAGATTGCGTGCCACCGCTGCAATTTCTTGTGCACGTTGACCAACTGCTCCAAGGCATCCACAACCCATTAACTGTTGAAGAAGGAACGCTGTTCTATTAATCATATATTCATCTGGGAAATGTTCAGGAGAAATAAGAAGACGACAAGCAGACAAAAGTGCAAGAAGGATTCATATTCACTGGTGGGAAATGTTCAGATAATAATGACCTACAACCGTTTGTTGAACTTATTTTCTGAACATGTTCCTAAGGTAACTATTCGTCAATGAGTACTTAGTAAAGAAATCGTAAACATTATATACTCATTGGCAAGTAGTTCCCTCAGAAAATATTCCAATTATAAGGCCAAATAAATAAAAAAATATGTGTTCTCAGGCACCTCCCTCATCATGGAAATGTTCATTTAATAGTCAGATGGAAATTAAATTTCTTCTTTTTGCTGAGTGGTTTCCTTACATACAGTAATGCTCTAAATAATCGACTCCTTAAACAGCAGAATTATGGGTAACTTTTCAGGATTTAGTCGGAAATATGGCTTGTTGCCATTCATCGAAAAGCTCTCAGTGAGAGCTTTCCGATGAATGGCAACAAGCCATATTTCCAACTAAATCATGAAAAGTTACCCATAATTCTGCTGTGGTTAAGTAGTCGATTAATGTGATACATTGATGGAAAGAGCTCTTAGAGCTCTTTCCATCAATGTATCACATTATTATAATCAATAAATTTGAAAAATGATCAAGGAAATATGGGTTGATACAAAAATTGGACTTGGCACTGAAAGGGTTAAACAACAAGCCCAGGAGCTTATGCTAAGTTTTTGTTTCCACGCCTCCTCTCCATTAAGTGGGGGGGTCAGATGCGAAGGATTGGAAAGAAAAAAAATATAATGTTGGAGAGATACATCATACATGTGTTGATAGTGTCAATAGAGATGGAGGGAGAGGGAGGGGTTTGAACCTACGTCATCTGGCCAATTACGTATGTTATTACAGACTGGATAATCGCACATCCCCCAAAAACGTTTTGAGTGCTGCATGCATATGAACTAAAAACTTACTCTGATCACAGGGTCTAATAATATTTCATTTCAGCCTTTTATCATTTCAAGACTTCTGCCCATAAAAAACAACAATATTATATTAACCTTTTCAGTGCCAAGTTCGATTTTTGTATCAACCCATATTTCCTTGATCATTTTTCAAATTTATTGATTATAATCAATAAATTTGAAAAATGATCAAGGAAATATGGGTTGATACAAAAATCGGACTTGGCACTGAAATGGTTAAACTTACCAGGGCATCCGAATGTGCCACAACCTCTTGTCTCTGACTCGTCTGTGACACAGACGTCTACTCCTCCAAGCTGAGCTCTAACACAATCTCTCGTCCGAGTCTGAATGGCACCATCACAGCTAACTGGACAAACAGACCATGATGTCCACGGCATCCAAAACCCGTTAACTGAATAAAATAAAATTAGACATTTTTAATTCTTTCCAATCCACCAGGCATAGCATAATATTGACTGGTCCCCTGACTATAAACCTTGCCAGCGCTATGCTTATATAGGTCATCGTTACTGAAGACAAGTATGGACCATTATCATTTTGGATTTCCGGGCAGAAACCTGCCCGTGACTAATATAGAAGAGCTCGTGCTTATTATATGAAGTGATTTGCTTCTTGTGTAAGTTTGACTAGCTTCTGCCAATCTCTAGTTGAAATAAGTGATCAAAACTTATTCTTTTGATATCACAATTGGTATTTGTGAAAGGATGTATTAGATGTGTAATCTATTTTTGTAGAATACATGTGGTGAAGTATTATATTTTAATGGGTATAACACTGTGCTGCTGTTGACTCTCCGTCGTTATATTTGGATCCATGATGTAAATGATGTCATCTACTCAAATATGGAGGATGGTCCATACTGGACTATTGGATGTGGGCATGGTATAGAGCAATAGCGGGCTGTTCTGGAGATGAAAACAAAAATGTTTGTATGTAATACCACAGTACCACTAATAAAGGGACTCACAGCCTCAACTGTGGGTACGTCTGAAAAGTCATGAAAACAACTATCATCAACATGTACTCTCAGACCCCAAATAAACATGCAATTCCCCCCCCCCCCCCCCCCCCCCCCCCTGCACGCTGTTTATTTGAATCTGCACATTAATTTATTTTTCAGTAAAATATTCTGCATGAAAAGTGAATTGTCAAATTAATCAACAAACAAAGTTTTTGCCCCAGCAAAACAGTGCTTCACTTCAATTTATGAGAAACACTTTAAAAATTTAATACCTCACTCGCTTGAGGGGAATTGCCTAACGATAATAAATGTGTGAACCAAATGTATTTGGACTGTTCCCCTCCCCACATGCTTTTAAAAGTGGACTCATCGGGGTTCCGATTAGCTGGCGTATTCATGACGTTTGTGCACAAGATCATCAGGATTATCTCATTATTAGGGGAATGCACCACATGCTTACCAGAATACACATTCTTTACTGTGGGGCTCCATTTAGGCATCAGATATTTTCATTTTTAACTCTTTCATGACAGGAGCTGCACTGGTGCAGCATTATAGATCCTGTGCCAGTGCATTTTCTTATATATATATGCAAGTCTCACATAGGGAGCCTCGCATATATAAGAGAATGCTTTGACTTACAAAGTCAAGGTAAATATTGTTAACCTGATGTATTCTCTTATATATGAGAAGCTCCCTGAAAGGGTTAATATTTTCCCAACAAGGCCACGAAAGGGTTAATAATCCCAACAAGAGCATCACCAGGGCGTGACAGAATATGCCTGTGGTAATTCCAACAAAGGGCAATAACTCTGGTGAAAATTATCAGGCGAAACCCAAATACGAACTTCACCTGTATTTTTGGGCTAGTAAACTCACATACCAAATTTCAATTCATTTAGTTCAGATTTACTAAAGTTATCATCTGGAAATGAAAATTGAGTGCAAATTCCAATAAAAAGGACCATAACTCTGGTAAAAATTGGCAGGCGGAATCTGAATTCTAACTTAGCCTGTATACCAAATTTCATTCCATTCAGTTGAGATTATCTAAAGTTAGCATCCTGTAACCAAAAGTGAACAGATGGACAGACAGATGGACAGAACAGAAAAAATGGACATATTCTAAAACAACACAATACTGCCATAATCCAACAATTTATTAGAGGTTTATAATAGTTTTGAATTATTGAAAGTGTAATTAAATTTTACTTATTTGGGAAGCTTGGTCTATAATTAAAGATGGACTTATAATAAAACATCGGGACCTCAATACGCACTGTCTTTCCAAGGGTAATTAATGCTGAACTGATTGATGTTCACAGGATACACAGGATATAGAATAATACTCTAAGTAATCAACTCCTTAACCACAGCAGAATTATGGGTAACTTTTCAGGATTTAGTCGGAAATATGACTTGTTGCCATTCATCGGAAAGCTCTCAGGGAGATGCAACAAGCCATATTTCCGACTAAATCCTGAAAAGTTACCGATAATTCTGCTGTGGTTAAGGAGTCGATTACTTAGAGCATTACTGTAGAATCCAGTTAATTATGCTTTCAATGTCCGATTGGCATTATTATTGTCCGGTTCGATAGCAAAAATATGTCGCCCAGAGGTTTCAGATTGGGAGAAGTAACTTCTCCCTGTTGTGTTATTGGGGAGAAGTGGACTGTTATCAGGGAGAAGTAGCAATAGCATAAGTTCAGTTTACACCCCAACATCACCACTCTATGGTCCAATAAGTATTATGCAATATAATAGCCCATTCATAAAACCATTATAGTGATTAAGAACACCATTATAATCAGTAAATATTCTATAAATATGATATTGGGACATATGCATACTTGTATATGAGAGAGGTCACTTCTCCCTGGGACAACAATAGGTAGAAGTGGCACATTTTAGGAAGAAGATGTCTCTCAAGTCGCCCTTTAGGCTGGTCCCTGGTTGATAGTCTGCTATGCTTCACAGACGAAGTTCAAAGTTGAAAGTTTTTCAATCTAAATGGTTTACCTCCCCCCATACTTCCATGAGAACTTACTTGGGCAAGTTCTGTCAATACAAACACCATTTTCAGATTCATTAGATATGCAGATTTCGTCGTCTCCACCAAACTGAGCTGGAATGCACACCCTCGTCCTTGTGTTTGTTCCTGCGCCACATGTCGCTGAACACGATGACCAGTCACTCCAGTCTAAGTAGCGTGCAGGAACTAGAAAAAGAATAATAAATAGACCATAAATGAAAATTTATCGTTATATCATACCCTATCTACTGATAAAATTTCTCCCAGATATAAGTTATTTATCGTATGCTCAATGATTATATTATCGATAAATTCACTGACAGATAATAATCCTTTCCCAAACTGTGACTCAGGGTACACCGAGAGATGTTATTTTGATTTAAATTTAATGTTGCTAATTTAATAAAAAAAAAAAATTTATTAAATTGAGCATGAAGGTCAATCTAAAAAAAATTTGAATGTTTAAAAGATTAATATGTGTGCCTCTCCGCCACCTGTTTCAGCTAGAAATTTTTACATAACCCAATTTTAAGACTCTAACCCTTTGAGTGCCAGGTCGATTTTTGTATCAACCCTGTGCCAATGCATTCTCTTATATATGCGAGTCGACCATAGGTCGCCTCGCATATATAAGAGAATGCATTGGCTTAACAATTTTTTTTTTTTTTTTTTTTTTTATTTATTTATTTATTTTTTTACAATTTTAATATATTTTATTATATTCTTTAACATACTTATTGTGTAGGTTTAGGGCCGATTAGATCGGCCCCTGGCACTCAAAGGGTTAAATGGCTTGTTGTCTATGAAGGCATAATAACATAGTCCTATAAGAGCTACATATTTTATCGCAAAGTGTTAACCAGATGCGTAATTCAAACCAAAATTATGTACAAACGCAAACACCATAACGCATGACATTTCAGATAAGTAAGCTTATACACTGATGTTGCGAAGTACTCAGATATGCCATAAACATCCGTTTTTCGATTGATCTATGAGCCTATAGATCGATCAGTAGACGAATAACATACTGTGTAATTCCGCGAAGCGGATTATACTAAGTATGTTATTCATCTACTGATTGATCCATAGGCTCATAGATCAACTGAAAAACGACGTTGATGGCTTATAATTACAACAATAACATTTTATTTTCAACTATCTACTATTAATGCATCTCAGAAAATTAATTTCCACAACAGGATTTTCCGTTGGATGATCTCCAAATTTGGTTGATGGGCTGAAAACAAATTGGACGAAATTGTCAACGACCAAGCAAACTTTCAGAAAATAAATATTTACATCTCAACTTCAATTTTCAGCAATAAACTATCCATGATAACAAAAATTACTTGTTAGGCTACGATTTACGTTTAAAATGACTCAATAATTATCAACACACACAGAATCGAATCCGAAGCGATTTGATAGGTATCTCCGGTAAATTATTAACTCCAGACTCCAGCCCGATGTAATTTGTAAAAAAATGCCCTGCTCACATCTAATATTGTCGTGACAAATACCATGTCATTACCATTGTTATGAAGCAGATAAATGTTAATAGGGTTGTAATCGGGTAACACATTCTATTTATTCCCAATAAAATTATCCATGTTCATCAGCCTGTTGATCAGTCTGATTCATGATAATTTGTGTTCACAGTAACTATACACGTTGTCATGGACGCTCTTTCGAAAATTGGACAAATGAAAAACGCGGCACGACCTTTAAGTGTTCAGTCGAGCATTACAAAAACATGAATACAGCTGAAATGAACAGACATAAGTATAGTATAGTGTCCGTAAGAAGCCGAAACATGCAATATAGATATCAACTACTTTTTCAAATGTTTCTAGCATTGAGTTTTCGAGTTGTTTTTTCACTGAAATTCTAATGGAATTCTCGTTCCACGCTTTCGCGTCATCCGGGGACGTCGTGTGGGGCACCGGTTATAGACTCGCCCATTTTTTTAAAGTGTCACTACGCGAATTGGCTCGTCTACTGCAACATCTATGCACTGATAGATCAGGTCACATGCTAGCCTCTCGACCAATCAAATGCTGAAAACGAAAGTAGTGGTAATTATATGAAATTAAAACAGTACAGGAATTTTTGCAGTAATGCTATTTAGTTTGCAAATTGGAGTAATTCGCCGAGCAGAATCGTGGGAACTGTATTTTTTGTCGGAAGGGATGCGCAAAGCAGTTGTATTAACTTTCTTTCCAATAAATTGACCGGTGAAGCCGGTCGCTAATTTTTAAAAACCCTCCCGCCTCCCCTTTTTGTTTTTTGTTTTTGCGGTTATTGTGTCACTCACATGTTTGTATTTGTTACTACTACATCTATTGTATCGGTTTCCTGTAAATAATTATGTTTTTCTAAACAGGTAGCTATTTAACCAATTCCAGTTGTTGTCTTTCACTCTAACTCTGTGGGATAAAAAGTGGTTTATTTCTAATGAACTAGCCAAACATAATTTGTCAGTGAAATCAGTTAGTTGAAATGAAATTAAAAATGCCTTGTCTGAGGGTGCTAATAGGATAGTTTCTCCCTCTTGGTATGCTCCAGGTACACTCCATTGTCATATCAGCAGGTATATACATGTAGTGATCAGTGAATGGTAAGGAACCATTGCTCTAGAAGATCGTATTCGCACCCAAACAAAATAGCCCATAAAACTGTCAATCAAAAAATCAATATTAATTGATTGAAGCTTTTCTGGTGTCTTCGATTCATATCTATTATTTTTAACCCAGAAACTTGCCCCGTGTGCAGCAATGTGTACACTTTAAAAATCCCTACTTTTGTGAAGAAATCACAGGTTGGGCAAAATTCACTGACATATTCAAAATCAATCCTTCTCTGTAATGCTCTAAGAAAGGGTGTGTGTGAGTACTTACTTGGACATTCTTTAACATTACATGCAGAAAACATTGTCTCAGGATTTGTGCAATACGGTATCCCACCATTCTGTTGTTGGATGCATTGCCGCGTTCTCGTCATAGCACCTGATCCACATGTCTCTGAGCATTCACTCCAGGAACCCCATTCAAGCCACCTGGCATCAACTAAAACAAAATAACAATAAAGCACACAGTTTATTTGCAAGCCTTGAAATAGTGTGTCTGTCATTTGCAGAATGAGGTCCCCAGAGGGTGAATTTAGTGATGCTACCCCACATAGTGGGCTAGCATCACCAAATTCAACCTCTGGGGACCTCATTCAGCTTACACCTCAGCAGAATGAGGTCCCCAGAGGGTGAATTTGGTGATGCTAGCCCGCTATGCGGGGTAGCATCACTAAATTCACCCTCTGGGGACCTCATTCTGCAAATGACAGACACACTATTTCAAGGCTTGTTTATTTGATTTTATTTCATGGATTCCTGTCCGCAGTTAATGCAGGCCAGTAGTAAGTTGACATTCATGCTTACGTCGGGCTTTTCGGAGGGACGGGAGATACAGTAATGCCCTAAGTAATCGACTCCTTAAACACAGCAGAATTATGGGTAACTTTTCAGGATTTAGTCGGAAATATGGCTTGTATTGTGTTTAGTAGATCACTAACTACAGTAATACCCTAAATAATTGACACAAAGCTCTCTTTCCGATGAATGGCAACAAGCCATATTTCCGACTAAATCCTGAAAAGTTACCCATAATTCTGCTGTGGTTAAGTCGTCGATTACTTAGAGCAATAATGTACCATTTCATTTTGGATAATCTGGATTTGAGATACCAGTGGTTTTTATTCACAACAGGCAACCGATCATGGGCTCCATTCCCAACTGAAATAGTTAGGTTTTTCCCAATTTCTTAGCCTAAATTTCCCAATACACTCTCTTAGTTTGTAAACAAAATTCAGGTTTTTTTCTTTACGTTTATACAGATTTAAGTCCTCATGCTCTATTCACAAAAAATGAAAACAATAATGAAAGTGTCAATGACACTGTAGCTCAACTTAGGTAGGGGAATAATTTAATGATCTGTAGGGTGTGTCAAAGGATTTAGTGATACTAAGAGTGAAATGCAAGATGGCCACTGGTGACCATGTTTTTTGGCCGAATGACCCTAAAATAACTCGTTCCCATCTTCATCTCAATGTCAACATCCATGATAATTTTTATGACGATCAGTCAAACAGTACGGCCTATAGCCCGCATCAACGGATTCAATTTTGAAATCCAAGATGGCCACCAGTGGCCATGTTTTTTGGCTGAATGACCCCCAAAATGATACGTTCCCATCTACATGTCAATGTCAACATTCATGACAAGTTTCATAATGATCGGATCAGGGATGTGGTCTGTAGGGTGTGCCAAAGGATTTAGTGATGCAAAGAGTAAATTCTAAAATGGCCACCGGTGGCCATGTTTTTTTGCCGAATGTCAACATCCATGACAAATTTCATGAAGATCAAACAAACAGATCGGTCTATAACCCATGCTAATGGATTTTGTAGAAATATTTAGTCATACAAAGAGTAAAATCCAAAATGGCCATTGGTGGCCATATTTTTTTGCCGAATGACCCGAAAATGACTCGTTCCCATCAAGAGGTCACCCCAATGATCCATATGAAGTTTGGTGATGATCAGATCAGGGATGTGGTATGTAGGGTGTGTCAAAGTATTTAGTGATGCAAAGAGTAAAATCACTCCCGTCTCCTGGGATGGACTGGTATTTAAAGGGCTACCCCATGTGTAGACAAATACAATAAGGAAAAAACCAGCCTTATAAGGGACATGAAGAAACAATAAGAGGCAAATGCCGCAAAGGATAAAGGAGACCCCTATAAATGGGCCCAGACACCCAGTAATCCGAGATATGCCATTGTCGATAAGGATTGAGATATCATGGACCGAGAATCTATACTAGAGACCGGGAAGAGACTCTCGCCGAAATAGTCGATTGCACCCCCTTGTAAGATATCCAGAAGAATTTGAATGGATAGAATACTGACATAATCTGACCTATAGGGAACCATACATGCAATTGTAGGGAACCTAGAGTCGCTTTGATGACCAGAGCACACGACAATGCTGTTTATAGAAAGCACCAGAAGAAACATTTATGTGCCAAGATGACCCACTAATGTAGATCCCAATAGGGCCATGCAGTATTAGCGTGTACTAAAAAGGAAACGTTGCATTGACCCTATAACGAGGAAGTAAAGGAATAAGCTATTACCCCATTGGCAGGTGACTGGTCAAAGAAGTCCCCGCCTGCCCACGTGAGCCCAACATTGAGCGAATTACAGGCTTACGGAGTCCGGATGACCGCCGCGAATACCAAAGGAGACACCAACGCGTGGACACTAGCTCGTGCATACAACCAATTACAGAACATCTGTAATAAACCAGTGAATACGTGAACAAGAGAATCCTAATGAATCAGCGATCATTATGGACCATAAGCAGTCAATCAACAATTGACAGGTCTAAATGAATCTCAACAATTGAAAGGTCTAAATGAAGCTACACAAGACAACCGTCGCTGTCAATGTGTCAAGATAATGGGAAGAGAAGAAAGCAGATAGACCGTTTCGAAAGAAAGGCTACTTCTAATCAACTGTCCGCTAAAGTAGTCAACAAGTGGTTCAGCGCTGTATGACCAACCTGATTCCGCATTTGATGCTCACAAAAGGAAATGCGTTTGGAGCCTGGCATTTATATGTTGCACGATTTTGAGAAGGCTTCCATTTCCCAACCTGGCGATATTCAATATGTTGAAATACCGGCTAGCTCCAAAGTTAAACCAACTGAGAAATCACAGGAAACATGCACCGTGATTGTGTACCCCTTCTGAATCGTGAAGATAGGAAATCAGTTGCTTTCTGAAGATGAGCCTATGTCTAGGATGGATTCAGATAGTGACCCATTGTATCAGTACCGCTCTTCGTTATATGACTGACCCATCATCCCAAGATTATTCCTGAAGACTATCGACACAGGCGACACTCTATTCCAGCCATGACCACGACCTCTCAGGCGCCGGAGGGCATATGGAAAGAAGCAACCACATATAAAGCAGGAAGTCTTGAATACCTAGTCCGTTCCCATGTCGCCAGGTTTGCAGTCCGATGGTCTAACCACTCGGCTACAGCGACACTTGTCTGCAACAGAGAACCCTGAACAACTATCTGAGCTCCCTCGTGAGCGCAGTTCTCTTCTTCTTCATTTCTCTTTTGTATGGGTGACCCCAAAGGAATGTCCAAAGCCTTTTCACCTCGGGGATAGAGCTACAGCTTGTCCCGATCCCGATCTCCATCCGTCCGAACTGGCGATGGGTTGTTAGGTGGGGCAGGATCCGAAGCATGCCTCCTACTCGAATGGCATCGTGGAAAAAAAAATTTATTGTGCATTGGGATTCAAACCCGAAGGTACTGGCTGCTGTTAATCAAAAGGCGGCCAGTAACTGGAATTCCAGGACCACGGACATGCAGTTGGCCAACAAGGAGGAAGCATGCTTGGGAATTTCTACCCAGCCCAAGCCCAGCAGGGACCGAAGGCATATAGGATTATAATAGGGACAGGGTGTTCTCACCCCCAGCGGTGCTGACCCCGAGATGGTGACTTGTAGCGATGTACGGCATGGTTCGAATGTTAGGTGAGAATCACACGGCCGTACCTGGGCACGCCAACCCGCCAACAGCCGACCCGAGGGAGCAGATTGACGTCCCGTACGATAGTCCACGGATACCCACAATTTTCTTCTTTTTTCTTTTCTTGTTTGTGTGGTTCTTCTTGGAGGGGCAGCTTGGCTGCGGTGCCCTCACGTTCCGTGTTTGAGGTAACTATCGCCCCGAGTTGCTAAGCCAAGGAGGGGAGCACTATTCTCTAGTGGCCAGTTCTCCGAGGCAGCGGTACCCTCGAAACGAGGAGAACAGCAGCTCTAGGGGAGCTACAGGGAAAGATCTTCTGGATCTGGTTCTTCTTACATCGTATCTGTATATAGAACAGTGCAGGAACCATCTGGTTGTAAACGCACTGGTGCAGGTGCTATCATGGCCGAGTAACGTTATAACCCTGTGTGATTCCAGTAGCTTTCTTTAACGCGCACACTCAGAGGGGTGTACACGGGTCAGCTATCAATGTCAGTGCCAGATCGGGCATCGTACTGCACCCCCGACAACCTACCTGGACAAGTGTTGTAATGGGGGGAAGTCGGCATTTTGCATTCGGATCTTTATTCAGAGATCTTGCATGAGACCTTTCAGTCTGACAAGCTTGGTATCTGACCGAGTTCTGAGAATTGCTAACCATAAAAAACGACACCTGTTATTTTTATGTTGATATAACTAAATCTTGTAGCGACGATACCTTTATCGCACAGGCCAGAGCACGTGGCGCCTCGCTTGGACCCCGGAATACATTTCACATGTATGCAATAGATTCTTGCAATAAAGATGAGCGTCTTTAATCATATCCAAATGTGCATATATCATTCTGTCGTTCGGCGACGAATATAATTATTATGCCATTTTGCATTTATTAAAATTTGGAAAACAAAATAACTATAAAACGGAACGAGTTTCCACACCAATCCGGGATATATTGCATATCCTGACCATCCATTTCACAAGATTTTAATACTGCTTCCGTCAGTTGTACACCTAACTACGACCTCTTATAAATAAAATATTATTTTTAAAAGTATAATACATTTTTCCTTAAAGAAAGCCTGAACACTGAACTATATGGATATATGTCCTGCCTTTGTAAACCATAGTAGAAAATGGGTTAACTTTTTGGTCGTCTACGGTCTACGGATATTGATAAACTGTAGTCAACTTCGACAAACACATCTAGATCATAGGAGACATGTGTGACAGTATTGAAACAGAAAACACAAAGTATTTTGTGAAAGCATGTTGTTTTGATGAGTTCTAGTGACCCCAGTAGTGTTCTTTAACATGCACACACCTAGGTGTGTACATGGGTCAGCCATTAAGTTTTAATTGTCCACACCCGATCGCACAGCATAGTGCACCCACGACAACATACCTGAATAAGTGCTGTAATGGGGAAAGTCGGCATTTGCATTCGGATTTTATTCAGTAATCTCGAATGGGACTTTTTAGCCTGACAAACTTGGTATCGGACCGAGTTCTGATTTCTGTCAGAATACCCTGACCAGGGTGCGATCCCCGGTCCGCTAGCACATGGCTGAGATTGTTACATTGAAGTTGATGCTCCGTTACGAGAATCAAACCATGAACAGAATTATAACACTTGTCAAATATCAATCTCTGTCAATTTATTAAAGTAATAATGACACTACTGTTATTCTTAGGTACCTGTTTTTCCATTGATAAACCAAGATGTAATCAACTTTAAGTTCAAATGTGACCAACACATCTGGATCAGTTGTATTGAACCATAAAACAACAAAGTATTATGTGAAAGAATGTAGTTCATAACATTATGATAGATAGCGTCAGTAGCGATGGTAATTATTGCTAAATAAATGTCCACGCGTAAATAAATTCCCACGAAATTAGGAGACTTCCAGTAGCGAATCATGTGGCATTTTTTATATCTGACAAATTCTATCATACCTTATAGGTGCTATAATAATTACATAGATGTATTGCTCACAATAATCTATGTGCCTCGTAAGGCCTTGAAATGGCGGATGATTATGGCGAAATGTCGATTTTCATATTCGATAAATTTTAAGTCCGCCGCCTGTTTGAAAACACGGACAATTGTATGTTTGAAGCGAAACGGTCCGTGAATTCGAAACAATAATTCTAAAAACGAACGCGAAGGCGACCAGTAATTATTGTATCGATAAATTGAATTTGTTGTCTAGTTGTTAAACGACAAATTCGGAACAATATTCAATTTAAACTTCCGTTCGGTTTCGTAGCAGAAAATAAACTGACAAATTCAATCTGTAAAGTGAGTTATATTGGGACTGCGCATGCGTGACTGATTCCGAGCAAGCCAATGGTAGGCGACCAAAAAGTTAACCCCTTTCTACTATGGTTTACAAATGCAGGACATATATCCATATAGTTCAATGTGAAAGGCTTCCTTTAGCGGAAATATAACTTTGCGCCGTCCGCAACGAGTTCGATAAAATATTCGAGATTATAATGCAAGTTGTGTTCTGTAATTATTCTACACCGTTCAGTCAGATAAGTTCAATCCATGAATGTCATATCCATTGTTACTATAGCCACCATTATTGTGATTTAAGTCTGACAAATAGCCAGTAATTATGGGGGTCACCGGAAGCGGACGATCAACGTAATGTATGTCATCTTTCTTGGCGACAACGTCAACAAGAATAGTTCCGGCTTGTATTCCACTAGAGATATACACTACTATGTATTCAATGGCTGGGATTCCGTTGAATACATGTACCTCACGTCAATGGGTGTGGAATAAATAAATCATACCTGGACAGCCTGCTGTGCCACACGTTTGTGTTTCTTGTCCAGATGATATGCAAACATCGAAACCACCGAATTGTGCCGGGTAACATATACGAGTTCTGATCTGGGTCGCTCCATCACATGTGACTGGACAGACAGTCCATGCTGTCCACTCACCCCAAGTACCATTAACTAAGAAAGACAGAATAACATGAGCATCACAAACATGAATGCTGACCTACAGTAATGCTCTAATTAAACGACTCCTTAACCACAGCAGAATTATGGGTAACTTTCGAGAGCTTTCCGATGAATGGCAACAAGCAATATTTCCGACTAAATCCTGAAAAGTTACCCATAATTCTGCTGTGGTTAAGGGGTCGATTAATTAGAGAATTACTGTACAAAACATAACATCACAACAAAAGTAATAGACAAGGCCAAATAAATAAAATACTGTGTTCTCATGCAGGCACCTCCCTCATCACTTAGGCACCTCCCTAATCACTCAGGCACCTCCCTCATCACCCAGAGAGAGCATCATAAATAAATAAAAATGCTATGTTCTCAGGCACCTCCCTCATCGCCTTGAGAGAGCCTAAATTATTTGCAAATGTATCCAATATTTTTCAAAATGTTCAAAAGCCAATGACGAGTTTAACCACAATTAGAAATTAAAATATATTTCTGTTGAAGTTTTAACAGCTAAAATGTCTTACTATGATAACGATACGATATGTATATCAATATGAGGGTAACGATCACCAGTAATATAAGTTAGCAGTCTAGAGGTTTCAAACTTGGAGAAGTCAGCCTCCTATAATCCAGTAAATATTATTCAATACAATAGCCGATTATAAAATGATCATAATGTGCAAGGACACTATTATAATCAGAAAATACAAGTTTAAATATGCTGTAGTGACATATGCATACTGGCAAGCCTTGAAATAGTGTGCCTGTCATTTGCAGACTGAGGTCCCCAGAGGGTGAATTTAGTGATGCTACCCCGCATATCGGGCTAGCATCACCAAATTCACCCTCTGGGGACCTCATTCTGCTTACACCTCAGCATAATGAGGTTCCCAGAGGGTAAATTTGGTGATGCTAGCCCGCTATGTGGGGTAGCATCATTAAATTCACCCTCTGGGGACCTCATTCTGCAAATGACAGACACAGTATTTCAAGGCTTGCATACTGGTTTATGAGAGAGACATCACTTCTCCCTAGAAAAAAATAAGGGAGAATTAAGTGCTAATTGGGTCATTGTCACAAGACATTGATTACATTCTTAGCCAGATTTTCAAATTCATGTGGGCCTAATGGACGAGACTAGTTATATTAATCAAATTTTTTATTAGAAGAATGAAAAATAATATTTTTTTACCCAAAATATGTATCTCCTATAATGAATATCTTGGACACTGAAACTAATGGTTATATAGTTCTTGCTTGCAAGATTCTAGAAGTCGTTTTAAAAATCGGTACACAATACCTCGAGCATGCGCACTTGTCAAATGCCAATTAATGGCGATTATATCTTTGGACCAATCATGCGAGTCCTTTCACTATAACAGCGATTGAAAGACAAGACCTCATTCATTTTAATTTCTTCCTCCTGTGTGTTTGATGCGTTTGACCGAGTGCGCGGGGCGGGAATGTTGATCCCAACTGGGAGGGCCCTTGCTGTGTTCAGTGTCCAAGATATTTATTATAGGAGATACATATTTTGGGTAAAAAAATATTATATCTCCCTCAAATATATCTTGGACACTGAAACTAATGGTTATAATTAGAATTCTTGAAGAGGAGGAGGCCACGAGGCAGATAATCCGACTATGTCCATGAAACCCACCTGCTGAAGCAGAAAAGACCTACATCCTGTACCAAAAAGATTTCTTGGTACACATGTGCCAAAAAATAGAGCCTCCTAAAGGGAAACACCACGCACGGTACTTCATGTGCCCTACTAGTAATGAT
This sequence comes from Siphonodentalium dalli, assembly GCA_032622095.1. Lineage (NCBI taxonomy): Eukaryota > Metazoa > Mollusca > Scaphopoda > Gadilida > Siphonodentaliidae > Siphonodentalium > Siphonodentalium dalli. Next base: position 226,637,272 of record CP136061.1, read on the forward strand.
CACAGGGTGAAGGTGTCCATGATAAACATTGGTCATAGGCAAGGGGGATAACTCATTCATTCATGTACCTAATAGGATAAAGGAACCTACCCCACCCCTCCTCCTTAGAGGATGAAGCAGCACTAGCACGACATCCAGAGGATGTTGACTGGCCCATAATACATGCAAAAGGGGCAACGAGGGGAAAACACGGTTATGACACCCCCACCCCCCCCCCCCCCCCCGCCAGAAAACCTGAATCAATACTCAGAATGGATCTCACAAAATGAGGCAATGCTCAGTGCAGTATGACTGACTTGACAGTATTTTGAGCCCGACCGAGAGACCCAGGGGAGATATGAGAAACCGTTGGGCCCAGACCCAGAAAGAAAAAACATACACATAAGGGAGGGGACCAAGATGGAAAGATTGCCTGCCTCTGGTACACCAAGCCAAGGAACTGGAAATTGAAGTGTACGCGCAACCAAGGAGAGGAACTAATACCGCGAATGGAACACTGTCTGATCATATGGCCAATCTGTGATGCAATGAACCGGCCTGCATGGTTTCAAAATAAATGTGGAACTTAGTTTAATATCGTTCTTCAGGTGGTGGTATAGGGAACCCATACCGTAGGTTAGCAGAAAGTTACAAAAACTGTGATAAACCGCCAACTGGTATGCTCAAGCACCGATGGGCATGCGGCAATAATTGTGAAATGTCGCAAAGGTGAGAATCGGTAATCACTAAATCAGATTAGAATTAGAATCAGATTTCCCCTGTGAGATATAGCACCCGCATACTAACTTATCAGGTTCACACACACAATCAAGTCCATAATACGTCTAGGTTTGTCTCATAAAAGCGGCCTAATTGTTGAATAAAAATCTAACAGATTAGAAGGCCCAAAACTATAAAGACAGGTCTCAACAACACCTGGAATACCCCGACGGGATAAGAACAGAGGTGAGAATGGAGGCGAAAGAAACTTATTCAGGAGCAGTTCCTGAATGTGGCACATAGCCAGAGCAATGCGATATGGCAGAAAGCAGACTGACCGAGGAAACCTCAAAGTACACAGAACGAAGGTAATATTGTACAAAACACTCAGTCGAATGAATGCCACTTGTCGGCGACTAAGAACAATGAGGTAGCCAAGGCAAGAAAGGGTTTGGAAAAACCGATATGTGCCGTGACAGCATGAACCTGGATGGACTGAGACAGAACCAGTGGTAGATGCTGCAGAACCTCCCATCGCTGCTCGTCGCTGCGAAGGTTGTGAAAGCCGCGACTACAAATATAATTTTTAAAATTAAAATAACTTTTTCCTTAAGGGAAGCCCGAAACTGAACTATATGGATTATTATCCTCGGCCTTGTGTTATCAGGAGGGTTAAAATTTATTGTCCGTTTATTGCATACTCCGGTCAATCAGCGCTCGGATTAGTCACGGCTGCCACGCATGAATGCGTCCAGTGTAACTCTCGCGTGAGTCTCGCGTTCTAACAATCCATCTAGTCAGTTTTTAATTTTCCGACCGAATCATAGGATTTGCGAGTCGCGGAGTTGGGAACGGCACCGCCATGGGAGGGATCTCTGATAGTTCAGTTTCGGGCTTCCCTAAAGGAAAAAGTTATTTTAATTTAACTATATGGATTAGAATGCAAGCCCAGGAGGAGGCAACGACCAATAAATTTAATATCCTAGTTTGACGGGAATGTACTCTTCCGAAAACAGATTTCATGTAAATGTGATTTAGTCATGAATCAGCCTTGATATGTTATGTGAAAGAGCTCATAAATTCAGATTCCAGTATTGCTCAAGCTTGTACCTGCCCCTCCCCTGGTTTTAGGAAGAAACGTCCCAGGCAGTGCCACACCATATGCGTCAGTCGAGATTTCTTCTTCTGCTGCTTACTTCACTGCATCTTCTTCTCGTTTTCATGTGATGAGAGTGATTTCTGTAGATACATGTATCTTCCAAAATAGAAAGTGCTATTGACAGTACGCGACAGCGAGTCGTCCCCACACAGAACAGCCTCCAAAGGCTCGGGTGCGATTGTACTGGAGGATTGGTTGCCCGAATCTCCGAGAACGGCACCCCGCCTGCCACGGACTGCTGGTGCAGGACCATGGGGCTCGAACTGGTACATCCCGAGGTAAAGACTGGTACAGTTGTGCAAAGTTTGTGTAAGTCAGCTGACACATATCCTGTGATGAAGTTTTGTACAAGAGATCGACCGTGTCGTTTCCATAGGCAAAGCGAGTTCCTTAGGAACGACAGAATCCTCAACCGACAGTGGGAACCAACATCAGCCCGAGATTCTTGCCCATCGTCGTCAAAGCCATCAGACGCCATGAGAAGTGTAGGAAGCATGTCAGTATCAACGCCAGCAACAGAACACCCTGCATCAGGTTGAGATAAGGTACTAGAGGGAAGCCCACTCGGGGAATGGCTCGAACGAGGAATAAATGCTCTCGCAGTTGAAGTTAAGGTGCTATTGCCCACCCCAATGCCAGAAGGTCAGCAAAAAGATAAAATTAGAAGGATCCATTGGACAGAGAAAACCCCCCCAACGAATCTCCCGAATGCAGGTGGTCCTGACATGCTGGCATAAACGTCGATGACATACCACTAGGATCCCATGACGGCAGAGGAGCAGGCCTGGACATATCACGTGGGATGACGTTTCCAGGGGGACAAGACCGACCCTCGTAATGGGGTGGGCCACGGCGCCGTGGGGAAGCGTCAGAAGGCCTTTTGGCTGGAGCGCATTGAGCAGCCCCTGACATCGAGAATTCCCCACCCAGAACAGCCTCCAAAGGCGAGCCTGCGGGTGTTTTGGAGGATTGGTTGCCTGAATCTCCGAGAACTGCACGCTGCCACCCAAAGTCCGCTGATGCATGACCAGGGGGGCCGAACTGGTCCTGCCCGATTTAAATCTGGTACGTTTGCTCAAATTGTTTAACCATGGACCAACGGGCCCTCATCCAACAATGACAATACCGCATATTGCCGCGTTTATTTCTTGAGCAACCCGCATGGTGTGTGGCCATCAAAGTCGAATCTCGTCGACTATTAGCAAGACAAGACATTCTGTTAGTTATTAGCAAGCGTAATACATAAAACATTTTGTTAGTTAATGTAAAATAATGTTAATAAGGTAAATTCCGTTCATTATGTGGCCACGTGATCTTACCTGCTAGAAATTAAACTGCAGGTAAGATATACTGTCACTTCTCGGCGAAGAGGACGATGAGAACCGATTTCTCCTATGCAAGAACAGTTTTCGCGGTGCCCTTGCTTACGGTGAGGAGAATGTTTTGTACGCGTACGGAAAGTCCGCCGAAGGTGGAGCAGGCCTGGACATATCCCGAGGGAGAATGATTCCAGGGGGACAAGACCCACTCTCGTAATGGAGTGGGCCATGGACCGTGGGGAAGAGTCGGAAGTCTCAGTCCTTCCCAGATGACAGGAGCAATTGTACTCGCACCCGTATGCACTTGTAATTCTCTAATTCACGAGCATTTAACTTTGCACTCTTCCCTCATGACAAAATGAGCATGGTTACAGTAACCGTTGATTCAATATTAAACTATTGGAGGTATATTTAAAAACAGGTCCCATCGCAGTTAAATTATGGGAATGTGAAAGTGCAACTAAACATGCATGTATCGAGGTCTATCCCACAAAGACATTTAATTTGAGAGAAACACAACGAACGATTATATTACGGATGCAATTACATCCGTCTTCTGAATTGTGAGAGAAAATGAGAGCTCGAGCTGCATTTACATCTGGGAAGAACTGAAGTCTGGTTGGCTGGTGCGCTGTCAGCGGCACATGACGAGTCTTCCCCACCCTAAGGCTCAGGTGCTGAGGTGTGCGCCCGTGAAGATTGGTTTTCCGAATCAACGATAGTAGCACCCCGCCAGTCACTGGTACTGGGCAGTGGTCATACACGATATGGAGGCTTCTTGCGGAACGGCGCTGTATATGTGTGATGATACAAAAGCTGTCATTTGTGTTAGTCATTTAGGTATTCTATTCACCAGATAATCATATGGATATTTAGTAATAGAAGGAGAAGAGCTATGTTTTGGACTCTTCTGAAATTGGCACTGGCAGGTCTGCGGAATGCAAAAATATGCGTAAGCCGTAACATACTAGTATTTGTCGGCTGTCTAGTTGTCCTTAGGTACCCATAAGTTACACAAACAGTTATAATCAGTATCGCGAGAGCCTCATACAACTTTGGCGCAACCTAGATTTCGCAACCGCCATGTGAACCGAACCGTCGTGCGCCTCCAATACGCAGGCCTGCAGTGGTCGTGCGCAATATAAATCTAAATGCTGTTCATGTAAACGCACTTAATATGTGTGGACAATACAAATGCTGTCCTTTTTGTTATTTGCCCGATAATCAATTGGATATGAGGCAATAGAAAGAAAAGAGCCATGTGTTGGTCTCTGTTGAAAATTATAGTGGCAGCGGCCCTGCGCAATATAAATGCATGTTATGTAACTGTGCTTTATACGTGAGTGAAGGCTTTTTCACATTTGATCTTTTCGATATGTGGAAATAGAAGGTTGAGAGCCAAGTGATGGACTCAGTGGGAAAGGCTATTGGCCATGCATCTGGAGGACGTGACAATATATATGCATTGTAGTTCGCCGTTACTATTCACGGATTGAAAACGCAGAAGTATGTCGGTATCGGTGAAAAATTGTCGCCATATTGATATAGTCAGTTCTTATGTCAATGAGCATTTAAGGCACTGATACCATTGGTATGGAACTACATGTATTACGGCTGGCCATACATGTGTCATGCTCACCATTTGACCGGTTTTGTGGCGATGAGGCACTGATACCATATTGGTCCTGATTAATGGACCAATGAATGTTGAATGTATCGATAAACACTAATGTTTGAGGATAACAGTTCAGACTAGGGCTGCACGGTATTTCGATAATATACCGTTTATTCGATATCGTTTTGAATACCGATAAAAACCGAATAGATTTTTGGACTATTCGATATATCGAGTACGTCGGTTTCCATTTCAAGGTATCGAATAAAGATTTTTTAAAAGTAAAATTGTCGTATCTACCATTGGTAATCAATGTGGCTTGTGACGAAACTCGCAAAAGGAAATAACATGTTATGCGATATAATCCATGTGGAGCTATATAATGGGATATTTAGTTTCGTATCTGTGTACCTAATTAAGGGAGTTTGCTATGGGATTTCATTCACAGATTGCAAAAGTCAGTCGCGGCGACGCTATTGCGTATGATCCCGGGAATAAAACAAAGGGCGCCCTTAGTCTGCATTCAGTGTTAACTGACTGTGACTGGTTTGAAATTACATACGTCGCACAGTATGTGCATATAAGCTTCTCACGCCGGAGTAAAGCTTAAATCAACACAATACAAAGGCGACTTTGAGAATTATAGCTCTATATGGGAGTGACAGTGAAATAAAATTGAGTCAAGCTAATGGGTTCGCTATAATACCTTGTGAAAACATAATTAACATTGGTATATATCTACCTGAAGGCTGTCCCATAATTCAATTGAAAATGGATCTTGTGGCAAAAGTTAACACTAAGTCATTGGTTTGGACGCATTTCAGGTTTGAAAAGGGTGAGAATTCTAAACCGAAAGATGAAACTCAAACTGTTTGTCGTTGTGTGAGAAGACTATTAAATCGAAATGTGGCAATACATCCAATTTGATGGTTCACCTGAAGTATCGCCATCCTAGAGAATTTATTAAACTACAGACACCCAAAAAGAGAAAACGTGACGACGAGAGTTATATAATTATGAAGTTGATGTCCATATTAAGTAAATACAAGTACAGAGTACATATTAATATGCGTTGTTAATTCTTTCAAAATACAAAACTATGTCCCGACGAAGCTACGAAGGATAACTCTACGTTGAGAAAATGCTAGGATATTCTGACTTGGATTACTTATTCGGTATTTAGTCATACAGCGGTTAGTTAAAATATTAGTTATTTGATATGTTTTTTTTCATTACCGTGCAGCCCTAGTTCAGATGTTGTCTACATTGTATTAGGATACAGTGAACACATGGAAATGAGAAAGCAGCTACCCTATCAAAAGAGGTATAAACATTTATTGAAACACTGGTTAGCCAATGAATCGTTTCAACACTGCGACCATGCCAGGTCACATCTGATAAGGTGACTTGCCACAAGTAGGCCAGTAGGTTCGCAACAAGGATCTCATCCAAAATGTCACCAAAGAGTTCTGACCACGGACGGAATTAACATTGTATAGGTAAGCAAACTATAGCTGAAGGTTCAGGCTACTGCGCTTGCATGGTTGTGCAGTCTTGGAACAGGGGAACCCATTCAGCAAAATACAGTAATTAATTGCAAAGAAACGGACACAATTGTCGCCGAGAGAAAGTCAGATTATGATTTGATGGAGATCGCCATTCGATAGTGTAAACTGGAAATGAAAATCCTTGTTGTCAAATCGTGTGTCAGATAATCCTATTCCCCAATCAAACCAGCTGCACGAGTCGTAGCAACCGGACACTGTCAACTCATAATATACATGCACGTAAAGAAAGAGACAATTATAGTATTAGAGCATTATTTGACACAGGTCATATAATACTAGATATGTTATAACGAACATAATCGCCTTGTTTCTAACTATTGTTCCATTGATACAATGAGGGAAAGTGAATGGAATCGCAAGAACAGAGTCAGGATTGTCAAATAAATATTGTGAAGTCACTAACATTCGCGCCAACGTTCCAAGTATCCAAATATCCAAATACAAGCCCTCATGTAATACATTCGGGCTAGCTAAGATTTGCAAATATTAATCGCTTAAGCACAATTAATGATAACGACATAATGTGTATGTACAATGATGTTCTTCGATAATCATTTCCCAAACGTCGATGAAGTTCCATTTGCTCAACGTCAACTTACAATTAGTTGAGGCAAAAGAAATTCCATCAGGTAACAAGTTCTATCTTTGTTATTTATTCATGTAAATTATTGCCAAAGGAGACATTTCTGTCCTGGACAACTTTCTGCGCACTAACATGGCTGTTGCATATATGATATGGCAGTATAATGACCTGAACGTGGCGATGATACGACGTCAGGAAATATAATGTGTAGCGCGAAATTAGGCGACTTCGCATACCGCACCACGTGGATTCCGAAATTTGACAAGTCATGCCACCGTATATGTTGCACAATAATGCAATATAGGTTGTCCATAAGTAGACGATGTGCATCTGAGTCAAAATGACCATCAATGGCGAATATTCCAACGTGATTTCAACGGTGATTTTGTCGAATTCAATCACAAATTCGAGACGAAATGTGTCGATAAAAAACACGAAATTTGCGCATACAATGAAACGAAGAGTTTCTGCGAGTTCGTAATTTTTTTTATTAAAAGACTGAGTAAGCAACGGATAAATTGCAAGGTGTTATCAACAATAAATATTGAGTTCATAACGCGCAATACAGAATAATACTTCCTTAAAATTAACCACGTCCGATAGCTGGAGGAGGAATTAAAAACTGACTAGATGGATTGTTAGAACGCGAGACTCACGCGAGAGTTACACTGGACGCATTCATGCGTGGCAGCCATGACTAATATGAGCGCTGATTGACAGGAGTAAGCAATAAACGGACAATAAATTTTAACCCTCCTGATAACACAAGGCCGAGGATAATAATCCATATAGTTCAGTTGAGGGCTTCTCCTTGGCGGAAAAATAGATGAGGCATGACCACCAACAGACTCCGAGCCTGCAGCGCAGGCTGTACCGAGTTGACGGAGGAAAATCCATTGTTGCCCATCTCTGAGAAGGTTGTGGAAGCCGCGACTACAAATAGAGGAGGCATGACCACCAACAGATTCCGAGCCTGCAGCGCAGGCTGTATCGAGTGGACAGAGGAAAATTCATTGTTTCCTGTCTCTGCGAAGGTTGTGGAAGCCGCGACTACAAATAGAGGAGGCATGACCACCAACAGACTCCGAGCCTGCAGCGCAGACTGTATCGAGTTGGCAGAGGAAAATCGTCACACGTTGGTTTTTGTTCTTGATATGTGGGCCCCATCCAGTCCTTCGGTTGTGGAAGACAGGCGTACTTCTCTGCGGATGGCTCAGGAGGCCGCGACCAATAAGGAGGAGGCATGTCCCGCAACCGACTCCAGCGGAGGCTCCATGTGAATGGAGGAAGCAATAGAAGGGCCATGTTTGTTCTTCCTTTTTCTGTGCTGATAGTATCGTGCTGGTAATGCATGCAAAATTGTGCGCAATTGTTATCCTAAGACCGAAGGACTGACCCATCCGAAATGACCCTCAGGGAAGGCACTCTCGGATGGGCATGGCGAACTCGGACACGCATCAAACGCTGCCAAATCCAGGAGATGTTGCGATAGCATGTCCTCGTCTCTGAACAGCACCGTCCGTCCAGGAGATGGGGGAAAAGGAGCAAGTATCCCGACCAGGTCACCTGGTTTGATGAGGCAAAAAATTCCGGAGCCTCGGAAAGGAAACTAAGTCTAAGTTCTGGCCAAGGAGCCCAAAAGAGGCCAGAAACTGTACAAAGCAAGGCCACACTGGTGGAGGAAAGAACACAGGTGAATAATAGGGATACATGCCCACCCCAAAACCGGGAGGGATGGATGCCGGAAAAGACGTTGACGAATGGAGGACAGGTCAGAACGCGTGCTGTCAAATCCCCTGGAGTGGAAGCAGTGGCAGTTGACACATTGAACTGCGTAGGCAGGCAATGTGCCGAGGGCACCGGGCTTGCAAGCTAAACGGACCACTGATGTGGTAGCTGTAGCAAGTGGCCGGCTGGTGCAGCGATGGTGCGAACCCGGCGGAACCGGAGGCAGGACCAAGGGCAGCTGCACTTGGACCACCATCGCTGCCCTTCTCTGCGGGGGCTATGGACGCCGCGACCCTGACAGAGGAGGCATGTCCACCAACCAACTCCAGCGGAGTCTCCAAGTTAATGGAGGATGCAAGAGAAGGTGCCACGTCAGCAGAGGTGCCTTGATAATCGATAGTCAATACTAGATTAGAATCGATGAAGCGTATCTAATAGCAAGGACAGAGGAAGTAGTGCATAATATTCACATGTGCATAAATTGAATCGGAAACAACCGAGACAGTCCTTCCCATGACAAAAATTACAGTTTCGTTGATTAGAAGGGTGTAATTGCACCGGTAATATACTTGTAAGTTGGGGTTATCTCAAATCAAAGGTCATTGTGTGATATACCCAAGTCCACTGACACTGTCACATGCCCATAAATTAACGGAGATGGGAAATGTGCTAAATATATCTTCACATATTTTAATATTGATCGTGACCAGGTGGACAAGTGCAAATGGTGAACACCCGTGAATAGAAAATTGCGAGTGCATACGGGTGCGAGAGCAATCGTTACTGTCTCGTGGGAAGGAAAGCCGGTAATTAGTAATGAGCACAATGCGTTACAAATATCTTTGCACGATCAACGATCGTTAACCTGTCCGATGGATATTAAACTGTAAAACAGGATATCCAAATATGTCCGGTACTTTTCGACATCCGAAATAAAGAGTAATCGCCGCCGAAAGTGGTAATTGAATATCAGCTGTATCAACGTTTCATCGATTATACGATCAATCGTGGCACCCCTACCAGTCGGAGGGAAAAAACATTACGAAGTTTTCATCGTAAAAGCATTGAGACGCATGTTCAATGTAGAGAGAAGAGGCAAGCCACACTGTGGCTATTTTATCTAGCATCCATGAGGAAAATTATTGTAAAATATTGTAATGTAAAATATTGTAAATTATTACTTCTAATACATTTGGATAGGATTTTGTCAGGGACCAAACTCCAAACTGGAGCTTAGTGGAGACAACAACACAATATTGCATCCGGTGCAGTGTTAAAAAATCCCGACGAGAACCCGAATGACTCTAAAGAGCATCGTTTTTTTCTATTGAGTATTGTTTTATGCAAACAAAAACGATATTTGTTCGAAGTGATTCTCGTAAATAAAACAAAATTGAAATATTTGTTAATGAAAATATCCACCCACGGACTACTGTCATTAATAAGACAGTATTGTAGAATAAAAGATTGTTGAACAATTGTAAAACTAAATTGCAAAAATTGGAAAACACGTGCGTAGTGCACGAAATTAGGCAACTGCGTGTTGTCGTTCGCAATAGCATAAAGAGAAACGTTCATGAGAAATGAACAGATAAAAAATGCGACTTATCTTGCGTCTAGAAGAATTTAAAATGAATGAGGTCTTGTCTTTCAATCGCTGTTATAGTGAAAGGACTCGCATGATTGGTCCAAAGATATAATCGCCATTAATTGGCATTTGACAAGTGCGCGTCCTCGATGTATTGCATACCAATTTTTAAAACGACTTCTAGAATCTTGCAAGCAAGAAATATATAACCATTAGTTTCAGTGTCCAAGATATATTTGACGGAGATATAACAAATTTCCATATCAATTTTGAAGAAATGATACCCAAGCTGGGCCTAAAAATGGTTTAGTTTACATTCCCCAAAATCCTTATTTATTATTCAGAGCATTACTGTATTTGGTAAAGAAAGGGTTAATTTGATAATGAATAGAGTGATATTTTACCTGAACATTGCCGGATAATACAGTTCTCACGCTCCACCACATTCTGTGTACATACGAAATTACCACCATTGCTTGGGAATATGCACACCCGAACTCTACTCCGTTCACCTGTACCACAAGACGCAGAGCATTGAGTCCACTCTGTCCATTCCCTAAGGGAGCCATTAACTGCAAGTATGAATGATAGTCAATTTAGTTATCACCATCATCATGATCTTTATTAATGAACAAGTCACATTAAATCATTTGATGGAATGAAATTGCTATTATCATGCATGTCACAAATTGACGATATTATTAACCTACAAAATAAGTCTGTTAAAGAATATAAGAATAAATTATTAAAATTGTAAAAATTTAAAAAAATAAATAAATAAATAAATAAAAAATTGTTAGGCCAATGCATTCTCTTATATATGCGAGGCGACCTATGGTCGACTCGCATATATAAGAGAATGCATTGGCACAGGGTATATGGGTTGATACAAAAATTGACCTGGCACTCAAAGGGTTAATTAATAATCACACTGGCGATGTCCTGACCAAAAGAATTTATGAAAAGGAATGTCAAATTCATATCGGCTTGACAAATAGGGGTGAAGTTGAGAATAAGGCACTTGTCATATGTCAATAAAATACTTGTGATCCCACTTTCCAAAGGGAAATTTGGTAACATTGATGTTGGCTTGGGAACCAACTAACTCACCTTGATGTCACAGCCATATATGTTGATCCAAGTAAAATGCCACATAAATGAGACAAGCTAAACAATACATCATTTGGTATTTTTAATGAGACTTTATTAAACTTTAAACACAATGCAAATATAGCTTGGCGCCCAGGGTAATAGTTAGATTAGAATGGGCGATAAACAGTGTTGAGAGCAGCCCAGAATCATGAGAAATATTCCTATAGAGGCAATACTTGGTTGAAGACATTGGCCTGGGCCAAAAATAATTTTACCTGGGCAACTTTGCAAAAATATTTTTATTTTAAATAATGTTGTTTCTAATCAATAATAATCTTATAACTCAGAGATGTTGTTTTATAATGATTAGTTATCAGAACAATGGTAAACAACATGCCATATAATTTATTCATTTTACTGTCATTAATGTTTTGGGAAAATATTGCTTCCAGACCACAACTAGTGTTGAAACGATTAGGGGTTTTCAGAAGTCGACAGGAGATGTCGACTACAAGTTGATTAGTCGAACCCCTTCTCTGGGGATATGATTCACAATGGAACGTCTTTGCAAACGATATTTTGAAAACTTTAATTTGTAAGTATCTGGCTGATTTCATTCACAAATATGTTGTTAATGCCAACTTAATGGTATTTGTCACAAGAAATCCAGTCAAAAATAAAAACAAGAGCACGCCGTCGGGGAGTGGCATAATACGCCCGTTTCTGGAGTAGAGTGGGGCAAGGTTTCATTCATTTGTTTGAAACCTTTGACTTAAGACGAAATATAAACAAAAATAAAACACATTAACTTCAAGTGTGGTATTTTTGACTGAAAAATTCACATACCAAAAAAAAATTATCAATCAGAAACCTCAAAATATAAAAATTTCAAGTTGAAATTAATATACCTTGCTACCAGTGAGAAATAACCACATTAACAATCATTAAAATCTAAGTTGAAAAAGGGGCATAACTCAGTAAAAATCATGCGGACGAAACCCATATTCGAACTTGATCTGAATTTTGGGGTGGTACACTAATATACCAAATTTGGTTCAGTTCATTTGATCAATCTAAAGTTATCACCCGGAAACCGCAAATCAGGTAAATTCTAAGTCGAAAAAGGGGCATAACTCAGTCAAAATCATGCGGATGAAACCCATATTCGAACTTGATCTGTATTTTGGTGTGGTAAACTAACATACCTGGTTCAGTTCACTCGATTCAATCTAAAGTTATCATCCGGAAACTAAAAGTGGACGGACGACGGATGGACGATGGACGGACAGGCAACCTATTTACATAATACGACCGTTTTTTTCAAATGGGTGCATAATAATAGGCTCAGTGAATGCATTTAATCTATGTGAATAAAGAGTAGAGAAGGTAAACATCAAAACATGTTTCTAAGAAATCGCGATTTCCAAAATACGTAACGCCAAACAAAATCCGGAACTGCTGAACTGCTGAACTGGTGACCGGTGCTAGAAGTTTCTTTGAAAAAACGTTCCAGGACTGTGCCTTATGTAAATACTACTTGAAAAAGATCCATAGAACATTAGAAGGATCAGTGTAGCAAACTATATTACCATATACAACATTAAATAAACAACATTCCAGCTAGCGCAGCAGCTCAATAGCACGGAGTTGTCAGCGCCTTTTGAGATAAACTAGGTCAGCACGCATGATCAATTGGGCTCTCGATCTGCATGTGTTACACTTGTGGTATTAACACATGGCTGCATTTTGGCGTCATCAAAGGGTCACTACATAGAGTAATAACTGGATCTATGAATAATAATGCTACCTTTTTATTGAAGATTGTTCTTCTTTTTAAGTGATCTTTGCACCTATATGTTGCTTATGGCGATCGGTAGGCCATGTTGGGATTTGTATCGATTAATCGACAGGCAGATTTCAGCATCAACTTGATAATAATCGAGCTGACGTTGATTAGTCGATTAATCGTTTCAACACCAACCACAACTCAATAGATATGTAAACAGCTTCGATCAGTGTTTCTAATGTGAATGATCCAATTACAGTAATGCCTTAAATAATCGACTCCTTAACCACAGCAGAATTATGGGTAATTTTTCAGGATTTAGTTGGAAATATGGCTTTCCATTCATCGGAAAGCTCTCTGTGGTTAAGGAGTCGATTATTTAGGGCATTACTGAAAGTGCCATTGATTCTATTTCAGGACAATATGTGTAACATGGCTGTGGAAGGGTAAAAACTAGGTCACCTGGACATTCTTGAGCGTTGCAGCGTACGGTTTCGAACAAATTGGTATCACAAACATTTCTGCCACCAAACTGAGCTCTGATGCAGGTCATGTATCTGGTTTTTGTTCCATTGTTACATGTTTGAGAACAAGTGTCCCAGCTAGACCAATCTGTATAAAAGCCATCAACTGTAAAAGAACAAAACCATTCTGTATAAATTAAAGATGCATAATCCGAATTAATGCTCGCAAATTACTATTTCCTTGGCTTCGAGGGTCAAAAATATTTGATTCCAGTCGAGGAATTCACCCTCTGGGGGACCTCAATCTGCAAATGACAGACACGCTATTTGCAGCCTTGATCATGTGCAGTTTTTGAAGAAAAAAATTTAAGAACATGTATGGATTTATATTACCAAGCATTTGATAGTGGTCCAACCACCATCGACGAAAGAAATTGCTACCATGAGATAGAAGCAATTGAACTCATAGTTACGGAGTGATTCAACCATAAAAGTCGTCACTGGACACACTCGCGACTACTGAAATCACGACATTGGTGACTATTATGTGGACTGACATATTTGGTTACATCAAAATATTTACATTCACCTAATATTGCGTCCGATTTTCCGATAGCCATGCCCACTCAATCAATGTGTTCATAAACCTATAACCCTAAGGAACTACTCATTAATGAGTATTTAGTATAGAAATGGTCATACAAACCTGGACACGGAATATCATTACAATCTTGTTGCTCGGATTCATCATTAAAACAGACATTGAACCCATTAAAGAGAGCTCTGATGCATTCCCGAGTCCTTCTCTGTAATCCAACACCACAAGTTCTATCGCAAACAGACCAGGATGACCATTCCATCCAAGAGCCATTCACTGAAAATTAGATAACAGGTAATATATTAACCCTTTACCCAACAAAACGGCCAAAACCGGCCAAATAAAGCTTCAACAGCCTAAAATATCTTCGGTCTGTCTCAATAGAACCATACAAATATGGATATCATTGGAACCGGCTCCTTGACCACATTGTGATAGTTACAGTTATGCCCTGTGCCAATGCATTCTCTTATATATGCGAGTCGACCATAGGTCGCCTCGCATATATAAGAGAATGCATTGGCCTAAAAAAAAATCTTTTTTTACCATTTTTTCTTACATTCTTTAACAATTTTATAATTTTTAATGTGTTAAGCCAATGCATTCTCTTATATATGCGAGGCGACCTATGGTCGACTCGCATATATAAGAGAATGCATTGGCACAGGGCCCTTCTGTTGGGTAAAGGGTTAACACATTCATTGCCAATTACAAGTTATCTAAGAATTTTTGCTTGTAATTGAATGGGCCACCATACAACATTTTTTTTTTACCCTTGTTTGACCTAAATCGGTCAAGTTGGACGTGCAATGGTATGGGTCGCCTATTAGGCCCTTTCTAAAATGGCATGGCTCCCATAATTTGAACCCCTCTAGGCAGCAGCCATTTTGAATCTGGGTGAGTTGTGCGGAAAGGGTCTCTTGGAGCCACCAAACAACACCCTTTTCTTACCTAAATCAGTCAAGGAACGGAGAAATGACATGGTTCCCCTATTTAGACCCTCTGAAATGGCATGGATCCCCTATTTGAATCCCTCTGGAAGGTGGCTATATTTGATCGGGTGGGGTGTGTGTAGAATGATTGTCTTGGCCATACAACAGCCTTTATTTGAGTAAAATATTAAAATTATAGAATACGGAATAGAAGTCACATTGTTTATATATATTGAGTAAAAGCTGAAAACAGTGCCCATATCATAAAAGTGGCACCAATCGTGATTGGTTTGTCGAAAAAAAAAAAGTCTTTACAGTTCACACTGGCCATTTGTTTTGGTTGAACATATTAGCTCAACAGTTCCTAATGGAAAGAAACTAGCACTTGTAAACAATTATTCGCCATGCAAAAACTCCAACCGATCTCACATACAGTAATGCTCTAAGTAATCAACTTCTTAACCACAGCAGAATTATGGGTAACTTTTCAGGACTGAAAAGTTACCCATAATTATGCTGTGGTTAAGAAGTTGATTAATTAGAGCATTACTGTACATGCCTGCATTGAACGCTCAATAAAATATTGATTGCCCTCATAGTAGTGAACATTCATAACAAATTTCATTGAGATTCGTCAACTGCTGGTAAAGTTATCTGCTCGACGGAAAAAAAACAATTCCAGATAAACAAAGATGAATAACATGAACTTGAAGACGAAGAGCTTTCCGATGAATGGCAACAAGCCATATTTCCAACTAAATCCTGAAAAGTTACCCATAATTCTGCTGTGGTTAAGGAGTCGATTATTTAGGGCATTACTGTATAAACTTTCTGGGGACAAATAGACAATTTCAATATTTACTTATATGACTGAAGGGGAGAATCTCTTCAGTAATCAGAGTTAATGATGCCTCAATGACAACAAGAGGTGAATCATTACCATCAGATGAGATATTATCAGTATAATAATCCTGATATGCAATTAAAGTTAGGACATACCTGGACAGAACTGTGTGTTGCAGGTAGTGAATTCTATGTTTGAACCGACACAGTTCTCGCCTCCGTTCTGAGGGGGGACACACTCCCGTGTTCTCTGTTGTCCTCCTGTACCACAGGTCACATCACAGCCACTCCATACGCCCCAATTCAACCAGAAACCAGGAACTGCAAAAGAATATGCAACATATAGATTTGTAATACGACCTTGGCTAAACCTGCATACAAGTCCGGGGTTGGTCAGTAGCCTGTGTTTCCATGGATACGAACATCATTTTGTGGTACAATTCTAGATATTCTGAATTGAACAACAAAAATTGTGGTATGTTGCAACGCCTCAAACTTTCAGAATGCTTATAATTCAAACCACATGCAAAATTGGTAAATATCATACTAGACTGAAGAAAGAGACATAAAATGGCTATCTGCTAATACTGATTTTATTTAAAAGATAAAAAAACAAGAGGTGTGCACTCGAGTGCTTGCATACCCCCACCGTGGCAAATTCAACCCGCATTATCCGTAAACCCAACATAAAAGATTTTTAACTTTAAAGAAAATTCGGACTAATAATATCGATATGGTGTCACAAGAAGCTTGTACAGAAAAAATTATTCAAATTGTTCATATTTGTTAAAGTTATTAAGTCGGACAGAATTTTCTAAGTCAAAATAAGTCGAAAATGAAGTCTAATATTACGAAAAACAGTCTGAGCCAATCCCTAGCCGCATCATGTAGAGAGGGTATTGTGAGAAGCATGTACACCAAAAAATATTGAAATCGGTTCATATTTGTTAAAGTTATTAAGTCGGACAGAATTTTCTAAGTCAAAATAAGTCGAAAATGAGGTGTAACTTAAAAAAAAGTCGGACCGAACCGCAATTAGCATCATGCGGGGAGGCAGTCCTAAGGAGATTGAATACAAAAAATTATTGAAATCGGTTCATAGTTGTTTGAGTTATGAGGTCGGATGGACGGACAGACAGATGGACGGTACGACACACGGACGGAGAAAGTGTGACGGTGCGACGGACGGACAGACGCAGTCAATCCAGTATACCACCCATTTTCTTAGAAAGTGGGGGTATAAAAATAAGACGTGAGTGGGTGGGGGGCTTGTGATGTTTATGGACAATATTACAATAATTTTCTTTCACCCAATATTACTAAGGCAAAAATAAATAATCTTTTTTTGCCCTAATGTTATTGAATTTTTCACCGTGTATTGAGGATAAATCGGAAACCGTTCAGCACCAATAAAAGCAATGAACTCACTTGGACAAAGTCTGTCAATGCAGGATACAGTCTGTGTGGTATTACCAACACATGCGCTTCCAGTCAGTACTCTATCTATGCACTGCCTATATCGAGTCTGTATGCCATTCCCACAAGTCTGTGAACACGCATCAAATGATGACCAATCTGTCCAGTGGCCATCAGCTTAAATAAACAGAAATAAAAAAAATACTGTACTTATTGCTTGAGTGAACAGCCGAACATTATTTATCTTGGAAACTGGTAAACTTCTAATGATCGACATCACAATTTCAGGTATAGGAGTAGAGCCCTGGGAACATTGAAGATTTGATATTGCTTGTGTAATTTGGTGTGATTTAAATATTGTGGAATATCACATTTTTCCAATCATTTGCACATTGTTGCAAATTTTTCCCAGGGCGATGTTAAAAAGAGTGATATGTCAGCGAAACTTGTTGCAATACACATATTATGTTAGAGTAGCAGAGGTTGGTCCATTTAGGAATGTAAAAATTGCATATAAGAGATGAACTGACCAAAAGGTCCTAATATTGGCTTTTGTTAAGTTATCACGAACATGAAGTTACCGTAATTCAATTCCAGTTTGAAGAAGTGTGATTATGCGGGAACTAATAGACAATAAAAGACTCTGCGAGTCTATGACCTAATGAATGTATATGTTTTACTGTATAGCCACTCAATGATGTGATGGTTGCAGCACGAAAATATACGATTTTCTGAACTATCAATGCCTTGCATTAAAGATTTTATTTTGATCCATTCAAGTTTCAAGTGGTATGTCATTAGTGTACAAACCTTGGCATGTGAAAGCATTGCATGATATTACTTCCACGTCTGGTGCATTGCAAACATCGAAGCCTCCATTAACAGCAGGTATACACTGCCTAGATCGAATTTGCGAGCCACCACCACAAGTGTGAGTACATTCTGAGAAGGTCCCCCACTCTGCCCAAGATCCATTAACTGAAAGAATTTAATTCAATTTCAATATTTAATTGAGGTACAGTAATGCCCTAATTAATCGACTGCTTAATCACAGCAGAATTATGGGTAACTTTTCAGGATTTAGTCGGAAATATGGCTTGTTGCCATTCATCGGAACGCTCTCGTCGAGAGCTTTCCGATGAATGGCAACAAGCCATATTTCCAACTAAATCCTGAAAAGTTACCCATAATTCTGCTGTGGTTAAGCAATCTATTAATTAGGGCATTACTGTATAGCATCACTTTCAGCATCTATAACCATATTATGACACTGTCAGTTCTAAAGGCCTATAACAAGCCTGATTATAAGCCTCAGGTCAAGCATATTGTCCTAAACAAATTTTGAAGGAATCGCCTACTCGATTGAATTGCTGTAGAACAGCATGACTGAAGTGTTTTCCTCTGATAGAAGTAAACTGAGCAATATAATGATGGGATAACAGGTTGCTATAAAGAGCATCTCCAACTCATTATGTTGGGATAATGATTTTATAAAACAAGTTTGATAAATTTGATTCACAACAAGTCGTAGACGAGTTGTGAATCAATTTATCAAATGAGTTTCATAAAATCTTACATCCCAACATAACGAATTGAAGATCTTGTATATCACATGAAAAAAACTACAGCTTTATACCTTTTTAACAAATCAAAATCCTTAACAGAAGCTTAAAAATGCACACATTTCCATTGTTGACTGAGACGCTTCACAACTGTACACGACAGTATTGCGCTCGATCTGTTGACGGAAATTATTCCCCCAATTTGCCTCTTTGTTTTTGTGTCTATTTTGATTAGTGCAATGAAGTTGACCAATAATTTAACTTTAATGAACAAAGCAATCATTTTGCATAGTCTGGTGTTGTTGCCATGGGGGCTTTACGAAATAGTATTAATCTGCCTGATTCAATGTAAAGTCATTTGTTGGCGCAATGCCAAGTTGGTGGTGGGGAGCCAGTGCTTATTCACCACTAGTGAGACATAAGAAAATACCTAATGGCTTTTTTAATGATATAATAGGGGTTTCATGTGATATATCAATATTTTAGCTCTTAAACAGCAAGTTCAACAATGTATTCTACATCAAAGATTTTTCTCTTTAATGAATACACAATGATATTGGTGCAAAACCCTGAAAATTAGTTCTTGAGGTGTAATAACCAGGGATGAGAACAGACACTCATAAAAAAGCTGGAAAGCCGAGCGCATCTTGAAATCTCACTTGTTGATTAGCACTGTTTACTGGCAGAGTTCACGCCAATCAGACAAGCAAATCCCATTACCACGTTTTTCTCAATATATGGTGCAGGACTTTTGCAGAATGAGGTCCCCAGAAGGTGAATTTAATGATGCTAGCTAAATTCACCCTCTGAAGACCTCATTCTGCTTATGCCTCATCTTCTCTGGAAAGTCTCTATATCCCCAAATTGGCAGCAACACAATGCATAATCAAGGTGCCC
Source organism: Siphonodentalium dalli (assembly GCA_032622095.1). NCBI lineage: Eukaryota > Metazoa > Mollusca > Scaphopoda > Gadilida > Siphonodentaliidae > Siphonodentalium > Siphonodentalium dalli. The sequence continues at coordinate 226,657,121 of CP136061.1, forward strand.
AATAGGCGCACTTCACATAATAATTGTTAAGCCAATGCATTCTCTTATATATGCGAGGTGACCTATGGTCGACTCGCATATATAAGAGAATGCATTGGCACAGGGTATATGGGTTGATACAAAAATCGGACCTGGCACTCAAAGGGTTAAATCTGAGTCTAGATCTCCAATAGCAGATAAGGCTATGAAGAATGAGATCCCCAGAGGATGAATTTGGTGATGCTGGCATGCTGTAACTAATTTCACCCTCTGGGGACCTCATTCTGCAAATGTCAAGCACGATATTTTGAGGCCTGATGATGACCAACTTCTGTCAATACAATTAATTGTATCTGTTAAAGTCGCAGTAAGACAAAACATTGAATAAATGCATTTCGGACTCCGATTTCTCTTAACCCTTTACCCAACAGAAGGGCCCTGTGCCAATGCATTCTCTTATATATGCGAGTCGACCATAGGTCGCCTCGCATATATAAGAGAATGCATTGGCTTAACACATTAAAAATTTAAAAATTGTTAAAGAATGTAAGAAAAAATGGTAAAAAGTGTTAAAAAAAGATTTTTTTTAGGCCAATGCATTCTCTTATATATGCGAGGCGACCTATGGTCGACTCGCATATATAAGAGAATGCATTGGCACAGGGCTAACTGTAACTATCACAATGTGGTCAATGAGCCGGTTCCAATGATATCCATATTTGTATGGTTCTATTGAGACAGACCCAAGATATTTTAGGCTGTTGAAGCTTTATTTGGCCGGTTTTGGCCGGTTTGTTGGGTAAAGGGTTAACCCTTCCATCATTGGAGCTTCCTGAAATTTTGCGAAAACCCTATGCCAATGCATTCACTTATATATGCGAGTCGCCCATAGGGAAACTCGCATATATAAGGGAATGCATTGGCCTAAAAATATTGTACTTGATATTGTAAGCCAGTGCATTCTCTTATATATGCGAGGCTCCCTATGGGAGACTCGCATATATAAGAGAATGCACTGGCACATGGCCTTTAAAGCTGCACCAGCACAGCTCCCATAATGAAAGGGTTAATTTGTGTACAGTTGTGGACACTGGATTATTATTCTTGCCCAAGTAAGTGTCAGAAACATGTGACTGAACTTATATCTTAAAAAATCTCTTATATCACATTTAATATAAGCTATGCTTCACTTAATGTCCCCAGTGAGAGAGTGGCTCAAGTCAGATTCTACATCAGGTGGAAACGTGCAAATCTGAGTGGAAGAATATTCAATGTTTAAATGTATCTTCATTCTAGTGTGTGTGTTGTGTCGCTCTGTCTCATTTTCCTGTTATATCTGTTTTATCAATAATGACACAACAATTTTATTACAGTAAACTGTAATGCCCTAAATAATTGACTCCTTAACCACAGCAGTATTATGGGTAACTTTTCAGGATTTAGTCGAAAATACGGCTTGTTGCCATTCATCGGAAAGCTCTCACTGAGTGCTTTCTGATGAATGGCAACAAGCCATATTTCCGACTAAATCCTGAAAAGTTACCCATAATTCTGCTGTGGTTAAGGAGTCGACTATTTAGGGAATTACTATAGTTTGTTTATGAACATCAGGGTAAAAATCTGTTGATGAAGGAGGAAGAAAATGAACCCATGCAGTTCAAATAATTCTTGACACAGCAATTGGCAATTATTCCACATGATCACTGGTGAATGCAAATATCATATATTCACTTCAAATCGATTATTGCAAATAAAAATAAAATAAAACCAACATATTAATATCTCAAGTATTCTTATTTTCCCCATGCTATTATGACTGATAGAACGGTTTGGAGAGAGGTATTACACAAACTGAACCAGCTTAATAATATACTACAGTAATGCTCTAAGTAACCGACTCCTTAACCCTTTACCCAACAGAACGGCCCTGTGCCAATGCATTCTCTTATATATGCGAGTCGACCATAGGTCGCCTCGCATATATAAGAGAATGCATTGGCTTAACACATTAAAAATTATAAAATTGTTAAAGAATGTAAGAAAAAATGGTAAAAAGTGTTAAAAAAAGGCCAATGCATTCCTATGGTCGACTCGCATATATAAGAGAATGCATTGGCACAGGGCATAACTGTAACTATCACAATGTGGTCAAGGAGCCGGTTCCAATGATATCCATATTTGTATGGTTCTATTGAGACAGACCGAAGATATTTTAGGCTGTTGAAGCTTTATTTGGCCGGTTTTGGCCGGTTTGTTGGGTAAAGGGTTAACCACAGCAGAATTATGGGTAACTTTTCAGGATTTAGTCGGAAATATGGCTTGTTGCCATTCATCGGAATGCTCTCGGTGAGATATTTCTGCTGTGGTTAAGGCATCGATTATTTAGGGCATTACTGTATTCCATGTAGTAATTTTATTATTGAATGGGAGAATCCATTTAGTATAGAAAGGGATAAAAAACCTTCTGAAACAAATCAAATATAAATTGAGAACAGCCATTGAATATAGGACGCAGATCCTTTTTATTCCACACCCGTTGCCATGAGGCACATGTATTCAACTGAATCTCAGCCATTGAATACATATTGTTGTATAACACAAGTGCAATACATGCTGGAACTAATCCAAAGTGACGTTACCAAGTGCGTGATGACGTACTTCGTGTGATGCACAGATAATAACCAGTTTTTCATCAGACTTAAACCACATTAAAGGTAGTTATGGTATCAATGGTAGTCACATATATGGATTAAACTTATCCGACAGAAGGGTATGGAATAAATACAGAACACAACTTTTGCATCATAATCTAGAATCTTTTATCGAACATGTTGTGGACGGCACATAGTGAAATTCACTCAAATTCTGCTTTTAGGAAATATATCCTTGTGCCATCCGCAACTCATTCAATTAAAGATTATCAATTAAGATGTGCGTTGTGTTCTGTCTATGGACGCATAGCTTTACAAGGGAGTACTTACTATCAAAAGTAGATATTGTACCTGGCAACAACAAATTTAAAAAAAAATTAATTGCATTTTTGGCCAGTTAAAAAAACAACTAATTAAATTGGTACCGCGTACAAAAATAAAAATAAATTCTTGAATATTCTTAAATACCTGGACAACCCTGAGTGTTACAATCTCTTGGCTGGATCTCATCCGTGATACACAATCTGACACCACCAAACTGCGGTTGAATACATTTCCTGGTTCGCCTTTGCTGACCTACTCCACAGGTGAATGTACAAAATGTCCACTCTGACCATTCTCCATAGCTACCATTGACTGAAAAGCAGGACAATTCCGTAATAACTTTAGTTTGTGGCATAATAAAAATATCTTGTTTTGACTGACCTTCCCTATACACATACCCCACTACTCAAAATATTTTATTTTTTTTATTTCCAGACAGGTTGACACACATGAGGCTAGATAAACATTTCTCAGGGAATGCTTTGTCACAAAAAACTTATGCCTCATAGATATTTATGACCTACCATAACTTAATATATAAATAGCGCCCTGTCCTGTGCACAACCCTAAGGAATAAAACCTTGATGACCATTGCTCATTATTGCAAGACAATGGGGGTTATACTAAATTTTACAGATGAAGTTTCCATTTATTTTAAATATGCTGTTGGGACATGCATACCAGTATATATGAGAGAGAAGTCACTTCTCCCTATGACAAAAATAGGGAGAAGTGGCACATTTTAAGGAGATATGTCTCCCAAGTAATCTTGACTGGTCACTGCAATGGTTACTTTCGATATATTAATGGTAAGTGTGAAGGCCAGCAGTCCTGATTCAGCATATTTTGTATCTGCTGAATAAGGGACTCTAATAAATATCATACATATAAAAAGCTGTTTCCTCGCAAAAAATAATTTTAAATAAATAAATAAAAACATCTGCCTCCTTCAATACTTTAACCACTCTTCCATATCTGGAGCTTACTGAAAATTTCCGAAAACACTATGCCAATGCGGTCTCTTATATATGCGAGTCTCCCATAGGGAGCCTGGCATATATAAAAGAATACATTCACCTAACAATATTTACCTTGACCATGTAAGCCAGTGCATTCTCTTATATATGCGAGGCTCCCTATGGCAGACTTGCATATATAAGAGAATGCACTGGCACAGAATATGTAATGCTGGACCAGCACAGCTCCTGTTATGTAAAGGTTAATATGACAAAAAATTAATAAATTATATGGCATATTGTCTGCCATTAATAGTTCTGATATTGGAAACTCACATATATAACAGAATGCTCAGCCACAGGATATTTCTCTGTGGGCAAACAACACATACAAACTGAGCGTGTTTAACAATGTTTTAAGTGACGGCTACGCAGTGAAATGATACATAAAATACATCATCAAGTGACATCTTGATTACAGGATATTTACATGGGAATGCAGTTACAAACAAATGTCTGCTTTATTAGACAAATTAGTCCACATTTATCTCTGATGACATCACACGTTTTTGATTACTTCCGTCTGAAGTAACTTGAAATAGCAGTGGATATCTCACCTTGACATTTCTACAATCAGCTGATTTCGATTACCTTCGGTGCATCATGTAAAATGAATCAACTAACAAAATGCTTCATGCCTATCTGGATCGAAAAAAGTACTTTCTCCTGGTGAAATTTTGAGCAATCATATTCAACATAAAATGCAAGACATTTCTAAAAATGCAGATAAGAAAATGTGGTAAATTATCATTTTGAAAATGTCATGATCACGTGCATTTTTATTATACATCTCGCTGCTTAATTATGTCTCATGAACTCAGGTTCAAATAAAACATAAATAATGTTTTACTACTAGTATGTCATTTCTTTAATTTTTATATCACGATGTGGCCAATTTACTGGAGTATATCACAAAAAACGTTAATGCGCTGAGAATAATAACATTATCGGCCCATGCACATTTGTGGAATTTATTTTTTACATTGAATGCTGATGTCCTCAATCTACCTTGAATATAATAGTTTCATATGATCTTTTTATTTGAGAACATATAGGACCTATAAAGCTAGAACAAAAGGGAGTCCTTAGTAACAGCAGGTGTCTGGATGATAATATAGTGAAAATCATCACTGTTAAAACATGTGTGTACACCATTACAATTAACTAATCAAAATATTGGGGTATATGTTCAACTTGTAACAAAGAACATACTGATAGTGCAAATTTTGTTTGACTAAAATAATAAATATCTCTTGAATATTATAGATAATTATACTTCCATATTTTAATATGGAAGTATATTGTTATTCAATTTTTTATTTTTCACTATTATTATTTCTTCTTCTTAATATATTTTGTAACCCTTATATCTCAGAAAGTTTAAAAGATATAGCATTCAAATTTGGTAGGTATATGCACCTTACCAACCTACAGCGTATTGAAGTATTCAGGTTAATGTCCTAACTTTCTCTTCAGAGTTATGGCCCTTAAACAAAAATTTTGGAAAAAGTTTGTGCCCAGATCTAATCCTATAAAAAGCCAAGCAGCTGAATTCGGTTTACGAAATCGTGTTAACTAACGATTTAGTACGAATCGGGGAAATTTTCACCAAGGTCCGAACACAATTTGTTGACCTGGGGAGGGGTGCAAAATTGTTCAATTTTTTTCTTGTCACCGATTTCAACCATTTTTACTGTCGTGTATCTATACGACATACTGATGCTACTCGTGAAAGAATTTTGTAAATCGGTTGAGAAATTTCCAACTTACAACACATCGAAAAATGTACTAATAAAGTCCATGTGTAGAAAGTGCTTGTGCCCAGATCTTCTCCTAGACAAAGCGCAACAGCTGGATTTGATCTATGTGAGCGTCTTAAACATAGACAGAAGACGAAACCAGGAATGCGAATGTCAAAAATTACACCAATGACCACTGTCAATATATTTCAACATCCATTCTTTTTTTTGGCGCACTGTGTTAATTGTTATGTTGGCTAATGGGTAATCACTCAAAACAATGTCGGCTGTCTGTCTTGTCAATCGGCCGTGATTCTGCAGTTTTATCATGATGCTGCTTAAAAATGGGATATTTTGAGACCAAAAACGGTCAAAATTCGTTAGTTTTTAAATAGTAGTTCGTTTTGTTTTCACTTTTTTTAAAACGCCCATTTTTTACAAAACAAATTCTCGACTTTGACATTTGAGAATTAACAGAACTGTGGTGTCCGTCGTATATTGTTATACCTCTTCTCCGCATGGACCACGTTTTCATAAAGCACAATCCGTCTTATGCGCGGACTTTCGCTTGCAGTTCTCAATTGAATTGAAGGTATTTTCTATCCGCTCACGTGCCAGTAAACCATTTTAATATATGATATTTTTAAATTGAATGAATGGGTGTCAGCGCATACCGTCCCATACCCCAACCTTCCGCCCCTAAGTTGATAATTTTGGTATCATAATTTCGGAACGTAACTATCTAAGGTTTGGTATTAAATTCCCATCTGATATATAGCATACGTTTGTTGAATTTAGATCTGACCATTTAAAAACTGTCTCTTTATCATCTGTATGTGGCACGAGTGAAAATTTATGACTTTATTGCCCGTTTGCTAAGATCGCTGATTGCATATTTCGCATTAATAGGACGAGACGTAATGTAAAGTGTTATAACTTAGGAAGAGTCCGACAACGACGTCGTACGTTCGTCCGTTAATCGGAAAATAAACACAAATATGTCTTAAAGCGCCGACTAATTCACCACCTGCGTGTATTCAAGAATATGAATCACACCAAAATTAAGCGAATTGTATATGGAATGTGTAGGTATAAGCTGCCATGTATATATCATTCCCAGAATGCTACCATATCATGACAATCTATTAGTTAAAATAAAACACCTTCAACTGTTGGGAACATCGCGATATATGTAAGCGAGCAAAGGGAGTTTAGTGTCATCATACGCTATTTCGTTGTTGTGAAATGGGTGATCGTTTCATGTAGCATAATCACATTGAACGACATATTTAATTATGTTTGTGTGTGAATAACGATTTTTTACTTTTGAAGACTTGCGATAACATATTAAATGGTAAAATACACGCATTCATATCCATATATTCACAAGAATATCCGTCTATTTTACAAGCTCGACATGCCATGTTTGTTTATGGTATACTACAGTTCCAACACATCGGCTATTTATCATTTTGCTGGTGAGAAAGCGTATGTTCACTTTGGTGCTATTTATATGCACAGAAAAAGGCACCATTACTCTGGAAAGCAACCTACTGAAATGCATATAGATGTACGCGAATCATGTTACGTTCTCACACAATGCAGTTATTCCAAATCCGCGCTCTTTAAAATAGAATTGGCTGCATGGCTGGCCTACTTCTGATGGCACAGTGTGTTACGCACCTGTCCGACTAAGTCACTTTGAACCCAAAATGTATAAAAAATTCGCACAAGCTGGGGAAAAGTTCGCGATCTTGGACAGTCAGTACAATCGGTATAAACGTTTGTAATGACATAACGTGTCTCGACAGCATTACCTGTTATGCTATATTGATATGTTTCTGAATTATATTTAATGCTTGATTCCTGATACACATATATAGTGACATTTCAGTGATCTTTCTAGAACGTTCCCGAGCATGATAGAACTTCAAATAAAACATATTCGCCTTTGTCCCATTCTGGTGATTTGGGCTCATTTTTAGCATGTTACTAATTTTATAATAAGACGTAATCAAGACATGTGTTATCAGTTGTGTGAGTGATTGCCATTCGCGCATAATTATTTCATAAATAAATATATCCGCTGCACGTAGATATAACCGTCACTTATATTACTGGCCGTTGAAATCACTGACCCAACAAACTGATAAACTAAGACTTAACAGTCTTGGCAAATTAAAGATCGGCATTGATTTAAAACTTCGCACTTCATCGTGGACAGACTATAACTATCCGTATCTTTCACGAGAATATACCATCCCATTGCAGTTATAATTTTTAACATCTCAAGTCTTTAATTTGGAATATAGGCACAAGAGGTAGACACATGCGTGTATGTAGAACCCGTGCATGTTCTTTATTCCAGTTGCCAATTAAATATATATATTGTACACATGTGTGTATGTATACTAATAAAACCGAACTGTGTGTGTGTGTTCATTTGTTTGTCGGTCTGACCTGCTATTGGTAACTAACCGGTTGGATCATGACAAACAAAAATTGGAACACACGGTGAATTGTCACGTGGAGTGTCATGGGATAGGTACATCTGACGTCATATGATTTAATTTGGAATTCATGAATAATTTAATAACATTTTTACATCTATATATACAGTATGCCCTAAGTAATCGACTCCTTAAACATAGCAGAATTATGGGTAACATTTCAGGATTTAGTGGGAAATATAGCCTGCTGACATTCATCCGAAAGCTCTCCTGAATCCCGAAAAGTTACCCATAATTCTGCTGTGTTTAAGGGGTCGATTACATAGGGCATTACTGTATATTTGCGAATTTCTGTCTGTCTGCCTGTGTCTGTCTTCTATAAGAATTACAGGAGACCATCTAGATGATACCAAAGGGGTCTACTAGAGGTCACTTTTTACGAGAAATATAATTTCAAAAGTAGCCTCATTCTTCATCTTTTATTTTTGCAAACTGATGTGTTTATGATGTTCATGTATCATAATATAAGGTCTGAAGTATACATGGTTGTAACTAAATAAATACTTCAATAGTTGTGGAACGGATTAATCGAGATAAACAAAATTACGATCGAAAAGGTGAGCCACTACTTATATTTCATGACTTTTTAAAGTTATAGATATAGTTATAATTATTGTGGTTATGGTTACGGCTAGAGCATGGTTATGCTTATAGAAACATTAAGTATTGGGACATGGTACGGGTTGCCGGTAGGTATGGTTAAGGTTTGTGTTATAGGAAAGGTAATGATTGAGAGGGGATTTGGATAGGAATATATATGATAATTATATGGAAGTATCAAACTTCCAATTGGAAGTTTAAAATTTCTAGTTATAAGATTGAAATTCGAGCACTGGCTTTGATCGGACGCACATGTTCATAAACTGCTAAACGAGCTGTTTTCCCAAAAGCTTCTACTAAGTTCCTTGCATTGCTATTCAATAAGTTTTAAATAATACATAATAAATATTTGACATAAATGATTAAAATTACTTATAAATGTGAAGATAGAGGGTGTGGGGGGATGTGGAAGTGTTAACCCTTTACCCAACAAAACGGCCAAAAACGCCCAACTAAATTTTCAACGGCCTAAAATATCTTTGGTCTGTCTCAATAACACCATACAAATATGGATATCATTGGAACCGGTTCATTGACCACATTGTGATGGTTACAGTTATGCCCTGTGCCAATGCATTCTCTTATATATGCGAGTCGACCATAGGTCGCCTCGCATATATAAGAGAATGCATTGGCCTAAAAGAATATATAATTTTTTCTTACATTTTTTAACAATTTTTATAATATTTTTCTACATTCTTTGACAATTTTATCATTTTTAATATGTGTTAAGCCAATGCATTCTCTTATATATGCGAGGCAACCTATGGTCGACTCGCATATATAAGAGAATGCATTGGCACAGGGCCGTTCTGTTGGGTAAAGGGTTAATGTAAGCCAAAGGGTAGCCAAATTCAAACCATAGATCAGTACCTGGTCAATCACAATTATCAGACACTTACTTGGGCAAGAAAGTTCATTACAGGCCACACTTTCAAACTGAGTTTGGTCACAAACATCGAATCCACCGAATAAGGCAGATACACAAGTCCTGAATCGAGTCTTCACACCAGAGCCGCATGTCTTATCACACTCTGTCCATGAAGTCCATGGATTATAGGTACCATTAACTGAAAGAACAATAATGAGCAAATTACAATAACACTCATTCTATTAGGTACGAAGCTTGTGTATAAAGTATACTCAGGTAGCAGTACACGATTTCACGGGTTGTAGGTCGTCTGAAAAATAGAAATATAAGTATCTGGGGGGCATAACGGCCAGTGTAGCCTGTGTTAACTGTGTCATTACTGGTTTGAAGGTTTATTTATTTTACAAAACTGGGAAAGTTCTCAAAAAAGTGCAAAATTTGGATACGCAACAGGGTTTTCGTATTCAGTGAAGGCCAACTCTGTGTTATTGATTACAGGAAAATAATCCCGATTTCTCTCCCCTGAATTCTGTCATCTGGGCTCGCAAGACTTTTTTTTCAAATTGATACGATAACTTTTTTTCTAATTCAAATATTTCTCAGTTCTAGCATAGCTCTATCAGGTGGAAGAATCTTATTTACTGACATTCGCTCTATCATGGTCTGTTTTTGGGTTGAAAATGGCCAATTTGAGTAAAAAAATGGGTAAAATTGAGCGGTTCGTGTGTGCTAACCAAGGGGCATAACTCAATGACAAACTGTACGAAGAACCAAAAGTACATTTATATGATTACACCTAAAATTTCTGTCGAAATTAAAACATGCTCGATTGGATATATGCCAACGATAATGGCTTAGCATTGATTTGAAGTACAGTAACCCCTCCCAGGTTGGCAAAATTGCTGGAAATCGTGTATTGCTACCTCACAGATGTATCCATGGCATATACTCAAACCATACAAGTATTCAAGATACATAATCAGAATTAACACTCCTAATTACTATTTCTTTGGCTTCGGGGGTAAAAAATATATGATTTGAGTCGAGGAACCCACCCATCAATGCTCAAAGTTACCAGATATTTATTTTTGATATCCGTTATTTTTCACAACTTGGAATATTTGGCAGACTAGCAAATATTCCACAAGCCGACCATCATATATTCTAGATAACAAATTTCGTTGAACAAAATGTTGCTATATAACACTTTTTTTTATGTATGAAGATAGTGGGGGGATGCTAGCACAAGTGGGATGACATAAGCCAAAGGGTACCCAAACTCAAAACCACATTTTGTCCACTTTATTGAAATAAGTATTGATTATTTTATGTTCGTAACACACGATTATATTATTTTACAACTTTTAATTGGTTATTTAGACGTTTTGTTTTGAAAGCAAGCCAGTTGCCAAAATGCACATGCACCAGTTGTTGCCATCCACATTATCCTTGTTGCCATCCATTGGCATTTTCACATGTATTTGAGAAAAAATAGCTAAATTGTAAGATAACATTTTTTATTAAATTACCTGGGCAGCTATTTAGAGCACAGTCCTGATAGTCATATAAATTCTGTGTACAAATCGGTGCTCCTCCATTCTGAGCAACTGTGCAAATTTTATATCTGCTCTGTGAACCAATACCACAAGTGACCGGGCATGTTGACCAACTTGTCCATTCAGACAGAAATGCATCAGCTGAAAGATTAGATAGTCTATGTTAGATCCACACATAAATATAATGTACAGTAATGCCCTAAATAATCAACTCCTTAACCACAGCAGAATTATGGGTAACTTTTCAGAATTTAGTCGGAAATATGGCTTGTTGCCATACATCGGAAAGCTCTCGGGGAGAGCTTTCCGATGAATGGCAACAAGTCATATTTCCGACTAAATCCTGAAAAGTTACCCATAATTCTGCTGTGGTTAAGGAGTTGATTAAATAGGGTATTACTGTATAGGTATGATGCTTCGATGTAAACAAGCATTATCCCTACCAATTTCATTAGCTGGTTTACATCGAAGGAATCATGGACTACAATGTAACCAAACAGCCCTGTTTAATAATTAGTGTTGGCTATCGGCTGAGATGAGGAAAATACCTAGGAAAAAAGAATTACGCCAGCTATTTTTTGCCCGATGTTTTGTGCATAATTGAACAAATTGCTGTACACTTTGCCTTAGTGTCGCACTGTGGAAGTCTGCAGACAGAAAAAATTAATTGTTGAATGCCAAGGACTACTAATTTAACAATGATAATCAGCAAATTTATTAAAGTCAGACCCAACCAAGCTCTGCCATGGATGACAATAGGCAAAGTTATAATTGTGAACTGAAATTATTTTTGTATGTGTGGATGCTAGGCTTTTTAGCCAAGGAAATCTTTCTGGCCTGGGCAATTTTTTAGCATAGGTAAATTTTTGTTAATTAACAGCTAGGGCTGACCAAATGTTGAAGAATTGCCATCTTTTCCAGCGACTTCCAACAATAAAAAATTCTATGAAACTCTTGAAGGCATATTAGCACTGCTAGTCCAAAATGAAAATGTCAATGACACTATAGCTCAACTTGGGAAGGAGTTCATTTTTTGCTGAGCGATGAATAGAATGATAAAAAAGAAGGAAATAAACTAGAGATCACCCCAAAGATCCATATGAAGTTTGGTAATGATTGGATGAGGGATGAAAATTCCAATATGCGTGCCATTTTTTTCCATGAAATTCAGTCAAAATCGGAAGTTCCCATCTAGAGGTCACCCCGAAGATCCATATGAGGTTTGGTGATCATCAGATGAGGGATGTAGTCTGTATGGTGTGCCAAAGAATTTAGTCATGCAAAGAGTAAAATCCAAGATGGCTGCCGGAGGATTTTCATCGAAAATTGTTCTAATTTGATAGCTCCCATCTACAGGTGATCATAATCGTGCCAGTAATTTAAATTTAATGAAAATGTCAATGACACTGTAGCTCAACTTGGGAAGGAATTTATTTTTTGCTGAGCAATCAATAGAATAATGAAGATGGTAAGCCAAAAAGTTACAATAAAGGTCTTGTATTGTGTAGATGAAATTATTTTCATTTGAAACATTTAACCAATAAATGTAGGCTGCAGGGTGTGCGGATGGATAAAATGGACATTCAAAATGACTGCTGGCAGCCATGTTTTATAACAAATTTTCAAAACAATTCTATAATAAATGAGGGCTGCGGTCTGAGCCGATGGATTCAAATTTGAAATCCAAGATGGCTGCTGGCGGCCATGTTTTTTTTAACGAATTTCAGAAAAAATTGATGGCTCCCATCTAGAGGTCACCCCGAACATCATTATGAAGTTTGGTGATAATCGGATGACGGATGTGGCCTGTAGAGTGTGCCAAAGGATTTAGTCATGCAAAGAGTAAAATCCAAGATGGTTGCTGGCGGCATGTTTTTTATCAAATTTCCTTAACAATTGCAAAACAATTCCTTAATAAATTGATTGTATGAGGCAGGTGGCCTGTTGTGTGTGTCAAAGGATTTAGTCATACAAAGATGGCTGCTGACGGCCATGTTTTTTCAATGATTTCAGAAAAAAATTATGACTCCCATCTAGAGGTCATCCCGAAGATCCATCCAAAGTTTGGTAATGATCAGATGAGGGATATACTCTATAGAGAGATACTTTATTCCTCCATATCAACGGAGATTACATATATTACAAATATATACAACAAAATAATCTTACATATAATTTGTTAATACAATCAGGAAGCTATGCGCGTAAACACATTTGTTAAGTTTCAATGCAATTTTACTGCCTGTATCATGAACAGTGCTCAACACAGACGCATTTGGTATTAAACGCCAAAATATACATAATGGCTAGGATATGTTTAACCGCAATAAAACGTATCCAGAGAATTGGTCGCCATTCAGAGGTGTTCATTTATATGCTGGCGGCCATATTTTTCATCGAAAATCGTTAGCTCCTATCTAGAGGTGATCCTAAACATGCCTTTAAATTTTCAAAAGAATTCTCTAATAAATGTGGGCTGCAGAATGCGGCAATGGATTCAAATTTGAAATTCACGATGGCTGCCATGTTTTTTAATGAATTTCAGAAAAAATTAAGTTTGGTGATGACTGGATGAAAGATGTGGTCTGTAGGGTGGGGCAATTAAGGAAATTGTTATACATACATACATACAGATGGATGGACGACAGATGCCAACCGATGGCATTAGCTCAAACTTGGCTTAGTAAAGTTGAGCTAAAAATCCTGCGCCAGTACATTTTCTTATATATGCAAGTCCCCCATAGGTAGCCTCGTGTATATAAGAAAATACACTGGCTTATATTGTTAGGCCAATGTACAGTATAATGCCCTAACTAATCGACTCCTTAACCACAGCAGAATTATGGGTAATTTTTCAGGATTTAGTCGGAAATATGGCTTGTTGTCATTCATCGGAAAGATAGCTTTGTGTCAATTATTTAGGGCATTACTGTAGTTAGTGATCTACTAAACACAATACGAGATTGAATTATTTTTGTAGCACTAGTTGGGTCTTAATGAATGACTTCATTTCTGTGACAAAAGCAATCCGGATCACCATAGTGTATTTGGGTGAATTACCACACAAGCTGAAGTAACGTAATCAACAAAATGATAGCAATAGCTACAGTAATGCCCTAAATTATCGACTCCTTAACCACAGCAGAATTATGGATAATTTGTCAGGATTTAGTCAGAAATATGGCTTTCTGGTGAATGGCAACAAGCTATATTTCCGAATAAATCATGAAAACTTACCCATAATTCTGCTGTGGTTAAGGAGTCGATTATTTAGGGCATCATGCTAGGTCTGTAACAAAAGACAATCTAGTATAGCCCACATACAGTAATGCTCTAAGTAATCGACTTCTTAACCATAGCAGAATTATGGGTAACTTTTCAGGATTTAGTCGAATGGCAAGCCATTCATCGGAAAGCTCTCCCCGAGAGCTTTCCGATGAATGGCAACAAGCCATATTTCCAACTAAATCCTGAAAAGTTACCCATAATTCTGCTGTGGTTAAGAAGTCGATTACTTAGAGCATTACTGTATTTCTAGCTAGGAAAGTATGCTTAATTATCAGGAGAGAACTTGTACATACTTGGGCATCGCTGTGAGTTACAGCCATTGATATCTAGGCCATTTGTTTCACATACAGCAGTACTGCCACCATTGGTAGCCACTACACACACCCTCGTTCTGGTTTGCTGTCCTCCATCACATGAAGCCGTGCAAGTATTCCATAAGGTCCAAGGTTCATAGTATGCATCCGCTGCAGAAGAAAAAAAATAATTTAGACTGTGTGTTGCTAAAGTTTTGGTCTAAATCCATATTTGTGGCTAAAACCAGTAACCAAATATTAAGAACATTACTCACCCACACATCATATCACCATAACAGGGCCTCGTATAACATAATAAGGCCTAAAAAACGTATTGTTTCCGTTAACTTGGCCACCACAGACCAGACTTCCACCCCAATTAATTAATTAATAAAGTACAAACCAGAAGAAAAAAATGTGTTTATCGAGCTCTGATCATAATAAAACTGTGCCAATCTGCATTAGTTACACTGGAAGTCGGTGCTTTAAGATTACAGTACTCTTGTGTACTGCAGCCAGTTGATATCACAAGTGGTTTTCATTTTTGTTATTAAAAAAAACTACCAAGGCTTCATGATCTCTTACAATACAGTAATGTGCTCATTCAGTCATTGTCTCATGTTATATCGGTTTCAGAATGAATAATATACTCCATATATGGATATGGATGTTTTAAAACAAAATTATGCTTGTCCGCTCCTACTTTTTTTGTGTGTTACCAGAAACATCACTTTTCTTTTTTAGGCCTAAAACTTAACATGTCATATATCCTCTAATTGAAAGTTAAGTAAGTTTTGTGTCTCTGAAACATACTTATTTATTTTCCCCTAGCCGAAAATGATGCTAGTACATGTTCACGCAACGGTTAATTATTTAACCCGTTCTTCCATTCAGTTATAAAAGTCTATCTTCATTTGGATAGATGTTCAGAAAATATAACCAAACAACAGACACGTGAAATAGTAAGTGGAGTTAATTGGTGGGACATGTTCAGATAATAAGTTCAACAAATGAACTACTGTATACAGTAATGCCCTAAATAATCGACTCCTTAACCACCGCAGAATTATGGGTAATATTTTTCAGGATTTAGTCGGAAATATGGTTTGTTGCCATTCATCAGAAATTGCTCTCACTGAGAGCTTTCCGATGAAAGGCAACAAGCCATATTTCAGACTAAATCCTGAAAAATTACCCATAATTCTGCTGTGGTTAAGGAGTTGATTATTTAGGGCATTACTGTACACCCATCAGTAAGCCTGTCCACGAAGATAACCCCAGTCTGGGTTTTTTACCCTAAATAAAACATGGGGTGGTCCTCATAGATAAGCCCACCCCCATTTTTGAGCATTTGGAAGGTGAATATAATCACGTCTTTCTATTCTGTAGAATAAGAGAAGATACTTAGGCACATCTGTGCTTTTAAAGGAGGGACAATAATAAAAGTCCTTCCTGTTCAAGCCAAGTGGGGTCAGTGTTAGGAGGATGAAGATCCAGTGGATCTCGCGTGTTTTTCTGATTTGAAGTCCCCTTACACTCTCTGGGTCGCTACTGATGATGTCAATGATATGATATGACATGTCGTCATGATCTTGGTTGGGTAGATTATAATGCAATGCAACAGGGATGTTCCTGTTGTGTTTAATGTCGGCCCATCATGTTCAGATAATCATGTTTCGAAATGCTGTTTAGTTTCCCCCACATATTGGGAATTGCATCATTTGCAAGTGAGTAGATAAACACAGTTTTGTATTAGGCAGTTGGATCGAGAAGGTCCTTCAGAAGGTCTAGAAAGTCCCTCATCATTATGAGAACCCCAATCTACAGAGAACTAGGGGTGCCACGATTAATCTTATAATCGATGAACCATTGATAAAGCTGATAATCGATTACCATTTCTGTTGTCGATTAATCTGCGTTATTTATTTCGAACGTCGGTAAGTGCCAGGTATTATTGAATACAGCTGTGTTTGTTTTACACAGTTTAATCTACAACCGAAGGGTTAACAACCTTTGATCGTGCATCAAAGAGATTCCGACAACATGAATACTACTAATATATGTTGCAAACAGTGTGCAGTTCATTTGATGATATGAAATGGTAACTCTTTGGGTCGTTGTATATTCTACAAATAGGCGGTCCGTCATGCATTCCTACTTTTATATTGTTTGTATGTTTGGCTATTCATAACACTGAAATGGCTATGTTCTAATGAACTCACAATTATTATAACCATGATATCGCCGAGAAATGTGCTGGTATTGAATACATTGTGCTCATGAGTCATTGCCGGTGGTTTATGGTGCACATTATTAACGTAAAAATTACATCAGCCCAGTTTTTTAACCAACACCCAGCCAATAGGCCATATTACGGAATACTTCCACTGTTATTGATATTATGTACGATTAATCAATTATAATCGATTATTGACGACCTATTATCGATTATCAAAATCAATAATTGTGGCATCTCTACAGAGAACCACACTAAATTCACCCTCTGGGGACCTCTTTCTGCAAATGTCAAGACACACTAAATTCAGGCTTATGACAATCAAATCAATAATATGAACTTACTTGGGCATCCACCACCATCACATAGCTGGCTATCCTCCAAGTTGGCTATGCAGAACACAGCTCCACCAAACTGTGGGGCAACACAAAATTTATACCTTGTTTGAGATCCCAAACCACATGAGGCTGAGCATTCACCCCAATCAGACCATTCTGTATAGAAACCATCAACTATGAAAGATAAATAGGTGCATAGTTCAATAATAATAAAAGGTCGCTTGGGTACAGGTCACCCCGGTGATCCATAAGTTTTGGTGACGATCGGGTGAGGTATATGTGATCTGTAGGGTGTGGTAATGGATTTAAATCTGAAATACAAGATGGCTGCTGGCTGTCATGTTTTTCAACAGAATTCAGAAATGAAGGTGTCAATGACACTGTAGCTCAACTTTGTAAAGAAGGTAATTTTTTTGTGATGAGCAATGAATAGAGAGATTAAAAAGGAGTGTAAAAATGAGCAGTAAAGGATTTAGTCACACACAGAGTAAAATCCAAGATGGCTGCTGGCGGCCATGTTTTTTAATGACCCCAAAATGACTCGTTCCCATCTAAATGTTATTGTTAACATCCATCACAAATTTTATGATGATCAGACTAAAGGTACGACCTGTAGCCTGTGCTAAAGGATTTAGTCATACAAAGAGTAAAATTCAAGATGGCTGCTGGCGGCCTTTTTTTTTGGCCGATTGACCCCAAAATTAATCGTTGCCATCTACATGTCCATATTAACATCCATGACCAATTTCATGATGATCAGACGAACAGTACGACCTGTAGCCCGTGCTAATGCATGAATTTTGAAATCAAAGATGGCCGCTGGCAGCTATGTTTTTTGCCCGAATGACCTCAAAATGACTCGTTCCCATCTACATTCCAATTTCAACAGCCATGACAAATTGCATGATGATCAGACTAAAGGTACGACCTGTAGCCCGTGCTAAAGGATTTAGTCATACCTAGAGTAAAATCCAAGATGGCTGATGGCGGCCATGTTTTTTGGCCGAATGACCCCAAAATGACTCGTTCCCATCTACATGTCAATATTAACACACATGACAAATTTTATGATGATCAGACTAAAGGTACGACCTGGATGTAGCCCGTGCTAAAGGATTTAGTCATACAAAGAGTAAAATCCAAGATGGCTGCTGGCGGCCATGTTTTTTGGCCGAATGACCCCAACATTACTCGTTCCCATCTACATGTCAATATTAACATCCTTGACAAATTTCATGACGATGAGACGAACAGTACGGCCTGTAGCCCGTGCTAATGGATTGAATTTTGAAATCCAAGATGGCCACTGGCGGCCATGTTTTTTTTCCGAATGACCCCAAAATGAATAATTCCGGTCTAAATGTTGATGTCAACAGCTATGAAAAATTTCATAATGATCCGATCAAAGGTACGACCTGTAGCCTGTATTGTTGACACATCACACACGCACACACGGATAACGGACGACAAAGCCATGGCAATAGCTCAAACTTTACAAAGTAAAGTTGAGCTAAAAATGGTAGGCTAGAGGTCACCCCAATGAACCTATGAAGTTTATTCAAGATCGGGTGAGGGATGTGGCCTGTAGGGTGTGCCAAATGATTTAGTGATGCAAAGAGTAAAATCCAAGATGGCTACTGGCGATCATGTTTTTCAACGGAAAAAAAAGTAAGCTCCCAGGGATGTGTTCTGTAGGGTGTGCTAATGGGTTAAAAAATGAAATCCAAGATGGCCACTGGTGGCCATGTTTTTCAATGAAATTCATAAATGAAAGTGTCAATGACACTGTAGCTCAACTTGGAAAGGGAATAATTTAATGTATTACAGTCAATGGAGCCATTAGGAATGTGGAAAGTTGAATATCTAATACATGTTTATAGACATGAAGAGAAAAGTAAAATCCAAGATGGCTGCTGGCAAATTTTATGACGATCAGACTAAAGGTACGACCTGTAGCCCATGCTAAAGAATTTAGTCATACAAAGAGTAAAATCCAAGATGGCTGCTGGCGGCCATGTTTTTTGGCCGAATGATCCCAAAATGACTCGTTCCCATCTACATGTCATTATTAACATTCATGACAAATTTTATGATGATCAGACTAAAGGTATGACATGTAGCCCATGCTAAAGAATTTAGTCATACAAAGAGTAAAATCCAAGATGGCTGCTGGCGGCCATGTTTTTGGGCCGAATGACCCCAAAATTACTCGTTCCCATCTACATGTCAATATTATCATCCATGACAAATGTCATGATCATCAGATGAACAGTACGACCTGTGGCCCGTGCTAATGGATTAAATTTTTTAATCCAAGATGGCCACTGGCGGCCATGTTTTTTGTCCGAATGACCCAAAAATGACTTGTTCCCATCTACATTCCAATTTCAACAACCATGACAAATTTTATGATGATCAGACTAAAGGTACGACCGTAGCCCATGCTAAAGGATTTAGTCATACAAAGAGTAAAATCCAAGATGGCTGCTGGCGGCCATGTTTTTCGGCCGAATGACCTCAAAATGACTCGTTCCCATCTACATGTCATTATTAACATTCATGACAAATTTCATGATGATCAGACTAAAGGTACAACCTGTAGCCCGTGCTAAAGGATATAGTTATACAAAGAGTAAAATCCAAGATGGCTGCTGGCGACCAGGTTTTTTGGCCGAATGACCCCAAAATTACTCGTTTCCATCTACATGTCATTGTTAACATCCATGACACATTTTATGATGATCAGACTAAAGGTACGACCTGCAGCCCGTGCTAAAGAATTTAGTCATACAAAGAGTAAAATCCAAGATGGCTGCTGGCGGCCATGTTTTTTGGCCGAATGACCCCAAAATTACTCGTTCCCATCTACATGTCAATATTATCATCCATGACAAATTTCATGATGATCAGAAGAACAGTACGACCTGTGGCCCGTGCTAATGGATTAAATTTTTTAATCCAAGATGGCCGCTGGCGGACATGTTTTTTGTCCGAATGACCCTAAAATATCTCGTTCCCATCTACATTCCAATTTCAACAACCATGACAAATTTTATGATGATCAGACTAAAGGTACGACCTGTAGTCCGTGCTAAAGGATTTAGTCATACAAAGAGTAAAATCCAAGATGGCAGCTGGCGGCCATGTTTTTTGGCCGAATGACCTCAAAATGACTCGTTCCCATCTACATGTCATTATTAACATCCATGACACATTTTATGATGATCAGACTAAAGCTACGACCTGTAGCCCGTGCTAAAGAATTTAGTCATACAAAGAGTAAAATCCAAGATGGCTGCTGGCGGCCATGTTTTTTGGCCGAATGACCCCAAAATTACTCGTTCCCATCTACATGTCAATATTATCATCCATGACAAATTTCATGATGATCAGAAGAACAGTACGACCTGTGGCCCGTGCTAATGGATTAAATTTTGAAATCCAAGTTGGCTGCTGGCGGCCATGTTTTTTGTCCGAATGACCCCAAAATGACTCGTTCCCATCTACATTCCAATTTCAACAGCCATGACAAATTTTATGATGATCAGACTAAAGGTACGACCTGTAGCCCGTGCTAAAGGATTTAGTCATACAAAGAGTAAAATACAAGATGGCTGCTGGCGGCCATGTTTTTTGGCCGAATGACCCCAAAATGACTCGTTCCCATCTACATGTCATTATTAACATTCTAGACAAAATTTATGATGATCAGACTAAAAGTACGACCTGTAGCCCGTGCTAAAGAATTTAGTCATACAAAGCCCGTGCTAATGGATTGAATTTTGAAATCCAATATGGCCACTGGCGGCCATGTTTTTTTTCCGAATGACCCCAAAATTTAGTATTCTGGTCTAAATGTTGATGTGAACAGCTATGACAAATTTCATAATGATCTGACGAAAGGTACGACCTGTAGCCTGCATTGTTGACGCCATACATACACACGCACACACGGACGACGGACGACAAAGCCATGGCAATAGCTCAAACTTTACAAAGTAAAGTTGAGCTAAAAATGGTAATCTCCCAACTAGAGGTCACCCGAAGATCCCTATGAAGTTTGGTGATGATCAGATGCAGGAAGTGGCCTGCAGGGTGCGCCAAAGGAAATTGTTGACAGACACATGGACAACCAATCCACAGCAATAGCTCAAACTTTACAAAGTAAAGTTGAGCTAAACATGGGCAGACCGCACACATATACAAACTTGACCTATTTTCATGTGAGTAACCCATATACCAAATATAAAAAGAATCAGATAACCAAATCTAAAGTTATCATCCGATAACTTGACCTGTGCCCCTAATAAATAAGCTCACATGCAAAATATTTCTTAATTTCATTAATAATATAGAAGATATCATCAGGAAACAACGTGGGACAGACAAATTTATTTTTTGGGGGACAATAATTGATCAATTTATTACTCACAATTTACGGTAGTTAGTTATAATGTATGGAGCAATTATTGCTGCGGAACCAATATGCTGCCAGCATGGTCGCAACTTCTGATCGAGCATTTCTGCTCCAAGCCAGATACTTGGTTTACAGAAACAATCAAAGTACAGAGTCGCTTTCAGAGGCAACCAACACAGTGTACAAATGGCAGCAAGTGGGTTTCAAAAGCATGACAATTCATATCAGATTCAGGGGATGGTCAATAATTGAGCCAAGTTTAAAAAACACAATAAATGAAGGAAATCAAGCTTCAAAAAAGTTACTGAGTCCATGGATGAACAAGACAATTCCAGTATACCCGCATAACTCCGTTACCAGGAGTATAATTACAACCTCATGAAGGAAGGAGAGAACAAGAACCCATGCAAGTCATGACACTGCGATTATTCCACATGATTACTGGTGAATGCAAATATCATATATTCACTTCAAATCAGTTATTGCAAATAAAAATAAAATAAAACCAACATATTAGTATCTCACGTATTCTCATTTTTCCCATGCTATTATGACTGATAGAACGGTTTGGAGAGAAGTCTTACAAAAACTGAAAGCCTTTAATCTTTAATTATATTGTTATGCTTTTAATAACACTGGGGCTCAAATGTGCCATTGGAAAATGTTCATTGGCGATTTATGTGGTGGTTCATAGGCGATTTTTGTTGTTGTCTTTTGGTGATTTTCATAAGAAAACACATGTGCTGCTGCAGGGGCGATGACGGAAAAATGATGAGTGCAAATAGAATTTCAAGTTTTATTTATCAATAATAAAAACAGTAACCTGGGGTCTAAATGCGTTCAAACTTCTTCGGTATTGTTTGAATAATCTATTCAGTTTTATTTTTTAATATCCTTCAGTCATAACAACAAATTGCAGGTGAACATATGCGCCGGTTCGTTCTTCTTGCATGCATGCGCCAATCCTTTGGCGCTGAAAAATGATGCATTTCAGTTCATTGGTAGAAAAATCATTGGGCATTTGGAAAAGAATTCGCGTTTATAATCAACAATAAATGCAATTTTAATACTACATTCGGGGTACATTGTGTCTAGTGAGACTCTTTTTTTCGAATATAGTGTCACAAAATTAAGAACTCGAGGCAGCGATAACATACTACGCTAAGGTTCAACCCCCTACCAACTAATTAAATTTGTACTGCATAAAAATAAAAAAAAGAATGCCTGAATATTTTTCAATACCTGGACAACTCTGTGTGTTACAATCTCTTGGCTGGACGTCATCGGTGATACACAATCTGACACCACCAAACTGTGGTTGAATACATTTCCTGGTTCGACTTTGCTGACCTCCTCCACAGGGGAATGTACAAAATGTCCACTCTGACCATTCTTCATAGCGACCATTGACTGAAAAGCAGGACAATTCCATAACAACTTTAGTTTGTGGCATTATAAAAATATCTTGTTTTAACTGACAGCCTTCCCTACCCATACCTCACTACTCAAAATATAAAAAAAAAATTATTTCCAGACAGGTTGACACACATACATTTCCTGGTTCGACTTTGCTGGCTTCCTCCACAGATGAATGTACAGTAATGTTCTAATTAATCGACCTCTTAACCACAGCAGAATTATGGGTAACTTTTCAGGATTTAGTCGGAAATATGGCTTGTTGATATTCATCGGAAAGCTCACAGTGAGAGCTTTCCGATGAATGGCAACAAGCCATATTTCCGACTAAATCATGAAAACTTACCCATAATTCTGCTGTGGTTAAGGAGTCGATTATTTATGGCATCATGCTAGGTCTGTAATAAAAGACAATCTAGTATAGCCCACTTACAGTAATGCTCTAAGTAATCGACTTCTTAACCACAGCAGAATTATGGGTAACTTTTCAGGATTTAGTCGGAAATATGGCTTGTTGCCATTCATCGGAAAGCTCTCCCCGAGAGCTTTCCGATGAATGGCAACAAGCCATATTTCCAACTAAATCCTGAAAAGTTACCCATAATTCTGCTGTGGTTAAGAGGTTGATTAATTAGAGCATTACTGAACACAATGTCCACTCTGACCAGTCTTGATAGCCACCATTGACTGAAAAGCAGGACAATTCCATGACAATCTATCACTTGTGGCATAATAAAAATATCTTTTGTTTTCACTGATCTTAAAGTTTCCACGTATTCGTGAGTAATACTGCATCTTTTACAAATCTGTGGATTTGAAACGTGAAACATCACAACATCACCCTTCTATGATCTAATAAGCATCATGCAACTCAAGAGCTCATTTAAAATAAAAACCATTATAATATAATATATATACACCACTATGATCAGAAATTATACTTTAAATATGTTGTTGGGACATAAATGCATACTGTTATTTATCATATGACTCAATCATTATTTACGTTGGAAAGTATGTCATAAATCAATTTCATATGAACTACTAGTTCATATCACCTTCCGATAATTTGATTGGTTTGTTGACAAAAAGTGTGTTCTGATTGGCTGAATGGCAGCCTGAGCCGAGCCGCATCTCTAACTAAATGCAGGTCAAATTCGTGCACGTCAATAAACGCGATGCCGAAATTCTCGCAATTATAATCTTGAAATATATAGTTTTGGACATTGTTATACGATAAATAGAATATGTAATTCGTATTTATCTAATAAACATACGATATAATGTCACAAACTGAGAGCAGAATAGCGCACTATATATTCGCATGCATATTATTTCTGCTAGTTCACCAGGTGTAATTGGGCTTCCGGTGCAATGAAGTGACGTCACATTAACCTTTTGCTGCCGATGACATATAGCTATTTAGTGATTTGTGTGCGTTTTGGACATCATAATCAATTTATAGGTGTCATATGATTAATAGAATATGTAATTTGTGTTTCTCTCATATGATATTTATGAAACTCGTCACAAATTTTCAGTATTCTCTCGCCGGAGGCTCGAGAAAACTGAAAATTCTTAGACTCGTTTCATAAATAACATATGAGAGAAACACTCATTTCATATCCTCTATATATGAGAGAGAAGTTACAGTTATGTCCTAAATAATCGACTCCTTAACCACAGCAGAATTATGGGTAATTTTTCAGGATTTAGTCGGACATATGGCTTGTTGCCATTCATCGGAAAGCTCACAGTGAGAGCTTTCAGATGAATGGCAACAAGCCATATTTCCGACTAAATCCTGAAAAATTACCCATAATTCTGCTGTGGTTAAGGAGTCGATTATTTAGGGCATTACTGTATATGATAGAGAAGTCACTTCTCCCTGGGAGAAGTTGGAATTATTGGACAATAATCGGTGATACCACTGTAAAGTAATATTTACATAACAATGGTTTCGAAATGTAAAATCTCGTTAATGGAGAGTTATTAATAATGAAAATTAGAACAATATTTAAATGTACACTAAATGATAGACTTTTATTATATTTATCTTATTTTGCATGAACTCACTTCAAGGCCTTGGGTCCTTTCAAGTCTGAATTTAGTGTGTGATATTTGCGGAATGAGGTCCCCAGAGGGTGAATTTTGTGATGCTATCCTGCACAGCGGGTAGCATCACCAAATTCACCCTCTGAGAACCTCATTCTGCTGAGGCCTCAACTGCTATGGGAGACCTAGGATCAGATTGAAGTTCCCCAATTGAAGTTGGTGATGTTCACCCATTATTCGTCATCTTGATTATGCATTTTATCTTCAGAAATTTAGGATATATAGAAACTGAACAGAAGGAAAAAAGTAACTAAAAACAATGTTAATTTGAGACTATAGATACTTCCCAGAAGATGAGGCCAAAGCAGAATGAGGTCTTTGGTGATGTTAGCCCACTGTGCAGGATAGCATCACTTAAACTCACCCTCTGGGGACCTCATTCTGAAAATGTCAGACACACTAAATTCAGACTTGCCCACCAATGAATATGAATCATTCTGCTCTTGTATTATCTGTTTTACTGTCTGTCATCTGATTTTGTTACCTGAAAACCCCTCAAAGTGAATAATAGACTGCTCCATTGTATACTTTTATAACTGATGGGAGCACCCATTCAGTGTAGAAAACTTACTTGGGCAGTTGACTATGAAACAGGCAAGGCTCTCTGTCTCTGGTTCTGTACAGAGAGGGTTGCCACCAAACTGGGCAGGTTGACAGTTACGGACACGGTACTTGGTTCCTGCTCCGCATGTCTGACTGCAGGCAGAATATGGTCCCCACGGTAACCAGGATGCATCAACTAGAAATGAAATTAAGACAAATAAATCACAGTCATATATTCCAGAATGGAGGTTTTATAAAATTATAGACATGGATGGTTATTGTTTATGAATGTGCATTATTTTACAAGCAACAATGCTCAATATTCAACTTAATGGACAGTTATTTTACTGCGAATATTTTCATTTTATATGATTTGCATGTATGATAACATAATGTATGCATGAAGCTATCTATACAATGATTATCAACTATAATAGTGCTGACTAATAACTAGAAACATGACATTAGGGATATACCTTTAGAGTGGGTGGGGGGGGGGGGCTTGTCTATAACTTTAAATTTCATGCATGTTGTTTCATGCAGGAATTGATTTTCAACTGTTAAAATTTCTCGATTCTAATTCCATAATAAAAGGCCGTCCGGCCAGTGTCCCCCGAAAAAGTGGCTTCTGAAAAAAATAACAAGGACCCTAAATTCGATACTAAATTTCAGAACAAAATGGGTGGATCATACCCATATGTGAACTTGATCTGTATTTCGAGCTGATAAACTCATATACCAAATTTGATTCAGATATGATCACACAAACTAAAGTTATCATCAGGAAACCAGAAATTGACAGGATTCTAATTCGTAAAAGGGCCATAACTCTCACAAAAATAGGCAGAGCAAACCCATATTCGAACTTGACCTGTATTTTGGGCTGATAAACTATCATACTAAATTTGATTCAGATATGATCACACAAACTAAAGTTATCATCCGTAAACCAGAAATTGACAGGATTATAAGTCGAATAAAAGGTCTGTAGACCTCATATCCGCCTCTAAGCGTTGGCTTGATACGACCGTTGTTTGCGCATAAAAACCTGTCTTTAGTGCTAGTAAACCTACATACCAAATTTATTTTCATTCAGTACACATTTACTAAAGTTATCATCCGGAAACCTCAAATTGGCAAAAATTTCTAAGTCAAAAAGGGACATAACTCTGGTGAAAATTGGCGGGCAGAACCCGAATTCGAACTTGACCTGTGTTTTGCTGGGAGAAAGACACATACCAAATTTGGTTTAAATCTGATTAACTCTACTAAAGTTATCATCCGGACACCAACTTTTGGGGTTTTATATGTCGGGTCGGCGGACAAAAAATCGACAAAAATAATCGGATTAAACCGAAATTCGAACTTGAGCTGTATTTTGATATAAGAAATCCACAAAAAAACGGGTTTTGCATATAAACCATCCAAAATCAAGTTATCATCCGGAAACCAAAAAACAGAAGAAAAACTGAATTTTCTATGTCGAAAAAGGGGCATAACTCTGCCAAAAATGGTCGGGCAGAACCCAAGTTCGAACTTGACCTGTGTTTTGCTGGGAGAAAGTAATATAACAAATTTGGTTTGAATCCGATTAACTCTACTAAAGTTATCATCCGGAAACCAACTTTCAGGGGTTTTCTAAGTCAAAAAAGGGGCAATAAACTCTGGTGAAAATTGGCGGACGGAACCAGAATTCGAACTTGACCTGTCTTTTCTGCTAGTAAACCCACATACCAAATTTAATTTAATTTGGTTCACTCTAACTAAAGTTATCATCCGGAAACCTAGGACGCACGGACGGACGCACGCACGGACGGACGTGCTGATTATAATAGTCCTCCGAACCTGTTGGGTCGGCGGACAAAAAGGGCCATAACTCTAGCAAAAATGGGATTGTACCCATATTCGAACTTGACCTGTATTTCGAACTGATAAATGCACATTCCAAATTTGGTTCAGATATGATCACACAAACTGAAGTTATCATCCGGAAACCAGAAAATTACAAGATTCTAAGTAAAAAAAAAGGGCCATAACTCTCGCAAAAATGGGCGGAGCAAACCCATATTCGAACTTGACCTGTATTTTGGTCTGATAAACTCACCTATGACATTTGCTTTTGATCTAATAACTGAAACTAAAGTTATCATCCGGAAACCATTTCCGGACAGACGCACGGACGGCTTGACGGACGGACGGACGGACACCGGCTATTTTAATAGTCCCCCGGAAAAAATATTCGGGGGACAATCAGACGGCAGGTTGTAGCACCTCTCATGATAAAACATAAAACTAATATATTACATTTTAATATAAATGTAAAAGTAGTCCTTCTTCAGTAACTATCTCAACTTAAAAAATCGCCAAATATCCGATTAGGCATACCACGTGCACTAATGAGTCATTAAATTTATAATTCTCAGCCAAAACAAATAAACTACAGTAATGCCCTAACTAATCGACTCTTTAACCACAGCAGAATTATGGGTAACTTTTCAGGATTTATTCAGAAATATGGCTTGTTGCCATTCATCAGAAATCTCTCAGGGAGAGCTTTCCGATGAATGGCAACAAGCCATATTTCCGACTAAATTCTGAAAAGTTACCCATAATTCTGCTGTGGTTAAGGAGTCGATTAATTAGAGCATGACTGTAATACAATTGCCAAAATGTGGGTACTACCAGTACATTAAGTTGAAAATGGGCTAAAATGGTAATGACATCCCTACAGCTAATGAGCAGGTTGACAGGGCCAACCACATGGTATAATTAACTCAGGTGTCTTGACCCAATCGTTTCTGATCAGAGGTGACGGTTTGTACAAGGCAATGTTTTAAGCCCAGATAGTAGCGTCAAACTGTATATTGTTTCAGCAAATGGATCTAATCGTCGAAATAATGTACAATTTTCAGCCATTATCCTATACATGATGGTCCTCCTATATGAAAATACTCATCAGTTAATAGAAATGGGCATATGTTACTAAAAGGACTTTATTGCCAAAACATTTTGAATCTAATTGACATGCATTAATCAAAACTAATAGACAAACTTTCTGTTTGTGTTTACTAAAAATACGGAATTAGAGCCGGAATCCACTTATCTGGATCAATCGATATCCAGACCATCAAGTTACAGTAATGCTCTAAATAGTCGACTCCTTAACCACAGCAGAATTATGGGTAAATTTTCAGGATTTAGTCGGAAATATGGCTTGTTGCCATTCATAGGAAAGCTCTCAGTTAGAGCTTTCTGATGAATGGCAACAAGCCATATTTCCGACTAAATCCTGAAAATGTACCTATAATTCTGTTGTGGTTAAGGAGTCGATTATTCAGAGCATTACTGTAAATATTTTATGTACATATTGAAATGAAACTGCACATTGACTATCTGTTTTTGTAGTGGAGTGTGGGGGATGTGGGGATGTTAGCACCAGTGGGGACAATGTAAACCAAAGGGTACCAAAACTCAAACCCTAGATCAGTACCTGGTCAATAACATTTATCTGACTCTTACTTGGGCAAGAACGTTCATTACAGGCCACAGTATCAAACTGAGTTTGGTCACAAACATCGAATCCACCGAATAAGGCAGATACACAAGTCCTGTATCGAGTCTTTACACCAGAGCCGCATGTCTTATCACACTCTGTCCATGACGTCCATGGATTATAGGTACCATTAACTGAAAGAACAATAATGAGCAAATTACAATAACACTTATTCTATTTAAGGTACGAAGCTTGTGTAATTGTACTCATGCAGGCATGTATCCACCGCATATACTCAAACAATGCACAAGCCATGTAATTAAGATACATAATCTGAATTAATGCTCATAAATTACTATTTCTTTGGCTTTGGGGGTAAAAAATATCAAGTCAAGAAACCCACCCATCAATGCTCAAGAGTTATCAGATATCAATTTTTGAAATCTGTTATTTTTCACAACCTGGAATATTTGGCGGCCTAACAAATATTCAATGAGCTGACCGACATATTCTCGATACCAAATTGCATTGAACAAAATATTGATATATGACATGTTATGGAAAATTTTATACTAGAGTTGACAGTGGTTAGCATTATTTATTGGTAATTAATCAATTCTGATAACTAAAGCGTCTTTTGAAGAAATGTTGTAAGAATCTGATATGGGGACCACCAAATCGGATTGTGTACCTCTAATTGCTTGTGGATTGTGCATGTGCCAATGGGAAAGCTCTCACTGAGAGCTTTCCAATGAATGGCAACAAGCCATATTTGATATTCCAGGGACGTCCTTCTTTAGTTCACATAACTAAAGACTCTGTGAATTTAGAATTTCAGAATCTGAAATTGAGAAAAACCTATTTACCATTGGGAATGGGGCTCATTTTCACCTCATGTCGGTGCGTAATAATCCCTGAACAGGTGTGCAATAAAGATGTAGAGTAATGCCCTAAATAATCAACTCCTTAACCACAGTAGAATTATGGGTAACTTTACAGGATTTAGTCGGAAATATGACTTGTTGCCATTCATCAGAAAGCTCTCACTGAGAGCTTTCCGATGAATGGCAACAAGCCATATTTCCGACTAAATCCTGAAAAGTTACCCATAATTCTGCTGTGTTTAAGGAGTCGATTATTTAGGGCATTGCTGTATAATAGATACCTGGACATGGTATTATGCTGCATGGTTCATCCTCTAATCCGTTTTGGGTACACCCTTCTTCAGAGCCACCAAACTGAGCAATAATGCACTGACGAGTCCGTATTCTGATTCCGAAGTCACATGAAGCGCTACATATCGACCATTGATTCCAATCCAAATAATATGAGTCAGCTGTAAATCAGATCAATTAGATTATAAGATGTGCATCATAGAGTAAAGGCCTAAACAGAATGAGGTTCTCAGAGTGTGAATTTAGTGATGATAGCCTGCTGTGCAGGATAGCGTCACTAAATTCACCCTCTGGGGACCTCAATCTGAAAATGTCAAGACACACTATTTTAAGGCTTGGTCACAATAGGAACCTTACACCATAGAATGTATTTATCTCAGTCGTAACACCATTTATGCAAAATGCATTTCAATTGAAAATTAAAAATAACAATTACGCAAATTAATAAAACACTACAGCTCGTAATTGTTACGAAACGTTGGGGTTTATAAACAGGGTGTTGGCAAGAGACTATTAGAGAGTGGTGTGGGAATATCTGCATGTCGAGTACTTCATATTTCTGGACCTTACTTGTTTTCAGAATGTTAGCTGAGCATCAGGGATGGGGTAATTGTAATTTGTAATTGTAATTGACTGTAATTAATTACATTTTTTCAAGTAATTGCATGTAATTGGTAATTGAGTTTATTCTCAATTACATGTAATTGCAATTGTAATTGGTTAGGATGTAATTGTAATTGTAATTTGGGTCTAATTTCAATTACTTCAAAATCACAGGTACTTAATTCTTCTCCAAGTTCTCTTTCATGATTCATCCAATGGTTTCTTCAAATGTCTTTTTTTCCAAATTTCAAAGTGTAAGGCTGGTGTTAAGCATTGGTTAACCTTTGAGGTAGAAGGCTTGTTTTGATAAATACAATGAGAAACCAACTTCAAATAAGTGACAATAGATCACTATAATAGATCACTCTTATGATCATGTTTCATTATCTCCACCTGATATGGTATATATGCTATGGTAGAAATTCATACCAACCATTGCTAAAAATGCTATCAAGATGTCTACAAAAACAATCTGGCAGCATTTTGATTTCCAGAAAGACACGTCGTGTACTATGAAAGCGAAGTGCAAACTTTGCCCAACTACAATCTCCGGTTCCAAAAACGTTACCTCCAATTTTGTGACACATTTGAAGGTAAGTTTCCATTTCTCAGTGAGCATGCCTCCGAAGGCACCAATTCTTGATGTTACCCTCTAGAGTTTATCGATATTGTCTTATATTATAACGACTATGGTAATGAAAAATATATCGTGATATGACCAAATATCATGGGCAATTTTATTCGTCAAAATTTGCTGATTCAGCATGAAGATTATACTTTTCAAAACTAATCACACAATATAAATGAAAGTGTCAATGACATTGTAGTACAACTGGGAGAGGGGATAATGTCATACATTAGTCAATGAAACAATAAGGAATGCCAAAAGTTTACATGTTTATGTAATACCATAGATCAACCTGATGAGCCTTATGAAGTTTGGTATCAATTGGATGAAAAATGTTGGCAGTAGGGCATACCAAAGTATTTAGTCATGCAACGAGCAAAATCACAGATGGCCGCTGGCGGCTATGTTTTGCAACGAAATTCTAAAACATTTAATGGCGCCAATCTAGTGATCATCCAATAGATCCATATGAAGTTTGGTGAAATTCAGATGAGGGATGTGGTCTGTAGAGTGTGCCAAAGAATTTTGTCATGCAAAGAGTAAAATCCAAGATGGTTGGCAGCGGTCATGTTCTTCATCAATTTTTGTTTTCAAATTTGATAGCTCCCATCTGGAGGTGATCCTAAAAATGCCTGTAAATTTTAAAACCAATTTTCCAGTAAATACAGGCTGCAGGGTGTGCAGATAGATTTGAAATCAAAAGATGACTGCTGGTGGCCATGTTTTTTAACAAATTTAGAAAATATTTATGGCTCCCATCTAGAGGTCACCCGAAAGATTCATTTGAAATATGGTGATGCTCGGATATGTGACCTGTAGGGTGTTCTCAGTAAATTGTTGACGGATGGACGGACGCATGGCAGACGCCAACCTATGGCAATAGACAAAGTTGAGCTAAAAATAATATCACAAAATTATTATATACCGAAAAAATGTGAAGCCCTATTACCCTCGCAGGTGATAAGGTGACCTTTCTTGTGACGCACTTTCAACCAATCAGAAGAGAGGAGAATGAGATAAAGGATAATAAGGTAAAATGATACTTTACCTGGGCATGACCGCATGATACAATCCTTGCGTTCAATGTTGTCCCTATCGCATACAATTCTACCCCCATTAGTTGGTGCCACACACTCCTGAGTTCGAATCTGTGTCCCTTGTCCACACGTCAGTGAGCAGGTCGACCACTGTGTCCAATCTCGATAGAAGCCATCAACTTAAAATAGTAATTTATCATCTTGATCGTTACAATGAACTTAAATAATTTATCATTGAGCACACGAAGAACAAGAAAATCTTTGAAGGATTTTGAATATCAATAATTTCAAGAACTGAACATATTATGGACTGATGTCAGTGATTAACCCTTTACCCAACAAACCGGCCAAAACCGGCCAAATAAAGCTTCAACAGCCTAAAATATCTTCGGTCTGTCTCAATAGAACCATACAAATATGGATATCATTGGAACCGGCTCCTTGACCACATTGTGATAGTTACAGTTAGCCCTGTGCCAATGCATTCTCTTATATATGCGAGTCGACCATAGGTCGCCTCGCATATATAAGAGAATGCATTGGCCTAAAAAAAATATTTTTTTTAACACTTTTTACCATTTTTTCTTACATTCTTTAACAATTTTATAAATTTTAATGTGTTAAGCCAATGCATTCTCTTATATATGCGAGGCGACCTATGGTCGACTCGCATATATAAGAGAATGCATTGGCACAGGGCCCTTCTGTTGGGTAAAGGGTTAAAACTGATAAGTTAGTATCCAAACAAAATCTCCACTGGGAGAATATAGCAATCAACTAAGATTATTAAATATTCCAACTGCATCAACAGTACCATTTCAGAGAACACAACATTTGAACTACGCAGAAATGTCAATATTTACTACTTTATTCGGGACGAATTGTTGGGTATAAACATTACATTATAACAACTAGAATGCACTCAGAGAGATGCCAACGCGCGCAAAAATGTAATAAAAAATAATTAAAAAAATAATTTCACTGTATTTTACTTAATTAATTTAATTTAATTTAATGTTAGCAAAAAAAAGACAATTACAATCTTCAATAATTTTATTTAGGGGATAACAGTGTGGTGTTTTGTGATTTCGGAAAGGTACATGGCGAATATACTGTGGCAAATTTAGTTGATTATCGACGGCGGAAGTCAGTGCCAAGGGCGTCAACTCTATAATCTACTCCGTAACGTCGCCGGCATGTACTGCGTAAGGGTGACGTCATGGAGTGAAATCGGTAGGGTAACACCAACCTACGAATCTGACTGATCGCCATACTGTTGCGCGAGCGCAAGTAATGATGCTATTTTCTTCCTATTCTGATATCAAATTTATGAGGAAAATAATTTATTTTGGCATGTTACCTTGTTAATCCATTAAATAACACCTCAGCGAAGTGTTTCACATCACTTTAAATTAGTTTTATAATAAGAACAAATGTGGGGTCAAAGGTTGAACATTTGGAGGTTTGAAGATTAAACAACGAGAATGTCATTCTTTAACCCTTTCTTTACTAATTAGAATCTCCCATTAATTAATAAAAGTAAACATTGGAGTAGTCTATTATTCATTTGAAGGAATGTACAGGAAATATGAGACAGAGAATACAAGTGCTTAACCCTTTACCCAACAGAAGGGCCCTGTGCCAATGCATTATCTTATATATGCGAGTCGACCATAGGTCGCCTCGCATATATAAGAGAATGCATTGGCTTAACACATTAAAAATTATAAAATTGTTAAAGAATGTAAGAAAAAATTGTAAAAAGTGTTAAGTGTTTTTTTAGGCCAATGCATTCTCTTATATATGCGAGGCGACCTATGGTCGACTCGCATATATAAGAGAATGCATTGGCACATGGCATAACTGTAACTATCACAACGTGGTCAAGGAGCCGGTTCCAATGATATCCATATTTGTATGGTTCTATTGAGACAGACCGAAGATATTTTAGGCTGTTGAAGCTTTATTTGGCCCGTTTTGGCCGTTTTGTTGGGTAAAGGGTTAAAGGTTCCTATTAGCTGATAGGAAATATTCATATAATAAGTTAACAAATGATCATAGGCCATTTGATGAACTTATTAACTGAATATTTTCTAATGGAACTACTCGTCAATGAGTATTTAGGGGTCAATACCAAGATTATCACTCTCTTTACCAGTCTTGGGATCGCATGGGCTATTGATTCCCCACAACTATAGCTTGGTCAGATTAAGTGATGTGTGACTGTCAAGCCATAGTCTGTTCAAATCTCGTACTTAGTTTGAAAAAGCTCGCTCCTACTATGATGACTTTCCACCACTAATCATGTGACGAATCTCTACTCTGAGTACAGTAATGCCCTAAATAATCGACTCCTTAACCACAGCAGAATTATGGCTAATTTTTCAGAATTTAGTCGGAAATATGGCTTTTGCCATTCAACGGAAAGCTCTCAGTGAGCTGTGGTTAAGGAGTCGATTATTTAGGGCATTACTGTATATCCATTTTCCAACTTTTTGGGCCTGAGAAACGTAAAATTCACTTTGCATCACTTTAAATCATTTTCTTTTATTTTTTAATTTGTTTTCCCCTCCAAGGTTGCCATCCCATCAATTTCAACACACATGCTTTTTATAACATAATTATGTGCCTGTGTTCCTCCTACAATTGGCAACTGACAATCTTGTTACAACTTTTCAAGGGGTATATATATATATTGGTTTTTAAGATATAATTTCATTTGTGAAATATTTAGTTCATGGGTGGAAAAAAGACGAACATTGTTGAAATAAGTCAACTCTTGTGATGTCACCTTATATACATGTATTTGGCCTCACCTGGACAAAGCTGAGTGTTGCATGCTCTTTGTTCATTCACATCCTGTACGCAGAGTGGTCTACCACCATTCACTTCACGAATACACTGCCGCGTTCGTCCCTGGATGCCACTTCCACAGATCTCAGAACATGTACCCCAGGGTGTCCAATCAAGCAAATACGCATCAACTGCAATATTATATCAAAGTGACATTGACACTGAAGCTAGAATTTATTGAATGGAAAGATGCAGATCCGGATGGAGAATCATTGTCATGAATTATTCAAAATCCGGACTCGCTGTCGGTGGCCAAATTGGCAATTGACCAGATTTTTTCGAAAATGCATGGCCAAGAGAAACTAAATTTGGCAAAACTCTTTGACCAAAAAGTTTCAAGTCTATGCCAGCAATTACCTCTTTGACCTTTCTTAATCGATGTGATTCTTTTCAGTGTAACTTCATGCCAAACAATAAGCTATTTTAATTTGACCTATATGTAAGTTTCTGAAAAATGGCCAAACCAATTCAGAAATGGCCAACAAATTTGCCAAAAGAATCTGTTTAGAACCATTTAGAAACTCAAAATAACAGCTTACACAGCTAAAAATAGACAAACTAAGGGCCGTAACTCAGGAAAAAAGGATTGGACAAATCTGGTTTTTAACAACTTGTTCATGGTATTGCTGTGAAAGATCCATATACCAAATATGGATGAAATTGGTTGACTTTGTTCGAGTTATCACGCGCCAGCAGACACAACATTTCCTAAATTTGGTTAAAATAGACAAACTAAGGGCTGTAACTCAGGTAAAAAGGATCGGTCAAATCTTGTTTTCGAACTTGTTTGAGATATTGTTGTAATAGATCCATATAACACATACAAGTGAAATTGGTTATGTTTGTTCAAGTTATCATGCTAACGTATATATAAAATTTCCAAAAATTGCTAAAAATAGACGACCTAAGTGCCGTAACTCAGGTAAAAGAAATCAGACAAACTTATTTTAGAACTCGATCAAGATATTGTTGGGAAAGATCCATATAACAAATATGAAAGATATTGGTATAGTCAGTTTGTACAAGTTTTTGCGCAAACAGACATAAAATTTCAATAAATAGAAACAAGTGGCATACTTCTGGTTAGAAAGTCGAGCAGACCCAATTTTCTGTACACAGCTGTTGCCCATGACAATTAACTCACATACCAAAAATTGTCAGAATATGTTATATAGGTTTGTTGCCACCCGCCAGCCAACTGTCCCTCGGCAAACCATAAGTTGAGATTTGATAAAAACTTGACTAAAAGGGGTGGGGTGGAGGGTGTCAGGGACATAACAATGCTACTGCATGCTGCATGGTCAATCATAATATTGAATTACCTGGACATCCAGCAGTATTACAATCTCTGTCCTCGGTTCTATCTTGACTACAATTAACTTTTCCACCATTAATTGGCTGAACACAAATCATGATTCTAAATTGGGTGCCAGTCCCACAGTCCTCTGTGCATGTTGACCATTCTGTCCAGTCTAGGTAATATCCATCACCTAAAGGTTAAAAATATATTCAAAAGAATGAAGTGAATGATCGAATCTTTATAATGGAATCTTAACTTAACACCCCTCAGGGTAGTGGTAACCAGCAATAGCCCAGAAAGGAAAATAGCAAATTATTTAAATTTCGTCAATCAAAAAATAAATGTGTGAACGCTACCCTAAAAACAAATATAACCTAAAAATATATTTGCTTCTCAAAGTGTCGAAATGTAATTTATTATGGCATTTGCCAGAAAATTGATGTAAAGTGTTTTTTAGTTAAGATCGCGATACCATTTTTTGTATCGTGTAGTTGGTTTTAAAAAATGGATAGTCGCCCAGTATAACATGGAAGAGGATAATCCAATTATTTAGTCAGACAAAAAACAAAACTATCAAACTGAAATGTCTTTCCATACACAAGGGAACAAAGTCAGATGTTTTGGATCATGGGTTACTGGTGAATTTATATTACTACAGAAGGTTGTATCAGTAATTGAATAAAAGGTCGGCCGACCACAGTGTCCCCCGACAACGTTTGCAAGTCGATGCCGCTTTGTTAAAGAAATTAAAAAAAATGTTGAAATGTTCTAAGTCGAAAGGGTTAATAATTCCGTAAAAAAATAATTTTTCCGTCATCTATATACATGTTGCACATCTGAACGACCCACAAAAAAACAGAATTTCCAATTAAACAATCCAAACTTGAGTTATCATCCAGAAACCAAAGAAAAAACAAGAAAAATGAATTTTCTAAGTCGAAAAAAGTCCATAACTCTAGGAAAAATCATCGGATCAAACTCAAATTCGAACTCAACCTGTATCTTGTACGGAATTTTCAATTAAAGGATCCAAACTTGAAATATCATCCGGAAGTCGAAAAGCCCATAACTCTGAGAAAAATCATTGGATCAAACTCAAATTCGAACTTGACCTGTATTTTGATATCAATGACTCACAAAAAATGGAATTTTCAATTGAACAGTCCAAACTTGAGTTATCATCCGGAAACCAAAGAAAAACGAAGAAAATTGAATTTTCTAAGTCGAAAAAAGTCCATAACTCTAGGAAAAATCATCGGATCAAACTCAAATTCGAACTCAACCTGTATCTTGTACGGAATTTTCAATTAAAGGATCCAAACTTGAAATATCATCCGGAAACCGAAAAAGTGAGAAATTTTCTAAGTAAAAAAAGTTGAAAAAAGGGAAATAACTCCATAAAAGAACATCGGATCGGACCAGTATTGCAGAGCACCTGTGTGTTTGGTTGAGACACCTACATACCAAGTTTCAATCAAATCGGATGATCATTACTGGAGTTATAACTCTGGACGCACGGAGCTGATTACAATAGTCCCCCGAAAATAAATTTTACGGGGGACAATTAAGTGTCAACTCACTGGCTCATCCCCCAGTGTTGGCATCAGACCTGTTTAATGCCTAAAAATCTGTCAGGGAGATTCTGCTCCTTCAGTCAGGGAGATTTAGGTCTTGTCAGGGAGATTACAAATTGCAGCCAAAAAGTTACATTTTCACTATTTCTTCCTTTGAAAAATGGTGGGTAGTGATTTTAAAGTAGTCAAATGTAATTAATCTTCACTTTTCAAAGGACGAATTAATGTAAATGCACATTTCTGATCACATTTGAATGTAATTTATTCAAATAAAAAAAATTGAATATTTTTTCTTTGATTATTTATTTCATAATATCAGTGTATAGCGTTATAACATTTAAAACCAAGAAAATTCTTCGGCCCACGAATCCCTATACTTGGAGTCATATCAGCGTCGTTTCGATGGACTATCAACAACTTCGTCACTGTCATTTCGACAGCGTTTCGCCGAATTAAAACACCGGACTTTCTAAATTTAACACCAGAACTAGTAAACTAGAATGATTTATTGCGGAAATAAACCCAACCCCAGTATATATAGCCTTTGCATTTATTTACTAACACGCCATGTTTGGGTGCTTATAGTAATTATTGATCCCCAAAGAAAACAAACTGCCATACATTCAATTAATTTCTTTTGAAAGAGTGCAAGTCATTCGTCGAAATCCGTCGAAAGGCGCAATTTGACCTTGAATTGACCATTTTGAAGGTCAAGGTCAGGGTCACGATTTGACCCGTCCAAAACACTCCCCGGACAAAAGTACCCCTAAGTATCAAATTTCGTCAAAATCCCATCGAAAGGCACGATTTGACCATTTTGAAGGTCAAGGTAAGGTCGGGGTCACGATTTGATCCATCCAAAACACTCCCTGGACAAAAGTATCCCTAGGTATAAAATTTCGTCGAAATCCGTCCGGCAGTTTTCCCGGCCATTTCTAACAAACAGACAGAAGTCCCAAAATGTACAGTTAAGTCAATGTATTCTCTTATATATGTGAGGCTCCCTATCGGAGACTTGCATATATAAGAGAATGCGTTGGTGCAGGGTTTTTGCAAAAATTGCATGAAGCTTCTGTCATGAAGGGTTAACCCTTTTTATACTATATGCTCATTGACAAGTAGTTCCCTTAGGAAATGTTAAAATAATAAGTTCAACTAATGGCCATATCTGACTATGACTAGGATCCTTCTGCACTTGTATTGCCAATTCGTCTGTCTGTTGTCTGCTTATAT
This sequence comes from Siphonodentalium dalli, assembly GCA_032622095.1. Taxonomy (NCBI): domain Eukaryota; kingdom Metazoa; phylum Mollusca; class Scaphopoda; order Gadilida; family Siphonodentaliidae; genus Siphonodentalium; species Siphonodentalium dalli. The sequence goes on from CP136061.1 coordinate 226,696,909, forward strand.
TTCCTGAACTTATCCCTTCAGATGAATAATAGGCTATTCCAATGAATAACTTTCTAACTGAATGGAACAATCAATTCAGTAACGAAAAAAGTTAATATAATCAGGAGTATATCACAAGTAACCATATCATTGATATATGATGCAACTCACGTGGACATCCAATGGTGCCGCATTCTTGATCATCGAACTCTGTGCCACTGCACGTCGAATTTCCACCAAACTGTGGTGACTGACATATCCTATATCTTGTCGATATACCCCTGTTACAGGTTACGGAGCAGTCTGTCCAAACAGTCCATTCACTCCAGGAACCGTCAACTACATAAATATTTAAATAAGTTTAGAGAGACTTAAGGTTTATGAAGTGGGTTCATGCATATAAACCTAAAAGTCTGTAAAACAGCTATCATCATTGAAAGTGTCCATGATACTATAGCTCAACTTTACGAAGAAGTTAAATTTTTGTGAACAGCAATAGATGGAATGATAAATTGAATTTTGAAATCAAAGATGGCCAAGCTGTCATGCAAAGAGTAAATCCAAGATGGCTGCTAGTGGCCATGTTTTATGGCCAAATGACCCCATAATGACTTGTTCCCATCTACATGTCAATGTTAACATCGGCCATGACAAATTTCATGATGATCCGATCAAAGATACGACCTGTAGCCCATGCACAAGCACATGCCTTTCAAAATGTTTTGGCCTGAATAACGGGATATTGCCTTTGTATGACCTTATTATAATTATTTATTTCAATTAGCCATTGTCTCTCTTCAAGAAGAAATATATGACTGCATGGACCATCACATCGAGGATCACCTGGAGAGATGTTCAGGATAGGAAAGAGTTATGTATTGCATAATACTTAGTGAATGATAGAAGGCCGATATCGGGGCGTAAATTGAACTTCGGCCTTTAAGACTTCTTTCGCCCTGATAACAGTCCACATCAGACCTGTTTACTTTTAAAATTGGAAATCTGGAGATTTGTCCTCAAGAAAGAGGGAGTCTAGTGAAAAATCTGGAGATTTTTTTCGATAAGAGTATCACGAAAAAAAACTTCACATTTTTCATTTAAATGTCATATTGTGTTTGTTACATTGGGTTTTGTGTATAATAAAGGGTCAATTATATGTTACACATTGTTTATTCAGTAATAATAATAAATATATGATCATAATTAACATAATAACAATAACAAACAAAAAATAACAGTTAACTTCCAATATACAAATGTTTATTTATCATTGGTGTGCTCTTTCACATATGATTTCAATGCTATCTTTGCCTCTTTAAGGATTTCATTTGTTGGCACAAATTGGTGACAATCACCATCAATGTTTAGTTTGGATGACAACAAAGCACAGATTGTGTCGTTGTTCAAATCTGCTCTGAACGAAGTGTGTATTTTTTTGCACATGGAAAACACTCGCTCACTGTCTGCGTTGCTATTTGGAATTGACAGTGCAGCTTTTAAAACACGTCCCAGATGTGGAAATCGTTTATCTCCCGTCACAGTTCGTTTATTTAATAATGACATCCAGTAAGAATCACACCGATCTTCTTCGTGATTGAAAGGTGGAAGGTCAATCGCTGTTTTGTAATCCAATAGCTCATCTGCTAGGCTATCGAACTGTTTATCGGTGGAAAGAATTCCGAAACGTTTTGAAAAATTCACAAGAGATGACTCCTTTATATTGTCCCTCACTTTAACTTTCGGATTCGGCACTTTAAGATCCTCGATATCGGTTCACCAAACGGAAACTTGGCAATCATTTTATCAACAATGGCGACAGAATTTGCGCACACTCTTGAAGAACTTCCGGAGCACCGATACGGTGACGTCATCTTCTATTTCGGTCATATAACTGCGCACTGCTGTTCCTATAGAAATTATGTCATTGCCCAGCTGGTTTTCTGTTGACCCATATTGTACCAATGTAATGTCTGTCTGTTGATTGATTGTCGCTGTTTTCACAAACTTCCCTAAGAATTTCTCTGGTTGTTGTGAAGAAACTTTTCACGGTCTGGTTAGTATTTTGGAGTTTTGTCGGACTTTCATGTTGGGTAGTCTTGTTGTGCTTAGACAAGTCATGTTTGCCTCCACCCGCAATGTTAATATGAGTCCCGCAGAAAATGCACCACGCAAATGACTGACCATGATCACTGGCTTTGATCCACGGCGTTTCAACTTTCCACGCATCTCAAAATTTCGAATAGTATCTATGTTTTTTCGTTGGCGTATCTGCAGAATCATGTTTGCGTTTCTTAGTGGGCGTCTCAGACATTTTTATGAATTTTATCCCAACAAAAATAAACCTGTGTTATATATACCCAGATAAAGGAGGGCTTTATAATCCTTGTCTGGACATAGAAGCCCACATTTACTTACTCAACGCTGTTAAACAAAAGAGAGTCGACCTTGTGTCAACATCATGTCGCTGTTTGACTCGCAGGCGATATCATTCCTAATTGATTTGTAACACTATAGCGTGCATGGCTTAACGCTTGGTACAGCCTTCCGTTAATTTGAGGTTTATCTTTTGAAATCGGGAGATATGGTTTCCCGATCGGGAGCACATGAGAAATGACACGAAATCGGGAAAGTAAACAGGTCTGGTCCACATCTCCATCATACAGTAATGCCCTAAATAATCGACTCCTTAACCACATCAGAATTATGGGTAACTTTTCAGGATTTAGTCAGAAATATGTTATTCATCGGACTAAATCCTGAAAAGTTACCCATAATTCTGCTGTGGTTAAGGAGTCGATTATTTAGGGCATTACTGTAAGCAAATAGGAAGAAGTGACTTCTCCCAATTTTAAACTTCTAGACTGGTCCCCGATCAGGGCGGTTTGCTTTTATTTCTCTATCAGTGGTCACGCCAATATCTGTATTTCCTGTGTGCTGTTTATTGAAACACATTATTCTTCAGCATCAATGTTTGGAAATGTTTGAAAGATATCTCTGGATAACTTATAGGTATATACATACTTGGACAGAAAGCTGGGTTACAGGATTCAATCTGACTGTTTTGACCGAAACATGGATCTCCCCCGTTTGTCGGTTCTATGCACACCCTTGTTCGTGACCTCACACCTGACGCACATGAAACAGAGCAAATCGACCAATCGGCCCATGGCATCCAGACACCAGCAACTGAAAAGATAAATAGTCAGTTCTCAACAAATGCATAAGTAGCTCTGTGAGTCATTGTTTATAAACTATGTTGTGTGATTAGTTACTAGCTGTAATTATGTATGTATCCACGAGTCCAATTGATGTAATAATAAGTTAAAGGGTGTGTGTGTAGAAAATGGACATCGCTCTGGAATAAAACATGCTAGTTGGCAGAATGAGGTCCACAGAGGGAGAATTTAGTGATGCTACCCCACACAGCGGGCTAGCATGTACTGAATTCACCCTCTGGGAACCTCATTCTTCTTAGGCCTTATCTTCTCTGGAAAATATCTTTATTATCAAATTAACAAGTATTTTTAGTTTCTTTAGAATCTTCTTCAAAAAGATTCTTTTGTCTGTTTTTGTTTACCGGTAGTTTAATTTTTTATCCCCAGATGACACAATGCATAATCTAGATGCCCAATGCACATCACCATCTGGGAACTTAAATATGTGTCTACAGGTCTCCTTAGCAGATTAGACCATGCAGTATGAGGTCTCAAGTGGGTTAATTTGGTGATGCTAGCCAGCTGTGCAGGGTAGCATCACTAAATTCACCCTTTGGAGACCTCATTCCGTAAATGTCCTGCACCATATTTTCAGACATGTTAACCAGTTCTCACGCTTGTGTCATTCTAATATTTTAATTTTTCTTTCTCTCTACTGGTTATTAATCAAAACCCTCCTGCCTGTCACGTAACTCTTTGATGACGGGAGAGCGCTGGTGCAGCATTTAAGATCCTGTGCCAGTGCATTCTCTTATAAATGCGAGTCTCCCATAGGGAGCCTCGCATATATAAGAGAAAGCACTGGCCTACATTAGGTCAATGTAAATATTGTTAGGTCAATGTATTCTCCAATATACGCGAGGCTCCCTATGGGAGTATGGGAGACATATTTTCATTTTGCATGACACTTGTCATAATTTTTACAATTAAAGGTGAAAAGAATGTATGTTCTCTAGTGTAGTTATGTATATAAAAGAGTAGGATCTGTTCACGATTTTTCTGCAAGACCCCTGGACCGATTTCAAACAAATATGGCTTTCCGATGAATGGCAACAAGCCATATTTCCGACTAAATCCTGAAAAGTTGCCCATAATTCTGCTCTGGTTAAGGATTTGATTATTTAGGGCATTACTGTAGTTTTACCTGGACAATCACGGATATTACACACTCTGAGTGCCTCTTCATCCTGTACACACGTTTCTATTCCTTCAAACTGCGCTCGTATGCACAGCCGTGTTCGAGACTGGATTCCATTCCCGCAAGTTTTGTCACAAGGACTCCACTCAGACCAGTCAAGTAATTTGGCATCAACTGTAACAAACATACAATACACATTTATCTTCAATATCTCGAACAACAGAAACTTAATTTTCTTATACAAAACAAAATAGGTTTTCAGAACTGCCCTTATCACCTGGCAAAACAGCATATTTATCCGGATACTGATATCCAACCGATATCATGGTTATCGGCCCGATCCGATAAGCCGTAACGATAATAGGCTCATCTCTACCAATTTCAATGCCAATATGCAGTCAAATTCTAAGTTGAATAAAAGGCCGCTCGGCCACAGTGTCCCCCGAACCGGTGGCTTCATTTGGAGCGGAGGCTTTGTAGAAGTATACTATATGGATAAGACACTTGTGCATTGTCTCATTACTGTATGCACAGCCGTGTTCGAGACTGGATTCCATTCCCGCAAGTTTTGTCACAAGGACTCCACTCAGACCAGTCAAGTAATTTGGCATCAACTGTAACAAACATACAATACACATTTATCTTCAATATCTCGAACAACAGAAACTTAATTTTCTTATACAAAACAAAATAGGTTTTCAGAACTGCCCTTATCACCTGGCAAAACAGCATATTTATCCGGATACTGATATCCAACCGATATCATGGTTATCGGCCCGATCCGATAAGCCGTAACGATAATAGGCTCATCTCTACCAATTTCAATGCCAATATGCAGTCAAATTCTAAGTTGAATAAAAGGCCGCTCGGCCACAGTGTCCCCCGAACCGGTGGCTTCATTTGGAGCGGAGGCTTTGTAGAAGTATACTATATGGATAAGACACTTGTGCATTGTCTCATTACTGTCATGCATACAAATAACCAAATCTTAAAAAAACTCTTAAAGTCAAAATATAACCTCAAATTGGCACAAAATGAAGAAAATTACAAGAAAAATTGAATTTTCTAAGTCGAAAAGCCCATAACTCTGAGCAAAATCATCGGTTCAAACTCAAATTCGTCGAACTTGATCTGTCTTTTGTGTTAGTAAACCTACATATACCAAATTTAATTTCATTCAGTACACATTTACTAAAGTTTTCATCCAGAAACCTCATATTGGCAAAAATTCTAAGTAAAAAAGGGACATAACTCTGGTGAAAATTGGCGGGCGGAACCCGAATTCGAACTTGACCTGTGTTTTGCTGGGAGAAAGAGACATACCATATTTGATTTAAATCTGATTAACTCTACTAAAGTTATCATCCGGACACCAACTTGAGCTGTATTTTGATATAAGTAATCCACAAAAAAACGGGTTTTGCATATAAACAATCCAAAATCAAGTTATCATCCGGAAACCAAAAAAAAGAAGTAAAAATAGAATTTTCTATGTCGAAAAAGGGGCATAACTCTGCCAAAAATGGTCGGGCAGAACCCAAGTTCGAACTTGACCTGTGTTTTGCTGGGAGAAAGTAATATACCAAATTTGGTTTGAATCCGATTAACTTTACTAAAGTTATCATCCAGAAACCAACTTTCAGGGGTTTTCCAAGTAAAAAAAGGGCCATAACTCTCGCAAAAATGGGCGGAGCAAACCCATATTCGAACTTGACCTTTATTTTGGTCTGATAAACTCACCGATGAAATTTGCTTTTGATCTAATAACCGAAACTAAAGTTATCATCCGGAAACCATTTCCGGACGGACGGACGGTACGACGGACGCCCGACGTACGGACACCTGCTATTTTAATAGTCCGCCGAAATTATTTTTTTCCGGGGGACAAAAAGGGACGTAACTCATGTGAAATTAATTGGCCAGAACCTATAATTGAACTTGGCCTGTAGTTTTTGCTGGGATCAAAACGTGCGCGAATTGCACAAAGGGTTCAACACTGAATAAAGACTCCTGAAGGGAGCCTTTCAGGAGCCTGTTTCAGATAGTTCAGTTAACCCTTTACCCAACAGAACGGCCCTGTGCCAATGCATTCTCTTATATATGCGAGTCGACCATATGTCGCCTCGCATATATAAGAGAATGCATTGGCTTAACACATTAAAAATTATAAAATTGTTAAAGAATGTAAGAAAAAATGGTAAAAAGTGTTAAAAAAAGATTTTTTTAGGCCAATGCATTCTCTTATATATGCGAGGCGACCTATGGTCGACTCGCATATATAAGAGAATGCATTGGCACAGGGCATAACTGTAACTATCACAATGTGGTCAAGGAGCCGGTTCCAATGATATCCATATTTGTATGGTTCTATTGAGACAGACCGAAGATATTTTAGGCTGTTGAAGCTTTATTTGGCCGGTTTTGGCCAGTTTGTTGGGTAAAGGGTTATACAAGTATACATTGGAATGGTCTATTATTCATTTGGAGGGATGTTTAGGTAATAAAAGCAGAAGTCAATTAGACGAAAAGCTAATACAAATGCAGAAGGAATTATATTCTTTGGAGGGAAATGTTCAAATGTTCAAACAATGAGTTCAATGAACAACCTATAATCATCTGTTGAACTTATTATCTGAACAAGTCCATAGGGAACTACTCGTCAATGAGTATTTAGTAAAGAAAGGGTAAAGATCTCTTCAAAGCTTTGATAAATCTCTTGATTAATCCAGATGAATTCATAAAATGTTTTCAATATTTCCAATGACTCCCTATATTTGCATGATCAGGTGGGACATACACTGTATTATAGTCATACAGTAATACCCTAATTAATCGACTCCTTAACCACCGTAGAATTATAGGTAACTTTTCAGGATTTAGTTGGAAATATGGCTTGTTGCCATTCATCGGAAAGCTCTCAGTGAGAGCTTTCCGATGAATGGCAACAAGCCATATATCGGACTAAATCCTGAAAAGTTACCCATATTATTCTGCTGTGGTTAAGGAGTCAATTATTTTGGGCATTAGTGTATATGTCATTAGGAGTTATATTATAAATCAATACAGAAAAACCAAAAACTGCAAGTTAGGGTAAAATTTCAAGCCTGATTCTAATTAACCTATCATTAAATTTGAAATTTAGAACAATGCATCTCCAACCTTGTGTTCTTTTTCACCCATAATGATGCCATGCAAGAAGGGTGAAAATATTAAAATCTTATGATCGAAATAAATCAAATCAAATTGGCAGCTTGATTAACCCTTTACCCAACAGAACTGCCCTGTGCCAATGCATTCTCTTATATATGCGAGTCGACCATAGGTCGCCTCGCATATATAAGAGAATGCATTGGCTTAACACATTAAAAATTATAAAATTGTTAAAGAATGTAAGAAAAAATGGTAAAAAGTGTTTTTTTAGGCCAATGCATTCTCTTATATATGCGAGGCGACCTATGGTCGACTCGCATATATAAGAGAATGCATTGGCACAGGGCATATCTGTAACTATCACAATGTGGTCAAGGAGCCGGTTCCAATGATATCCATATGTGTATGGTTCTATTGAGACAGACCGAAGATAGTTTAGGCTGTTGAAGCTTTATTTGGCCGGTTGTGGCCGTTTTGTTGGGTAAAGGGTTAAATCAAATCTCGAAGCTTTGCATGGCACTAAGACCAGAGTAATCGCGACCTACCTGGACAATTGATTAAATTGCAATTCTGCGTCTCAAACCTAGATCCCACGCAGTCTACTATTCCTCCAAACTCTCCTGTAACACAAGTCCGCGTCCTGAACTGTGTGCCATTGTAGCATGTTGCTGTACATCTCGACCAGTCTGTCCATGACAGGAAAAAGGCATCCCCTATGGGAAAGAAATTAGAAAACTATTGAGTTCAAGAGTAAATATTCTTTTCATTCAAGCCTGATTATAAGTGTTGGATGGTCAGTCAAGCAAGGCTGCAAGTGAGGTCCCCAGAGGGTGAATTTAGTGATACTATCCCACATAGAGTTCCTGAGTTTGTATTTTATCTTCTGCAAATTAGCGGATATAGAAACTGAACAGAAGGGAAAAAGTAACTAAAAATAATGTTAATATGAGACCATAGATAATTCCCAGAAGATGAGGGCTAATTTAGGGTGAATTTAGTGATGCTAGCATTCTGTGTGGGGTAGCGTCACCCTCTGGGGACCTCACTCTGCAAATGACAGACACCCTATTTCAAGGCTTGCTGTGGAGTGATTGTCAGTTGTTGGTTCTCCAGGAATAAGTATTGTTCTCCAAAACTTACCTAATTTTATGAATTTATATTGACAAAGGTTAGCATTTTAGATTCAACCCTTGGAATTGTCATTTTTCTCTAAGACGTTGCTTTAGAATTGCATTTCGGCTTCTACGGCTTTTTTATATGGAATTGCCACTATTGCTCTTCGTAATGTGATAATTGAAAAGTGCCATTGGTCACTTTAATTGGCACTCATTCAATCGTAACAATACCTGCATGGCCACCATTCACAGGATGGATAAGTTTTCAGATAAAGAATGCCACATTTCATAAAGATGGAGAAAAACCCTGAAATATGAGGAGGACTTACTTTTTTTTTAACCCTTCCATGCCTGAACTTCCTAAAATGTTGCGAAAACCCTGTGCCAATGTATTCTCTTATATATGGGGGTCTCTCATAGGGAGTCTCGCATATATAAAGAGAATACATTGGCCTAACAATATTTACCATGACCTTTTAAGCCAGTGCATTCTGTTTTTATATAGGTGAGGCTCTTTATGGGAGACTCGCATATGATAAGAGAATGCTTTGGCTCAGGATCTTTAATGCTGCACCAGTGTAGCTCCTGTCATGGAAGGGTTATTAATTACTTACTGGGGCATGAGTTTGTGTTACAAGCTTCGTTGTGAAATTCTGTTGAGTTGCATATCTCCATGCCACCATTCAAGGGAGGCATGCATGTTCTTAGTCTGTTGCGTGTTCCAGTTCCACACGTGTCAGAGCACAATGACCATTGTGTCCATGGATTATAATATCCATTAACTAAAATAAACAAACCATGAAATAATTTAGAAATTCTCAGCAATTTAAGCCTGTCAGTTCAGCTAATGGGTTTGTTGTCATCATGTTTTATACATAGATCTCGGGGAGAGCTTTCCGATGAATGGCAACAAGCCATATTTCCGACTAAATCCTGAAAAGTTACCCATAATTCTGCTATGGTTATGGAGTCGATTACTTAGGGCATTACTGTAAATGCACTCGTGCTGATATATTTTGTAAGTTCATTTTCTTCCGTTCATAGGATAGGATAGGATGATTTATTTACAATACACACATGAATAATACAATGGCAGTAACACATAATAATTAAGGTAATGCTGTATATTGTTGGGGTGTTAGCCTAGCCCCTCTTCCTGCTACCCCCTAAAACAAGTATCACTATAAATAATTGAATAGATGGCTTGTATTTCATATCCACGCACACGTACAGACTACAATCATATATAAAACTATCTAGAACCTAGTATTTAGGGCATATCACAAACAAGAATTGGTGTTATTGTGAGACAATCCAGACGAGTTATAAGATCTAAAATGTATTATCTCTCCATAGTATTGTTTTGAACTGTTCATATTTTCTAACACATATGAACAGTTCCAGTTCCATGGGTATATTAAGAACAAGATATCTAGTTTTTTGTTGTTACAACGGATTCAGGAGAGAGATATCTTTAGTTAAGTAAACAAAAGAGGAATCTATTTAAATCGCCGGAAAGTCTTTTTGTTGAGTGAGGTTTTGGGATAATTCAAATTAACAGTATTACATATATGTAATGTTTATATGTATGTCTAGTGGTATAGGGTTATAGTCATTGTTAGAGAAATCATAATGATGTACGGTAGTATTATGATGTATAGTAGTATACATTATCAAGCTACCATGCAGTTCGTTTGGTCCCTGCATGTTTATCAATATGCGACCGATGATCAATATTATTGCAGTTTTGTCATTGTAATAAAAGAATGCCTTTATCGGAACTTCGGAAGAAAATATAGTTATGAATTGAAGCAGACAGAAATTATTAACAGCAGCATTCAATCTCGCGCCGACTATAAGACTGGTGTGCATTTATGTATACATAAATGCACAAGGTGTGAATTTATTAATAAAACATTACAACAACGACCCCATTAGCATCAGTTCATAACTTCTGCTTGTCAACAAAATGTCAAGGTAAATTATACCCAAAATACTGAAAGTATCACGATTCTTATAAGAAACTTCCAGTATATTACAAAACTGAGCCATTGATGAATTCAATTGCCAAAACCATAAAAAGCATGATGTTTTACATTCCTATTATCATTAGCATTATTTTTAGGGTCGATCAATGCGCGGAAACTTAGTGTTTTTTGTTGGCCTAACAAAAAATTAACTGCTTACCTGGACAAGGTGCTGTAGCACAGCTCTGTATATCAGTCTCATCCACAAAACAAACATCCTGACCACCATTCAATGCTCTGACACATGCCCTCGATCGAATCTGTTGTCCTGTCCCACAAGTCACTTGGCAGCTTGTCCAAGCTGTCCAGTCATCGTAATAACCATTAACTGGAGAGACAAATAGTATCAGTATGATCAGGTGATTCTCCAGAAGTTTGAACCACATTGGCAAAAAATTAATCTCTGTCATATTTATACAAATGTATATACGTTAAGTTTTTTCCCAAAAATCTGAATTATTTGTCTTCAACAAAAATTTCACTTCTGGAAATTAATACATGGGCCTCAAATCCTAGCATTTCAAAAACTATTTATTTTCTTAGATTTAGTACAATTTTAGCACCATACAATATCGATATCTCTCGTTTTGCAGAAAGTTACACACGTTACTTAATATGCATTACATATCAATCTGAAGGTTGAATATACAGTCTGAACAAGGTTCATTCTTTTTAGAAACAAGAAATAGATATTATACAGTAATGCCCTAAATAATCGACTCAGTGAGAGCTTTCCGATGAATGGCAACAAGCCATGTTTCCGACTAAATCCTGAAAAGTTACCCATAATTCTGCTGTGGTTAAGGAGTCGATTATTTAGGGCATTACTGTAAAATCTAAATATATATTTTCTTGTGAAGTTATAATACTTCCATCTTACTAGGAGTGTAACATTTAATCAAGATGTATCGCGATTTTGTCAAATAAATGTACGTGTACAGTTCCTTAGCGGCTGTGAGTGGCAAAATACCATCCAACACTAGCATCGATCTAAAGATAAAGGATAAATTCAATTTTAAGGTTATATAAGATTACGGAACGGTATGCTATTAGAAATGAGAAATTGAATTATAATACCAGGCCACCATACCTCACTTTGGGTTAAAATTTAAAGCTTTCATGACGGGAGCTGTGCGGGTTCAACATTAAAAATCTTGTGCCAGTGCATTCTCTTATATATGCGAGTCTCCCATAGGGAGCCTCACATATATAAAAGAATTTACTGGTTTACAAGATCAAGGTAAACATTGTTAGGCTAATGCATTCTCTTATATATGCAAGGCACCCTATGGGCGACTTCCATACATTTCGGTCATGGGGGAATAAAAATAAATTTACCTGGACAAGGACTGATATTACAATCCTGAATTACAGTCTCATGCTCTGTAGACTGATGGACTCATAATAATATATTTACCTGGACAAGGACTGATATTACAATCCTGAATTACAATCTGGTTCTCTGTACAAGGTTCTGTAGATCCTCCATTCTGAGCTCGCACACAAATACGAGTTCGACTCTGGCGTCCTCCATTACAAATGGCATCACATGTCGTCCATAAAGACCATGGCTCATAATATGCATCAACTGCCAAAGATATAAATGTAACATAAATTTTATAAAAACAATTGTTTGATTGAACATATTTTATTTGAACCCCTATTTCATGTATATACATACCGGTAATGGTTTTACAGACAACATACAAAAAGTTTGAAGACGAAGTGATGGCGAGGGATGGGAGCACCAGTTAGAAAACGTATCTTCATACAGAGTTAACCTGATATCATGTATACTCGTCCTCTAAGTTCTAAAAATGGGGGTGAGCTTCTCTATTTGGGAGTAAAAACATAGACTGGTCTTATCCTCCGGGATGGGCTTACCGATGGGTGTATACAGTATACCATACCATAATAGGTAAACTCAACTCAACTGACCTATTGTTTTTTTAACCTTTTCAGTGTCAAGTCAGATTTTTGTATCAACCCATATTCCTTGATCATTTTTCAAATTTATTGATTATAATAATGTGATACATTGATGGAAAGAGCTCTTAGAGCTCTTTCCATCAATGTATCACATTATTATAATCAATAAATTTGAAAAATGATCAAGGAAATATAGGTTGATACAAAAATCGGACTTGGCACTGAAAGGGTTAAGAATCGAAGTTCCAAACAATGAAGTCTGCTAGGACACACGTCCCCCAGACAAGATGGCTGTACTTAACCAGTGCCTTTCTTTAGAAATGAAATTCCAAATTTGAAAACAATTGCATAACTAAAACTAAAGCTCTCATCCGGAAACCAAAATAAGTTAACAAGGACCATAATTCCGATCAAAGTGGGTGGACCAAACAAAATTTTTAACTTGACCTGTATTTTCATGTGAGCAATTCATATGCCAATCTTGAAAACAATCAGATAACTACAGTAATGCTCTAAATAATTGACTCCTTAACCACAGTAGAATTATGGGTAACTTTTCAGGATTTAGTCGCAAATATGGCTTGTTGTCATTCATCGGAAAGCTCTCACTGAGAGCTTTCCGATGAATGGCAACAAGCCATATTTCCGACTAAATCCTGAAAAGTTACCCATAATTCTACTGTGGTTAAGGAGTCGATTAATTAGGGCATTACTGTATGACAATAATACAGTGTATGTCCCACCTGATCATGCAAATATAGGGAGTCATTGGAAATATTGAAAACATTTTATGAATTCATCTGGTAATCAAGAGATTTATCAAAGCTTGGAAGAGATCTTTACCCTTTCTTTACTAAATACTCATTGACGAGTAGTTCCCTATGGACTTATTCAGATAATAAGTTCAACAAATGATTATAGGTTGTTCATTGAATTCATTGTTTGAACATTTGAACATTTCCGACTAAATCCTGAAAAGTTACCCATAATTCTGCTGTGGTCAAGGAGTCGATTACTAAGGGCATTACTGTATAACTAAAGTTATCATCCTAAAACCAAAACAGTCTGCATGAGCAGATCTCATCCATATTTAAACTTGACATGTTCCCCTAACCAATAAGCTCACATACCAAATATTGTTTAATTTATTTAACTATTAGCGGGGGGGGGGGTTCAATTATCACTGTCAAATTAAGTCATGTGAGGTCAACTTCCGGAGTCAGTTACACATGTGTAACAATCTTCAGCCCCCTGCCACACATTTGTCTCTGTAATTAATTAATAATTTTAATCAATTATTAGTGCCCCTTTAAGACATCTGAGGTGACGAGCACATGACACTCCTCAAGTTACAACTGTGTAAGGATTTTCAGCTCAAATATGACTAATTAATTAAATTAATTATTAATGCCCCTTTAAGACATCTGATGTCAATGGCACCTGTCCCATGACATTCTGGGATGGACAAATGGACACATGTTATTTCTATTGTACATATAATTTAGTTTTTGCGGTAGTGCTGGGTGGTATTTATGCATACAAATACTGCCGTAATCCTAAAACCATACTGTGGTATACCGTATTACTGATTATTTCAACTAATCCTCAAAACCCCATTGAGTAGTGATTGTTTGGCACACAAGTCAACTTTTTTTTTTAGGAAATCAAATAGCTACACATGCAGCTTACGTTAAATAAGGAAACACATGCACACACCCAATGCTCCGTTTTTATAAAATTATGGATTAACAAAGAGTGGCAATGTATCATTTGTCTGTGCATCATTCAAGGATTCATGACAAGGCACACTGTTCTCAAATACAAGTAATAATTACGAGTTATGGAAGCATCATTCAGTGGATACATCGAAGAGCTTTGATAAAACCCTGGACAGCTGACTCACACAGAGCACATGCTGTTAAGTTGGATATTGGAATGTTCCGCCGGGTGTGAATAAGTATAATTCTTTTATTAAATACCGGGAAATAAGGTGAATTACATTCAAAGTATTTACCTTATAGAACTATTATTCACTTTCCGGTTGAATTATTATATATCATATACATATAAATCCACATTGATCAATCATTCCCACTCGATTACACCCTGGGAAATAATGAGCTGTCCCACGCATTCAGTGGTTTAACTATAGCACAGAATCATAACTTGCAATATAATACTGGGCTGTATCTTGTCCCCGGTAGAGAAGGAATGCATTTTGGGAAAATGGCATCAGGAAAGAAGTGGCATAAGTGAAGAATGAACAGTTTCTTTCAACTGAAAGATAACTATGGTGTAAAAAAAAACAAGTAGTTTCTGTGTATTCCGATAAAGGTAAACCACAATGTTCCCAGTAACATTGACCTGTAACCACGATAATACTGTCTTCGAGGTTTACCGATTATGGAAAAAAATAACGTTAACAGTAACGGTATTGAAAATCTTATTGATAAAAATATTGGTATACCGAAATACTGCCCAGCACTATTTTGGGGTATACAAAACACTATTATGCCTACTGAGATAGTGACAGGCTGACTTCTCATGCTTGAAGTTCATATCACACTTTGACCTTCTCACTCAGGTTGATGTATAATTAGCATTAGGCCTAAAAAAATAGTTATTTTTCTGGTAATCCACTCAACCCTATTGTCCAGACCACTGCCCCTAATAATTTTATCGACCCTGTAAACAAATAAATAAATGCAAACACTGTGCTGATCAGTCGCCGATCTGCATTGTTTACACCAGAAATCAGTGTTTTGGGATGGTGCCGCCCTTGTGCATACCACGGGCCAGTTCAACACATGGTTGATGTCACAATTGTTTTTTTTATTAAAAATACTTCCATGGCTTCATTATCCCTTCCAATATCTACAGTAATGTGCTCATTGTGTCCTGTTATATCGTTTGTGCGGCCTTGCGCATATAATACAAGAGCATCGCTAGGGCGTGGCAAAATACGCCCTTTAGCTATTTTGAATTGTACTACCGCAAAATAAAATAATACTTTGGGCTTACATTTGAAGAATATCTGATATACCCCTAATTTCAATGCCAAAATGCGGTCAAATTATAAGTCGAAAAATGGCTGTAACTCATGTGAAAATAATTAGACAGAACCTATATTCGAACTTGGTCTGTAGTTTTAGCCGGGAAATACACATACCAGCTTTGGTTCAGATCAAATAATCAAAACTGGAGTTATCGGTCGGAAACCAAAAATGTTAACAGATGGTCAAATTCTACATCGAAAAAGGGCTGTAACTCATATAAAAATAATTGGACGGAACCCATATTCGAACTTGGCCTGTAGTTTTAGCTGGGAAATACACATACCAACTTTGGTTCAGATAAAATAATCCAAACTGGAGTTATCAATCGGAAATGAAAAATGTTAACAGACGGATGGACAGACAGACAGACAGACAGACAGACGAACAGACAGACAGACGGACAGACAGACTGATTACATAATACGACCTTTTTTCAAAAAGGGCGTATAATAAAGGACTATAGTAATGCCCTAAATAATACATAATACGACCTTTTTTCAAAAAGGGCGTATAATAAAGGACTATAGTAATGCCCTAAATAATCGACTCCTTAACCACAGCAGAATTATGGGTAACTTTTCAGGATTTAGTCGGAAATATGGCTTGTTGCCATTCATCGGAAAGCTCTCACTGAGAGCTTTCCGATGAATGGCAACAAGCCATATTTCCGACTAAATCCTGAAAAGTTTCCCATAATTCTGCTGTGGTTAAGGAGTCGATTACTTAGGGCTTTACTGTATTCCATATATGGAAGTTTCAATAAAAACAAATTACAAAACAAAAACAATTAATTTCCACCTGTCCGCCCCAACTTGTTCCCCTCCATTGCCAGAAACATCACTCATTTTATTCTCAAGAAACTGACCTGGACATAGGCCATCAATGCATTCCTGTTGACTTATTTCGGTCTGGGTACAGAATTCTATACCGCCAAACTGAGCTAGAAAACATGCCCTAGTTTTGAATTGTATTCCTCTGCCGCAGCTAATAGAGCATGCTGACCATTCTGTCCATTCATCATAACGAGCGTCAACTGTAAAAAATAAGAATAAAATAACAGTTATATATAACAAATATAAAGATATAAACAGAATGACACATGCATGTGTTAATGGGTTTGTCAATATGGCACAAGTCCCAGCATTGAATGGTAGAACAAGAGGTATCAGTTGGGTTGATGCTGTATTTGGACAGAGTCCCGTCCTGTTAGTCTTCTATAACAGACGTTACGCCCAGAATTGTGGGCGGGAGTTTTCTTGCATGTATGTCGTCGGAAAAATTGAAACTATGCATATATGAACACAGAGTGCAACCTTTCCCAAGCAAGATGATATCAAACATGCATATATCAGAGGTCCGCTAAATGTCAAAACAACGAGAATTATAAGTAAACAAAGCCTTGCTTTCCAGAGAATTTTGATTTGTCGCGCTATCAGAAAATGCATGTAAACAATACATTAAACGATCATATCATCACTGTTACCTTTTTCATTATTTTGAAGACAGATTAATCGCAGACATGTCAGATGATTAATCATGGGTTTACGTGAATGCCTGGGTTCCACATGTACATGTAGTACGTCTTTTGAATGAAAATCCGTTATAGAAGAGCAACGGGGCGGGACTCAGTCCAAAACCATCATCATCCCAAACGATATCCTAAGCTGTTGCGGACCGAGAAGACTTGGTCTACATTAACCCTTTCAGTGCCAAGTCCGATTTTTGTATCAACCCATATTTCCTTGATCAGTTTTCAAATTTATTGATTATAATAATGTGATACATTGATGGAAAGAGCTCTTAGAGCTATTTCCATCAATATATCACATTATTATAATCAATAAATTTGAAAAATGATCAAGGAAATATGGGTTGATACAAAAATTCGACTTGGCACTGAAAGGGTTAACACATGTGTCATGTGTATAACACACCACCCATTCTCAGGGGCGCCGGAAGCATCCAAGGGCAGGGGGGGCAGAGCCTACAAAAAGGGCACTTTTCCGCAAAAAAGGTCATTTTCTCCGCAAACTCGGGAAAATAACCATAAATTCATTGTGGCAAAAATCCCTATTTTAATGGTATTTGTCGGTTTTTATGGCCGTTTTGTGATAAAATTGACAAAAAATTAATATTCCTTGTGAAATTGGTGGTATTTGGACCAAAAAAGTCACATTTTGCTATAAAAACACGAGATTAAACACACAAAAAGCATTTTCTGTCTCCAGAAAAAGGGCAAGTCCTGCCCCCACTCGACCCCCTTGGTCAAGGGCAGGGGGGTCAGATGCCCCTCTGCCCCCCTCTTCCGGCGCACCTGCCCATCCTAGCATTCATTAATTGAAAAAAAAAGACTTACAAGGTTTATTCAGAAACATACTGAGTTTATTTTGTCATGTGTGATAATGCTTTTATTTTATAGTTCCGATTTCATGTTCGAGGCGAACTTTATTCCGATTCCACACATTTGTGTGAGACATGAGACGCTGACAGGACAGCCCAGCGCAGAAAACAACAATCTGCATAGTTTACCTTTTTTTTTAATTATTCATAGACTTCATCTCATCATATAAATATGACTGAAATCTATATATATGATAGTTTAACCCTTGGCTGTCGGCGGCCATGTTTTTCATCAAAAATCATTCAAATTTGGTGGCTCCCATCTAGAGGTGATCCTAAACAAGCCTGTAAAGTTTCAAAATAATTTTCCAATAAATGTGGTGTTCCAAAGGATTTAGTGAAGCAAAGAGTAAGATCCAAGATGGCGGCTGGTGGCCATGTGTTTCATCGAAAATCATTCAAATTTGACAGCTCCCATCCAGAGGGATCCTAGACTCATAAACCGAATATCGTTGAAATTGATCAAAGTTTGTATAAGTTTGTGAACGATCAAAATCGCTAAAAATAGTCAAACTAAGGCCCATAACTGTCATATAAAAGATTGGAACTCGAGCTAGATATTGTTGCAACAGACCCATGTACCAAATATCAATTAAATTGATCAATGTTTGTTAGAGTTATCGCGCTAATGGTCTCGTGCCATCCTGGACGCCCAGACACCTGGACGCACGCCTGCCTACCGACCTCGCATATATGTCACCTCACAAGTTAAAAACTTGACTAACTAGAGGTGTGACTGTCCTAATGGGACTACGGATACCCCCCTGTTTTAAAAATACTAAGATGTTTCACATGTCAGTAAACATTTAGTTAAAATAATAAAATAACAGTTCCCATTGCAGGTGTACAACCATAACCTTAATCTTAAACCTATTGACCGAAAAATGTAGGAATAAAAGCTCGGACAAAATTATGCATTTTGCAAAAAAGTCGAAAAAGGGGAATAACTCCACAAAAAAAGACGGACAGACATCATAATCGCAGGTGCACAGGTTCTCATGGTGCTAAATATCAGTGACAAGATTAAAAAACATTGACCTAAAAATGTAGAAATAAAAGCTCGGACAAAATTAGGCATGTTGCAAAAAAATGACAAAATAGGCATGTTGCAAAAAAATGTCTAAGTCAAAAAAGGGGAATAACTCCACCAAAAAATGCCGGACAGACGTCATAATCGCAGGTGCACAGGTTCCCATGGTACTAAATGTCTGTGCCAAGTTAAAAACAAATTGACCTAGAAATGTAGGAATAAAATCTTGGACAAAACTTTACATGTTGCAAAAAATTTCTAAGTCGAAAAAGGGGGAATAACTCCAACAAAAATAGTCCGACAGACGTCATAATCGCAGGTGCACAGGTTCCCATGGTGGTTGATGCCTGTGCCGAGTTTCACGGAAATTGATCAAAAAACGACTGAGAAAAATTCCGGACAAATTTGTGTCCACAGACGGACGGACGACGGACAGACGGACAAGCTGACTCCAGTATACCCCCCCTAACTTCGTTGCGGGGGGTATAAAAATAGAAACCTCCATCCCTCACTGATTTAAAAAAACAATTGCCTGAGGATCAGTCTATTTTATTTCTGGCCTAAATGGTTAGTAATGGTATTAATATTGTTGTTGTTTTAATTAATAACAAAGTTATTTCTTGGTTCGGAAATGACACTGTTTGTATAGTCTCCAATATAACCGTTGCCAACTGCAAACTGACGGACCCAATTTATTTTAGAAAACAAATCTGCTATATACCAATTAACCCTTTGAGTGCCAGGTCGATTTTTGTATCAACCCATATACCCTGTGCCAATGGATTCTCTTATATATGCGAGTCGACCATAGGTCGCCTCGCATATATAAGAGAATGCATTGGCCTAACTTTTTTTTCTTTTTTTTTACAATTTTAATAATTTATTCTTATATTCTTTACAGACTTATTTTGTAGGTTTAGGGCCGATGAGATCGGCCCCTGGCACTCAAAGGGTTAAGTGTTTATAAAAATAAAAAAATACAACTTACTTGGACAGGTAGCATCGTTGCATGACTGTGTATCTGTGGAGTCTCCAATACAATTGTTGATGCCACCATTTTTAGCTGGTTCACACACCCTGGTCCGAAATTGTTCCCCAATTCCACAGGTCAGAGAACAGTCTGACCAAGCAGACCATGGTTGCCAAAAAGAGGCAACTACAATAGAAAGACAGTGTTATAAAATCATTCTATATAGGTAAAAGATTGCATATTGTGTCGCAAGATGGGTGTAATAAAACACGGAAGTAGACGAAACGATATCAATTTATATAAAAAACCCTACTGTTTTGTTGTCTAATCCCTTCTATATTATTTTGTGCAAACAAGGGTCAATGGATTTCATACTCAACAAATCCTAATAGTATCTCCATGGGAAGGGTTACATATTCGAGTTTCCCTGAAGGAATAGATATTCCGTGCATATATGTATGTCATATATTTATTGAACTACTTTGATGCCCTGAAAGCAATGAAATTAAGAGATGCCCAGATGTGGACTTTCAAAAGAGGAAGTTTTAGCACATTTTGAAATTTTGGTAGCCTCGCAAAAAATCCAATGATTGGCTCTCATAAAGAGAGTGCATGCTTTTCGTTTCCCAAATGTGGAAGATAATAAAGAGCATTATAAATAATGATCGTTTGTACTCGTTTTCAATGTAAAACAGATGGATTCTTTTGTGGATTTTCACCATGAAGGTGCCCCACGATTTGATGATTGCAACACTCTTTCAATTTTCTTTTGCCTGGTAAAATTAGCTTCGGAAATTTTGACTATGTGGTTTCAAAATCGGATGGGTCACCCTCTGGGGACCTCATTCTGCAATTGACAGGCACACTAAACTCAGGCATGAAAAAGGAAGGTGGTAACCTCATACAGACCATTGTAAACTGTTCCCTACCTGGACATTCTCTATCAATGCAGCTGCGTGGTTCTATTTGGGTCTCGTTACAGACAAGATTGAATCCGCCAAATTGTGCAAGCACACACTCTTTTACACGGTACTGTGACCCTGTCCCACATGTAAGAGAACATGATGTCCAATCAGTCCATTCTTGATAATATGAATTCACTAAAAGAAATAAAGACTATTAACCCTTTACCCAACAGAAGGGCCCTGTGCCAATGCATTCTCTTATATATGCGAGTCGACCATAGGTCGCCTCGCATATATAAGAGAATGCATTGGCTTAACACATTCAAAATTAAAAAATTGTTAAAGAATGTAACAAAAAATGGTAAAAAGTGTTAAAAAAAGTTTTTTTTTAGGCCAATGCATTCTCTTATATATGCGAGGCGACCTATGGTCGACTCGCATATATAAGAGAATGCATTGGCACAGGGCATAACTGTAACCATCACAATGTGGTCAATGAGCCGGTTCCAATGATATCCATATTTGTATGGTTCTATTGAGACAGACCGAAGATATTTTAGACTGTTGAAGCTTTATTTGGCCGGTTTTGGCCGGTTTGTTGGGTAAAGGGTTAAGCTCAATGGTCAGAGTGTTTGACTGGTACGGTAATGCCCTAAATAATCGACTCCTTAACCACAGTAGAATTATGGGTAATTTTTCAGGATTTAATTGGGAATATGGCTTGTTGCCATTCATCGGAAAGCTCTCAGTGTGAGCTTTCCGATGAATGGCAACAAGCCATATTTCTGACTAAACCCTGAAAAAATTACCCATAATTCTGCTGTGGTTAAGGAGTCAATTACTCAGGGCATTACTGTAGTTGCTGTCAACACATTGGTATGAGTTTGACACTTGCTGGCAAACAGCTGAGTTTCAGTGGCTAGGATTTGATTTAAGCACAGTGTGGCTGTAGAGTTGTACGCAGTTCAAATATTGTACCTAGCTAGTTGTGACACTTGATCAAGTAAGCCTAAATTGTGAAGTTGTTGGTCTCACAATTGGGGGAAGATGCAATCACTTTCTGTTTAATAATGTTTCTCAAAGTATCTCTATCAATGAGGATTTTGCAGTGGTGCAGACCAATTTTTGCTGAATGGGGCAGAATGGGGCTGAATTCAATTTTTAAGGGCATGGGGTTCAGCAATTTTTTTCTAAAAGTTGAGACCTATATACATGAATGCCACATGCAGGTATCATTTCTGATATTTTTTCTACCATCATAGAACGGGATCACCCTTCATGGCCCTTTTAATCATGAAAATCCAAAATGACCCACTTCAAAATAATAACAAGAGCATTGCTAGGGCGTGGCAAAATACACCCATGGTAATTTCACAAAGGGCCATAACGAGTAAATTCTAAGTCGACAAGGACCATAACTCCAGCATTAATTGGCGGGCGGAACCCAAATTCGAACTTGACCTGTATTTCGGGCTAGTAAACTCACATACCAAATTTCATTCCATTTAGTTCAGACTTACTAAAGTTATCATCCGGAAACGAAAATTGAGTTCAAATTCCAACAAAAAGGGCAATAACTCTGATGTAAATTGGCGAGCGGAACCCGAATTTGAACTTGACTTGTATTTTGTACAAGTAAACCAACATAACAAATTTCATTCCATTCAGTTCAGACTTACTAAAGTCATCATCCAGAAACGAAAAGTGAACAGACAGATGGATGGACAGACGGACGAACCAATAACATAATACGTTCCGTATTTTCTTCAAAATGGGCACATAAAAAATTTAGCAACATACTCTAGCATCATTAAAAACAAAATGTGGTTGCATGTTCTCTATAAAGAGCCCAATTGTGAGACCAAAGGTCTCAATTATCAGCTTATTAGCTACAATAATTAAATCCACTTACATTTTCTAGAGTATTTTGGCATTGGTTTAAATAGGATTATTACATACGGCGGAAGTGGACATAAAAAATTTCGCAGCAAAACTCTGATTTTCCCCAATATATAACGAAATTCCAACTCAAAATGCATTTTTGGGTTAATATGTTCCACATATGAGGTTTTTGTCTGGTTGTCATCAGGGAACACAAAATGTTGACGGACAGACAGATTGATTTCATACTATGACCATTTTTCAACTGTTGGTTAAAAAAGCAGATATAAAAATGAATTTACCTGGACAAGAATTGATTTTACAATCCTGAATTACAGTCTCGTGCTCTAGACACATTGCTGTAGATGGACAGACTCATAATAATAAATTTACCTGGAGAAGGACTGATATTACAACCCTGAATTAGTCTGGTGCTCTGTACACACTGCTGTACACTGACGGACCCATAATAATATATTTACCTGGACAAGGATTGATATCACAATCCTGACTTACAGTCTCGTGCTCTAGACACACTGCTGTACACTGACAGTCTCATAATAATAAATTTACCTGGACAAGGACTGATATTACAACCCTGAATTAGTCTGGTGCTCTGTACACACTGCTGTACACGGACGGACCCATAATAATATATTTACCTGGACAAGGATTGATATTACAATCCTGAATTACAGTCTGGTTCTCTGTACAAGGTTCTGTAGATCCTCCATTCTGAGCCTGCACACAAATACGAGTTCGACTCTGACGTCCTCCATTACATATTGCATCACATGTCGTCCATAAAGACCATGGGTCATAATGTGCATCAACTGCCAAAAAGATAGTACATGGTATATAATTTGTTCTGTGTGCACGGTTGCATGATTTTTTGTATGTGTCTGCCATTTGATCCCAAGATAGATATGGCTGCCAGCGGCCATTTCTTTCATAGAAAATTGTTCGAATTTGATAGCTCCCACCATTTAGAGGTGATCCTAAACATGCCTGTAAATTTTCAAACATTTCTCTGATAAATGCAGGCTGCAGGGTGTGCCGATGGATTCAAATTTGAAATACAACATGGCAGCTGGTGGCCATATTTTGCAACAAATTTCGGAAAAATTTATGTCCATCTTCTATTGATTCTCACATTATGTATAACAACTATTAAAAAAAATTGCCAAGTCAAAAAAGATGATAACTAGACTAAAATAAGTCCATGCAACAGTACTACTTCAGCATTGGCAAATATATTTGACAATGCCTGTTATTGATCAATATTAACAATAAATCAATGCACCAAGAGTTTATTTGGAGTACATTTTTGTAGTATTGTACAATAATTGTAATCCCATATTTTATTTGGGAGTATAGCGAAACAGAAACATGTGTCCTCAAAAATGTAAATGACATGTTAATTGTTGTCAGAGTTTCAACCATTCTAGCCTGATTATAAGCTTCAGGTCAAGGACATTGTCCTGAACAAAATTTAAAGTGACCTACTCGATTGTGTCAATGAAGGACAACATGACCAAAGTGTGTTTTACTCTGATCTAGCAGATTTGGCAATATGATGGGATGGCCAGTTTAGATGTCAGTATTTTTGCCTTTAAAAGAACAAGTTCACCAGCACATTCTACATCAAAGTATTCTTTTTAACCCTTTACCCAACAAACCGGCCAAAACCGGCCAAATAAAGCTTAAACAGCCTAAAATATCTTCGGTCTGTCTCAATAGACCCATACAAATATGGATATCATTGGAATCGGCTCCTTGACCACATTGTGATCGTTACAGTTATGCCCTGTGCCAATGCATTCTTGTATATATGCGAGTCGACCATAGGTCGCCTCGCATATATAAGAGAATGCATTGGCCTAAAAAAAAAATTTTTTAACACTTTTTACCATTTTTTCTTACATTCTTTAACAATTTTATAATTTTTAATGTGTTAAGCCAATGCATTCTCTTATATATGCGAGGCGACCTATGGTCGACTCGCATATATAAGAGAATGCATTGGCACAGGGCCCTTCTGTTGGGTAAAGGGTTAATGAATAAACAATAATATCCTCAATCTCTTTAAAATTATTTTTTAAGATAAATAGTAACAGCTAGGTCTTGTCATTGTCAGTATAGCCATTATCATGACCATGGTATTAATATTTCTATCTCTCATTCTTTACAAAGGTATTTTACAAAAAACATGCCTGCTACACTGTGCTACACAGTAAAACATATATTGAAGCAACAAATTTATCCTAAAAATATTGTATTTTTGGTGATTTAAGTTTCTGAGAATTTCTCACTATTCAGACCTACTCAATTTCAAAATGATCTACCCAATCATTATTGTACAGGTCATTTTGACCTAAACCATTTGATAAAGTTATAATCAACCTTGCAACCATTATCGTTTCTACTATCTTACCTGGACATAATACTATGAAACAAGCCCTGGTGTCAAAGTCTGTTTCGCCATTGGCACACACTTCTGAGCCCCCAAACTGAGCTGCGTTACATTGCCTGTATCGCGTCTGGTCTCCTCCAGTTCCACAACTGCGAGAGCAGTTTGAAAACACGGTCCATTCAGCCCAGGAGGCATCAACTGAAAATCAAATCAATATTCGGTAGAAGATACCACTACCTGACTGCTTTTATCACCTTCCCCACTAACAGCTGATACATTAGTCAGGGAAGAATCCATTTTTGTGGGGACACCTCTTTTCCAGATGAGGATATCCACACATAATATGATATGACCTAATTTTTCTTGTGTGATAATTAAACATGCAACTAAAGGATCAATTGCAACTGCAGATTTACGATATTTTTATTGATATGTTTAAACCAGATTTATGATTTACACAGTATATTGTTGAAGTAGGTAACAATGTTTTCGAAAAAGTTCAAGACGATAAGATACTAATTTTGTTTCTCAAAACTAAATTGAGTGTCAAGAAATCCACAATGGTGTGATGTGTTGACATATGTATAAACAGTAGCCCTTTTTTCAAATTTTCATTGAGCTCTGATGACAGAAGAATGGGCTGAGGGCATGGGATAATGGCTTTGATGTACAGTAATGCCCTAAGTAATCAACCCTTAACCACAGCAGAATTATAGGTAACTTTTCAGGATTTAGTCGGAAATATGGCTTGTTGCCATTCATCGGAAAGCTCTCAGTGAGAGCTTTCCGATGAATGGCAACAAGCCATATTTCTGACTAAATCCTGAAAAATTACCCATAATTCTGCTGTGGTAAAGGGGTCGATTATTTAGAGCATTACTGTAGATGCAATGAAATTGTTTAATTATTTACGCCAACAAATGTTGATGAGCGAAGGTGTTGACACTATTTAATTACTGAAACAACCTTGACAATAACAATGACGGAAATGACCTATCCGAAATGCCTATATCTACATTCCGTGTGTATGGGAAGATATTGTTATTAGCTACTCGTTTTTTTGTCTGTTTTAAATTTGAAAACCAGCTAAATAATTAGCATATCATCGCCCACGATATACCGATTATTCACTATTTTCAAAACCGACTAAATGATATATGAAAGTGTCAATGACACTAGCTCAACTTGGGAAGGAGTTTATATTTTGTTGAGCAATGAATAGAATGATAAAGAAGAAGGAAAGCCAAAAAGTTACAGTAAAGGTCTTGTATTGTGTAGATGAAATTATTTTCATTTCAAACAATTAATCAATAAATGTAGGCTGCAGGGTGGTTTCCAATTTTAAATCCAAGATGGCTGCTGGTAGCCATGTTTTAAAACGAATTTCAGAAATAATCGATGGCTAAAATATAGAGGTCACCCCGAAGATCCACATGAAAATTTGTGACAATTGGATGAGGGATGGGGCCTGTACGGTGTGCTGAAGAATGCAAAGAATAAACTCCAAGACGGGCGCTGGCGGCCATGTTTTTCAAATAATTCTGGTCAAAATTGGAGGCTCCCATCTAGAGGTCACCCCGAATATCCAAATGAAGTTGGTGATGATTGGATGAGGGATGTGGTCTGAAGGGTGCGCCAAAGGATTTAGTCATACAAAGAGTAAATTCCAAGAAGGCCACTGGCGGCCATGTTTTTCAATGAATTTTGGTCAAAATAACAGGCTCCCATCTAGAGGTCACCCCCGAAGATCCAAATGAACTTTGGTGATGATCGGATGAGGGATGTTGGGTGTGCCTAAGGATTTAGTCATACAAAGAGTAAGTTCCAAGATGGCCACTAATGGCCATGTTTTTCAATGAATTTTGGTCAAAATAGGAGGCCCCGATCTAGAGGTCACCTCGTAGATCCATATGAAGTTTGGAGATCATCAGATGAGGGATGTGGTCTGTAGGGTGTGCCAAATGAGTCATGCAAATAGTAAAATCCAAGATGGCAATTTTCTTCAGATGTATTTTCAAATCAATTCTCCAATAAATGCGGGCTGTGGGGCATGCCGATGGATTCAAATTTGAAATTCAAGATGGGTGCTGGCAGCCATGTTTTTCAGCAAAATTTCGATCAAAATAGGCAGCTCCCATCTAGAGGTGACCCTGAAGATCCATAGGAAGTTTGGTGATGATCGGATGAGGGATGTGGTCTGTAGGGTGTGCAAAAGGATTTAGTAATGCAAAGAGTAAAATCCAAGATGGCTGCCAGTGGCCATGTTTTTCATCGAAAATGTTCAATTTCAATAGCTCCAATCTACAGGTGACCAAATTGAGCCTGCAAAATTTAACAATGATCTGGCCATAAATACGTGCTGCAGGGTGTGTCGATGGATTCAAATTTTAAATCCAAGACGGCTGCTGGCAGCCATGTTTTTCAATGAAATTCGGAAAAATTTGATAGCTCCCATCTATAGGTCACACTGGTGACCTATAGATGGTGAAGATCGGATGAGGGATGTGGCCTGTAGGGCATGCCGAAGAAAATTGGTGATACATTGTAGATGCAAGCACGGACGACGGACACCATCCCTGGCAATAGGTCAAACTTTACTTTGTAAAGTTGAGCTAAAAAATGATAATGCAATACGACTAAATACCAAAACATCTGTGAAGCCCCAACATATAGAGGATACCTATAGCTCTGGTTGAATACCCAAAATATTTCATGAGCGGCCACAAGGAAATACAGAATTTCTATGAGCGGCATTACTTCCAAGAGGTTAATTCTATGGTGTGATATATATCGGTCAGTGATATCAATCCCTCAGTCCAGGTGATTTATAGAATGTTCTATGCCATGGCAATTTACAACTATTTAATGGGGAACATATAATAAAGAGTTGTTATTCATAAACTCACTTGGACAGAACTGATTGTCTACACACACTTCAGTCTCGAATGGTTGTGGTAACGTACAGTCACTTCCATCTACGACCGTATTAATGCACACCTGCCTTCGTGAGTGAGTTCCCTGTCCGCATGTTATGGAACATGAGGACCAAGCCAACCAATCAGACCAGACGCCATCAGCTGTGAATAAAAAAGTAACAATGAGGCGACAGGTCAAAAGCATCCTGTGTTCAACTATTATAGTATACAGTAATGCTCTAAATAATCAACTCCTTAACCACAGCAGAATTATGGGTAACTTTTCAGGATTTAGTTGGAAATATGGCTTGTTGCCATTCATCGGAAAGCTCTCACTGGGAGCTTTCCTATGAATGGCAACAAGCCATATTTCCGACTAAATCCTGAAAAGTTACCCATAATTCTGCTGTGGTTAAGGAGTCGATTATTTAGAGCATTACTTTATATATAACCCTTTCTATACTAAATGGATTCTCCCCTTCGGTTATAAAATTATACATTGGGAGCCTCTCATATATACCCTTTGAGTGCCAGGTCAGATTTTTGTATCAACCCATATACCCTGTGCCAATGCATTCTCTTATATATGCGAGTCAACCATAGGTCGCCTCGCATATATAAGAGAATGCATTGGCCTAACAATTTTTCATCATTTGTTATTATTTTTTACAATTTTTTACAATTTTAATAATTTTTTTAAAATCTAAAACAAAAAAACAATTTTTTTTTATTTTTTTTAGGGCCGATTTTACAGACCGTAAATTAGGGCTGATGAGATCGGCCCCTGGCACTGAAAGGGTTAATGCTGCATCAGCGCAGCTCCCATCATGAAAGGGTTAATGATGACAATAAGAACAGGAAGTCAATTTATTTTTTATGTACATGTTGATCAAGCCTGAGTTTAGTGTTGAATTTAGTGGACCTCATTCTGCTTAGGCCTCATCTTCTCTGGAAAGTTTCTTTATTATCATATTTCTATAGAAACTTCTCCACATAGATTCTATTTTTTTCTAGTTTAGTTTCTCTATATCCCCAAATTGGCAGGACTATGTCTCCTTTGGTCATCTTTACAAATTGATACATATGCTGCCAAACGCTCCAAGCTTTAGGACTTGAGAAGTAAGAGAACTTATTATATTGATTTATGTAAAGTTTCTTTATTATCAAATTCTACAGAAACTTCTTCACATAGATTCTATTTCTTTTTTAGCTTAGTTTCTCTATATCCCCAAATTGGCAGACGACACATTGCATAATTGAGGTTCCCAATGGGTGTACATCACAATATTCACCATTTGGGAACTTCAATCCGAGTCTTTGTTTGCCATAGCAGTTGAGGCCTAAGCAGAATGAGGTCCCCAGAGGGTGAATTTAGTGATGATGGCCCGCTATTCTACAAATGACAGACACACTAAGGGAGCATGTCAAAACCTCTTTCGCATATGCGAAAATATTGTCGATAATGTAGAAAAAGTTTTGACGTAAATGTGCAAAAACGAAATGTCAGAAATGACGAAAAATAATGTGATAACGTCGAAAGCGACTGGCCATAAAAGTGCGATAACGTCGAAACCACAACAGACCAAAATTTCCGTAAAATGTCGAAACTTTCGACAACGCGAAATTCGCGACGTCGAAACATTGATCGATATTCGCAAATGACGAAAAGTTGACGGAAAAGTTAAAACATCGATACGATGTTGTCACACTTTGTAAATTCGCGCATTTATTTTTGCCTTCTGCGTAATCGGCAGATGCCAGCTGAATTTTGATTCAGCCAAAGACCATACAAACAACTCTATGCGGTTAACACACAAGTACAATGACTTGACAGTTCGACTGTTTTGATAGATATGAGTTCGCGCGAGTCCTAATTAAACAATAGTCAACCCATTCCAAATGTGTGAAGCGGTGACATTTAGCAACAGGCTATACAAACATATAGGCCTACTGACATATAATAACGTATACCGGTCCTCACAACTATGCGTGGACTGTGCGACAGTTTTGTTGTTGTTGTCGTGATGTCTTCTCAATTAGTGAACAATGGTTTAACTCGTTGGACAAAACCAACACATCTGATATATGAAATTCCAAAAGGAAGCGATTTGATGTCATAATATCAGTTCGATCATGGCTAGAGATTAAATCGAATAGATCTATCGTTAGCGGACATACATATACACAGTTGGGAAAATATTAGACAAGCAGTTTACACAGGTCGACAGTACGAAGAGGGTAGGGTTTTCACAACCCCATGCGTCACACATCTAACAGAAAAAAGATGAAATCACACAGAAATTTTAAACCAGCTGCACCCACCCACAACGGGAGCGACAACCGTCCATCCAGCATTTGAAGCAATAGGCCCGATATAGAACAAGCCGTCATCACATTGTATTAACGCCAGACATATATAGAGAGAGAGAGCCATATCCCCTAAGTTCATTGTTTTATAATGGTATGTATATCATTATCCATGTTTTTATCATTCATTCAATAAAGAATCGAGAAAAACATAACACTCAACTCCTCTGCCAGTCAATGATACCCAAAGACGAAACTAGGGTTGGCCTGGGAAATTACAGTGCTAAAAATAGCACAACACGTGGAAATTCCAAACTATTCTATATGTTTTGTATTAACTTAACTTTGTCGCATCTGATCGCTGATATATATTGAATAAAATGTGTCGATTTGAAATAAAAGTCGCCGACTAATTAATCATGATAACGCTGCGCTCCGATATCTATCTAACAATGATTTCATACTTAAATTGAGAAATTTCAGCATGGACACCGACATCTTCCCGTTCGCGACACATCAGTATAAAACTGCGACTATGGAGTATTTATTGAACACAAACTGTCCTGCCAATCATATCGACACAACAGCAATATTGACGGATATAATGCTGCGATCTTGACGAAAACAAACACTGCGAAAATATGTTGAAACAGAACAGCGAACATTTGAGCAAAACTGCGAAACAAAACTGCGATAATTGCGAAAACATCGAACCAAGACAGCGAAAATGTTGAAAAATTGACGAAAACGTAGAACTATAAGGCGTGCGATAATGACGAAAAACTCTGATAATGTCGAAAAAACGACGTCAATAACGCCACATTTTTCGCACTTTTATCGCATATGCGAAAGAGGTTTTGACATGCTCCCTAAACTCAGACACACTAAACTCAGGCTTGATGTTGATGACAAGTGTTTTACAGATATTTCTGTTATTCCACAAGAACCTACCAAGCCTTGAAATAGGGTGTCTGTCATTTGCAGAATGAGGTCCCCAGAGGGTGAATTTAGTGATGCTACCCCGCATAGCGGGATAGCATCACCAAATTCACCCTCTGGGGACCTCATTCTGCTTACACCTCAGCAGAATGAGGTTCCCAGAGGGTGAATTTGGTGATGCTAGCACACTATGCGGGGTAGCATCACTAAATTCACCCTCTGGGGACCTCATTCTGCAAATGACAGACACCCTATTTCAAGGCTTGGAACCCACTTTGAAGGCTTTGAGTCCCTTTAATATACAGTAATGTGGGTAATGTTTCAGGAGCTTTCCGATTAATGGCAACAAGCCATATTTCTGACTAAATCCTGAAAAATTACCCATAATTCTTCTGTGGTTAAGGAATCAATTATTTAGAGCATTACTGTAGATACCTTGACATGAAAATGCATTGCAGGATTCAACCTCATTTGTTCCTCTCTCAAAACAGAAGTCAAGTCCACCATTGACAGCTGGAAAGCATACTCGCGACCTAGACCGTGATCCTCCACCACAAGTAGCATCACAATCTGTCCAGCTTGCCCAAGTTGACCATGAACTATTCACTGAAGATAAATAGACAAAAGAAATATAGCTTCCATACAATCTTTTAAATTGTGCACCAATTATATTTGTGATGAATATCATTTTTTATGTATGTGTTTAACCCTTTACCCAACAAACCGGCCAAAAACGCCCAAATAAAGCTTCAACAGCCTAAAATATCTTCGGTCTGTCTCAATAAAACCATACAAATATGGATATCATTGGAACCGGTTCATTGACCACATTGTGATGTTTACAGTTATGCCCTGTGCCAATGCATTCTCTTATATATGCGAGTCGACCATAGGTCGCCTCGCATATATAAGAGAATGCATTGGCCTAAAATAATTCTTTTTTTAACACTTTTTACCATTTTTTCTACATTCTTTGACAATTTTATCATTTTTAATATGTGTTAAGCCAATGCATTCTCTTATATATGCGAGGCGACCTATGGTCGACTCGCATATATAAGAGAATGCATTGGCACAGGGCCGTTATGTTGGGTAAAGGGTTAAACTTATAATCAATGAATGATTGAAATACATTCCAGAAAAATATCGCATAGATCCATCTTTGATAAAGGACTATGTAATCTAGATTTTCAAATGTGTCAACAGTGATTGAAAAGAGTCAGCCCAGTCAGAGGGCCATGGTCACAGTTGTGTATCATATTGCTGTAAAGAGATCACTTCTAGTGGACATGCATGCTTGTGATGTCAGCAATCTGGACTAGTTTAAGATATCCATGAGATGTTTCATTGGGCCAATTTGTGACACATGTTTACATTGAATTAGAGGAAATATGTAATTTCAAGGTCTTAAAATTGGGATATGTTTGTAGTTAGTTTCAGGTGTCAATAGTATCAATTATAACGTTTTATCTAGCTTGTTTAGCAGGTAGGCACACTTGGATACAGCTAAAAGTTGTTTTTATATATTTTTTTTATCACTGAGAGATTTCCGATGAATGGCAACAAGCCATATTTCCGACTAAATCCTGAAAAATTACCCATAATTCTGCTGTGGTTAAGGAGTCGATTATTTAGGGCATTACTGTACATCTATATATCATGATTATTATTCTCAGAACCAACTAACCTGGACATAAATTTGTGTTGCAAAGTATTGTTTCAGAGAAATCTTCACTACATATTAAACGACCTCCAAACTGTGGAGGAATACATGTCTGTGTCCGTGTTGTCAGTCCACCATTGCATGATTTTGAACATGGCGACCAGGAACTCCAGTCCGAGTATCCCCCATCAACTGCAATGAAAAAGTATCTCCCATTAGAGACAATATTGATCGAAATCACTGATATATATGAAGGATATCTGGTTTAAACTAGAGGTGGGACTGTCCCAGTGGGACTAAGGATACCCCATGCAGTGCAATTGGGCTACATTAAGGGTAGCCATATTAAAAAATAAATAAAAAACATAAAAACAAAAAACATAAGGAATATAAGCTCAGAAAATATTATGCATGCTGCAAATATATCTGAGTTAAAAAAAGGGGGATAACTCCACTTTAAAAAGACAGATCGAGCTCATAAGTGCACAGGTTTGCATAGTGGTAAATATCTACAAAGCTGGGACAAAATTATGCATCTTGAGAAAGTTTTCTAAGACGAAAAAGTTTTGTTCTGTTGGCCTCTCTATTTCATATATATGTGGTCTCTAAAAACACTCAAACCCACTCGACGTGGGATTTCCTCATGCTCCTGTTGCGCAAATTCTGGTATAAAAAGTGTTTCTATTTCAGACCAAATTCAAACATAAACTCTGACCAGACGAGACACAGAAACCGCTAATCCCATTAGCAATCTAACAACGCCAGTCGAACATGATTACTCTTCAAAACAATAACACCAAGCACCAGGTTACGGCCAACCACAGGCACACACACCATGGATAAATACATGGCCAAAAGCACGGCAGGGTTATATGTGGCATATACCCATGGTTAAATATAAACAGGCTATGAGTATCTGACTGCAAATTTTTTTGTAAATCAAACTGTTTAAACGACAGGGATTTTTCTGTCTATTTTGGGAATGGGTCCGGGTCCCTTCGAATTGGGAAAAATGTGTCTTTTACAAAAAAGCCATGTGTTAGAAAAAGCCATGGACACCAAACTCCGACAAGTATTTACTGTACATGTGTTTTATATAAATCAGCAATTTATTTAGAGTTATCCTCCCTCTTTCATAAATGCGCTGACTGGTAGAGGGGAGGTAATTCGCATGTTAAGCTAATACATGTAGTTAGGTCGCTGCGTGTACATTATACGATGCGGGCTCCCGCTGATTTACTACGGGTTTTCAGCTGTTTATCGATCGACTGAGTGTACAAAACATCGGAAAAAATTGATAATTATTCAATAAGCCCAATAGAATAACTGGGAGTGTTTCTAAGTGCATGGCCATAGACTATAATCAATTGATAATTCACAGGTAGAATATTGGGCTAACTTGTAGCAGCATGGTGTGATATCCAAACTGCAGACATATTTTAGAAATAAAAATCAGCTGAATTTATAGAAATTAATATGTAAAAGGTTATTTAATTATATGATAATAGCAATGTGTTTTGAGATGTGCGTTATTGTTATCTGAATGAGTTATAAGTATGACATTTGCAAGACTCTTGCACTATGTTATTGTTGTATTTATCTTATGCCGATGGACATTATCATTTTTGGGCGAAAAATTTACGTCAGAGTAATTCCTGTATGAATAGAATACGCAGTTACAGTACATGTGATGAGGTTGTGTCAAAATAGAGTTCCTGATTTGATGTTTTTTTTATTTATCAATGTTCAGAATTCAGAACTGAAATTTTCTCAATCAGATGTCAATGTTCTCAAACATAAAGCAAGGTCCTTCTAATCAATTATAGTTTCCACTAGATTTAAATAAACCACAGCACACAAAAATAGTGAAAACTTTTCAGTGGGGAAAGCCATCTAAATTAATGAAAGAAAAAAATAATTGAAGCTAAAATTTAGTCCTATTAGGAGCTTTTAATCATGTTTGATGGGATGTAGCTATGAAAATGTTTTCATTTCACTTATATCAATTAATTTAATTTATTCTACCAAACCATTAATTCGAAACTCTATTTACGAAAAATTTTACCCAATTTTGAGGCAAAAGTTTTTTTTATACATCACTAAGACAGCAAAGTCGTGAGGTGAAAGGTCATGGTGCCAATATTCTGTTTCTTGATATATCATACACATATGTGGGAAATAGCGAAAGTTTAATACACAGTAAAAACTCAAACCAGCATAAGATAAGTATAAAAAATTAATGTTGATAGAGTGTGTTTCATTGAGGGGTATCTCGCTGTGGCTGTAGGAGCATGCACATTTAGTGTGAACCACCAATAACATGCCAAACTGCCACAGTGGCATACCCTTCAATAAAACACACTCAAACTACATTCATTACTTAAATACACTCTGTGGTATGGTTTTTTAATTTACATGTTTGTGATTTGGCAATATTATGTAAATTACATCAGAAAATGAGATTATCCTTGGTCCATGCATATAGTCAATTCCTGTTTCTCAGCTAGGCCTGCGCGATTGTCCCCAAAACCCATGCAGCCTTAGTTTTACTTGCTTTAACCCTTTACCCAACAGAAGGGCCCTGTGCCAATGCATTCTCTTATATATGCGAGTCAACCATAGGTCGCCTCGCATATATAAGAGAATGCATTGGCTTAACACATTAAAAATTATAAAATTGTTAAAGAATGTAAGAAAAAATGGTAAAAAGTGTTAAAAAAAGATTTTTTTTAGGCCAATGCATTCTCTTATATATGCGAGGCGACCTATGGTCGACTCGCATATATAAGAGAATGCATTGGCACAGGGCATAACTGTAACTATCACAATGTGGTCAAGGAGCCGGTTCCAATGATACCCATATTTGTATGGTTCTATTGAGACAGACCGAAGATATTTTAGGCTGTTGAAGCTTTATTTGGCCGGTTTTGGCCGGTTTGTTGGGTAAAGGGTTAATATGTGCGGGAAATTTTTAATCAGTATGAAATAATGCAGTTCATGTTTTTTATACAAACATGGCATAAGTCAGATGGCATGCCCATTTACCAGTTGAGATTTCCATTTCATTCATTACTGTAATTATATAGTAACTAAGTTCAAACATTTGATAAAAATGGCGACTGCAATCTCAGTTATAAGCGTTTCACTGTTACTTTATTTGTTGATTTTGGACAAAATATATCGCTGGGAATCTATATACAAAATTTGTACAAACAAGAGCAATAACGGCCCCGGGCAACTGAAATTACAGCTTGTCGATGTGGAGCCTGGAGGTGGAAAGCTTCGTTGACGTGTGAACAAGAAATAAACTACAAAATCTTACGCGTGCATGCTTTTGAAAAATTTTGGCCTGAGAAGCAAGAAATTGACTTTGCATGGCCTTAACATTTCCATCACTGTAGCTTCCTAATGTTTTGCCAAAACCCTGTGCCAAGGCATTCTCTTATATATGTGAGTTACCCATAGGGAGCTTCGCATATATAAGAGAATGCATTGGCCTAACAATATTTAACTTCACCTTGTAAGGCACTGCATTCTCTAATATATGTGAGGCTCCCTATGCACAATGGGCTAGCATCACCAAATTCACCCTCTGGGAACCCTATTCTGCTTAGGCCTCAACTGCTATGGAAGACCTAAGATCAGATTGAAGTTCCCAAGTTGAAGTTAATGATGTTCACCCATTAGTCACCTCGATTATGCAATTTATCTTCTGCAAATTGGGGATACTAATACTGAACAAATGGGAAAAAGTAACTACAAACATTGTAATTTTGAGACTATATAGATACTTCGCAGAAGGTCTAAGCAGAATGAGGTCCCCAGAGGGGAAATTTTGTGATGATAGCCCACTGTGTGGGAGAGCATAACTAAATTCACCCTCTGGGGACCTCACTCTGAAAATGTCAAGATGCACTAAACCCAGACTTGGTCCTTCCTTATTACTCACTTGGACAGAAATCTGTGTTACATATTCTACTCTCTGTCTCATCAGTAGTACATATCTCTGCCCCTCCAAACTGGGCAAGAATACAAGTCTGAGTTCTAGTCTGTAACCCTGTTCCACAAGGTTCTGTGCAGGTACTCCAAGCAGACCAATCCAAGTAGAATGCAGCAACTGATGATATAGGATAAACAAACATTGCAGAAGATTAAAAATAACCAGAGGATAATAATCATAATATATAGATGTACAGTTAATGCCGTAAGTAATCGACTCCTTAACCACAGCAGAATTATGGGTAACTTTTCAGGATTTAGTCAGAAATATGGCTTGTTGCCATTCATCGGAAAGCTCTCACTGAGAGCTTTCTGATGAATGGCAACAAGCCATATTTCCGACTAAATCCTGAAAAGTTACCCATAATTCTGCTGTGGTTAAGGAGTCGATTATTTACAGTATTACTGTAGTTGGTTCTCCATTGAGCTTAATTAATTTTCTGATGTGGCTTAAAAATTATTTCGAAAAATGTCTTAATCTGGCCTGTGAAGACAGAACAAAAAATGTAGCATGTGGATACCCTTCACCCCATTGTTAATATACAAAATCAGTCACATCCCATCTATGATGACGGAGTTACAGGGATGGGCATTTTTTAAACTTCAAAGGACCATAACTTTGAGGGAAAAATTAATGGATAAAATCTGTTGTTCCCTTCATGCTACCTAATGGCCATACTAAAGATCATTCAAACATAACATTGAACTCAGCATGTTAATTAATTAAAATAATATGATAAATTAAGCTTGTTACCTGTTCAGTGTTAAAGGGCCCATGACACTCACAGTGGGTGAATGTGTAAAAAATATAAAAGTTGTGTAGTAAGTTCAAATATTTTAGTCTGAATATGATTTTCATAATATTTTTCAATGTTTTGACCTTTCCCAATGTTTACAGTTAAATTTTGATTAAACTTATAGGTAATTCCACTGTAACAGTAATGTTTACATCACAATGGTTTTTAGATGTGAAATCTCATTAATTGAGAGCATTAATTAATTATCAAAATTAGAACAAAATCAATCTATTTAAGAAATGGCTGTTGATTTATTTGCGTTCCATGGAGTATGGATGCAAGTTGGTTAGTCATTTTGTGTGTGACGCAAAAGCGTTCAACACATAAAAATGTCAAACCAACTTGCATCCATATTCCATGGATCCAAACAAAACCAACATCCATTTCATATATGTACACTCAACTTGGACTATTTTTTTAATGATATTCTGGTATCGTGTTGCAACTTGCATCCATATAATATGAAAACAAGTCAGGG
This sequence comes from Siphonodentalium dalli, assembly GCA_032622095.1. Taxonomy (NCBI): domain Eukaryota; kingdom Metazoa; phylum Mollusca; class Scaphopoda; order Gadilida; family Siphonodentaliidae; genus Siphonodentalium; species Siphonodentalium dalli. The sequence continues at coordinate 226,735,215 of CP136061.1, forward strand.
GCCTGCACCCAATGTCACATATCGAGCTTTCAACCAACCAACAAGGCTCAATGAATGCATGTTGGAGTGTAAATATTTTTAACCCTTTCAGTGCCAAGTCCGATTTTTCTATCAACCCATATTTCCTTGATTATTTTTCAAATTTATTGATTATAATAATGTGATACATTGATGGAAAGAGCTCTAAGAGCTCTTTCCATCAATGTATCACATTATTATAATCAATAAATTTGAAAAATAATCAAGGAAATATGGGTTGATACAAAAATTGGACTTGGCACTGAAAGGGTTAAATGTACTTGATGATAGTTGTTTTACGGACTTCTATAAAATTTATCATATTTCATATAAACCTACAGTTATGCTCTAAATAATCGACTCCTTAACCACAGCAGAATTATGGGTAACTTTTCAGGATTTAGTTGGAAATATGGCTTTTTGCCATTTATCGGAAAGCTCTCAGTGAGATCCTGAAAAGTTACCACAAAGGCCTTGAGTCCCTTTAAGCTTGTTACCTGTTCAGTGTTAACCCTTCCATGACTGGAGCATCATGAAATTTAGTGAAAACCCTGTGCCAATTCTCTTATAGTAAACATCGCATATCTACAGTAATGCTCTTATATAATACAAGTAATCGACTTCTTAACCACAGCAGAATTATGGGTAACTTTTCAGGATTTAGTTGGAAATATGGCTTGTTGCCATTCATCGGAAAGCTCTCCCCGAGACGAGAGCTTTCCAATGAATGGCAACAAGCCATATTTCCAACTAAATCCTGAAAAGTTACCCATAATTCTGCTGTGGTTAAGAAGTCGATTACTTAGAGCATTGTATATAAGAGAATACATTGGCCTAACAATGTTTACACTGACCTTGTAAGCCAGGGCATTCTCTTATATATGTGAGATTCCCTATGACTCACTTATATAAGAGAATGCAATGGTACAGGGTCTTTAATGCTGCACCAGTGCAGCTCCCGACATGAAAGGGTTAAGCTTGTTACCTGTTCAGTGTTAACTAAGACTCACTTGGACAGACGTCTGTGCCACAGAGCTTTGATTCGTCTTCATTAGATGTACAAGCAGCATTACTGCCTCCATTCTGTTCGGAGATACACACTCTCGTTCGAGTTATCAAAGCATTCCCACATGTGACTGGACATTCAGCCCATGCTCCCCATGGCATCCAGAATGCATCCACTAGAAATAAAAACACATTTCCGCATCAGATCTCATTCAATGATGCTCTCAATCTTTACCAGAGTGCATCAGTCATACTTTCTGACTCTGTCACCAGCTGGGTACTATAGTCAGTGATTTTCTATATTTAGCAAGGGTTTTTCCCAACAAAATGGCGAAACCGCGATCGACCAAAGTCAAATTTCCTATGTGCTTTGAGAACAATTTCACGCACTAAAAACTTATTGATAGAATAGAGAATTAGAGCGGTAGTTTTGTTGATGATTTTCTCAAGCAATTTAAAATGGCAGCAAATTAGAACTGTAGTGTTTGACTTGCCATAAATGTTGAAGTCCATGTGCATTTAGACTTTTATGTTGATAAAATAATTGGAGAACCAAATCACAACATTTCGCAATATAGTTCTTTGGTTCTAGAGAGACTTTACAAACTTAAGGTAAGAAATTACACAAATTTTGTTCGACATTTTGTGTGCTTAATAAGGCCAAGATGTTGCTATGTTTGCTAATAGTATATATGTTGATATCGCGAAAGTCCACCCAATGTGGGTAAAATGTTGCCGGTAGCAACAAGGGAGGTAAGCCTTGCATGGAGTTTGTGATGCTTTATCTCTTCCCGGTACCACTTCTATAAACAACAAGGAAATTGCTATCAAACTTCCTTGAAGACACATCTGAATTATTATTCACCAACAACCTGAGATAAGAATCTGATGTAACACATATTTCATTTAATCCTTTCTATATTAGACAAGCCTTGAAATAGGGTGTCTGTCATTTGCAGAATGAGGTCCCCAGAGGTTGAATTTAGTGATGCTACCCCGCATAGTGGGCTAGCATCACCAAATTCACCCTCTGGGAACCTCATTCTGCAAATGACAGACACACTATTTCAAGGCTTGGTTCTATTGTATACAGCAATGCTCTAAATAATCGACTCCTTAACCAACGCGGCATTATGGGTAACTTTTCAGGATTTAGTCGGGGATAGCTTTCCAATGAATAGCAACAAGCCATATTTCCGACTAAATCCTGAAAAGTTACCCATAATTCTGCTGTGGTTAAGGAGTCGATTACTTAGGGCATTACTGTACTTTTATAACTGACATAACAACATCATTTTTATAAAACATGATTTCAATTACCTATTTCTATTTTTGTCTTTTTTGTCTGTTAACCCTTTACCCAACAGAAGGGCCCTGTGCCAATGCATTCTCTTATATATGCGAGTCGACCATAGGTCGCCTCGCATATATAAGAGAATGCATTGGCTTAACACATTAAAAATGATCAAATTGTTAAAGAATGTAAGAAAAAATGGTAAAAAGTGTTAAAAAAAGATTTTTTTCAGGCCAATGCATTCTCTTATATATGCGAGGCGACCTATGGTCGACTCGCATATATAAGAGAATGCATTGGCACAGGGCATAACTGTAACCATCACAATGTGGTCAATGAGCCGGTTCCAATGATATCCATATTTGTATGGTTCTATTGAGACAGACCGAAGATATTTTAGGCTGTTGAAGCTTTATTTGGCCGGTTTTGGCCGGTTTGTTGGGTAACGGGTTAAGGCATAATAAAGTTGTCTATTCTTAAAAAAATATCTTAATCAAAATGGCATTTTGCCTTGATGGTGAGTGCTAACAATCAAACAAGAGTTCTCCCCTTGCTATGCTCCCAATTGTACCTGAAGTTTCTGTTCTAAAAATAGCCTGTAATATTGTCCTGAAAAGTTCTCTGTCTTATACCAGAAAAAAACAAAATGAAATCAATTTTAATTGATAGAAGTGTTTTCAAACAGATGTCTACGATTCATATTTATTATGTTATCCCCCGGAAACTATATAAAACTTGTTAGGAAGCAAGCCTTGAAATAGTGTCTGTCATTTGCAGAATGAGGCCCCAAGAGGGTGAATATAGTGACGCTACTCCGCATAGTGAGCTAGCATCACTAAATTCACCCTCTGGAGACCTCATTCTGCTTAGACCTCATCTTCTGGGAAGTATTTATAGTCTCAAATTAACATTGTTTTTAGTTACTTTTCTGTTCATGTTTCTATATCCCCTAATTTGCAGAAGATAAATTGCATAATCAAGGTGACTAACTAACTTCAACTGGGGAACTTCAATCTGGGTCTCCCATAGAAGTTGAGGCCTCAGAAGAATTAGGTTCCCAGAGAGTGAATTTGGTGTCACTAACTTCACCCTCTGGGGACCTCATTCTGCAAATGACAGACACACACTTTCAAGACTTGTTAGAAAGAGATACACTAACTTTAAAGATGTATTCAGTGCTTTAGACAAATTTTTACACAACCGTTTAAAAAAAAAATAGATTTTCAATATAAAAAAAACATACATACATCATAGGTGGGTGAACAGTGTAATGTTCGAAAAATAGCCACATTCTCTGTCCCAGATTATAGGGGGAAAAAGTCCCAGGAGACAGGTCTCTCTTACTCAAAGATATTTAAGTAATTTGAAGTTAAACTCTAAATTGCACAACGCTTCCAAACTATTTAGTTACAACTCATAACCTTAATCGAAAAAAAAGAGTTATATAGAGAATATCTGCATAGTGTAGCTGAATAAAGAATTTATTTTTGCGAGTATGTGGGCATCTATTCAGCAAGCCTCTAGGTGAGCCAAATAGATGCCCACATACAATCAAAAATGAATTCTTTATTCAGCTACACTATGCGGATTTTCTGTTTATCAACCAAACAAATTTAAATGTATTTTATCGCAGTTTTAAAAAAATAATCGCAAAATTCACATGCTCTGTATAGAGAAGCGATCACCTAATAGTAATTAGCGACTTTATCTGTATAGTAGAGACTAATTAATTATGAAACAGTTTTGAATTCATGCGACTGCATAGCGGAATAATAATTTCTAAATTAAGTCGGAAAAAATATCATGGCATGGGGTAATTTCCAATAAAATCTAAATAATTCGTGAAACGTTCAACTTTAAAACTGAAGTGTACGAGTATATGAGAATTTGGTTGTTAGCGCTTGAAACTTATTAATGAAAGTCTGAACTTTAGAAGTTGCATGAAGATCGGTAGTGCAAATGCACCAGCTCACAGAAGAATATTGGCTTATGCTTTAACATGGCATAACAAACTGCCAATTGCTCAATCAAGTTATAGACTTCACCAACTAAACATAGACATATTCTAGTTTAGTGCATTTTGATCTTTTAGAAAGGAGTCACGACCGATTGCACAAAAATAAATTGTGGATGTTGATGTTAATAAGGATGCTATCGCTGACAATGGAAACCAGCAGGGTGATTCTAATGATGCTCCATAATGTTGTTATGATTCAGTGACATCACTATGAACTACTGCAGGTCAATTGGCCTAAATTCTTATAACCGTTCATCCTGGCATACTATTATTTTTATCTGTCTAGTAGAGGATGCTTTATCTGTCTAGTAGATGCTGGATATATGGGGTATATTATATAAACATACCTGGACAAGATCTATCAAAACAGTCGCTGAAATCCAGAGATGATCCAATGCAATTTTCTATTCCACCAAACTGGCCTTCGATGCATGACCTTGACCTTTGAATAGATCCCTGACCGCATGAGATTGAACATGTTGACCAAGATGACCATTGCATCCAGACAGCATCAACTGTTGTGGAGCAAACGATGTATTTAAATTTCATAAAATTATGTTAAAATCTCTTCAATTCAATTTTCATCGAATTACTAAAAAAAAATTGCAAAATTATTAAAAACGAGAGGACGATCACAATCGGCAGATATTTAACCCATGCCTTCAACCATACTGACTCGAAATCAGCAATCTAGAACTTAATAGAAATCTGTGAACATATATGGAAAGATATATAAGGGGAGGGACATTCCATAGATAAAATATTGCTTGGGATACCATGTAATTTATGTCATGGTTAGAGGTTATATTTTAAAAAACAAATCAATTGATACCAAAATCTAGACAGGTGAAGAATTTGTCTTGATTAACCTGGATGCGATTATGAAAGTGATCGGGTGAAAGACATTTTAGTTATCACGTTGTGTCAACTCAATTGGTGGATGAGGTTAATATAAAGCAAATGACCCTCACTATACAGGTCACAGTGTGTCATCATAAGCTGTGCCATGAGATTTTATATAAACACAATCAATGACAAATATTTGAGTTATCAAATAAGTTAGCAAGGAGTTAATCTTTCCAAAATAAATGGACTGATTAACACAAAATAGTTCATAAAAAGCATGTCACTGGTCTCAGAAACCCATACAATAAGTCAGTGCCAAAGAATACAAGCACTGTTATTCTGCAGCTCACATGCAGTTGAGGGAATTTCAAAATAGGAAGGACATCACCTCTAATGATATAAGAATATTCATAGTTGTTTTATAGAGTATTCATCAGTGAACCTGGTTCAAAGTGGAAGGGTTAATTTAATAGCTGCCTAGTTGAAAAAGTATATTATATTGGCTATCGGCCAATATTTGAGATTAATTTTGATAGCATTTATCAATGACATTGATGGAAAGGGTTAATTTAGTACTTTCTGCCTGATTGAAACAGTACAGCCATACCCGAGACAGGTATTTTTATCAGCATTTTGCACAGGTAATTTATATTGGCTAGCCAATATTTGAGTTTGACATTTAGCATGTGTCAACAGGGTGGGTGGGATGGGTTAATATCATTTTCAAAACCAATTGATCAATCAATACTTAAATCCATACAGGTGAAAAGTGTGCCAAGATAAACCTAGATGAGAAAAATGAGGAAGATCAAATGAAAAGTTTTTTAATTATTACATTGGATAGCAAGTGTCTATGAACTGTGTGAGAAGAGATAATTCTTTTCTAAACTGATCAACCAATCAATACCAAAAACTATACAGGTGAGGGGTGTGTCATCATAAACCTGCATATAGAACATGATCAGACAAAAAATACTTGAGTTATCACATCGGATAGTACATGTCCATGTAGATGGAAAGCGTTAATAATTTCAAAACCGATCAATCAATCGATACCAAAACTATACAGATAAGGGGTGTATCATCAAAAACATGTAAATAAAATATGAACACAATCCGATAAAAATAATTAATTTATATCGTCGGATAGCAAGTGTCTACAGACAGACAGACAGATGGATGCCCCGACAGATAAATGGTGGATGGTTCATCCAGACGTTGGCAATATGTGTACCATACATGGTACGGGTACGCAAAAAAATGGGTATTACTCTATTAATAGTGAGAAGTCCCAAATTCTAGCATGACCTATAAATTCCAAAATATAGACCAAATACCTAATTTTATAGCCAATATTCGAATATGATTGAATCAAATACCGAATTGAATACTGCAAGTATTCGCAAATCGAATCGAATATTGAATCAAATATACCATTTCGGTGACCAGTAGCTGGTAGTCTGGTAAATAACCTATCAGAACCATTCCTTGTATATAAATTGGAAGTTTATAAATGTTGTAATTTTTGCATTAGCTCCAGATAAATAAAAGTGCAGAATGAGCCCTATGTATTGAGGGAAATGTTTAGATAATAAGTTCAACAATCTACCTGAACTTATTATCTGAACATGTCCTATGGATAACTACTTGCCAATGAGTATTTAGTATAGAAAGAGTTAAGCAATGATCAATTGTTTTACAGTATTCCGTAAACTTATAGTTACATCATATGGACATAACTTCACCATAAATCATCGCACAAAACTAAAATTAGGATTTAACTGATATCCTCAATGGAGAAAATGTACCTAAACCTAAGGCTCAAATGTGCACCCAAGAAGACGGATGGATGGACAGACTGACACCATCCATTTCTATAGTCTTTCTATAGTTTTCCGGGTGACACAAAAAAGGTTGATCCTGTTATAAAAATCTTTTATACAGCTTGGGTCATAAAGGGAAAGTACGAACAGAAGATAATTAAACTCACTTGTAATGGGACAATAATAGACAGTAATAGAATATGTTGGTCAAATCAAATAATAAAATATTTGCAGGGCCCTAGAAGAGAACAGAAACTCACTTGGACAGTTTACTATATTGCAGACTTGAGATGCAGTTTCATCACGATCGCATTCTATATTTTGCCCATTAAACTGGGCCAGCACACAGAGTCTTGTTCGAAAGGATACTCCTTGTCCACAAGAGGCGGAACATTCTGTCCACTGCGACCAGGGGTCAAAGACAGAATTAACTGTAAAGAAAGAAACAGATCATTAACCCTTCCATGACTGGAGTTTCCTGAAACAACCCTGTGCCATAGCATTCTCTTATATATACAAGTCTACCATAGGGAGCCTTGCATATATAAGAGAATGCATTGGCCAAACAATATTAACCTTGACCTTGGGAGCCAGTACATTCTCTTATATATGAGAGGCTCCCTATGGGAGACTTGTGTATATATAAGAGAATGCACTGGCACATGGTCTTTATTACTACATCAGTACATCATGAAAAGGTTAAAGAGGTGTGTATATATTAAATATTAGAACTATCTTAAGCGTTGGGACCCAAAGCACTCACATTGGGTAAATGTACAGAAAATATAAAAGCCTGTAAAAACATCACCACAAAGAACATGGAGAAATTGTTGAACTTTCTTCTTATATTAATTATTGATAGCTCTACAATAATCAAATTTTGTGAGTTGAAACCATTGTGATGTAAACAAAACTGTTATGGTGAATTGTCAACAAACAATGCTAATCGCATAGTATAGTAATGCTCTAAATAATTGACTCCTTAACCACAGCAGAATTATGGGTAACTTTTCAGGATTTAGTCGGAAATATGGCTTGTTGCTTGTTGCTCGTGGAGAGCTTTCTGATGAATGGCAAAAAGCCATATTTCCGACTAAATCCTGAAAAGTTACCCATAATTCTGCTGTGGTTAAGGAGTCAATTATTTAGAGCATTACTGTACTGTCCAGGCTCCAATGACCTCTCAAAACATTCCTTGATATTCGCAATTAAGGTTCCAATCACAACTTGTCAAATATTGCTTAATTCTTATGAATGGGGTGGGAAATGTCGAGAAGTGAAGTGAAACATTATGCCAGGGCGTTCAAACACACATGGTCAATAAATTTGCTCAATGCAGGTACTCAGGCCTGAAATTAGTGTGCCAGTCATTTGCAGAATGAGGTCTCCAGAGTGTGAATTTAGTGATGCTATCCTGCATAGCGGGCTAGTATCACTAAATTCACCCTCTGGGGACCTCACTCTCCTTAGGTCTCATCTTCTCTGGAAAGTTTCTTTATTATCAAATTTCTATAGATACCTCTTCACATAGTTTCTATTTCTTTTTTAGTTTAGTTTCTCTATATCCCCACATTGGCAGACAATACATTGCATAATCGAGAGTTCCCAATGGGTCTACATCACAATATTCACCATTTGGGAACTTCCATCTGAGTCTATGTCTCCCATAGCAGATGAGGCCATGCAGAATGAGGTCCCAAGAGGGTGAATTTGGTGAAGCTAGCCCACTGTGCAGGATAGCATCACCAAATTCACCCTCTGGTGACCTCATTTTGCAAATGACAGGCACAATAAACTCAGGCTTGCAGGTACTGTCATAACATTATTGGCAACAATATTGGCAGTATGCATTGTCATTCTTTCATATAAATTATACATAGTGACTTGATCTCGTTGGCTAAATCATTCCTGCTTGTTTATTTGTGATTAATTCAGAACGAATGAAGACATATATTTGTTTATATTTTTATTAAGATGTCTTGTGTCTATAGACATAAGACCACACTGATATTACAGCCTGGTTTATAAACATAAATATTGGAAAATACAAAAGCATCGCTAGTGCGTGGCAAAATAAGTCTGCGGTGATTCCAACAATTCAGCAGCACACCAAATATCATTCAAATCCGACCACCGATAAATGATATACAGGGCTGAAAAGTTTGGATGGGCGGACGGACAGAACCCACTTCTATATCACCCACCAAACTTTGATCGCAGGGGAGGGAGATGTAAATTATATGAACATACTTGGACAGGTTCTATCAAAACAGTCGCTGAAATCCAGAGATGATCCAATGCAATTTTCTATTCCACCAAACTGGCCTTCGATGCATGACCTTGACCTTTGAATAGATCCCTGACCGCATGAGATTGAACATGTTGACCAAGATGACCATGATGTCCAGACAGCATCAACTGTTAATGAATCAGGTGAAAATATTTGAGTTATTACATTGTGTCAATAGGAATTGGTGGATAGGGTTAATATTGTTAAGCAAATGAACCAAATGACCCTCACTATACAGTAATGGCCTAAATAATCGACTCCTTAATCACAGAAGAATTATGGGTAATTTTTCAGGATTTAGTCGGAAATATGGCTTGTTGCTATTCATCGGAAAGCTCTCACTGAGAGCTTTCCGATGAATGGCAACAAGCTATATTTCCAACAAAATCCTGAAAATTTACCCATAATTCTGCTGTGGTTAAAGAGTCGATTATTTAGGACAATACTGTACATGTCAGGGGTGTCTCATCATAAACTGTGCCATGAGATATAAATACAATCAATGACAAATATTTGAGTTATCAAATCAGATAGCAAGGAGTTAATCTTTCCAAAACTAATGAACTGATTAACACAAAATAGTTCATAAAAAGCATGTCACTGGTCTCAGAAACCCATACAATAAGTCAGTGCCAAAGAAATCAAAGCACTGTTATCCTGCAGCTCACATGCAGTTGAGTTTCAAAATAGGAAGGACATCACCTCTAATGATATAAGAATATTCATATTTGTTTTATAGAGTACTCATTAATGAACCTGGTTCAAAGTGGAAGGGTTAATTTAATAGCTGTCTAGTTGAAACAATATATCATATTGGCTAGCAGCCAATATTTGACTATAACCCTTTGAACCTGACAGACCGGAATACCGGTCAAATCCTTATATTCCTATAACCAGGGAGACAGGAATACCAGTCCGGAAATCATATGATATTTGACACAAAAATGTAAACAGTGGGACTTAAGATTGAATTGCACATCGGACTGATTCAATTTATGTATGGAAAGTTCAAGTTGTTCAGACAAACCATATTAATTAAAACAAGTCCTTCGAAGAATGTCGGATTGATGACATAATTGACAATGAACATGAACATGAAGCATTGTTTGCGAGCGAAGTACTATGAAGTCTGAAACCTTGATCACAGGTCAATGACATGTCAGTCATGTAATACCTTGGCACAACTTGGCCATTCAACTTACATTTATTAATATAATTTATGCATATCGGATGTCAAACTGGCGACATATAGAATTTGAATCAATGGATTTGGTGGATTCCTTTGGAATGCTCAGTTTATTTCTATTAAATCTGTGGAACTATATTTTCATGAATCGGATTACAATTTCTATAATGAAGTGAAATGGATTGTTTATAAGCTGTCAACCATGCTGTCCAGTTCAGCAATTCATTGGCAGATTCTAGTGTCTATAGCAAGATTTTTTTATCATTGTGAATTAGAATGGGGATAAACAGGCTGTCTGGTGTTATTTTGGGATATTTATCGTGGCTCTTCCAATGAAAAATATCCATAAAACTGCATTTTCCATCATAAAAGCAACCGATAATGTCCCAAATCACACCAGACAGTATAATTATTCCCAAATTGACGAGTAGATCCCTCAGGAAATGTTCAGCTTATATTTAAGAAATTGAATGTAGTTTGAGTGTGTTTTATTGTAGTTTGAGTGTATTTTAATGAAGGGTATAGCACTGTTGTTGGACATACCTTCCCAGTTTACACTAAATGTGCTCCATTGGCCAGTGACATACCCCTCAATAAAACACACTCAAACTACGTTCAATTCTTATATTTATATAGCTTTTTCATTATTAATTTCTATAAACGCAACTGATTTTTTTCTGAAATCTACCAACAGTTTGTATATTAAAACATATGCAGTACTTTATATTAGCCCAATATTATACCTGTGAACTATTGATCAATTGGTCTATGGCCAACAATTTAAAAAACACACCCAGTTATTCTGTCTACCACTTTTTATAGTCATCTAGGTCAACAACGTGTTATTTTGGTTCATGTTATGTTGTGTTTTATTGGGATATTAAAGGGGTACTGTACACTAAATCTGGCCATTTATGGGACAATCTCCTTTTATATGCAAACAACATGGTAATTATAATGAAAATGAATTTATGACTGGAGTATGACTGGAGTCATAAATTCATTTTCATTATAATTACCATGTTGTTTGCATCGTTCATATGGTAAATGAGTGTACTTTTGCACTCATCCATTGTTCAAATTCATTCATCTGTTGCATATATTCTGTTGAGTATAAAAGGAGATTGACCCAAAAATGGCCAGATTTAGTGTACAGTACCCCTTTAAATGCAAGACCCAATTGTCGGCTGACTATAACCAATGAAAAGGATTTAGCATAACACACACAGGCTATTTAAATATTTCTTGAACATGATAGACCATTCCAAGGTACAGTAATGCTCTAATTAATCGACCTCTTAACCAAAGCAGAATTATGGGTAACTTTTCAGGATTTAGTCGGAAATATGGCTTGTTGCCATTCATCGGAAAGCTCTCGGGGAGAGCTTTCCGATGAATGGCAACAAGCCATATTTCCGACTAAATCCTGAAAAGTTACCCATAATTCTGCTTTGGTTAAGAGGTCGATTAATTAGAGCATTACTGTATCTGATATGAGAATCCATTATAGCAAAAAAAGGGGTAACATGCGAAACACTCCGCTGAGGTGTTCCCAATTGAATAACAAATAATAATGCCAAAATATTGCATAAATTCCAAATAGTCAGAAAACGGCGTCATTATTATAAATAAATAGCATGCAGTGAGTGACTATTATTGACACAATCATTGCCGTAATATTTATGCCCAATCATTCGTCCCGATTAACCCTTTACCCAACAAACCGGCCAAAACCGGCCAAATAAAGCTTCAACAGCCTAAAATATCTTCGGTCTGTCTCAATAGAACCATACAAATATGGATATCATTGGAACCGGCTCCTTGACCACATTGTGATAGTTACAGTTATGCCCTGTGCCAATGCATTCTCTTATATATGTGAGTCGACCATAGGTCGCCTCGCATATATAAGAGAATGCATTGGCCTAAAAAAAATCTTTTTTTAACACTTTTTACCATTTTTTCTTACATTCTTTAACAATTTTATAATTTTTAATGTGTTAAGCCAATGCATTCTCTTATATATGCGAGGTGACCTATGGTCGACTCGCATATATAAGAGAATGCATTGGCACAGGGCCGATCTGTTGGGTAAAGGGTTAAAGTAGTAAATATTTACATGGATGTGATTCAAATTTTTGACAATCTTAGTTCATTGCTACAGTCTTCCAATGGGGATAGTGTGTGGACATACTAACTGATTGGTTTTATTCAATGAAATAAGTCCTCAATACAGTAATGCCCTAAATATTCAACTCCTTAACCACAACATAATTATGGGTAATTTTTCAGGATTTAGTCAGAAATAATGGCTAAATCCTGAAAAATTACCCATAATTCTGCTGTGGTTAATGAGTCGATTATTCAGGGCACTACTGTATTTCTGTAATGATATTAACAACTTACTTGGACAGATTACATCTTGGCATGATACTGTTTCAGAGGAGCCTCCAAAACAACCATTGCCGCCACCGTTCTGAGCTGGAAAGCACACCCTGGTCCGAGATTCTGTCCCGAATCCACAGGTCAGAGAACAGTCCGACCAGGATGACCATGGTTGCCAAAAAGAGTCAACTAAAATCAGAAAGACAGTATATTGATGTATTCCATTATTTATATAATAATATATAGTGATTTATTTTGTCCATGATTAACCCATCAAGTATCACTGACACAATTTTGACAAATGATTGCAGACACATTTTTCACATTTCTAACACATTTCTAACACATGTTCGAACATAGTTATAAATGAATCATAGTAATGAACTGGAATGATAATAATTTGTTGGGGTCTATTTTGTGGTATGGCCAAACAAGCCTGTTTATAAGTGTTAGGTCAAGGACATTGTCCTGAACATAATTTCAAGTGACCTACTGGATTGAGTTGGTGTAGGACAACATAACCGACGTGTGTTTTCCTCTGATCTACAGTAATGGCCTAAATAGTCAACTCCTTAACCACAGCAGAATTATGGGTAATTTTTCAGGATTTAGTCGGAAATATGGCTTGTTGCTATTCATCAGAAAGCTCTCACTGAGAGCTTTCCGATGAATGGCAACAAGCCATATTTCCGACTATGAAAAATTACCCATAAAAATTCTGCATTGGTTAAGGAGTCAATTATTTAGGGCATTACTGTAAGTAGATTTAGCGATATGGTGAAGGGATGACATGTTGAGATATCAGTATTTTAATTACTCTGATCTATGTAGATTTAGCGATATGGTGAAGGGATGATATGTTCAGACATCAGTATTTTAATTACTCTGATCTATGTAGATTTAGCGATATGGTGAAGGGATGACATGTTGAGACATCAGTATTTTACATTGATCTATGTAGATTTAGCGATATGGTGAAGGAATGACATGTTGAGACATCAGTATTTTACTCTGATTTATGTAGATTTAGCGATATGGTGAAGGAATGACATGTTGAGATATCAGTATTTTAACTTTAAAACAACAAGTTTACCAGTGTATTTTACATCAAGGCTTTATCCTTTTTAACAAATGAACATCGATAACCCAATCTCTTGAAATAATTTTTTGAGATATAATAACAAGTCTGGTGATGGTATACATGTAGGTCAAAATTTCAATATCCCCTACTAGTAGAGGTGCCACAATTAGTGATTTTTATAAATCAATAATCGGTCCTCAATAATCGACTATAATCATTTAATCAAACATAATATTTATAAAATCAATGTAAGTATTCCGTAATATGGGCCGCTGGGTGTGGGTAAACGCTGGTTGCTGTTTACCCAACAGAAGGGCCCTGTGCCAATGCATTCTCTTATATATGCGAGTCGACCATAGGTCGCCTCGCATATATAAGAGAATGCATTGGCTTAACGGGTAAACGCTGGTTGTTTCAGGCATCCGCTGATGTAATTGTTACGTTATTATGAAAAGTGTGTCATAAACCACCAGTACTAGTAGATACTAATGAGCATAATGTATTCAATACCAGCACAGTTTTCAGCGATGCCATGGTTATAATATGTGTGAGTTCATTAGGATGAACGTAGAGATTAATTTCAGTGTTATGAATAGCCAAACATACAAACAATATGAAAGTAGGAATGCACGACGGACCACCAGCGGTTCCTAAAAAAAAAAAAATCTATTGTTTTGGAAACTATAAGTTTCAGCAAACTTCCAGAGTGTGGATAACAATCACAAAGGTGGCCCCACCCGCAAATTTCAGAACTCAGAACAAGTTAAGTATTTGATAATAGTGAATTTCATTCACCGTCACCACTCCAATCAAGGGCGAGTGTATTCAGTTGCATTCAGCAACGATGTCACCATAAATACATAGCGGCGATGCCGCCAATTTGTAGAATATACAAGGACGAGTAACCATGTCGCATCATCAAATGAGCTGCCGACTGTTTGCAACATATTAGTAGTACTCATATTGTTGGAATTTCTTTGATATGCATTCAAAGGTTGTTAACCCCTCGGTTGTAAATTAATCTGTGTAAAACAATTTTAACAAACAAGATATTCAATTATACCTGGCATTTACCAACATCCGAAATAAGATTAATCAACAACGGAAATGGTAATCGATTATCGGGGGGGGATAACGATATCTAACTGCAATTTTTTCAATAATCCATTGATGAGCGCATAATAAAAACTCATTGTCACTAGATTTCCTCTGCTACTAAGAGACCATCAAATAGTGGCTTACAAGAACTGTGATGTGCTGCACAGCGTCTAATTTTAAGAATAAAAAAAAATGCCTTCATGCACGATTCTTAGGAAAAAATTCCAGAGAATCAAAACATTGACTTTGTGTGGTCTAATAATCTCTTATTGATTTTTCAGGAAATCTTCAAAGCCAGATACATCAAAAAAGGTATATCAAAACAGATATATCAAAAACAGATAAAATAAAAACAGATATATCAAAAACAGATACAATAAGAACAGATATATCAAAAACAGATATAATACCTGGACAGGATCCTTGAGTACAACCGATTTCTTGAGTTTGAATTTCGTTTTCTTCACACACATTGAAGCCGTCATTCTGTGCCCTGATGCAGGTTCGGAATCGGGTCTGTTGGCCCACTCCACATGAAGATGAGCAGGTCGACCAAACAGACCATTCAGTGAATGTACCATTAACTGGGTAGAAGGAAACAAACACAATGAAGATTCAAAGTTAAAATCCATCTATTTTTAACCCTTCCATGCATGACTGGAGCTTCCTGAAAACCCTGTGTCAATGCATTCTCTTATATATGGGAGTCTCCCATAGGGATAGCATATATAAGAGAATGCATTGGCCTAACAATATTTGGCTTGACCTTGCAAGCCAGTGCATTATCTTACATATGCGAGGCTCCCTTTGGGAGACTCGCATATATAAGAGAATGACTGGCACAGGATTTTTAATGCTGCACCAGTGCAGCTCCCATCATGAAAGGGTTACCAACGTTGTTATTATTTGAAAATTGATAAGTGGTAATACATAAGGTGATTCTCTGACTGCCGTCTGCTTATATTATCTGCATATCCCAGCAGAGAAATGGAGCAAATCCTTGATACTAAATACTCAGTGACGTGTTGTTCCCTTAGAAAATGTTCAGATCATAGGCAATTTATACTTATTATCTGCAAGCCTTGAAATAGCGTGTCTGTCATTTGCAGAATGAGGTCCCCAGAGGGTGAATTTAGTGACGCTATCCCGCATAGCGGGCTAGCATCACCAAATTCACCCTCTGGGGACCTCATTCTGCTTACAACTCAGCAGAATGAGGTCCCCAGAGGGTGAATTTGGTGATGATAGCCCGCTATGCGGGGTAGCATCACTAAATTCACCCTCTGGGGACCTCATTCTGCAAATGACAGGCACCCTATTTCAAGGCTTGATTATCTGAACATTTCCCACCAATGAATAGGAATATTTCTGATATTGCCAAAAATTTGGCCAAAGGAATTTTCAGCCCAGAACGAACCCGGTGCATGTCTAGCTCAGAGAATGCAAACTTTGATTCCTAGATGGAGTCTGACATATAAAGCAATATGTAATTGTAACTCAAGTTTGATCTGCGGAGCTTGAGTGAAATGTGACTATGCGCCATCCACAACAAGTTCGTTAAAAGATTCTAGAATATGATACAAATTTGTTTCTGTATTTATTCCACACTCTTGTGTCAGATAAGTTGAATCCATGACTATGACTACCATTGATACCATAACCACCTTTAATGTGGTTTAGGTTTTGATGATAAGCTGGTAATCAGTGTTCACGCTGGCCCAAAATAAGCTGAGAATCAATTAGCGAGTGCTTACAATCAGACTGTCTTGTCGAAGGATAGTGTTGCCTGATTGTTAAATATAATCTGTCTGACGGCAGCTGATTTAACCCTTTCAGTGCAAAGTCCGATTTTTGTATCAACCTATATTTCCTTGATCATTTTTCAAATTTATTGATTATAATAATGTGATACATTGATGGAATGAACTCTAAGATCGGACTTGGCACTGAAAGGGTTAAGAGCCACACATCCAAGTTCTTTGAGCCACTTTCTTTAGCCACTAGCACATGTTATTTACCCAATTTTTTTTTTTTTTCCTTTCGCAATTTGTGAAATTTACTCACGGCAGGGTGAACACTGCTGGTAATTATATGTGTATCACCCTGAGTGGGTTGTTGACATTATGTACGTCATCGCTCATGGTAGTTCTGGATTGTATACCACTTGTAGTATACAACAATATGTATCCAAGGGCCAAGATTAAGTTGAATACATGTGCCTCAATTCAAAGGGTCTGGAACAGACATATGTGCACATACCTGGACATAATTTCTCAAAACAGGTGTTGAACTCTTGAGATATTCCGACGCAAATTGCTATTCCATCAAACTGGGATTCGATACATGACCTTGACCTTTGTATATCTCCCTGACCGCATGAGACTGAACATGTTGACCAAGATGACCATAATGACCAGACAGCATCAACTGTAAAAAATTAAATCAATAACTGAGTATATCTCACATATCCTATACTATATATAAGTTTCAGAAAGGAATTTGAAATTAAGTCATAACTGATAATAATGTAGAATGATATATAGTAATGCCCTAAGTAATCGACTCTTTAACTACAGCAGAATTATGGGTAACTTTTCAGGATTTAGTCGGAAATATGGCTTGTTGCCATTCATCGGAAAGCTCTCCCCGAGAGCTTTCCGATGAATGGCAACAAGCCATATTTCCGACTAAATCCTGAAAAGTTACCCATAATTCTGCTGTAGTTAAAGAGTCGATTAATTAGGGCATTACTGTATATAGGTTATTACTTGGTTACATATAGTTTGATATCACCAGAGATATCAGCTCGAGGTATCATCATATCAACCGCAGACCAAAGGTCGAAAGCTGATATGAAGTTACCAAGGGCTGATATATATCTTGGCCATATTTCCGACTAAATCCTGAAAAATTACCCATGATTCTGCTGTGGTTAATGAGTCGATTATTTAGGCCATTACTGTAGATATTCATGATTTCAATTGAAATTAGGTACATGCAGTAAATATCAGTTTGAAATGGCATGAAACACTCACCATTTCTTGATGTCAATTTAGAAATTCTCGTTATATCGAACTATCACTGTGACTGCATCCCCCGATTGTAGGGGTGGTAAGATAAAGTAATACACTTGTGCATTGTGATACAGTAAGCTATGATATATACACCGATACATACTGCTAAATATCGTTGAATCACGATCCATGTTACAATCTTTGTCTACTTACAATATAGGTCACGTAATCACAGTTCTGTTTAATTTATTCTTGTTGCCAATCCCAACCACAAATGAGAAATGCACTCTTAATATATAAGGAAGTGCATCTCAGTAAAGCATGCACATACTTTATTGTTGCTTGCGACAATAATCATAATGCGTCGTTTTGACAACTGACTTGTATTGTCTTGATGTTTCTGATACATCGTACAGTTGATAACAAGTGGGATACTATTTTTGTCCCGTCTACTGCATCGCATGTACATGTATATATAAACATAAAAAATAATGATGATAACCAAACAAATTTTGAATAGACTCAGTCAACCCTGCAAATTGCGTGTCTGTCATTTGCAGAATGAGGTCCCCAGAGGGTGAATTTAGTGATGCTATCCCGCATAGTGGGCTATATAACATCACTAAATTCACCCTCTGGGGACCTCATTCTGCTTAGGCCCTCAACTGATATGGCATACATAGGATCAGATTGAAGTTCCCCAGTTGAAGTTGGTGATGTTCACCCATTGGGCACCTCAATTATGAATTTTATCTTCTGCAAATTAGGGGATATAGAAACTTCCTAGAAGGGAAATGTAACTGAAAACAATCTTAATTTGATACTATAGATACTTCCCAGAAGATGAAGCCTAAGCAGAATGAGGTCTCCAGAGGGTGAGTTTAGTGATGCTAGCCCACTATGCGGGATAGCGTCACTAAATTCACCCTCTGGGGCAGGCTTGGGGCAATTACTTGTGAATGTAATTAATTACAATTACAATTACTTCAACATTTTTCAATTACAATTACAATTCCCATTACATCTATTTCACAATGTAATTAATTACAATTACTTTGAAATGTAATTAAATTACAATTACAATTACATTTCAGCACATCATTGAAGTAGGAACACTTTTTATTTATATAAACTCTATTTGATAACAAAACATAAATTTAATACAAGCAAGATGAAATACACGGTGAAGCACACTTGGTACAGAGCAGCCAATGTACTGAGTCCAGTATAGGTGTTCGTAGAACTGAGCGAATCATGATTTATAGCTAGTAATTCCAGCGTGTTGCATTGGCAGCTTGTAGTCGGGGTTGATCTTCTAGAAATTGGAATGATATCAGAGATTTATGAACTTTGCTAACTATCTTCAATGCTTTGGCATTCTTGACCGATGTTTTTGCATAAGATCCTAGTAGGTTGTTGATCACTAGCTGATGGTGATTGTGGATTCATAGACATCTTGATGCTTTCGCTATAAAATGAAAATAATAGAGTATTTTAGTAACGCACATGTATCCATCATTTAATTATTAAGGGAATAAGACTATCTCAGTAAGTCAGACACACAGCCAGGCCAATTGTAAAGGACAATGAGATAATCAACACTCTGATTGTTAATTAGAGTCATAAACTTAATTAGCCTTTGTGGCCACCAGCTTACAAGTAACACAATGCCTCCACTAGACAGTGCTAATTGGGGGATTATTGAGGCAGATATTTGTCCCCACTTTGTCATTCAGTTGCAAATTAGAAGGGACAAGAAACAATGCATATATCAATACCACCATATGACTGAAGTTATATGTCAATGGAATTAAACAAAACTAATACATAGAAATGGAAACTTACCTTCAGATGTGTCACAAAATGGGAGGTAACTTTTTTGGAACTGGATATTGTAGTTGGGCAAAGTTTGCACTTCGCTTTCATAGGACACGATGTGTCTTTCTGCAAATTAAAATGCTGCCAGATTTTTTGTAGACATGTTGACAGCATTAGCAATAGTTGGTATGAATTTCTACCATAGCATATATACCATAACAGATGGAGATAATGAAACATGATCATAAGAGTGATATATTATAGTGATCTATTGTCAATTATCTGAAGTTGGTTTATCATTGTATTTATCAAAACAAGCCTTCTACCTCAAAGGTTAACCAATGCTTAAGCAAACAAACAGGAGGTGTCAACAGAATTCACCATTGAGACACAGTGGATAAAAACTCAGTGTTGTGACAACATAGTGATAGCCAGTCACCAGTCTAACACTTTGAAATTTGGAAAAAAACATTTGAAGAAACCATTGGATGAATCATGAAAGAGAACTTTGAGAAGAAACAAGTACCTGTGATTTTGAAGTAATTGAAATTAGACCCTAATTACAATTACAATTACATCCTAACCAATTACAAATTGCAATTACATGTAATTGAGAATAAACTCAATTACATGTAATTACTTGAAAAAATGTAATTAATTACAATCAATTACAATTACCCCATCCCTGCTCTGGGGACCTCATTCTGCAAATGAGACACGCTATTTGCAGGCTTGGAATCAGTCATACAGAAAATATAACATTTTGCTATATATTCATTCCATTGCCTACTTTAGAGTTATTTCTCTTATGTTGTCATTATTCACAGAATGGTCACTTACAGATGCTGTTCGAGAATACAACAAGTCTTCTCAGTCCACAGCAGCTTGGAATGTCAGTTGGGTTGATGCTATTTTTGACCTAGTCCCATCCCGTTGCTCTTCTACAACATTATCCATTCCGATATCAATTCATCGGTGTAATTAAACTTAAGATTAACTGGACAGCAGGTAGATTGAAATTGACAATTAAGACTTTAGGCCCAGAATCATGGGCGGGAGTTTTCTTGCATGTATAACTTAGGATTAGGTCAAATATATGCATATATGAACATAGAGCAGCCTTTCCCAAGCATGATTATATCAAACATGCATATATCAGTGGTGCGTTGAATGTCAAAGTAACGAGATTTATAAATAAACAAAGCCTTGATTTCCAGAGAATTTTGATTTGTCTAGTTATCAGTAAAATGTATGTAAATTATATATAAAACAATCGTATCATCACTTTTTTCTATCTCGGTAAATAATATATCATTTTGAAGACAAAATGAACCCAAAATTAAAAAAAATCAATTTGTCATAACATTATCTAAAACTGATTGTTAAGTTTAGTTGACTTTTTCTCTCTGGATAGTATCTTGGGAACAGTTTAGTAGTTTACCATATATGGAGAATACAAAAATACATGGTTTAATACTTAATTTTATGTTTAGTGTCATCCGTAAATCTAAGAATTAAATGTGAAATATGTTTTTTTTATCTATTATTAGTAATTATATTCTAGATAGCTATCTGGGATGTCCCTTCTATATCACAATATACAGTAATGCCCTAAATAATCGACTCCTTAACCACAGCAGAATTATGGGTAATTTTTCAGGATTTAGTCGGAAATATGGCTTGTTGCCATTCATCAGAAAGCTCTCAGTTACCAGCGCAGATCCCATCATGAAAGGGTTAATGACTTACTTGGACAGATTAAGTCTCGGCATTGCGCTGTTTCAGTCGAGTCTCCAATACAACCGTTGCCACCACCATTCTGAGGTGGAAAGCACGTCCTGGTCCGAGATTCTGTCCCTATTCCACAGGTCTGAGAACAGGACGACCAGGATGACCAAGATAACCAAAAAGAGTCAGCTAAAATTAGAAAGACAGTATATTGATGTATTCGGTGATTTATATAATAATATATTGTGATTTATTTTGTCCATGATTACCCCATCAAGTATCAATGACACAACTTGACTGATGATTACAGACACCTTTTCTAAGATTTCTAACACATTTCTAACACATGTTCGAACGTAGTTATAAACCAATCATAGTAATGAACAAGCCTTGAAATAGGGTGTCTGTCATTTGCAGAATGAGGTCCCCAGAGGGTGAATTTAGTGATGCTACCCCGCATAGCAGGCTAGCATCACCAAACTCACCCTCTGGGGACCTCATTCTGCAAATGACAGACACCCTATTTCAAGGCATGGTTATGTTCGATCTCACTTACACGCATGCTTGTATAAAAACAAAACAAAAACTATTTCAGACCAATTATAATTTTCCCAGACATATCAAGCATGAATAAAAAGGTTGCATCTGCGGAGGTTTTGCACAAAATGTCAGTATTGAAAATAGCTCCAGTTTCCATGGATATAAACCAGCTAGTAATAACGGTTTAAACATAGTAATTCCAAGAAAGAGACAACTCTGGTGAAAATTAGCGGAACCCAAATTCGAACATAAATATTTCATTTCATTTCATTGAGACTATCTAAAGTTATCATCCGGAAACCAAAAGCGGATGAACAGACGGAAGATGGCCGACCAATAACAAAATATGTCCCGTTCTTTTAAAAACGAGCATATAAAAACACATGATAATGTTATCAGATATCAGTCTCTACAATTCCTAATCAGATTCCAGAATGACAAAGATTTCCCAAAATCATGTAATAATTTGTTTCTAAATATGTCTGGTGCAGAAAAAAATTGTGAGAATCATAATATTCAGTAGTACAGTAATGCCATAAATAATCGACTCCTTAACAGAATTATTGTAATTTTTCAGGATTTAGTCGGAAATATGGCTTTCCGATGAATGACAATAAACCATATTTCCAACTAAATCCTGAAAAATTACCCATAATTCTGCTGTGGTTAAGGAGTCGATTATTTAGGGCATTACTGTAGTTATAAAAACAACAGGATGCGAACAAATAATCAGTAATAATTTAGTCATAAGCTGTCAATCCACATAATACTGTAAAGCCATTGGTTGTCACACATTCAGCTATTAGAGTTATTTCTTGATAACCTAAATTTCTTGATTACTTTCCCCGCTACAGAAATGACAGCAGCGTCGAGTGACCATGCCTATACCGCATGCCTAAAAAATGTACCTGGAAACTGTTCAATACTTCCAATGATTTAACATGAAATTTTGGTGCTGCATCATAATTTCTCGGGTATGACTGTATTGACAATAACCGAACTAGATGCTAATATTCAGTGCACAAGTAACCAGACAAGTCAACAAGATTGAAAATTGCAAAGAAGTGAACACTGAAAATCAAAAACAACACAGGTTTGTGTCATCGGGGTTGAATATATCAATCCCATGTGCAACTATACAGCTGCCTGGCACGTAATAAGTTGCGAATAGCCAATCAAAAATGCAGAATAGCCAATGCGATTTCATCACTCAATGAGCACCAGTTTTGGATCCGATAACCCATGGTTGAGACATAAGAGTGGACAGAAGGAAATCCAACATTTTTAGATAAACAAAGAGGGATAACTCTTGAACGGAAAATGTGAACAATGTCAATGAACACTCTTTTGAAAGACCTCCTGATGCCAAACCTGCATACCAAATTTCATTGATATCTGATATCCCATGGTTGAGATATATGAGGGGACAGACAGATGGCTAGACTGATGGACAGACAGATGGATGGATGCATGTAATCCATGGGCAGTATACCCCCCATCTTTTTGAAAGGGTATGAAAATTATAAATCATCCTGTCTTCTGACTTCACAACACAACACAATCTGTCAACCGCTGGCCATTAATCTAACTAGACACATTTCAACTTGTATTTGATATTTCCCTCTGTTATTTCTGATTAAAACACTGATTAAAATAAAGTTTTCTTTTCGATTTCTTCAAACTGTATATAATTGGGTTGTACAACAGACTGTTACATTGAAATTGTACATATAATAATACACTTAAATATTCATTATCCGAATTAACACTCCTAAATTACTATTTCTTTGGCTTCAGGGTGAAAAAATATTTGCTTCGAGTCAAGGAACCCACCCATCAAAGCTCAGCCTGATCGGTTATTGATTTTTGAAGTTCGTTATTTCTCGAGATGTGCAATAATTTGTGGCCCAGAAACATTAGGTCAAACGGACTCTATGATAAAATTGCGGATGAAGATGGATAACTCTAAAATCAAGTGGTAAATACGGCCAAAATTGTGATACTTGAGTGATAATACGGCCATATTTTGTTGAACAAAATGTTGATAAATAACAAGTTTTGGGAAATTTTAAGCCATGGATGACAGTTGTTAGCATTATTTTGTTGCGTATTTTGAAGAAAAGTTGTTGTTGTTGTTGCATCTTGATGATATAGGGACCGTCTGATTATTGAGAACCTTTAAAACAGTTATTTTTTACACCCAACAATGTTTTTGATAATTTGTGTAAATTTTGGTCATAAAAAGTGGGAAAGTGGGAATAAAAACATGCCGGCTGGATAATTTTGTTGGTAAAACATAAATATAAGAACATGGCTGCCTGCCCATTGTGATGTGTCTGAGAAATAAATAATAACCTTTGTGTGGCTGTATGGTGAGATTTTTATTAATGACCCCAGAGGCTTCAAATTGGGAGAAGTAACTTCTCTCTATAAGATTTTTAGGGAGAAGTGGACTGTTAACAAAGAGAAATCATAATGTGGAGCTCCGTGGTCCAGTGGTTAGCGTGTCGGACTTGTAGTATGGTCGTTGAAACTGACTTTGGGGGTCAACCCGGAAGAAATTGGATACAAGCTGATTTTGGTGTCATTCGACGCGGAAAAGCTTCAGGAACAACATATCCAAAATCCGCAAAAATCCGATCATGGGAAAATTCAGGATCCAAGATGGCGTAAAAGATGGCCGCCAAATGAATAATTTTCCAGTCAACGCACATTGACACGCAAACCCTCAGTGAATATGGAAAAATCTCACCAAAAACGGATTCCACATTGATAGTAACATATGTTAGAACATATATATAAACAATTTTGTTGTCAATTGGGACGTACTTCTGTTAATATAACAGCCAAATTCGAGAAAATTATAATTTTCAAGTATATATTTGTCTAAGACAACAGTCAATTATATTGGCATGTCATATTTTCTGGAATACATGTTAAATTTGGTATCAATCTAACCGATAAAGCCACAGAAACAACATATCCAAAATTTGCCAAAATCCGCACATGGACAAGGATTTCAGAGCACTTTGAAATACAACACATGTTTGACTCTCAAATGCCGTTTTTATCAATTTATTCAACCAGTTATGAACATTGACGAATTTATGTGCTTAATGTGTCTATATAATTTACTATAACTGCGATTTGTAAGTCCATACAGCGAATAAACCAAGTTTATGTGTATCACTGATATCTATATTAGCTGGCTGGCAATGTCGGTTCGTTCAACAATAAAGAGTGTTTGCTACAGAACACGTGTTTTGCTATACCTTTCCAGGAAATGTCATAAAGAGCGTGTATATAACAGAACAGAACATAACATAAAGAGCGTTTATAACATAACACGTGCTATATGGTTGTTCTCACAGATGCACATAAAAGGTCTCGCCTATCGCCTAACTTTTCTCCTGTTGAAACCTAACCGTGCCAACGTACGCAGGAGACCTGTTACTATACATATTCTATATTTCTATCATTTAAATGTAGTGTCAGTCCATGTATCAGTTGGTCTTGTATTGAATATATAGTTATGGCAGAATTTTGCGAGCCGCAAGAAATTACGCAATTTCGGGATGACATGTGTGTTTTATGCCCATCGGGTTTTGATGACAAACCTCCCGTCATCGTGTCTAAGAAAGGCATTTTGACATTGATCAATTTCTGTGATAAACGTGGGAGGCACGACCTGAAAGATTATCTGAATGAGCGCTATCAGATGACACCAGTCGGTAAAGTTCTTGTCCATTCGAATTGTCGTAGAGATTTCACAGATCCAAAAAGGCGACACCGTTCTGTCGAAATAACTACCGAAGTACCTCCAAATAAACAACTGAGATTTGGTGTGTGACCGTTTGATTTCAAGACAGACTGTATGTTTTGTGGTACGCCTGCCACTATAGATCCTCGACATCCCGACAAGTCAGGGGTGAGGCAAGTAACAACCCTCCCAATGCGGGACAATATCCTAAAATTATGTGATAAAAGTGGGACCAAATGGGCATCCGATGTGCAGGATCGGTTGTATGGTTGTATAGACTTGGTAGCAGCAGAATCTGTCTACCACTCACGCTGTTATACTGATTTCCAGAAGGATAAAGAAAATCCAACATTGGTTGATAAGGCGAAAAGTGGTAGGAGATCGGACCAGGGAATGCAGCAATGGTTTGAGATGGTTTGTAGTTGGCTCGAAGCTGGTGCAGAATTATATACTCTGGGGGAGTTGCATGACAAAATGATTGAGTATGCGGGTGATTGGCATGTGTATAGTATGAAATGGCTCAAAGAGAAACTGCAGGACCACTACGGGGAGTTTATATTTTTCGCCGAAGTTGAGGGACGGAACAATATAGTGTGTTTTCAGAACATGGCAAAGTTTATCATAAACGAAAAATGGTACTGTGATAAGATAGATAGTATTGAAGAGGAAACTGACAGGATAATGTTGACAGCAGCAAGGACATTACGAGCAGAAATAAGAGAGACTGAGTATGACACTAATTCATACCCAACCAGTGAAGATATATCTTCCATTGATCGGGGTCGACAGTGGGTTTCGCATCATTTGCACACGATGTTAAGTGTTTTGATTCTATCCGATTTGAAGATAAATAGCATTGGGCACTCCATAATTCAATCTGCTCGACCTCGATCTGTTATAACACCAACGCTCTTTGGTGTGGGTGTGGAGATGGATCACGTGTTCGGTTCAAAATGGCTGGTGAATGAGTTATCTAGGTTGGGGTTCTCCATTACACATGACGAAGTAGAAAGATACAAACAGTCTGTCATCCAAACCGAACGTCCTGACGATATTCTAACCGACTATTTCCCCGGAACATGTACACAGTGGGTTGCCGACAATGTAGACCATAACATAGCAACTTTAGATGGTCAGGGAACATTCCATGGTATGGGCATGATAGCAATCTCTACTCCAAAAGATCAAACACAGCTTAGCCTCAGGCCACACACCATTAACAGGTGCCAGCGTTCGAAGGTTGATGAGCTAGTTCGAGGTAAAGGAGTCCAGATAAGCCATTATGTTGATTCTCCCGGTAAAGGCCTTTCATCGTTGTCTTACAAACCTTTGCTTCAACTGATTACTCCACACACATTGCCCACAGAGCTCAACACTGATCTACTGTGGCATTCAGGGTGGTTTGTGAACCAATCTACAAAGCCTCGAACAAATTGGTCGGGCTTCATGTAATATATTACGACTGATGACCAGAAGTGCCCAACGAAGTCTGGTGTTCTGTTTTTGCCGATTATAGATTTGAATCCGTCCGATGAGGATTGTATATATTCAACTCTCCTTTATGTTCAGGGTCAAGCGACCAAACTAAACATCCTGACACCATGTATCACATTTGATCAGCCATTGTGGATAAAGGCCACGAATATTATAATGACCAAGTCCATGAATATAGTCTGCAGACTGGGTGGCTTTCATGGGTAGTATTGGTTCACTAATGAAGGGTTCGGGTTTGGAAGAGGCTCTGGAGAATGTCTATGGCCCTAACACAGTTACACATATGATTTATGGGAAGGCAATATCAAGGGCAATGCGTGGACATTTCTTAATTGATGCTGCTCTTACAAATAAGCTGATATCAGACATTGTGCCATCTACAGAAACAAGTACAAGTCCGACAAGCCCATGGGGTGGCCGAACAGTGCAGACTGAGATGGTGCTCGATGCTTCGCCTGATGCCACAGTAGCTATATATCAGTCTGAAGAAAAAACAATACCTAGAATCGAGAAGGATGAGATGAACGCAATAAGTGATTTGTACAAATATATTGAAAGTAGAGTAATTCCTGCAAGTGCTGTTTCTGGGTCTCAACCATTGATGAAACTTGAGGAATGTTTGAAGAAGTATTAATCGTTGCTTATTGAGAAATCTCCGACAGCAAAGTTGTGGGTTCAGTATTTGGAATATGTGCAAACGTTGAAGAATTTCATTAGAGCAGAGAGGACAGGAAATTGGAGTCTGCATCTCGCTACTGTGGGGCAAATGCTCAATCTATTTGCCGCAACCGGTCACGCCAACTATGACAAGAGCTGTCGACTCTATCTACAGCAAATGTTGGAACTACCTAATAAACACCCTTGGCTGTACAAATGTTTCGCCGAAAATGGGTTTCATGCTGTACGTAGAAGCAATAGATTATGGGCAGGATTATCAACAGATCTCATAATAGAACAAGTCCTTACGCGTTCTATCAAAAGCAGAGGAGGTCTGACAAGAGGTATGGGAATGACCAAATCTGTCCGAATGCAATGGATATATAGCATGCATAGGTGTGCCGAGATTCATGATGCCATGACCGAATTAACCAAACTTAGACATACCACCAGTGAACAGCACGCAGAGTTCGGGGCAAGTAGGAGCAAACGTGACTCTGATGATTTGATAATCATACAACGTTGGTTTAACGAACATGAACCTTTTGATTTGAGTGAAGATAAACTACGCTCCCTGTCGTCTGGGTTAACATCTAGTGGTGGGGACGGTGTTAACTGTATTGAGTATGAGTATCACAGATGCCGCGATCAAGCGGAAGGATCAAATAAAATCTCTTGACCATTTATATCCTGGGATCAGAGTCGAGAATGATCGAATGCAATTCAACCCGACTGTGCTATTCTCACGATTGATAGCAATTGCACAACGCGAGAAGGACATTTATGTATCATCTGTATCATGACTAAGTCAATGTAGCTTCCGTTTTGGTTAAATAGTTTCCATATAACCCGGAGTGTGCGTGCTAATGGGCACTGACTCGAAATATCATCATTTGACCGCCATATTGGACGCCATCTTGTATCCTGACTGCTTGTGCTATTTAAAAAAAAAATTATATGTTGGTCTCGGTTCCTTTCTGCGTCAAAATGTACCAAAACTGCTTGTATTGAAATGTAGGATATGCTAATAATAGACATTTTTATTAGAAGAATATTTGTATACACTTAAAAATTATAATTTTCCCGAATTCAGCGGCCATATTGATAGCCATCTGCCCCCAAAGACAACAAGCTTAACAGTATGCGTGTTCTGACATGTGCTACTTTCAATGTGGAATATGTTTTGGTGCGTAATTTTCCATAATTACCGAGGTTTCATGTGTTATTGGGCCCTAATGGGAAATTTACGTATTGTGTCAGCCATATTGGACGCCATCTTGGATCCTGAATTTTCCCATGAGCGGATTTTTGCGGATTTTGGATATGTTGTTCCTGGTGTTTTTCCGCGTCGAATGACACCAAAATCAGCTTGTATCCAATTTCTTCCGGGTTCAACTCTCCCACGACCACACTATTGTATTCGCTGTAAACACATCGATATGGGTTAGCAGCGCGTCGCCGGTCATTGAGTCTCCACATAGCAGTGGCTTGGCTCGCTGTTTCAAAACCCGTGCCAAGTTGTGACCCTTAAGCAATGTCGCTCGCACTGTGTCGGCTTCGCATCACTCATGCGTTAAAAGAGTACCAGTCAGCTTGTCATACTGATGAGTATCAGAGCATATTCTGATCAAACTAGAGTAGCACCTGCAATGGCTGCAGCCGGTTTATTGGTTGGCTTGTACAAATGACTGGGGTAATATTGTACCAAGCGTGTTAGAGCAAGTAATTGGTTAATCGCTGTATAAAACTGGTCATTATTATTATTATTATTATTATAATGGCTCAAGTTCAATTTACACCCCCAATTCTCGGATCCAGTAAGTATTATGCAATACAATATATAATTGATAAAATAATTATAATGATTAAAGGGGTACTGTACACTAAATTCAGCCATTTATGGGACCATCTCCTTTTATACTCCACAGAATATATGCCAAAAATGCAAACAACATGCAAACAACATGGTAAGTATAATGAAAATGAATTTATGACTCCAGTCATAAAATCATTTTCATTATAATATTCATGTTGTTTGCCTCATTCATAGAGCACACAAGTGTATTATGCAATAATCCATGGCTAAAATTCATTCATTTGTTGCATATATTCTGTTGAGTATAATAGGAGATGGTACCATAAATGGCCTGATTTAGTGTACAGTCCCCCTTTAAGATCAGAAAATTCAGATTATATATACATGCTGTAGGGACACATGCATAGAGAGAGAGAGAGGTCACTTCTCCCAAGGACAGAATTAGGGAGAAGTGATACAATTTAAGAAGACGATATCTCCCAAGTCACCATATACAGTAATCTATACTATATATTTTGAGACTTCGTATATATGTGTGTATGTGTGTACTTCATAGAATCCAAAACGACTGGTCCGATCGAGCTCAAACTTCGTATATAAGGGTAAAAATCCACGGGGGTCGTCCGCGTAGCATTTTGGAGACGCTCAGAGCACTATTTCTCCACTCCCAATCATTTTATTGATCCGTAAACACGGAAGGGGTTAATCCAAGAAGAGTAACTCTACATCTGTATATGTATATTTTTATAGCACAAATATGCCTTAAAGCGCCAAATAATTCACCACCTGCGTGTATTCAAGAATATGAATCACACCAAAATTAAGCGAATTGTATATGGAATGTGTATGTATAAGCTGCCATGTGTATATCATTCCCAGAATCCTACCATATCATGACATTCTATTAGTTAATATAAAACACCGTCAACTGTTGGGGGAATCGCGATATAGGCAAGCGAGCAAAGAGAGTTTAATGTCATCATACGCTATTTCGCTATTGCGAAATGGATGATCGTTATATGTAGCATAATTAAACGACATATTTAATTATGTTTGTGTGTGAATAACGATGGTGAAGACTTCCAATAACATATTAAATGGTCAAATACGTGCTTTCATATCCGTATACTCAAAATAATATATATTTTACAAGCTCGACATGCCATGTTTGTGTATATGGTACACTACCGTTCCAACACATCTTGCTGATACTTCCGTTCCAACACATCTTGCTATTTATCATTTTGCTGGTGAGAAAGTTTATGTTCACTTTGGTGCTATTTATATGCACAGAAAAAGGTACCATTACTCGGGAAAGCAACCTACTGAAATGCATATAGATGTACGCGAATCATGTTGCGTTCTCACACAATGCAGTTATCCCAAATCCGCGCTCTTTAAAATAGAATTGGCTGCATGGCTGGCCTACTTCTGATGGCACAGTATGTTACGCACCTGTCCGACTAAGTCACTTTGAACACAAAATTCGCACAAGCTCTTCACATTGAAACGGGTACCCACAAGTGATATATATGTGTGTGTTATTTATAGACTCGGACCGATTGAGCTCAAACTTGGTGTCTACGGGAAGTGTCATGGACGGGTTAAAAACTTGGTATCTACGGGAAGTGTCATGGACGGGTTAAATTGTGACCCCGACCTGACCTTGACCTTGAAAATGATCAATTCAAGGTCAAATCGGGTAAAATTGAAAAACAAAAAATTAAATTAAAAAATTAAAAAGGCACAATTAACTCATTGAAAAACAAAAAATTTAAATTAAAAAATTAATTAACAAATTGAAAAATTGTCATAAATTAATTTTAAAAATTAATTTAAAAATTTAAAATTGTCATGTTTCTGACGATTGCAAATGCAGCACAAGTGTCTCGGAACCTGTTGCAATTGCTTTTTCGAACAAAGCCATGGGACGAATGCCGCCAGTGGCGGGCTAACCTGCTAGTGCCCTATATAAGTAATCGACCTCTTAACCACAGCAGAATTATGGGTAACTTTTCAGGATTTAGTCGGAAATATGGCTTGTTGCCATTCATCGGAAAGCTCTCGCTGAGAGCTTTCCGATGAATGGCAACAAGCCATAGGAGGTCTGACAAGAGGTATGGGAATGACCGAATCTGTCCGAATGCAATGGATATATAGCATGCATAGGTGTGCCGAGATTCATGATGCCATGACCGAATTAACCAAACTTAGACATACCACCAGTGAACAGCACGCGGAGTTCGGGGCAAGTAGGAGCAAACGTGACTCTGATGATTTGATAATAATACAACGTTGGTTTAACGAACATGAACCTTTTGATTTGAGTGAAGATAAACTACGCTCCCTGTCGTCTGGGTTAACATCTAGTGGTGGGGACGGTGTTAACTGTATTGAGTATGAGTATCACAGATGCCGCGATCAAGCGGAAGGATCAAATAAAATCTCTTGACCATTTATATCCTGGGATCAGAGTCGAGAATGATCGAATGCAATTCAACCCGACTGTGCTATTCTCATGATTGATAGCAATTGCACAACGCGAGAAGGACATTTATGTATCATCTGTATCATGACTAAGTCAATGTAGCTTCCGTTTTGGTTAAATAGTTTCCATATAACCCGTAGTGTGCGTGCTAATGGGCACTGACTCGAAATATCATCATTTGACCGCCATATTGGACGCCATCTTGTATCCTGACTGCTTGTGCTATTTAAAAAAAAATTTATATGTTGGTCTCGGTTCCTTTCTGCGTCAAAATGTACCAAAACTGCTTGTATTGAAATGTAGGATATGCTAATAATAGACATTTTTATTAGAAGAATATTTGTATACACTTAAAAATTATAATTTTCCCGAATTCAGCGGCCATATTGATAGCCATCTGCCCCCAAAGACAACAAGCTTAACAGTATGCGTGTTCTGACATGTGCTACTTTCAATGTGGAATATGTTTTGGTGCGTAATTTTCCATAATTACCGAGGTTTCATGTGTTATTGGGCCCTAATGGGAAATTTACGTATTGTGTCAGCCATATTGGACGCCATCTTGGATCCTGAATTTTCCCATGAGCGGATTTTTGTGGATTTTGGATATGTTGTTCCTGGTGTTTTTCCGCGTCGAATGACACCAAAATCAGCTTGTATCCAATTTCTTCCGGGTTCAACTCTCCCACGACCACACTATTGTATTCGCTGTAAACACATCGATATGGGTTAGCAGCGGGTCGCCGGTCATTGAGTCTCCACATAGCAGTGGCTTGGCTCGCTGTTTCAAAACCCGTGCCAAGTTGTGACCCTTAAGCAATGTCGCTCGCACTGTGTCGGCTTCGCATCACTCATGCGTTAAAAGAGTACCAGTCAGCTTGTCATACTGATGAGTATCAGAGCATATTCTGATCAAACTAGAGTAGCACCTGCAATGGCTGCAGCCGGTTTATTGGTTGGCTTGTACAAATGACTGGGGTAATATTGCACCAAGCGTGTTAGAGCAAGTAATTGGTTAATCGCTGTATAAAACTGGTCATTATTATTATTATTATTATTATAATGGCTCAAGTTCAATTTACACCCCCAATTCTCGGATCCAGTAAGTATTATGCAATACAATATATAATTGATAAAATAATTATAATGATTAAAGGGGTACTGTACACTAAATTCAGCCATTTATGGGACCATCTCCTTTTATACTCCACAGAATATATGCCAAAAATGCAAACAACATGCAAACAACATGGTAAGTATAATGAAAATGAATTTATGACTCCAGTCATAAAATCATTTTCATTATAATATTCATGTTGTTTGCCTCATTCATAGAGCACACAAGTGTATTATGCAATAATCCATGGCTAAAATTCATTCATTTGTTGCATATATTCTGTTGAGTATAATAGGAGATGGTACCATAAATGGCCTGATTTAGTGTACAGTCCCCCTTTAAGATCAGAAAATTCAGATTATATATACATGCTGTAGGGACACATGCATAGAGAGAGAGAGAGGTCACTTCTCCCAAGGACAGAATTAGGGAGAAGTGATACAATTTAAGAAGACGATATCTCCCAAGTCACCATATACAGTAATGCCCTATATAAGTAATCGACCTCTTAACCACAGCAGAATTATGGGTAACTTTTCAGGATTTAGTCGGAAATATGGCTTGTTGCCATTCATCGGAAAGCTCTCGCTGAGAGCTTTCCGATGAATGGCAACAAGCCATATTTCCGACTAAATCCTGAAAAGTTACCCATAATTCTGCTGTGGTTAAGAGGTCGATTACTTAGGGCATTACTGTAGGCTGGTCCCTTAGACACATACCTGGACAGGAGATCTCAGTACAGGTGGTGAACTCCTGAGATGGTCCGAAGCAATTTTGTATTCCACCAAACTGGCCTTCGATGCACGACCTTGACTTTTGAATAGATCCCTGACCGCATGAGACTGAACATGCTGACCAAGATGACCATGATGTCCAGACAGCATCAACTGTTAAAAATTAAATCACTATGTGAGTTTATGTGAAGTTTCAGAAATGAATTTCAAAATAAGTGACTATACTGAGATTATGTAAATTGATACCTATTATTACCACTTTGCAGGGTTTTCCCTAGATAAGTATTAACAGAATTTTACTGATAAAATGAAATATTATAACACCCAGCAGAGGTGCATGGCCGATAATGAAATGTTTGCTCAACAATGACTTAACAACTAAAATTATCTCCCCAATAGGTACGCTGCATCCAGAGTAAACAAAAACAGTCAATAATATTGTTTTTACTGAATATTTGATTGACATGTATTATATATGAACATTGTTATGGTACAAGAGCAATAACATGAGTTGTTTCTCAGGCATTACGGTTCTATTAGTGGCCCATCAGAAATGATCCAAAATCATGTTATTGATGTATTATCACTACAGTGATCACTACTGGTTGTATAGTAATGCCCTAAATAATCGACTCCTTAACCACAGAAGAATTATGGGTAATTTTTCAGGATTTAGTTGGAAATATGGCTTGTTGCTATTCATCGGAAAGCTCACAGTGAGAGCTTTCCAATGAATGGCAACAAGCCATATTTCCGACTAAATCCTGAAAAATTACCCATAATTCTGCTGTGGTTACGGAGTCGATTATTTAGGGCATTACAGTAGTATCACATTGAGATTAAGAAGTCCGATCACTGGATCAAACGACTGGCCTCAAATCTTATATCTTCCTTTAGAAGTGATGTCACAAAAATATTAATTTGCTGAAGTGATAATTTAAAATGTTTATTAGATGTCACATATTCAATTAAAATAACTCCATTTTAAAGACGGTCTATCTCTTCCAAATTAGTTTTATATAGTTTCCTGGATACAAAATAATGAATGTGTCAATGACACTGTAGCTCAACATGTGGAGGCATTACTAATTTTATGCTGAATAGTCAAGAGAATGATAAAGAAGGAAAGTCAAAGTTTCAGTAAATGGATTGTATTTTGTAAATGAATTTCATTTCATTTCAAACATTTGTGGCCTGCAGGGTGCAGGGTGCAGGGTGCGCCAATGAATTAATTCAAATGTGAAATTATGATGGTTCCAGGCACTCATAGTTTTTAACAAAAGTGGAACTTTAAACTGATCATAGGTCACACATAGCAGTTGAGGCCTCAAAAGATTAAGGGTCCCAGAGGGTGAATTTGGTGACACTGTCAAAATATCATGCAGGTTCCAAAATATGGAGCCGGATATTTGCTGAATGAGGTCCCCAGAGGGTGAATTTGGTGATGCTAGCCACCACGTGGGATAGTGTAGTCATAACTTGGTGAGAGATTTGAACAGCATACGACCCAACAGCCAAATGATAATTCACCCTCTGGGGACATCATTCTGCAAATGACAGGCACCTTATTCTCAGGCCTAACCACTGGACCACACAGCTCCACAAAAAGAACAAACCTGGACAGGAAATGATACCACAAGCCTGAGACACAATCTCTGTCTGATTACACACTTCAATACCCCCAAACTGAGGTAACACACAAGTCCTGAAACGTGTCTGTGATCCAGTCCCGCAAGTCGTAGTGCACTGTGTCCAAACAGTCCAATCTCTATAGAAGCCATCAACTGGAAAATAATTAAGTAAGAATAATCCAGATTCCCATCCTCTGATGCATACATATTTTTTTATTTTTTTTTATTGGAATAAACATACATCAATGAAGGAATGTAAATATAAACAGAGGTACACATTATTATATATCAAGTGACATTCTTCCAATTCGCTCTCATCTCGCTCACTTCATTTACACGTCTTTCGTACACCATATGCACTCCCAGTGACTGACATGTGAATTGGGATAAATATATGTTCATTTTTATATAGTAATTCAGATTTTAAATCCTTGAACTTTGTTTCTGTGTAGGGCATATCAGTACATGTACACATATTTATTTAAGCTCGGACAAAATTAGAGGGTTGCAAAAAAAGTTGAAAAAGGGGAATAACCCCACTAAAACAAGTCGGACGTACATCATAATCGCAGATGCACCGGTTCCTATGTTATTAAATATATGTGCCAAGTTAAACAAGAGCATCGATATGGCATGGCAAAAATAAAATTCTAATTTGAGAATTTGAGCTTAAATTTGAAGAATATCTGATATACCCCTAATTTAAATGCCAAGATGCAGTAAAATTCTAAGTTGATATGGCTTGTTGCCATTCATCAGAAAGCTCTCAGTGAGAGCTTTCCGATCAATGGCAACAAGCCATATTTCTGACTAAATCCTGAAAAATTACCCATAATTCTGCTGTGGTTAAGGAGTCGATTATTTAGGGCATCACTGTATAATAACCTGCTGCCGGAAAATTTTGGTCATAAAATATGCAGACTAAATCCTGCCTGCTGTTAAATTTTGGCCATAAAAAATAAATATAGAAACCTACCTGCCTGCTTGGTCTGAAAAAAGAGTCTGAGAAACAGATAATTAACTACCTGTGGCCTAACTTGCGATATATTTACAGGTACGTGAACACTCACAATTCAGTTTGCGAAAATGGACCCCACTTGCATTCAACGTGCTAACCTAATGCCGTGTTATATATGAATCATG
This sequence comes from Siphonodentalium dalli, assembly GCA_032622095.1. Taxonomy (NCBI): domain Eukaryota; kingdom Metazoa; phylum Mollusca; class Scaphopoda; order Gadilida; family Siphonodentaliidae; genus Siphonodentalium; species Siphonodentalium dalli. Next base: position 226,772,198 of record CP136061.1, read on the forward strand.
ATGTATCTTATTTTATTTAATGAAAATAATTTGTTTTATTATGTTAGATAAATATTTAAAATAAGACACAAAACTCATCTTGTATATTGTAATACAACATTTTGTGAAACACAATGGGGCAGGTAGTTTTAATGAATTTTCAATAGAAATTACCAGGAGGAATACTGTAAATTTTGCATGAATTTTTGTCATCTTCATTCAGATCTAACCTGACATCAATGTACTCTTGCTATATAAGTTCTAAAAATGGGGATGGGCTTATCTACGAAGACCACCCCATGATTTTTTTGGGAGCAAAGACATAGACTTGGCTTATCCTCAGGAATGGGCTTACTGACAGGAGTATACAGTATTCAAAATAACTATTCAATGATTAAGATTCAAATCGAATGTCTTGGTCGAATCAAATAATAAAACAAATTTGCAGGGCCCTAGCTAGAAGAGAAGAAAAACTCACTTGGACAGTTTGCTGTAATGCAGACTTCAGTAGCAGTTTCATTAGCAGAGCATATTATATTATTCCCATTAAACTGGGCCAGCACACAGCGTCGTGTTTTCGAGCGAATTCCTTGTCCACAAGAGGCGGAACATTCTGTCCACTGTGACCAGATATCAAAGAATGAATCAACTGTGGAGAAAGAATAGGATCATTAACCCTTTCATTTTACTAAATGGATTCACTCAGCATTCAGTTATAAAAGTATACACTGGAATGGTCGACTATTCATCTGGAGGGGTGTTCAGGAAATATTAGCAGATGTCAGACTGACGAAAATATACTACAAGAGTACAAGTATTCCCGTTCATTAGAGGGAAATGTTTCTTATGGCCGTTTGTTGAACTTAGTTATCTGAATATTTCCAAAGGGAATTATTCATCAATGATTATTTAGTAAATAAAGTGTTAATGAGGTATGTACAGTAATGCCCTAAATAATCGACTCCTTAACCACAGCAGAATTATGGGTAATTTTTCAGGATTTAGTCACTGAGAGCTTTCCAATGAATGGCAACAAGCTATATTTCCAACTAAATCCTGAAAAATTACCCATAATTCTGCTGTGGTTAAGGAGTCGATAATTTAGGGCATTACTCTATGTATATATTCAACATTACACCACATTTTACAGAAATAATTGCATCTTCACTTACTTTCTATTGAATTGGCCATCAGTGAAGTATATATTCAACATTCTACACATATTTCAGGTAGTGGGATCGCAAACTTTTTTACTGATATGCGACACAATGTCTAATTATTATATTGACTAATTGCCATTCAAAGTCCAAGCCTTGAAATAGTGAGCCTGTCATTTGCAGAATGAGGTTCCCAGAGGGTGAATTTAGTGATGCTGAGGTGTAAGCAGAATGAGGTCCCCAGAGGGTGAATTTGTTGATGCTAGCCCGATATGCGGGGTAGCATCACTAAATTCACCCTCTGGGGACCTCATTCTGCAAATGACTGGCACACTATTTCAAGGCTTGTTCAAAGTCAAGTAAATTCCAGTTTCTCAGGCCAAAACATATTGAAAAGCACATGCGAGCACAGTTTTATATCGAAAACATTGCTGTTATTAATTATAGTTCGTTTTGAACCATCTTCAGGTTTCAAAGTGAAATTTTATTTGTATACATTTTCATTTCAACTAACCGACCCAATTTTCTTTTTGAAAATCTGCTTAATAAGTGCTTATAAAAATGTAACTTACTTGGACAGGTAGCATCTTCACATGAACCTGTTTCAGTGGAGGCTCCAAAACAACCATTGCCGCCACCGTTCTGAGCTGGAAAGCATGTCCTGGTCCGAGATTCTGTCCCGATTCCACAGGTCTGAGAACAGGACGACCAGGAGGACCATGATAACCAAAAAGAGTCAGCTAAAATTAGAAAGACAGTTCAGTAATACCCTAAATAATGACTCCTTAACCACAGAAGAATTATGGGTAATTTTTCAGGATTTAGTCGGAAATATGGCTAATTGCCATTCATCGGAAAGCTCTCATCGAGAGCTTTCCGATGAATGGCAACAAGCCATATTTCCCAACTGCTATTTCCCAACTGCTATGGCAGAACCTGAATCTGCATGTGTGATTAATCCACATACCAAATTTAAAAACAATCAGATTATAAAAACTAAAGTTATACAAGTATATATATCATCCGGAAACCAAAACAAACAGCAAATTCTAAGATAACAAGGACCATAACTCTGGCGAAAATGGGCGAACTGAACCCATATTCGAACTTGACCTGTATGTGGAGCTGATAACCTGAGATAATTTGGTTGAGATCCGATAACACAAACTAAAGTTATCATCCGAAAATCTCAAAACGACAAATTCTAAGTAGAAAAATGGGCCATCACTCTAGCAAAAATGGGCGGACCAAACCCATATTCGACTTGACCTGTATTTTGAGCTCATAAAATCACATACCACATTTGGTTTTGATCTGATAGACCAAAATAAAGAAATAAAAAAAATGTAAATAAGCACGCTCGATTGGTTTTTAAAATTGTTTGGCCTGAGAAACAGGAAGATCTATATGAAGTTTGGTGACAATCGAATGAGAGATGTGACATGTAGGGTGCTAAAGGAAAATGTTGACCGGACACCAACACATGGAAAAAGCTCAAACTTTTTCCAGTTGAGATAAAAATTAATAGACGAAACCCGTTGTATGTATATAAAATATCCTTCCCCCATGTTGGTTCATCAGCAAACGAAATACAGTAATGCTCTAATTAATCGACTTCTTAAACACAGCAGAATTATGGGTAACTTTTCAGGATTTAGTCGGAAATATGGCTTGTTGCCATTCATCGGAAAGCTCTCGGGGAGAGCTTTCCGATGAATGGCAACAAGCCATATTTCCGACTAAATCCTGAAAAGTTACCCATAATTCTGCTGTGGTTAAGAAGTCGATTAATTAGAGCATTACTGTATCACTAAAATCCAATCTCTAATGACTGAGATAGAGAGCTCCAAAGTTCAGACAGACAGATGGTACGACTGACAGACAGAATCACGGACAGACAGAATCCATTTCTATATCCCCCGCAAAACTTTGTTTGTCATGGATAATGATAAAAGAGTATACAGTAATGCCCTAAATAATCGACACCTTAACCACAGCAGAATTCGACACCTTAACCACAGCAGAATTATGGGTAACTTTTCAGGATTTAGTCAGTGAGAGCTTTCTGATGAATGGTCACAAAACCATATTTCCTGGCATACCTGGACAGGATCCTTGAGTACAACCGATTTCTTGAGTTTGAATTTCGTTTTCTTCACACACATTGAAGCCGTCATTCTGTGCCCTGATGCAGGTTCGGAATCGGGTCTGTTGGCCCACTCCACATGAAGATGAGCAGGTCGACCAAACAGACCATTCAGTGAATGAACCATTAACTAGGTAGAAGGAAACAAACACATTGAATTAATATAGCAGATTTTGCACATTGGCATGTTAATTCTACAGTACTGCATGAATGAATTAAGGTTTAAAATTAAAATCCACCTACAGTTGATTCTCAAGCTGTCCATTTAACCCTTTCTTTACCTGGATTCTTCCATTCAGTTATAAAAGTGTACATTGGAATGGTCTATTATTCATCTGAGGGGATGTTTAGAAAATATAAGCTGATGACAGATAATACAAGTGCAGAAGGATTCCTATTCATTGGTGGGAAATATCCAAATAATAAGTTAACAAACAAGCTAAGGACAGAAGATAATGGTGCAGGTTAATATTTTCTAAAGTGACGCTTTTTGGTGTCAGGGACAGAAAAAGAGTGAAACGATTTCCGCAGTCAGTCATCTCCATGATATAATGAATCTAGTGGTTTAAAGAAACCATATTTGAGTCATTGACGGGGAGTTTTTAAACTACTAGAAGGGAGGGTCATGAACAAAATTGTGTCCACGATTTTCACCAAAATTATATAATCATCCATATTTGAGTCATTGACGGGGAGTGAGTTTTTAAACTACTAGAAGGGAGGGGAATGAACAAAATTGTGTCTACGATTTTCACCAAAATTGTATAATCATCCACATCTATACATAGAATCTAATGGTGTGGGTTTAAATGCAGCATCATAGTGGCCAGGAATTGGGGACATGAGAGCACCAGAATGCCGGGGTAAAACATTTTATCACCAATTGTTACCAAAATTAGATATATATGTAGGCATCCCCATGAGTCTAAATGGTGTGGCTCAAAGTTGACAGAGTGGTGCCAGGGCCAGGTTCCTTCGTCATGATTTGCACTAAATTTCAACATTCCTCTTTTCTATATTTTCCAAAGATAATAGCTAATCGCGGATACTTAGAAAATCGGATATCGAACAGATTAATTTTTAACCCTTTCAGTGCCAAGTCCGATTTTTGTATCAACCCATATTTCCTTGATCATTTTTCAAATTTATTGATTATAATAATGTGATACATTGATGGAAAGAGCTCTAATCAGACTTGGCACTGAAAGGGTTAACCCTTTACCCAACAGAAGGGCCCTGTGCCAATGCATTCTCTTATATATGCGAGTCGACCATAGGTCGCCTCGCATATATAAGAGAATGCATTGGCTTAACACATTAAAAATTATAAAATTGTTAAAGAATGTAAGAAAAAATGGTAAAAAGTGTTAAAAAAAGATTTTTTTAGGCCAATGCATTCTCTTATATATGCGAGGCGACCTATGGTCGACTCGCATATATAAGAGAATGCATTGGCACAGGGCATAACTGTAACTATCACAATGTGGTCAAGCAGCCGGTTCCAATGATATCCATATTTGTATGGTTCTATTGAGACAGACCGAAGATATTTTAGGCTGTTGAAGCTTTATTTTGGCCGTTTTGTTGGGTAAAGGGTTAAGGAAGAGATTTAGGCGTTTCATAACCTAGAAAAGTTGTCAAGTCACTTGAACATTTATATCTTCTCAACTGTCATATTTATATAGGGACGGCATTCATGGTGAGCTAGCAAAAACTGTTACATAGCTAGCTCATTTGCAATATTTTTTATTTATTTATTTATATAGGTAGCAGTACACGATTTCACGGGTTGTAGGGGGTCTGAAAAATAGAAATATAAGTATCTGGGGGGGGGCATAACGGCCAGTGTAGCCTGTGTTAACTGTGTCATTACTGGTTTGAAGGTTTATTTATTTTACAAAACTTGGATACGCAACAGGGTTTTCGTATTCAGTGAAGGCCAACTCTGTGTTATTGATTACAGGAAAATAGCCCGATTTCTCTCCCCTGAATTATGTCATCTGGGCTCGCAAGACTTTTTTCTTCAAATTGATACGATAATTTTTTTTCTATTTCAAATATTTCTCAGCTCTAGCATAGCTCTATCAGGTGGAAGAATCTTATTTACTGACATTCGCTCTATCATGGTCTGTTTTTGGGTTGAAAATGGCCAATTTGAGTAAAAAAATGGGTAAAATTGAGCGGTTCGTGTGTGCTAACCAAGGGGCATAACTCAATGACAAACTGTACGAAGAACCAAAAGTACATTTAAATGATTACACCTAAAATTTCTGTCGAAATTAAAACATGCTTGATGGGATATATGCCAACGATAATGGCTTAGCATTGATTTGAAGTACAGTACCCCCTCCCAGGTTGGCAAAATTGCTGGAAATCGTGTAGAAAACGGCAAGTACTCACTTCGATGTGAGATATATTGCTGCTATTTTCGAACAATATATGATATAAGTTACCGGCCATGTGTGATGTTGGGGATGGAGACAGAATTGATAAAACCATGATGGTTACTAAATTTCCTCTAGATTTATATCAGGCATTTACATGATATGAGGAATCTACTGGTGTGGTTTGAAGATGTCAATATGGCACATTCAGAGTTAGGGCGGGGTCGCAGCACCAAATTGATGAAAACAAAATTGCCAATTGAAAATTAACCATATAGAATGTTTGGTTACATTTTAAAGGCAAAATGTATGTCAATTTATTGAATCAGCACAACTTTATCAGTGAGTATACTCAGGTATTATCCAATCTGGAAGAATGTGAAAATCGGTGAACATTTATGAGAATAACGCTTTAAGCAAGAGTATGCTGTATTCCAACCAAATGTCCACAGCAGAGAGTTCTGCATGACTTTAACCTAGGCATAGCCGGGTCACCCTGATAGTTTATTATATAACGTATAGCTCACTGTATAGCGTGCTCATAAAAAACATAACCCTTTCTTTAACAAATGGTTTCTTTCCCCAGTTAAAACAGTATTTATTGGAATGGACTATTATTCATTCAGAGCGGGGGTTGATCAGAAAAAATGAGCAGATGACAGACAAACAAAAATATTTTTAATTTAAGAGCAGAAAGATTCCCATTCATTTTGAGAAATGATCAGTTGCAATGATTTATTCTCATGACACATGACAGATGCGTATGGAGATTAACATAACTTATATACAAAAATTGGTAACAAGTATATATATATACAATATGTACAAATGTATGGCGGCATTGGAGATCATGTAGTTACGATTAGAATATTATATGTACTCGTTCGAAATGTTTAATACGTATCAAATACTAAATAGTTCAGATGGTATATGTCAACCAGGCGGATTTTCGTCGAACCTCTTAAAAATGGTTTGTATAAATTTGCATAGACGCCGTATTTGGCATGGGTTTTGTACATTGAGAAGTTCATCCATTGTTGTAATGTTTGGTCTATTCAGGTATTCTTTTGATATATGACATTTTCTCTCGCGCTCAAGCGCTTCACATTCAAATAGGTAATGGAATTCGTCTCCTAGTCTGTTATATCTACATAGCGGGCATGTTCGTTCCCTTAGATCTGTACCATTCCAGCGACCGGTTTCCACTGGCAAATGGTGATTTGATGTTCTAAATTTACATAATATCGTTCTATTAAATTCATTTGGAGTGTCTAGATAATACGTTAAAATAATATAAGCCAAAGACAGATGATACAAGTGCAGAAGGATTCCTATTCATTGCTGGAAATGTCCAGGTAATAAGTTCAACAAATAACCTATGGTTGTTTGTTGAACTTATAATCTGAACATTTCCTAAGGGAACTCTTTGTCAATGAGTATTTCGTAACGAAATGGATAAAATTCAAGAAATTTTGTAAAAATATGTCATAAAACAACTAGTTTATTGCATGTTTGAAAGACTCTAAGGTAAAAATAAAATATTTTATTCTCAGACACCACCGCATTGAATTTTTTGCGCTCTGGTGATACAGTAAGTTGATCAACTCCTAACAACATTGGGAATTGAAAAACATTTCAAAAAACAGGCAGCCTTCGCGGTGGGTATAGCTGTTAAAATAGTCAAATCCACTGAAACCATCAGAAATAATATTATATAGTAGACAGATGTTGTTCTTATACCAATCATAAATATCGCGTAAATTGCAAGTTATTGTCATGTTTTTACACTTTGTTATGTAAACAAACATCAAAAACATTACAGAACTATTTATTTATAGACAAAAAGTCGGAACTACAGGATCGTCCAATGAAAATGTTCCATTGCACTGTGGAAGGCGAATATAAAATTATTGGCGCCATCAACAATCGCATTCAAATCACACCAAATTTTATTCTAATGGACTCATTCTATCTGCTGTCAGTTCAAAATCCAGCCAATCCACGTTACTTCATGATTGGGAAATGATCAGACAGAAAACGTCTACATAATATAATTGTTCTTGCAAATAGAAGAATATTTTTCAATCCAGTTAGTATTTTTCTGCTAACCTATATATGGTAATACATACCAAATAAGGAATATTTTAGTTGTAAGTTGTAGACGCACCGGCAGCCATGTTTTATCGCTGAATTACCCCAAAATGACTCATTCCCATCTACATATACATGTCAATATTAACATCCATGACAAATTTCATGATGATCAGACAAACAGTAAGACCTGTAGCCTGTGATAATGGATTGAATTTTTTATGTTTTTTGGCAGAATGACCCCAAAATGACTTGTTCCCATTTACATTTCAATGTTAACAGCCATGACAAATTTCATAATGATCCGAACAAAGGTACGACCTGAAGCCCGTGCAAATGACGGACGCACACACACATGCGCACACAGTGACAATGGATACCAACCCATGGCAATAGCTCAAACTTTACAAAGTAAAGTTGAGCTAAAAATGGTTTGAGAACTAGAATTGAGGGCTAGAATTATATAATCACATCCCTAGTCATCGGAAATAAAAAATAAAAATAAAAACCTCCCCTCATTGCAATTGGTTCATGTGACACGCACGGTGTATTAACCCTTTACCCAACAGAAGGGCCCTGTGCCAATGCATTCTCTTATATATGCGAGTCGACCATAGGTCGCCTCGCATATATAAGAGAATGCATTGGCTTAACACATTAAAAATTATAAAATTGTTAAAGAATGTAAGAAAAAATGGTAAAAAGTGTTTAAAAAAGGCCAATGCATTCTCTTATATATGCGAGGCGACCTATGGTCGACTCGCATATATAAGAGAATGCATTGGCACATCAGAAATACGATTGTATGAGAAACAAATAATTTTTTGTTGGCCATACCAATATGTTTTCTATAAATTTTGACATTGTTATGAACTTGATAATTTACAATCACATATCTCTTTAACCCTTTACCCAACAAACCGGCCAAAACCGGCCAAATAAAGCTTCAACAGCCTAAAATATCTTCGGTCTGTCCCAATAGAACCATACAAATATGGATATCATTGGAACCGGCTCCTTGACCACATTGTGATATTTACAGTTATGCCCTGTGCCAATGCATTCTCTTATATATGCGAGTCGACCATAGGTCGCCTCGCATATATAAGAGAATGCATTGGCCTAAAAAAAATCTTTTTTTAACACTTTTTACCATTTTTTCTTACATTCTTTAACAATTTTTAATGTGTTAAGCCAATGCATTCTCTTATATATGCGAGGCGACCTATCGTCGACTCGCATATATAAGAGAATGCATTGGCACAGGGCCCTTCTGTTGGGTAAAGGGTTAAAACTTTTAAGAGTCTTTAGAAATAAATTATAGGTGATCCTGGGAATTTAGGGTGATCTTTATGATCGAAGACCAATAACATATTATAGTCTAGCAACTTTCTTAGATAGGAATGTCAAGCTAATGAGCATGCTCAGCATGGTGTTGTTCATGTTACACATTCCCTGTTTTATTACTACAAGCTAATCTCATCATTCTCATGTCTGTATTAAACAAGCACAAAACTCTCTTTATTTCTGGCATTTTTTCAGTATTATCAATAATTTGAGATACAGTAATGCCCTAAATAATAGACTCCTTAACCCCAGCAGAAATATGGGTAATTTTTCAGGATTTAGTTGGAAATATGGCTTGTTGCCATTCATCGGAAAGCTCTCAGCCCATGCAACTTATTATTCACATTTTTAAAATGTCCGAAAATTTAAAAATACAAAATAATTAATCTGGTGCGTTTTTTGTCAAACAAACATGTGTGGAAGATTAATCATACTGACCCTTTCCCAATTAAGATTTCCCGATTTATTTTATTGTTAAGTGATCAAGTTAAAACATGTTGAAAACGTGAAGAATGGCATCTGCAGTCTCAGCGAAAAATATGTCAATAATACATGATTGGATGATTTTGAACAAAACAAATCTTTAATTGTTGACTGGTCGGCCAGAAATAAAAAATTAAATATAAAATCACATGCTCACATGTTTTCCAAGTTTTTTTGGCCTGAGAAATGGGAAATTGACTTTGCATGCTTTAGCAAATGTTAACAAAGAGCTAAGGCATGGCAAAATACACCCGTTAGCCAATTCGAATTGTACTACTGCAAAATACAATAACAAATTGAGCTCACAAATATGTGATATTCCTCTAATTTCAATGCCAAAATGTGGTCGAAAAAGGGCCTTAACTCATGTAAAAATAATTGGACATGACCCACATTCGAACTTGGCCTTAGTTTTTAGCTGTGAAATACACATATCGACTTTGGTTCAGATCAAATATCCAAACTGGAGTTATCGGTCGGAAACCAAAAATGTTAACGGGCGGATGGACAGACATCTGGATGCATGGATGCCCTGATGGACAGATGCACAGATGGATGGATGGATAACTGGATGGACGGACAGACTGATTAAATAATACAACCTTTTTTTCAAAAGGCCGTATAAAAAACAAATAGATTCAAGCATTTTTATTTTGTTTTCATTTTTTCAGACCTACCCTACCCAAATAAGATCCAAAAAATCTGTAGAGCAGAAAAATAAATAAATTTGGCCTAAGGTATGCCATGGATAAAGTACCTGGACAAAGATTATCAATGCATGCTTGACTGGCAACTTTATTGACTGTACATATAGGAAGACCATTATTCTCTTTCAGGATACAGACTTGGGTTCGTTGTTGAGAACCGAGCCCACATGTGGTTGAACATGTCGACCATTGTGTCCAATCAAGATAATATGCATCTCCTGAAAATGGCAAATAGAGCAAATGTTATCTATAGTGAATTCTATAACATTTTAAGAAAGTTACAGGCATTCGAAAAAATTAAGCATGGTAACTTATCAAAAACAACGGGAATATATGACATGTGCCTTATGGAATAATCCAAACATAAAGTTGCACGACAAAATGATAAACTTCGCTACATGGAGAAGACATGATATATTTTTTATCAATGACTTGATACATACAAATGGTAAATGCCACACACCTGAAAGTCTATACACGTCTTTAATGTATCCACCTTGAATGCAATTCGCAGACAAATCAATTCATTAGCCAAAAAATATACGAAAACCTTAACTCGTTGTACTAATCACATACAACCCAGCAATATGGTTCCACTTTTGCGAAATTCAAAGGGTGGGCAAGACTTTTGCAAAATTTTGATTTTTGAATGCTATAAAATTTCCCCCCAAGTCCCAAAGCAAATGGACAATTGAACTTGGGGAGCCAGAAATAGACTTGACAACTTTCAACCGCTTACCTTTCTCCACGATGCCTGATACAAAGCTTCAGTGGTTACAGTTTAGGATTACTTCCCAGATATTATCAACTAATAGATTTCTTAAAATAATAAAAGTAAGATCTGATGACCAGTGTAATCGACGCAGAAATAATAATGAGAACATCTCACATATATTCTGGGACTGCGAATGCATACAACAATTCCTAGGTGAGCTTAACCCTTTACCCAACAAACCGGCCAAATAAAGCTTCAACAGCCTAAAATATCTTCGGTCTGTCTCAATAGAACCATACAAATATGGATATCATTGGAACCGGCTCCTTGACCACATTGTGATAGTTACAGTTATGCCCTGTGCCAATGCATTCTCTTATATATGCGAGTCGACCATAGGTCGCCTCGCATATATAAGAGAATGCATTGGCCTAAAAAAAATCTTTTTTTAACGCTTTTTACCATTTTTTCTTACATTCTTTAACAATTTTATAATTTTTAATGTGTTAAGCCAATGCATTCTCTTATATATGCGAGGCGACCTATGGTCGACTCGCATATATAAGAGAATGCATTGGCACAGGGCCGTTCTGTTGGGTAAAGGGTTAACGCTTGGTCAACCAAAAATAATCTTAATCTTAAAACTTCGAAACGAATAATTATTCTAGTTTCTCCAACAGAAGGAAATTATACCACCAATTTGTTTTGGCTGCTTGTCAAACAATACCTATATCAAACTAAATTCAACCCAGACATGCTGTCCGTCAATGCTTTTATAGCAACCCTCCAATACAGGTATCGATGTGACAAATTCAATGCTCGTTGTAGTATGAAGATTGCAGAATTTGAGAAAAAACTGGTTCCTAATGGAAAGTGCTATAAATAAAAAAAGGCATAGATTTCTTGATATATACTCATCAGAATCGCGCATTTCCCTTTAAGAATTATGTTTCCGTCTGCCTCTTACTCTTTTCAATTATAGTAATTATAGTCAGCCTTCAGTTGAGTGTCGTGTTAAAACGAAAAAAAAAATGAAAATGACATGTAAAACTTCAAATCATTCTCTGTTGTATATCATGATTTCAATTACAATATAAAAGATTGCCTGATCGCCTGTTTAGAGCCTGATCAAATGTTCCATTTGTCACTGTTTTATAAACGCTCAACAATATCAGCCATTAATTTCCATTCCTGACAGCCTCTTCGGAATTCTTCACCGCTGTACTGATATTCCGCACTGTACTATTATTAAAATGTTTCTGAATTTTCCACCAAATACTTATATTCTGCCCTGTACTTATATTCCACCTCGGTACTTTTATTTTGCACACAGGAGTACTGCTGTTGTTGAGCGCACTAAACAGTGCGTGGTAACGGTCTACTAGTCAATCTGATGAATTTATTATGTCACTTGATCAATCGATAATTAGATGTTTGAATGACAGCATGTCTGTTTCAACTTTATGTGTCTTTTTCATCGGAAATAATCTCAAAGTTTCATGCTCGTTTAACTTCTACGTTCTACTTATGGCTGGTGGTTCCCCTGTGAAATGATGGATTAAATTATAAGAAATAACTCTTGTCTTGATTAAGGTTATAATTTATAATGGAAAAGTTTGAAGACAAATTTACTATAACACCCTATGCATGTTATAGAATTTGTCATCAAACTTTTCGGTTATAGCTGCATAACAAAAGAAGAGTTATCTCTTAAACAGTATTGGCTTTACCTCTCCTACGCTTTTGCAGGTCTCACATTGTTCACACATCAAATTTTCTTATTGTAATTCCATCTCGTAAATTATCAGTTAGTTTTTTTCCTATTTGTGCAGTCTTTTACTGCTTTGTTTTGATTTTTTAAATATGTTAGTTTTTTATTTCTATTAATTTAAATTGCATTTCAGTCTTGGTTTTCTCAATGATACCATATTTTGGTTTTTCATTTGGAGAAAAAAAAAGACCAAAAAAATCATAAATGAAAGCCAAAATAATTTACTTACCAGGGTTTGACTAATACACATGTCTTATGATGTCATACTTACTATCGAGACAATTCTGTCCAGAGTATCGTCCTGCGCAAATACATTGGTAGAAATTAATGAAATCCACGCAAGTTCCTCCATTATAACACGTCACACCAGCGCAATCATCAATATCTACAGTCAAATAGAAACAATCAAACACTGAGTATAAAGTGGCTTCTGTGATTAACTAAATGGATTCTTCCATTCAGTTATAAAAGTGTACAATGGAATAGCCTATTATTTATCCAGGGGGAGGGGGGCTATTCAGGAAATATAAGCAAATGACAGATAATATAAGTGCAGAATACAAGTGTTGAACTTATTATATGAACATTAATTCCTGAGGAAACAACTCGTCAATGACTATTCAGCAAAAAAGAAAGGGTTAATTATTATCCCTTTCATGATGGCAGTTGCGCTGGTGCAGCATTAAATATCCTGTGTCAGTGCATTCTCTTATATATGCGAGTCTACAATATGGAGCCTTGTATATGTAAGAGATGCACTGGCTTACCTTACCTTACCTTGACCTTATATGTGCGAGCTATGGGAGACTCGCATAAAGCGAATTCACTGACACAGGACCTTTTATGCAAAACTTGGCCAGAATCTTCTCAAGCCAGGGTTACCACTGCTGTTTGCCAAATGCAATAATAATTCACTTTTGGCAAAAAAAAATTTCATTTGGCAAGTCATTTTTTAATTATTCAAAAAAGTTGAAAAATATTGGTCAAACAATACCAATCGCTCCAGGAAACTGGTGCAATAATTTAATAGGGGTGTTTTATAAGGTTAGGAAATGTTAACACCTCTATTAAGATGCAGTTAATCTGACAGCATTAGCATTGACAGGTTGAGGGATTACTAGTATGTATGGTGGGGGTGTTTACATAGCAAATCATCTTTGTATCGGTGTGCCCTTCTGATAAAGTAATTTTATAGTTCGGTGAATGGTTTATTTTTCTATGATAAACCACAATAGAGAGGCGAGAATTATTAATAATTAACAGCTTTCCTATCGATATCAAAGTCATTCAAACAGCGATTGTCGAAATATAAGACTCAATGTTGCATAAATTGATAGCATTTGGAAATTTCTAAAAGAATTTGGCAAAAATTATTTTCATTTGGCAAAAGTAAATTTCGGGCCAGTGCAGACACTTTCTCCAACTGAAAATAAGACAACACAGGTAAACTTACTGATTTCACAGTGTGTTCCAGTCCAGCCCGCTACACACCCGCATGTATAACCATTTATGTTGTCGAAACAGGTACCGCCATTTTGACAAGGGCTTGATGAGCATTCGTTAATATCTGTAAAAAAATATTTTGAGCTTCATTTGAAGAAAATCTGATATACCCCTAATTTCAATGCCAACTGCGCTCAAATTCTAAGTCGAAAAATGGCCGTAACTCATGTAAAAATAATTAGACAGAACCTACATTTCGAACTTGGCCTGTAGTTTTAGCTGGGAAATACACATACCAGCTTTGGTTCAGATCAAATAATCAAAACTGGAGTCATCGGTCGGAAACCGAAATGTTATGAAATTGGTCAAATTCTAAGTTGAAAAAGGGCCGTAACTCATGTAAAAATAACTGGACGGAACCCATATTCGAACTTGGCCTGTATCTTTAGCTGGGAAATACACATGCCAGCTTTGGTTCAGATCAAATAATCAAAACTGGAGTTATCGATCGGAAACCAAAAGTGTTAACGGACGGACGGATGGACAGTACGATGGACGGACGGACAGACTGATAACATAATACGACCTTTTTTCAAAAAGGGCGTATAAAAAGAACGATTAAGAACCGTACCTGCATGCCATGATTCAGGATACATGATTCTTAACGAAATATATTTATTAAGTTTTTAATTGGCATATCATGGTGCGCAAATTCAAAGTGCGCCAATTTAAAAATATAGCATTCTGGTTCCCCGAATTCCCCGAATAATCTACTCGGTTTTGCTTTCTTAAATCCACGCCCGGTCAATGTTAAGAAGAACTGTACTTCTGGTTTTGATGGGAGTCTTGTTACAAGTAGAATCTCTGTCTATTATTCATTCAATTAGGTAATCAGATCGAGTACTAATCTCTTCTTCTATTCAAGTAACACATTCTCATCTTTCATTTGCTTTTATATAAATCAAGTCATATTTCATTGAGCGTTATACATGATGACATCACTGCACGGTCCTCAAGTGAGGCTCAATTCAGTTCATATGCATGTTTTATTTTGTCTAACATGCACATTTTATTTTAACCCTTTGAACACTGGCTTTCCATAATGATCGACACCCATGACCCTGGGCTCCCAGGCGTTTTATACCCTGTTTTAGATACACTATAGATATTGCTGTTGATTATGTTCTAAAGGCAGAATGTATTCAAAACTTCACACGGTCGTTCACGGTAAGCCATTTGTAATTTTAAGATGGGTAGGTACTGCCAAGTCATAACCGCTTAGTAATGGACTCCGAGGAGTATTCAATCAATTTATTGACATCGTACTAAGTAATTCGCTAAGATGATGTGCTAACAGTTTCGTGTAAACATTTAATTCCAATTATATACAACCTATGGTATTTAGATCCTATAAACAAACATGATGTGATTGCATGGAATGAAATAAGCAGACTCAGCCCGCGATGGGATAATTTATAATCCCTCCTCACGTTTGGTTTTACCCCGCTCTTCTATAATTATATAGGCCTACCTTACCTATAATATTGGTGAATTAATATGTACATTTTGTCATCTAATTGCTATGCGCATGCGAGAATATATCAACACCACACACCGAGTGACCATTTCCAAACTAGTCCACAAAGCTAGAAGATGTGAGAATAATTTAAACTCTTTACCCAACAGAAGGGCCCTGTGCCAATGCATTCTCTTATATATGCGAGTCGACCATAGGTTGCCTCACATATATAAGAGAATGCATTGGCTTAACACATTAAAAATTATAAAATTGTTAAAGAATGTAAGGCCAATGCCAATGCATTCTCTTATATATGCGAGGCGACCTATGGTCGACTCGCATATATAAGAGAATGCATTGGCACAGGGCATAACTGTAACTATCACAATGTGGTCAAGGAGCCGGTTCCAATGATATCCATATTTGTATGGTTTTATTGAGACAGACCCAATATATTTTAGGCTGTTGAAGCTTTATTTGGCCGGTTTTGGCCGGTTTGTTGGGTAAAGGGTTAAACTCATGGTGGGGAATCAAGTGGTTTCGAGGTTGGTTTCAATGTAAAGCAAATAATATATAATAGTACAGTAATGCCGCAAGTAATCGACTCTTTAACAACAGCATAATTATGGGTAACTTTTCAGGATTGGAGAGAGCTTTCCGATAAATGGCAACAAGCCATATTTCCGACTAAATCCTGAAAAGTTACCCATAATTCTGCAGTAGTTAAAGAGTCAATTACTTAGAGCATTACTGTAACTGACACCATTTTGCTAATTGACATTTATTGCTGACACTTGAACAACAAATATTTTGTTCTTATGAAACAGGAGCTTACTTGTTTCACAATTGGTGCCAGTGAATCCAGGTGGACATGTACATGTATAGCTGTTAAGATCGTCACTACAAGCACCGCCATTCAAACATGGATTTGGATTGCAGTTGTTAATATCTGAAAATAATGAAATGTTCATTACAGACAAGCATCAGTTTAACCCTTTACCCAACAGAACGGCCCTGCGCCAATGCATTCTCTTATATATGCGAGTCGACCATAGGTCGCCTCGCATATATAAGAGAATGCATTGGCTTAACACATTAAAAATTATAAAATTGTTAAAGAATGTAAGAAAAAATGGTAAAAAGTGTTAAAAAAAGATTTTTTTAGACCAATGCATTCTCTTATATATGCGAGGCGACCTATGGTCGACTCGCATATATAAGAGAATGCATTGGCACAGGGCATAACTGTAACTATCACAATGTGGTCAAGGAGCCGGTTCCAATGATATCCATATGTGTATGGTTCTATTGAGACAGACCGAAGATGTTTTAGGCTATTGAAGCTTTATTTGGCCGGTTTTGGCCGGTTTGTTGGGTAAAGGGTTAAACTATCAGTGTGCCATCAATATCGAAATGGCATAATAATGATATTGTCCAGTTATTCAGTGTAAGATGTTGGTATGAAAAGGCCCAACAGGAACTTTAGAAAGAAAAAAAATTCAGTCGTAACAGCATTTAATTATGTACAACACATTTTAGTTCCAAATTGGAGACGATAATAATGCAAACTAGCCCAAAACTACAGTTCAGGTATATTGCGAAAACTAGGGGTTAAACAACAGATTGTAGTTATGAAACCACAGGTGAGTGATGAGAGAATCGCTGCATATTAACCCTTTCTATACTAAATACTCATTGATGAGTAGTTATCCCTCAGGAAATGTTCAGATAACTATTTTTTCCTGGACACCCCTCCAGATGAACAATTCCAGTGTATACTATTATAACTGAGTGGAAGAATCCATTTAGAAGAATCCCTTGCATATACAAGAGAATGCATTGGCACAGGATATTTAATGCTGCACCAGCACAGCTCCTGTCATGAAAGAGTTAACTGTAGTATTCTATTCCTCCCCCTAAATTAAGTGGTATACCCTATTTCAGGGGGAGGGGGTGACACCCTCATGTGGGTGAGAATTATCTACATATTTATCTACAATGGCTTCAGTGAGGCCATCTTAATACTTACTGCTCTGACAGATTGACCCGGTCCATCCCACGAGACACAGACAAAAGTATATGTTGACCTGGTCTACACATGTTCCTCCGTTTAAACAAGGATCTGGATCACAATCATCAATATCTGCAAAATACAAAATAAATCTATATAAAAATTATAAAAGTATACATTGGAAAGTTCTATCATTCATTTGAAGGGATGTTCAGGTAATATAATTGGCAGACGACAAGCCGGAAACATATAATACAAGTGCAAAAGCAGTCATATTCATTGGTGGGAAATGTTCAGATAAAATTAAGTTAAACAAAACGACCTTGAATATTTCCTAAAGGAAATACACGTAGGGTTAAGAGTATAAGAAATTGATTTTCACCCTTTCAGGACGGGAGCTGTGCTGGTGCAGCATTAAATATCATGTGTCAGTGTATTATCTTATAAAATCGAGGCTCCCATAGGGCCTTGCACATATAAGAGAATGTACTGGCTATAAGTAAGGTAAATATTGTTAGTCCAATGTATTCTCTTATATAAGCAAGACTCCCTATGGGAGACTCACATATATAAGAGAATGCTTTGTCACAGGGTTTTCATAAAATTTCAGGAAGCTCCAATCATGGAAGGGTTACTAAATTAATTCTTCATTGTCAACGCATTCAAATTTCAAAAAAAATTTAAAAGTGGGAATGTAATCTGAATTTAATAGAAATTGTTACTGATGCAATTTTGGCGTTATTCGACGCGGGGTACGGTACACTGAAGATTAACAGATCCAAAATCTCTACGAAAAACCAATGTGGGGAAACTTTTTAGAGCTCCTCAAAGTCAGACGTTTCTACTAAAAAAGATATTTTTGGGATACAGGGTTGCATGGTAATAAATAAAAGGCATATAGAGAGCTCCCTGAAACTCCGAGCAGTAATTATAAATATTGAATGTTTCTATTACAGTTCTTTATCCTAAGTAAATGTTCTCTGAGAGTCAAATACTCTTTATAGTCTGGTCATTGGAAGTCAAAACGCAGGATCAACCTAGAACAAATTGGTAACAAGGTGGTTTGTTGCAAAAACATGCTCAAATGTCCACAGTACAACATATCCAAAATCTGCTTAAATCTGGTTTGGGATGCTTTTATAATTCAAGATGGTTTTCGCATGGTTCTGGATTCTGCATGTTGTCTTAAATATGAGCATAACATGAACATCTGTGGTGCATTTACGTTTGAATGTATATAAAATGAGAAGTGGAAATAATCGGCTGGGTGTAAACCTTACAATGGCAGAAAAAGCATGAATAAGCAACAGAGTTGATAAAGAAAAATAATAATTATATAGTTAATAATATAGTTTAGAGCCACATTTCAACAAAATTGTGTCCATGGGCTTATAAATAAATACAAATAGATAATGTCCCTATTTCCAAACTATATACATTTGTATTTTCTTTTACAGTTACATTTTAAATTTTAATGTTTAAAAACTCTTTCAAATAGATGATCAGATATTGGGCTGGGGCATATTGACCCAAAAAAATATTGTGATATTATGGTCACAACATCGCGATAAATGATATTATCGTGATATTATTTTGGTATATAACAATCGGTAAGTACAATATAAAATATATGAAAAATTTCATGAATAAAGTTCCATCTTTGCACAATACATCCCTACATTTTATTTCCAATTTACGCTGATTTACAGGCCATGCGATATCGAGTTTTAAAATGTGTATTGCACATTGATTGTACATCACAGTATAATGACCACTGCAACATCTGACAGTTTGCCAACAAAGAAAACACAACAACTTTCAACTCCTAATTTGGTCAGTACATAATATAAACTGTAAGCAGAGTTCAAAGCACTGTTTTGATGACAGTGTAAAAATTAGTGAACAGTGATAACTGATAAATAATACTGTTCAAACAATCACACATACTGATGTATGTGGTATTGTTGACATGTGTGAGATGTCAGGCGGATGAGCTGCATGTTTATAAACACCAGTCGGTTTCTTTGATCCTTTGATAGGGGAATGTGTAGTTCATATACCTACTTAGTATAGAGCACGCATCTATTACATGAACCAATGATTGAGAGTTAAGCATCCGCATATGAGTTGAAACAAAGAGATATTATCAAATAACACATCCCACGTGCATTTCGAGAGCTATATCTCTTCGACCATAGAGCTTAACACTACAAATTAAGCATCGCATTCAGTTTCAAATTGTCATTTGATTTATAAGTGGGGAATTTGTTGTTTGTGAGACAATTTATTAGTGGGAATTGGTAGTTGGTGGAATTGTGAGACTTCAATGTACATACACAAGCCCTGGGAATTAGCATCGGCAATCAGCAGTGCCAAGGTAAAAGCTGACGTGAAATAAATTTGAGTCGGAATTTTTTTAGCAAAGGGAAATATAAATATAGACATGTTCAATTAGTTTGTGAAACGGACATTTGATGAAGTGGTAGCGATGCCATGATCCATTTTACGCTTGTGGTTTGTATTAATTAATTCCAAAATTGGGCCATACGGCACATGTCCACAAAATCAATTTACTCGCGATTTGCACACAATGACACAATCAGCTAGTTGGGTCAATATAAAATCTAACATTTAACCATCTCTAAGCAACCAGTTACAGTTGACAGAGCAAACTGCACCAACTTGAAAGGAGGTCATTGTGTCAGTCGTGTGCAAGCGACATACCAATCATCTCACAATGTAGCCAACTTGACAAGGACATGCTCCGACGTTTTAAAACTTTTTTGATTGCATGTTTCCAGGAAGTTCGGGACTATTATACTTACTATAACTTCCCTGTTTGTTGGGAGCATATGATGGGTTTCAGCCTACAGGGAGAATATTACAACTTGGATGGTATTACGATATTTTTATTTCAGACGATATTATTGACGATATCAAATTTAAAACCAGCTATACCCGATATATCGTCACATCGGACAGTTTACAACCATAAAGCAAGCTGTTACAGTAGTCTAATCTGCTGTGCACAAATTCATGAACAATCCTTCTCCATTTTTCCCGATCTATCAGGTTGCGTATTCTGACTATATTCCTCAAGTGATAGTTACAAGACAGTCAGCAGATTTGCGTGATGTGCACATCTTCTGAAAATCCACAAACCATGAGGAATCCCAGATTCTTGATTGTGGTAGATGGAGAAACAGTGCTTTCATCAAACATCATACCATATTTTGTCAATTTACATAATTGATTGGGGGTCAATATATAGAGGATCTACAACTCGTCCCCAGTTTATAGCGGAATTTACAAAACGAGTCCAGTAAATTAGGTCTGGACCGAGCCTTTGGCGAGGTTCAGACCTAATTTACTGGAAGAGTTTTGTAAATTCCGCTATAAACTGCGGACGAGTTGCAGATTCTATTTATTACATGATCCAAAACTTATACAAAACATACTTAAATAAAAAAATGGGACGCGAAACTAACATCGGCTTCTGTAAGGCATGCGATGACGTTTCACGCAACTGTGCGTTGTTTGTCCGCGTAAAGAAATAGTCCCAGATAGATAAAGACTCTTTGGAGTATTTAATGACGTATATTTAATTACATAACTTTTCAAACTCTTCATTCATTATAGTTTGTTGGAAAAATATTGGAAGCCATAGACGTAGCGTACGGAATGTAAACAGAAGACAAACCGGAAGTCAACGGTCAACTGGCACTATTTCCTGTTATTAAACGAACGTTTAATATCACAATTTATAGAATGGGTTTATTGAATGGAATAAGTGTAGGATCATGAAATAAAAATCAATTCAGAATGAACAATATATATTCTGCCCCTTAAAGGAATTATATTGTCAAAACAAATATTTTTGTTCTCTTCATAATATTAATTGTACATATTTAAAATGTCCATTTCACCGGGATAATTCAAAATGCAGTAGATATTTTTATTTTTTTAATGACATAAACAAAAATGGCAAATGTTGCCAAAAGATTTTTACTCATGTAAGTCACATGACCGATCAGCTGACCAGCATGGCATATCACGCATAAAATAATTCTGCCAATCGCGCAATGAGTTGATAAGTTACATATGAAATATCGCCGATTAAATGACATATAAATAGTGATTAAATAAAAACTGTCTGAATGTGCTGATTATGAACTGGATTTGCTGGAATATTAGATTATCTAACGAATAATGATGAATAAAGTGTACTTTGAAATGATAAAAGTGGGAGTGAAATGAAAAAATTAATGCGGAAGTTGAATTTAGCGAAATAAAGCGAGAAACGAAATTGAGCAAGGAATAAAAGTTGGGTATTCTAGCTTCGTCTTCATTTTTTTATGTACAAGTGAGAGCTTTCCGATGAATGGCAACAAGCCATATTTGTGACTAAATCCTGAAAAATTACCCATAATTCTGCTGTGGTTAAGGAGTCAATTATTTAATGCATTACCGGTACTGTACAAATTTCAGAAGCTAATTTATGTGTTAGAGTAGTGCAATTAAAAACCAGTGGTGTGTGATTCAAAAACTGTTGGTTAACCCTTTACCCAACAAACCGGCCAAAACCGGCCAAATAAAGCTTCAACAGCCTAAAATATCTTCGGTCTGTCTCAATTACACCATACAAATATGGATATCATTGGAACCGGCTCCTTGACCACATTGTGATAGTTACAGTTATGCCCTGTGCCAATGCATTCTCTTATATATGCGAGTCGACCATAGGTCGCCTCGCATATATAAGAGAATGCATTGGCCTAACACTTTTTACCATTTTTTCTTACAATCTTTAACAATTTTATAATTTTTAATGTGTTAAGCCAATGCATTCTCTTATATATGCGAGGCGACCTATGGTCGACACGCATATATAAGAGAATGCATTGGCACAGGGCCCTTCTGTTGGGTAAAGGGTTAAAACATCATGTTGGCTTATATTCTTCATACTCTTCCTCTTCCATTTCCTCCCATGAAGCCTTTTATGTGGAATGTAGCAAGACTGCCAGTAAACCAAACATAACTAAAATCTCAATAGTGACAATATCACAACACATACCAATTAACAGAGGGTTCCATTTCAAGCTGTAGTTATATAGGCCAATGCTATAATATTTATACTATTAGAAGGAAGTAATAAATGGAAAGTGTTGTTACAAAAAAACTGCCAAAGAACACAAACCAGTAAATGTTAAGTTTACCACTCTAATAATCAATCAGACCTTCTTATTGTTGTTTGAATTTATGTATTAAATGATTTCAGAGTTTATGTTTGTTTTGAATCATTAAAAATCAAATGCTGAAATTACAGCTCTCAAATCTGAAATCTGGCTCCCAAAATTGCCATATAGGCTTGTAAACAGGCTCCTGAAGTCTTATAGCTAGGTCGGACCCTGATAAGGTTAAATATTACATCCATGAATTTTACGATGACAACACCGATATTTGAGGGGAACCCGGTGTAACAGGATATCTCCCCCCCTGGATATCTTTCCCCCCCCCCCACCCTGGATATCTTCCCCCCATGTACGACTAAAAAATAATTTCACTCATTTGATATCCTTTGGTCCTGAAATAGCCAGAAAAATGTTTTTTGAGATTAAAAAAAAAAAATTATTAATTTTTTTGTTTTAATATTTAAAAAAAAAAGTGACCATTTTTTTTTCTTCCACGCATTTGATTGTTTGTTCCTGCAATGGCCAGAAAAATGATTTTTTTTTTAATTGAATTTAAAAAAAAAATAATTCAAATGTCCAGGCTTGGATATTCCCCACCCCCCCCCCCCCCCCCCCCACCCAGCACCTACATGACCAAAAAAAATTATCTTATGGTTTTATCGCTTATTTTGCTTTATATAGTAATGAAACAGCGAGAAATTAGCTTCTTCCAAGAAAAAGTTGTTTGAGTGAGGGTTTGGGTGGGGTGGGGGGAAGATGTTGGTCAGGATATCTCCCTCCCCCCCCCCCTTTTGGTTTTATCGCTTATTTTGTTTTGGGAATTCAGCTGGGGAATTGCCTATAAATATTTGTAATTGACATCACTGGTCATACTTGTATTTACATTTATAGAGTTAGAGTATACATTAGATGCGTATATTAAGTTATGATTAAATGCAATATTTATTCATTTTTCTTCTAATACTCCACACTCAGTGTTCCTTGGAATTGCACGATAGCGAAGAGCATCTGAAATTGATAATGATGTTTTTATGCAGAGTGAACATGACTTGTGAGTTACATGGCCCACACTGACATGCAGTGTTATATGATGCCTTTTGATGTTTGCCGAATTAGGAGTGAGATCTTTGAAATTGACATTCTTCAAAGAAGTTGCTGCCGTTTGGATTTGTGAACATTAGCTCTTTCTGGGGCAGATTTTAATTGATCACTAGTTACAGCCACTAGTTACGCGAAAGAATGATAGGGCGAAGAAAAAAAAACAAAAAACTTATCAACAACATCGTTATAACAGGTAACTTATTGATTTCACAGTGTGTTCCAGTCCAGCCCGCTACACACCCACATGTATAACCATTTACGCTGTCGAAACAGGTACCGCCATTTTGACAAGGGCCTGATGCGCACTCGTTGATATCTGTAAATAATATTTTAATGTAATCAAAATAAGAATGATAGTGCGAAGAAAAAAAGAAAAAAACTTATCAACAACATCGTTATAACAGGTAACTTATGTCATGTCTCATACTTATACTCTTTTGTTTTATATCTTCAGGTTAGCTGGAGTCTTATATATATGTATATAAATGGATATTGGTCAACTTAACATGGAAGCGGAGCGAACTGCAATTACATTGCGATGATCATCGGACCTCAGCAGATGTTCTAAAGTATAGCGTTTCGTCTGAAGGAAATAATCAGCGTTCAGAGCCTGTATGCAACCAGGAAAAACAATAGCGTTCAGCGACAGTGTCCTTCAGAAATAGACAACAGTGTTTGGTGATAGCGTTCTTCAAGACAGACTGCTCAGCATAAATAGACATTATGGCGACCTCAACTAACTACAAGATACCACCAGTGTTTTCAGCACAGAAACCATATTCTCGCTGGGTTGACGAAGTTAAAGCGTGGGAAACACTGACAGATTTGGACAAGAAAAAGAGAGCCGTAGCTATAGCGTTGTCGCTTCCTGAGGAAGGATCAGTGAGAGACAAAGTGTTTAGTGAAATGAGCATAGCCACTCTTAATGCAGATGATGGTGTGGAAAAACTGATAACATTCTTAGATGGACTTTTCAAAAAGGATGCCCTAAGTGAAGCTTACGAAGCATATACTGAATTTGATCGTTTCAGACGAAGCAAAGTAGCGACAATGGGAGAATATGTAATTGAATTTGAGAAGCTGTACAACAGGACGAAAAAGTTTAAAATGGAACTTCCCCAAGCAGTTGTTGCATTCAAGCTGTTAGAATGTTCAGAACTCGAAATGAAAGACAGACAGTTAGTGCTGACGGGAGTGGACTACTCTGCTGAAAATACATTGAAGTCATCAATACAGCAGCGTACAGCCCTTGGCAAAATGGAATATGTGAACGCAATCATGCAGTTGTAGATGATGGTGTGGCTAAGATTCTAGAAGATCAACCGAACTTAGACTTAGAAGTTGCATTGGTATGGGCGGTGAATGCGAAGAACAGTTTGTCCATGGTGTATGGTTGGAGCCCTTACCAATTAGTGTTTGGCGCTAATCCTAACTTGCCTAGTGTGTTGACAGATATGCCTCCAGCACTAGAGAATACGACTATCAGTGAAACATTTGCCAAACATCTAAATGCACTACAGTCGGGTCGGCGTGGATTTATACAAGCTGAATCGTCTGACAGAATCAGAAGAGCATTACGTCATAAGATTAGACCATCAGGCGAGTGTTTTCAACAAGGTGACAAAGTGTATTATAAGAGAGATGACGACAAGAGATGGAAAGGACCTGGAGCTGTGATCGGGCAAGACGGAAAAGTGGTGTTTGTGCGACACGGGAGTATATATGTGAGAGTTCACCCATGTAGACTGATCAGGTGTGGCCCAGAAAAAGAAGTGTCTTCTGATGAACGAAAAAGACAGTTTGATGAAATTAAAGATTCTAGTGCTGTACAAATCGATGATGGAGAGTTTACAGACGAAGATCAGGAGATTAGTGGAAACAAAGTTAATAGAAGATCAGATGATGACATTCAGCATGGAGATAGGAGGAATGCAGCAAATGTGCAGCTAGATAATGTTGGAGAACCAAGTGGCAGTCAACCAGAAATGCATGTAGGAGATACCAGGACAAAGGATCCCAGTGTAAAAGATATTCCAAGAGTCGGAGAAATTATAGCATACATATTAAGAGGAAGTAATGAATGGATGAAGGCCAAAGTATTAAGTAAAGGAGGAAAAGCAACTGGAAAAAATTGGGCTTACATGAATATACAGGAAGAAGATAAAGATGTAATGGCTGGAATAGATTTCATGAAAGATGTCGATGAGTGGAAAAAGGTGGATGTGATAGATGAAGTGAATGCTGTTTTTATTCCGGTGTCAAGGCACGATGAAGAAAATGTAAGAAATGCTAAACAGTTAGAGCTTGATAACTGGAAATCATTCCATGTGTATGAAGAAGTTCCTTACAAAGATCAGAAGGTAATGTCAACAAGATGGGTGATCACAGAGAAAGAAAATGGTGGTAAGCGGGTAGTCAAAGCACGGTTAGTGGCCAGAGGCTTCAAGGAGGAAACCGATGTCCAGAGTGATTCTCCCACAGCACACAAAGAAAGCATTCGATTGTTTCTGGCATTAGCTTCTACATGTCAGTTTACTGTTCATTCTATAGACGTGAAGGCAGCGTTTCTGCAGGGAGACGAAATTGATAGAGATATTTATGTTGAACCTCCAAAGGAATGTATTTCAAAGGAATCTGTCATATGGAAATTATAAAAGTGTGTATATGGCCTTGTGGATGCTTCCAGGAATTGGTTCTTAAGCATGAAAAAAGAATTGGATAGACTCTCATGTGTGCAGTCCAAACTCGATCCAGCATTGTTTCTCTGGCAGGGAGAAGGTATGTTTTTAATGCATGTTGATGACATTCTTTGGACTGGCAGTGATTTATTCAAAACGAAAGTGATTGATTGCATTACCAAAAGATTCAGATGTGGGAAGGAAATGGACAGTTGTTTTCGGTACATTGGTTTAGACATTGATCAAGATAGTGAGGCAGTGTATCTTCAGCAGCACATGTATACAGAGGAATTGAAACAAGTGCAACATGCAGTGAATACTAAAGGGAATGAGAGAGGTGTGTATATGGAGATTGTTGGACAGATGCACTGGCTAGCATCACAAAGTCGACCAGATTTGTCTTTTGATGTGCTGGACTTACTACTTCAAGTGAAATTAGTGACTCAAAATTTTCGGCAGAAAATCAACAAAGTTGTAAGGAAAGCCAGAAACAATGTGTACAAGTTTGTATTTCCACAACTTGGTAATTTGGACAAACTGGAGTTGGTTCTTTACACAGATGCTTCGTATGCAAACTTGTCTGACAGGATTTCCAGTGCAGGAGGATATATCATATTTCTGAAAGGCGGTAATGGGAGATGTTGTCCTATCTCTTGGGCAGCCAAGAAGATAAGAAGGGTGGTCAAGAGTACGCTAGCCGCGGAAGCACTTTCTCTCGTGGATGGACTTGATGCTTGTTATTTTGTGAGAAGCATTCTGCAAGAAATGATTAATAAGAAAGGAGCTTCAGACACACATGTTCCAATAACGTGTCTGGTTGACAATAAATCTCTGTGTCAGAATGTGCATTCCACAAAACTCATATCTGAAAAACGTCTTCGACTGGATTTGGCTAGTATCAAAGAAAGTGTAAACAAGGAAGATGTTTCAGTGAAATGGATAAAAACTGGAAAACAAATAGCTGATTGCTTAACGAAAGGAGGAGCAGACTTCCATCCACTTATCGAGATGATACACAACGGGAAAGAAGAGACTTTCTAAAACTTTTCTTAAAGATTGAACAGGATGGTGTTGTGATGGACCCTAAGTTCTTGGACTTTAAAATCACTTTATGATTGTTTCATTCATTTACAAAGACATGGGAGTGTGTCATGTCTCATACTTATACTCTTTTGTTTTATATCTTCAGTCTTATATATATGTATATAAATGGATATTGGTCAACTTAACAACTTACTGATTTCACAGTGTGTTCCAGTCCAGCCCGCTACACACCCGCATGTATAACCATTTACGCTGTCGAAACAGGTACCGCCATTTTGACAAGGGCCTGATGCGCACTCGTTGATATCTGTAAATAATATTTTAATGTAATCAAAGAAAATTTTTTGCTGAATTAGGAGAGAGATCTTTGAAATTGACATTCTTCAAAGAAGTTGCTGCCGTTTGGATTTGTGAACATTAGCTCTTTGTGGGGCAGATTTTAATTGATCACTAGTTACAGCCACTAGTTACGCGAAAGAATGATAGGGCGAAGAAGAAAAACAAAAACAACTTATCAACAACAACGTTATAACATGTAACTTACTGATTTCACAGTGTGTTCCAGCCCAGCCCGCTAGACACCCGCATGTATAACCATTTACTCTGTCGAAACAGGTACCGCCATTTTGACAAGGGCCTGATGCGCACTCGTTGATATCTGTAAATAATATTTTAATGTAATCAAAGAAAAAAATTTGCTGAATTAGGAGTGAGATCTTTGAAATTGACATTCTTCAAAGAAGTTGCTGCCGT
Organism: Siphonodentalium dalli; assembly: GCA_032622095.1. NCBI lineage: Eukaryota > Metazoa > Mollusca > Scaphopoda > Gadilida > Siphonodentaliidae > Siphonodentalium > Siphonodentalium dalli. The sequence continues at coordinate 226,800,719 of CP136061.1, forward strand.
TTGGATTTGTGAACATTAGCTCTTTGTGGGGCAGATTTTAATTGATCACTAGTTACAGCCACTAGTTACGCGAAAGAATGATAGTGCGAAGAAAGAAAAAAAAAAAACTTATCAACAACATCGTTATAATAGGTAACTTACTGATTTCACAGTGTGTTCCAGCCCAGCCCGCTACACACCCGCATGTATAACCATTTACGCTGTCGAAACAGGTACCGCCATTTTGACAAGGGCCTGATGCGCACTCGTTGATATCTGTAAATAATATTTTAATGTAATCAAAGTTTAAAAATACAAAGATTTTCAAGATTTTGAAAAGGGTGACATATATAAAATAAGAAAACTGTAATATATTAGCTAGTCATAGGAAACAATGCGTTCTAAGAGTGATTAATTATGTTACATTCATGAATTTTATGGTGATGACACCGATATTTTAGGGGAACCCGGTACACAGTTAATTAGGAAGCCACAACCCGAAAAATAAAATATAAGTATTTTCCATAATTTTTGGGAATTGCCTGTAAATATTTGTAATTGACATCACTGGTCATACTTGTATTTACATTTTTGAGTTAGAGTATACATTAGATGCGTATATTAAGTTATGATTAAATGCAATATTTATTCATTTTTCTTCTAATACTCCACACTCAGTGTTCCTTGAATTTGCACGAAAGCGAAGAGTATCTGACAAGGGATTGATGCGCATTCGTTGATATCTGTAAATAATATTTTAAAACAAAAGTGCATTAATATGCAAGCTTAAGTTTAACATAAATAACAATACAGAGAATAATGTACCATTATCAGTCCCACTTTAAATAACATTTTTATAAATGAAATAGTCCGGTGGCTTCACTTTAAATAAAATCCGATGACTTCTTTTAGTTAGAGCATGTGACCATCATTCGTCAGTAGTAATGCCCTGAATGTAAATACGAATAGCAAAATAATGACAAAATCGTATTTGCTCGCTGGGTCAAGGGATTAATAGGTTGTTAAATTTCTGGACGTTATTTCAGCTACAGTAATGCTCTAAATAACCGAGAGCTTTCCGAAGAATGGCAACAAGCCATATTTCTGACTAAATCCTGAAAATCTACCCATAATTCTGCTGTGGTTAAGGAGTCGATTATTTAGAGCATTACTGTATTTCACTGTAAAGCAAATAATAAATAATTGTAACTGACACCATTTTGCTAATTTACATTTATTACTGACATTTGAACCACAAATAGCTTACTTGTTTCACAATTGGTGCCAGTGAATCCAGGTGGACATGTACATGTATAGCTGTTAAGATCATCATTACAAACACCGCCATTCAAACATGGATTTGGACTGCAGTTGTTAATATCTGAAAATAATGATATTTTCATTACAGAAGTGAGCCCAGTCAAGCATTCCTCTGGGGACCTCATTCTGCATGGCCTCATCTGCTATGGGAGACACAAGCCTCAGAATGAAGTTCCCAAATGGTGAATATTGTGATGTACACCCATTGGGAACCTCAATTATGCTGTTTATGCAATGTGTAATCTGCCAATTTTGGGTTATAGAGAAACTAAACTAAAAAAGAAATAGAATCTATGTGAAGAAATTTGATAAAGAAACTTTCCAGAGAATATGAGGACTAAGCAGAATGAGGTCCCCTAAGGGTGAATTTAGTGATGCTAGCCTGATATGCAGGAAGTGTCACTAAATTCAGCCTATGGGGACCTCATTCTGCAAATGACAGACACGTTATTTGAGCCCAGTGTGAATTACTGTTCAGAAGAAATATTATACAACATTGGAAAGGCTACTGGAACTGGATGATAATATATAGGTGTCGCCCGCATTTGAGTGAGACACGGGACTGTTCTGCCATATAAGGAAATTCCTATGTCGGGGACTATCTTGAGCAGAATGCAAAATGATCAGATGATAAATAAAATCACAACGATGTACACTTCAAAGCTAAGTAACAATGAAACAAATGTACAACATCATAAGACTATCAATTTGCCATCGATATCGAAATGGCATAATAATGATATTGTCCAGTTATTCAGTCTAAGATGTTGGCATAAAAAGTCCCAACAGGAAGTTTAGAAAACAAATTTCAGTCATAACAGCATTTAATTATGTACAACACTAGAGATGGGCGTTAACCGTGGAATCAGTTCGGTTTCGGTTGTCGGGAAAAACCGGAAATTACAACCGTGGTAAGTTGGGAAAACCCGTAGTTTCGGTTGTCACAACTTCCTGTAATCATGGCAGAGCACGACGAACAAACGAGTCTTGTGTGGAAATATTTTTCAAAGAAAGATAAGAAATCTAAGTGTGCCGCCTGTAATATATGCAGAAAGGAGTTCGCATGGTGAAATCGCGCGACGAATTAATTACGTTGCTTCCGTGTACACCTATTTTCGCCGTAGTAAACACAGCACAAGTCAGTTTATTTCTCATGTTCTTTTAATCATTAAGGCCGTACAAATACTCTGAAAGGTGAATTTGATAACGAGGATACGACATCAAAAGGTATCAATGATTGTTACCCGCATTCCCTATTAGTTTTTATCACTGTTTGGATGTTAAATCTTCAAATATATTTGTGCGCCGTTGATTAAAAATGTTATGCCGGAATCGGAGCCGGAATGAATTATACCGTTTGTCGATAAACGGTTGAGAAATAGCACTCATTCAGGTGACTTGTATTGGATGCATGTATAGTGTGTACAGTATTATGTTCCCTAAATATGGTAATAGGCATATAGCCAGATAATGAGAGATTCTAGTCATGTTTTATTTTCATTTTGTTGTTTATTTCAAATTTAATTTTTCAAATCATAACTATACACATATATCTAGTCACACACATTAGTTTTATGCCAATATAAATGATCATTATATTATTTCACACTTATGATCATATGATGCTGAATTGCAGTCATACACAATACACAGACTCACTTGCATTCTAGCACTGCCACTCGACATGGACATTAACAATATACATGTAATAGTAACAATATGATACATAATTTACAATTATAAAAGGACATGTACCTCACAAGTTATGGTGATAAAATTGGTGTGTTTTCTTTGTAATATGATGAAGCATAATTAGATTTTGTTCACATTAGTCATTTTTATTAATAAAAACTGAAACCGAGACTCAACTCTTTTTCCACAACCGAAACCGAGGCAAATTTTCACAACCGCCCATCTCTATACAACACATCTTAATACAAATTGAAGTCGATAATAATGCAAATTTGCCCAACACTACAGTTCACGCATATTGCAAAAGCTAGGGGTTAAACAACATGAGACCACTGGTGGGTGAAGAGAGAATCGTTGCACTTTAACCCTCTCTATACTATTAAAATACTCATTGATGAGTAGTTATCCCTCCGGAAATGTTCAGATAACAATTTTTGCTAAACACCCCTTCCGATGAATAATAGACGAGCTAAGATATTGGGATAGACAGATGCTGTGTTTACGTCGCAGAACACCCCGATAGCCTTTCTATAGCAGACTTTACGCCCAGACTTGGTGGCGGGATTGGTCAGGTCTTTCACTCGATGTTACCCAACAAATCAATCCTGATGCCATATATATCGGAAAGAGTGACATCTTATTGTCATAATGGTGTATAATAATCTAACATTCATGTTAGATTACACATAGAATATTCTGGTTTATTAGGACTGACATCAGTTTATTTACGTTTTAACTGAAAACCAAAGTGTTCTGTAAGTTACTCGGCTAAGATTGGCTTCTGTGTCGTCAATCGAGTACAGCAATCAGAATTGTGTGCACCCATATTCAAACATCATGTCCTGTTAATATATTCCATCACTATTATGTGTTTATTTCTATTGTAAGTGGTCCTATATTACTTATTAGTTAAACATTTCTTACACAGAACGTCTTGCGATATATATGCAAATTTTAATTTACAAATTAACAGGTATTCGTGATTGAATTAGTAAAATGAATATGCCAATGTCACTTGTGAGGTCAATTGAGTTCGCATACTTTTAAAGATAAGTAATCACTGCGATAATATTATTTTTTCACATTAAATTACCGCTTTCAATTAAAAATTGATGTGGTGTTCAAAACAAATATCATGTCTTCTATGGAATAATACGGTTTATTGTCGCAATTGTGATATTTTACTACATTTTTTAGGTTTTATGTGAGCTGGTGACTGGCACGTAAACGCTGTCATAGAAAGGTTATTGGGGCGTTCTGCCAACTTCTGGGATGTAAACACAGCATTTGTCTATCTTAATATCTTAGCTGGTTTACGTACCTGCAGACTGGGACTAACCATTCCAGTGTATACTATTATAACTGAGTAGGAGAATCCATTTAGTAGGCTCCCTATGGGAGACTTTTCATTAACAAGAAAATGCACAGGCACAGGATATTTAATGCTGCACCAGCAATGAAAATGTTAACTGGTAGTCCGTATTCCACCCCCTAAATTAAATTTTATGCCATATTCCAGGGGGAGGGGGGGTTACACCCTCATGTATGTGAAAATAATCTACAGATTTATCTACAATGGCTTCAGTGAGGCCATCTTTATACTTACTGCTCTGACAGATTGACCCGGTCCATCCCACGAGACACAGACAAAAGTATATGTTGACCTGGTCTACACATGTTCCTCCGTTTAAACAAGGATCTGGATCACAATCGTCAATATCTGCAAAATACAAAATAAATCTATATAAAAATTACAAAAGTATACATTGGAATGTTCTATCATTCATTGTTCAGGTAACAAAATAATACAATTGTTCAGGTAATATAAGCAGACAACCCAAGCCTTGAAATAGCGTGTCTGTCATTTGCAGAATGAGGTCCCCAGAGGGTGAATTTAGTGATGCTACCCCGCATAGCAGGCTAGCATCACCAAATTCACCCTCTGGGGACCTCATTCTGCTTACCCCTCAGTAGAATGATGTTCCCAGAGGGTGAATTTGGTGATGCTAGCCCGCTATGCGGGGTAGCATAACTAAATTCACCCTATGGGGACCTTATTCTGCAAATGACAGACACGCTATTTCAAGGCTTGCAGACAACAGACCAGAAACAAATAATACAAGTGCAGAAGCAGTCATATTCATTGGTGGGAAATGTTCAGATAAAATTAAGTTAACCCTTTACCCAACAGAAGGGCCCTGTGCCAATGCATTCTCTTATATATGCGAGTCGACCATAGGTCGCCTCGCATATATAAGAGAATGCATTGGCTTAATACATTAAAAATTATAAAATTGTTAAAGAATGTAAGAAAAAAAAAGTGTTAAAAAAGATTTTTTTTAGGCCAATGCATTCTCTTATATATGCGAGGCGACCTATGGTCGACTCGCATATATAAGAGAATGCATTGGCACAGGGCATAACTGTAACTATCACAATGTGGTCAAGGAGCCGGTTCCAATGATATCCATATGTGTATGGTTCTATTGAGACAGACCGAAGATATTTTAGGCTGTTGAAGCTTTATTTGGCCGGTTTTGGCCGGTTTGTTGGGTAAAGGGTTAAACAAATGACCTTGAATATTTCCTAAAGGAAATACACGTAGGGTTAAGAGAATAAGAAATTGATTTTAACCCTTTCAGGACGGGAGCTGTGCTGGTGCAGCATTAAATATCATGTGTCAGTGTATTATCTTATAAAATCGAGGCTCCCATAGGGCCTTGCACATATAAGAGAATGTACTGGCTATAAGTAAGGTAAATATTGTTAGTCCAATGTATTCTCTTATATAAGCAAGACTCCCTATGGGAGACTCACATATATAAGAGAATGCTTTGTCACAGGGTTTTCATAAAATTTCAGGAAGCTCCAATCATGGAAGGGTTACTAAATTAATTCTTCATTGTCAACGCATTCAAATTTCAAAATAAATTTAAAAGTGGGAATGTAATCTGAATTTAATAGAAATTGTTACTGATGCAATTTTGGCGTTATTCGACGCGGGGTACGGTACACTGAAGATTAACAGATCCAAAATCTCTACGAAAAACCAATGTGGGGAAATTTTTTAGAGCTCCTCAAAGTCAGACGTTTCTACTAAATAAGATATTTTTGGGATACAGGGTTGCATGGTAATAAATAAAAGGCATATAGAGAGCTCCCTGAAACTCTGAGCAGTAATTATAAATATTGAATGTTTCTATTACAGTTCTTTATCCTAAGTAAATGTTCTCTGAGAGTCAAATACTCTTTATAGTCTGGTCATTGGAAGTCAAAACGCAGGATCAACCTAGAACAAATTGGTAACAAGGTGGTTTGTTGCAAAAACATGCTCAAATGTCCACAGTACAACATATCCAAAATCTGCTTAAATCTGGTTTGGGATGCTTTTATAATTCAAGATGGTTTTCGCATGGTTCTGGATTCTGCATGTTGTCTTAAATATGAGCATAACATGAACATCTGTGGTGCATTTACGTTTGAATGTATATAAAATGAGAAGTGGAAATAATCGGCTGGGTGTAAACCTTACAATGGCAGAAAAAGCATGAATAAGCAACAGAGTTGATAAAGAAGAATAATAATTATATAGTTAATAATATAGTTTAGAGCCACATTTCAACAAAATTGTGTCCATGGGCTTATAAATAAATACAAATAGATAATGTCCCTATTTCCAAACTATATACATTTGCATTTTCGTTTACAGTTACATTTTAAATTTTAATGTTTAAAAACTCTTTCAAATAGATGATCAGATATTGGGCTGGGGCATATTGACCCAAAAAAATATTGTGATATTATGGTCACAACATCGCGATAAATGATATTATCGTGATATTATTTTGGTATATAACAATTGGTAAGTACAATATAAAATATATGAAAAATTTCATGAATAAAGTTCCATCTTTGCACAATACATCCCTACATTTTATTTCCAATTTACGCTGATTTACAGGCCATGCGATATCGAGTATTAAAATGTGTATTGCACATTGATTGTACATCACAGTATAATGACCACTCGTCTGCAACATCTGACAGTTTGCCAACGAAGAAAACACAACAACTTTCAACTCCTAATTTGGTCAGGCATAATATAAACTGTAAGCAGAGTTCAAAGCACTGTTTCGATGACAGTGTCAAAATTAGTGAACAGTGATAACTGATAAATAATACTGTTCAAACAATCACACATACTGATGCATGTGGTATTGTTGACATGTGTGAGATGTCAGGCGGATGAGCTGCATGTTTATAAACACCAGTCGGTTTCTTTGATCCTTTGATAGGGGAATGTGTAGTTCATATACCTACTTAGTATAGAGCACGCATCTATTACTGACATGAACCAATGATTGAGAGTTAAGCATCCGCATATGAGTTGAAACAAAGAGATATTATCAAATAACACGTCCCACGTGCATTTCGAGAGCTATATCTCTTCGACCATAGAGCTTAACACTACAAATTAAGCATCGCATTCAGTTTCAAATTGTCATTTGATTTATAAGTGGGGAATTTGTTGTTTGTGAGACAATTTATTAGTGGGAATTGGTAGTTGGTAGCATCGTGAGACTTCAATGTACATACACAAGCCCTGGGAATTAGCATCGGCAATCAGCAGTGCCAAGGTAAAAGTCGACGTGAAATAAATTTGAGTCTGAATTTTTTTAGCCAAGGGAAATATAAATATAGACATGTTCAATTAGTTTGTGAAACGGACGTTTGATGAAGTGGTAGCGATGCCATGATCCATTTTACGCTTGTGGTTTGTATTAATTAATTCCAAAATTGGGCCATACGGCACATGTCCACAAAATCAATTTACTCGCGATTTGCACACAATGACACAATCAGCTAGTTGGGTCAATATAAAATCTAACATTTAACCATCTCTAAGCAACCAGTTACAGTTGACAGAGCAAACTGCACCAACTTGAAAGGAGGTCATTGTGTCAGTCGCGTGCAAGCGACATACCAATCATCTCACAATGTAGCCAACTTGACAAGGACATGCTCCGACGTTTTAAAACTTTTTTGATTGCATGTTTCCAGGAAGTTCGGGACTATTATACTTACTATAACTTCCCTGTTTGTTGGGAGCATATGATGGGTTTCAGCCTACAGGGAGAATATTACAACTTGGATGGTATTACGATATTTTTATTTCAGACGATATTATTGACGATATCAAATTTAAAACCAGCTATACCCGATATATCGTCACATCGGACAGTTTACAACCATAAAGCAAGCTGTTACAGTAGTCTAATCTGCTGTGCACAAATTCATGAACAATCCTTCTCCATTTTTCCCGATCTATCAGGTTGCGTATTCTGACTATATTCCTCAAGTGATAGTTACAAGACAGTCAGCAGATTTGCGTGATGTGCACATCTTCTGAAAATCCACAAACCATGAGGAATCCCAGATTCTTGATTGTGGTAGATGGAGAAACAGTGCTTTCATCAAACATCATACCATATTTTGTCAATTTACATAATTGATTGGGGGTCAATATATAGAGGATCTACAACTCGTCCCCAGTTTATAGCGGAATTTACAAAACGAGTCCAGTAAATTAGGTCTGGACCGAGCCTTTGGCGAGGTTCAGACCTAATTTACTGGAAGAGTTTTGTAAATTCCGCTATAAACTGCGGACGAGTTGCAGATTCTATTTATTACATGATCCTAAACCTATACAAAACATACTTAAATAAAAAAATGGGACGCGAAACTAACATCGGCTTCTGTAAGGCATGCGATGACGTTTCACGCAACTGTGCGTTGTTTGTCCGCGTAAAGAAATAGTCCCAGATAGATAAAGACTCTTTGGAGTATTTAATGACGTATATTTATTTACATAACTTTTCAAACTCTTCATTCATTATAGTTTGTTGGAAAAATATTGGAAGCCATAGACGTAGCGTACGGAATGTAAACAGAAGACAAACCGGAAGTCAACGGTCAACTGGCACTATTTCCTGTTATTAAACGAACGTTTAATATCACAATTTATAGAATGGGTTTATTGAATGGAATAAGTGTAGGATCATGAAATAAAAATCAATTCAGAATGAACAATATATATTCTGCCCCTTAAAGGAATTATATTGTCAAAACAAATATTTTTGTTCTCTTCATAATATTAATTGTACATATTTAAAATGTCCATTTCACCGGGATAATTCAAAATGCAGTAGATATTTTTATTTTTTTAATGACATAAACAAAAATGGCAAATGTTGCCAAAAGATTTTTACTCATGTAAGTCACATGACCGATCAGCTGACCAGCATGGCATATCACGCTTAAAATAATTCTGCCAATCGCGCAATGAGTTGATAAGTTACATATGAAATATCGCCGATTAAATGACATATAAATAGTTATTAAATAAAAACTGTCTGAATGTGCTGATTATGAACTGGATTTGCTGGAATATTAGATTATCTAACGAATAATGATGAATAAAGTGTACTTTGAAATGATAAAAGTGGGAGTGAAATGAAAAAATTAATGCGGAAGTTGAATTTAGCGAAATAAAGCGAGAAACGAAATTGAGCAAGGAATAAAAGTTGGGTATTCTAGCTTCGTCTTCATTTTTTTATGTACAAGTGAGAGCTTTCCGATGAATGGCAACAAGCCATATTTGTGACTAAATCCTGAAAAATTACCCATAATTCTGCTGTGGTTAAGGAGTCAATTATTTAATGCATTACCGGTACTGTACAAATTTCAGAAGCTAATTTATGTGTTAGAGTAGTGCAATTAAAAACCAGTGGTGTGTGATTCAAAAACTGTTGGTTAACCCTTTACCCAACAAACCGGCCAAAACCGGCCAAATAAAGCTTCAACAGCCTAAAATAACTTCGGTCTGTCTCAATAACACCATACAAATATGGATATCATTGGAACCGGCTCCTTGACCACATTGTGATAGTTACAGTTATGCCCTGTGCCAATGCATTCTCTTATATATGCGAGTCGACCATAGGTCGCCTCGCATATATAAGAGAATGCATTGGCCTAAAAAAAATCTTTTTTTAACACTTTTTACCATTTTTTCTTACAATCTTTAACAATTTTATAATTTTTAATGTGTTAAGCCAATGCATTCTCTTATATATGCGAGGCGACCTATGGTCGACTCGCATATATAAGAGAATGCATTGGCACAGGGCTCTTCTGTTGGGTAAAGGGTTAAAACATCATGTTGGCTTATATTCTTCATACTCTTCCTCTTCCATTTCCTCCCATGAAGCCTTTTGTGTGGAATGTAGCAAGACTGCCAGTAAACCAAACATAACTAAAATCTCAATAGTGACAATATCACAACACATACCAATTAACAGAGGGTTCCATTTCAAGCTGTAGTTATATAGGCCAATGCTATAATATTTATACTATTAGAAGGAAGTAATAAATGGAAAGTGTTGTTACAAAAAAACTGCCAAAGAACACAAACCAGTAAATGTTAAGTTTACCACTCTAATAATCAATCAGACCTTCTTATTGTTGTTTGAATTTATGTATTAAATGATTTCAGAGTTTATGTTTGTTTTGAATCATTAAAAATCAAATGCTGAAATTACAGCTCTCAAATCTGAAATCTGGCTCCCAAAATTGCCATATAGGCTTGTAAACAGGCTCCTGAAGTCTTATAGCTAGGTCGGACCCTGATAAGGTTAAATATTACATCCATGAATTTTACGATGACAACACCGATATTTGAGGGGAACCCGGTGTAACAGGATATCTCCCCCCCCCCTGGATATCTTTCCCCCCCCCCCCACCCTGGATATCTTCCCCCCATGTACGACTAAAAAATTATTTCACTCATTTGATATCCTTTGGTCCTGAAATGGCCAGAAAAATGTTTTTTGAGATTTAAAAAAAAAAAAAAAAAAAATTTTGTTTTAATATTTAAAAAAAAAAGTGACAAATTTGTTTTTTCCACGCATTTGATTGTTTGTTCCTGAAATGGCCAGAAAAATGATTTTTTTTTTAATTGAATTTAAAAAAATAAAATTTCAAATGTCCAGGCTTGGATATTCCCCCCCCCCCCCCCCACCCAGCACCTACATGACCAAAAAAAATCATCTTATGGTTTTATTGCTTATTTTGCTTTATATAGTAATGAAACAGCGAGAAATTAGCTTCTTCCAAGAAAAAGTTGTTTGAGTGAGGGTTTGGGTGGGGTGGGGGGAAGATGTCCTGGTCAGGATATCTCTCCCCCCCCCCCCCCCCCACACACACACAGCAGCTACATGACAAAAAGATCATCTTTTGGTTTTATCGCTTATTTTGTTTTGGGAATTCAGCTGGGGAATTGCCTATAAATATTTGTAATTGACATCACTGGTCATACTTGTATTTACATTTATAGAGTTAGAGTATACATTAGATGCGTATATTAAGTTATGATTAAATGCAATATTTATTCATTTTTCTTCTAATACTCCACACTCAGTGTTCCTTGGAATTGCACGATAGCGAAGAGCATCTGAAATTGATAATGATGTTTTTATGCAGAGTGAACATGACTTGTGAGTTACATGGCCCACACCGACATGCAGTGTTATATGATGCCTTTTGATGTTTGCCGAATTAGGAGTGAGATCTTTGAAATTGACATTCTTCAAAGAAGTTGCTGCCGTTTGGATTTGTGAACATTAGCTCTTTCTGGGGCAGATTTTAATTGATCACTAGTTACAGCCACTAGTTACGCGAAAGAATGATAGGGCGAAGAAAAAAAACAAAAAACTTATCAACAACATCGTTATAACAGGTAACTTACTGATTTCACAGTGTGTTCCAGTCCAGCCCGCTACACACCCACATGTATAACCATTTACGCTGTCGAAACAGGTACCGCCATTTTGACAAGGGCCTGATGCGCACTCGTTGATATCTGTAAATAATATTTTAATGTAATCAAAATAAGAATGATAGTGCGAAGAAAAAAAGTAAAAAACTTATCAACAACATCGTTATAACAGGTAACTTATGTCATGTCTCATACTTATACTCTTTTGTTTTATATCTTCAGGATAGCTGGAGTCTTATATATATGTATATAAATGGATATTGGTCAACTTAACATGGAAGCGGAGCGAACTGCAATTACATTGCGATGATCATCGGACCTCAGCAGATGTTCTAAAGTATAGCGTTTCGTCTGAAGGAAATAATCAGCGTTCAGAGCATGTATGCAACCAGGAAAAACAATAGCGTTCAGCGACAGTGTCCTTCAGAAATAGACAACAGTGTTTGGAGATAGTGTTCTTCAAGACAGACTGCTCAGCATAAATAGACATTATGGCGACCTCAACTAACTACAAGATACCACCAGTGTTTTCAGCACAGAAACCATATTCTCGCTGGGTTGACGAAGTTAAAGCGTGGGAAACACTGACAGATTTGGACAAGAAAAAGAGAGCCGTAGCTATAGCGTTGTCGCTTCCTGAGGAAGGATCAGTGAGAGACAAAGTGTTTAGTGAAATGAGCATAGCCACTCTTAATGCAGATGATGGTGTGGAAAAACTGATAACATTCTTAGATGGACTTTTCAAAAAGGATGCCCTAAGTGAACCTTACGAAGCATATACTGAATTTGATCGTTTCAGACGAAGCAAAGTAGCGACAATGGGAGAATATGTAATTGAATTTGAGAAGCTGTACAACAGGACGAAAAAGTTTAAAATGGAACTTCCCCAACCAGTTGTTGCATTCAAGCTGTTAGAATGTTCAGAACTCGAAATGAAAGACAGACAGTTAGTGCTGACGGGAGTGGACTACTCTGCTGAAAATTCATTGAAGTCATCAATACAGCAGCGTACAGCCCTTGGCAAAATGGAATATGTGAACGCAATCATGCAGTTGTAGATGATTGTGTGGCTAAGATTCTAGAAGATCAACCGAACTTAGACTTAGAAGTTGCATTGGTATGGGCGGTGAATGCGAAGAACAGTTTGTCCATGGTGTATGGTTGGAGCCCTTACCAATTAGTGTTTGGCGCTAATCCTAACTTGCCTAGTGTGTTGACAGATATGCCTCCAGCACTAGAGAATACGACTATCAGTGAAACATTTGCCAAACATCTAAATGCACTACAGTCGGGTCGGCGTGGATTTATACAAGCTGAATCGTCTGACAGAATCAGAAGAGCATTACATCATAAGATTAGATCATCAGGCGAGTGTTTTCAACAAGGTGACAAAGTGTATTATAAGAGAGATGACGACAAGTGATAGAAAGGACCTGGAGCTGTGATTGGGCAAGACGGAAAAGTGGTGTTTGTGCGACACGGGAGTATATATGTGAGAGTTCACCCATGTAGACTGATCAGGTGTGGCCCAGAAAAAGAAGTGTCTTCTGATGAACGAAAAAGACAGTTTGATGAAATTAAAGATTCTAGTGCTGTACAAATCGATGATGGAGAGTTTACAGACGAAGATCAGGAGATTAGTGGAAACAAAGTTAATAGAAGATCAGATGATGACATTCAGCATGGAGATTGGAGGAATGCAGCAAATGTGCAGCTAGATAATGTTGGAGAACCAAGTGGCAGTCAACCAGAAATGCATGTAGGAGATACCAGGACAAAGGATCCCAGTGTAAAAGATATTCCAAGAGTCGGAGAAATTATAGCATACAGATTAAGAGGAAGTAATGAATGGATGAAGGCCAAAGTATTAAGTAAAGGAGGAAAAGCAACTGGAAAAAATTGGGCTTACATGAATATACAGGAAGAAGATAAAGATGTAATGGCTGGAATAGATTTCATGAAAGATGTCGATGAGTGGAAAAAGGTGGATGTGATAGATGAAGTGAATGCTGTTTTTATTCCGGTGTCAAGGCACGATAATGAAAATGTAAGAAATGCTAAACAGTTAGAGCTTGATAACTGGAAATCATTCCATGTGTATGAAGAAGTTCCTTACAAAGATCAGAAGGTAATGTCAACAAGATGGGTGATCACAGAGAAAGAAAATGGTGGTAAGCGGGTAGTCAAAGCACGGTTAGTGGCCAGAGGCTTCGAGGAGGAAACCGATGTCCAGAGTGATTCTCCCACAGCACATAAAGAAAGCATTCGATTGTTTCTGGCATTAGCTTCTACATGTCAGTTTACTGTTCATTCTATAGACGTGAAGGCAGCGTTGCTGCAGGGAGACGAAATTGATAGAGATATTTATGTTCAACCTCCAAAGGAATGTATTTCAAAGGAATCTGTCATATGGAAATTACAAAAGTGTGTATATGCCCTTGTGGATGCTTCCAGGAATTGGTTCTTGAATTAAAGCATGAAAAAAGAATTGGATAGACTCTCATGTGTGCAGTCCAAACTCGATCCAGCATTGTTTCTCTGGCAGGGAGAAGGTATGTTTTTAATGCATGTTGATGACATTCTTTGGACTGGCAGTGATTTATTCAAAACGAAAGTGATTGATAGCATTACCAAAAGATTCAGATGTGGGAAGGAAATGGACAGTTGTTTTCGGTACATTGGTTTAGACATTGAGCAAGATAGTGAGGCAGTGTATCTTCAGCAGCACATGTATACAGAGGAATTGAAACAAGTGCAACATGCAGTGAATACTAAAGGGAATGAGAGAGGTGTGTATATGGAGATTGTTGGACAGATGCACTGGCTAGCATAACAAAGTCGACCAGATTTGTCTTTTGATGTGCTGGATCTTACTACTTCAAGTGAAATTAGTGACTCAAAATTCCGGCAGAAAATCAACAAAGTCGTAAGGAAAGCCAGAAACAATGTGTACAAGTTTGTATTTCCACAACTTGGTAATTTGGACAAACTGGAGTTGGTTCTTTACACAGATGCTTCGTATGCAAACTTGTCTGACAGGATTTCCAGTGCAGGAGGATATATCATATTTCTGAAAGGCGGTAATGGGAGATGTTGTCCTATCTCTTGGGCAGCCAAGAAGATAAGAAGGGTGGTCAAGAGTACGCTAGCCGCGGAAGCACTTTCTCTCGTGGATGGACTTGATGCTTGTTATTTTGTGAGAAGCATTCTGCAAGAAATGATTAATAAGAAAGGAGCTTCAGACACACATGTTCCAGTAACGTGTCTGGTTGACAATAAATCTCTGTGTCAGAATGTGCATTCCACAAAACTCATATCTGAAAAACGTCTTCGACTGGATTTGGCTAGTATCAAAGAAAGTGTAAACAAGGAAGATGTTTCAGTGAAATGGATAAAAACTGGACAACAAATAGCTGATTGCTTAACGAAAGGAGGAGCTGACTTCCATCCACTTATCGAGATGATACACAACGGGAAAGAAGAGACTTTCTAAAACTTTTCTTAAAGATTGGACAGGATGGTGTGGTGATGGACCCTAAGTTCTTGGACTTTAAAATCACTTTATGATTGTTTCATTCATTTAGAAAGACATGGGAGTGTGTCATGTCTCATACTTATACTCGTTTGTTTTATATCTTCAGGTTAGCTGGAGTCTTATATATATGTATATAAATGGATATTGGTCAACTTAACAACTTACTGATTTCACAGTGTGTTCCAGTCCAGCCCGCTACACACCCGCATGTATAACCATTTACGCTGTCGAAACAGGTACCGCCATTTTGACAAGGGCCTGATGCGCACTCGTTGATATCTGTAAATAATATTTTAATGTAATCAAAGTTTAATAATACAAAGATTTTCAAGATATAAAATAAGAAAACTGTAATATATTAGCTAGTCACAGGAAACAATGCGTTCTAAGAGTGATTAATTATGTTACATTCATGAATTTTATGGTGATGACACCGATATTTTAGGGGAACCCGGTACACAGTTAATTAGGAAGCCACAACCCGAAAAATAAAATATAAGTATTTTCCATAATTTTTGGGAATTGCCTGTAAATATTTGTAATTGACATCGCTGGTCATACTTGTATTTACATTTATAGAGTTAGAGTATACATTAGATGCGTATATTAAGTTATGATTAAATGCAATATTTATTCATTTTTCTTCTAATACTCCACACTCAGTGTTCCTTGAAATTGTACGAAAGCGAAGAGTATCTGACAAGGGATTGATGCGCATTCGTTGATATCTGTAAATAATATTTTAAAACAAAAGTGCATTAATATGCAAGCTTAAGTTTAACATAAATAACAATACAGAGAATAATGTACCATTATCAGTCCCACTTTAAATAACATTTTTATAAATGAAATAGTCCGGTGGCTTCACTTTAAATAAAATCCGATGACTTCTTTTAGTTAGAGCATGTGACCATCATTCGTTAGTAGTAATGCCCTGAATTAGTGATGTTCCGATAATCGGAATTGGAATCGGCCATCGGCCGATAATAGCCCATCGGAAATTAATCGTACCTCGCAGTTGAACATCGGCTTTTACCGATTGTCAAAATAAATAAAAACGTTCTAGTATCTAAGCGCAATGTGCACGCTTTAATAAACATACGCAATACAACTGTAGTATTGAATGTAAAACGCAGTTGTAACAGCCTAAAAAGAAGCCATTGTCATCATCAAAGCAGTCTGATATGATGATATATTATAAGAA
This sequence comes from Siphonodentalium dalli, assembly GCA_032622095.1. Lineage (NCBI taxonomy): Eukaryota > Metazoa > Mollusca > Scaphopoda > Gadilida > Siphonodentaliidae > Siphonodentalium > Siphonodentalium dalli. Next base: position 226,817,285 of record CP136061.1, read on the forward strand.
TGGCAATACACATGCCCGACATCCCGTGTAATATGAAGTTATTGGTTCAATCGCGTTGACACGAAATAGATTCAAAGAAAGCTTTAATTAAAAAGCTGACCTGATTACAGTGAGGCTTCCTCTAGAGCACGTGTCATGACTCATGTGACGTCACATGCTATGTCAATAACTTGAAGCACACACTGAATGAATTAATACAGTTGTTATCAGAACTGTCTTCAATAACGATCAATGTTAGTAGGGGCATAATTAGCTTTTTCGTCTGTACAACGTATGCTATGAAATACGCTTAGCTCCACGTTGAACTTGCGAAACAAAAATTGAGCAGGCGGAACTATAAAAGCTTCCGAGTTGTTAAAAGATAAAAGGTGTGACCAATGGAAACTTGGGAAATCTCAGACAAATATGACAGCAATTATTATCCATCAATCAAAATTTAGTTAATAATCATCGCCATTCCATACATTGTTACAACTTACAAGTATTCAATCAAGACTTTTACTCCGCATGCAAGTGTTCCACACATGGTCATAACGTTACTCTGAGTCGGCACCTTTGATCTCTTTGTCAAAACAACTACCGGTATACATCAAAGGAAGCACACAATCGACGTCGGCAGAAATACTGTCACGACAGTGTGTATATATTTCTTTGATGTATTTGGCTTTGAAACTATGCGGGATATGGAGTGCATTGGGTGTATATAAGTCCATTATAGGAACAAACGCACAATATATATAAACATCGGAATCGGAATCGGAAATCGGCCGATTGTGCCTCCAGCTATCGGAAATCGGTCCGATAAGCTTTTTCATTATCGGAACATCACTACCCTGAATGTAAATACGAATAGCAAAATAATGACAAAATCGTATTTGCTCGCTGGGTCAAGGGATTAATAGGTTGTTAAATTTCTGGACGTTTTTCAGCTACAGTAATGCTCTAAATAACCGAGAGCTTTCCGAAGAATGGCAACAAGCCGTATTTCTGACTAAATCCTGAAAAGTTACCCATAATTCTGCTGTGGTTAAGGAGTCGATTATTTAGAGCATTACTGTATTTCACTGTAAAGCAAATAATAAATAATTGTAACTGACACCATTTTGCTAATTTACATTTATTACTGACATTTGAACCACAAATAGCTTACTTGTTTCACAATTGGTGCCAGTGAATCCAGGTGGACATGTACATGTATAGCTGTTAAGATCATCATTACAAACACCGCCATTCAAACATGGATTTGGACTGCAGTTGTTAATATCTGAAAATAATGAAATATTCATTACAGAAGTGAGCCCAGTCAAGCATTCCTCTGGGGACCTCATTCTGCATGGCCTCATCTGCTATGGGAGACACAAGCCTCAGAATGAAGTTCCCAAATGGTGAATATTGTGATGTACACCCATTGGGAAACTCAATTATGCTGTTTATGCAATGTGTAATCTGCCAATTTTGGGTTATAGAGAAACTAAACTAAAAAAGAAATAGAATCTATGTGAAGAAATTTGATAAAGAAACTTTCCAGAGAATATGAGGACTAAGCAGAATGAGGTCCCCTAAGGGTGAATTTAGTGATGCTAGCCTGATATGCAGGAAGTGTCACTAAATTCAGCCTATGGGGACCTCATTCTGCAAATGACAGACACGTTATTTGAGCCCAGTGTGAATTACTGTTCAGAAGAAATATTATACAACATTGGAAAGGCTACTGGAACTGGATGATAATATACAGGTGTCGCCCGCATTTGAGTGAGACACGGGACTGTTCTGCCATATAAGGAAATTCCTATGTCGGGGACTATCTTGAGCAGAATGCAAAATGATCAGATGATAAATAAAATCACAACGATGTGCACTTCAAATCTAAGTAACAATGAAACATATGTACAACATCATAAGACTATCAATTTGCCGTCGATATCGAAATGGCATAATAATGATATTGTCCAGTTATTCAGTCTAAGATGTTGGCATAAAAAGTCCCAACAGGAAGTTTAGAAAAAAATTTCAGTCATAACAGCATTTAATTATGTACAACACTAGAGATGGGTGGTTAACCGTGGAATCAGTTCGGTTTCGGTTGTCGGGAAAAACCGGAAATTACAACCGTGGTAAGTTGGGAAAACCCGTAGTTTCGGTTGTCACAACTTCCTGTAATCATGGCAGAGCACGACGAACAAACGAGTCCTGTGTGGAAATATTTTTCAAAGAAAGATAAGAAATCTAAGTGTGCCGCCTGTAATATATGCAGAAAGGAGTTCGCATGGTGAAATCGCGCGACGAATTAATTACGTTACTTCCGTGTAGACCTATTTTCGCCGTAGTAAACACAGCACAAGTCTGTTTATTTCTCATGTTCTTTTAATCATTAAGGCCGTACAAATACTCTGAAAGGTGAATTTGATAACGATACGACATCAAAAGGTATCAATGATTATTACCTGCATTCCCTATTAGTTTTTATCACTGTTTGGATGTTAAATCGTCAAATATATTTGTGCGCCGTTGATTAAAAATGTTATGCCGGAATCGGAGCCGGAATGAATTATACCGTTTGTCGGTAAACAGTTGAGAAATAGCACTCATTCAGGTGACTTGTATTGGATGCATGTATAGTGTGTACAGTATTATGTTCCGTAAATATGGTAATAGGCATATAGCCAGATAATGTGATTGAGAGATTCTAGTCATGTTTTATTTTCATTTTGTTGTTTATTTCAAATTTAATTTTTCAAATCATAACTATACACATATATCTAGTCACACACATTAGTTTTATGCCAATATAAATGAACATTATATTATTTCACACTTATGATCATATGATGCTGAATTGCAGTCATACACAATACACAGACTCACTTGCATTCTAGCACTGCCACTCGACATGGACATTAACAATATACATGTAATAGTAACTATATGATACATAATTTACAAATATAAAAGGACATGTACCTCACAAGTTATGGTGATACAATTGGTGTGTTGTCTTTGTAATATGATGAAGCATAATTAGATTTTGTTCACATTAGTCATTTTTATTAATAAAAACCGAAACCGAGACTCAACTCTTTTTCCACAACCGAAACCGAAACCGAGGCAAATTTTCACAACCGCCCATCTCTATACAACACATCTTAATACAAATTGAAGTCGATAATAATGCAAATTTGCCCAACACTACAGTTCACGCATATTGCAAAAGCTAGGGGTTAAACAACATGAGACCACTGGTGAGTGAAGAGAGAATCGTTGCACTTTAACCCTCTCTATACTATTAAAATACTCATTGATGAGTAGTTATCCCTCCGGAAATGTTCAGATAACAATTTTTGCTGAACACCCCTCCGGATGAATAATAGACCAGCTAAGATACTGGGATAGACAGATGCTGTGTTTACGTCGCAGAACACCCCGATAGCCTTTCTATAGCAGACTTTAAGCCCAGACTTGGTGGCGGGATTGGTCAGGTCTTTCACTCGATGTTACCCAACAAATCAATCCTGATGCCATATATATCGGAAAGAGTGACATCTTATTGTCATAATGGTGTATAATAATCTAACATTCATGTTAGATTACACATAGAATATTCTGGTTTATTAGGACTGACATCAGTTTATTTACGTTTTAACTGAAAACCAAAGTGTTCTGTAAGTTACTCGGCTAAGATTGGCTTCTGTGTGGTCAATCGAGTACAACAATCAGAATCGTGTGCACCCATATTCAAACATCATGTCCTGTTAATATATTCCTTCACTATTATGTGTTTATTTCTATTGTAAGTGGTCCTATATTACTTATTAGTTAAACATTTCTTACACAGAACGTCTTGCGATATATATGCAATTTTTAATTTACAAATTAACGGGTATTCGTGATTGAATTAGTAAAATGAATATGCCAATGTCACTTGTGAGGTCAATTGAGTTCGCATACTTTTAAAGATAAGTAATCACTGCGATAATATTATTTTTTCACATTAAATTACCGCTTTCAATTAAAAATTGATGTGGTGTTCAAAACAAATATCATGTCTTCTATGGAATAATACGGTTTATTGTCGCAATTGTGATATTTTACTACATTATTTTAGGTTTTATGTGAGCTGGTGACTGGCACGTAAACGCTGTCATAGAAAGGTTATTGGGGCGTTCTGCCAACTTCTGGGATGTAAACACAGCATTTGTCTATCTTAATATCTTAGCTGGTTTACGCACCTGCAGACTGGGACTAACCATTCCAGTGTATACTATTATAACTGAGTAGGAGAATCCATTTAGTAGGCTCCCTAAGAAAATGCACAGGCACAGGATATTTAATGCTGCACCAGCAATGAAAATGTTAACTGGTAGTCCGTATTCCACCCCCTAAATTAAATTTTATGCCATATTCCAGGGGGAGGGGGGGTTACACCCTCATGTATGTGAAAATAATCTACAGATTTATCTACAATGGCTTCAGTGAGGCCATCTTTATACTTACTGCTCTGACAGATTGACCCGGTCCATCCCACGAGACACAGACAAAAGTATATGTTGACCTGGTCTACACATGTTCCTCCGTTTAAACAAGGATCTGGATCACAATCGTCAATATCTGCAAAATACAAAATAAATCTATATCAAAATTACAAAAGTATACATTGGAATGTTCTATCATTCATTGTTCAGGTAACAAAATAATACAATTGTTCAGGTAATATAAGCAGACAACCCAAGCCTTGAAATAGCGTGTCTGTCATTTGCAGAATGAGGTCCCCAGAGGTTGAATTTAGTGATGCTACCCCGCATAGCGGGCTAGCATCACCAAATTCACCCTCTAGGGACCTCATTCTGCTTACACCTCAGCAGAATGAGATTCCCAGAGGGTGAATTTGGTGATGCTAGCCCGCTATGCGGGGTAGCATCACTAAATTCACCCTATGGGGACCTTATTCTGCAAATGACAGACACGCTATTTCAAGGCTTGCAGACAACAGACCAGAAACAAATAATACAAGTGCAGAAGCAGTCATATTCATTGGTGGGAAATGTTCAGATAAAATTAAGTTAACCCTTTACCCAACAAACCGGCCAAAATCGGCCAAATAAAGCTTCAACAGCCTAAAATATCTTCGGTCTGTCTCAATAGAACCATACAAATATGGATATCATTGGAACCGGCTCATTGACCACATTGTGATGGATACAGTTATGCCCTGTGCCAATGCATTCTCTTATATATGCGAGTCGACCATAGGTCGCCTCGCATATATAAGAGAATGCATTGGCCTAAAAAAATCTTTTTTTAACACTTTTTACCATTTTTTCTTACATTCTTTAACAATTTTATAATTTTTAATGTGTTAAGCCAATGCATTCTCTTATATATGCGAGGCGACCTATGGTCGACTCGCATATATAAGAGAATGCATTGGCACAGGGCCCTTCTGTTGGGTAAAGGGTTAAGAGAATAAGAAATTGATTTTAACCCTTTCATGACGGGAGCTGTGCTGGTGCAGTATTAAATATCATGTGTCAGTGCATTATCTTATATATTCGTGTCTCCCATAGGTAGCCTTTCATATACATGTATAAGAGAATGTACTGGCTTATAAGGTAAATATTGTTAGGCCAATGTATTCTCTTATATAAGCGAGGCTCCCTATAGGAGACTCACATATATAACAGAATGCTTTGGCACAGGGTTTTCGCAAAATTTCAGGAAGCTCCAATCATGGAAGGGTTAATAAATTAACACTTCATTGTCGACACAATTAAATCTTCGAAAAATTCGAAAAAGTGGTTATGTAATCTGAATTTATTATAGAGTCAAATGCTCTTTATAGTCTGGTCATTAGAAGTCAATATACATGGTCAACCTAGAACAAATTGGTAACAAGGTGATTTTGGTGTAAAAACATGCGCAAATGTCCATGGAACAACATATCCAAAATCTGTTTAAATCCGCTTTGGGTTACTTTTATAATTCAAGATGGTTTCCAGCATGGTTCTGGATTCTGCATGTTGTCTTAAATATGAGCATAACATGAACATTTGTGGCACATTTACATTCGAATGTATGTAACATTTAAAGTGGAAATAATAGGCTGGGTGTAATTGGAAGGAATCAAATGAAACTTTACAATCGCGCAACGAGTTAATAATTACATTTGAAATATCGCTGATTAAATGATAAATAAATAGTGATCATTAAATAAAATCTGTCTGAATGTGCTATGAACTGGATTTGCTAGAATATTAGATTTATATAACGATAAAAGTGGGAGTGAAATGAGATAATTTATGCGGAAGTTGAATGAGCGGAATAAAGTGAGAAAAGAAATTGAGCAAGAAGTAAAAGTTGGGTATTCTAGCTTCTTCATTTTGTATGTACAAATTTCGGAAGCTAATTTATGTGTTAGAGTGCAATTAAAAACCAATGGTGTGTGATTCAAAAACAATTGGTTAAAACATCATGTTGGCTTATATTCTTCATATTCTTCCTCTTCCATTTCCTCCCATGAAGCCGTTTGTGTGGAGAAGAGCATGACTGCCAGTAAACTAAACATAACTAAAATCACAATAGTGACAATATCACATCCAAGGCTACAGGGTTGGATCTGATACCAGCAAGGTTTCTTCGAGATGGCGCTTCAGTGATTTCTTCCCCCTTGACACACATTATAAATCTGACAATACACTACGGGATCATTCCAAACGATTTGAAAGTTGCAAGAGTGGTTCCCATTTATAAGAAAAATGAAAAAACTTCACCCGGTAATTATAGACCGGTTTCCATCCTAAATCTGGCTTCCAAAATCCTGGAGAAAATTGTTTATAAACAAATGGAAGAATACCTAACACAGAATAATTTATTATATGAGCATCAATCGGGGTTTAGAGCTGGCTTCTCAACCGAATCTACCCTTATCTCTCTCACCGACTATTAGAAGGAACATGGATAAAGGATCGCTTACTGGAATGGTCTTTATTGACCTCCAGAAAGCATTTGACACTGTGAACCATACTATCCTTTTGGACAAATTAAGTGCTCTAGGCAGCGATAATAACACCTTAACATGGTTCTCATCATATCTGTCAGACAGGACCCAAATTACTGACATAAGTGGAACACACTCACATGCTATGAATATCACGTGTGGTGTCCCTCAAGGGTCAATATTGGGACCTCTTCTGTTTTTATTATACGTGAATGATGCTGTTGCAGCCGTAAATTGCAAGTTACTACTGTACGCAGATGACTAAGCTTTGATAGTCTCGGGAAATGATTCAAAAGTGATAGCAGATCAGCTGAGTACTGAATTAACATCACTAAGCCACTGGCTAGTCGACAACAAATTGTCACTTCACTTAGGCAAAATAGAATCCATCTTATTTGGCTCCAAATGCAAAATTAATAAATGTCCCGAACTTGCAATCTGCTGCAATGGTATCAATATTCAGTCCATCAAGGAGGTGAAATATCTTGGTGCCTGTCTTGATGAAAGTCTCACTGGGGAACAAATGGCCAAACAGGTACTAAATAAAGTAACTGCTCGTCTCAAATTTTTATATAGAAAGGCTGACTTTCTAACCCCTTTCACAAAGAAACTACTTGCTAACTCATTAATTCAATGCCACCTCGATTATGCATCCTCTATTTGGTATAGCTCTTTGAGTACAACTACCAAAAATAAACTACAAATATTTCAAAACAAATTAATCCGGTTTGTTCTGAGCTTGGATAGATTTTCACATATAGGTTATGAAGAGTTTAAAACCATTAAATGGCTTCCGGTTGAATCCAGAGTTTCCCAAAGAAAGCTGACTATCATGAAAAATATAACAGATGGGAAAGCTCCTAACTACCTAAGAGATGGATTCCAATTTTCGAACACTCATTGTAAATATAATCTCCGGTCTGGAATCTTTAGATTATCTGTGCCTCATGTTAGGGTATTTAGTTACAATAGCTTTTTCTACACAGGAATCACATTGTGGAATAATTATGTAAAATATATTGAACCTAACTGCAACTTGGCTATACATGGAATCACCTAATAAAACAGGAATTATGCGATAAAATTTTAGGTACTGAGGAATCTGACTTTGTATATTATTAATGGTGTGAATCATGCTATTAATAATACCGTACGACCTTATGAGAACTTGTGCTGTGGCCTGGTCAGTCATGTGGTCGCGCGGTTACCATTAAGGACCACAGTGGAAATAAGCAAGCAATGGCTTGCTTTCCTGTGCGCTCCTTGATGGCAATCGATGGCATGACTTGTCAGACGAGCGTATTCATATGTATATTTCTCTTCTACTACTCTATTTTCCTCTCTATCTTTCTATGTACGATGACAGTACTTGGCCAGCTGCATATATTGACACTGATGCCTGTATTTAGGGATTCCATCTTTCGGTCATGGACATGCCAGTCTAAAGTCGGCCATACATGGCAGCAGTGTGTATAGTATGCAGGTGGCGAAGAGCTGTTGTTTCTCTTACTTATAGTATCTCTTAAGCAACATGACAGTCCTGTTGAGGGAGGAGGGTGGGATAGCACGGGTTGATTTTTCATGTTGTATATTTATATATACAGGTACGAGTATCTATTTAGTAGTCATTACTAAGCTAGGTTTATTCACTATCTTGTCCCTCTACAGAACTGTCAAGCTGCATTCTTGTTATATTTATATATCTATACTTTTTATATTTATACTATATGAATGTCACACTCTGTGTTACTCTTTTGTATATATGCTTATGCTCATATGTCTGCAAATTTTGCATCTTTTAGCCATTCAAAAATTATCTATCTATCTATCTATCCACGACACATACCAATTAACAAAGGGTTCCATCGCAAGCCATAGCAATATAGGCTTATGTTATAATATTTCTACTAATAGAAGGAAGTAATAAATGAAAAGTTAATGATTTCTCTCTGATGGCCTCTTGCTAAACTCCCTCCAGTTAAGATATCTTGTAAACAAATGAATTAACTCTAATACACAATAATCAGACTGTCGAAACTACAATAATAATTATTAAGCACTTTGGCATAACATGATTTTTTTCTAAAATGTAGGCTAGCTATACTTGGCTGTGCATTGTTATCAATTTTTTTTTTATTTTTTTTTTCCTTTTTTATTTATTTGTTTACATTTTGATGGAAAATATCGATTTTCAAGAGATGAAGTTGTTAATTGTTTTCAGCTCAGAAACAAATCCACTGATCGCTTCTTATAAAAAGTATCCATGCTGCTGGCACCCAAAAGCGGCAGACAGCAAAGAGCAACATGAATGTTGTAATCGGTTCCGACATTAGATTACAGGGAAATTCAGACCTGGTACTCTCATGGATTATTCAAGATATTGTGCATGTGCGACATGCAGAATTTGTATCAATCAACATTATTTGCTACATCATAACTGATATAGCAAATAAGGTCGATTTGAATGAGCGGAATAAAGTGAGAAAAGAAATTGAGCAAGAAGTAAAAGTTGGGTGTTCTAGCTTCTTCATTTTGTATGTACAAATCGACATTATTTGCTGCATCATAACTGTTGTAGCAAATAATGTCGATTTATACAAAGTCTGCATGTCACACGTGCGCAATATGTTGAATAATCCATGCGAGTACCGGGTCTGAATTTCCCTGTAATCTAATTTCACTTTCTAAAAATAGAACAGATCCATCAAATGATTTAAGAATTCTTTTATACAATGTGTTTTGCTCAAATTCATAATGCTGTGTTTGCATGGCGGATTTATTTCGTCGTTGGGACTATTTATTGGCATTTGTGAACTGTAATCACTGATTTAATACTACTCACAATTTAATTCACTAACGAAAATGTAATGTGACAAAATAGACATGTATATATATTGGAGTCTGCATTTATGCATTCTCTCATTCTTCTCAAAAGCTGTGCGACGGCATGCATGTAAATCATCAAAGAAATGTGTGAATACCACTTAATTGTGTAGGTCATTTGTTGCCTAATTTAGCTGTAGTCATGAATGTGGTAAGACTGTGGGCATATACTGTTCAGTTATAAACTTGGATTACCGCAATTTACCGGGAATCTCTAATCTGGTCTTATAATTAAGAGCCAATACCGATTACAATACCGTTACCGAGATAAATCAACGGAAAATTTTCCGATACCAAGATTAAAATTTCAATACCGCCCATCTCTAGTGTTATTCGATGCCTTTTGATGTTTGCCGAATAAAGAGAGAGATCATGGAAATTGACATTCTTCAAAGAAGTTGCTGTCATTTGGAATATGTGAACATTATCTCTTCGTGGAAGAGACTTTTATTGATCACTAGTTACAGCCACTAGTTATGTGGAGGAACGATAGTGCGCCGAAAAAGAAAAAAATTATCAACACCATCATTATAACAGGTAACTTACTGATTTCACAGTGTGTTCCAGTCCAGCCCGCTACACACCCGCATGTATAACCATTTACGCTGTCAAAACAGGTACCACCATTTTGACAAGGGCCTGATGCGCACTCGTTGATATCTGTAAATAATATTTTAAATGTAATCAAATTTTAATAATACAAAGATATTCAAGATTTTGTAAAGGGTGACATAAAATAATAAAACTGTAATATAACTAGGAAACAATGCGTCATAAGAGTGATTAAATGTTACTTTCATGAACTTTATGGTGACGACACCGATATTTGAGGGGAGCCCGGTACACAGTTAATTAGGAAGCCATAACCCGAAAAATAAAATAGAAGTATTTTCCATAATTTTTGGGAATTGCCTGTAAATATTTGTAATTGACATCACTGGTCATACTTGTATTTACATTTATAGAGGTAGAGTGTACATTAGATGCGTATATTAAGTTATGATTAAATGCAATATTTATTCATTTTTGTTCTAATACTCCACACTCGGTGTTCCTTGAAATTGCATGAAAGCGAAGAGCATCTGAAATCGATAATGGTGTTTTTACATAGAGTGAACATGACTTGTGAGTTACATGGCCACACTGACATGCAGTGTTATTTGATGCCTTTTGATGTTTGCCGAATTAGTAGAGAGATCTTTGAAATTGACATTCTTCAAAGAAGTTGCTGCTGTTTGGATTTGTGAACCTTAGCTCTTAGTGGAAGAGATTTTTATTGATCACTAGATACAGCCACTAGTTACTAGCAAGAATGATAGTGCGAAGAAAAAAAACAAAAAACTTATCAACAACATCATTATGACAGGTAACTTACTGATTTCACAGTGTGTTCCAGCCCAGCCCGCTACACACCCGCATGTATAACCATTTACGCTGTCGAAACAGGTACCGCCATTTTGACAAGGGCCTGATGCGCACTCATTGATATCTGTAAATAATATTTTAATGTAATCAAAGTTTAATAATACAAAGATTTTCAAGATTTTGAAAAGGGTGATATAAAATAAGAAAACTGTAATAAAACTAGTCACAGGAAACAATGCGTTATAAGAGTGATTAATTATGTTACATTCATGAATTTTATGGTGATGACACCGATATTTTAGGGGAACTCGGTACACAGTTAATTAAGAAGCCACAACCCAAAAAATAAAATAAAAGTATTTTCCATACTTTTTGGGAATTGCCTGTAAATATTTGTAATTGACATCACTGGTCATACTTGTATTTACATTTATAGAGGTAGAGTGTACATTAGATGCGTATATTAAGTTATGATTAAATGCAATATTTATTCATTTTTCTTCTAATACTCCACACTCGGTGTTCCTTGAAATTGCACGAAAGCGAAGAGTGTCTGAAATCGATAATGGTGTATTTATGCAGAGTGAACATGACTTGTGAGTTACATGGCCCACACTGACATGCAGTGTTATATGATGCCTTTTGATGTTTGCCGAATTAGTAGAGAGATCTTTGAAATTGACATTCTTCAAAGAAGTTGCTGTCGTTTGGATTTGTGAACATTAGCTTTTTGTGGGGCAGATTTTAATTGATCACTAGTTACAGCCACTAGTTACTAGCAAGAATGATAGTGCGAAGAAAAAAACAAAAAACTTATCAACAACATCATTAGAACAGGTAACTTACTGATTTCACAGTGTGTTCCAGTCCAGCCCGCTACACACCCGCATGTATAACCATTTACGCTGTCGAAACAGGTACCGCCATTTTGACAAGGGCCTGATGCGCACTCATTGATATCTGTAAATAATATTTTAATGTAAATAAATTTTAATAATACAAATATTTTGAAGATTTTGAAAATGGTGACATAAAATAAGAAAACTGTAATATAACTAGTCACAGGAAACAATGCGTTATAAGAGTGATTAATTATGTTACATTTATGAATTTTATGGTGACAACACCGATATTTGAGGGGAACCCGGCGGTACAGAGTTAATTAATATGAAGCCACAACTCGAAAAATAAAATAAAAAATTTTTTCCATAATTTTTGGCAATTGCCTGTAAATATTTGTAAATGACATCACTGGTCATACTTGTATTTACATTTATAGAGGTAGTGTGTACATTAGATGCGTATATTAAGTTGTGATTAAATGCAATATTTATTCATTTTTCTTCTGATACTCCACACTCGGTGTTCCTTGAAATTGCATGAAAGCGAAGAGCATCTGAAATCGATAATGGCGATTTTACGCAGAGTGAACAAGACTTGTGAGTTAAATAGCCCACACCGACATGCAGTGTTATATGATGCCTTTTGATGTTTGCCGAATTAGTAGTGAGATCTTTGAAGTTGACATTCTTCAAAGAAGTTGATGCTGTTTGGATTTGTGAACATTAATCTTAGTGGAAGAGATTTTTATTGATCACTAGATACAGCCACCAGTTACTAGCAAGAATGATAGTGCGAAGAAAAAAAACAAAAAACTTATCAACAACATCATTATGACAGGTAACTTACTGATTTCACAGTGTGTTCCAGCCCAGCCCGCTACACACCCGCATGTATAACCATTTACACTGTCGAAACAGGTACCGCCATTTTGACAAGGGCCTGATGCGCACTCATTGATATCTGTAAATAATATTTTAATGTAATCAAAGTTTAATAATACAAAGATTTTCAAGATTTTGAAAAGGGTGATATAAAATAAGAAAACTGTAATAAAACTAGTCACAGGAAACAATGCGTTATAAGATTGATTAATTATGTTACATTCATGAATTTTATGGTGATGACACCGATATTTTAGGGGAACTCGGTACACAGTTAATTAGGAAGCCACACCCCGAAAAATAAAATAAAAGTATTTTCCATAATTTTTGGGAATTGCCTGTAAATATTTGTAATTGACATCACTGGTCATACTTGTATTTACATTTATAGAGGTAGAGTGTACATTAGATGCGTATATTAAGTTATGAGTAAATGCAATATTTATTCATTTTTCTTCTAATACTCCACACTCGGTGTTCCTTGAAATTGCACGAAAGCGAAGAGAGTCTGAAATCGATAATGGTGTTTTTATGCAGAGTGAACATGACTTGTGAGTTACATGGCCACATAGTCCAAGTCTTCTTGTACTAAAACCAGCTAAGATATTGGGATGGCGATGCTGGTCTTTAGTCCAAGACCGCTTGTATACCAATCCTTTGACACGACTTACGCCCACGATCTGTGGCGGGAATTTGTGGTGTATTTTACTGGATTTACCTAGCAAATCAATACATGATGCTATATGCATCGGAAAGGCTTACATCTTATGGTCATAATGGTGTATAATAATCTAACTTTAATGTTAAATTACACATAGAATATTCCGGTTGATTGCCACACACATCGATTTGTTTCTCTGTTTGTTTACATTTTAACCGAAAGCCGAAGTGGTCCGAATAAGTTCGGCATAATCCGCTGTTTGTTCTACTAATTCTACTTTCCGTTTCTATATATAGCGCGGGTTTTCCGAACAAAAATAGCGAAAACCGATCGCCCGAAAGTCCAGTTTTCTATGTGCTTTCAGAACAATTCCCGCACTAAAAACTTAATGACATAATGGAGGATCAGAACGGTAGTTTTGTTGACAATTTTCGCAAGCAACTTGTCAAAATTGGAGCAAATTAGAACTCTTGTGTCTGACTTGCCATGCGTGATGTGCATTTGACATCTGTGTTGATAAAATAATCGGAGAACCGAATCACACAGTTTCGAAATATAGTTCTTCCGTTTTAGTGGGACTTTTCAAACTTAAGGTTCATTTATTTAGTGTATTACATTTATATCTCCAATGTTTAATTAATCTATTTATTATTTTATTTATTGACACACATAATTACGATTACAATGGAGAATTCATCGTAATTTGCGTTGTTGTCCAAAATCTACGGAATATTTTCAACGGAAAATGCCGAACGCAGTTCGCAAGGTCAACTGAGTTCGCATACTTTAAAAAATATGTAAACACTGCGGCAAATGTTTCTTTTCACATTAAATTACCGCTTTCAATTCACAACCGATGTGGGTTTCAGATAAAATAGCATGTCTTCTGCGGAAACTATCCGTTTATTGTAGCAATTGTGATATTTTATTTCATATAATTGTGGTTTTATTTGAGCGGATCACTAACGCTTAAGTCCTGTCAAAGGAATGCATGGGCCTGGAACTCGGACTAAAGACCGGCACCTCCATCCCGATATCTTAGCCGGCTTTAGTACGAGAAGACTTGGACTAATGGCCACACTGACATGCAGTGTTATTTGATGCCTTTTGATGTTTGCCGAATTAGTAGAGAGATCTTTGAAATTGACATTCTTCAAAGAAGTTGCTGTCGTTTGGATTTGTTAACATTAGCTTTTTGTGGGGCAGATTTTAATTGATCACTAGTTACAGCCACTAGTTACTAGCAAGAATGATAGTGCGAAGAAAAAAACAAAAAACTTATCAACAACATCATTAGAACAGGTAACTTACTGATTTCACAGTGTGTTCCAGTCCAGCCCGCTACACACCCGCATGTATAACCATTTACGCTGTCGAAACAGGTACCGCCATTTTGACAAGGGCCTGATGTGCACTCATTGATATCTGTAAATAATATTTTAATGTAAATAAATTTTAATAATACAAAGATTTTGAAGATTTTGAAAATGGTGACATAAAATAAGAAAACTGTAATATAACTAGTCACAGGAAACAATGCGTTATAAGAGTGATTAATTATGTTACATTTATGAATTTTATGCTGACAACACCGATATTTGAGGGGAACCCGGCGGTACAGAGTTAATTAATATGAAGCCACAACTCGAAAAATAAAATAATTGTTTTTTCCATAATTTTTGGCAATTGCCTGTAAATATTTGTAAATGACATCACTGGTCATACTTGTATTTACATTTATAGAGTTAGAGTATACATTAGATGTGTATATTAAGTTGTGATTAAATGCAATATTTATTCATTTTTCTTCTGATACTCCACACTCGGTGTTCCTTGAAATTGCACGAAAGCGAAGAGCATCTGAAATCGATAATGGCGTTTTTACGCAGAGTGAACAAGACTTGTGAGTTAAATAGCCCACACCGACATGCAGTGTTATATGATGCCTTTTGATGTTTGCCGAATTAGTAGTGAAATCTTTGAAGTTGACATTCTTCAAAGAAGTTGCTGCTGTTTGGATTTGTGAACATTAGCTCTTAGTGGAAGAGATTTTTATTGATCACTAGATACAGCCACCAGTTACTAGCAAGAATGATAGTGCGAAGAAAAAAAACAAAAAACTTATCAACAACATCATTATGACAGGTAACTTACTGATTTCACAGTGTGTTCCAGCCCAGCCCGCTACACACCCGCATGTATAACCATTTACGCTGTCGAAACAGGTACCGCCATTTTGACAAGGGCCTGATGCGCACTCATTGATATCTGTAAATAATATTTTAATGTAAATAAATTTTAATAATACAATAAAATAAGAAAACTGTAATAAAACTAGTCACAGGAAACAATGCGTTATAAGAGTGATTAATTATGTTACATTCATGAATTTTATGGTGATGACACCGATATTTTAGGGGAACTCGGTACACAGTTAATTAGGAAGCCACAACCCAAAAAATAAAATAAAAGTATTTTCCATAATTTTTGGCAATTGCCTGTAAATATTTGTAATTGACATCACTGGTCATACTTGTATTTACATTTATAGAGTTAGAGTATATATTAGATGCGTATATTAAGTTATGATTAAATGCAATATTTATTCATTTTTGTTCTAATACTCCACACTCGGTGTTCCTTGAAATTGCACGAAAGCGAAGAGTGTCTGAAATCGATAACGGCGTTTTTATGCAAAGTGAACATGAATTGTGAGTTACATGGCCCACACTGACATGCAGTATTATTCGATGCCTTTTGATGTTTGCCGAATTAGTAGAGAGATCTTTGAAATTGACATTCTTCAAAGAAATTGCTGCTGTCGTTTGGATTTGTGAACATTAGCTCTTTGTGGGGCAGATTTTAATTGATAACTAGTTACAGCCACTACCTTACTTATATTTAAATTCGAGTAGTACTATTTTTCATGCACCCATCGATGCGCGAATTTAAAATTGAGCGAAAAATAGTGTGACTCTTAAGTTTATACAAAACAATATGGAAACTAGGAGAATTATTTTAGATAGCTAATAGACAAATATATTTACTTGCGACCAACCATTCCCAATGTCATTATTCATATGTACATGTAAAGTAGGGAACTGCAAATATTCTGGATTCGATTCAATGTCAATATCGGGCACCCGATTAGAGATCGACACCGAATCGGTCCGTCGATTCGGATATTTTCGAATCGGTGTTACTTTGGTGTAGTATCATTTTTTTTGCTTCTAAATAACACATGCCAAATGACCTGAACTCACAAAAATTGAAGCACGATGTTGCCAAATTAGCCAACATACTAGGTGCTTTGGTCGCAACCCGCGATGGTGATCAATCGCTGCATATATTTGTAATCTGTATCAACACTAGATGCGGAACTCAGTTGACTACCTTATGTTTAGAACTTCATATAACCAATTCATATTATCTTAATAAAATTCAATGTCAGCCGCCATTATGAGCGACAAAACATAGATTGGAATGAACAGAAACGGTGAGAAACCTTTGAACAATCGGTTTATTGCATTCTTAAATGTACGTCATCATGTGTGACCAGTTATCTACGACACTGCCGGCAGAATTCCTATAAATTGCTACTTTCAGTTTCTGTTTCCCAATAAATCGAGCGCGTTGTACCAAGTTTCAACTGTTGAATCTTGCTGATAACATTTAACACTTGTAACTTGTGTCTGTTTTCTGGGACCCCCTCCGTGAAGACAACTACTGTGAATATGTGATGTAGGTGTTTGATCTATTGTGGGGTGAAAATTTTAACAGATAACTACCAGTGGTATCGGACCACAACAGTTATATAGTTGAATGGTATACCCATCTCCACTTGTGTCAAATCTTTATTATCTTTATTAAATAATGTAGAAAAGTGATTTCCATTCCAAGGGGTTTGCGATACGTTGCTTGTACTGTCTTTAAGTGTCTTTCTGTCACTTCTTGTGTCATGTTACTTCCATTCCATGGGGTTTGTGATACATTGACTGAACTGTCTTTAACGCTTTGGCGAGTAGAACGACATACATGTATATGTCGTCTATCTGTTGAGGAGTAGAACGTGTTCCATTCCATAGGGTTTGTGATACATTGACTGAACTGTCTTTAACACTTTGGCGAGTAGAACGACATATATGTCGTCTATCGGTTGAGGAGTAGAAAGTGTTATTTTATGTAGACATAACTTCAATAAATCATCTGATTTATAAATTATTTGTATAGGAGTTATTTTGATTAATATAATGTCCCAAATGTATAAGTGCAATCGATTATGATAACAGACGTTAACAAAAAATGCATATAAATTAAAACAAATTATTGGACTCTTTTGACCCGAACTTGTTAATAATTATTGCTATGACGTTGACATTAAATTTACTC
Source organism: Siphonodentalium dalli (assembly GCA_032622095.1). Lineage (NCBI taxonomy): Eukaryota > Metazoa > Mollusca > Scaphopoda > Gadilida > Siphonodentaliidae > Siphonodentalium > Siphonodentalium dalli. The sequence continues at coordinate 226,835,298 of CP136061.1, forward strand.
ATGACGTCATGTATATGACGATTTAGATACTCTCCAAATGGTTAAGTGTTTTATTGCCACTTATTCTGTCATGTTCGCCATGACATTGTTTCAGATAGAAATTCAATGCAACATATCCCAAACCCTCCATGAGACTAAGAGTGACTTGCCTATGTGATGATTTTCCTAAAAAAAAAACACAAGTTCCACCAACGGATGTTTAAGGAGATTAACATTGTTATATCGTATCTAGTGATTTTTGCAGTTTTTTGTCATGAGACAACGAAATAGTAGATAATGTCAATCACTAGCTGATTCGATTCGAGATTCGATTCGATGTCGATATCATGAAGGAGATTCGATATCGAGATTCAATTCGATGCAAAATCCCTGATTCGCATGTCCCTAATGTAAAGCGATACATCATGTTTAGATCTTCGATGTTGAAATAATGCCTCTAAGAAATACACCCATTCTTGGCTGAAGGTACATGAAAGCCATGAAAGGTGACCTGGGGTGACACTGACACCGTGATCAAACAGTGTGAGTTAGATAGGCATCCAATTACAAGCAATCACATGCTGATTTAATTTCTGAAGTCAGCGGTCCATGCGCGCGGTTGTGGTTTTACATCTCTCGAGTTCAATTCCATAATTTCCATTAATATTTATTATGCATGTATAACAGAATGATTGTTTGGATTATACATGTAAGCACCCGTCTTACAACAAAATAATGACACAGTTGTGTTCTATTCGCTGTAAATTTCATTTGAGATCATCTATTATATACACATGTTTAACTATAAGAACGAAACTAATAAGATACAAGATTTTTTCAAAAATATTATTGTCAGTTTTGAATTCGAGCAGCTGGGTACACGAATTCAAAATGCGCGAAAATTAGTACTGCGCGAATTTAAACATGAATATGGTATCATTATAACGGGTAACTTACTGATTTCACAGTGTGTTCCAGTCCAGCCCGCTACACACCCGCATGTATAACCATTTATGCTGTCGAAACAGGTACCCGCCATTTTGACAAAGGCCTGTTGTGCATTCATCTGTAAATAAAATTCTAATGTAAGGTAAAAAAAAAAAAGTTTTTTGGTTCTCAGGCAATTTTTTTTTCAAATCAATGAGGGAGGGAGGGTTTTATTTTTATTTTTTATTTTTTTCTGCGCATAGTAAGCATGGACAAAGATACCTTCCTCTGTCTAGTAATAACCAGAAAGGTAGAGGGAACTGTTATGCATATAAACTCATTTAGTCTTATATAAAAATGACATTGTACTACCAGTGTATGACTGGGATTACCTAACAATATATAATGCCCCTGACATTAAGACATTAACTACTGTTATTGTTGTCTAAAAACTGATACCTCCCCATTCAAATATGTGATCCTGAATTTAGTCCTGTGCCTTTCAATTGTATAAAGTTACAATTAGTGTAAGTTGTTCACAATGACTAATTGTAAGAAGAGCATGAGGATCAGCTAATCATTTTCTTAATTGTAGTCATCTACTTCATGTTGTAAGCCTGCAAGTCACTTTTTAACGCATTACATGTTAGAGCTCAATGCACACATATCTGCTATGGACATGTTGATAAAATCAACAAAAACAATTTTTTATTTTTTTTGTTTTTTAATTTTTTGTTTTTTTAATTTTTTTAATTTTTTTGTCATAACATCAGGCATTGCAATAAAAAGGCCTAATGCGGCCCTTTTTATTCAATGCGGCGGGGCCTGAGAACCAAACGCTTTTTTTTTTTGGCCTAATCTAATTTTAATAATACAAAGATTTTGAAGATTTTGAAAAGGGTGACATAAAATAAGAAAACTGTAATATAACTAGTCGCAGGAAATAATGCTTAATTGCTTATAAGAGCCATTAAATATTACATTCACAAATTTGATGGTAACATCGATATTTGAGGGGAGCCTGGAATTTTTCCCGTAAATGCTTGTAACTGACATCACTGGTCATACTTGTATTTACATTTATAGAGTTAGAGTATACATTTGATGCATATATTAAGTTATGATTAAATGCAATATTTATTCATTTTTCTTCTAATACTCCACACTCAGCATTCCTTGAGATTGCAGCGAAGAGCGTCTGAAATCGATAATGGTGTTTTTATACAGACTGAACATGACTTGTGAGTTACATGGCCCAAACTGACATGCAGTATTATTCAATGCCTTTTGATGTTTGCAGAATTAGGAGAGAGATCTTTGAAATTGACATTCTTCAAAGAAGTTGCTGCAGTTTGGATTTGTGAATATTAGCTCTTCGTGGAACAGATTTTTATTGATCATTAGTAACAGCCACAAGTTATGCTCAAGAATGATAGTGCGAAGAAAAAAACAAACGAGAGGCCGATCATGATCGGCAGATGTTTAACCCATACCTTGGCGATAGCGTAGCTATATTGACAAATTATCAGTTTAACTGATAATTTGTCAAAGATTTGATCAAAGGAATCCATACATGTATATCAGTACCGAACTTGAAATCAAAAGCTCAAATAATTTGTCTTAAGAAGTGATTTTGGAGCATATGTTTAGGAGTTAAAGTTAACTCTTTGGAAACCCTTATCTCTGCCACTTTTAACTTGCCAGATATTCAAAATTCATTCACTTCTAAAGAGAAATTATAATTTGTTGACAAGCCAGACTGCTTAAAACAACATGCATGTATGGGATTCCATCTCATATTTAAATTGTACTTTGATTACCCCCCCCCCCCCCCCATTCTCCCCAGTTGTGTTATTTGTTTATCAAACATGGACAGATAAGATCAGATCTGACCTGTGTATTAAACTAGAGGTGTGACTGTCCCAATGGGACTAAGGATACCCCCCCCCCCCCCCCCGTTTTTAAAATACTATGATGTTTCACATGTCAGTAAACATTTAGTTAAAATAATAAAATAACAGTTCCCATTGCAGGTGCACAACCCTAACCCTAATCTTAAACCTATTGACCGAATAATGTAGGAATAAAAGCTCGGACAAAATTATGCATGTTGCAAAAATGTTCTAAGTCGAAAAAGGGGGGATAACTCCACCAAAAAAAGGCCGAAAAACGTCATAATCGCAGGTGCACAGGTTTCCATGGTGGTTGATGTCTGTGCCAAGTTTCACGGAAATTGATCAAAAAACGACTGAGAAAAACTCCGGACAAATTTGTGTCCACGGACGGACGACGGAGGATGACGGACAGACGATCAAGCTGACTCCAGTATACCCCCCCCCTAACATCGTTGCGGGGGGTATAATAAGGAATGTTTATATTGTCAGGTACATGCTAGATTAAGTGTTTCATAACAGGGATGTATGGTTTTCAAAAAATATATGTAGTTTATACAATACAATAGTGTTATCTATATAATGTTATAGAAACATAAATATGATGAGGATGCTGGTCCCTATGACCCTAAAATCGAAACAGATTACCATAGTTCATATAAAAGAAAGTAAGTACTCCTTAATAAAACTGTTTCACACATTACAATGTTTTACAAGTAGCTTGGACACTAAAATCCATAACCTTCAATGTTAATCTTCTAAGCTCTCTGTGGCCCCTAAAATTCAATCAACCATGACAATATGAACAAAATGGAAAATATTGTTACTGGAAATATTAGCATCTACCATCTTGATTTTCAAAACAAGGCATAACCTGCAATAGTCATGTAGATTTATCTGCCTGTTACCCATTGCATAGATAAATCATATTGGCTATCAGCCATTACTTTAATTTCAAATTGAAAGCATGTGTCTGAAGGGTTAATATATTTTCCAAAAATCAATCAGTCAATATCAAAATTGATAGAAGTGAATAGTGTGCAAAGATAACAATAGATAAGAGATATGAGGAGGAGTCCATGTACATTATAGCATGTCTCTATGGAAAGTTTGGAAAGGGTTAATTCTTTTCTAAGCAGATTAATGGAATATAGAAGACACTTATATAGGTGAGGGGTCCCTTATCACACCCTGTGATGAAATTTCAAGAATAGGAGAAACAAGAGACATGCTGCCATTAATCAAATAATAAAAATTTGATAAACATAAGATAAACAATTAGCCAGCCACAATTGTTTTTTATCTTTGACTTCATCTAACCTAACCCCACAGCTCTGTACCATATGTCATCACTCAATTAATAACAATATTGCAATTGGAATGACACCATCTATAAAATGTACTCTCATATACTCTGGATATTGGGTGTTCACATGGTAATTTATTGATATCATTATATTACATGTAACTATTGCAATAAAATCTTCATATTTTCAAAACAGGACATCACACCTAATTAATAGTATAAAACTAAAACAAATGAAAGTGTCAATGACAATTTATTTTTGACTATTTAATTTTTTATTTTTATAATAAAAGTTAAAAAACAAAATAGACAAATTTTTTTTTGGGTTAAATTGGTTCAATCTAAAAAAATCCAATTTTTTTTTTTTTTTTTTGTTCGAAAAAAAGGTCATAAATCGGATCAAACCCATAATAGAGAACTCAATCTGTATTTTGGACTGAGAAACTCACATACGAAATTTGGTTCCAATCAGAAAATGTTTCAGTTATTGCATTATGCGTAACGTGTCTATGGACGGACAGACAGACGGACGGACGTTAATATATTCCATCAATGTTATGTATTTATTTTTATTGTAAGTGGTCCTATATTACTTGTTAGTTAAACATTTATTACATGAAACATCTCGTGATATATATGTAATTTTTAATTTACAAAATACCGGGTATTCGTGATAGAATTAATAAAATAAATATATATGCCGATGTACCTTCGTGAGGTCAATTGAGTTCCATACTTTTAAAAATATGTAAACACTGCGATAATGTAATTTTTTCACATTAAATTACCGTTTTCAATTAAAAATTGATGTGGTGTTCAAAACAAATATCATATGTCTTCTATGGAATAATATAAAGTTATTATACAATGTTGTGTTCAGTACGTGTTTTTCTTATACGAGTCCAGGTTGTGGTGAAAAGTCATATTGGACGAGACACGCCAGTGTCGAATCCAATATGACTTTTCACCACAACCTGGACGAGTTCAAGAAAAACTCATACTGTACACAACATTGTATAATGACATTTTTATTATCCATCTGTATGTTTATCAAAATTTTGGGAATAAAACTTTTGTGGTTATTTTTGGTATTTGTTGGCACTTAATTCTCTATAAAAGCCTGTATATTGATCATCAGAAAGCATGATAAACTCAATGCGGAAGTGAAACGTCTGCTAAAATCCATAAGTGTTGCACGCGCATCACAATTTCACCGATTCATTTCGCAATAGAGTTAATTCCTGATGTCACGGAGTCCCAATAAAAAAGTGAAAGTGTACAGTCGGGAGTCCAATATGACTTTCGGGAGTCCAATATTACTTTTTCTAGGATTATCACGTGGCAGCTTTTGCCCAATCGGAAATGGTGTTCTAGTTAAGGGATGGATAATAATACGGTTTATTGTCGCAATTGTGATATTTGATCACATTTATTTGAGGTTTTATGTGAGCTGGTGACTGGCATATAAACGCTGTCATAGAAAGGTTATTGGGTGTCCTGCCAACTTCTGGGATGTAAACACAGCATTTGTCTATCTTAATTTCTTAGCTGGTTTACGTACCTGCAGACTAGGACTAACCATTTCAATGTATACTATTATAACTGAGTAGTAGGCTCTCTATGGGAGACTTTTCATATACAAGAGAATGCACAGGCACAGGATATTTAATGCTGCACCAGCAATGAAAATGTTAACTAGTAGTCTGTATTCCACCCCCTAAATTACGTAGTATGCCATATTCCAGGGGAATGGGGGGTTACACCCTCATGTGGGTGAGAATTATCTACATATTTATCTACAATGGCTTCAGTGAGGCCATCTTTATACATACTGGTCTGACAGATTGACCCGGTCCATCCCACGAGACACAGACAAAAGTATATGTTGACCTGGTCTACACATGTTCCTCCGTTTAAACAAGGATCTGGATCACAATCGTCAATATCTGCAAAATACAAAATAAATCTATATAAAAATTATAAAAGTATACATTGGAATGTTCTATCATTCATTTGAAGGGATGTTCAGGTAATATAAGCAGACGACAGCCCGTATACAAATAAATAATGTCCCTATTTCCAAACCATTTACATTTGCATTTACCTTTACAGTTTAACCCTTTACCCAACAAACCGGCCAAAACCGGCCAAATAAAGCTTCAACAGCCTAAATGATCTTGGGTCTGTCTCAATAAAACCATACAAATATGGATATCATTGGAACCGGCTCCTTGACCACATTGTGATAGTTACAGCTATGCCCTGTGCCAATGCATTCTCTTATATATGCGAGTCGACCATAGGTCGCCTCGCATATATAAGAGAATGCATTGGCCTTTTTTAAACACTTTTTACCATTTTTTCTTACATTCTTTAACAATTTTATAATTTTTAATGTGTTAAGCCAATGCATTCTCTTATATATGCGAGGCGACCTATGGTCGACTCGCATATATAAGAGAATGCATTGGCACAGGGCCCTTCTGTTGGGTAAAGGGTTAAAAACTCTTTCAAATAGATGATCAGACAGGTAGGTACTACGGGGCTAGGCCATTCATACATTTTAGAATAATAGTTTTGAACTCATTGCGTTCTTCCATTCGCAGCCAGTGGAGTTCCTTCAAGATTGGAGAGATGTGGTCCAACATGACCATAAAACATTAACATTAACTCCAAATTTGAAAGTGCTACTATTGACATTTTATTGATACAAGACATATACATGTAGTTAAGTTGAAACCACAGTCACCCCATCCAGGCAATGGTCAATTTTGTATTTTACATACAACTAAATTTCATATTGCAGTATGCCAGGTTCTCATTTGGGAATATTGTTAGTATATCTTTCATTTCGTTCTGGGCATCTGGATCTTGGTATAAAATAATGGACAATGTTCATATCTGCAAAATTTCCTAGTGATAATTAATGACTCACATCTATAATTTACAAAGCTCAGCCCTTTTAATTCAGATTGTTTGGCTTCGACAATCTGCTATGGTCCAGTTCACTTCAGCAAATGGATTCAGGATTGCAGATTGTCATAGCCATTTATGAGGGCTGAGAGTTACTTGAATAGTTGATGCTCAAATTAGAAACCCACTCAGCCACACTTGTGAAGTCTCTTGATGTCTCCATTAATGGTTGTGTGTACAGCATATATATACAACATTTGGAAGGACTATCAAACATCATGGCGCGGTCACAGATAATGTTCTTCAACTCGCGAATCTGTGGCCTTGGTGAATATAATTGAATATAATGTTCGGTTATAAAAGCAATATTATCCTCTTTTATATAAGCTATTTTTTTTTAATTTATATGAATAGATTGAAATGGGTACTGCTATTAATTCATGTTTTAATTAATTGCCCTTATAATTTAATACGATGCTTTTCTGTGACAAATGCAAAAACTTCATATCTTTCAGCACATAATCGAAAACAATGTTTGTAATAGCATGAGACATGGACCATAGGATTGACTAAGATCACCGAGAACAAGAGGAGTCTCCACCATAAATGCCTATAATGGGGCATAAAAAAAAGTATAAAGGTAAGGTTGTGAACCTGTCAAAATATATGACAGATTTACCTATTCTGACTACATATATTCTGTGTCAATAGAAGACATTAAAATCAAGGTGTATCTAAAACCTTTGGACCTTATTACATCAGGCTCGTAGTTGACAATTAAATGTAGCAGAATTGTATATATGGAGTGCCATTGGTGCATTTGTAGAGAGTGTTGTGTGTATCAAAACCTTAAGATCTGTCCATCTTTAAGACTACATATTCGGAGGTTATCTCGGACAATTCGTCGTAGTAGATTCATGGTTCACGAATATAAGTTTCTCTTATGAGCTGCAACTATTCTTTGTTGCAATTTCGACCATATACATAGCATTCTAGAACACTGTGGAACATCACTCAATATGTGAACATCTTGGACGCCATCCTGAAACCCAAATTTTACCCAAGGTGGATTTTGTTGAATTTTGGATATATTATTCTGCAGTCATTTCCATGTCGAATGACACTAGTATCATTTCAGTAACACTTTATTCCAGTTCGACCAGACTAATATAATCATAGCTATTTGTTGGATTTTATGAAAACTTAATTTTCGAACATTTAAGCTACCATTTATAACCATCTTTGAAACAAATATTGAGCTAACAGATAATTAGTTGGTCCAGGAAACATAACCATTGTCTATTCTTTGTTGTTTATATCTTTTTCCCCTCTCCATGGTACATGATCCTTGTTTGGTCTGATTTCTCAAATTCCCCAAGGCTGATGCCGGGTCATACAATGGCTTCTTCAGAAGGCGACCCTATACACCACCAGATCGCGCTTAGGAAAAAATGCAGGCAGCATGCCACAGCACCTTTGTGATGTGTATATTAACCTATATCAGGGGAATCTTTTCATTCTTATGAAAAATATCAAAAAGGTGTTGTTGTCACGGAAGCTAAGTTCATGCGATCCCCTGTACAGTAATGCTCTAAATAATCGACTCCTTAACCACAGCAGAATTATGGGTAACATTTCAGGATTTAGTCGGAAATATGGCTTGTTGCCATTTATCGTAAAGCTCTCCCCAAGAGTTTTCCGATGAATGGCATCAAACCATATTTCCAACTAAATCTTGAAAAGTTACCCATAATTCTGCTGTGGTTAAGGAGTCGATTATTTAGAGCATTACTGTGGTAGAGTGTTCTCTGGTTGGGTAATGATTCAAAGAGTGCATTTCTCTGTTCTTGTTAGAATGCACACTCTTAAGATTTTATGATTCGTTGTCTCAAGTTCTCCACACAGACACAGCCCTCAAAATAAAATTGCCATGGCAACATGCTACCGTGGGTACATCAGTTTGCCATGGCACTTCCAATATACTAAAATGCTATCACGGCTGTGGTCAACTTATATTGACAATATTTAAAATTGTCAAAGTCTCCCCCAAAAGGAATAGTATGGGCACAACTGACAATGATACCCCATGATACCCCATTGTCGTTTGCGATAGGATCCAAAATGTTAATGTTTAAAGAGGTCGTGACTTGTGGGAATTCCCACTGTGACAGTTGTGTCGATGGGGTTTCCACTTTTAACCCTTTACCCAACAAACCGGCCAAATAAGGCTGCAACAGCCTAAATTATCTTGGGTCTGTCTCAATAAAACCATACAAATATGGATATCATTGAAACCGGCTCATTGACCACATTGTGATGGTTACAGTTATGCCCTGTGCCAATGCATTCTCTTATATATGCGAGTCGACCATAGGTCGCCTCGCATATATAAGAGAATGCATTGGCCTAAAAAAAAAAAAATTAACACTTTTTACCATTTTTTCTTACATTATTTAACAATTTTATAATTTTTAATGTGTTAAGCCAATGCATTCTCTTATATATGCGAGGCGACCTATGGTCGACTCACATATATAAGAGAATGCATTGGCACAGGGCCCTTCTGTTGGGTAAAGGGTTAATACACCGTGCGTGTCACATGTGTTTTCGGTTGTTTATTGCATGATGTTTATTTATGGAATGTGAATGCGTCTCAACATACTATTTGATGCTTTTATGAATTTTTTAAATTAAAGCATCATGCTGTTTGTGATCTATAAAAATAATTTATAAAATAAAATAATAGAGAATTTAGTTATCACAAAATTATTCCATGAATTTCATGTTATGAATTTGGAATATATCAATCAAGTCAGCTCACTGTAATATGCACAAATAGCTGGGCCTACCTGCTTTAATTTATGACCATATATAGGGCTTATATATTATATATATGATCAGGGAAGCCGGAAGCATCAAAGAGCAAGGGGGGCAAACCAGTCAGGAGGGCACTTTTCAGGTACACACTGGACTCCCCTGGGTCAGGGCAAGGGGGGCAAGTGCCCCTGCATGCCCCTCTTCTCCGGCGTCCCTGTACATGATGTGACCTGCATTTCTACAATGTAATTCACTAATGAATTCATCATTTCAGAACTTTAAGTAACTGCTATGACAATTACCACTTCCCATTATCTACATGATTACTGTGTACTATTTACAAATACACCTGTTCACCGCTGAGTAACTGCCAACACAATAAAAGGTGATAGCCAAAGCAATTACCACTGGAAACAACAAAGAAAAAAGAAATATTGAATATGTTAAAATCTGTGTTTTTTTTCTTTTTTTTCTTGTTTGATCTGAATAAAGGCAACAACATGAGGGATTAAGGAAAGGGTCTATCGGCCCTTTCGACAATCCCGGGGCCAGCCACCCCAAACCACTCACTTAAAAAAAAACAAAAAACAAATTACCACTGTAGTGATGATTGCTGTGGCTAAATTCAAGGGCTGCAGTCACAGAAAGGAATTGTTTTGACAAGATTGCATGTCAGGCTAATCAGGGCTCAAGTTATCTAATAAGTATCAGCTGTGGCATGATATATATGTTCTCCAACTGAGTATAAGACAGCACAGGTAAACTTACTGATTTCACAGTGTGTTCCAGTCCAGTCTGCTAACACACCCGCATGTATAACCATTTATGCTGTTACCCGCCATTTTGACATTCGTTGATATTTGTATATATAATAAAATTTTAATAATCCAAACCCAAATTCGAAATGGAACTGTAATTTGTGCCAGTAAACCTATAGAGAGATACCAAATTTCATTACATTCAGTTGAGACTATCCAACGTCATCATCCGGAAACCAAAAGCGGACAGACGAACAGACGGTCGGTTGGACGGATAGACCAATATAACATAATATGTCCCGTTTTTTAAAAACAGACATATAAAAATTAAAATGCTTTCTAAGTTCAAGGTCTGTAACTCTGGTGAAAATTAGCACCACCAAATCACTAATTCCTCGGCTTCTGGGAGGAAAATATTTTATTTGAGACCAGGAACCCACCCTTCAAAGCTCAGAGCTATTAAATTAGATTTTAAAAATCTATTTTCTACACCTCGAATTCCATATATGGTGACGCCTGATTCGAACTGAAATTCCCCAGCATGTGTCATCACGATTATAAACAAACATCTTCTTTCATGAGTGATTGACATGGTATTGTCAAGATGGGCATTTTGTCTTAATGTTTGGACACTGGGTACCTTTATCTGGCGATTAATGAAGTTGAACTTACTGGTTTCACAGTTTGATCCTGTAAATCCTGCTGGACATGAACATGTATAACCGTTACCCTCAGCTGCGCATGTCCCTCCATTAAAACAGGGCAAACTACAACAAACATCTGAAAGACAATCAAATTTGACATAATTAGGAAGTGCTTAATACAGTAATTCCCTAAATAATCGACTCCTTAACCACAACAGAATTATGGGTAATTTTTCAGGATTTAGTCAGAAATATGGCTTGTTGCCATTCATCGAAAAGCTCCCAGTGAGAGCTTTCCGATGAATGACATCAAGCCATATTTCCAACTAAATCCTGAAAAATTACCCAGTGGTTAAGGAGTCAATTATTTAGGGCATTACTGTAGTAGTTCATGTAAATAATAGATCATTACAGCAATCAACCAAAATAAATTAAATTTGATGAAGTTCAAATGAGCATAATAACATATGATATCCAAGCTCAACAATTTTTGAAAGATAAATAAGTGAATATGAGTTTGGATAAAATTGACAATTTCACAACTATGAGTCATAACTCATTCTAAATAAGTATGACTGATCTGAATATTACAGGTGCATAGATATCAATGATGATAAATCTGTGAAATAAGTTGGGCTCTGCACATGCCACATGATGTTACATGTATTTCAACCAGCAAATGCTATGAATTCAAATTTCACAAGTTTGACAGTCATGCAATGCATAAATAAATGAAAATATTCAGCTATCATCAAACCTGTGGCTGGGAGGGGTCCTCTGCACTGAGCTGCGGCAAATCCTAATCCTGAAAAGTAAGTATAAAATTAGAGATGGGATTGTCCCAATGGAACAAAAGATACCCCCGCAGTGCAATCGGCCTAAATTAACTCTTTTGATGCCACGCGCAGCACCACCAGGGTTCGATCTGCCACTTGCCAAAAATGTTGGCAAGTCACTTTTGATTCCTCAAGAAAGTTTATTAATATTTGTCAATCAATACCGTTCAATTCAGGAAACTCTTTCATTATTAATGGTATTAGAGGTGATTTACATATGTATAAGGTTATGGAAAGGTATCACCTCTATGAAGATGCAATTAATCTGATATCATTAGTTTCGATGGGTGATGGGATTGCTAGTATGTCTGGATGTGGTGTTTACATAGCTAATCCTCTTTGTTTTGACATGCCTTTCTGATGAAGAAACCCTTCTACAATTTATTTGTTATGTTGTTGGTTTGGTTGGATTGTCGAAATAGTTAAAATAAAAGAACCAATGTTGTAGAAACTTATAGGATTTGGCAACTCATAACAGCATTTGGCAAAAATTATTTTCATTTGGCAAAAGTTAATTTTGGGCCAGCACGGACCCTGAGCACCACAGACGGATGCCCAATGCCATGCATTCTGTACATGAAACATAGAGTGTGGGTGAATATGGTTAATGTGGTGTATCTCAGGTATCATTGGGTATAATTTTTTTTTAAACTGCACAGGTTGGGCCACATGTAGCCGCTTTTCCCACACTATGAAGGTCACGTGACCTTGGTGGCCATCTTGGATTTCTACCTGTATGCCCGTATTACGGGCAAATAACAGCAATAAAATAATACAACCATTATTGTGTTATTATCAGTTGATATATTGTAGGTGGTGACATACATTATACCTCTATAATTTATGATTTATGTTATAACCACCTCTGAATGGGGTCACATGATGCAGACCAGGGTGCAGACCTACTAGTATATATATGATCCGATTAATATGGATTATGTAGGGATGTTGCATTTTATTTGTCGGATCTGCTACATTTTCTTGTGTTATGTTCAGGTAAGAATACTACATAACTTCCGTGGGTCATGATTTGCCACTTTTGACCACCCATAGGGTTTTTATGGTCATGGCGGCCATCTTAAATTTGCATTTCTGCAATTTCTAATATATCCAGGCTTTCAATGAAAAGCATGGCTAATTAGGGGCAGACGAAGCTTCGATTCGTTTACAACTTTCACTCCGATTTGATTTGAAATCGGTTGTGTGTTTCGTGATATTTTTGTATCATTGTAAAAGTCCTTTATCGCCGGCTATAGCCTGCATTATCTTCAAAAATGGTCATTATATAAGCCCATGCAATTCTTAACCTGAAACACATTCCACAACAGTCAGGGGCATCTGAGTTAGTGGTAACTACCGTAGCTGCTGGTTCCTCACAGAAGGTCGGTGGGTTTCTTGTGTTGCCAGTAGTTTGGTGATGGTTACAGTGTTCACCATGACCATGGCAACACACGGTTGGACACAAATCATAATGCACATGGTTTCCTCCACCACCAAATAAAAACAGTACTCAACATCACGATATAGCTTGGCCCAGTTGCTGAATCAACGTAAAACACCAATAAACAATTAGAGGTGCCACGATTATTGATTTTGATATCGATAATCGTCATCAATAATCGACTATAATCGATTAATCGTACCTAATATTAATAACATCAGTGTAAGTATTTCGTAATATGGTCTATTGGCCAGGTGGTGGTTAACTGCTGTAGCTGGTTGTTTCAGGCATCGGCTGATGTAATGTTATATTAATAAAGTTGATCATAAACCACTGACAATGACCATGAGCACAATGCAAACAGACTATGAGCTCACCACCTCACATACTTAAAACCTAAAAACAAATTTTAACTCCCAACATCAAACTGAAAGTATTCAAAAGTCAAAACTGTTGGTTGTTGTCGAGAGGGGAGTATTTTTACTGAAATTAACCATTATATTATTGACACTGTGTGCATAATCATATTAAGGTGCGTAGCCTACTATATGAAGCGGCTTGTCGATTTCATCATGTTCATTTCATTCCTAATATGACATCATGTCGATTTCAACAAAACTTGATGAACAACGTCATCATGTAGCTTTCCCATCGACAGAATTCGCGATAACCTTATTTATATTCTGCTTTATTCATAACTGTGTTTGTTGTCGATTCATGGAAATACAAGGATATCTAAGGATTATCAGACGCACGTATGTACTATGTAATATTAGGATAATTTAAATGTCATATAATAACGTTTGCATGCATCACGAATTTCGAATTAGATTACAGTATTGTCTCCAGTATCGCTCTGGCAGAGTGATTGAGATTTTCCCATAGCACACGCGATTTATATTTTAGGCGACTCCAATGAAAATATTTGACAGTGCTGTCGTTAATGTCATATGTTTGCAATAAAATATAAACTGCCACCTCGAATGAACTTCACTGTGCATAATTCCGATAGTAACTCCCCTCATTTTGAAGACACACAATTATTGCCGATTACGACATTAATGCTTTAAGCCCATCGATCTACTGTGCGACAAAAGTGGTAGCGGAAATTCAAACAGCAGTGTTGTATTAGATAATAATTGGTGACGTCACAAAATCAGATATAGTCTATATACGACCCAAAGCGTCCGGCTTTGGTTCGTTATAAGTTTCAGTAAACTACAAGAGCGTGGATCACAATCACAGAGGTCTGCACTACACGCAAATTTCATCCGCAAAGTACTTGAGTTTCATTCATCGGTCACCACACGATAAGCGATGGTCTGTACTAGTAACATTTAAGTATACATAGCAAACAAAGTATATTCGCAAATGATATCGTGCAGAACACCACTGATTAAATTGCCGTAGTTTCCCTGGTTTCTGATATCTTTTGATTATGAGAAAGTATTGCTGAAGAATTATTAAAGGGATACAGTTCACTTGCGGGATCAATATGAAATCAATATATATATATATATATATGCACAATGTCAATCAACTCCCCACTGGTCCAATCAAGGGCGAGTGCATTCAGTTCTTTGAACACTATGACAGTCGGCACATTTCAAAGACGAAGTGCCGCCTTTCTAGCAGAAATATACGACAACATTGCAATATGCTCAAAGCTACAGTGTTGCCAATTTGTAAAATATACAATGACCCGAAGAGCAACCATGTCGCATCATCAAATGAACTGCGACTGTATTAGTTGTACTCATATTGTCAGAATCTCTTTGATACGCGATCAAGGATTGTTAACCCCTCTGTTGTAGATTAAACTGTCACTGTAAAACAATATTAGTTGTACTCATATTGTCAGGATCTCTATGATACGCGATCAAGGATTGTTAACCCCTCGGTTGTAGATTAAACTGGCACTGTAAAACTTTAAACAAACATGGTATTCCATAATACCCACCATTTTCAGACGTCCAAAATAACACAGATTAATCGATGACGGAAATGGTAATCGATTATTGGCTTTATCAACGGTTCATCGATTATACGATTAATCATGGTACCCCTAAAACAATCACTTCCCTGACCAAAAATGTTTGTGATGAAAGTGTGTCATTTGTCAGCATTATCGTTCAGGCATAATGGGACAAAACTCTGCACTTATATCTTGACATTCTCATCTATTAAACTGTTTTATTGAAAATGTTTAATTTGATTAAATCAATTTAAAAGTTATTCATATTATGTCCTGAAAGTAGAAATGAATTTACTTCGTAATCATTGAGTTACCTCATTGACATTATAAAATCATCAGACATAATGTTTCCATTTTTCTGGTACCTTGGACTACCTCCCGCCGATATTAGTCTGATGTGTAGGATGATTCTACTAAAGTATAGGCAAAAGATTAAAATCGAGATTCATTTTCAGATCATTATCCTGATTCGATTTGAGATTCGACACAATGCTGAAATTGCCCATTCGTCGGGCTCATGTAAATATTTTTTGCAGTAGCTTTTTGTATTTTGTTTCAATATCGCTAATAGATGTTGGTAATTGATTAGCACATGACATGTCTGATCTTTTTGTGACAACCTTTGAAAAGGTCATACAACCACTAACTCCTACATGTATATGTATATATTCATACAACATGTCTACCAAGCAATCTTCCTGGTCCAGA
This sequence comes from Siphonodentalium dalli, assembly GCA_032622095.1. Taxonomy (NCBI): domain Eukaryota; kingdom Metazoa; phylum Mollusca; class Scaphopoda; order Gadilida; family Siphonodentaliidae; genus Siphonodentalium; species Siphonodentalium dalli. The sequence continues at coordinate 226,851,494 of CP136061.1, forward strand.
CAACTTAGTTATGTCAGAAAACCAACAGCCGAATACAGAGTAATGCCACAACAAAAGAAATAAACCTGTTTGACTTCAAACTATCCACCATAGAAATTGCATGTTTTCCGCCAGTAATATTGCGAGTTATTTTAAACCCTCCCACCTCTCCTAATTCAACATTGCTATATAACCAAGTATAACCTTGTGAGTCATATCTGGATATCACGGTTATCACCCCTTTATACTATTTTAATAAATACCACTCAATTACACATTAGAACTCAACCAAAAGGAATTGATGCTTCCTAGCAACAACAGAACTTACACTGAGTACAAATAATTGGACATTGTTCTGGCTCTGGCTGTACCAAATGTCTTCGCAGAATACAATGACCTTGATCCTGTTTCATCAAAACATTGTCCGCTTACATCAGGTCCATGATAAAAAATAAATAGGCAACCGAGTGTGCCTGACTTCACAGAATTACACATACTAGACCATGGACACCATCTAATTTTTCATAAATGCACGTTTGGCATCATCAATTCGCATAAATGTGCATTTGGCATCAAAAGAGTAAAAACAAAACAAAAAAAAACACAAGGTATACAAACTCGGACAAAATTATACATGTTGTGAAATAGGGGATAACTCCACTAAAAAAAGTTGGACGGACCTCCACAGCAAGTGCACAGGTAGATCATGCCATGAATCTCTACTCTGGCTAATGCCTGCAGAGATCATATTCCACCAGTACAAATCCTTGGAACTTTTTTAAGTTTTGACAGGGAACCTTATAAAGACGAAAAAATAATGCAGGGAATATATTTCTTAGTTTTTATCTGTTCCTCAATACTGTACTCCACTGTAGGTGAATGTCCCAACTCAAAATTGCATGCTTTTATGTGACATTTGTGAGCCGATATCGCAATAAATATTGAATTAATTACCCAGGAGAAATGCCATAATTATAAGCGACTCAAAATCGCTCACAAATTCACTTAAAGGTACGGTTGGCCTTGGTGGTGGGTATCCTGTGAAAATATTTCCACCCGTCAAAAACCGCCACAAACAGAAAGAACATCAAAATGTAGACAGACATTGTCCGTATACAAATAAGAAATATCGCATAAACAGTATGTTATTGTCAAATGTTTGACCATTGTTATGTAAACAAAAGCATAAAAAAGTTACTTTTCTTGTGTTTGTTTATATTATGATGGTAAACATAAAGAGCGTTCTTTGTTGGTGAATTCCTGATATGGAACTAATAAAGAGCGTTTATGCCATTTGTGTGTGATTGGCCAGTAGCATTGTGCTGTCTTCTGTAACACAATCAGGCTCTTGCTTAGGTAAAATATAGTAGGTTTTTATGATAACATGCTGTTTACGTGATGGTCATGGTATATATGAACGAAACTGTATGCGTTTTAAAGTTTTTCTGTTTACGGTGATTGGAACAAATATGAATATTTTCGACAACTAAGGCCTCACGTGCCTTTAAATCGTGAAATTTCGAGTTGGAACCTTCTCCTACAGTGAAGTACATTATTAAGGAATATACAATAACTGAGAAATATATTCCCCACGTTATTTTTTTGACTTTATAAGGTTCCCTGTCAAAATTAAAAAAAGATCCAAGGTTTTGTACTGGTGGAATATGATCTCTACAGGCGTTAGCCAGACTAGAGATTCATGGCATGATCTAGTGCACAGGTTCCGATGCTACTAGAAACCGAGCTTTGAAAATAATGTAGGAATGCAAGCTCAAACAAAATTGCATCCACAGACAGAGAGCTAGACACCCACACACCCATAACTATGGAGGGTATATGTATAATAATTAGTATTGTGCAGGCTGCAGGTGGTATAAAGCCATATTGATAAGTGGCCAGATATTTTTCGAAATTAGCCAAAGAACATTACATCCTTTTTGGCCAAAGTGATTCAAGCATATGTAAAATAAATATGTCTAAATAAATCAAGAAAGACAAGAAACTATGATGATTTTTCATTTGCTATGTATTTGCACATGCAAACTTTCAGACTAAAGTTAGTTGTTGAAACGTACTCTTTCTTCTGCGATGTTTGGGGGGGGGTCAGCTGAGAGACTGGTCCTTAAATAAATTGAACTTGCAGTTAAACTTTTAAATTCACAGTAATTTGCCCACATTAACTGCAGTGTTGGAACATCGATGTGTTACGGTGTGTATAATATCCACCTTTTTTGTCATGTTTATATATGTTCTCAATATACTCTCCCATGGAGGAGGAATAAAAGGATATAATAATAATAATGATTTAGTCGGAAAAATGGCTTGTTGCCATTCATCGGAAAGCTCTCATCTCAAAGCCATATTTCCGACTAAATCCTGGAAGTTACCCATAATTCTACTGTTGTTAATCAATTTATTTAGGGCATTACTGTACTTAAATAATATGTGGTTAATACATGCATACAGCTATGCTGTAATTAAATTGGAAGGTGTCCATGGTCTAGGATGTCTAATGTGTAATTCTTCGAAGACAGCTACACTCGGTTGCCTATTTATTTTCTATCGATGGACCTGATGTAAGCGGACAATATTATTATTGATATTATTTAATATTCCTCGAAATTGCATGCCTTCGCCTGTACATGTTTGTACATTGCAAACATATGACCCCCACCCTGTAGCCTACATTTACTGTGTTGCTTGCACATTGCCAGTTGATTGAATATCAAAACCCAGTCTATTTGCCCATGAACCGTACAAGACTGCCTCTGGTGGGCGACTCAGTGTCAGCTGTATAATTCACTCACAACTGGCTAATTTTGGGGAGAATATATGTGCTGATGGCCTGTACATTTAGAATCATTTCAGTAAAGTCATAATATAGCTTTAAACTTGCATGGATCTTGAAATTTCATATTTTATTGAGCATCGATGTATACATTTTTTTTAAATTGTTTATAACAAACAATCTGGTCTATCTAAGATATATGCTAGCTACAAATAGAAACCCAACTTACGAAGTTAATTTTTGCAGCATATTCAGATATATAAGAAGGGTTATCAGTGGTAGTTTCACCCCTCCCCTAAAAATGTGTAAACTCGATACAAGTCTGAGAGATGATTGCATGTGGCCCCTACACATGTGACAAAAAGAATGACATATTTTATTGCTGCAATGCTCAGTTAACATGAAACTAAAAAATAAAGGCACAAGGCTCCACCAGTTCAGGTCTAAGCGCAAACACTGATCTAGAAAATATTAGTCAAATTTTCCACTTGTTGTGGTCAATTTGGCTGCCATCTAGGACAGGGATTTCCAATTTTTATCTTCAAATGTGGCATTATGTCTTATCTTCACACAAAAAATATACATTTGACAAGATTTTCTTTCTATAATTTGGGTCAAATTGACTTAGTGCCACATCTGGAAAACCGCGGCTATGTTTGACACCATCTTGTCTATTGTCTAAGCGTCCACTTTTTTGTGTTAACATCAGTGTTAACATTGCTCAAGTTGATGGTAATACTAAAGGTAAAAATGATTTGTACTTAGGCCTAGTATATAAATGCTTTGACTTAATAGGTCTAGTATATAAAAGATTTGCGCATTCGGATGCTGAAATGAGGAATACATGTGAAACGGGCCTCCCATTTTAACTGCTCCTACTGTTGGATATTTAATTTAAAGATGGTCTGCCCTTCCCTTGAACTTTTAATAGATTCCGGGGAATAAAAAATGGATATCAATCGTGGACACATGTTCTATCAATTAATATAAATTTAATTTTTAGAATTTCTTATCACATCGGCGGGATAGTTTAAATGCGTACCAAGAAATACAACTCTATCTTGTTAGAAGCCTCAACCATGGAAATTCGCTGATCAGCCAGGATCAGCTAAGAGATTTTCTGCGAATTATATGATTGAAACAACTTTATTATGTATTTATAGACAAACAATATACCCCCAGCTTCAGTTTTATCTCTATTTTATAAAACAAATGGATATGTGTAGTCTTGAAAACAGGATTATTATTATTATTATTATTATTATTACGTTGTTGTTGTTGTTAAAGACCATCTTTAAAGACATATTATGTACTTGTTCGGGTGCGTGAAACTGATAAGTTAGTATTCAGACGCTATCACAAACGGAAGAATGTATCATTCTACTAAAATCGCCAAAAATTTTAAGCAAATCGACGATACCACTCCATAGAAAACATCGTCAGAACTATGCACAATTGTAAATATTTATACTCGATTCGGGACGCATCTGTCGGCGATAAACTAACGAAAATGATTTCGCCATCGAGAGTCACTGCATTTAATTAATATATAAGAATGACGGTGTGTGTTGTCAATTTGGATATACTATTTGCAAAAATTATAAAGATTATTCTCCATTTCTATTTGATCACCATACCGGAGTGTTTCACATCACTTTAACCTTTCCACCTGTTGGACAATTTTCATCCCCATATCAGTCGTGTGAACTTTTCCAACTGAGTGATATTTGAGTCTAACACCGGACTAAAAGTAGGAAATATTCTTGTACAGTTAAAAGATCATATAGGTACCGGTAATTACTATAGGTCTACTGCAGATAACATAAGTTGCAAAACATCCACAGACTTATAGCTATAGCAATTTCAAATTTCTCACTGTTGTTGTTTCAATCATGAAGTTTCTAATGGAGTGATCGAGAAACCTCACCCATATCGTCACATCCCTGGTCGATCTGCATATGTATGCAACTGCATTTTGCAAGTGTATGATGTGTCAGCACTCTGTATATGTACTGACCTGTGGATGTGTATGTTATGATCACTTGGTAATCGTCCGCCAGGCCACTAAGCGTGATATTGAGGATTCCGGATTTGGCATCTTCATGGGTCACATTTGAGCAAGATGAAGAGAACACCTCATCACTGCCATGCATTACTGTCAATGTTGACCTGCAATTCGCCGAACCCGTCTTGCTTATCACCTGAAAACAACAAACAAACCTTGCTAACTGGATATATATCTACTAAAATTGGTAGTTATGCCAATATATTATGGATACTTAAAAATACATAATCCAAATTAACGCTCCTAAATTTATTTTTTCTTTGGCTTTGGGGGTAAAATAATATTTGAATCGAGTTGAGGAACTCACCCGTCAAAGCTCAGATTTATTAGATATCGATATTTTTCACCACCTGGAATATTTGGCGGCCTAGCTAGCAAATATTCGACGAGCCGACCGACATACTCTCGATATACCGAATTATGTTGAACAAACTGTTGAGATACAACACATTTTTTGGGGGAAATTTAATTTATACTACCGTATATACCGTAGTTGACAGTGGTTAGCATTATTATTATTTATTTTTTTGGTAATTAATCGATTCTGATAACTGAAGCGTCTTTTGAAGAAATGTTGTTGTTGTTGTTGGAATCTAATGATACGGGGATCATCGAATTGGATTATGTACCTTTAAAATCTACCGGCATGTTATCCCTTTGTCCTGATACGACTGTTATCTGACAGAATTAATGCTCATGTATTTGAGTAATTGGCGACAGGCAAGTCCGAATTAGAGAATAGGGAAAGCCCGCCAATCATTTTATCATAGTATATCTGCATGTATAACTTGCTGTTCGGTGTGCACTGTAGAACCTGTATGTGTTTCTTACATGTGTCTTGATTATTGAGGTGAACAGTAGCACTTATATATAGTTATCACCTGCACCACACATTGCAAATATAATCTCCGGTCTGGTATTTTTAGATTATCTGTTACTCATTTTTGAGTATTTGGATACAATAGCTTTTTGAACACAGGGATCACTTTGTGGAATAATAATTATGTGCAATATATTGAACCTAACTGCAATTTGGCCACATGGAATCACCTAATAAAACAGGATTATTTGATAAAATTTGAGATACTGAGGAATCTGACTTTGTATATTATTAATAGTATGACCTTATGAGAACTTGTGTTGTGGCCTGGTTAGTCATGTGGTCGGTTACCATTAAGGACCACAGTGGAAATAAGCGAGATTTCGCTTGCTTTCCTGTGCGCTCCTTGATGGCAATCGATGGCATGACTTGTCAGACCGAGCTTATTCATGTGTATATTTCTCCTCTACTTCTCTATCTTTCTACCTCCATCTCTATCTTTTAATGTCTTACTTATCTCCAGTTATCTTACTAGTATCTCTTACGCAACATGACAGTCCTGTTGAGGGAGGATCCGGGTGGGATATAGCACGGTTTCATTATTCATGTTTGTATATATATAAAGGTATGAGTATCTATTTAGTAGTTATTACTAAGTTAGGTTTGTTCACTATCTTGTCCCTCTGCAGAACTGTCAATCTGCATTCTTGTTATATTTATATATAATCTATAATTTTTATATTTATACTATATGAATGTCACACTCTGTATTGCTCTTTTGTATATATATGCTTATGCTCAATTGTCTACATGTTTTGCATCTATTAGCCATTAAAAAATTATCTATCTATCTATCTTGCTTATTGTCTTGAATATACCTGTATCTTACCTGTATCTTGGAGACAAGTGCGCTTTGTAGCACGCACACGCAGTTACTGTCAACGGTTGTCCAGGCGCTATCCACATAAAATGTTCTAACAGTTTCCTCAAATGTAAATAAATTGTGGTCTTCTGTCCGGCACAAGTCGATTACTGAAAAAGAAAATAATTAGCTTTTATTTAAATCAGACTCGCACAGCACATTGTAAACAGGTTTAGATCCGAGTTATATGACAACATTGGCCCAAAATTAACTTTGGTTATACATAACTATCGTAGCATATATATTTTCTCTTGTGCCCAGCGCTGAGACCATATCGTCTGTCGGCTTCGAAAAGGTTGAATACCGGGTTTTCGCGCCAAATCACTTTGAATAGGAAACCAGAGGTCCGATTACATCAGAAAAAAAATATCGACACTTACCCCAAAATTCGAAGGGGGGATTTTGCTGGAACAACAAATGAGATAAACTGTAGGTTAATTGGGTGTATGTGTTGCATTTATTTTCTAGTTATAATATTGTTATAGCTTGATGTGTATGAATTATTTCAGGCTAAATATAAAAACTGGGGATACGTACATGTATATTAGATCAAATAACACCGAGGCATCGCTTCTTATTTAAAAATTTTGATGTGACGAAACCTTGACATACTATATCCTCGGTATCCAGCTAACTGGGACCTTGGCTAACTGGGACCTCAAGTCTGGCTAACTGGGACCTTTTGACTAACTGGGACCTTGGTTAACTGGGACCTTGGCTAACTTGGAACTTCAGATGTATTATTAATCATTTCATTAAAATAAATTTTTATTAAGTCATGAAAGGGATGACTCGAGTAAGAAATTGGTGTTTCTTCCTCTTGCTCTCCTTCGACCAAGGTATGTTCGCATCAGTTAGGTTAGATCAATTCTTTCCGACTTTTGATGAGGAACTTGCACATCGATCTGGTTGGAAGATAAACTCCTTTTCAGGAGACATTTTTTGGGAATCAAATTCCCAACATAAATGCTAGGGAGCCAGTCTTCCAAGTCCTAGGCAATTTAGGGTTTCTCTTAAAGTCATATTAAACTTCCAAGTAATGTTATTCTAAAGTCTAGCAGTGTAGGCTATAGCTAGGTTTCCTTTAAAGTAATATATAGCAGTTAAATTGTATTACAACTGAAAGTAGCCATGGTCATGGAATATAAATATATAGAAATCTCTTAATTTGAATACTCATAAAGAAATCTGAACTTTAAACATTGTATATATACATGCAGTCTGTTGATTTATTGTTAATTTTGAATATGTTTGGAAAATTATAGTTATTATTATTTTCAAGTCGTTATTGGGCTGGGGGTGGTAGTTCATAGTAAAATCCATTCAACTACACAAATATCTGAATCCGTGCAGTAATATCTATTACAATATCTTAACTGTGAATGAGCATAATATCCATAACATTATTGACTTTATTCACTTTATTAACAATAAATGTTCATAGAAATATTATAAGCGGATAAAAATACCTGTTACCTTCAGTTTTCATATAGAGGTAAGATTGACAAAATAATTTTGTAAAAGAAAAATTATATTAAGTCAGACTAAAACAAGTCTAAACATTTTGAAGCGATAGCATAAACAATAACAATGAATTTAATGTTCTATTCAACTAATATATATAATATATATAACCAAGGTCCCAGTTAGCCAAAGGTCCCAGTTAGCCAAGGTCCCAGTTGGTCATGGTCCCATGGCAGTTAGCCAAGGCCCCAGTCAGCCGAAGGTCCCAGTTACTGATTTGCCAAGGTCCCAGTTAGCTGGCATTCATATCCTCGAGCGAAAACAGCCATGTGAATAATCCATGGGACCTCACAATCTAAGATGTGACAATGGGATTCCAACAAAAGAACCTAGGTATAATTATATTAGAACTAGAGTTCAATTAAGTATATGCATATACTATATTTATACAACCACGGAAATAATAGTGATAAGCGACAGATTATGTTGACTGACGTCGAGTATATCATATAGTCCAGTCGACTATCCCATATATAGTTATACTGTCTAGAAAGAATACCAAGCCAGGGAATCCATATTGCGGAGCCATAACACGTTGAGACTAACAAAAGCTCGGCTTGTCCCAGGACTTAAAATATGACTGGGACAAAAATGCCGATGTATTTTCTGTTGTCCACGTTTCTTGCCATATATGTAGTCAATCGGGCATAACTTAAGTCATTTTACCTTTATGAAGCAAGCAGTTGCGGTACTAACGTGTTTTATAAACATGTATCGCACGAGGTACTAATTTAGCGGTGACTAATCCGCGGACATTCTATTATTGGTGATCCAATTCGGCACGGTGCTAACTAGTCTTGATTGACAGCCGTCTTGTTCCAATAGACGTATGCTTGGCGTCAGGTAAGCCCTGGTTAGGTGCTAACCCGGTGTATCGCGCTGGATGTGCGATAACTGTTGTTTGTGGTCGTCATCTTATCGAGTAACTGCATGAGTTTCTCATCTCCGCTCAAGAGCTGGTTCTGTTGTGTGCAACCAGATTATATGAAAAGAGACACTGACCCAAACAATGAGAATTTGACCGACAGTCACTGCTTACCAGTAGATGTGATTGATTTATAGATGCGAGACTGATAAGATGATCCGAAGACAATGTTACAGCATGTCCGTCGATGATAATCCCGCCAAGTGTTTCGCGAGGGATCTATCAACTGCTACTCAATAAATGTGCTCGACAAGAATGAGGCCCCAACCCCCACCCCATGGAATACGGAATTCCACTTAACACAGAGGGTGGAATACGGAATACCAGTTAACAGCCATATGGAATACATAAATTTTCATAAAAATATATCAAAACTTCATTTTTTGGAAGGTCGGCGTACGAATACCGGTATATTTGGAATACCGAATACCTCCTAACAGAGGGGCCGGAATACGGCGTACCTCTTAACAGGGTATGGAATACGGCGTACGAAAGGGGGTGGAGGCCTCAAGAATAGCGGTTGATTGATCCCTCGCGAAACACCCGGTGTGGGTTCAAACTGGAAACCACGACGAATATCAAATTAGAGAGTCAGTTGCAATTGAATGATCAGTACCACAAAAATGTCGAACATTCCATTGAAAATACTAACATACAGTTTAGAAAAATAAACCATCGATAGTAACAATATGCATACAATCTTCTTACCAGACAAAGGGCTGATTAACTAGAGGATAGTATAGGTTGAGCAATCCAGGTTACCAAGTTGTCGAACATTCCAGTGGGAAGACTACCGTCTGGGGCTCGGGAGATCGCAGATAGTGCCACACAGCGGTATTTTAAAACAATATTACTGAGTAGCAACTCGGTGATGTTACCAGCTCGTTGAGCCATACTGACAAGATGGTCCCTGTGCATGGTCGAACATAACGATGCAACATTGTCAGCAACATTATCAGAAAAGGTCGCACATACATGTGTAGACGTTAGTTTCAATGGACGATTGATCAACTGCACATTGAACATGCCGACACGTGGTATATTAGGTATATGGCCAACATGACGAGAGTCCATATCAAGTTACCCACTTGTAGCGGTCGCGTTGTAAATATAGAAGGCCGATTAATATACAGCCCTCAGGAGCATGCTTCTTTGGTCCAGTGGTTAAGACACCTTGTCTGATCACCGTAGTTAAGCAACGTCGAGCCCGGTTAGTACTTGGATGGGTGACCGGGCTGCGATCGGAGGTGCTGACTTTCGGGGTGGCTCCCGGCACATTCCACCCTTCTCCCGTTGCACACATATACATGGATCCGCGGATACAGGAACTAGCTGGTCGGCTTATTCTAAATTAACATATAATTTACCATATATACATTTTACGAATCTACCAATAGGGCTCACTTCCCAAAGCCATTGTTATAGCATATTGAGTTAGGCAGTGACACCCATAAACCAGGGTAACATACCACACCAAATACCATGCATGCTGTGATATTAATCGTATGCCTGGTGGATACCGCCGAGCAAGAAACTTGACTAATTCAGGCACGCCGTTCCGTTCCGATATCGACCGTGGTAACACTTGAGACAGATACCTACATGTAATCCGGATAGTCTGTTTTAGATAGTTCTATTTTCACTAACCGAGGAGGGGGTGGGTGTGACATTGACGTATATACTGTCAGTGTGATGACATCAACCGAATGGATGGCTACAATTATGCCGTTGTTTACTCATGCACTTATATCAATATAGGTACGTCGAACCAGTGAGGTGGTATATATATGTGACACCCAATCGCAGAATTGAACAGGTCAGTCACATAGAACATGTTGATGAGCTTAAAGCCATGTTCAGAGAACTATGCCATGGACCCATGTGGTGGGTTGGGCAACCAGGGGCACAGTATATATACTGCACCGATCCAAACACAGATGTTCCTCACTGTGATCATTGTATGATGTAGAGCAAATATTGGACAGTATGTATTGTTTTATTCTTGCAGTGCCCATAGATCGACTTTTCAAAATCGGTAACCAACAAATTAAAGGTACGGTTGGCCTTGGCGGTGGGTATCCTGTGAAAATATTTCCACCCGTCAAAAACCGCCACAAACAGAAAGAACAACAAAATGTAGACAGACTTTGTCCGTCTACAAATAAGAAATATCGCATAAACAGTATGTTATTGTCATATATTTGACCATTGTTATGTAAACAAAAGCATAAAAAGTTACTTTTCTGGTGTTTGTTTATATTATGATGGTAAACATGAAGAGCGTTCTTTGTTGGTGAATTCCTGATATGGAACTAATAAAGAGCGTTTATGTCATTTGTGTGTGATTAGCCAGCAGCATTGTGCTGTCTTCTGTAACACAATCAGGCTCTTGCTTAGGTAAAATATAGTAAATCTTTATGATAACATGCTGTTTATGCGATGGTCATGGTATATATGAACGAAACTGTATGCGTTTTAATGTGTTTCTGTTTACGGTGATTGGAACAAATATGAATATTTTCGACAACTAAGGCCTCACGTGCCTTTAAGCCCACCAATGATCAGAACGTTCATCCATTTGAATATGATGGACTTGCTCAAATGAGAAATATCAATATTTAAATTATATTTTCAATACGTTGTACTCTATATCTGGGTCTCAAGCCTCATATATATTTATTTTGTGGTTGACATGCCATGTAAGTTTTCATTTTAGAACGGAAATCCAAACACATATACCTCACTGGTTGTGTAGTGTGTTATCTAAAACCATCTAATGATCTCTAATGCGTATAGCAGTACCTATAATGCATGATGTCGTGCTAGTTGAAACTATTATTGAGACCCAAAATGCTCGCGCAAAATGTGGTATAGCGTTGTGGTCGAGCAATATTTAATTCTGAAATGTCGTATGAAGGTCGTATATTCGCAGGAGGAAAACATTCAGTTCTGAAATGTCGTACACACCGTTATTTCACACAAAAAGCGACACACTCGCCCAAATTTAGGTCTATAATGAAGATGAAGCATAACAATATCTATATCCCAAAGGATTTTGTATTTGATATTAAACTATGGGAGATAACCAGTTTTGTGTCTCTCATGAACAATTTGGAAAACCAGGTATACAATTTGGTATACCTTTTCTATATGGAAAGCTACTCAAGAACTTTGACCTGTAGCAAAAACTGCAGAATGGGGCGGGATGGATCCAATATGGTAGCGAATCAGTGATTTCACTTATTCTAAGACGTGTCAGATCATATGCGCAAAATTTGGGCTACATTGGACGCATTTTCCGGAAAGCAAACAATCGCTCGGGTTTCGATATATTACCAACCTGCATGTATGCTGCCGTCATGATTGGGTCGCGAGGGCCCGAGGGGAGAATGTTGGATCGAACTATCGCTCGGGCTATAGTTTTCGATCTATTACCAACCTGCTGCCGCCATGATTTGTGCACGAGGGGAGAATGTTGGATCGAACTATCGCTCGCTATAGGTTTCGATCTATTACCAACCTGCTGCCGTCATGATTGTGCACGAGGGGAGAATGTTGGATCGAACTATCGCTCGGGCTATAGGTTTCGATCTATTACCAACCTGATGCCGCCATGATTGGCGCACGAGGGGAGAATGTTAATTGGATCGAACTATCGCTCGGGCTATAGGTTTCGATCTATTACCAACCTGATGCCGTCATGATTGGCGCACGAGGGGAGAATGTTAATTGGATCGAACTATCGCTCGGGCTATAGGTTTCGATCTATTACCAACCTGCTGCCGTCATGATTGGCGCACGAGGGGAGAATGTTGGATCGAACTATCGCTCGGGCTATAGGTTTCGATCTATTACCAACCTGCTGCCGTCATGATTGGTGCCCGAGGGGACAATGTTGGATCGAACTATCGCTCGGGCTATAGGTTTCGATCTATTACCAACCTGCTGCCGTCATGATTGGTGCGCGAGGGGAGAATGTTGGATCGAACTATCGCTCGGGCTATAGGTTTCGATTTATTTCCCGCGTGATATGTCACGCTGGGGGGGGCACGATGCGAGAATTATGTCACATTGATATATAATAAAAACACAAATTGACTGCCTGGGTGTGGCAAAACGAGAGCTATTTTCACTCGATTGTGTCGTCTGAACAGCAAGCAAGATTATTGACCTCGGTCTGCGGTCTTGGTCGTTAGTCCTGCTTGTTGCTCAAATGACACCACCTATTTCACCCAAGACAGCAATGCAATAGGTGCATACTATTCACTGCAAATTACTGGTAAAATGGCACCCAAGGCCCTGGCTATACCGACATATTGTTATAGCTAGGCTACAGTAGCAGTACACTCCAGATTAAACATGAATGATACATGACATCAACGGAATTAAAATCACTATAATACTCACCACTGCTGTCATGACAAGCTGAAAGAAGACAAACATACTCATAACTATATTGATAGTTAAAATTTTATAAAACAAACTATTTCAAACCTAACACTCCCCACAGAAACAACGTTTGGCTATTTCAATCAAACAATTTTAGTAAAAGTATGAAAACATTCGAATCGCGGCCCAACATTAATATCAACACCTCAAAAAAGTAAGTACCCCTGATAGTTTTCGAGAATATCTTCAAATGTGGTTGCGAGAATACAGTGAAGTTTTGGGAACATTACTTCTTATATTTGACCACCATATCTTATTACTAATTTGGATATGGTGAATGACGACATCAATTGAATAGGGAGAGTTAAATCTACAAATAAAATCACAATATCACTTGTCCTCATTATAAGGGATCAAGTTCGCGCATGTATTTCGTTCCTCATTTGGGCATGGTCAAATATCAGATTACCCGGGTAACTATAGATATGTAGACCCCTCCTTGTAGATTTACCACCTGCGGGACCACATTGCGTGAGCAGTCTTCAAAAGAGAGGATTATGGCATTTAGTGTAAACATTATGACATTCCTCAGCTTCTGCATGAGAAATAGTCACACTGAGAAAAAATCTGGTCGATATGACTAATTAGTCACAGATGTCACTTTGACTAACCCACACATTTCAGCGAGTCACTTCGACTGAATCTGGTGTTAGTCATCATGTCTAAGTTACACCAAGAATAACTCTAATTCCAACACTGCCTTAAAGTATATGCTTAATATTCATGCTAAAATAATATTGATCAATATTCGTCTCTGATTTGGGATAATATATCATCTGGTCGAGTATTACAATTATTTGCTCACAATTTCCACCAAATTACATGTTCACATTCCCAAATGACTCAGAAAAGTTAGTCAAACATCAGAATTCAGAACCTTAATAATAATGTGTTCACCCAAAGCAGCTAATTCTAAAGGAAGTGGCAAAGTTTATTCAAAATTCCAATGCAACTATCTAAGCTAATTTATACAGATCTCATGTATGGTGTTTGCAAAACTACAGGACTAGCTATTTCAATTATGGGCAGTTTGGGGTAACCAACGCAGCCATTATTAAAATATTTCACAATATCTATTTTTTTTATGTTATATACACATAGTACAGACTTTTCCTCGATTTGTTCATATCACAAAAACACCGCGAAAATGACAACTTTATACAGTAATGCCCTAAATAATAGACTCCTTAACCACAGCAAAATTATGGGTAATTTGTCAGGATTTAGTCGGAAATATGAGCGAGAGCTTTCCGATGAATGGGACTAAATCCTGAAAAATGACCCATAATTCTGCTGTGGTTAAGGAGTCGATTATTTAGGGCATTACTTTATAAAGTATAACAGTACTTTTTTTGGTAACAATATCGCTTTGTCCTACCAGCATCATAGACATTTAACAGGACCCACCGGCATACATTTAACAGGACCCACCGGCATCATATATAGATAGTTAGCAGGACCATTTAACAATTTCTTTTATGAATGTATTCTACCATTCAGTTATTAAAGTATACATCGGAATGGTATATTATTTATTTGGAGGGATGTTCAAGTAATAAAAGCAGACGACAGGCAGACGAAAATATAATACAAGTGCAGAAGAATTCTTATTTATTGATGTGGAATGTTCAGATGATAAACAGTTAAACAAAATAATCTATGGTTTGTTGAACTTGGTATCTGAACACTCGTGAAAGAGTATTTAAAGAAATGGCGAACGAGGGATAATTATTTGGATATTCATTTGTAAAAAAAATAAAAATAAGTAACAGAAATCCAGTATCACGTGACTTCCGCTCGCCATATTGTGTCTATGTGATCACGTTTTTTAACTGTTTGGAAGTCCATGCATGATACAACATATAAACCGTGTGGCACTTGTCTGCCAGAACCACCCGCGAGCGGTTTTATGTGGGGCGGTTTATTTTCCCATATTTCTAAAATTAGTTTAATCACACACATTATAACCTAGAGTAATTAATTTTGCTTAGATATCTTTCTGATGATTTAAGGCCGGTGGGTTATGAAATATAGGCAATTATTTTTTCGCCCATGCACACGCTTTACTTCAGGACACTATCCTATACTAAAACCATAACCTTCTTAACATTATGCTGCCTAAAATCAGAGATATCCACCTCTTTCCGTAAACCAAAAAAAAATCATACAACAATACAGTAAACATAACTGCTATATATTATTCATCTCTCAACATTAAATTATAACAATTACAGAAATAAAAACTTAAAAGTACACGTGGGCGTCTCCAACAAGAATTATGGGTAACTTTTCAGGATTTAGTCGGAAATATGGCTTGTTGCCATTCATCGGAAAGCTCTCCCCGAGAGCTTTCCGATGAATGGCAACAAGCCATATTTCCGACTAAATCCTGAAAAGTTACCCATAATTCTGCTGTGGTTAGATATACTTGAAAGAAATGTATTTTGCTCCAGAATATTCTCTCGCAAATTTGCATTTCTGAATCGAGAAGTCTCCAAATTCTCTGTCCAATTGAGTCGACATAGTTGACAAACAAAACCCAGCATAACGTACTACTAACAAGTATATATACAAATAAATACTAAATACTCACAAGCTTGTATAAACGGAATCAGCATCAAAAACACGAAGTAGGACGCGAGTGCCAAACAGGAGTTGGCTCCCGCCATGATTAAAATTGTTCTTCTCACTTCGCAGACAGTCCTTAAAACTTATAGAATACACATGGTCGAGATGTATATACGGCGATCGAAAGTCTTTTTCTGGTGGAACTCGAAAGATCTTGCTCGGGTAGATAAAGGGAGTCCTTTTAGTTGGAGTTCGTTCGGATGTTGACGTGCTAGAATACTTCCACCCTGGGTGTAACAGTATACAATTCAAAGAGGCTTGACTGCATGATATAATGCCAGACGACTATGAATAATAGAAACAACGGGACATTTTTATAAATGCAAACAGGTTATGTGTTTATTTTTGGGGCTGATATTTTGGGCGGTTTCTGTGGAATTTTAAAGAAAGACTCAGAGACTTTGCGCGACTTTCACAAATCAGGAATTCGAGGGACTGTTTCTCATGGGATTCTGAATATTTATTTAATTTGAAAGTTTAATTGAGCTACCTTGCCGATCGACATTAATATTAATGCGATTGTGATAGTCCCACCCCACTAAGTGAACTCTATCGCCATTTTGCCGCCCGTGACGTTGGAGAATGTTGCTAATTTAACCACCATCATCTCACCCATGTATGGAAATCGTAGTAACCTTGTCAGTTCAAGATCAAAGCAAAGTTCGCGATGAACCATATTCGTGCGTTATTGATACAAAATAATAATTTATTATCCGGAGTTTCAAATTTAATTGCGTAGATAAGTTTTCGTGGTTCATGCTTTTCCAATAATTCAATAATTGCAACATGAACGGTTAATACGTTCCATGAGCATCTTCTTTTTTGAGTTAATCATATGCAAAGCCTCGCCCTTTCATGGATCCGGTTTGTTGAATATTGGACGACACGGTTCGTTTCATCGTCTATAACGCATGGGTGCACATATATCATTATGAGTTATCGGTTGAAAGAACAGCATTGACCTAAAAGAGGCAGAATGCTTGGGAGTATACAGCAGGCACATAAAGCACGATATTGAAGCCGGTCATTGTCGCTGAATAAAGATTTATTTGTCGATGCTTATACAGATGTACCTTAATGTGGGTTTCGTCCCAAGGGACAACCATTCACGCGATGGTAATCAAGAATATAAACTGCCAGGCAGAGTTCTGTCCCCTTGTTAAGCTGGTCTGAACGCATGTAAGGAAATCTTACATTTGTTTATATTTAAGATTTTCGTCTGTTACAATTCATTCTAAATTATTTTGAGAAACTGAACTCTCCATATATCTATTCATTTGGAAATTGGCCAGATCAAATCAGAATGAATTGTATTCGGCAATAGTCTCAACGATATTTAGTGGAACTCTTCCGAGCCACAACTGAATACAACAACATAATAAAAACAAGAAAACTAAGATGCATGCATCAGGTCGGCCGTGAACTATCTACCATAGAATTGTTGTAGCTATCGATTATACATTTTGGAACACCTGTCTGTATGTATGTGTGTATGCATGAATGCATGTGTGTATGTGTTATAGACTCTAACACTGCTCGACTGATCCGACTCGGATTTGGTATTTAACGTGTCAACTTGACCTCGCTCATAGGCATGTTTCTGGACCTTGACCGATCCGACTAAAAAATTGTGTGTAGGACTACTTCGATCCCGGGAGCAATATGGACGGGTCCAATTTCACGTGGGACCATGTTCTCGAACGTGCTGATGTAGGCATGTTTCTGGACTATTTGGACGGGTCAAATCTTGATCCCGACCTGACTTTGACATTCAAAAAGATCAATTCAAGGTCAAATCTGGTAAAACGGAAGTATTTCAACGAAATATAATACCTACTGTTACTTTTGTCCCAGGAGTGTTTCGGGTGGGTCAAATTATGACCCTGACCTGATCTTGACATTCAAAATTGTCAATTCAAGGTCAAATCGGGTAAAGCCGGGCGGATTTCGACGGGTATTTTTGTCGTGACTTTTGTCCGGGGAGTGTTTTGGACGGGTCAAATCGTGACCCGACATGACGTTCACCTTTAAAATGGTCAATTCAAGGTTAAATCGCGCAATTCTCCGAAAATCAGAGGGGAACATCCCGGACGAAGTAGGGTCCACCAGCTACTATTATATATTTCTAGATTTAGTTACAAACTAAATACCTGTATATTGTACAAAGAAATGTTTGACAAATATATCTGTATCAATATTACCATACGGGTCATTAAAATAGATACGACGAAACAAATTTTGAAGGGTGCATGGTATCAGGTAAATTTTTATATTTCAAATGATGACAGGAATGCGGAAAGTTGAAGTACCTACGTAATACTGACTATCCGAATGAAGAGATATACATGTATATAAAAACCAAAATAGAAGATGACTGCTGGCGACAATGTTTTCCAAAAAAATTCAAAGCATTTGATAGCTCCCATCTAGTTGTCAGCCCGAAGATCAATATAAAGTGTGGTGACTATCAGATGAGGGATATGACTGTACAGTTGCTAAACAATTCAGTCACGCAAAAGAGGATCAAACAGTAAGATACCAAATTGCTGCCTGTGGTAATGTTTTTTAACGAAATTCGGGAAAATTAGATTACTCTCACCCTGGTTATCCAGAAGATCATTGTGGAATCTGGTGACGATCGGACAAGGGGTGTCGTCTGTAGGATCAACCAAATTATTTAGCCATAAAAATAGTAAAATTCCAGATCACCGCTGGCAGTGATGTCTTCACAAGGACAGCTTGAGAACAAAACATGGCTCACATCTAGCGGTGACGCAAACTATCCACGTGAGAAAAAGTTCTCCAATAAAAGCTGGCTGCAGGGTGCGCCAATTGATTCAAATTCGAAATTTAACAGGGTGTACTGCTTGTGGCCATGTTTTCCCCGCATATTTGATAGACTTATGGACAAAACCACTGAATCCGTTGAATCAATATACATGTATACATGGATTAATTTATATGCATTGTTATACACAGTACTGGTATATAAAGGTACTGAAAATAACAATATTACTAGTATACACAAAAAAAACCATATATCATGGCTATCGGTTCTAATATCCGAATATGACAGCTGATAACTTGGTGTGAATTGAAGAGTGTTGGTGTCTCAAGCATATCTAACCCTCCACGTTAGAAACATGCCATTAAATGTCATAAGTATAATCTAGCTTGAGGACAGAAGTTATCCATAAAACCCCCCTTAATTCAACCAGGTCCTCGCGCGATGTATGGTCGATCACATGATGATCTAGGGGGGGGTTAGAATTGTTGTATAAAAACAGCACTGCATGTAAATATAAAATAAAATAGTGCTACATCTTATTACAGATTATTGCCATATATAATCAGTGACTATACAGACAGTCTGACAAAATAAAGTTTCAGTGACACTCTATCCGAAGAGGGGAATAATTCCATCTGTTACAGTCAATGGAGCAATTATGAATCTGGAAAGGTGAAATTTCTAACTAATACTAGATATCGACATGACGCGATAACATATAACGTAAATGTAATATGGCCGCTGGCGACCATTTTTTCCTATAAAATAAAAAAAATATTTGATAGCTCTCATCTGATAGATCAATATCAAGATAAATATCAAGTTTAGTGATGATCGGATGAGTGAAGTGGACTGTGCTAAACGGTTTAGTAATGCTTAAAAAGATTTTTACCTTAATATTTTTATGTTCACTTTATAAACTTCACTGAGTCATCTAGTCGAGCTTTGTCATGTATTGAGTTTGATATCTTTTGTTAACAGTTTATAAATCATGTATGTCTCATGTTTGTTATTTTAATTTATGTGTTTATTATCATTAAATAAAGTTGCATTCCTTAAAAAGATTCTTACCTCAATGTTTTTATGTTCACTTTATAAACTCCACTGAGTCATCTTTGTCATGTATTGAATTTGATATCTTTTGTTAACAGTTTATAAATTATGTATGTCTCGTGTTCGTTATTATATTATATACACTTTATAGTGTGTTTCAGAACGAAAACAAAATGAATAAAATCAACAAATTTGTAAATTTAAAAACAATTCAAACGTTGTTGTATTCCATGTCCCAGCCCGGACATATACACCAAATTTCAATAATATTCATTGAGAAACAATGGACCAAACGCCATATAACACCCCGTATGCATCTTTTATTCCGAGTTGGCCTTTTATTTCGAGTTGGCACTCGCCGATTGGGGCGAGTTAGCCATGAGGCGAGTACACCGATTCCGACAACTTTTCTATTTGCAGCAGGTTAAGTTTACGCGTAATTTAATTCACAAAGTTCCCCAATTGGTATCGTAAATAGAGCGACCTTATTTGACAGAGAATGCCTCTGTTATTGATTATAAAGTTGCTATACATTAAAAACGACAATTCACATGCTCGTTCAAGCGCAGTAGTCTATTTGCCCCATGTTGAAGGACATCCACAAATACTAAATAACGCTAACTTACTGCCGAATGTTTTACACGACAACTGTTAACATATTTGGGCTGAATTCATCTGACGCGGTATTATTCCTCAAAATAAACAACAAAACCATCGTTACTTGGAAATGTAGTTTGGGCTAACATTTACATAAATCCTCCATATCATTATTCCGACACACACGTCAGATGAAAAAGTCACATGAAGTAACCGGCCAAATTGGCCGAAATGAAATAATATAAACCCCGATTTTCAGACTACAATTAGTATGTTTTATGAATACATGTAATACTGATAATATTTGAAGATAGAGTATATTATTTGTAACGAAACCAAGCATAATTCGCGGTGAAATCTGTAAAAGTTTAAATGAAATTTTCCTTGATTGAGGGGTAACAAAATAGAGTTATCCCTCTTGGCATGCACACTCTATGCATTTACGCTCCGAACGTTTTTCGCGAGATCGCCTGAGATTTCTGTTTCAGAAAAAAAAATATCCCGTAAAACTGTCCGGAAAGATATGTATTATACCAGAACAAATATATGTCAAGAATATATTTAACAAGTCTCAGGTAATTGATTATTATATCCCACTATAACACTGATGTCACTAAATTATCGAAATTGGGTCTCTTCGAGTCTACATCATACTAACATAGGTTTTGTGATTGATAGCTTGAAACCGGGAACCTACGTCTTAAATTGCTCGAAAATGGCGGCAAGATGCCACGCCTAGAAATTTCAACATTCGTATTTCTTTATTTTCCAAAGATATTAGCAAGCTATCCCAACTTATCTTGGTTACTGCAAAAAAAAAAAACCGGATATCGAACAGATTTTGATTTAATGGCCCACTTAAAGTGGTGTGAAACACTCCGGTAGGGTGATCAAATAGAAATAAAGATATAAAGCAGTTATTTTTTACAAATATTATATCCAAATTGACAACACACACCGTCATTGCTATATATGATAGACATATTATGGACTTATTCGGGTGCGTGAAACTGATCAGTTAGCATTCAGGGGCTATGTTAACTGGAGGAATGTAACATTATACTAACATTGCCGAAAAGTTCAAGCAAATCGACCGTTCCACTCCATAGAAAACATCGTCCGAACTACGCTCAATTGTAAATATTTACTTCTCGATTCGGGACGCAACTATTGGTGATAAACTAACGAAAACGATTTCGCCACCAAGAGTCACTGCATTTAATTAATATACAAGGATGACGGTGTGTGTTGTCAACTTGGATATGATCATTGAAAAATAACTGCTTTGAGCAAGATATTCTCCATTTCTATTTGATCACCCTACCGGAGTGTTTCACATCACTTTAATTAAATGCAGCGACTACCGATGGCGAAATCGTTTTGGTTAGTTTATCGCCAATTGTTGCGTCCCGAATCGAAACGTAAATATTACAATTAAGCGTATTTTAGACAATGTTTTCTATGGAGTGGAGTTTCTTGATATTTTCGGTGATGTTAGTAGAATGCTGCATTCCTCCAGTTGGCATAGCGCCTGAGTAGTGAGTACTAACTTGTCAGTTTCACACACCCGAACAAGTCCATAATATGTCTTTAATTTCGTACCCCAGATCACATTATAAAAAATATATGCCATATTATATACCATTTGAAAGAGAAGGCTCCAAAACGTTGTATTTTCAACTTATTCGATGTAATAAACTGTGAACATGTTGTTTTTGTTGAGATACTGGCGTCTGCTCTGTGCTAAAGTTTAT
The DNA here is from genome assembly GCA_032622095.1 of Siphonodentalium dalli. Taxonomy (NCBI): domain Eukaryota; kingdom Metazoa; phylum Mollusca; class Scaphopoda; order Gadilida; family Siphonodentaliidae; genus Siphonodentalium; species Siphonodentalium dalli. The sequence continues at coordinate 226,873,786 of CP136061.1, forward strand.
GCACACAGTCTATTATTTTCAACGGAAGGGCGATAACTATATATTTAGATATAGAGTTATTCCCCTTCCATTGAAAATAAACTATAGTTTGAATTATGTTGCATTCTGGGAGCCATAATGAGGGAAATGATTTTATGGTTTCAGCTATTTTCTGTTACTCTATGGACACATTCTGAGCCATAGACATTCCAAATGGTGATCATATGATGAATTATAGTATTTTAATCATATTTTATGGCATAGATTGTTATTAAAACCGTATATCAAGGCACTAAAAAAAAAATCGGTGACTCGAAAATTAAGTGGGCTTTTAAGAAGATATTGGTGTTCAAATTGCACAACATATCTTCTCAACGGTCATATTTACATGGAGACTGGATAGCGAGCTAGCAAAAAATTGATCTAATTCACTCGCTGTATATATATTTTTTGTTTTGATTCAGTTATTTATGTAGACAAAGAACACGATGAATACTCACTTTGATGTGAGAGCGATCTTGCCGCCACTTTCGGGCAAATTATGACGCATAGGTTCCCGGCCCTGAAAGTATTTTGAGTACATCAAAATTAATGGGGAGACGCACGTTTTGAATAATTCCAGCCAAAATGGCAAGAGATTTTCAAAAAAGAATTTTTCTGGATCTCTTTCGCAAAAAATCTCGAATTTCACATATCATCATCTTCATTGTATGTAGAATCTTAGCAATTATTAAGAGACAGCAAAAACAATGGATTTTAATACATTTGAGAGGTTGAAAATTAATTTTTTCCCCTTTCGGTTTCAAGAACTGCTAGAATAATTAATAATTTCACTCAAAACTCCAATAACCAAATAGCTTATTGTCTTGGATTTTAATACATTTGAGAGGTGAAAATTTAAATTAATTTGTTCCCCTTTCGGTTCCAAGAACTGCTAGAATAATTAATAATTTCACTAAAAAAACTCCATTAACCAAATAGCTTATTGTCTTGGCTCCATGAGAGGAGGCTTCATTTGTATCATAGTGTTGAGTTAGATTTTTAATTGCATAATATAGCGTCATACCCCCACATATTATAATCAATAATAAAACAGTCACAAATATTCCAGCCCAATGAAAACAAATGTTGATATGCAGTGTGGTCCACTCAAGCAGGGAGCAATCAACAGGAATTAGGCCACATTGTTAAGATATATGGTGGTCAACTTTACCTTGGTTATGGACCCATGACCAACAACTCATCTCGGCCAAATTATTCATTGATCAACAGGCATGGCATGAAAATCCTCAAATTTAGAACATTAATTGTGGGTAGCTGCCTTTCTTAATGAAAATAATCATTAAATTTCACAAATAAAGAATAACTAAGTCTCCTCTCGTGATCTTGAGATATGATATCATGGATATATGAACTAGACTTTTTATAAATATATATTTAACGGAAGTTCGTACGTACCTGAAAACTGACATTTTAGATATTTTTCGTGCCATGAAAGTGAAGTAAATGAGGTTATAATATCCAATTGGTCGATGGTTCTTAAATATTGTGTCACAATAATCGCTTGTACAAATTTCACAAAGATATTCCTAACAAATTTTGAGAAAATACATTTTTAAATGCCAGGATTTTTTTTAACAAAACGTCTGACCCTTAAACCAGTTTTTCAAACTATTTCCACCGAAAGCGAATGTTCTGCTTACCTGGCAAAAGAAACTGAAACGGGTAAATCAAAACTAAACCAGCCTTAAAAACTAGTCATTCCACCGAAAGCTAATTTTCTGCTTATTGGCAAAAGAAAATGAAAACTGCTTGCAATAACCACCATTCGTATCACGTACACATGTAAAGAAAATCAACAATATCATACAAATATATCTACATAGCCCGTCTTTGTTAAACTAAATCCTGTTCCCAACAAATAACAACGTAACACTCTTATCAGGGGGGGGATCGGAAAACAAATTCAGGCACGTATGGCATTTTTTCCCTTTCGATCATTTTTTGTACCCACCCACCCCCACCGCCAAATTTTTTTTCCGTTTTCGGCAGTTTTTTCCGACCATTTTTTGACACCCACCCCCCTTTTAACACTAAAACAGAGATTTGCGGGGGGGGGGGGGAATTCAATGTAAACAACTGTATATGAATTTCTGTGCATACTATTTATCATGGATGTTAACATGGACATGTAAATAGGAATGAGTCATTTTGAGGTCATTTGGCCAAAAAACATGGCTGCCAGCGGCCATCTTGGATTTCAAAATTTGCAACAAAATACAACACGATAACTGCCTGCAGTCAGTTTACAGTTAGAATTACATTATTTCTCTCATTCAAAGTGGGTTTGAAGCCCAACTCATTGCCAAAACACTAAAAAACAAGCAGGAATTTTTTTTTTTAGTTGCGGAAAAAATTGCTTGTTGGTGGCTTTGACCACCCACCCACCCCGGCATACGTGCCGGAATTTTTTTTTTCACCCCCCCCCCCCCCCCCCTGCTCTTATTGGAAATTTTCGGCCACATGGCCTTCTTCAGCCAAAACAAGTTGTACAGATACAATCAATATTAATATTGACCCCAATTAAACAAGTCCGTTCAATAGTCACACCTTTGCTTCGACGTTTGTTCCTCGATAGCATTAGTATTTCTACACTCCTGATTGACAAAATGAGTTGACAAGTACATATTGAATTTCGGCGCGTCGATCGAGGCACAAACGTCGAAGCAAAGGTGTGACTATTGAACGGACTTGTTTAATTGGAGTCAATATTAATATTGATTGTACCTGTATAACTTGTTATGGCTGAAGAAGGCCATGTGGCCGAAAATTTCCAATAAGAGTGTTACGTTACTAGATCAGCAAAAAAAATTTGGTCTCGAAGTTCCGATTATAACGTGTGTTCTGTTGAAACTTTTGCCACATATGGGGGTGGGGGCAACCTCCTGTACCACCCCTGTTGCCACGTTCCTGCCTTTCATTAATTTACCGGGATTCACCAGTTGACTACAGAATGCTGATGGCGTCGACATTATGTGGCATAGAAAGTTGCCAGATGTACCCACCTCTGATCTATAGTACGTTTATTAATTAACACAATTCATTGAGATGTGAATCTCTGGTTTTAATATTAATGAAGAGTCCCTTTTTAATTTGGGTACCATGGGGCGAATACGAAAGATGAGAAAGTAGGACTGGTATGAATACCAGAAAGGCACGTCATACGGGCCATCATACAGTGGAATAACCGGTTAAGCAGGATCGTTACATGCTTGGTGGTCCGGAAATAACTTCTCGACCGTGTCGAGCACACGGAATATGCGGTGTCTCAAGCGTAAAAAATTCCATTCATGCGTTGGCGTTGTTGCTCATACTTCACATTTGCATAAGTTTAATTAATTTTCAATCCATCACCGTGTAACCAAGACAGTTCATTTCAAGTACTGTGACTGCCGCTCTCCACTGCACGTTTTGAATAAATATAAATATATAAATATAGTACGGTTATTTTCAAGTGGCATAACATTGCCGAATTTTATAGAGTCAAATGAATTTTCATCGTCACTAACAATGTCTTTTATCTGGCATTCCACACAACAGTGAAACATTGAATGTGACCATTTTCGAGAGAGTACAGTACATTCATTTATTTCCTCGACAGACCGTTTCTCATAATTCTCATATAAAATTTGTATCCTACTCCGCCAATGCGAAACCACAGCGACACCAACAGCCAAAACCAGCAGCACACACTAGGAATCACTGAACTAAATAGTTTCTCATAGACGACAGCGTTAACCCTTTACCCAACAAACCGGCCAAAACCGGCCAAATAAAGCTGCAACAGCCTAAAATATCTTCGGTCTGTCTCAATAGAACCATACAAATATGGATATCATTGGAACCGGCTCATTGACCACATTGTGATAGTTACAGTTATGCCCTGTGCCAATGCATTCTCTTATATATGCGAGTCGACCATAGGTCGCCTCGCATATATAAGAGAATGCATTGGCCTAAAAAAAATCTTTTTTTTAACACTTTTTACCATTTTTTCTTACATTCTTTAACAATTTTATAATTTTTAATGTGTTAAGCCAATGCATTCTCTTATATATGCGAGGCGACCTATGGTCGACTCGCATATATAAGAGAATGCATTGGCACAGGGCCGTTCTGTTGGGTAAAGCGTTAACGTTTCAGCCACTCCGGTGATAATTACCCAGCTAGACTGACACCAGATCATCCTGAAAATTCAAGAAAAACCACAGGTCATGTCTTTACTTTTCGAAATATTTCCTCAGGTGCACGAAAATGTTACCTGGAAAAACCAAGAAGTACCACAACTAGTTAAATAAATTTCACACTCACAACAATCCATTTCCCCATTAATTCATCAGTTTAAATTATTTAGATATGATGTACAAATAAAACAAAAAGAGTTCACCATTAAATAATGGATAACATGTATTCACCTGTGCTCTCTCCTATAATCTGGAACACATATAGCTCCCTGATTCCATTAAACAGCAACGTGTGGACCAATCTCTTACATGTATTATCAGCTGAATGGCAGATTAAAACAAAATAATATTGATTTCCTTATCCGGCCAATTTCCAAATGAATATGGACAGTTCAATTTCTCAAAATAATGAAGAATGAATGGTAACCGACAACAGTCTTAAAGTGACCCAAGGTCGAATGTGTTACAAACTTTTATTTTTATTTCGCATGAACCCATTTTAAATGCATTGAGTCCCTTTAATATAGTTCATGTTTAATTCTTTAATTTATTTCATGTTTAATTCTTTAATTTAGTTCATGTTTAATTAATTATTTGCCTGAAAATCATCCACATTTCTTGGATATAATATTCAACGTGTATCTATAATTGGTCCATAGTTTTTACTCGTTTATTCGGTCCCACGTTAACTTTTAAAGGGACCAAGGGCACTCGCAACGGTAAATGTGCACAACATATAATAGTCTTTAAGTTAACCCTTTCAGTGCCAGGGCTCATCGGCCCTAATTTACGGTCTGTAAAATCGGCCCTAAAAAAAATAAAAAATATTTTTGTTTTTTAGATTTTTTTGGGTTGAATTTTTTTTGGGTATGCTTAAGCATGCTATAGCGAATTTAAAAACAAACTGGATAAAACCTTAGGGGCATGTTATAACTCAAAACTATCACCAAGTATTCATAGTAATAATTTTGATGCACTAAACCTACAAAAGAAGTATGTTGAAGAATATAAGAACAAATTATTAAAATTGTAAAAAATTGTAAAAAATAATAACAAATGATGCAAAATTGTTAGGCCAATGCATTCTCTTATATATGCGAGGCGACCTATGGTCGACTCGCATATATAAGAGAATGCATTGGCACAGGGTATATGGGTTGATACAAAAATCGGACCTGGCACTGAAAGGGTTAAAATCATCACCACTAAGAAGATGGAGAAATAGATAAACATTGTTCTTATATTCAGTATTGATAGTTCTCCAATAACGAATTTCCGGTGTTGTGAAACAAATGTGATGTAAAACAAACATCGCTAATTTTATAATTGTGCAATAAGTTAAACTATTTTAGTCTGAATATTATTTTCCGAATAGTTTTCGATGCTTTGACATATTTCAATGTTTACCGTCTAGTTTTGATTAAACTTTAGTATCTTATTGGACTAACTGGACTTTTATCGGTAATTCCACTATTTACAACGGTTTTGATTGGCTGCGGACGCACGTACCACAGTAGCGATGGCATAGTGGGTGTGACAATTTATTATGGTGCGGTCGTCATAATTAATATGCCATAGCAAGCCATGTCGCCGTCAGCAAATTCGCACAACGAGTCTACAAGGATGTATCTGTACCTGAATGTTTTGTCGCTGTTGATCTTTACTCAACACGCAATGTTATATTTTGGATAGGTTGAATGCTAACACACAAGTCCACTTGATAACTTAAAGGTACTCAATCCAATTCGATGGTCCCCATATCATCAGATTCCAACAACAACATTATTTTTTTTAAATGCTGCTTCAGTTATCAGAATCGATTGATTGCCCAAAAATAATGCTAACCATGCAGTCAACTATAGTATAAAATTGCCCAAAACCTGTTATTTATCAACGTTTTGTTCAACGAAATTTTGCCAGTTGTCAAATGTCTGACACAAAAAAGCCACTGGATTTTAGAGTTATCGATCTTCATCCGCTATCTGGTCAGATAAGTTCTTCTCGTCGACAGTTTACTGGGCCACCTAAAATTAAAATAATAGATTTCAAACATCGATATCCTATCACTCCTAGCTTTGATGGGTGGTTCTCGACTCGAATCAAATAATTTTTACCCCAGAAGCCAAAGAAATAGTAATTTAGGAGCGTCTGATCGGATTGAGTACCTTTAATGAATAACCAATTTCTGTCAACAGTCATGATTGTTCTTACTAAGAACAAACCGCCCGTGTAATTTCTCAGCAAATGTGAGTGAGTCAAACCTAATGCGTATAACTAAACGTCGCAAAATAAAAAAAACGCAATTGGGGAACTGTCTTAATACTCATGAAATTAATATAAGTAGATAAACATGCATTGAGATCATATAAAAAAACCGTACCACGTGCATGATATGTGAGTGAAGGAGGAATTGCCACGGTCAAACACAATTCTGGACGATCGATCATGCAATTATATATATCGTAGCGAATACAATTTAACAAAACGTAATGAGTATAGATCTATCTTGGTGAAGCGTAATGGATTAATTAATCCAGTCGACTCATTGTGCGGAAACCCAGCAGGCAACATGACTTGCTACGGCATATTAATTATGAATACCAATTGTCACCAAACTCCACCATTATACAATTATCGCATTGTTTCGAGGTTGACATGAGGAATTGTCAACCCGGGGAAGACAATATTCACCAAGGCCGTAGGCCGAGGTGAATATTGACTTCCAAGGGCTGGCAATTCCTCGTGTCAACCAAAAAACAATGCGATAACTGTTTTATTATATGAAACACACTTTGATTGGACAAGACGTTGCGACGCGTCATCATGATAATAAGTTATGTTAACCTCTGCTGTTTCATTAATGAGGTGAACATCGTTAGATATCTCATTTTTTCTTTACGTTTTAACATAGGAATTGGGGAAAGAAACTTATGATCATATAATAAAATAAATTGTCACACCTACTATGCCATCGCTACTGTGATACGTGGGTCCACAGCCATTGGTTTTGACATGCGAAATCTTATCATTGAAGTGTTGTTATTAATAAAAAATAAGAATAAAGTCAATCAATTGTTTCATGTACTTGTTGATGCTAGTTGTTTTTATTTCGCATGAACCCACCTCAAAGACCTTGAACCCCTTTAAGAAAAGAATACGGTTAATAAATAGTAATAAATTATCATAAATAATATGTCGGTCGTATAGAACGAGACAATGATTTCACACGTTGTCATTGAAACCTGAAACATTTAATTGGAACAAAAGACTGATTTTCAGGCATTTATGTTAAAAACATTACTGATTTTCAGGCAGTGGTGTTTAAAAATATCTGACTATCATACTTTATGACTATAGATATGGGCACGATTGAATTTACACGACAAACACACAGGGGAGACGCAAATGTATAACACGATTTATGTTCAAACCAGCGTGATCCGGCGCGTGATCTGCGCTGAACGTGTTCTGTTAATACTCATTCTGAACGTGAGAAGAAAGAAAATTTATTCTAAATAAAACCAACAAGTGCTCCCTGCTGTGTCGGAACACATCACCAAAAAGAACACATTGTCCACATCCTTTCCATTCGAGGAGCAACACAGAGGTTGTTCTGTAGAAACTTTGTTAATTTCGACGCAATTGTTTTGAGGTTCTCGGGAACTGGGGAACCATATTTCGAGATTTACTGGAACCAAACATGGAGAAGAACTCGTCGCTATTTACGGTCATTGTGCTCATTGGGTTGGCATATCAAACATATGCTCAAAATATTCCAGGTATGTATACGATTTATGTTCGCCATTGTGCTCTGTAACCCTTTCTATACTAAATGTATTCTCCCAATCAGTTGTGAAAGTATATATTACTAGCAGGTTAGCCCGCCACTGGCGGCATTCGTCCCATGGCTTTGTTTCAGAAACATGACATTTTTGTAATTATTTTGTTTTTATCTATTTTTGTTTTTTATTTTTTAATTTGAATTTAATGTTTTTTAAATTAAATTTTTTGTTTCTGGCGGAAAAATTTACCCGTAGAAATCGCCCCTTCCTAGGAACGACAGACAACGCATTCTTTGTTTCGTGAAATCTCTCTACGATAACATTGCATTGAATTGAAATTAAATTTTAAATTGTTTTAATTAAATTTTAAATTTTAAATGTTTCCATCACGGACTTTGTAACTCGAAATCATTATCTGGTGGAGTTGCCAGTAACTTCCCGATGGCCGGTGGTTTGTCGCCCATGGTGACGAGTTTATCAGCCATTGAACTCACTGGTAGATTAGCCGGAAGTGTGCGGATTTCCTCATTCACTAAAACAGGCAATGTTGTGATATGGCCTTAGTTGCCGAAAGCGACATTAAACCTCAGATCAATCCGATCAATCATGAGTTTATACTATTCAATTCAATTTATTAAATACTCTCACCGTATACGGTTACACTGGTGTAAATAGGGTTCGGAGTGACATCTAGCGGATCTAGCAGAGAATAAAATAGACACTGGGCCCTGATTGGTCAATAGCCTTGTGTGCTTTTTGCATAAAAAAATCGTCACACCTCTTCCCTATAATTTCCCATAGGTAAAATAGCCATTGGCACAGGAATTAACCCTTTGTAGTGAAGTTTGAATTTTTTGGTGTGGTCTAAAATATGACAGTATTTTGTTATGCGGTTCTGACACAAGTTACGAAAACACAAGATTTAAAGGCGAATTCCCTGCTAGACTGACATGATTTTTTTGCGTAAAAAGTTTCCCCAAGTGTCATTTTTTCAGATTTAAAGAAATTTTGGACCCAAAATTTATATTGCCAACAGTATACGCTAAAACGTTAGCACCGAGGCCTATGGAAAACATTTACACCAGTGTAACCATAATAATACATATTGTTCTATGCATAGAAGATTGTGCTGGACAAATATCGACATTTCAGAAGAGAAAGTTTTTTTTACGTTTTGAGTTTTTGTCAGGCTATATAATATCGATAACATATAGAAAAATAAGTAATTTGAGTTGAAGATGAATTCTGCAAACGTTCAGGTTAATAAGTTGTCTTAAACGGACATGGCTCGTTCGAACCCTAAAATTTATGTATACGTAATTCGAGAAAAGGGATCTCAAAACATGCATATGCTAACTATTCCAGAGCTAATTCGTCGATATAGCGCTAAAAAAAAACGCGCTTTCTGAATTCTGAATTGGTCATTCGCGAAACCAATATATTTTATATTCTATAATTACAATCATGGGTATATAATATATTATCTTGAGCGCGTTACCATTTCTGACATTGGTTTTCTTGTTTAGATCTTATCGTAGTTTCCTCTCCCATGTCTGACGTGCACGGTGCACCGAACGTACGTGCAGATTGAGACCTGCGTTAGGCATTGTTGGGGAGAAGGTATGTACGTAAGTATTGACAGCCTCTGTTCAGTAACTTCCAGATACAAAGGACAAGAAGCTCGTTCTGGTTATATATTTGACATTGATATTGATCGAATGTCTGTTTTAAAAATTAATTGATATCGATATTATGTTTCTCCTTTTAGTTGACAATGATTGCGCTAACAATAAATGTTGGACCGGAACATGTCAAGAGCTTGGCGACGGCAGGTCCCAGTGCATCAACTGTGCTCTTGGTTACACGGGAACCAGCTGCGAAAAGCGTGAGTATATATTTAAGAAATAACCCGTGTTTCGATTAAAGATACGGGCGGTGTTGGCGGTGGGTATGCTGTTAAAATATTCACCTCCGTAAAAAACCACCACAAACAGAAAGAATAGTAAAATATAGACAGACCTTGTTCTTATACCAATCAGAAATATGTCATAAACAGTATGATATTCTCAAATGCTTTTCCTTTGTCATGTAAAACAAAAGCAAAAAACGTTACAGAACCTGGCTTTTGTTTAGATCCGGATATGGTAAACATAAAGAGCGTTAATTGTTACTGTTTTCCTCATATGGAAATAATAAAGAGCGTTTATATCATTTGTGTTTGATTAACCAATAGAATTGCGATGTGTTATGTAAACAGAAGCAAAACTTATGTAACACGATCAGGCTCTTGTTTACGTACACCATCATACGTCTTGTCGACAATATACTATTTGCGCGCTGATATATGTTTGGCATATGAACACAACTATATATATTTTAATATTCCTTCTGTTGATGGCGACTTGAACAAATATGAATATTTCTGCAACGAATGCCGCCCGTGCCTTTAAGGTTATGAAAGTATAACCGTAAAGTTTGAAGATAAATTATATAATTGCGCGTAGCGCATTATAGTAAACTTATCTTCAAACTTCACGATTATACCTTCATAACCTTAATCGAAACACGGGATATTTCTTATAATTTAATCGTCTTTTGACAGGAGAACCACCCTAAGTTGAAAAGTTGAATATAAAAGCGTAAAACTTCGAGATTATTTCCAACAAAAAACCCCGGACGCATTCAAAGTTGAAATTGACAGGCGTCAATCAAACATCCAATGCTCGTGGCGTCATAAATTCGTCGCTTTTGATTGGTTAGTCAACATTTTGCACGCACTCGTCAATTGGTCCCCTCCACACAGGTGCATGTTTCGGAAATGTCTCGCCTGACTATGGTGACTTTAGTTGTTAGCTTCTGAGCAAATATTAGCTTGATTGAGTCTTGTTGATTTCTCAAAGTACATATATTAGTACTCATGGTTAATCAGCAGGCGTTCAACTATATAGTAAAAAATTAAGGGCGCGTGTTCTGACATATTTAATTTTAAGAACACCGATTTCCTTCCCAGGTTGCAAAATAGAAACGAAATAGCGACGGGTCACTCGGAAATATCTGAGAATTTTTTTTTAAAGTCTGTTAATTTGGCTAAATAATGATTTTTATCTAGGAAACAGGCGACATTTTGCCCCTCTTTTTGTGGTGAGCGTATCTATTTGTGAAATGTTTGAATATGTATTTAACATCAAAATTAACAGATAACATAATTAAATGTTACATACATGTAATACGAGGAGAAATACGTATTTACACTTATATTTGTGATGATGATGCCGATGATGATGGTGATGATGATAATAAGGACGACGATGATGATGATGACGACGAAGACGACAACGATGGTGATGATAGCGTCGATGTCGAAGATTATAGTGATGATGGTGATGATGATGATGATGGCGACGATCATGATGCTGATGACAGTTATGATGATGATGTTGATGGTCAACGGTGACGACGATAATGGCGAAGATGATGACGACGATGATGAAGATGATGATGATGATGCTGTTGATGATGTTGATGATGTTGTTGATGGTGGTGGTGATGATGATCACGATGGTTATAACGATATTGACGCTCACACACGCCCCTCGTTCTACCCCTCCGCGCCATCGTTATATGTATATATTCGTTGTGATAATTGCTTTTAAAAAAGAAATTATTATTTGTCTCTTTTCAGCACCCGAGGAATGTGACAATAAGGACTGTAGTTTAAAAGGAAGCTGTAAAATTGTGGTAGACCCTTTAAACCCAAGTGCATACCTGGCACATTGCGATTGTGACCTTGGATACGAAGGCGTCGATTGTGAAATTGGTATGTGTTTAACCCGTTCACTATTGAATTGATTATCCCATTCAGCTATAATAATGTACTTAAGGATTAACTGTCATGTGGACTGTTTTTATGGAGATGTAACCGTGAGGTAAGTGGTCATAACTTGTGTAAAAAACGATTTACATACAAGTTATGACCACTTACTTCACGGTTACATCTCCATAAAAACATTCCACATGACAGTTAATCCTTATATTTATATACATTTAGCGAAAAAGCCACTTTTGTAAATGTATTTTGAAAAGTGTATCGTGACAAAACCAGCCCAAAATATCCCATAGCACCGACCAGAAACCAGATGAGAACAATTTCAAAACGAGGCTCTTTATATTGAAACCTGATAATTTATTAAGTCAATCCATCGCGAGTGCAAATGCGCCCGAAACATTACGCGTTCTTCTTCTCCAAAATCCATGACGCGTCGATGTAATTATGGTTGCAATTATGACCCTCTTGCGCGTTCACCGAGAAATAATTGCAACTAGTCACGTGGGCGCCGACCAATCGGAATGCTGGATTTAGTGATAATCACACTCAGTATGTAAATATATTGGAATGGTCTAGTATTCGTTTGGAGGGATCTCAATGTAATAAAAGCAGACCACAGACAGACTAAAAGATAATACAAGTATAAGGGTACGTTCATACACAGACAACATGTATATACAATTCATATATGATTGATTCTTGCGAGATAATTGCATGATTATTTACAGGCAAATTGGATATATAGCATCGCTATACTAGTGGAAGTACATAGTTTTGACTTCTCACGTTTAGTTGTAGCTGAGTTACAGATGCATTTTATAAGCATTTTGCATTCGGTTTCTGGCACAATGTAGCTTTATATAGCGATTTGCCTGCAAAAGAATGCCCGGTAAATTTGGGAGTGTATGAACATACATTAAAGAAGAATTCATATTCATTGGTGGGGAATGTCATCGCAGATAATATGTTCAGCAAAAACCGACGATCCGTATTTGCTGAACTTATTATCCGAACAATTCCTGAGGGAACTACTCGTCAATGAGTATTTAGTGAAGCAATGGATAAATCGATCTATAATTGTCAGTTCTCGTAGTTTGGTTTTCCAACCAGCTAGTATTTGGTGCGAAATTTGTTTTTAGACCGAACGTCGAATATTTTCTTAACTCATATATAATTTTGGCTATCAGTTTCAAATGTCCGACCTTATGTGGTATCCAGTATACATATCTAGAGTACACCCATAGTAGAAGACAGTATACATATCTAGAGTATACCCATAGTAGCCGACAGTATACATATCTAGAGTACACCCATAGTAGCCGACAGTATACATATATAGAGTACACCCATATATAGTAGCCGACAGTATACATATCTAGAGTACACCCATAGTAGCCGACAGTATACATATCTAGAGTATACCCATAGTAGCCGGGAGTATACATATCTAGAGTACACCCATAGTAGCCGACAGTATACATATCTAGAGTACACCCATAGTAGCCGACAGTATACATATCTAGAGTACACCCATAGTAGCCGACAGTATACATATCTACAGTACACACATAGTAGCCGGGAGTAGACATATCTAGAGTACATACATAGTAGCCGGGAGTATACATATCTAGAGTACACCCATAGCAGCCGACAGTATACATATCTAGAGTACACCCATAGTAGCCGGGAGTATACATATCTAGAGTACACCCATAGTAGCCGACAGTATACATATCTAGAGTACACCCATAGTAGCCGGGAGTATACATATCTATAGTACATACATAGTAGCCGGGAGTATACATATCTAGAGTACACCCATAGTAGCCGACAGTATATATATCTAGAGTACACCCATAGTAGCCGACAGTATACATATCTAGAGTATACCCATAGCCGGGAGTATACATATCTAGAGTACACCCATAGTAGCCGACAGTATACATATCTAGAGTACACCCATAGTAGAAGACAGTATACATATCTAGAGTACACCCATAGTAGCCGACAGTATACATATCTAGAGTACACCCATAGTAGCCGACAGTATACATATCTAGAGTACACCCATAGTAGCCGACAGTATATATATCTAGAGTACACCCATAGTAGCCGACAGTATACATATCTAGAGTATACCCATAGTAGCCGACAGTATACATATCTAGAGTACACCCATAGTAGCCGGGAGTATACATATCTAGAGTACACCCATAGTAGCCGACAGTATACATATCTAGAGTACACCCATAGTAGCTGGGAGTATACATATCTAGAGTACACCCATAGTAGCCGGGAAATACATATCTAGAGTACATACATAGTAGCCGGGAGTATACATATCTAGAGTACACCCATAGTAACCAGGAGTATACATATCTAGAGTACACCCATAGTAGCCGGGAGTATACATATCTAGAGTACATACATAGTAGCCGACAGTATACATATCTAGAGTACACCCATATTAGCCGACAGTATACATATCTAGAGTACACCCATAGTAGCCGGGAGTATACATATCTAGAGTACATACATAGTAACCGACAGTATACATATCTAGAGTACACCCATAGTAGCCGGGAGTATACATATCTAGAGTACATACATAGTAGCCGGGAGTATACATATCTAGAGTACACCCATAGTAGCCGACAGTATACATATCTAGAGTATACCCATAGTAGCCGGGAGTATACATATCTAGAGTACACCCATAGTAGCCGACAGTATACACATCTAGAGTACACCCATAGTAGCCGACAGTATACATAACTAGAGTACATCCATAGTAGCCGGGAGTATACACATCTAGAGTACGCCCATAGTAGCCGGGAGTATACATATCTAGAGTACACCCATAGTAGCCGACAGTATACATATCTAGAGTACATAATAGTAGCCGGGAGTATACATATCTAGAGTACACCCATAGTAGCCGACAATATACATATCTAGAGTACACCCACAGTAGCTGGGAGTATACATATCTAGAGTACATTCATAGTAGCCGGGAGTATACATATATAGAGTACACCCATAGTAACCGGGAGTATACATATCTAGAGTACACACATAGTAGCCGGGAGTATACATATCTAGAGTACACCCATAGTAACCGGGAGTATACATATCTAGAGTACACACATAGTAGCCGGGAGTATACATATCTAGAATACACCCATAGTAGCCGGGATAATACATATCTAGAGTACACCCATAGTAGCCGGGAGTATACATATCTAGAGTACACCCATAGTAACCGGGAGTATACATATCTAGAGTACACACATAGTAGCCGGGAGTATACATATCTAGAGTACACCCATAGTAACCGGGAGTATACATATCTAGAGTACACACATAGTAGCCGGGAGAATACATATCTAGAGTACACCCATAGTAGCCGACAGTATACATATCTAGAGTACACACATAGTAGCGGGGAGTATACATATCTAGAGTACACCCATAGTAGCCGACAGTATACATATCTAGAGTACACCCATAGTAGCGGGGAGTATACATATCTAGAGTACACCCATAGTAGCCGGGAGTATACATATCTAGAGTACACCCATAGTAGCCGGGAGTATACATATCTAGAGTACACCCATAGTAGCGGGGAGTATACATATCTAGAGTACACCCATAGTAGCCTACAGTATACATATCTAGAGTACACCCATAGTAGCGGGGAGTATACATATCTAGAGTACACCCAGAGTAGCCGGGAGTATACATATCTAGAGTACACCCATAGTAGCCGGGAGTATACATATCTAGAGTACACACATAGTAGCCGGGAGTATACATATCTAGAGTACACCCATAGTAACCGGGAGTATACATATCTAGAGTACACACATAGTAGCCGGGAGTATACATATCTAGAGTACACCCATAGTAACCGGGAGTATACATATCTAGAGTACACACATAGTAGCCGGGAGTATACATATCTAGAGTACATCCATAGTAGCCGGGAGTATACATATCTAGAGTACACCCATAGTAACCGGGAGTATACATATCTAGAGTACACCCATAGTAGCGGGGAGTATACATATCTAGAGTACACCCATAGTAGCCGACAGTACACATATCTAGAGTACACCCATAGTAGAGGGGAGTATACATATCTAGAGTACACCCATAGTAACCGACAGTATGCATATCTAGAGTACACCCATAGTAGCGGGGAGTATACATATCTAGAGTACACCCATAGTAGCCGGGAGTATACATATCTAGAGTACACCCATAGTAGCCGGGAGTATACATATCTAGAGTACACCCATAGTAGCTGTGAGTATCACATTTTCACCACGAGCCTAGGTGAGTCTTCAAACACACAATACCACGGGTGGTGAAACATTGTTACTCTCGGCTATTCTACATTGGTGTATTTTCATTGCGGGGAATCACGTTGTTTCGAGGTTGGTGAGTACCACGCATTCAAAATGTGCAAACGCACAAAAACATAATATACGAGGAACTGACACAAAACATAGCAGTTTGACTGTTACAAGCATATGCTAGCTTATTTTTGAAACAAGTTGACACCTTATTTGTTAGGAAATACTTAGTGGATGTCTATAACATTCTGACCAAAAGGTGCGTGGTATATATATATACACCAGTCCACACACCTTGGAGAATCCGTTGACTGACAACTTTGGTCAGATGTTAGAGCAAACAAACATGAATTTGGACATAAATTAGGTATCAGCTTGTTTAAAAAATAGTATAGCATCTGCTGTAGAGTACACCCATAGTAGCCGACAGTATACATATCTAGAGTATACCCATAGTAGCCGACAGTATACATATCTAGAGTACAGCCATAGTAGCCGGGAGTATACATATCTAGAGTACACCCATAGTAGCCGACAGTATACATATCTAGAGTACACCCATAGTAGCTGGGAGTATACATATCTAGAGTACACCCATAGTAGCCGGGAAATACATATCTAGAGTACATACATAGTAGCCGGGAGTATACATATCTAGAGTACACCCATAGTAACCAGGAGTATACATATCTAGAGTACATCCATAGTAGCCGGGAGTATACATATCTAGAGTACATACATAGTAGCCGACAGTATACATATCTAGAGTACACCCATATTAGCCGACAGTATATATATCTAGAGTACACCCATAGTAGCCGGGAGTATACATATCTAGAGTACATACATAGTAAACGACAGTATACATATCTAGAGTACACCCATAGTAGCCGGGAGTATACATATCTAGAGTACATACATAGTAGCCGGGAGTATACATATCTAGAGTACACCCATAGTAGCCGACAGTATACATATCTAGAGTATACCCATAGTAGCCGGGAGTATACATATCTAGAGTACACCCATAGTAGCCGACAGTATACACATCTAGAGTACACCCATAGTAGCCGACAGTATACATAACTAGAGTACATCCATAGTAGCCGGGAGTATACATATCTAGAGTACGCCCATAGTAGCCGGGAGTATACATATCTAGAGTACACCCATAGTAGCCGACAGTATACATATCTAGAGTACATAATAGTAGCCGGGAGTATACATATCTAGAGTACACCCATAGTAGCCGACAATATACATATCTAGAGTACACCCACAGTAGCTGGGAGTATACATATCTAGAGTACATTCATAGTAGCCGGGAGTATACATATATAGAGTACACCCATAGTAACCGGGAGTATACATATCTAGAGTACACACATAGTAGCCGGGAGTATACATATCTAGAGTACACCCATAGTAACCGGGAGTATACATATCTAGAGTACACACATAGTAGCCGGGAGTATACATATCTAGAATACACCCATAGTAGCCGGGAGAATACATATCTAGAGTACACCCATAGTAGCCGGGAGTATACATATCTAGAGTACACCCATAGTAACCGGGAGTATACATATCTAGAGTACACACATAGTAGCCGGGAGTATACATATCTAGAGTACACCCATAGTAACCGGGAGTATACATATCTAGAGTACACACATAGTAGCCGGGAGAATACATATCTAGAGTACACCCATAGTAGCCGACAGTATACATATCTAGAGTACACACATAGTAGCGGGGAGTATACATATCTAGAGTACACCCATAGTAGCCGACAGTATACATATCTAGAGTACACCCATAGTAGCGGGGAGTATACATATCTAGAGTACACCCATAGTAGCCGGGAGTATACATATCTAGAGTACACCCATAGTAGCCGGGAGTATACATATCTAGAGTACACCCATAGTAGCGGGGAGTATACATATCTAGAGTACACCCATAGTAGCCTACAGTATACATATCTAGAATACACCCATAGTAGCGGGGAGTATACATATCTAGAGTACACCCATAGTAGCCGGGAGTATACATATCTAGAGTACACCCATAGTAGCCGGGAGTATACATATCTAGAGTACACACATAGTAGCCGGGAGTATACATATCTAGAGTACACCCATAGTAACCGGGAGTATACATATCTAGAGTACACACATAGTAGCCGGGAGTATACATATCTAGAGTACACCCATAGTAACCGGGAGTATACATATCTAGAGTACATACATAGTAGCGGGAGTATACATATCTAGAGTACATCCATAGTAGCCGGGAGTATACATATCTAGAGTACACCCATAGTAACCGGGAGTATACATATCTAGAGTACACCCATAGTAGCGGGGAGTATACATATCTAGAGTACACCCATAGTAGCCGACAGTATACATATCTAGAGTACACCCATAGTAGAGGGGAGTATACATATCTAGAGTACACCCATAGTAACCGACAGTATGCATATCTAGAGTACACCCATAGTAGCGGGGGGTATACATATCTAGAGTACACCCATAGTAGCCGGGAGTATACATATCTAGAGTACACCCATAGTAGCCGGGAGTATACATATCTAGAGTACACCCGTAGTAGCCGTGAGTATCACATTTTCACCACGGGTGGTGAAACATTGTTACTCTCGGCTATTCTACATTGGTGTATTTTCATTGCGGGGAATCACGTTGTTTCGAGGTTGGTGAGTACCACGCATTCAAAATGTGCAAACGCACAAAAACATAATATACGAGGAACTGACACAAAACATAGCAGTTTGACTGTTACGAGCATATGCTAGCTTATTTTTGAAACAAGTTGACACCTTATTTGTTAGGAAATACTTAGTGGATGTCTATAACATTCTGACCAAAAGGTGCGTGGTTGACTGACAACTTTGGTCAGATGTTAGAGCAAACAAACATGAATTTGGACATAAATGAGGTATCAGCTTGTTTAAAAAATAGTATAGCATCTGCTCGTAGCTGTCACAATAATATGGAATATGTCGTATCTTAGTTTATTACCTTTTTTTCCTCGCGTCTGCATGGTCGCGTTTTAGATCGCCTCAGCCATTTTGAATGCGTGATACTCATCAACTCGAAACCACGTGATTTTATTTATCCATAATTAAATATTTTTGATTTGTTCCGCGAAGTATACAGTAATGCTGCTCTGTTGGTTACTTTAATTTATTCGTAGATATCTTGGTCTTTCGGTGATCCGCCTATTTCAGAGACATTAGTCACTTAATATTTACATTTCCACTATAGTGCATGCAACATTAACAAATAACAAATTGAGATAAATATCCTCATATGTGACCCGCCATATCAAATCCAGTCGGAAGTCGGGATTTTTTTACCCTGTGCCAATGCATTCTCTTATATATGCGAGTCGACCATTGTTTTATTGGCAATAAAATTCCCTTTCATTTGACATATAACTCGGTGAAATTGAACGAATCGAAGTCGAGATATCATATCGGAAACTAACCAAATCTAACGAAGAAATCGGGTCGTCAATCTCCACGTCAGCTCAGAGGCCTTTGACCTAGTTATAAAATCAATATTTTCGAGCAATACGTGTACCTAAACGCGATGACATACGCTGTAATTGCACATATATGTTCCGGAAGTCATTCCGAAGCATCCATACATTTGTTATTTCATCCGATGTGTTTGTGGTCAATTTTTCAACTTTAATCATCAAACGAATTCTAGAAACAAGACGTGTCTGCGACTTCCTGAACGTCTTTAGAAAGTGTTTTTTCTTAGTTCAGTTGCTATATATCCCCGAATTTGAAGACGACACAATGCAATGAATGCATGCATACTCGAGGAGTTCCCAGATGGGTGCACATCACCATCTGAAATTCCACTGATAACAGAATAATTGGTATTAATTTTTTCCAGAACTTAGTTTTAAATTATATGGCAAGACTCAAACGTTGCACTTCATATCAAGATACGTACGGCATATACATGTACAGGATAGTCAAATGCACAAACACTGTTCAAATACAAAGTTCATTGCTCAAAAATGTCAAAATACAAATTGCCTAAAAATGGCAGGCAAATGCGCCAGCGTATGAACGTACACGTAGAATAATATACGTACATTATTAGAGGTGATAGGAATGCAGCAAGTTATGGCCTTATCACCCCTATATCACATACACGACTATTGAATTGTATTTGTAAGTTCCATGACTGTGTATATTGTAAATAAAAAGTTTCATATCCTATCCTTATTTGTATTTTAGATATCAATGAATGTATAACACCTTCCACAATTGTCTGTCAGAACGGTGGAACGTGTCAAAACAATGTCAACGCATGGATATGCCTATGTCCTGCAGGCTACGGTGGCTCAAACTGCGAAACGAGTAAGTACATTTGAAATGCTTGATATAAAGATATATATGAGCCCGAACTACTTCAAGTTGTTGCTTAACCCTTTAATGACGGGAGCTGCGCTGGCGCAACATTAAAGACCCTGTGTAACTCGCGTTATTATTTATGTTATAAGGTTCCATTCATTCAGAGAGCTTCAAGATTTATATACTGTAGAATAATAATAATGTGTTTCTTATTGCAAACCGATCATAAAGACCCTGTGCAATGCATAGGTCGCCTCGCATATATAAGAGAATGCATTTTGGCCTAACAATTAAAAGTTTTTATCATTTTTTTTTTTATCAATTTTCTTGCATTCTTTAAAGGTGGGTTATCTCTTTGTAAACATGTATATTATATAGTTACCCGGGTATAAAGGTGAGTTATCTCTTTGTAAACATGTATATTATATAGTTACCGGGGTATAAAATATGAGATCTGAATCAAAGACTCCTGTCCGGAAATGCGTCTATCGATTAATATTAATTTTATTTCGAATATTTTCTGGTCTAATAAGGTGTGGTTGTTTTGCTAACGAACAATAGTGGTTACTGTTAACAGAGACCAGAATATGTATTGTGTAATATTGTCACAAATAAACGTTAATTATATTCATTATCGCTTATAACTATGGAATACAACAATACAACCAATCAATGTGGGACATTTGACGTTCGGTACATAGCCATAAGAACAGTCTAATGCTCTATATCGCTATAATAGTATCACCCGAATGGTCTGTTCTAAAAATAGACAAATAAACGGTCCCAATAAAATATTCGAAATAAAATCAATATTAATTGATAGAAGCCTTTCTGGACAGGGGTCTTCAGTTCATATTTATTATTTTCTACCCACGCAACTATTCAAATTTGTTATTTAAAGAGATAATCCATCTTTAAACAAATATTATGGACGTTCAAGTGCGTGAAAATGATAAGTTAGTACTTGGGCAATTTAGCATTCTGCTAACATCGCCGTAAATTTCAAAACAATCGACCACTCCATAGAAAACATCTTCTGCATCACGCTCAATCGTAATTTTTTACGTCTATATTCGGGACGCAACTATCGGCGATAAAATCGATAAAATCGAGGGTCATTGCATTTAATTAATATATTATAATTGCGGTGTTTGTTGTCAAATTGGATTAATATTCGTAAAATAACAACTTTGAGCAAGTTTATTCTCCATTGCTATTCGATCACCCAACCGGAGTGTTTCATATCACTTTAAAAAATGTTATCATTTTTTATCATTTTTTCTTACATTCTTTAACAATTTTTATCATTTTTTCTAACATTCTTTAACAATTTTATCATTATTATCATTTTTTCTTACATCTTTATAAATTTTTGTCATTTTTTTCTTACATACTTTAACAATATTTAAAATTTGTTGTCATTATTTATTACATTCTTTGACAATTTTTTATATTTTTTTTCCAGTTTTTCATACATTCTTTAACAATTGTTTAAAATATATAATTTTTTGCCAATGCATTTTCTTATATATACCATCGGTCGCCTCGCATATATAAGAGAATGCATTGGCACAGGATTTCAGTAATACCTATCTGTGTATAACACAAGTGGAATACAAGCCGGAAATATGTCGAGTTGACGCTGTTGCCAAGAGCGCAACGACGTAGATATCAATGGGCTAGACATGGGATAGACATATGTGACACAAGGGTGTGGAATATACACAGAGTGCAACTTTCAGCATAATCCAGATATGTTATCGAACTCGCTTTCGTGAAATAATATATATATATATCATTAGAGACCTTTTGCAAAAATCACTATTACGATTACGGATAGGATATATTGTCCTATAGTAAGGTGCATGTGGACACCATCACAACTTACATACGATGGTTAATTTGTGAGACGGCATATGCCCCATGTTCTTATCCGTGAGTTATACACCACACAGATATGTTAGAGCGTCCCCAAGCAGGACCGATGGCACATCCTTGACACATATGTGACCCGCCATATCAAATCCAGTCGGAAGTCGGGATTTTTTTACCCTGTGCCAATGCATTCTCTTATATATGCGAGTCGACCATAGGTCGCCTCGCATATATAAGAGAATGCATTGGCCTAACAATTTTAATAATTTGTTCTTGTATTCTTTAACAATTTTATAATTTGACCCATACAGAGCCCCAGACAAACATGAGCAGACAACACTCTTCTATGTGCTTCTATATATGTGTGGGGCTCCCTGCTGGGTAATTGATGTTTTTTTATTTTATGTCCTAAAAATTGTAAGAAACTTTTATTTAAAAAACATGATAAAAAATGGTCGACTCGCATATATAAGAGAATGCATTGGCACAGGGTAAAAATAATCCCGACTTCCGACTGGATTTGATATGGCGGGTCACATATGCACATAATTAAACTACGTGGGGTATATTTCGTCTCACACGAGATCGAATTATTGGCCTATACTGGCAGGATATTGTCCGTATCCGTAATCTTGATCATGTTTTGCAAAAGGTCTCTATTGCGCCGCCAGCAACACATTCGGTAAACTATTCTCGACTAAGATGCGTGTTATGTTCAATCAATATATGGGGACAAGCTGCAAAACAGAATTCAGTCCCCTCGCTGCGCTATGTCTGACCGCTGCCGGCATGTGTATTTTCTTAAATAATTCAAAAATTTTTGATTGAAGTGTTTTGTCAGTTACAATTCATTCTGGCTTGATCTAGACAATTTTGAAATGAATATGGACATTTTTCATGCAGAATGAATTGTAACTTACAAAAGTCTCAAATAAATAAATGTGCGATTTCTTCACATTACATGTATATGTAGCGGTAAGTACTGCGTAGCAGGGGAGTGAACTCTGCATGGGGCTTGATATGGGGATTGACTTTTCGGGTAACAGTAACGGAACATGTTCCGAGTAACTAATGACTGCGATGATACTGTTCCAGTCAAATTAAGCTTCCGGACATCCGCCAGTCATTTTTTCGAAGTTATTGGTCAGAAT
This sequence comes from Siphonodentalium dalli, assembly GCA_032622095.1. NCBI lineage: Eukaryota > Metazoa > Mollusca > Scaphopoda > Gadilida > Siphonodentaliidae > Siphonodentalium > Siphonodentalium dalli. The sequence goes on from CP136061.1 coordinate 226,897,400, forward strand.
TTAACAAACACTATATGTGTCGAATTTAAACAGAATGTATTATCACCCCTGATCAAGTTGTCCTGCTCGTGTGCTATGATGCTGGTGGATTATGATGAATTGCTATGATGCTGTTAGGCCAAACTGATGCTATTAAGAAAAAAATACCGTTATTTTTTCTAAAGTTGTCATTCTGAACATATCCAGAAAAAGCCATTATGTGTATCAATTTTAAACGACTATAATCACGATGGCTTTTCACGTCATTTTGCAAAAAACAGCCATTATTCACTTTTTCAAATATATATAAATTCTTTAATGTTTCATACAGACACTGGCTTTTTGTCAAAGCGCTCGCAATTTTGTCATGTAGGTCACCAGAGAGTTTGACAGGAAGTATTGCGACAAAAAAAACCCCACTGCATTATCTAGTTTATTATCCCGACTATAGGGTCTATACTCTATCTACTATCTGAAATCATGAATATCTGCGAGATAATAAATAAAACATTTTTCATTACAAATTTGAGTTTTTTTGGTTGCCGTTTGCAGAACTATGTTTGTGTCGTGTGAATGACCAAAACAACATAAAACAACATAAATATTATTCAAACACGTTTACGATAATCTGACAGACATAGACACTCAATACTTATTCATCTGTTCAGTATTATGTTGTTTTATGTTGACTTTTCCTTCAAAAAATAGTTTTGCAAATGGCTACCACAAATCTACAAAATAAAATGAAGACTTTCAGATTTATTTTCTTGCAGACAATCATGATTTCAGATAGTAGACCGAGTGTAGACCTATAGTTGGTATAATAAGATAGATAATGCAGTGTTGTTGTTTTTTTTGCAAATACTTCCTGTCAAACTCTCTAGGACAGACTGGTTGTTTTTTTTATGTTTTTAAACCACTTTTTTTTTTACAAAATTCAAACATAACTCTCTTATTGTGAGCATATATTGGATATGAAGGATAACTATATTTTCCTTCAAATTGATAGTTAGAAATTGAGATTTTTTTGAAAATTCACGAAAACGTCGCCTCTTCGACATGGGAAACTTTATCACACTCTCAGGAACCTTGGTAACTTTATCACAAATATCGGCGAGAGTGACCAATTCAGGATTAGTTGGTTCTTGATGGCCGATTATAATTTGTAATTGGAGGTCTGATTTCATGAAATCAGATATACTTCATTGGTATCGACATCAAATGGGTGTATGTATTAAGCTAGTTTCCCCATCATGTAAAGTTTACCTTTATCTAAAGTATAGGCAATGGTGATTTCATTGTATTTTCTGCAGTAAAGTAAAGGCAGAGGTCCCTGACACAACATATGTCATAGTAAGTGAGTAGATGGGCGCGGGCTCCGCGCCCGGGATGGTCGAAAAGATCGAGTGATCTTCTCCTTCACCCCAAAATATGTCATAACACCACACGTACCTATATATTAAGTCATATAGGTACGTTTAGTGTTATGACTAATGTTGTCTCATGGACCTGTGAGTAAATGCTGTCCAGGTAGCCAGTGCTGTGCGCAGGGTCCGCGCAGGATCGAAATTTACTTTTGCCAAATTATTTGCCAAATGAAAATATTTTTTGCCAAATTATTTTAGCAATTGCCAAGCATCATTTCCGACTTTTTATATCGATAGAAAAGTAGTTAGTTATGGAATACTGTTAGGGCCAACTCGCATCTCTATTGTGGTTTATCATACAACAATAATCCAATCACAGAACAATACAATTGTAGAAGGTTTTCTTCATCAGAAGGGCACATCACACGAGGATTAGTAATCCCTCCAAACATCGGTACTAATGCTATGAGATTAACTACATCTTAATAGAGTTGTTGACTTTCCCTAAACCTAATAAAACACCACTAATATAATTATGTTGTAAGAGTTTCCTGAAATGATGGTCTTGATTGACCAATATTTTTCAAATTGCTTGAGGAATTAAAAAGTTACTTGCCAACACATTTGCCAAATGAAAATATGTTTTGCCAAATGTGAATTATTTTTGCCATTGGCAAGTGGCAGCGCGAAACCTGGCTGTGCGTGGATATATTTTATTTATCGTGTTGAGAGTTTTCGAACAGTTTTATCCTGGCATCGTGTACCAGATTAAATGTACTCAATCCGACCAGAGGGTCCTATATTACTATGTCTTTGGCTTTGGGGTAAAAAATATTTGATTCGAGTCGAGGAACCCACCCAGAATGATTAGATATCGATTTTTGAAATCTATTAATTTTCGGAGATCTGTCCCAATAGTTAGCCGAACCATGTGATCAAAACAGACAAATTGCGGGTGTAAGATGGATAACTCTAAAATCAAGTGGTTATTATTGTTAATATATTGTAACAGTTGTGGTGCCATGCATGATTTTCCCGATGCAGGGATGTGATCCCTGACATGGGGGTATATGATCACAGAAGATATACTGGGCTGATCATAGCAGCTTTCCCCGATGGGTGTGGGGGCCCGGGTGCTAACACTCAACGACAGTTCCCTGACTCTCCCCTGGTGCCACCCCAAATACTGTAAATAATTTATATTCAGAGAGCTATTCAGTATATTTGTTCTTGAATGTTTCATACAGACATAATTGGTTTCGATTAGCCAAAGATCGCGAAAATATAGCTTTTACTTGATTGGCGTTGCTATTCCCACCATCCGGGTGTATACTCAGTTTGTGTTTCTTGGTATTCAATGGGCGCATGGGGAAATATTATTATTAGAAATGTACGTAGATATATTCGTACTGGAATTGATATTAATTGTTGTGTTCTAGTTATTCTGCATGTTATTTCGTGCATTATTCAGTAGTATGTAGTGTAATGATGTTACTTTGGTATACAATTGCAAAACGAATCAGTATTATTGTTTACCTTTAGTAAAAACGGAAATATTATTTAACCCATGGGGAATACTTAATGGTTTTCTATAACATTCTGACTAAAGTTGCCAGTCGGAGGTGCGTGGAATACACCAGTCCATACATATTGGACAACTTTGGTCAGAATGTTAGAGCAAACAAATGTGAATTTGGACATATAATAAATGAGGTATCAGCTTGGTTGAAAAATAGTATAACATCTGCTCATAGCTGTCAAAATACTATTGTAATATCTTTGTTTATTACTTTTTTTTACTCGCTTCTGGCCGCGCTTTAGGGTACGTTCATACGCTGGCAATATTGCACTGCAAATTTGCCAGCTTCAAAGGTTGTTTTGTTTTGTTTTGTTAGCTGGAAATTTTGCCAGCTACCGACGAGCTCGTGCTGGGTCATGGCTGGTCGTCAACAATCAAAGTTATATATGATAACGGCGTATACATCTCTGTCGGTGGCCACAGCACAAGGCCACTAACAATAATTGATTGTGTCTGTACCATCCTTGATACGATCGAATGGGATCGGGCTGTGTTCTCTATGATTCTCATACACACTTAATTATACATGTGTACGGATCTCCGTTATATAAGGATATGATGATATGGCGTGATACAAAGAGTACCAAAAGTGATGCTTCCCGAGTCATAAATATGGGAGCTATATGGAAGGTGGTGGCAGGACTCACTATGAGTATCCATGCATTGCTTCAAATGTACTTACTTCAGTGAGCGTGTACAAATTCTCAATTGTTATCGAAATGGTCATGTATCGATCAGAATGGCACATTGAGATACCACTCAATTCAGATAAAGTTGGTGTTCCAATACGTGCCAACACCATCTACCCAGACTGCGATATCGATGTAATTGTAGTGGTTTAAAAGTGACTGATTGTGTCGTGATGGTGGGGGCGGGGTCTAACAGTAGGGATAATGGGATGTTAGTCTTTGGCATTGATAAAGCATATATGTGCCTATATAATTATTCATGCCATTTGAATAACAATATATTGTGTGCCTTTGATTAAATTGTGTTACTATTTATTTGATTTCTTTGTTTTGTGTAACATCAGCACCACGCCCCCCCCCCGTTTTTTCTTAACTTATTGTTTTGCTTAACATGAAGACCAACGAGTTTGTGACTAAAATTATTGGAATGACAAGTTTGGAGTTTGGGATGATACCCGGGAAGATTTGAATTCGTCGGTTATCTTCGTTGAGCCAAGTGCGGACCCACCATCTCCTGTCTAGGTGACGTTTATTGTACTCATATATGAGCAGCATCCCAGCGAGAGAGCTGGCCGTGGCGATATCATGCACATTCCAACATGTCAAGTGACATTATTTTGACTGGCCTAAGAATACCAACACACATCGTGTTCTAATATATTGCAAACAGCTCATCAATAACGCAAAACGGCTGTCGTTCATTGATCACTACTAACGCTGATTTGTTGACAGCGGGCAGAAATTAATCAGTTTTGGCAATTTTGAATGAGCGATACTCATCAACTCGAAACCACGCGATTCACCACCTTGCCTATACCATACCGTGCATGACGTTGAAGTCGCGGTTAAATGGCAAAATTACCTGGTCAAATTTAAGTCACCGCGGACTCATGGGACCAGATTAGAAATAGTGCACTAGATTGTGAGCCTTTGCTGTGCTATTCTGGAATAAATTCAAACTGAAATGGTAGCTTGAAGAATAGATGCACACACGCTCCAATATGACGCTAAATTAGTCAAAAGTTTCCGACCGGGATCATGTACGCCATAATTGCTAGAAAATGGCGGCAAGATATCACGTCTGGCAATTTCACCATTAGTTTTTCATTTCAATATATATTCCAAAGATATAAGCAGGCTATAAGACTAATGAGCTATCCCAACAAATAACCTATATATAGAATATAGAACATATTTGTTTTTAAGGAGATTTTGTCGTTCAAATTTCACAATCTCTAAAAATAGTGACCGAAATCATTTGAACAATTATATCTTCTCAACACTCATGCTTGTAAATATGGCGGTTTGATTTACTGCGAGCTATCAAAAATAGCTCATTCGCTCAGGGGGGGGGGGGGTCCGGGTATGTATACCGGTTGGGTGGGTGGTCGATGGGACCAACACAAACATTTTTCCGCAACTCACAGGGTGGGTGTCCAAAAATGGTCGGAAAAAAACTGCCGAAAACGGAAAAAAATGTTGGACGCGGGGGTGGGTGGGTCCCAACAAGGGTCGAAAGGAAAAAATCGGCATACGTGCCTCAGAGTCCCCCCCCCCAATTCGCTCTCTATTTTTGTTTGAGTTATTCATACTAATACAGGTTAAGAAATCGATGAACACTCACTTCGATGTGAGATATCTTGTCACCATTTGTTTTTATCAAATTATGATGTATGTTCACGGCACTGTCCAATGCAACCCTTTTTATATACACTGTAGATGTACGAGACTGCAATATCTTATGTTCACGGCACTGTCCAATGCAACCCTTTTTATATACACTGTAGATGTACGAGACTGCAGTATCTTATGTTCACGGCACTGTCCAATGCAACCCTTTGTATATACACTGTAGATGTACGAGACTGCAGTATCTTATGTTCACGGCACTGTCCAATGCAACCCTTTTTATATACACTGTAGATGTACGAGACTTTTTATATACACTGTAGATGTACGAGACTTTTTATATACACTGTAGATGTACGAGACTTTTTATATACACTGTAGATGTACGAGACTTTTTATATACACTGTAGATGTACGAGACTTTTGATATACACTGTAGATGTACGAGACTTTTTATATACACTGTAGATGTACGAGACTTTTTATATACACTGTAGATGTACGAGACTTTTTATATACACTGTAGATGTACGAGACTTTTTATATACACTGTAGATGTACGAGACTTTTTATATACACTGTAGATGTACGAGACTTTTTATATACACTGTAGATGTACGAGACTTTTTATATACACTGTAGATGTACGAGACTTTTTATATACACTGTAGATGTACGAGACTTTTTATATACACTGTAGATGTACGAGACTGCAGTATCTTGCCTTGTCAGAACGGCGGAACGTGTGAGGACTTACCTATATCATCAACCTACACTTGTGACTGTGTTACTGGCTGGACTGGAACCGACTGCGAGACAAGTAAGCAAACATTAAAGACATAGTATGTACTTGTTCGGGTGCGTGAAACTGATGAGTTAGTGTTCAGGCGCTATGTCAACTGGGGGAATGTAACATTCTACTAACATCTCAAAAAATCTGAAACAAATCGACCATACCAGTCCATAGAAAACATCTTCTGAACTAAGCTCAATTGTAAATATTTACTACACGATTCAGGACGCATCTAACGGCGATGAACTAACGAAACACATTTTGCCATCGACAGTTGCAGCATTTAATTAATATATAAGAATGACATTGTGTGTTGTCAATTTGGATATAATATTTGTAAACATAACTGTCTTAAACATTACTTTCTCCGTTTCTATTTGATCACAATACGGGAGTGTTTCACATCACTTTAATACGATGCTATTCCTGTTATCACCCCGGTCAAGTGGTCCTGATAAATTGCTATGATGCTGGCGGGCCATGCTGAATTGCTATGATGCTGGGGGTTTATGCTGAATTGTTATGATGCTGTGGGGCAAACTGATGCTGTTAAGAAAAATTACCGTTATTTCTTAGAAAGTTTTCATTTTCGCGGTATTAGTGTACGTTGGTCATATCTAGGAAAAGCCACTATGTGTGTCAAACATTGTTTCGTAAATATAGATACCGGGGGGGGGGGGTCTGCAAATTTTGTCCTGGAGTTATTTCTCTTCAAAATAATAGGACAAAAGTGTTAAATAATGCTTCTATTATGTATTAAGTATAGAATTACTTAATTGTTGGGTGGGGGTGGGTTAGTTCACCATCAGTTAATAGGGTACGTGACATCACCAATGGGTGATAAAAAAGGCTTGCTAAATGTTTCCATCAAGGATCTATCAATGCACATTGACATGGAAAGGCTCAAATTTAATTAGTTCTATTAAACTTAAATATAATTTATTCAACCTGATATAAATGAAAACATAACACAATAATAGATTCTTCAAATAAATGTAAACTCTTCAAATAAAAATAGACTATTCAAAAAGCCATAACAAAATAAAACACTTTGACCGATTTCAACGATATTCGGTCTATGAGTCTAGGATCACCTCTAGATGTGAGCTCACAAATTTGAACGATTTTCGATGACAAACACCGCCGTCGGCAGCCATATTGGATTTAACTTTTTGAATCACTAAATCCTTTATCACATCCTGCAGAGTATATCGCTCATCCGATCATCACCAAACTTCATATGGATCACCGGGGTGACCTCCAGATGGGTGCTAACCAATTTCCCGAATTCTGTTAAAAAATCAGAGCTGCCAGCGGCCATCTTGTAATTTAATCTTTGTATGACCAAATCCTTTAGTATAAGGTGACTCTCCATGCATGTATGAATAAATCCTTCAGTACAGGTTGAAACTCCAGTTTCGAGAGATCAGTAGGGGTAAATTTATAACAAATAAAGTGCCAGTGGTTTCTGGCACCATTGATGTGGTATGCACATTGAAACAAGGTTGGTTATGAATTTGTTTAATTTTAGAAGGTGTTCTAGACTTAAGAAATTAAGTTGAAGTGACCTTGACCCCAACCGTAGACAGCAGTATCGTTTTCTTCGAAACAGTGGCATTAAAAATTGATTTTCTGAAATTGTAAACGGTTAAAGTTTGAAATTTGTTCATATTGATGTTGGAAGCCAGAGGCGTTTGACCCAACATAGGTGACCATGCTCGAAAAATTATGGTTTTTGTGAAATGCAATATTTTAGTCATTTTAAAAATAAAAGTCACAAGGTTAAGAACCATAACTCTTGGTACACCAAATATTATGGACATTATGTATCAAATTCTGAAAGCCTATTCTATGCCCATTTCAGGCATGTACATATTGTCTATATGATTTGGGTTCATATTTCAGATAACTTTCAATGAATCTATGCCCCCCCCCTTATTTCTGGGCCCCTGCTGTGGAAACGTGGAATGTCACCACGCCTTACTGGTCACATTTCTCTTCCAATTGTCACCAAACTGCATATGGATCTTCGGGGTGACCTCTATAGATGGGAGCCTCCCTTTTCCCCCGAAATTCTTTTTTTTTTTAAACATGGCCGCCAGCAGCCATCTTGGATTTCAAATGTGAATGCATCAGCACACCCTGCAGCCCACATTTACTGGATATTGAAATTGTATAGCCTTGTTGGTAAATAAAAATGATCGGATAAGAAAACTGAGTAAAATAGTCAATTGATGCAGTTTGAAGGGGGTGGCTCCCTATCCGAGAAGAGGAAAAACATATAGGGGTGGTGGGTACCCAGAGGCCGGGGGGAAATTGCGCCTCGTGTCCCTAAATTATTTCCTGACCCCACCCCCTTGCAGACACTGGCTTTTTTTCAAATGGCTCGGATTAGCGAAAAGGAGACGTTTAGAAAAAAACAAGGATACTTTTTAAGTTCTTATTTACTATATAGGATTATTATTAACTCTTCCATGACTGGAGCTTCCTGAATTTTTGCGGGGAAAAAACCCTATAGCAATGCATTTTCTTATATATATATATGTGAATCTCCCATAAGGAGCCTCGCGTATATAAGAGAGTACATTGGTCCAACAATATTTACCTTGACATTATAAGCCAGTGCATTATCTTATATATGCGAAGCTCCCTATATATGTGCATTATAGTTTACGATTGAGTTATCAATAAAGCATCACATCGACACTCGTATATATAAGATAATTCACTTTACTGCCCAGTGGGGATAACCACGCCTGCCATAAATTGCCAGACTGAGTATAGTGGGTTAGACATCACGCGTCGATAAGTTTGACCACAAGAAACGACGTGTTTCAAATTTGGTGGACTTACCACCATAATTCGCTGGATTGTTCTTCAATTCGACTGGTACTTCATTGAAATTGCGACAGCAATGTTTATTTGCGGCGACAAACTGTTTATTGGGGCAAAATGCCACCGAAGCATGAGGAATAATGAACCAGCACATGGCGTCGATTTTGAGATAAATTGCTCGATAATTTCGGATATTCACTGTTCTTGTCAAGCTGGATATGTAACACATAATAAATATTCAATGTCATTATAATATATCTCTTCCCAATAGACACACGATCTATCAATTTATCGATGGTGTACCATACAATTTCCCTCTTTCGATGAAAATTCGAGGCCTTGTATGTTTTCATCCGTTGTAGTCAGTTTTTTGGTACTTTTTCGAAGTGTTCCATGTTATAATAACAATTAATAATCTTCATAATTGGCACATTTCGCGTATAGAACAAACATGTCACAGTTCCCTAGTATTCCATTGGTCTGTCATAATGTTTGTGTATGTAAGTCCACGTATAAATGCCATGAATACCATTTATTCACAAAATATACCAATAAGTGCTGTATAATGTACCAAATCTAACCATCACAAATCCGAAAGCTACCAGGAAGAGGCGCAAAGGATCGTTAATGCTGCTCCTGCCATTAAAGGGTTAATAAAAGTTTATCTTCGCACATACATGGAACCGGCCTATATGCCTATAAACTACTGACTTGGTTAGCGCATCTGTAAACTTGTGAAATACAATGATATAGAAGTTTTATAGTATATACCCTGGTCTTGCAAAATTGTTGGGGTTATATGGGTTCGGGACCACACATGCCTCATTGCCGCGTACGCGACAGAGGCTTGTTCGGCCAATTTGTTTCAGCGGTCGCAGATGATTTCAGGGAAGTTATCTCCGCTGTTGCCGACGGAACATGCATGATTCGTCCCTATATCTAAATGTACGGAAATATAATAGGAATACGATTATTCTATACCACTATCTTTTTATTTTATCTCAATTGTTGCATTTCTGACAACATTTTGGGACATCAGGAAGAGTTGATAACCTTGTCCGAACGTTTAGTGTTAGTGGTATATATGACTAATTTTGTCTTAGGGACATGTGGAAATAAACATACCCTGTTCCGATGGATATTCAGAAACTGCTCTCATGGAATTCACAGATGTGACCCGCCATATCAAATCCAGTCGTAAGTCGGGATTGTTTTTACCCTGTGCCAATGCATTCTCTTATATATGCGAGTCGACCATAGGTCGCCTCGCATATATAAGAGAATTCATTGGCCTAACAATTTTTTACAATTTTAATAATTTTGTCTTGTATTCTTTAACAATTTTATAATTTCACCCATACAGAGCCCCAGACAAACATGAGCAGACGACACTCTTCTATATGCTTCTATATATGTGTGGGGCTCCCTGCAGGGTAATGGATGTTTTTTATTTTATGTCCTAAAAATTGTAAGAAATATTTATTTTAAAAAAATGATAAAAAATTGTTAGGCCGTATAGGCCAATGCATTCTCTTATATATGCGAGGCGACCTATGGTCGACTCGCATATATAAGAGAATGCATTGGCACAGGGTAAACAAATCCCGACTTTCGACTGGATTTGATATGGCGGGTCACAAATATCCAACCCAACAGAGTACGTTTATTTCCTCATGGTGGGGAATCACGTGGTTTCGAGGATGGTGAGTACCACGCATTCAAAATGTGCAAACGCACAAACACATAATATATGAAGAACTGACACAAAACATAGCAGTTTTACTGTTACGAGCATATGCTTGTTTATTTATAGTTTTCTATAACATTCTGACCAAAGTCGCCAGTCGGAGGTTCGTAGAATACACAAGTCCATACATCTATAGGAGAATCCTTCGACTGACAACTTTGGTGAGAATGTTAGAGCAAACAACTGAGTTTGGACATCAGCTTATTTGAAAACTAGTAGAGCATATTGCTCACAGCTGTCAGAAATACTATGTAATATATCATTATCCTATTTTATTACCCTTTTCCTCATTTCTGGTCGCGTTTGTGAATGCCTCGGCTATTTTGAATGCGTGATACCCATCAACTCGAAACCACGCGATTTCCCCACCATGCTCTTAATAAGGATGAACGTATAACATTATTAGCAATATACTGGTTTAATCCTTTTTTCACTAAATACAGTAATGTCCTAAATAATCGACTGCTCAAAGATACGGGCGGCGTTGGCGGTGGGTATGCTGTTAAAATATTCAGCTCCGTCAAATATCGCCATAAAGAGAAAGAATAGTAACATATAGACAGACTTTGTTCTGATACCAATAAGAAATATGGCATAAACAGTATGTGATTGTCAAATGTTTCTCCTTTACTATGTAAACAAAAGCAAAAAACGTTACAGAACCCGGCTTTTGTTTAGATCCGGATATGGTAAACATAAAGAGCGTTATATGTTACAGTTATCCTGATATGGAAATAATAAAGAGCGTTTATATCATTTGTGTGTGATTTTAACCAATATAATTGCGCTGTGTTATTTAAACAGAAGCAAAATTTGTGTAACACGAGCAGGTTCTTGTTTGCATACATCGTACGTCTTGCCAACAATATACTATGTACGCGCTGATTATGTTTGGCATATGAATAAAACTATATGTATTTCAATATTCCTTCCGTTGATGAAGATTTGAACATAATATGAATATTTCTGCAACGAACGCGGCCCGTGCCTTTAACCACAGAAGAATTATGGGTAATATTTCAGGATTTAGTCAGAAATATGGCTTCGATTATTTAGGGCATTACTGTACTTATTGTTGAGCAGTTCCCTTAGGAAATGTTCAGATAATAAGTTCAACAACATTTCCCTTCAATAAATTGGAATCGTTTTGCTTTCATTTTATCTGTTTGTCTATCTGTCGTCTGCTTATATTTTATTAATAATAGACCAATGTATAATATGTATATATGGGCTAATCAGTTTAGTATAGGAAATGTTAAAGGTACTCAATCCGATTAAGCACCCCTAAATTACTATTTCTTTTGCTTCAGGGGTAAAAACTATTTGATTCGAGTCGAGGAACCCATGCACCCATCAAAGCTCAGAGTGATCAGATATTGATTTTTGAAGTTTGTTATTTCTCGAGATGTGTACTAATAATTGCCACAGAAACACTTATTCAAACGGACGAATATGGATAACTCTAAAATCAAATGGTAACAATAACGCAACTTTGACCGAGACAATCCTTTTGACGGCGTGTTTCTGGGCCACAAACAATAGAAATAACAAAACTTCAAAAATTGATATCTGATAACTCTGAGCGTTGATTGGTAGGTTCCTCGACTCGAATCAAATATTTTTTTACCCCCGAAGCCAAAGAAATAATAATTTATGAAGGTCTGGTCGGATTGAGTACCTTTAAGCACCACAACGGAGGTCAAGTGACCGTATTTAATGTCAATCTGCGGAAAAAAAATTAGATTTGCAAATATACTTGTGAGTGTGATGCGGTATTGAATATTATTAGTTATCTTCGGCAACATCGGGGGTACATGGAGATTTAATACCTGGATGTCGATTTTGAACCCCGAGGCGGAGTCGATGGGTTCAAAAAGAGACATCCAGGTATTAAATCTCCATGTATACCCACGATGTTGCCGGAGATAACGATTTTGTCCCCACAACAATAACCATGTCTCCTTAATTTAAGTGTGTTTTTCATAGGTTATCCGGTTAAAGACACGGTTGGCCTTGGCGGTGGGTATCCTGTGAAAATATCTCCACCCGTAAAAAACCGCCACAAACAGAAAGAACATCAAAATGAAGATAGACTTTGTCCGTATATAAATAAGAAATATCGCATAAACAGTATGTTATGGTCATATGTTTGACCATTGTTATGTAAACAAAAGCATAAAAAGTTACTTTTCTTGTGTTTGTTTATATTATGATTGTAAACATAAAGAGCGTTCTTTGTTGGTGAATACCTGATATGAAACTAATAAAGAGCGTTTATGCTATTTGTGTGTGATTAGCCAGTAGCATTGTGCTGTCTTCTGTAACACAATCAGGCTCTTGCTTAGGTAAAATATAGTAGGTCTTTATGATAACAAGCTGTTTACGCGATGGTCATGGTATATATGAACGGAACTGTATGCGTTTTAATGTTTTTCTGTTTACGGTGTTTGAAACAAATATGAATATTTTCGACAATTAAGGCCGCACGTGCCTTTAATTCACACCAATAAGAATAATTCAGTAGCTGACCTAAGGACCCGGCGTTTGGTGGAAACTGCCAGTTCAAGGGTCATTCATATGCCCCCGATGTTTCACGTGCTCATATACCCCCGATGTTGGGCGCACGTTCTCATATACCCCGCTGTCAAGGGTGACGGGGGACACGGTGATTTAAACGTGGCGTTATAGCCAATCAGATTGCCAGTTACAACCGGATGTGGGGACAAAGGTATTTATAGGCGGGTCGACTTGAAACTTGTGCCATTATAATTTGGTGTATTTATTTTTGAATTTTATATTGTTGTTTCAAAAGTGGGTCAAGTGTTATAATTCTAGGAGAAAAATACTCCCAAAAAAATTTATATGTCATTTATAATTTATAATTTACCTGGCGCACCCGTCAGTGATATGTTATGATTGTTCAATGGTACACCTGATTTGGTTCGCGGACAACTGCTTCATACTTAAGTTTTTCCCCGGAGATTTGCATGGATATCCCCATTCAAAATTATGTTCATTTGATATTAATTTTGCAGGAGCGTTATGTAATACGAACCCTTGTAGTTTACATGGCGGTTGCGTGCAGAGCGCGAGCGGCGACAGTTATTATTGTGCCTGCAGTTATGGCTGGACCGGAACTCATTGTGAATTTGGTAAGTATATATATAATTTATTCAAATCTACCATTCTTTTTTTTTATCACAAAGCCCATAGCGTTTGTGCTCCAAAATATTTTTAATACTATTAACTTTTTTCCCGGTATCGAAATATGTCGATAAATACTCGAACTACATTTCAACAAGGATTACATATTCTAGAAAGACTAAGCCTCGTGAATCTTTATGAACCAAACGAAGATAACCCTCTATTCTTTTTGATGAACGGATGTGTACGGAATGTAATTAATTACAATTACCCGACGAAATAAGCCTTATGTGCATCTTATTTGGTTGTAATCTATAAAGTGATTTTAATAAGAATTAAACGCCACAGATACACTCATGCGAGTGGTTTAGCGTTGGTTCGTTAATTACGCCAGCATATGATCATATTATAAGTTACGGGACGCTTAGTGGTCGCTTAGTGGTCGGATATTGTGTCATGTGAGGCGAAGTGAGACCAATATTAGGCGAGGCCGTATAGGCCGAGCCTAATATTGATCTCGCTGAGCCACATATATGACACCATATCCGACAACTAAGCGTCCCGTAACGTATTTATTATCCAGTATTTATTAAAATCCAGCATATCCCTTTAATGAATCGTCGCTGTAATTTATGGTAATTTGGTAAGATAAATGTGTCGTCTATGGCCATTAACTTATGTAACATCACAGTGACGCGTCATGGTCGTTGAACGTCAACGCATTGAGTCAATGGCTAATTACCAGAAGTAGGACAACTTGTTGAGTTTGATAGTTAATTTATGAGTCTTTAGAATTCCTCAAATATGTCGCATGAAGGTTTTGGTACATGGTATTATGTCTTTAAATTCACAGAAAATGATTTCCGATAGATATCAACCTTTCTTGGCGCCAAAATAGGCCTACACCAAAAATATTCCCGAGGCGACTGAGTTTCTGAAAAAACAAGATGGTGGATAAGCACCTAATATTGATTTCATATTAGGTCACCGACCTAATATGGGTTCATATACAGTCACTATATATCGACGCTGATTGGCTAATTCAAGAGCTGACATAATACATAGACACAGGGGCGTAGGAACCGGGGGGGGGGGGGTAAAATGATCAACCAGAAAATGGTCAACACTTAAACTGTATTTCTTATTTATTCAACCTAACCAGTCACATTCTCCGCCCGCACAGTTTGACATAAAATATATAGTATACTCTATATGGGCAATTAGCGGTTGGGGGTACCATTATAAAGATTAGGTGCCTTGACTGCCATGTGTTATTGTCTCACTGGTTTGTGTTATCATACAAGTACAAACATCCACCGGCCTTTGCTCCTTATAAGCCTTCTTGTTACAGTACTCTCTCAGAAATCATTGTGTTAGCCCACAAACGGTATCTAATTTGTCCAAAGCTACAAAATAAATCAACACCAAGATGTCCAAGATGAATTCAATATGAAATTATTTGAAGAGTAAATACGGAAATTACGCTTCATCACAGCTAGTACTTTGACACTGCTTAAATGGCGAATCTGCCTGCTTGGTCGAGGCCATCTTTCAGTTACATGCACTACTACTATGGATTAGGCTGGGAGAGCTGAGAATGTGAATATATAATTATGTAAGTATAAACCTACATATCATGTTTTCATGGAAGACTGCTCCATTTGTACACACACGCTTGTGAGAGTAAAAAATGATATCCATACTATTTTGTACAACAGGTGAAAAACTAAAATACCATATTTTCCCTCAATGGGTTATTTAACGTAAATGCTGTTACAGATGCAACGAAATGCGATCAGAGGGATTTAAATTCAGAAAAATTTCCCCACCGAAGAGAGGGGACACCCCTCTCGATCTCTCCCCTTCTATGGGAGGCCAAATTCACATTTAATAATGAATTGCGCTTAAGCGCAATTGATTGCACTTAAAGCAATTGATTGCACTTAAGTGCAAATAGGGCATTTAGGCTACGCTTAAGCGTAATTAATTACCGGGTGTATCACCTAGCAACACAAGATGAGCATTGGGCTAATTTTGACCTGTAGGCCCTACTCAACAGTCAACTGTGAGTATGTGTTCAACAAGGAGAATCCGTAATTACATATTATCAGCATCCCTCTATCCAAAGAATTGATGTCGCCTTCCCGGAACTCTAGTAATTTTTTGTATGATGTTTTTAATGTATTTTTGCACAGAATTTAGCCTTTACTATGGTAATATCCTATACATGCATGCGGTGTCACTGCATGAGGGCTTTCTTACCTCATACAGTAATGCTCTAATTAATCGACTTCTTAACCACAGCAGAATTATGGGTAACTTTTCAGGATTTAGTCGGAAATATGGCTTGTTGCCATTCATCGAAAAGCTCGAGAGAGCTTTCCGATGAATGGCATCAAGCCATATTTCCGACTAAATCCTGAAAAGTTATACATAATTCTTCTGTGGTTAAGGAGTCGATTAATTAGAGCATTACTGTATGGTTTACTTATTGACTTAAATCAGGGGGAAAAAACCCTATTTTCATATTATCAGCATCCCTGTCCAAAAAATGGTGTGTAATTACTGGAGCTTTGGTGTCTCAGTCCTGGAGCTCTAGTTTTTCTTATTAAATCAGCATCTCTTGCACAAATCTATAGTATTTCCATGATCATATAGTGTGAATGTGGTGTCACCGAGGGCTTGCTTCCCTCATATGGTGTGCCTGTATACTCGAAAATTGAAGAAAATCAATGTCGCCCCGACTAATACAGGAAGTAATGCTATTGCAAGTAGCCCCAACTAATATATACCGAAGATAATATAATGCTATCATGAGTAGCTCCAACTAAAACAGAAGGTGATACTATTGCGAGTCAGCCATTTTTATAAAGAAGTTGGGCTAGCTCCCTACCCATCCAAACCAATGAAACCAAGAGGTGACATGTCAATAGGAGTTAATGCTAAGTTATGGAGAAACCTATTTATTCACCAGGGGTGTTGTGCCATCGAATTTGGCCCATCATATATAAACTTCTTTCCTACACCCCTGATACCCCCCCCCCCCCAATAAATATAGCTTCCTGCGCCCCTGCATAGACAATAGTTAACTGTCATCAGCGACGAACGAAGTTTCTCATCTCATGGGATGCGAGGATTATTTTTCACTCGGCTAGCGCCTCGTGAAAAATAATCCTCCGCATCTCACTCGAGGAGAAACTTCGTTCGTCGCTGATGACAGTTAACTATTGTGTTTATTATATTTTCCACAACAGTTTGTCACGACACAACTCTAATAAAATGCATTGATGAGATGTTTCCGATTCTGAACATTTACCTAAATGTTTCCGTTAAAATTACGCGCAATGATAACATAACAACCAAAATAAGGTAAATAGATAACGTCATTCATTCATGATTGTTTACTATTGCCGCGCGCGTAATAGTATTTTACCCCATATAAGGAAAGTGACGTCATTTCATTAATCGATTTCTCCTATTGCCACCAACTTCAAAGGGGATTGTTTCGGGCGGATTTTTCAAACAAACATCAAACTTTATTGATTAAATTAGTAACTGTCATTATGTTGATAAGCCTTCAGAGTTCTATGAGATGTCACTGCTCACTGTCATTTGGAATCTTCACCCGAATATCCGCGGAACTTGAAGTTAAACTGCTTGAAGATTACGTAACTCGGAACGTGCTCACGACTCGCGAGGTTGTGATAAATAGTCCGTCATCCCTGGGAGTATCTATAGGATAAACCTCTGGGAGTAGGATAACATCGTGGCGCTTCCGGGAGTGGGGATACGATTATTATTTTGGCAGAACAAGTTACTGAAAATATAATAATATCTATTATTAATTAGCTATAGGTTATCGGCCGCAATACGTAGAACGCTGCCCGCGTCATAAGTAACAAAATGTCGGTCAATAAGTAGAAAACGCGGCCAATAAGTAACAAAAATCGGCAATAAGTAGAAAACGCGGCCAATTAATAAGTCAAGGTGACGTAAATGACGTCATACGTAATTAGCTCGATCGGCAAAGAATATTGGGTCGACGGAAGATAGATTGCAGTTGATTTCGGATGAATTACGGACAGTCACTATTTTTGGGAGTAAATATACATGTACGTGAACTACATGTATCCGTATCAATATCATTCCCAGTGGAAACTGACATTACTGTGAAATCGCTGCAAGTTCTTCACAAAGTTCACAAGAATAAAAATTGCTGGAATAATTGTTAATTTAATAAAACACACAATGGTATATCTATGTTAATATATTCATGATGTGAAATAATTATTACATTGTTGCTAATTAATAAAATACTTTTTAATTGGTTGTTTCCACATTGACCGAGTTATGAGGCATGCGGCCTCAGGCCAATACGACAGACCTCGGCCTCATAACTCGACCAATATGGAAACAACCAATTAATAACATATAATACGACGCTGCTGTTTTGAATTTTGCAAGTTCGCACAGGAGATCGGTGGACGTAAACAAATAATTTTTAATGTGTGTTTCGATTACTGGTATTGTAAATGAGAATTATGAATAATTATTGAATTAAAACTTAAATTCGTTCGTAGCGGTAGTTGACCTTTTATTGAGAAAATATGGCACAATAAATAACGACACTACGCCACACTAGTCACTACAGTCTGCACCCTGTGGGGCTAGTGAAAAGTGATCGAAATTCGTGATGTGAAATATAATAAGATCTGTTAACATCATGAATATTCCGATCTACTGTGCAACAAATGTGCTCGCATAAATTCAAAACAGCAGCCTCGTCGGACTTTGGTTCGTAATAATATGGAATATGTTGTATATAATGTGATGCACATGGCGATTCGAAAATTAAGTGGACCTTTAATGTACAACCCTTGGCACTGTATACGGTACTGTGTACGAAATAACATATATTTAACATGGAATTAGTATATAGGTTATAACCCGCTTGGGTATCCGTACAAGCAATATAGACCTAGGCGCGTTTGCGCCACGGTCTGTATTTCTTGTACAGGTACCCAAGCGGGTTATGACATATTTATAAACCGATTCACACCCCGAGGCAAACATAATTGAGCCACTTTCAATATGATGATTGCGTATCAATTACTATTCAATCAAATAGTAATTGAATGCTGTGTGGTGTAACTTATGTTCCGACAGCACAAGTCAAATGATCGTTGACGGTGTAAGCACTTGCATCGGGATTATTTATCAGCGTCGAAAAACATTTTGTCTCCAAATGTAATGTATTGTGTATTCAAATTACTCCTAGTGACAATAAACTGTTGCGGTTGTTAATGTTATTTTCATCTTGGTTCGCATAATGGATTTATCGTTCAGAACCCATACGGTAATGTCCCGATAGTGTTCGAACATTCCGAGTCCGAAGAGAAACTGTTCCACATTACAGGAAGTTTGTGTGTTGAAATATCACCCGGCATTCATGTAAGGAGACTAAAACAAATCTGTGGTTTGTAGAATATTATCATTGTTATTGTTAAACAGTGATTATTGTGGATTATACATTCCAAACAAATGTGGATTTCACTCAGTTAACTTCCATGCACCCCATGACCGCTACGAATGGTACAATCCGTGTTTTAACCCGAGTGACAGTGCGATCATTATCATGGCGTATTGTTATAATTCACACCTTCGGCTCCTCTCTCATGTTCAGCTTACTCCCCAATTAATGCCAATTTATTTGTGAATTTTAGCTCAAGTCTATATTTTGGCTCCGATAAAATACAGATTCATACAAGAAATAATGTTCGTGGATTGGAGCTATCTGATTAGCCGAGGGGTGTGAACCGGTTTATAAATTGTTTTCTAGATCATGCCACGAATCTCTACTGTGGTTAACGCCCGGAGAGGATCATATTATACCAGTACAAAACCTGGGAACTTTGTAACATTGAACAAACAAGGCAGGGCATAAATTTCTTTGCTAATACTTGTTCCTCAATAATCCACTTCACACTCGGTCGCAACTCGAGATTGCATGCTTTTATCTGACTTTGTGAGTCTATGTCTATGTCTAAGTTGGGACCTTCACATACAGTGAAGTACATTATTATCGAACATGTAATAACCAAGAAATATATTCCCCGCGTTTTGATTTCCACTTTAAGGTTCTCTGTGAAAACTTCAAAATGTTCCAGGTTTCGCACTGTTGGATTATGATCTCTATGGATGTTAGACATAGTATAGAGATTTGCGGAATGGTCTAATGGTTTTCACCAGACTACATAGTACACACACGCATCTGATTATCTATAAATATCATACTATTTTTTGGAATCGAAAGGAATCACATAGTTATGAACAAAGCAGAATATACATTCGTGCCGATTCAGGCGAATTGAGTCAACGGCGAAAGTTGCATGATGACGTTGATCGTCGATTTTTCGTTGAAATCGACAAGGTGACATCTTATGAAATGTAAATTAGGAAATATTGACACGCTCCTTTATAATAGTTCAGTCGCAGCGCCCCCCTAGCGTCAAGAAATATATTGGTTAAAGGTACTCAATCCGATCAGAGGGTCCTATATTACTATTTCTTTGGCTTCGGGGGTAAAACATATTTCATTCTAGTCGAGGAACTAATAACTAACCACTTGATTTTAGAGTTATCCATCTTACACCTGCAATGTGTCTGTTTGAGCACGAGGCAGACTAAATTAGTGTCCCAGATCTCGAGAAATTAACGAATTTCAAAAATCGATATCTGAGCTTTGATGTGTGGGTTCCTCGACTCGAATCAAATTTTGTTTTACCCCCGAAGCCAAAGAAATAGTAATATAGGACCCTCTGATCGGATTGAGTACCTTTAAACTCAGTAAAAATGCTCATGTATGCTCCACCGCTCGACAAGGTATAACTATTTTCACTTTAATGTTGGTATTTGACAATCAAAACTACTCGGAAGTACGATTGGCCTAATTTATACTCGAAATTACGATTAGGGTCCATTCTTTCGAACCGTTGTGCATGCAGTGTAATTACTGATAAACACCCAAAGAAGTATTGCCGTATGTGCATCTAATTTGGTGAGAATACCAGGGAATCTATCAACTAATTTTAATGAAAGCCACAGCTACCCTTATGTTAGTGGTTTAGCTTTGGTTCGTTAGTTATGCTAGCGTATTGTCATTATACTAAATTAAAGATATTGGGTTTTTTTCAGTTGACAATAACGCTGTATGCCCAGCTGGATTATCTGATAAATGTAAGTATTTATTGCACGCCTGCTTCCGAAAAACACACTGTTCCGTTGTTTTGTACCGGTCATATCCTTCAAGCTATTCCATACATATCTATCAAGCTGCAAGACAGAGTTCAGTCCCCTCGCTACGCTGATCTGACCACTGCCATAATATATATAGAGTTCAGTCCCCTCGCTACGCTGATCTGACCACTGCCATAATATATATAGAGTTCAGTCCCCTCACTACGCTGATCTGACCACTGCTATCATGTGTATTTTCGTAATTAAATCTAACATTTTATATTTAAATATTTTGTCAGTGACAATTAATTCTGGCTTGATGTAGCCTGTTTTCAAATGAATATGTACAGTTCTGTTTCTCAGACTAATGAAGAATGCATTGTAACCGATAAATGTCTTAAATGACAAGAAATGTTTTTGACCTAGATTTAACTGTAGTTAAGTGTATTTCCAAGTCTCTCCAAATAGATATTGAGATAACGTTAATCTCCCCTTGGTCAGCCTTGGTCAGTACTTGAAGGTGATTATCATTTCTTCGACCTTGTGAACTCAAATAGAATGAAACCTATGCTTATTACCAGTCAAATTGCAATGACCCAATCGATCTGCAAGTCATTTCTTATGTAAACTTTGCTAATTACACGTCTGGGGAAACATATAGTGTTATATCTTTATGTAAGGTTTAGAGCACAAGAATTGTTCTTTACCAGAATCAATCGAGTCGAAGACGAGATTTATTCTGGTAAAGAACTATTCGCGTGCTCTGACCGACTTAGAGTATAATTGATCCCACATAATGCAATCAACTGGAAATGTGCCGTTGAGCGTGTTTTGACCACGACACACAATCCGTGCGCTTGTCGCGATTGGACACAATATCGGTTAGCCACGCCCAACAACGTGATTAACATGCACTGATAGCTGTTAAATGTGAATAGATATGTCCGAAACAGCACGGACTGGCCGCACTTTGAAGCGCCCGTGGGATTTGTCTGTTATGATTTGCGTATGCCTAACAATGGGATAATCACTGAACTATTCCTTCGCCAGCCAGCATTGGGAATTGGTGTGCTTTGCCAAAAATCAGGGAACGATTGTAACAATGGGATTGTGCTCTAATCAATAGTAGATTAGGGTTAAACGGATTTAACCAGTGTTTCGTCACCGTTTCATTCGCTCAACTTTACTTTGTAAAGTTGGAGCTATTGACGTGGATTGGCGTTCATCGTCTGTGCGTGCGTCCGCCCGTGCGTCGTCACAATTCCTTTGGCTCATTCTACAGGCCACACCCCTCATCCGGTCATCGCCAAACTTCATATGGATCTTCGGGGTGACCCCTAGATGGGAGTCATCGATTTTTTCTGATATTTGTTAAAAATCTTGGCCGCCAGCAACCATTTTAGATTTTAAATTTGAATCCATTGGCACTCCCTGTGCAGCCAGGTGCATCCCCAATTTATTTGAGAAATGTTTTGAAAATTTTCAGGCATGTTTAGAATCACCTCTAGATGGGAGCTATCGAATTTAGCGATTTTCGAGGAAAAACATGGCCGCCGGCAGCCATCTTTAATTTTACTCTTTGCATGACTAAATCATTTGGCACACCATACAGACCACATTCCTCATCTAATCTTCACATGGATCTTTCGGGTGACCTCTAGATGGGAGCCATCGATTAATTCTGAAATTCGTTATAAAACATGGCCGGCAGCAGCCATCTTGGATTTTACTCTTTGCATGACTAAATCCTTGGACCCACCCTATAGGCCACATCCATCATCCGATCGTCATCAAACTTTACACGGATCTTTGGGGTGACCTCTAGATGGGAGCCATATATTATTTCTGAAATTTGTTAAAAACATGGCGGGCAGCAGCCATCTTGGATTTAAAATTTGAATCCATCGGCACACCCTGCAGCCCGCATATATCTAAGAAATGATTTGGAAATTTACAAGCATGATTAGGATCACCACTAGATGAGAGTTATCGAATTTGAACGATTTCAATTAAAAACATGGCCGCCGGTAACCATTTTGTATTTTACTCTTTGCATGATTAAATCATTTGGCACACCTCTAGATGAGATGAGAGCCATTGATTTTTTCCGAAATTCATTGAAAAACATGGCTGCCAGCTGCCATCTTGGATTTACTCTTTGCATGACAAAATCCTTCGGCACAACCTTCAGGCCACATCCTTCATTCGATTGTCACCAAACGTCATACGGAACTTCATGGTGACCTCTAGATGCCACTCTAAATCCTTTGACACAGCGTACAGGCCACATCCCTCATCCGATCGTCACCAAACTTGATAAGGAACTTCGGGGTGACATCTAGATAGGCGCCACTGATGTTTTCCGAAATTTGTTAAAAACATGGCTGCCAGCAGCCATCCTGGATTTTACTCTTTGCATAACTAAATCCTTCATCACAACACACAGGCCACACCCTTCATTCGATCGTCACCAAACGGATCTTCATGGTGACCTCTAGATGGGAGCCAACGATATTTTCCGAATTTTGTTAAAAAACATGGTCGCCAGCGGCCATCTTGGATTTCACTCTTTAAATCCTTTGGCGCACACTACGTGCCAAATCCCTTATCCCTCATCCAAACCTCATGTGGTTCTTTGGTGTTCTTTCTAGACTGAAGCTGTCCAATTCTTCCAAAACTTGTTAAAAAACATGGGCGCCCGGAGCCATCTTTCACATTGGAATCCATCGGCACACCCTGCAGCCCACATTTAGTGGAGAAATGTTTGAAATGAAATCAATTTCATTTGCACAATGCTATCCATTTTTGACTTTCCTTCTTTATCATTCTATTGATAGCTCAGTTTAAAATTATTAGCGCCTACCCAAGTTGAGCTACAGTGTCATTGATAGTTTCATCAAACAAACCAAGTGGGATAATTTCCCATGCAAGTACAATCCTGGAATATACCAGTATGAAATGAAACAAAACATAACAGTAATGCGGTAATGTACAAGCCTTGAAACAGTGTGTCTGTCATTTGCATAGCGGGCTAGCATCACTAAATTCA
Source organism: Siphonodentalium dalli (assembly GCA_032622095.1). Taxonomy (NCBI): domain Eukaryota; kingdom Metazoa; phylum Mollusca; class Scaphopoda; order Gadilida; family Siphonodentaliidae; genus Siphonodentalium; species Siphonodentalium dalli. Next base: position 226,921,447 of record CP136061.1, read on the forward strand.
CCCTCTGGGAACCTCATTCTACTGAGGTGTAAGCAGAATGAGGTCCACAGAGGGTGAATTTGGTGATGCTAGCCCGCTATGCGGGGTAGCATCACTAAATTCACCCTCTGGGGACCTCAATCTGCAAATTACAGACACACTATTTCAAGGCTTGGTAATGTATAGAGCACAATAAGATTGAGTTCAGAATATTACATATTATAATATTGGACTCTGGACGGATTTTCATGAAATATAAGCAGACGGCAGATAATACAAGTGCAGAATATTATCTATGCATTGGCTGGTAATGTTCAGATAATAAGTTCAACAGACTGCCTGTTGACCTTATTATTTGAACATTCCCTAAAGGAAATACACGTCATTGAGTAATTCGAAAAGAAACTTTTGACAAGATTTCTGACAATTTTTAGCTTCGTCTCAAATAGATGTCTCTACTTTATTTCAGATATTTTCAACATGTGTAATGAACCCATGCAATACAATACAAAAAAGGAGCCGTGGGTATACTTGGTGCTCCCATCGAATAATCAAGGCATTGGAGCAAAACCATGCGAATGTGAAATTATTGGCAAGACCATCGAAGTCCAATTACCAGAGGCAAACAGGAATACGAACAACTGTGTCAATCTGTTGAAGTGGAACCAATGGTCCGCATACAGATTTATAGAGGTACACATTATATAAGTTCCCTATAACAAGTGGTCGTATATTGAATGTAGAAATTGATCTAAATCGTACATTAATTGTGATATATAGCTTTCTCAAGTATTCCACTAATATAGTAGTATATGACCATAACATGTTAATGATTTCTTTATTTGCGTCCGGCACAGAAGACGGTGCATACCAGTGCACAGACAAATTTCACTCTTAACAATATCGCGGCAAATGAATAGTCTTCCGACAAAATTCGCTGTGAAATCTTTTGTGCCAGCTTTGTTATTCAATAATATTTCTAATATATGCCTTTCTAAATGATAATAACAGGATGACTCTAACGCTACTTCATAACAACATTTAAACTAATTGAATGCTAATTGAATTTCTTATCGTGTGCCGTCGTGATTAATCATTCTCCTAGACAAAATGTATGTATGATACCGAATTAGTGCAAAACTAATTTTGAATAATTTGTGTGAAATATGATTTTGGATTATCTCTCTTTTATCAAATTCACAAAACGGTAATGCGCATATACCTATAATATAGTATACTATAATAATGGAATTCAGGATGGGCCTGACCTGTTTATACCATCAATAATAACGCCTTATATAGTTTTTGACTTAATTCGTGAATACTTTACAAATTCCAATATATTTGATAAACCTTAACTATGAACAAATTGTGAATAAATTACTCCAGTAATAAATATTACTTCATTATAGAATGTCTTGCAGTTTCACGTGATGCATCGGCACCACAATTCTTAAATCCACCATGTCAAACAGCGCATTATTGTTATTTTGTTTTATTAAGTTTAAGTCTTTGATGATGGGAGCTGCGCTGGGAGCCTCACATGTATAAGATAACACAATGGCTTACAATGTCAAGGTTTCACAGATTTTAGGGTTTCTGGAATCGTGATTCTATCATAGCTACGGTGTGCATCCCGAAACTGTTTCCATCAAACCCAACTGCTCTTAACGATGTGAGGGGTACGTTCGATTAACAACTGACTTGTATCTGCGGTTTCGTGTGGAAGTGTGCCGCTAATAGAATTTCATACTTATTACACTGGGGAGAGTTTACCGATGGCGGGCATATCTAGTTGCAGCGCAGGTGTGCATTGTTTACTGAGGGCGAACATATCTAGTTGCAGCGCAGGTGTGCATTGTTTACTGAGGGCGAGCATATCTAGTTGCAGTGCAGGTGTGCATTGTTTACTGAGGGCGGGCATATCTAGTTGTAGCGCAGGTGTGCATTGTTTACTGAGGGCGAGCATAGCTAGTTGCAGTGCAGGTGTGCATTGTTTACTGAGGGCAAGCATATCTAGTTGCAGCGCAGGTGTGCATTGTTTACTGAGGGCAAGCATATCTAGTTGCAGCGCAGGCGTGCATTGTTTACTGAGGGCGAGCATATCTAGTTGCAGCGCAGGTGTGCATTGTTTACTGAGGGCGAGCATAGCTAGTTGCAGCGCAGGTGTGCATTGTTTACTGAGGGCGAGCATATCTAGTTGCAGCGCAGGTGTGCATTGTTTACTGAGGGCGAGCATATCTAGTTGCAGTGCAGGTGTGCATTGTTTACTGAGGGCGAGCATATCTAGTTGCAGCGCAGGTGTGCATTGTTTACTAAGGGCGAGCATATCTAGTTGCAGTGCAGGTGTTCATTGTTTACTAAGGGCGAGCATATCTAGTTGCAGTGCAGGTGTGCATTGTTTACTAAGGGCGAGCATATCTAGTTGCAGCGCAGGTGTGCATTGTTTACTGAGGGCGAGCATATCTAGTTGCAGTGCAGGTGTGCATTGTTTACTGAGGGCGAGCATATCTAGTTGCAGCGCAGGTGTGCATTGTTTACTAAGGGCGAGCATATCTAGTTGCAGTGCAGGTGTGCATTGTTTACTAAGGGCGAGCATATCTAGTTGCAGCGCAGGTGTGCATTGTTTACTGAGGGCGAGCATATCTAGTTGCAGCGCAGGTGTGCATTGTTTACTGAGGGCGAGCATATCTAGTTGCAGCGCAGGTGTGCATTGTTTACTGAGGGCGAGCATATCTAGTTGCAGCGCAGGTGTGCATTGTTTACTAAGGGCGAGCATATCTAGTTGCAGTGCAGGTGTGCATTGTTTACTAAGGGCGAGCATATCTAGTTGCAGCGCAGGTGTGCATTGTTTACTGAGGGCGAGCATATCTAGTTGTAGCGCAGGTGTGCATTGTTTACTAAGGGCGAGCATATCTAGTTGCAGTGCAGGTGTGCATTGTTTACTAAGGGCGAGCATATCTAGTTGCAGCGCAGGTGTGCATTGTTTACTGAGGGCGAGCATATCTAGTTGCAGCGCAGGTGTGCATTGTTTACTAAGGGCGAGCATATCTAGTTGCAGTGCAGGTGTGCATTGTTTACTGAGGGCGAGCATATCTAGTTGCAGCGCAGGTGTGCATTGTTTACTGAGGGCGAGCATATCTAGTTGCAGCGCAGGTGTGCATTGTTTACTGAGGGCGAGCATAGCTAGTTGCAGCGCAGGTGTGCATTGTTTACTGAGGGCGAGCATATCTAGTTGCAGTGCAGGTGTGCATTGTTTACTGAGGGCGAGCATAGCTAGTTGCAGCGCAGGTGTGCATTGTTTACTGAGGGCGAGCATATCTAGTTGCAGTGCAGGTGTGCATTGTTTACTGAGGGCGAACATATCTAGTTGCAGTGCAGGTGTGCATTGTTTACTGAGGGCGAGCATATCTAGTTGCAGCGCAGGTGTGCATTGTTTACTGAGGGCGAGCATATCTAGTTGCAGCGCAGGTGTGCATTGTTTACTAAGGGCGAGCATATCTAGTTGCAGCGCAGGTGTGCATTGTTTACTAAGGGCGAGCATATCTAGTTGCAGCGCAGGTGTGCATTGTTTACTAAGGGCGAGCATATCTAGTTGCAGTGCAGGTGTGCATTGCTTACTGAGGGCGAGCATAGCTAGTTGCAGCGCAGGTGTGCATTGTTTACTAAGGGCGAGCATATCTAGTTGCAGCGCAGGTGTGCATTGTTTACTAAGGGCGGGCATATCTAGTTGCAGCGCAGGTGTGCATTGTTTACTGAGGGCGAGCATATGTAGTTGCAGCGCAGGTGTGCATTGTTTACTGAGGGCGAGCATATCTAGTTGCAGTGCAGGTGTGCATTGTTTACTGAGGGCGAGCATATCTAGTTGCAGCGCAGGTGTGCATTGTTTACTGAGGGCGGGCATATCTAGTTGCAGCCCAGGTGTGCATTGTTTACTGAGGGCGAGCATATCTAGTTGCAGCGCAGGTGTGCATTGTTTACTGAGGGCGAGCATAGCTAGTTTCAGCGCAGGTGTGCATTGTATGCTGCTGCGTGAAATACTAGCTGACGAAGTTTGGTGGCTAATAATGAAAATCTGATGTGTACCAAAAAGGTACTGTTCGATATGAAAGATGTGACTTTGAATGTTATTTTTCAAGTACAGTAACTTGCCATCAAGGCTGTTAAGTGTGTGCAACATCTAATGTATGGTTTTCTGATATATCGACACATGAAACATCATGAGTGTGCGTCCTCGTTCAATGGCATGTGCAATTGTATGCTGATTGTGGGCTAGGGATTGAATATTGGTTCGAATATCTCGTAAATCAGATTCATACACGGTTCCAAATAAGAAACTGAGAACGTAGCTGATAAATGGAAGAATGCTCCAGGGTCTTTGGGTATTCACATGGTGGAGGGTTTGATAATCGAGAAAACTAGCTATAGTGTTATCATGATCAGTCTGAATAGCCTGGACTTCTCGAAGTGGAGAATTAGAAGTGGGGAGGAAATGGATTGACTCAGCTCTAAGTATCATGGGCTTCCGAACTTAGTATATACCACCACTGAGCGAACTCCCTGGGAGGCATTATGAATGCAGTTTGTCAGTCGCGCCAAGATATTTCCATGACAAAGGTCACTACCCACCTGGACTTAGTGGGGATAGTGTTTGAATGCTCTCAACTAACACGTTATGGTGCGTGTTGAACGCTTGGGTGATGCTTGGCGACAAGACGGTCAGGGCCAGGATTCGGGGCATGCTGAAATGTGAAACATAATGTCATTTTCATCATGTCATTTTCTACTAGGTCACTATTGCCGGGTATGTACAAAAGCCAATGGACCATAGTTACACTTATGTACAAAGGCTAATTTTCCCAAGTGCACTAATGGTAGCGAGCAGATTATGCACGTTGTGTTGTGTTGGGGCCGGTCTGGTGACATTAGACTTGAAAGTGTGCAGGGAACTGGTATATGGGTTTTTATAGGCAGGGTGGAGCTGATGGCAGCCACGTCCATGGGCTCATCATGCATTGAAGCATCGTGGTGCTTCTTAGTTTTTGTCCGGCGCTTGATTTGGGGCTTTGGTGCATGGGTTATGCTATTTTCATAATCATATAGTCCTAAGGGAAGTAGGTCGTACCTTTGTATAAGTATGGCCAGAGGGGTATCCTCATCCTCCAAATTGAGGACTCACAGATTTGTACTTCTTTCTTTGGAGGCGTAGTTTGAGTTCTGCCAAGGGAATAGTTTCATCGCCCGAGTCGCGATCGGACCGAGCTTTTCTGAAAATGTCCCGTGGCGTCCCCATGGTGCCTTGGTAAGAGGTTTTGTCGCATCAGGCAATGGTTCGGTTTCGTCCCCGGAGAATCCTCCCATGGACTGATTGCTAACTGAGCCAGAGTTTTCATCCTCCTGTCCAAGATGTACCACATAGGTTTTGGGTCATTTAACATTATCAGGTTTCGCGATTTCCCATGTAAGGTTGGCCTACGTAAGTGTATGACAAGGGCGTTGGTGGCAGTGCCAGTCAGTTGGAATTTTACATCGAAAGTGACAGGGGGATTATTCGGTAATACGGTTCCATTAACTTTCCAACTAGCTTTTTCTGTACGTGTTTTTTAAGATAAATGGCATCTCCAATTGCAAATGATACCCGAGTCTTTTGCTTTCTTATCGATTGTATCTGCTTGTTGACGTTTTGCAGTTTTCATATGCTTATGGACCAACATAAATGATTTATGTTCTAAAGTGATTTGGTGGTATTCTTCGACAGCATATTTGCATATTGGTTGTAAAGCAAGTAAAAGGGGAAAACTTCAATGACTCATTCTTATTAGGCCATATGGAGCGAGAGTCTAGTTTATTTGTACCTCCCAAGCAATTAAATTGTCTGTTATTTTCTTGGGAATAACGTCAGGAAGGGTACGATGAAAACGTTCCACATGAGCATTGCTCTATGTGTGGTCTTTGGGTTTGAACTTTGATGAATCAATTACCGTTACTTTCAAGCATGGACTTCTTGTCACATTTGAGTTTGGAGCAATCTCGAAATGGTTGATTTGTATCCAGTTCTGGTTCTGCTTTTTCTTGCAGTGTTTCTGCTCAGCATGTTGGCGCAGCTGCTGTTGGAACCCTCGATATATTCTACTGTGCAATTGTAATCCAAGGGCCCACAATTCCATATTTTTATTTTGCATGGAGGAGTCCAAGATATATTTAAGAGGTTTATGATCTGTCTTAATTACAAATGTGGCATTATGAAGCACTCAGCTTATGAGGCAAGTAATATATCGGGGCTTCAATTTCATCATCGCCCATCTGCGTGAGATAGGCCACAATGCATAGGTCAGAGGCATAGGTATATAACGTGTATTGTTTGGATATATCACGGTATGCCAGAAGGGGGACTTTAGTTAGGTTCTTTTTTAATAGGTCAAAAGAGCTTTGGCATTCCAGGTCCCATTTGAATTTTGCATATTTCTGTGTGATTCTGACCATAGGTTCTGCTATCTTAGAAAAGGATGGAATGAATCAACGGTAGTATCTAAATATGGCAATGAAAGTACGTACATCTTTAACCCCATTTGGAGGTGTCAAAGTGCGAATGGCATTGACCTTATCAGGGCCAAGTCGGATACTGTCAGCATCGATCACAAAGCCTAAATAATGGATGTCTGGCTTCATGAATTGACATTTGTTTAGTTTAAGTCACTGTGTAGGAACTGTTACATCGGAAGTCATTCTATCGCCGGTATTCTGATGGTTCTTGACTGATTTGTTACAGTTCCTTATGATTAAAAATAATCTTTTTCAGGACAAAATCACGCATAATTATAGATATCTTGAATGTATTATATTTTCCTGAATGAACAGAAGCCGCAGAAGTGCCGTATTCTAGGGTTTCATTGTAAATTAATATATCGTCTAAGTATGCTGTTGCGTAATCGCCTATTCAGCTTAATACCTGAGACATGGGTTGTTGAAATATCGCAGGGGCGTTCTGGGGCCCAAAAAGGACAACGTTAGATTCAAAAACTCCTCAGTGGCACGAAAATGCAGTCTTGCATTTGCCCTCTTCGGCGACTTGGCACTGCCACTAGCCACTCTTTAAATCGGAAGAATTTGGAATTTGGCTTTGCATAAGAGTTACAAAATAGCATCAATGATAGGCAGGGGTACGACATGTAGGTAGTAATAGCATTTAAACGTCTAAAATTGACAAAAAACGTTTTGAACCATCTTGTCAACTGTAACCACAGGGAAGGACCAGGGACTCGTGATTGGCCTTACAATATGGGCGATTTTGAATAGATTGAAACTCAAGTCGGTTGGCCTGCTGGCCTGAAGAGGGCGGCAGACATTGTATGTTCTCTGGCATCTACTAGTAAAGGCATTTGGTTGGATGGGTGTTTGGACTTCTGTTTGCGCTCTGAGTACTCTGTTGGTATTCTCCAGATCTTTTATTTTAGTTTCTAGTTTCAGCATGACCAAATTATCAGAGTCTATACATATGACTCTACACAGTCCATATGCATGTGCGCATTGGTATTTCAAAGAAATCCCGCCTGATATAGTCTTCTCCTTATCATCTTAACCACTTAACCACTGAATGGGCAGTATGTTAATTGATTTAATGGGGGCAGTATACTAATTAAGCTAATGGAGGCAGTATATTAATAAAAGATCGCAGACCTCATATACCCCGAATCGAGGTGGCTTTTTGGGGACGTTGGCTTTTCTATTTTAACAAAGAATTCCAATTCAACAATTATCAAGATATTCTTTTGAAGAATGCTTATTTTGTCTTTGAAACAACACAAATGCTATTTATAAATAGAATAAAATAGAACTTTGTCTGCGTCTTCTTAAATGAGAACAACGTGTCAAATATCGATAAATTATGTTGAATATTGCTCAAGTTCACTTGAGCAATATTCAACATAATTTTTGGAAAACCCGAAAACAGCGATTTCCAAGTCGAAAATGGCCATAATTCAAAAAATCATCGGACCGTGACATGGCATGCATCTTATCAAATGTGAGTAACGTACCAAATATTAAGAAATTATCTTGAATATTTCTAAAGTTACCATGCAGACAACACGAAAACATCGATTTCTAGGTCTAAAAAGGGGCATAACTCCGTCAAAAGTAATCGAACTTGGCCTATATCTTCTAAAATGTGCGCCACATACCAAAATATCAAGACATTCTGTTGAATATTGCACACAAGTTACCATGTGGACAACACGAAAACAGCGATTTCTATATCGAAAAAGGGGCATAACTCCGTCAAAAATCGGACCATGACCACGTTCGAACTTGACCTGTATTTTCATATGAGTAATTGATATACCCACTTTGAAAGTATTGAAATAACTAAAACTAATGTTATCACACGGAAAACAAAATAATCAGCAAATTCTCAATCGACAAGGACTATAACTCCGGCAAACACCGGCGGATCGAATCCAAATTCGAACTTCACTGGTATTTTGATAAGGCTAATTCACATACATAATTTGTTTTCAATCAGACAACTAAAATTAAATTTATCACCCGTAAACCAAAATAATAGGCAAATCCTAAGTCCACAAGAACCATAACAAAAATAGGCGGACCGAATCCAACCAAAATAATAGGCAAATTCTAAGTCCACAAGAACCATAACAAAAATAGGCGGACCGAATCCAAATTCGAACTTCACCTGTATGTCTAGTTAGGTAGTCAACATACGATATTTGAAAGCAATCAGATAACTAAAACTAAAGTTAAGAATCAGAAACCATCTCGGACGGACGCACGGACGGACGCACGAACAGATGGACGGACGGACAAGCAAATTCCAGTATACCCACCCCACAACTCGTAGCGGGTTAAAAATAAAGTTGATAGTTTGAACATAAATGGTACCTGAAAATTCCACGTTAATCCACATTTAATAGTTAGATTCACCAGAATGCTCCAAGTCGGTTCTGTTTAGCACTGTACATTTGCAGAATTGCAACACGAAAACAGGACTCCGATTTGACGTTTCTGGAACAGATCATTTGGACCGTTTTGGACTCTGGATTGCCAAAAGGTCGGCCTTATTTCATGTGTAGCATAAGGGAACATTTATGAATCGGTATTTGAATAGACTATATAGGGCGTGATGAAAGGTATGGTCGTCTTTGATAAATATAGTTTGTTGAATGAGATGTGAGCGTGTACAACATTCGTTCATAGTTCGCGCATAACATTTTTGATAGACACATTAATGGTGTTTTGTTATCAGTTGGTCAATGTTCGGGGTTAGGTTTGAGACAGGGTAGCCACGAAAGGAATATTGATTCAGTGTACATAATATATATATGCCATGTATGGTATTTAGTGGGAGTCAGCAGCATATATATGATATACGCCACAAATTACGACCATTTCGGAGATCTGGTGAGCAGTTAATACCAAAAATAGGAATTTCTAGGGGCCATAACTATGGTATTTCTCATTCTCAAGGGATTTTCAAAATTCGTTCACCTACACGAACGTCTTGATCCAGGGAATCGATGTATCGAGTTTGGTGGGAATCAACAACAATATTTTATTTTTTGAAATTTCGCCCAAAAATCCTTCCGTGCATGTCAAGATATATCTATCGACAAAATTTCAGTGCTGTTCTCCTTATATTTTCGGAGATCTGACAACACCTTTTTTTCACATAAAGAGAGATCACTCTGTAAGTCAAATATGCATAAGGACTAGAACAACTATACATGTATATACAGACAAAGTTTCAGCTTTCTAGGTCTTATACTTACTGAGATTTGCTCGTTATAAAATTGCTAAGAAATAAAACATATTAATAAAGAAAAAGAAAATCAGATAAAATATACTTCCATGGTTACTTCCATGCTAAACCATGGAAGTATAATAAAATAAGCTAAATTGACAAAATTCTAATAAACTGGTTTGATCCCATTGTACTGGTCGTCATTACCACTTTCTTTACTATATACTCTTGGGAAATGTTCAGATAATAAGTTCAACAAACAGCCATTGTTTGTTGAACTTACTATAAACTAATTAATATGAATCATTCTGCAATTATGGTATATGTCATTTGCTTATATTTCCTGAACATCCCCCCGCCCCAAATGAATAATAGACCGTTACAATGAATTGTGTTATAAATGGGTGGGAGAATCCATTTAATACAGATTAATTGAGAGGGTGATCACGATCGGCAGATGTTTAATCCATCCCTTGGCGATAGTAAATTACTATGATTGGAATAATACATTAGAGTTTTGATGTTGAATTATAGAGTATACTGTTATCTACTGTTATAGACAAATGTACAAACAAAATTATTGGAATGTATGGGTCACTCGCATATATAAGAGAATGAAATGGCACGTGATGTGAAATGCTGCGCCAGCGCAGCCTTGGATTAAACGTGAAAAGATGGCCCGGACATGGAATACTTGGGTTAATAGAGTCCAATTTAAGCGTACAGTGATAATGTATCAAATTCTACCAACAACACAGCCATCAAGATAAGCCACATCCCTGCCGACCCATTAATATCAATTATATAGAAGAGGTGTCAACTAATCACTGGCATTGTTTATTCTGAACCATGGCATCTCTATTAAACTTATAACATTTATAATGACCTCAGACCATCTGTAGAGTGATATACTCAACTGTTAATAGAATGTCATGTGTATTGTTGAAACATTTTGTAAAAATTAGATACCATAGCTTTCTTTATCTGCATAAGAGACATCAGAAAATTATATATCGATGTTAATAGCTAAGGCATGGGATGGAATTGGTGAATTGTTGAATTGTGTTTAATATCTCCAAACAAATTTACCAGTACATAACACAAGATTTTGGACCGGTTTAAACCAAATTTGGTGTGGTGACTCGTGGTACTTTGGCGGAGTTATAATGGTGTAGGTTTTTCAAATTTTTTTAACTTAAAAAACAAAATTAATTGAGCAAGGAGTTCATTCTAAATTAAATTAGTTAAAAAAAATTGTTGTTTTATTTAGTTAAATTGAGCAAGGAATTCAATCTAATTTTTTATAAGAGTGAATTTTGCGAAAAAAGGGCCATAAATCAGTTAAAAATAATCGGATCAAACATATTCGAACTCGATCTCTCTTTTGCTTCCGATCAGATAGAAAATGTTTGAGTTATCGCACCATGTGCAAAGTGTGTACTGACAGACAGAGGACAGACGGACGGACGGATGACGAGTGGTATGCTTAAACATAAAAACGGTCAAAAACTCGATTTCTCCGATACATGCAATTGTGAATCTTCCATTTGTCTGATTTAATGAAATTTTATTTATTTCTACTTTTACTTCTACAGTCTGATGCAACAATTATGAATATTTGCGAGTCAGAAAATTTCGCCAGCAGTTTACCTATTATGACAAGGAACACTATTCGTGCAACGAGGAGTTTTGATCCCAACGCATCAGTCTGTATAGCTGTAAGAGCATGTGAGTATGAAAATATAACTCCATAATACTCTTTCCTATGACGACGACATGAACTTAGATCAAACGTTTTAATTAGAACATTTTCCCAATGCTCGATGTTAAAGGCATACTTAATTTTCGAAAACCCATATATCACATTATACACAACAAATTCCATATTATATACCATTTGGAAGAGGAACCAAAATAAATATATATTCCACCAGAATACGGAACAGCTGTGTCCTATAGGAGTGTCCACTAAGTGATAGAGATTCTCAGATTCACCCCTTCCCCAGTTATGTTATTTACCCCAGAATGCATCACAATTCACAAATAAGAGATAGAGTTGTTCCCCTCCATTGAGAATAATAAACTGGCAGTACAGACCAGATCGAAATTAAGCACAGAACGTCGGTACATTGACAAAACAACATGTTCACAGTTTATTCGACCGGATAAGTTGATAATACAATTATTTGGAGGGTCCTCTTTCAAATGGTATATAATATAGAATATGTTTATTTATTACACTCCTATGCGCGATTTCCATTGAAAATGCCGTTAATTAAAAATGGTAATGTCACTAGTGAATTATATCATTTCTCGTTACGTCATTGACGTTACGTCGCTTACTGGTCATGGCTAAAATGTCGGTTGTTAATATTTCTCCACATCGGTACTTTCATCCATTAATTCTGTGTGTTTTAATCATATTTGGCGAACCAAATTGATGCAGAAGTGTAATAAATAGAGTAATCAATTAGTTCCGAGAATTGCGTTAAATAATATGTTTATATAATGTAATCTGGGGGTTCATGGTATATAATATGGAATATGTTTATATAATGTGATCTGGGGGTTCATGGTATATAATATAGAATATGTTTATATAATGTAATCTGGGGGTTCATGGTATATAATATAGAATATGTTTATATAATGTAATCTGGGGGTTCATGGTATATAATATGGAATATGTTTATATAATGTAATCTGGGGACTCGTAAATTAAGTGGGCCTTTAAACAATTTGGTTTGAAAGATATGTTTCGCCTATGAATTGTATGCACTTTAGTATAACTTTATATGGTGTCCATTCACCTATATATGGTGCGAAAATCAGTTATGGCTTTATATGCTGTCCACCCACCTTTATGGTAATGAGCATTGTTCTTTATATGGTGTGTATTCACATTTATATGGTGTCCATTTATCTTTATAATATGTGACCCGCCAAATCAAATCCAGTCGTAAGTCGGGATTTGTTTACCCAACGTTCTCATTGTTTTCACCCTCACAATTCAGCAAAGATATGCAACCTGTTCACGAATTCTACCCCCACGGAATGCTATGGTCGACTCGCATATATAAGAGAATGCATTGGCCTAACAATCTTTTATCATTTTTTTTAAATAAATGTTTCTTAAAATTTTGAGGACATAAAATAAAAAAACATCCATTACCCTGCAGGGAGCCCCACACATATATATATAAGCATATAGAAGAGTGTCGTCTGCTCATGTTTGTCTGGGGCTCTGTATGGGTGAAATTATAAAATTGTTAAAGAATACAAGAAAAGATTATTAAAATTGTAAAAAATTGTTAGGCCAATGCATTCTCTTATATATGCGAGGCGACCTATGGTCGACTCGCATATATAAGAGAATGCATTGGCACAGGGTAAAAAATCCCGACTTACGACTGTATTTGATATGGTGGGTCACATATGTGCCTTTACCTTCATATTACTTTATATGATGTACATACATCTTTATTTGATGTGGTTCCACCTTTATATGGTGCCCGTTCATTATTATATGATTTGAAATTGTCTTTATGTGTATGTTGTACAAATATAGTAATATGCGAGAAAATAGCTGTGTATGGTGTCCAATCACCGTTAAATTGTGAGCACATATCTTTATATGGTGTGCAATTATCTTTACATGGTGTCCATTCACCATTAAGATGATAATTATATGCCCCATCATACAGACGTGCACACATCATATGAAGTCGTATGAATATCATATAAATTCGTATGCACATCATATAAAGAACAGCGGTCATCACCATAAAGGTGAATGGCCACCATATATAACGACAAGTGCTTATCATATAAAGGTAAATGGACGCCATTTAAACATATAATGGGGCAAATGCACACCACATAAAGTGGAAGGGCACCACACAAAGGTAAAACCACATCATATAACGGTATTTGCTCACCATATAAACATAAAATGGGAAAATGCACACCACATACAGGTGAGTGGACCCATATAAAGGTAAAACCACTTCACATAAAGGTAAATGCACACCACATACATGTGAATGGACATTATATAAGGTAAATCGACACACTATAAAGGTGAATGCACATATAAAGACCAGTGTTCATCGCCATAAAGGTGAATGGACACCATATACAGGCGAATGGACACCATAAACATGTCAATGGACAGCATATTAAGGTGATTGGAACAATACAAAGGTAACCCCACGCCATGTAAAGGTAAATGAGCAACATATAAATGTGAATGGACACCATATAAATGTATATAAATGGACACCATATAAAGGCAAATGGACATCATATATATATAAATGGACAAATATAAAGGTGAATGGACACCATAAGGAGAATGCACATCACATTATGAACACCCATCATCATAAAGGTAAATGGACACAATATAAGGGTGAATGGACACCATATAAACTGAATGGATACCATATGAAGGTGAATGGACATTATATAAATTTGAATGGACACCAGATAAAGGTAAACACATTATGAAGGTGAATTAACACCATATACAGATAAATCAGGGGGGGGGGGGTCGGAAAAAAATTTCAGGCACGTATGGCATTTTTTCCCTTTCGATAATTTTTTGTACCCACCCACCCCCACCGCCAAATTTTTTTCCGTTTTCGGCATTTTTTTCCGACCATTTTTTTACACCCACCCCCCTTTTAACACTAAAACAGAGATTTGCGGGGGGAAATTCACTGTAAACAGCTGTATATGAATTTCTGTGCATACTATTTATCATGGATGTTAACATGGACATGTAAATAGGAATGAGTCATTTTGAGGTCATTCGGCCAAAAAAACATGGCTGCCAGCGGCCATCTTGGATTTCAAAATTTGCAACAAAATACAACACGATAACTGCCTGCAGTCAGTTTACCAGTTAGAATTACATTATTTCTCTCATTCAAAGTGGTTTTGAAGCCCAACTCATTGCCAAAACACTAAAAAAACAAGCAGGATTTTTTTTTTTTAGTTGCGGAAAAAATTGCTTGTTGGTGGCTTTGACCACCCACCCACCCCGGCATATGTGCCGGAAGAAATTTGTTCACCCCCCCTGGATAAATGGGCATTATATAAAGTTGAATGGACACGATAAATGTCGATAAACATTTTGATCGGAACTGTAGTCAGTGAGAATAATCTGATCACATCCGAAGTTTTTCATGATCCCCGACTTCCCGACATTTGGGGCTATTGCATATTTCCCCACTGGGTGGGCATAAATCTGGGCTATTTAAGTAAAACATATTTTATATTGTACCTTCTTACCCAGATTGTTCCAATTGACACATAAGTCCCTTAGCAATTGTAATCTTTCGAGACCCCCCCCCCCCCCCCCGCTCAATCATGAATCATGGTCGAAAATGTTCTAATTCAAGTCTGTATATGCTATAATTGTGACAGATAGGATTTTGTTAAACATTTGGCTTGAGAAAAAGAAATTCTTCGTTAAAGACTGGCTGAACAATGGGGGGGGGGGGTCACTATTTTTAATTGTCCCCCGAAAAATTTATTTTTGGGGGATTATAGAAACGGGGTCCGTCCGTCCGTCCGTCACACCTTTGAGTACCTTCATGGTGTAATCATCTCCTCCTACAGATTTCATCCCAGAGATTTGAAACTTCAGAATATTGTTGCCCATATATTGAAGATGTGCAACATGTATATAGATGACGGAAAAATTATTTTTTGACGGAGTTATTAACCCGTTTCGACTTAGAATATTTCAACATTTTTTATAATTTTCTGTATGAGGGTACCTTCATGGTGTAATCAACTCCTCCTACAGTTTTCATCCCAGAGATTTGTAACTTCAGAATATTGTTTCCCATATATTGAAGATGTGCAACATGTATATAGATGACGGAAAAAATATTTTTTGACGGAGTTATTAGCCATTTTTGACTTAGAAAATTTCAACATTTTTTATAATTTTCTGTATGAGGGTACCTTCATGGTGTAATCAACTCCTCCTACAGTTTTCATCCTACAGATTTGTAAGTTCAGAATATTGTTCCCCATATATTGAAGATGTGCAACATGTATAAAGATGGCGGAAAATTTATTTTTTGACGGAGTTATTAACCCTTTTTGACTTAGAAAATTTCAACATTTTTTATAATTTTCTGTATGAGGGTACCTTCGTGGTGTAATCAACTCCTCCTACAGTTTTGATTATAGATATTTGAAACTTCAGAGTATTGTTATCCACATATTGGAGATGTGCAACATGTATATAGATGACGGATTTTTTTTTTTACGGAGTTATTAACCCTTTTCAAGTTAGAAAATTTCAACATTATTTTTTAATTTCTTCAACAAAGCGGCATCGACTTGCCACTTTTTCGGGGGACACTGTGGTCTGCTGACCTTTTATTTCAACGTTGTATCTGCATTAGTAATTGAATCTTGTCACTTGAGCTCATCCTCAAACTATACGAGAATACTCAGGCTGTCGGTATTTTCTTTCTGAAATATCCAATGGCTGTTATTCAATGCATGATAGCACCGAATCGGTTTGTTAGAAAAATTGTGGTAAGACCATGCAAAATCGGAAAAACATATGTCCTCATCCCGACTTTGACTTGGCGTCGATTGGCCTAATGAACGTTCACGATATGCGAATCTCTAGAAATGACATACAAATCGCATGCATGCACGTTCTCTTAACATTGGATTCACCATTTATATGACTTTTTCGAGTTCCGTGTATATTCCACCACATCCTGTTCAAATGACGCTTCTGGTGTTCATTCGTTAACAGAATGCCAAGTATCAGACAGACTTGATTCATTTCGGTATCTGTGAGAGAAGACATCTTTACGACTGGCCTAACATTTCGCTCTTTAAAATTGGATTTTCCGTACGTTACACCGGTGCACCCCACAAGTCATGCAAACAAAAGATCGCACCACACAAGTACCCTGTCGTGCGTATAGCCGTCCGTGCGTGCGTCCGAGGTTTCCGGATGATAACTTTAGTTAGAGTGAACCAAATTAAATTAAATTTGGTATGTGGGTTTACTAGCAGAAAAGACAGGTCAAGTTCGAATTCTGGTTCCGTCCGCCAATTTTCACCAGAGTTATGCCCCTTTTTCGACTTAGAATTTTACCGTCTGTTAACATTTTTGGTTTCCGACCGATAACTCCAGTTTGGATTATTTGATCTGAACCAAAGTTGGTATGTGTATTTCCCAGCTAAAGATACAGGCCAAGTTCGAATATGAGTTCCGTCCAATTATTTTTACATGAGTTACGGCCATTTTTCGACTTAGAATTTGACCGTCTGTTAACATTTTTGGTTTCCGACCAATAACTCCAGTTTGGATTATTTGATCTGAACCAAAGTTGGTATGTGTCTTTCTCCCAGCAAAACACAGGTCAAGTTCGAATTCGGGTTCCGCCCGCCAATTTTCACCAGAGTTATGTCCCTTTTTTACTTAGAATTTTTGCCAATTTGAGGTTTCTAGATGATAACTTTAGTAAAATGTGTACTGAATGAAATTATATTTGGTATGTAGGTTTACTAGCACTAAAGACAGGTTTTTATGCGCAAACAATGTTCGTATCAATCTGAGGCTTAGAGGCGGACATGAGGTCTACCGACCTTTTATTTCAAAATGAATTTATGTTGCCTCACCGATGTCATCCATTAAAACCCTTTCAGTGCCAGGGGCCGATCTCATCGGCCCTAATTTACGGTCTGTAAAATCGGCCCTAAAACAGGGGGGGGGGTCTGGAAAATAATTGCACATATAGGGCCCAACAAGTTTTTTTCCGACCTCGAGGGACCCACCACCCTATTTTTGCAAAAAAAAATATTTATTTTTTCCAAAATTTCGGGGACCCACCCCCCGTGTCTCATGTTTTTATCAAAATTTCAGAGGTTTTTTTAGCCGTTCTTCAATAACTGTGTTAACTGCCTCACTAATTGGTAAACACAGATCAGAAAAACGAAAAATATACTGTATTTCCATGTGTTTCCTGGTGTTTTCAGTATCTAACAACAATATTAATTAAGCATTGTGTAGGTACACTATATGTCACAAATTGCCCTAGACCCCATTATAGCCTTAATATATCGAGTGTGTTGTGTCTGACAGAGAACACTGACCAGTGTAAATAGTGGTAAACAGGTCAGGGGTTCCATAATTATATGTGCATGATCAAAGAACTCTTTAGTCTTATCCAACGGGATGGGTCCAGAAGCGGAAAAAATGGTGCTTGTAAATTTTTCCCAAAATGGGTTTTTTTTTAAACAAGACTTAGTGCTGAGCATGTAATGTTGTTTGTAAGCATGTTCGTACCATGCTTGTTGGTATAGGGCTATATAGGCAGCTAAAGTGACTCTTTAGCCTCAGATTTAGCAACATTCTGGATTTCACAGTATCCCGGACCACTTCACAGTGGACCACCGTATTAACGTTCAGGAAACGTATGATCAACGGAAGAAATATTTAGTAACAAAATTAATATATTACCCAGTTGTATTATCTGAATAAAAGTAATAAAACAAAAAAAACTCTATTACAAATTGGATACTACATGGTGAATACTCCATGATGACTACTAGTAGATATCATTAATCTGATTGTTGCATAACATGAAATTGAAAAGGGTATCTCATAAATTTATAATGTCTGAAATACTGTCTTGTTCTGGCATGTAGTCAAATTCATTCCTTCTGGTTATTTCTCATCTTGAATGATTGCAAGTAATGTTAATTTGCAACAATTATCCAAATAAAACTGAATTGGTTATGATGAATGACATTACTGTTTACTGCTCAGACAATCCCAAATGAAGGTGACGCTATTCTCATTGAATTTCCGAACTTAATACATCTGGGAGCTTTACTGCTCAACAAGATGAAACTACAATACTAATTGTATACTGTTATCACTTACAAATAGATGAACTGAAATAATGTGATGCATTCAGATGCATTGAGAAATGACATTCAATTCTTCATTCTGGTATATCACCATACCAAACCACATCAAAATTTGACAACCGACACTTAACTTATATTGCAAAAACTTTGTATGGACTGAATTTCATAAAGTCGAATAGGGCCCATAACTCTGGTAGGCATTGGTGGTCACAACCCGCGATATTATGCATATTCGTCCCCCATTTCTGGTCCGTCACCATGCCATAGGGCATCAAATATGACAACTGATTCTTGAGTTAAAATTCAAAATGTTTGTACGGACAGACGGCTCGAGACGTCAACTAATATCGGGCAGTATAATAACCATATATCTATGTGTATACATAGCCTCACTAATTGGTAAACACAGATCAGAAAAACGAAAAATATACTGTATTTCCATGTGTTTCCTGGTGTTTTCAGTATCTAACAACAATATTAATTAAGCATTGTGTAGGTACACTATATGTCACAAATTGCCCTAGACCCCATTATAGCCTTAATATATCGAGTGTGTTGTGTCTGACAGAGAACACTGACCAGTGTAAATAGTGGTAAACAGGTCAGGGGTTCCATAATTATATGTGCATGATCAAAGAACTCTTTAGTCTTATCCAACGGGATGGGGTGGGGAGGGGAATTGTTTTTTGGTTATGTATACACATAGATATATGGTTATTATACTGCCCGATATTAGTTGACGTCTCGAGCCGTCTGTCCGTACAAACATTTTGAATTTTAACTCAAGAATCAGTTGTCATATTTGATGCCCTATGGCATGGTGACGGACCAGAAATGGGGGACGAATATGCATAATATCGCGGGTTGTGACCACCAATGCCTATCAGAGTTATGGGCCCTGTTCGACTTTATGAAATTCAGTCCATACAAAGTTTTTGCAATATAAGTTAAGTGTCGGTTGTCAAATTTTGATGTGGTTTGGTATGGTGATATACCAGAATGAAGAATTGTATGTCATTTCTCAATGCATCTGAATGCATCACATTATTTCAGTTCATCTATTTGTAAGTGATAACAGTATACAATTAGTATTTTAGTTTCATCTTGTTGAGCAGTAAAGCTCCCAGATGTATTAAGTTCGGAAATTCAATGAGAATAGCGTCACCTTCATTTGGGATTGTCTGAGCAGTAAACAGTAATGTCATTCATCATAACCAATTCAGTTTTATTTGGATAATTGTTGCAAATTAACATTACTTGCAATCATTCAAGATGAGAAATAACCAGAAGGAATGAATTTGACTACATGCCAGAACAAGACAGTATTTCAGACATTATAAATTTATGAGATACCCTTTTCAATTTCATGTTATGCAACAATCAGATTAATGATATCTACTAGTAGTCATCATGGAGTATTCACCATGTAGTATCCAATTTGTAATAGAGTTTTTTTTGTTTTATTACTTTTATTCAGATAATACAACTGGGTAATATATTAATTTTGTTACTAAATATTTCTTCCGTTGATCATACGTTTCCTGAACGTTAATACGGTGGTCCACTGTGAAGTGGTCCGGGATACTGTGAAATCCAGAATGTTTCTAAATCTGAGGCTAAAGAGTCACTTTAGCTGCCTATATAGCCCTATACCAACAAGCATGGTACGAACATGCTTACAAACAACATTACATGCTCAGCACTAAGTCTTGTTTAAAAAAAAAACCCATTTTGGGAAAAATTTACAAGCACCATTTTTTCCGCTTCTGGACCACCCACCCACCCCGGCCCTATATGCGGATTTTTTTTTTTTTTTTTTTTTTTTTCGATTTTATTTAAATTTTTAGGTTGAATTTTGTTTGGGTATGCTTAAGCATACTATAGCGAATTTAAAAACAAACTGGTTAAAACCTTAGGGGCGTGTTATAACTCAAAACTATCACCAAGTATTCATAGTAATAATTTTGATGCCCATGAAAAACGTAAGATACCCTGGCACTAAACCTACAAAATAAGTCTGCTAAAGAATATAAGAAAAAATTATTAAAATTGTAAAAATAATAACAAATGATGAAAAATTGTAAAAATTCTCTTATATATGCGAGGCGACCTATGGTCGACTATATAAGAGAATGCATTGGCACAGGGTGTATGGGTTGATACAAAAATCAGACTTGGCACCGAAAGGGTTAAAGATACACAATGCCCTCGCAGTGGGTAAATGTGCAAAACGTATAACAGTCTATAAAAAACAACACCACTAAGAAGAACATTGAGAAATTGTTAAACTTTGCTAAAGACATATTATGGACTTGTTCGGGTGCGTGGAACTGAGAAGTTTGTTCTCAGGAGCTATTCCAACTGGGGGAATGTAGCATTCTACTAACATTGCGAAAATATTTCTAAGAAATCGACCATACCACTCAAGAGAAAACATCATCTGAACTACGCTCAAATATAAATATTTACATCTCGATTCGGGATGCAACTCTCGGCGATACACTAACACAAATGATTCCCCACCGAGAGTCATTGTATTTAATTAATATACAAGACGGTGTTTGTTGTCAATTTGGATTAATATTTGTAAAAAAAATAACTACTTTTAGCAAAATTATTCTCCATTTCTATTTGATTACCCCACCAGAGTGTTTCACATCACTTTAAGGCTTATTACATAATAATCTATTCCACAGTAGGTGAAGGTCCCAACTCGAGATTGCATGTCAGAGTTAGGTGACTAATATGACTCAATTTTGATTTCCGTCGCTTCTCATTATGGAATTTCCATATTCAATATTATGTTTATCAATTAAAGGCCCACTTAACTTTCGAACCCTTAGATTACATTATATACAACATATGCCATATTATATACCATTTGAAAGAGGAAGCTTCAAAATATTGTATTATCAACTTATCCGGTGTAATAAACTGTGGATATATTGTTTTTGTTGAGGTGCCAACGCGTTTTGTCATAAAGATTGAAGTAAAAATCATGATTATTTTCAATGCAGGGGGGATAACTATATATTAAAGAGTTATTATAGAGTTCTTCCCCTTCCATTGAAAATTTGAATTCTGTTGCATTCTGGGTGCCAAAGGGGGGGGGGTCATTCTATTATTTCAGCAGTTTCTATTTCTCTGTGGGCATCTTCTGAGACACAAATGTTTCCAATAGTGATGAATCATAGCATTTTAATCATATTTTATGGCATAGATTGTTATTAAAACCGTATATCAAGTCACTATAATAAAAATAATCGGCGACTTGAAAATTAAGTGGGCCTTTAAATGCTTAAATTATTGCGAAGTCTTCAACACCGCCGTATAACCCTTTACCCAACAGAACGGCCCTGTGCCAATGCATTCTCTTATATATGCGAGTCGACCATAGGTCGCCTCGCATATATAAGAGAATGCATTGGCTTAACACATTAAAAATGATCAAATTGTCAAAGAATGTAGAAAATATAAGAAAAAATGGTAAAAAGTGTTTAAAAAAGAATCTTTTTAGGCCAATGCATTCTTTTATATATGCGAGGCGACCTATGGTCGACTCGCATATATAAGAGAATGCATTGGCACAGGGCATAACTGTAACTATCACAATGTGGTCAAGGAGCCGGTTCCAATGATATCCATATTTGTATGGTTCTATTGAGACAGACCGAAGATATTTTAGGCTGTTGAAGCTTTATTTGGCCGGTTTTGGCCGGTTTGTTGGGTAAAGGTATAATGTTTCTTACAATGTATATTTATATTTCTTTTGCAGACCATGCCCTGATCAGGTGCTATGAAGTTGACGTATAAGTTCGTAGGAATGAGTGAGCAACATGGTGACTACAATCAACAACGTTGCCGTGGTTTTCGTAATTCGTCAAATGACAGTGTAGTCCACCTCTGGTTAAGTGGTGCTGCTAATCTGCTATGATTGATTGATTGATTGATTTATTTATTTGTTGCAAAGTCACACACAACAATGAAACGAGCAAAAATATATATATACATTATGTACAAAAGTACATAATACAAAATAAATATAAGTAATTAAATTAGATTGCACAATAACACAGCACCGTTGTCATGGTTTCCTTCAGTATAATTATGTTATTATTTGTCTATTGACAATTTGTCTATTGACAATTGTATGTGTTGAATGAATAACTCAAACTCAATCAACCAATCACAGCTTAGTCAACCTCTGGTTAAGCGGTGCTGCTAATTTGTTATGATGTTGGTGCGTACTGCTGAATTACTATCACTATCTGATACTTTTAAGGAAAAGTGCAGTTATCTATCTAAAGTTAGAATTTTCGCGGCCTTTGGCTAATATGAACGAATAAAGAAAAAACAGTTATGTGCATAAAACATTCAAAAACATATATATTGTAAAACTATTTTAATGATATGCCATGCACTTTGTTGAAAAACGACCGTAACCAAGATGCCTATTCCATGCAGTCGTTTGGCAAGCACCGGCACAGCTATTATTAAAATATTTTAAATAATATATATGACTATGAATATTTCATACAGACACTGGCTTTTTCTAAAAATCACTTGAATTATCCAAAATACCGTGAAAAAGACAACTTCAGAAAAATAATGGTATATTTTCTTAACAAATGAGTTTGCGCCACCAGAATCATAGCAATTCAGCCGGATCCACCGGGTACCATGGTTAGAAGGACCACATAATCAGGGGTGTCGTCTACAGCCAAAGAAGATGCACGGAGAGGAATGTCGGTTCTTATTTTATCAGATAATAATCCATGTTTTTAGAACTGATAAAAATTGTCTTACCATTTTACTGTCTCAGTCAACCTACCCAGGTGGGAAGAATAAGTAATCCCTTCTTTACTAATATAATATAATATTATAATATATTATTTACTAATAATTATACAATTATCGCATTGTTTCGAGGTTGACACGAGGAAATGCCAACCAGAGGAAGTCAATATTCACCAAGGCCGTATTAACTTCCAAGGGCTGACAATTCGTCGTGTCAACCAAGAAACAATGCGATAACTGCTTTATTATATGAAACGCACTTTTATTGGACAAGACGTTGTGATGTTGAAGTATCTGACGCCACTCAGAACTGTTATTAACTTGTTGTTTCATTAATGAGGTGAACATCGTTAGATATCTCGATTTTATTCGTTAAGTTTTAACATAAGAATTGGGGAAAGAAACTTATGACCATATAATAAAATATTTTATCACATAATTAGTCGCCAAACCCGACCTCATATTATTTTTGTAAGATACACGTGTATTATCGGCACGCGCAGTGACTTAAGAGTTAAGACTTAAGATGTCGATGTTAATGTCGGAACATTATTATTTTGTTTATTAGAATGTAATTGTTATATTAGATTTGTGTTGGGGTATTTATTGTTGACTCTGAGACAGACATGGTGATAAGGGTGGTTGAAAAATGTTATCAACGTGAAAAGACACATTTAATATGGAAGTATATTGTTTAAGGAAATCAATATTAATTTGTTTTAACATCAACTGATTCGAGATCGTTTTCCTTGCTAAAATTTTACTAGGTGTTAAAATGGATCTCAAATTCGTCACAATTCTATACGAAATTTATTAACCTCGTCCAATAAATTCGATTCGAGCCTCGCTGAAGCTCGACTCTAATCTAATTTAGTGCACTCGGTTAACAAATTTCATGTAGAATTACGACTCAATAGAGATCCTCTATCTTCCACCCGATATAAAATTATATATTGGTTTATTCATTGGGGGGGGGGGGGTGGTATTCAGAAAAAATAAGCGCAGATGACAAATAGCATAACAAAAGTGCAGAAGGAGTGCTATTTATTTGAGGGAACTACTCATCGATGATTATTTAGTATAGAAAGTGTAATTAAAGATGCATTCAGGGTTTCCTACCCCCCAGTTACAACAAAGATATTCATGTAAAACATCTATTTGACGTAATTTTCTGCTTTATTCTGTTGAGAACTGTTGGAAAACATATAATGATTTATAAACTAGACCTATAAATGCCAAAGAATATCATATTTTTTTTCCTTGAAAAGTTAGCATAATAATTTTTGCTGTCCCCTTAAAACATCGAAACTTTATAAAATAAGTGCACAGAAAATTCAATATCAAACAAATTAGCGTCCTTCTTGTAGTCGGTGTTCACCAGGGGCCTATACTATAGAATACAATTTTTTTAATAGCAGGCTTATTTGAGCCGTACAGAAGGTGTCGAGTACTATGGACCACTGTAATCTAACAGCGAACGCGATTTCTTGTAAATCACAAAAAGACGGCAAATCGAGTACTATCGACCACCGTTCGTTGAACGCACATCTAAACATTTGTGATTTTGTCAAGGGAAATTACTCTAATGATATATGCGAATGATATGGCAATGCCTATTTGTGTCAGTTGGTGAGTGATTTAGTTGATGAATAAAGTTACATTATGTGTGACTAGTTTCCGATACTTGGGTTATTTTGACCACAATTGCGCACGATGAAAAGTAATTTTTTCAGTATCGTGTGGAATACTTACCATGCATTTTCATATGTTTTATGTTACATGTTTATTAACGTTTGTCGAAAAAGGTCGGCAAACACAGACATCGGTTGCCGTTCAAATGGCCACATCAACTTTATATAGCAATATTACCAAGGATGGAACCTAATTTGTCTAGCTAGCTTTGTCTGGCTGAAATATTAGTGGGAACATCTAGACCTTAATAGTTGAAAAGTTTGAGGTAACATGCAGCTGGAAAAATTCAACCCATGATGGGGGTGCGATGGCTGTTCTCGGACTTGGTATTTTCGACCTGTGTAAAGGATGGGTGTTCATTGGAAATTCCAATGTGGACCAACACTCCCTCGTCCAGGGTCTCCGGGGACACCCAACCTCGATTTTAAAACATATATATAGCACCATCTACTTAAACTATACCTAATTCTCAGTACCTTCCATTTATACCTAACTAAGCGGCTGAATTTAAGTAAACATATGACATTTGGTTATAACCAACACGCACTACTACATTGGTAAGTTAAGGATCGGGGGACCCCGATTTTTTCAAAAAATTCACTCATGGAACATTCTGAGGGGCACTATTGGCCACATTAAATTGTTTAGACCACAAGGTGAACGCAAACTTCTTGAGCACACAAATGCCATGCGGTTCAAATATGTTACATAATGTCATGGTAAATATTTGGGGTCCACTGATTCTTAACGCAACTTAGCCTGAAATTTATCAGTAAAATTTTCAACACGAAATGCCACCACCCCCCGATTCACCGCGTATCCGTGTACCTTCGCACAAAGATCGTTTATATATACGTTTTGAGCCCAAGCCCGACAACTGTAACTCTTTAATTCCATTCATAATTAAAATCTAGGCCGCTGACATGGCTATCTCCTTTCAAATCCATTGAGCGTAAACCATCTCAATGGGTTAACAATTGAGATTCCGTGACCGCATTACAAAGAACATGTACCCAGCTAATCGCACTCACCATTTTCCGCACGGATAATCGTCGTGAAAAATCAATAATGTAGCCTGTGCATTTGTAATTTAATAATGAATTTTCACAAAAATGGTATTATTGCTGTACTATAGAACCCGCTTAGCCAGTACTTTATCATTCCGTATTGCGAATTTTTACATATTACAAAGCTGTAGCGTTCGAGTACTATGAAAACATGAACAGATGAAACATTCAGGCCCCCATTTTCGCCACCAAATGCAAAGATTTTCCGGTCAAGTGAATCCCGCCAAAAAGATCATATAAGTCATTACATGTCAATGTATTTTGCATATAAAGAGTTTTGGGCATATGTTGAGTTTCAATCTACAATGAAAGAAATACACTGATAGAAATACAGTCGAATACTATATAACACAAAATATGTATTACAAAATTAGTAAATCACAAATTAACGCTGATATTACAAAAATTGTATTCTATAGTATAGGCCCCTGGGCTGAGAGTATGGGCAGCCGTTTGGTAGGGACATACGTCAAATAGAAATTAATAGTGGATCGTTTAACTAATTGCATGCATCAAGCATTCTATATATCATATTAATAGCAATCTTTTGTAAATCAATATATTATTTCCCAACCAGCCTTTTGTTACCCATTAAGCTGTATCACCTAATCAATTTGGAAATAATCATACTATAAATTTGATTCGCATGTCGCTCCTGTGCAAATTTAATTTGTGTTTTGAATTCATTAATCTAATTGAATTAGATTTCCGGTTTTTGGGTAAAATAAACTTTGGCCTAATATATTTTTTTGGGGCCATTTTCGAAAAAAATAAAATGACCATTGGCCAATTTGGCCAGCCGCGACCTGGTTTTTTTTCATATTTCGCCCGAAATATACACAATTTTGCATGTATTATAATATATGCAACAAATATTGTATACATACCACATATTTGACATGAATCGAACTTACTTAATATAGCGCAACCACAATACAACTTAGTTCGTCGCCAGGGGCGTGGCGAAGGTGTCCTGCTTTTGGAGGGGGTTCCCAACTTCCCACGTAAGAAATTCTGATTGCACCACCAGTCATAGCTTCCCAATGTGTACCCCTCTCAGTTCCCCATTTTTCATAAGTATTGAAATTATATGAATATTTATATTTAGTAGATGTGTGTAAGTTTCGACTAATCAGGCTAACGGGTGTCTCAAACCACCTTAATAGTGTCCCAGTCCATAGAGCGGGCGTCCCAAATCACCCAAATTGTGTCGCAAACCACCTAATAAGTATCCCAATCCACTCATCTGGAGTCCAAAACCATCCAAATCGCGTGTCAAAACCCGCCAAATGAGTGTTCCAAACCATCCGATTTTCATATATACATGTATGCCACCAACAGAGTGTCCCGAATAATACATGCACGTTGTGTCCCAAACCACTCGAAGAGTGTTTCAAACCAACAATCAATGGGTGTCCCACACCAACCAATGAGTGTCCATAGCCACCAAGTAAGTGTCCCAAGCCACACGGTGATTGCTTCAAACCAACAGGGGTGTCTAAATATATTCAACTAGTGTCTCAATCCACCCCCTGAATGTCCCACATCATATAATGAGTGTCACAAACAAGTGTAGAAAACTATCCATCGAATATTTCAAACCATCCAGCGAGTGTCCCATGGTTTGGTAAACTCTTGGGTGGTTTGGAACACTCATTTGATGGTCTGGAATGATTGATCGAGGGTGTGTACACCATTTGAAAGTTTTGGGATGACAGTTAGTAGATATTTTGTGACACCTGTTGGATGGGTTGGGAACTCGTTTGATGGTTTGTGATGCTATTGTTATGGTTTGGGTCACCAGCTGGGTGGTTTGTGACACCCATTGGATAGTTTGGGACACCAATTGGTTGGATTTGGTTACTAATTGGGCCATTTTGGATACTAGTTGAATCGATTGAGACGAATTTGTTTTGGAAAGGTTTTCGGACACCTGTTGCATTACATGGAGCACTATCCAGATGGCTTGGGACACTAGATGTGTGGCATGACGTACATACTGGATGCCTATTTGACACTCTTTATGTGGTTTCCGACACCCGGACCCACTGTATGGTTTTGGATATTCTTTGTGTGGCTTTGGCGGCGCTCATTGAATGGTTTGACATACTCGGTGTGCGCTCGTTGTATTGTTTGGAACACTTATTGGATTGTTAGGGACACTCATTGGGCAGTTTGAGCTACATGTTGGGTGGTTTCGGACACAACCTGTGTGGTTTGGAACACCAGTGGTATAGTTTTTGGCATTTTCCCAGTGTGGTTTGGAATATTCCTTGAATTGGTTGGGTCACAAACCGGGTGGACTGAGACATCACTGGCTGGTTAAGGAAACTCTTTGGATGGATTGAATGGGACACTCTTTCGGAGGTTTGGGATCCCTTCATATGGATTTTGATACACACATATTGGTTTTGTATACTAGGTGTAACTCTGTATATGGTTTGGTACACTCGTTATATGGTTTGGGACACTCGTTTGATGTATTGTGATACCAGTTAGCGGTTTTCGAAACTAGTATGATGGTATATATCAGTACTTATTGGCTATCAATGTATTCGATATTTGAAGATTTAGTGAAAAATCAACAAACACACTTCAATCACTGATTCAATTGTTGACCTCCGATCGCAATTTTCGCCGTCATTTTGAAACATTTAAAAACACCAAATTGACAAATCGTCGAACTATGACTTACTATTATAGGATTAGGATATGACATCATCTATGGTGGTACAACTATAGCCATTTACGCCTATATTTTTTGTATAAATGGAAAATATCTTGTGAAATTTAGCGTAAAATGATCATGTTACTATACTTCCGTTTGCCATTTTGCCTGCCATTTCGAATTTTTGCAGTCAAATTTTGCCTGAAATAACAGGCATAATTATGCCAAGGCAACATGCCATGGCAACAAGAATAATGCGTTTCTTATGCAATTTTCTGACACATTTATACTTTAGACATTGAAGTGAGCGGGTACATCCCGGAAAATGAGGCCATCATATACCCGTACATACACGGACACCTTTCAAAGTCGAAATACCTTACTCGTATTTAAATTCGCGCAGTATAATTTTTCGCGCAGCCATCGGTGCGCGAATTTAAAACTGAGCGAAAAAATAGTACGACCGCTACCAAGACCATTGCTCACAATGCCAAGCGACAAATCCTGGTAACATTGAATTTTGTTGAAATGCTTGTATAAGAAATACTAATATTCCAGGTCGCCACAAAATTATGGTGTATAATTACATGTAGTTACTAATTTATTGTCTACACGATGTAAATCCACCGCGATGGGGTTTAATATACACATATAATATCTCCAGGAATGACTAAGAACCGAAACTGTCATCAGCTCCAAG
The DNA here is from genome assembly GCA_032622095.1 of Siphonodentalium dalli. NCBI lineage: Eukaryota > Metazoa > Mollusca > Scaphopoda > Gadilida > Siphonodentaliidae > Siphonodentalium > Siphonodentalium dalli. The sequence continues at coordinate 226,951,026 of CP136061.1, forward strand.
ATATTCGAAAAATATCACAGAAATATTACGAAAATATTTTTGTCAGTTTTGAATTCGCGCAGCTAGGTGCGCGAATTTAAAATGCGCGAATTCAAAACTGAGCGAAAAATAGTATTGCGCGAATTTAAATACGAGTAAGGTAATTTGATGAAACATCATAGACTAGAATATATATAGTGGCCTATAGTATATCCATAGTGTTAATATTTGACCCGCATCGGAGATTCAAACTTTAAAAAATCGCTTATCTCAAAAACATAAAACTATACGCTCAATTGAAAATATTTACATCTGGATTCGGGACGCTTGCAACTATCGGAGATAAAACATATCGTCATCAATTATTTCCATGAATTTATATGTTATACATGTCGGGGCGGGACAAGCCAAAGTGGCCAGCACTTGTGCCCAAATCCATATTGTCTTTGTATTGGCAATAAAATGTTTAAAGTGATGTGAAACACTCTGCTGATATATTTCCCAATGTAATAACGAAAAATCATGCCAAAATAAGTTATTTTCGTAAATTTGATATCGAACTCAACGTCATTGTTATAAACGAATTACACGCACAATGACTATAATTATTGGCGCAACCATTGTTGTAATGTTTATGCAAAATAATGTGTCCCAAATAAAGTAATAAATATTTACATTTTGTCCGTAGTTCAACCGTTGTGTTCTCCGAAATGGTACAGTTGATTTGGTTGGAATTTTCGAAAACCTTAGTTCATTCCTGCATTCTTCCAACGTGTATATTGTTAGGATACTAATTGGTTGGTTTTATTCCATGAAATAAGTCCACACTATGTTTTTAATTTGCATGGCTGACATCATTTGGCCACTTCTATGAGAATATGACAAAAAACATATTTTAATTAAGCTAAATCAATTTTGGCCCAGCGCTGACCCTGCTTCAATCCCTGGATTCGAGTTTGTTAATAGAGAGATTCCGCTGCTATAGCGATTGTAAGGGGTGTATGGTTTCTACGCGTGTATCCTTGGTAACTGTGTACTCCGCAGATGTTCATGTTTAACAATGTCACGGTGGGGAATTACGTGATTTCGAGTTGATGAGTATCACGCATTCAAAACGGCCGAAGCGATCGCAAACGCCACCAGAAACGAGGGAAAAGGTAATAAACTAAGATAATGATATATTATATGGGAGGCCGTTTTCACAATTATTAGATCATTGGACTTAAGCGCAATTCAATTGCTCTTAATCGCAATACATTTGCGCTTCAGCGCAATTCAATCACGCTTAAGCGCAATGACTTACATCTTTACTCAATAGCCACAACGATGATCAAATGAGGTTCATAATCAGGTTTGGCTGAATAGCCATCATGCAGACTATTCTATAAGAGTTAATGGGGTTTGTTTATGACGATCAATAATTTCGCTTAAGCGCAATTCAATTGCGCTAGGGCAATTCAATAGGGCTTAGTCGCAATTCAATTTAGAGACTTTTTAATTGCGATTAAGCGCAATTGCTGCCCACATAATGTTAAGCGTAAGCGCAATTAATTAATTTATATATTATTTAATAAATGTGAAAACGGCCTCCCATAATATATTACATAGTATTTTGGCGGTTATACGAGCATGTGCTGTACTATTTTTCAAAAAATCTGATACCCCACGTGTAACCAAACTTTGGTCATAATGTTATAAAAAACTATGCTGAGTATTTCCGAACAAATAAGGTATCAACTTGTTTTAAAAATAAACTAACACATGTTCGTAACAGTCAACATGCTATAAGTCAGTTGCTTATAAAGAACGAACGTGCACATGGTGTTAGAAGTTACAATCCCTATAGACTCCGTAAAATCTCTGGAAGCAGAATCTCACTAATATTCAGGTCAGTTACACGTATACGTGTATATAGTGACTTGTAACGTGACATCAATATAAAACACAGGTTCAATCACTGAACATTGTATGCGGTGCAGTATCGCGTGAACGTATTATATATATATATATATATATATAATAACTATCACCAATTAAAATATGGATCTTTCCAGAGCTGGCGGGTTTCCAGAAAATATAATCACCGAGGTGAAGCCGAGGTTTATTTGATCGAATACGTGGCAGCTTGGGAAATATCTGCTTAAAACACAGCTACCTGGAGCTAATAAAATCCATACACATCGTGTCGAATATCAATAGATTTCTGGACAAAATAAGGTCGACTATAGTGCGTCTTGTGCTGCGTGAACATTCAGGAAAACATAGACTCCAAGCTTAGGAAAACACACATGGCGTGCACATCGATCGCGGTGAAGAAAAATAAGCATTGCCAGAAATATTGCCTATTATATGGTGACATTTAGATGCATATATAAGAAATGTAGAAAAGTAGACTTACAAGTTTTATTCAGGCATGGAAGACAACGGGAGTGTTATCTGCGCATTATTAATTTTTACGACGTAACTACATCGGTCGAGGGGAAATCCTTAAATGGGGTTTTGTGACGTGTCAGCGCGTATTCTCGTTAATTATGACACAGACGAATATTCAGGCTCTCCGACCAGCACGCACTCGAAGACTGCATAATAATGTAACCATTTATTCACTGGTATAGTGACATGAAGATTTTCCTGAACGTATCGACACACTGCCTCAATGCACAAATTGTTCATCCAATGTTAGCTTATTCGCTGCCCCTGTGATATATCGTAATTACTGGTCAGTACATAATATTTATATGATGCATTAATTGTCCACTGTTCATATGTGCGTGAACAAACTATCATTTCTTATCGAATTTACCATATCGGAATGGCACACAGGGACGTCCATATACTCTGGTCTGGCCAAAGGAAATATCAGTGTTTGGGATTTCTTCCCCGACCCAATCTCAAACTCCATATATTGCAAGATTATACCAACCCACAAGGGTGATTATACCTAAGGCAGGTGAATGACGTCATATAATTTTTCTATATTCATCAGTGATTTTTCAAGATCGCGGGTATAGATTTTGGACAAATTGTCACGCGACTTCCGGTTAGCAACCGTGTGGAGATTGCAAAAAATCGCGGAATTGGAAATGAAGCATCGCGATAAAAATGAAAGTAACTACGTCACAACTTACGAAGAATTCACATGTGATTTAAGTCTATTAATTTCATTTAGACCAATTTCGTTGGTCAGCTTAATGAAAACGAAAAATGAAGAAGTCATGACGATAATCCAGACAAGATTTTACAATCCACGACACGTCTTGTCAATTTGGCATGTCGTCTCCGTCGTGACCACTGCATGATGTTTCATAAATTATTCTTAGCGTTATGTCGCCGAAAAAGGCACATTTGAGGCACATCATGTGTGGTTGCTCCACTGCGTGTCACGTACGATTCATATTATTCATGGTTTTCAAGAAAATAGTTTTTAATGTTTTTAATAGAAATGCAATGATCATCTCTAATAAAGAGCGTCCAAGCGGTAGATATAAAAGAGCGTATTGTTTGAGGGTGGGTGAATAGATTTTCATGATGGCTCCGCTATACCAATGGTAATGATTTAAAGTCTCTTTCATTATTGTCTTGTCCATAGTCAGCTGAAACATTATTTTTGGAGACTTTGTCAAATTTCGTGTAACGGCGAATCGTTAATATTTAAGTGGACTTGTATTATGATCACTACTCTAGCGAAGGTATATACAGACCCTCTAGCCACGTTAGGACCCTCGTGAAGGAAGACCCTATAGTCAGGTTGGGACTACTAATTTCGCGAAGACATCTAGCCACGTTAGGAACACTACTCTCGCGAAGGAAGATGAATTATATTGTATGCTACCATGAATGAAGATTTCCCGCTTTTTAAGGAAAAATCGTGAGCTGGACACCGGGTCACCGGCATAATTATGTATTATTTGAAATGTTGTGATTAGAGGGACCCTTCTCACCGGAAGTGCAGAATACTTTGTTGGTGTGAGCGAGATAGATTAATCAGATGAAGCTGGTCCGGTTACGGACGTTATCAGCGCTTACTGGAGAATGGAATTCGAAATGCCACATCGAGATTATTCATCGTGGGTTTTCGTCCTCCCAAGATGCTACTATCTGCGCTATGCATCTGAAGACATTTTAAATAGGAACCGACAGATAATTTATGCACCGTTTCGTCTATACATATTGACATTATGACAACATTGGAAAATTAATATGTTCAAATATCGACGACTTTTAAATTTCCGGCCACAAGTTGTCTAACTGAAATAAACACTTCGTATCAATGTCCCTAACTCGCATGCAAATATGGGTGGAATTCGCGCAACATTAACGACAATTTTAAGAAAATAAAGGAATATCAACGTGTTTTCAAATTTCGGTCACCATTTTAGCCACCATCTTGTAATTGGAAAGCTGTTTCTTGGAGGGGATATTAGGTAATTACTCGCATTAGTATTCCAACTCCTAGTAAGCATGGATGGAATTGTCATGACAATAACGCCCACTGATGAGAATATGGGGGATTTTCGTGATTTTTTCAAATTATGTTTGCCATTTTGGGCGCCATCTTGGATTTGGGGACTTTTTGTTAGATGCGATATAAGGAACGTACTTCCCCTCAGTACTACCAACTCACAACAGTAATCTTTGATGGACTAGTGGTGATAATAACGCTCACTGATGTGAAAATCGGCGATTTTCGGTCATTTTTCAATTTTTGGTCGACATTTTGACAGCCATCTCGGATTTTGGTGAATATTTTAACTCAAGTATAATACGAATTCTAGACCGGGTATCTCCTACACACATATTTGCACGGTGGATTTATAATTACAATAACACCCACTGATTCTAAACAGGCATTACGTGATTCATAGCGTCGACTCGGCATTGATATGATTAAACCGGCATTTGAAAAACGTGATATCGGGCAAAAATATCAGATCAGGAATGCATATTATGGTCTCATTGTGTGCGCAAATGACTCATCTCATATATATTTTGAAGACCTCTGTCTGTTTGTTTGTCTGTCTGTCTGTCTGTATGTTTGTCTGTATGTTTGTCATTAATACAAATCTACGATTCTCGACCGATCGGGACGAAACTTGGTACGTGTGTGTAGTTTGACCAGGCGGTGGACGTTGTCGTATTGGAGAGCCCGTGCGACGCCCGTGCAGCACATGCGCAGACGAGATCTCGGAAACGGGTGGAGCTATTTACTTGAAATTTGCTATGTGAATGTATCTTGCCCCGGATACGAATTTTATCGGGTCGCCGAGCCCGTGCGACGCCAGCTTCGCGCATGCGCAGACGAGATCTCGGAAACGGGTGGAGCTATCGACTTGAAATTTGGTATGTGAATGTATCTTGCCCCGGATACGAATTTTATAGGATCGCCGAGCCCGTGCGACGCCAGCTTCGCGCATGCGCAGACGAGATCTCGGAAACGGGTGGAGCTATCGACTTGAAATTTGCTATGTGAATGTATCTTGCCCCGGATACGAATTTTATCGGGTCGCCGAGCCCGTGCGACGCCAGCTTCGCGCATGCGCATACCAGATCTCGGAAAAGGGTAGAGCTATCGACTTGTAATTTGGTTTTTTAATAGCCCGGACAACGTCGGGCTGGGTAGAGCTATCGACTTGAAATTTGGTTTTTGAATAGCCCGGACAACGTCTGGCTCATCGGCTAGTCTATAATATAATTGTATAAAATCATGCCAAGATGCCCATGTGTGTTTTCCCACAGAAACAAACGATATAGGTGGTAAAATGTCGAAAATTAATTTTGTTTTTCACATTTCGGCCGCCATTTTAGCCGCCATATTGGATTTTGGTGTCGGATTTTTAATAATGTGTAAGCGCTCTATATTAGCACAACGAATCGAGTTGATAATAAAAGCTCTTGTGACATTATGTTCCGCCTCCAGTAAGAAACCGCGTCGTTGATTGGTCAGAAAGCCGCGCAACATATCCAATGTTTACGTCTCGAGCCGTCAACATAAGGGAAACCAAGACAACCGTTTCATCGTCTCGCTGGCCTGCTTTTTTCATGACGTCATTTACGTTGAACAAAACGTTATGGCGAGAGCGATATGAGATTTTGACATTTTCTGTTGTTCATTCTTCGGAATAAATGTCAAATTTCTAAGAATGACCAGACTGTCGGCAGAACATATACGTTATTGTGGTGGATTGACGGTAACATGGTGTGACATCAGGCAATTCTTCAAGGATTGTCCACTTATAAATGGACAATCGGTACCTAAAATGGTCATTAATAAATGGACAATCCAACCACACGTGGCACGCGAGCTTGGGATTGTCCACTAAATGAATACATGTTTGGTAATCCTGCATGTTAGCTTCATATTTAATATGAAGGGCAATAACTCTATAAATAATATTAATTTGCTAAATAACGGTGATTTGTATGAGAAGAAGTGTTTTTGACGAAATAACGGAGATATTTGAAGAAGAGTTGTTGACGAAATAACGGAAATATTCGAAGAAGTGTTTTTCAATCCACCACAATAACTTATAATATTTACTATAATGGCGATTAGAGAGACCTGGTTCATATCAAACAAAGTGGCCGCCATATAATGGACGCCGTTTTGTCTGGAGTCTCTCCGTCACTATGTTTCTTGTTAAAGACATATTTTGGACTTGGTCGTAAAAATTGATAAGTTAGTACTTAGCGAAAAGTTCAAGGAAATCGGCCATACCACTCCATAGAAAACGTCATCTGAACTGCGCTCAATTGTAAATATTTACATCTCGATTCGGGACGCAACTATCGGCAACAAACTAACACAAATGATTTCGCAGCGTGTATTGTCAATTTGGATTAATAATTCATAAAAAAAAAAAATAATACTTTGAGCAAGATTATATTCTCAATTACTATTTGATCACCATACCTGGGTGTGTCACATCACTTTAAATACTGTTCACTATCGTTAGTGTCAATTTATTGTCAACCAGCTCACGTCAAACAAAAATGATATAATAGCATAGCAACCTGCACGAACCCGCAGGTTCCGTTTTTTTGTCGAGGATATAATGAGATCGAACCTAATAGTCGTGTCGCGAGAGATGTGATAGAAAGGTGTCGAGTAAGAATAACTTTTACTAGGTTTTGAATATTGTGCTTTGATTGTCCATTAAACGGACATAACCCGCTCATTGGAGCATCCAAACTTTGTCTACGTAATTTGGAAGGAGGTATAAGATATGTTGACATATGCAGGAAATATTGAAACACCATGCAGCCTCATAAGCTCTGAGAAATACTTGTCATGGTCACAGCTGTTTCAATTATATTTTGAACATAAGTGAAAGAAACGCTCTTCATTTTACCATATCAGGAATAGACGAACACGGAACGCTATTTCTGTTCAATGTCATGCACATTTTTGTGGCTGTTTTTGTTTGGGACTCTTCAAAGTTGAAGGGGATAATCTATTTCAGGCGTGACCAGAGAGCTCTCATAGGGTTGGGGGTATTTCACCACAGTTAACCAATTGTCAACTCTCAACTTGACTAATTGTCATTTGTACTCCTCTCGATACTGAATTATAATTGTTCACCTGCATGTTAGCCGGAACATATAGCTTCCAACTAATGCAAACAATTCCAACCAAAACACTCACTACGATTGTACCCTATTATATGATTTGCTTGAAATTAGGAAATATTCAACGAATTTTGTACACTAGAATTTTTTTATCAAGTAATATATCCAACTGGTGTTCTTCCGGTCGGGTTTGAAGCACCCCAACCCAAATGTGACCACGTTCCTTACCGCCATCTCTGAATTGACCTACACGTTTCTGCATGGTGAGATCGTGGGTCGTGATCTGATATATTACAATTATTATATGGCTAAAATACATTTTTTTTGTGTGTGATTTTTTCCGGAGCATCGGAATCCACAGTGCGGCTTTCCTATTCCGTATCATGCTACTCTGAAACGAGAACGAGGCTGGTATACTGATGTAAAATATAGTCCCAAGATATGATCTATTACTATGGGATATGTCTGGGTAATATTTTATTGAGTGGATTCTTGTCGAAAATTAAGTCACATAAGTCATATAATAAAAGCTCTACCGGAACAGTGAAGTGATATGAGTCGTAGTATAACGTCTCGTTGCCTACGCAGCTCGTTTGATAAATTGATAGGGCGACCTGACCTCATCAACTTGGCGTGATACTATATACAGGGCCGTTATCACTTCTATTCACTGTACTGATAATATGTATATTTCTATTCCACACCCATTGACGCGAGGCACATGTATTCAACGGAATGCCGGCCATTTAATACACAGTGTTGTATACCTCTATAGTTCATGCCACGAATCTCTACTCTGGCTAACGCCCGTAGAAATCATAAGTTTTGACAGGGAATCTTATAAAGTCGAAAAATTAACGCGGGGAATATATTTATTAGTTATTAAAGTGATGTGAAGCACTCCGGTAGGGTGATCAAATAGAAATTAGGAATAATCTTGCTGAAAGTAGTTATTTTTTACGAATATCAATCCAAATTGACAATACACAATGTCATTCTTATATATTAATTAATGCAATGACTCTCGATGGCGAAATCATTTGTGTTAGATTGTGGCTGATAGTTGCGTCCCGAATCGAGATGTAATTATTTACATTTGGGCGTAGTTCAGATGATGTTTTCTATGGAGTGGTATGGTCGATTTCTTTGAAATTTTCGGCAGTGTTAGTGGAATGCTACATTCCCCAGGTTGGCATAGCGCTTCCACACTAACTTATCAATATCACACACCGAACAAGTCCATAATATGTCTTTAACTGTTCTTTAATAATGTACTTCACTGTAGGTGAATGTCCCAATTCGAAATTGCATGCTTTCCCGTAGTATATGTGAGCCGATATCGCAATAAACAATGAATTAATTAACCAGGAGAAATTCCATAAATGTATGCGACGCAAAGCAAAATCGCTAACAAATTTATTTAAATCGTGAAAGTTCGAGCTGTGACCTTCACCAACAGTGAAGTGCATTATTAAGGAACAAATACTAACTAAGAAATATCTCCCCCGCGTTATGTTTTCGACTTTATAAGGTTCCCTGTCAAAATTTCAAAAAGTTCCAAGGTTTTGTACTGGTGGAATATGATCTCTGGTCTACGGCGTTATTAGCCACAGTAGAGATTCATGGCATAATATAATACCTCTAGTGCAATACAACCGGAACTATTATAATAATTGTTGACGTTGTCGCCAAGAAAGATGACGTAAATTACGTCAGCGATCAGTTCTGGTGATACACTTAAATCGCAAGTTATCACAAGGAGTCAGACAAGGAGGGATTCTTTCTACGAGCCACCACAGGTATTAGGCACAATTGTTTTTTAATTTGATGAAAAATCTCGGAATGGTATCTATCTAATTTTTGATGGAGGTCAGCATTTTTCTCTACAAAAGCAACATTTAATTTGTTATTGATCTGTAATTGCAGTACTATGTGACCAAATAATCATAGTTTTAAAAAAAATTTGGTTCGCCGTCGTATTTGAGATTAGTGAACATAGAAAAACATTTAAAGTTGATAAATCAAATTTATTTAGTTGGTGCTTGAAACGTACATCCAATGAAACATGAAAAATCAAACAATCCAGCCCCTAAATCACCGAAACTATACTCTAATCATCAAACTGAATAGCCCTATTGTCAAACAGACGTTGTTTCACGAAGGAAAGCTAATTTGGGTGTGGTACTCAACATACATCGAGTTTAATAACGTTTTTTGTCTTTTTTTTCTGTCAGTTTTACAGATAAATTTCCGCGAGAGGCCATTTTGGGAAGTGCAAACAAACTCGAGAAGCGCTGCAGTAAATGACTCCAAAATAAAATAATTTTACATCGATAAAAAAAAATGTTTTATCTAATTCCTCATCTAGTGGGTATTATATATCCACCGCATGATTTTTGTCCCGAAGAATGCCGGATATCAATTAAAAGAGATATCAGAATTAATTTAATAAAAAGTTCAAGTCACGTGATTTTCGCCTAAATATAGGCATTGCGAAATAATCAGCGCCAATTTTAAACTGATTTATATCAGCACATGTTTACAAATAAACCACGATATCAGTGAACATATACCAATACAGTCGATAAAATAAGAAATCATGAACGTTCCGAGTGTCGAAAACATGTCTTCAACATGACCCTGTGAGTGAATACATGCTGGAATACAGGGGACTCGAAACAAAATCTTCCATCATCACCATATAACGCATTCTTGACAGGTGGGAGTTGGAACATGTCACCAAAGAAAATAACTTGCAAACCTCCAAAATGTTGGCTATCTTTCCTCACCAGTCGACATACGGTTTCTAACTTCTCGAACATAAACGCACTGAGCATCGACACTTCGTCCAACAGAAGAAGATCACACGAAACAATCGATTCGATTCGTATGTGTTGAGAAACTCTGGAAGGTTTGAAACCATATGCGCGATTTTCTCCGATGAGTATCTACCATCACCCAAAGCAGCCCACTTGTGAATGGTAGTTCCTTTCAACCTTGATGGAAAATTCGTCCCAGCTATTCATGTGGTGCACGACAACGCGATATTCCGTTCGGAGCCCAACCTTTCAAAGACATGCCGAACAACTGTACTTTTGCCGCTCCCTGCACGGCCACCAATGAAGACATTATGTCCAGTAAAAATCAACTCCAGAGCATTATTCTGCTCAGAACTAGGAAAATATTTACCCGCCATTGCAGGGGGAAATGGCGGATCTGTTTATTTCCGGTGGTATTTACTGCGGAGTTCCTTTTTTTTCTCCTTCCGTTACTTTCGCTTTCAGTTTTAAAAAATGGCCTCCGGCGGAAAAAAAATCTATACAACTGACGAATTTTTTTTATTTTTTTTTAAATCGCTATTAAACTCGATGTATGTTGAATACCACCCCCAAATTAGCTGCGCTTCACGAAACAACGTCTGTTTGACAATAGGGTTATTTAGTTTGATAATAATAGTATAGCTTTCGGTGATAGGGGTTGGATTATTCTATTTTTGCATTTATCATTGGACGGACGTTTGCCGTACCAAAAAATAAATTTCATTGACAACTTCGAATGATTTTCTATGCTCACTTGTTTAAAGTACGACGGAAAGCTAAACTTTAACCAAAAATATGATTACTTGGGTACATAATGCTAGAATTCCAGATTAATTTGATAAAAAATGTTGCTTTTGTGAGGATGATTTTTGACCTCCTATTTTCACTATCAGCCTTGATACTTACCTTTATATATTTTTATTTTTGGCCAAATTTTTTTTTGGCCGAATACCTGTGCGAGCCACTACCAGAGATTTAACAATCCTCTACTCCTGCTGCTGGAAAAGAAATTTGAAGGGGCACGTATAGGTACTGTTAGTATCCCTCATATCACATGTGCAGATGATATCGCCCTCCCGACCCATGATAAAAAGGAGATGCAAGAGATGATCAACTTGGTGGAATGGTATTCTAAGCAAGAAAGATATAGGATTAATCCTTTGAAGAGCAACACCTTAGTCTATAATGGAAGGAGGCGAGCAGGTGGAAATGTACGGAGAGAAAATAAAACAGCCAATCTCTACAGAACATCTTGGGATAATGAGATTTATAAATAACTCCGTGGATGTTGAGGGAAAGGTAAAACTTTCTCGCAGAACGACATATTCTCTGATGGGAGCTGGCATGCATGGGAAGACTGGAGTGACCCAGCTAGTTACATGCAAACTGTGGACGATGTATGTCATCCCTAAGTTGACATTTGGACTTGAGCTGCTGCAGCTTAATAAGACTGAGATGAAGAAATTAGAAAACCATCAGACGGTAACACTCAGGCAAATCCAACATCTTCCAACAAAAACCGCTACAGTGGCAGTCACCGCGCTACTAGGAGTACCTCCAGTTGAAACCGTGATACACAGGAACTCACTGAACATGTTCTTCCGAATTATATCGGCTAAAAGTATGGTGGAATATGACATTGCTGTCCGTCAACTAGGGTTGGCAATTATCGCAATACGATAGGGGAACACTTTTACGTTCGTACTCATATTTCACCAAATTTTGTACCTGGCTTGCCTGTTGTGAGTTTCACGGGAAAATGGCCAATTTGATACTATTTGTCGTTATATACATATTTATCACCCCATTTATTATTCATTTTCATAAAAATAAAATAAAAGAAGCTGAAGATGACATGTTTAAAATGTTTGAAGCATGAATTTGGCGATAAGTAGTTTTCAGAGTACGTTATACTTGCGATAGTTACCTTACGCACACAGTGTTCCCCTATCGTATTGCGATAATCGCCAACCGTCAACTAGCAGTGAAGAATCCCCAATCGAAGAGTTGGTTCTCCTATATACGTCAACTTCTTGAGCACTATGATCTACCAAATGCATATTTGCTGCTGAATTCAACTCCAACGCCTGCAGTGTGGAAGAGTTTGTTGAGTGAAGCTGTCAGTCTTGAAATTCAGAAGAAATGGAAAGAGGAAATTAGGCAGAAATCAACACTGAAGTACCTGAACCCTGATGCTGTGAAAGTTAATTGTGTTCATCAAGTTTATCGGTATGTAAGGACAAATATACATGATGCTTCGAGGGCTGAGATAAAGGCTAGATTACTCACAGGGACATACACTCTACAATCAAACCGTGCAGTCTTTAACCAGTATAAAGTTAAGAGTACCTGCAAACTATGTGAGGAAGCTGATGAAGACCGACAACATTTTATTGCCGAAAGCAGTGTCTTAAACCATCAGCGAGAGAAAATAAAGAAGAAACTTTCACTTATAGATGTGGTACAGATGACTCCGCTACTCATAACTAATCCAGAACTCTTCACTCAGCTCATCTTGGACTCGTATCACTCTATATGGGAGGCCAAATTCACATTTAATAATGAATTGCGCTCAAGCGCAATTGATTGCGCTTAAGCGCAAATAATTGCGCTTAAGCGCAATCAATTGCGCTTAACGCAAATACCACATATTGTGCTTAAGCATAATTGTGACTACTATCTAACCTATCCATAAACTATTAGCATGACCTGGTATATCACCTAGCAACACAAGATGAGCATTGGGCTAATTTTGACCTGTACTCAACAGTCAACTGTGAGTATGTGTTCAACAATTAAGGAGAATCCCTAATTACATATTATCAGCATCCCTCTATCCAAAGAATTGATGTCGCCTTCCCGGAACTCTTAGTAATTTCTTGTAGGATGTTTTTAATGTATTTTTGCACAGATTTTAGCATATACATGCATGCGGTGTCACTGCATGAGGGCTTTCTTACCTCATACAGTAATGCTCTAATTAATCGACTTCTTAACCACAGCAGAATTATGGGTAACGTTTCAGGATTTAGTCGGAAATATGGCTTGTTGCCATTCATCGAAAAGCTCTCGAGAGCTTTCCAATGAATGGCAACAAGCCATATTTCCGACTAAATCCTGAAAAGTTATCCATATTTCTGCTGTGGTTAAGGAGTCGATTAATTAGAGCATTACTGTATGGTTTACTTATTGACTTAAATCAGGGGGAAAAACCATATTTTCATATTATCAGCATCCCTGTCCAAAAAATGGTGTGTAATCACTGGAGCTTTGGTGTCTCAGTCCTGGAGCTCTAGTTTTTCTTATTACATCAGCATCTCTTGCACAACTCTATAGTATTTCCATGATCATATAGTGTGAATGTGGTGTCACCGAGGGCTTGCTTCCCTCATATTGTGTGCCTGTATACTCGAAAATTTAAGAAAATCAATGTCGCCCCGACTAATACAGAAAGTAATGCTATTGCAAGTAGCCCCAACTAATATATACCGAAGATAATATAATGCTATCACGAGTCGCTCCAACTAAAACAGAAGGTGATACTATTGCGAGTCAGCCATTTTGATAAAGAAGTTGTGCTAGCTCCCTACCCAATCAAACCAATGAAACCAAGAGGTGACATGTCAATAGGAGTTAATGCTAAGTTATGGAGAAACCTATCTATTCACCAGGGGTGTTTTGTTACATATAACCATGAATTGCGCTTAAGCGCAATTGATTGGGCTTAAGCGCACAATTGATTGCGCTTAAGTGTAATTATTTGCGCTTAAGCGCAATTGATTGCGCTTAAGCACAATTAATTATTAAATGTGAATTTGGCCTCCCATAACTCTAGAATTGTTGAGGTCGTCAAGCTTCCAGAAGAAGACATAAACATCATGGAACTATACAGTAGGGAATACCTGCATGATATTCATATGTTGAGGACCCGGTTTTTGGCATCAATCCAGGCTGAGCCCATTGTCACTGATACCTAATTACTTTTTACTATTTATTTAATAATTCACTATTAGTTAGCCTGCTGAAACTAATCATGGACAGCTTTATACATATCAATCATATATGAGGACAATTTGAGGATTCTCTAGGATATTCTAGGATTCCAAGAGCACCAGGATTCCACTTAATCAAGTGGTGCCACGAAAAATCAACGTGGGAAACTCTTACAAGACAAGACAAGACCAGACAAGGTGGCTTTATTATCAAGGAAGGTGGCAGTGATGCATTGAATGCATCTGACACAACGGTGAAGAATACATACAGAACACAACTTGCATCATAATCTCAAATATTTCATCGAACTCGTTGCGGACGGCGCATAGTAACATTTCGCTCTCGCTACGCTCTCGCGAAATGATCCTTGCTGTTGCGCGTTGTGTTCTGCCTCTATATCCATCGTGGTCAACTTCGAGTTGCCTATATAAATGCACATAATTTCGCATTATATACGCACGGCAAATTGTATTTTTTTTATCATACTTCCACCTGCTTCCACCGGAATGTTTAGGGTACATGTATACCGGGTACACGTGTACAGATTGGCTGTATTTTTTTACAAATCACGTAATTCCGGAATTCATGTTCAAAAGTCGCCAGTAAGGCGCGATAACTCTATTTCATCAGGTGTTGCTTGTTTAATTAATTATGCATGAATAGTAATCAACACCGATATGATTGGCTTCTGATCTGGTAAAGGCACCCAATTAGTTAGCGCGCCAAAATTATATTATGGATCACTTTTGACTTGTCCAGTCTGCGAAGGGGCAATATTGACTTTTGAAGAATCATTGAGGTGGCTAGAATGCTTATTAAACTATTCCATAATATTCATCAAACAGTTGGAGGCTTGGTCTCCCTTCTAATTAAACAGTCAGTTAATCTTCCATCATTTGAGTAAAAGTAAAATTTTACACTTGAGTCTGCATGGATCTAATTATTTGTTTGATTTGTTTATACATGTTGTCTGCATGTGTATACATGTTCTTGTTTACATGTGTCTTTAAATTGTAATGTATTCATCACATTATGTTTGCATGTGTTTTATGTCATGCTAGTCTTATGTCTGTATGTTTGTCGCTTTGCATGCTTGCAAGTCAACCCGTCCCGCAATAAATCATTAAGTGTCATTTGTGTTTCTCTGAACCCAAATTCCGGAATTTTTGTCAGATATTTGACAAACGGGCAAAATTTCGTTGAACAAAATGTTGATAAATAACAGGTTTTGGGCAATTTTATAATATAGTTGACTGTGGTTAGCATTAATGTTGAGCAATTACTCGATTCTGATAACAGAAGCGGCATTTCAAAAAAATATTGTTGTTGGAATCTGATGATATGGGGACGTCTAATCGGATTGAGTACCTTTAAATGCCGCATTTGTGCGTGTTTTTTAAATTAAAAATAAATGCAAAGAACAAACCTGACAGAGACTGCTGAGCTCTGGTGATGTCGGTGGGTGTGCCAAATATTCTTTTAGTTACGGTTCAGGAGCAGAAATTACTACTTACCAGTTGAATCGGGATCCAGGGTAGGTTCAGATTACTCAGACAGAGTACTTGATGTAACTTAGAACTCGGTTCTGAATTCCATGTAATTTTAAAATCGGTTATGAATTCCATGTAATTTTAAATGCCCTGCATTACAGACTATATATGTATACGAGAGAGATATATAAAACCCAACTTCTACCGAAAACCGAATATTATTAAATTGAATGAACTATTCAATTCGGGAAAGGGGAAGAGAACACAAAATCTTTCACTTTTCATTAATAGGGTTATGCCATTCTTTAGGCTCTCCTGAGGCATTCTATAACTGCACACGTTAGGACACGACCATGGGTTGTTGAATTAAATAATTGTTGAATTTCACTATATATTGTGTACTATCTTGCACATAATAATCACTCAAAACTCCTCATGCATCGCACACTATAAACTGTATTTTTGGCGACTGGTTTCACTGTTCAGTTTTCTGTCGCAGCCAGCGATGGCTATCCGTTGTGAATAACGATCTTATTTCGCGGGAAGCTCGAGATTCACGACGACGAGTAGAGTGATTGACAATCTAAACAGCATATCGAGGTCGTAGCTCAATACAACTGGATGGTTTACATGATATACATATACAGTCTCGAACGGAGTAAAGTGATATATTGCAGAAAATAAATTTCAGGTGTTAAGCCAAAAAAAAAAGGGTTTTGATTCTCGGGCAATTGTTTTTGAGAATCGATGAGGGAGCGAGGGTTTTATTTTTATTTTTTATTTTTGTTATGGGGATAATGCCCATAGTTAGCATGGGTTATTATACCTTCCCAGGTTAAGAAAATCTAAGGAGAACATTGTTTTGATATAAACTAATGTAATCCACTATAAAGGATGATCAATTATCACATTATACTACCCGTACATCAAATCTTAAATAAAGAATGACATAAATATATGAAATTGTACTATCCTTACATCATATAGGGATATACCAGAATGATATATATATACACTAGTACAATGTATATTTCAATTTCTGAACCATTGTTGATATATTTGATATATGTATGTACCTTTTTATAGTATATATCTATTTATATCAGACCTGTTTACTTTAATAATTGGAAATATGGAGATTTGTCCTCAGAAATAGGAAAATTTAGTTAAAACACTAATGGTTAGAGCATATAGAATAGTTGTATTCTATATGCTACACTTGTCCAGGTATGTTGTCGTGGGTGCAGTACGCTGTCCGATCGGGTGTAGACGTTACTGGCTGACCCGTGTACACGCCTCGGTGTGTGCACGTTAAAGAACGCTACTGGAGTCACCACAGGGTTATAAAGTTACTCGACCGTGGTAGCACCTGGACCAGTGCGTCTACAACCAGAATTGGTTCCTGCACTGTAATATCTACATATACAGATACAGAATAATAGGGATATTTTTTTCAATGTCAGTAACATGGAAAACACTTCATATTTTTTATTTAACTGTCATAGACTGTTTGTTGCATTTGGTTTGCATCTGCCACACCTCAGTTACCTATTTCTTGATTTTCTGCATTCAAAGGCACACCCTTTCAGTAGTTTCACAGTTTAGTACAGCTATGATATATGCACAATTAACGGCCTTGACACCGACCGATTACCGAGTGTCTCTAATTTCTAAAATCACTGAATCATTGGGAATAAAATTACGATTTTTCGGTTGAATCACGCTTTATTTCCATCAAGCCAAAATACACGATTAAAAATATATTTGCACACTATAAAATGGTGCTCTCGGATAATTTTGTCGCCAAATATATTCAGTAACATCGGTGAATTTAAAGAGAATACGCATGGACAGAATTGATTGAGTTCTGTTCGATTTGCGGTCTCACGGTTACTGCGTATATAAAACACGGAATACCACAAAGACGGAAACGAAACTAAAACAAACAAAATTTAAATCAGGATTATAAATTTTATATCTATCTATATACTTTAATATTTATCCATCTATACTATAGTAACTATACATGCTAGCCATAAAAACATCAAATACTATTATATTAAACCAGCATACACATCGCCAATATGCACCATATTTCTTTCCGGTTTGCGTTCCCGAAATTGGAAATCTCATAATTGTTTTCCGCACGGTAACACATTTGACTTAATAAACTTGGGTGTTGGGCAGCTTGTGGTGACAATATAACTGGTAGTTATCGTTGCCTAGTGTCTGTTTTTGAATACCAACACATACACCATTGTATGTCTATCATATTCGATGTTTGAAACATAACTAATTTCGCTTTTCTAGTTTCCTATTTTCGTGTTATCAAATTGAAAATCGTAATAAAATAGTTCCCGCGTTGAACCATTTTATTACGCCTTTTTTCCAGACGCGGCTATGCCCGAGAATCAAAACACTTTTTTTTGCCTTATTTGAGCTTATTAGAAACCATGAAATCGTAACCGTTATTATACGGATAGTAAAATACGAGAACGATTAGAAAGTACACAAAGGTTGGTGACGTAGTACCCTATCCGTATCCGTAATCGTAAACGTGAGTTTTGTGAAAGGTCTCTATTTGGACTGAGCATACTCACTGCAAGATCGTGTGCATAAATGAATATCAAGTAGTGTTTTAATTTCAGCTGCGAAATTGTGGTGTATCCTTTGTTACCACCACTTGAGACGGAATGGCAGTCGCCGCCTGTAGATGGAAAGATCGTAGTGTAGTCAATCACCTGAATAACCATGCGATATCTATGGGCGGCCATTCGGTAGGAAATTACATGAAATAAAAGTTAATGGTGGTTTGTGAAAACAATAGTCTCTATTTTCAAACCAATATACTCCATTTCCAAACCAATAATCGTTCTTGGATTCAATAAGAGACAGTTCCGTTTTAATAGATATAGATTCATAATCAATGTTGACCGATGCAAAATTAATGTTCTATTTTAATTTAATAGTATTCATTGTTCAACTAATATCTAACAACACACAATTAGTAAGATTCGCGCATATACAATAAACGTACATTCCGTTTCAATAGCCATATTTTCTTAATCAATAAAGATATTTCAAACCAATAGACGATTTCCCACGATCAATGATTATCGTTATAAAACTAATAGACCTTATTGTCATTCTTATAATTAAAAGATATAAATTATCACCAATGCAATTATTAATAACGTTCGTATTCGAATCAATATCTTATAGCGGAATCAACTATTTCCGGTGAAACCAATGACTAAAAATGCAGAATTAATGGACGAGTCTACAGAATTTATAGCTTCCGTTTACAAACCAATGAACAATTCTTGAATTACTAGTTAATTCTTAAATTAACGCTAGGGGCGCCACCAATCTTAAATTAACGCTAGGGGCTCCACCAATCTTGCTGGAGTCACCTAACCGCAAAATCCGTGACGTCAACATGGGATATCCCCGCTGCCAAAACAAAATGCATGTTCTCGAACATTTTCGCGTCAGAACATTAATATCGTAAAGAAGGAGGCAAATAAAATAATAAAAACTAAGGCGATTGAGAGATGGGACTACAGATACGAATTCGGAGAAGAAAGGCATATAAATCAGCATATCAATGAAGTTGGAAAAGTGAAGTTTTTCAAAGGGAAGTCGAGAAGAGTTTGAATGATAATTAACCAGCTGCTAGCAGGACAACATCGATTACTTAGTAGCAGAGTAAAATGGGATAGCAACTGCACTACATATCGGTGTGATGAATGTGAGGAGAGAGAAGATATTGACCATTTCATTAACAGGTGCAAGAAGTTTGAGAGTGAGAGAGGAGTATTATATTGGAAGAGAGGTACAGAACGATTTTATATGCGGGTGACGATGGAGAGGTGAGGATGAGGCTACAAGTGCTTACGGGGAATGACACTGAGATGGAGGCAGTGCAGAGAAAACAGATGGTAGAGGCTTTTCAATCATACATTATATCTTCCAAACGTTTTGATGGAACTGAAAGTTCCAATAACAGTACGGTTGTGGCAAACTAAAGAATTAACAATGTTACGCCTAACGCATGCGCACAAGTGTATTTTAAATGTACAAGTGTATCACAGAACATAGAGTTAAGCACACACGAGAAAGTACACGAGAAGAGAGTACAACGAAACCATTACTGGAATGACTTTAGAGTCCAAGCAGTTAGAAGAACAACAACAACAAAGCGCCAGAAAGTGACCCTGAACATGAAAACTGCGATGGTATACGGACTGTGGACTATATCCTGTACCTGTAGCAGATACCGAAGATGCATTTGAGAGCTTGTTTTAATATTGACCCAGAATGCCGACGAAGATCTGAATTAAGCAACCGAAGTTGAGGACTGTATGATGTTGATGTATCACTGTCAGTATCTATAACTCATTCACTGTTAGTATTACTGTGATTATCACTGTTCCCAGTGTTGCAGGGATTGTCTGTCAAAATCCGCTGGTGATCTTAGGATGTGTGTGACAAGTACTAACAACAGCAGTATGAAAATGATTATGTCAACAATAACAACAACATCTCTAACACCGTAAGATAATCGTTCGATCTACTGCGTATTGCGTACTAGCACTGTACATTGCGACGACTTCTTCTGAAAACAACCATTGAGTGGAACCGCTTCGATGTTGATTCAGGCGATCGGTAATATTGAATGTCTGAAGGATTTATTAAATATGGATTCTATTTTCTAGACGTTTCATACGAGTGTCGTGGAATAGGATTCTGAACATTGCTTGAGTATTGATCAAGTAAACCTGACAGTGCGAAGAGCACCTCAGAACTCAATCATAAGCCAACTAGAACAGAGGTCATGTCAACTTACAGGTTGCATTATACATACATGTATTGTGACCACATAAATGATATATACAACTGCAGTGACTTCTTCATTATTTCAGTATTCGATACCATAACCATGGTCGTTCCATACCATAATTTTTGGTTTTACATACCAGTACGCTACCGGATTGTTTGGTTACTTTTTTTTATTTCGTACTTTGTAGAAAATCATTTATTTGTTTCCATATGGTGTGACATACATGTAGTAGCATGGTACGAAATGACCAATTGATTTCCTACATGGTACGAAACGACCAAACAATAAGGTACGAAACTACGAAAAAATATGGTACGAAATGACTTAAGACGATACAAAACGTCCTGTACCCATTTATATCTCCTCGGCAAGGGGAACAACCAGACAGTGACCCTGTAGACTAGCAGCGCCAACACCTTTGGTTTGATATTAGGCCCTATATATCCCATATAAAAATCCCCCTTGGTGCCACCATGCTAAAACACCATGGTAAACCATGGTAAAAAAACCGAGATATTTTGGCCGCCCATCGTGGTGTCACCATGGTGGTTTACCATGGTGGTTTACCATGGTTTTACCATGGTGGTAATACCGTGGTGGTTTACCGAGGTGTTACCATGGTGGTAAACCACCGTGGTAAACCACCTTGGTAAACCACCATGGTGGCACCACGATGGGCGGCCAAAATATCTCGTTTTTTTTTACCATGGTGTTACCATGGTGGTATACTTTGGTGTTACCATGATGGTGTACTGTGGTTTACCATGGTGTTACTATGGTTTACCGTGGTGTTACCATGGTGGTATACTGTGGTTTACCGTGGTGTTACCATGGTGGTATAATGAGGTTTACCGTGATGTTACCATGATGGTATAC
This sequence comes from Siphonodentalium dalli, assembly GCA_032622095.1. Taxonomy (NCBI): domain Eukaryota; kingdom Metazoa; phylum Mollusca; class Scaphopoda; order Gadilida; family Siphonodentaliidae; genus Siphonodentalium; species Siphonodentalium dalli. The sequence goes on from CP136061.1 coordinate 226,972,592, forward strand.
TGTGGTTTACCGTGATGTTACCATGATGGTATACTGTGGTTTACAGTGGTGTTACCATGATGGTATACTGTGGTTTACCGTGGTGTTACCATGGTTCACCGCGGTGTTACCATGGTGGTATACTGTGGTTTACCGTGGTGTTACCATGATGGTATACTTTGGTTTACCGTGGTGTTACCATGGTGGTATACTGTGGTTTACCGTGGTGTTAACATGGTGGTATACTGTGGTTTACCATGGTGCTATACTTTGGTTTAACGTGGTGGATTACACTTGTTAACCATGGTAATTTACTGTGGTTAACCATGGCAGTTTACTGCAATATTGCTACATGTTACCATTTCATGAGATTCCATCCACAGCCATGTAAATTATTAAATATTCTGTGGTTCGATCTGCACACCGGAGCTTCTAACGCTCTCCGCTATACACCCACCCACATATTAAGCTCATGTTGAGAATGCATGAGTACGATGGCTAACGTTCTGAAATGCATATCAACTGAATTTTAATCAAGAAAAGTTATTATCGGCTCATCGGGGGTAATGTCGATGGTTGTGATCGATATGAAAATGATTTTTCTTTCAGATGATACCGGATTGCATCGATAACAACCATCGGCATTACTCCCAGTGAGCCGAGTAACTTTTATTTATCAAAATTCAGTTGCTATGCATTTCAGAAAATTCAGCCATCATGCTCCTTCTCTACTGTATGAGGTTTAGCGTATGATGTGGGTTGGTGTATAGCGGAGCGCGTTACAAGCTCCTGGGGATCAGCATGTTCGTGTTAAATGTAATGAACAATTAAAGATCATTGATAACAGGTCTTAGACTTATTAGAGCAAAGTTGTTAACATTGCGAGTATACACCTTGAGAATGGCAGCAACAATTAGCATTATTATTTATTTGAAAAAACCTGTGTTCTCAGGGAGTTTCGTCGTCACTGAAATTGTCTCTATTGTTTTCAGGGCCGGGAAACTCTGTCACGTGACCGCTAATTTCGTCACCAAAATTTCCGAGTAAAACACAATGTCGTCTACTATATGCTTGTTTTTCAGAACTGCGGAGTGGCGCAGAGGACAGTTTGTAACGTGTATTGCTTATTGCTTAAATTTATAAAATATTCAAGTGTTTGACTGATACCTAAACAAAAAAATATATATTTGGACAATATTCGAATGTGCGCATAATTGTTTTTTGTTTGGGCATCAGTCAAACACCTGAATATTTTATAAGTTTATACAATATCCATACACGTCAAAATATATAAATATATCAAAGATATCATTTATCTCGCGAGGCGAATCAGATCAAATGGAACAACAAGTGTACACAGTTTGGTTAAGTGCGGTCGGTCGGTTAATAGATTGATTTTTTTTATTTAAAACCAATAAAATGACATACATGTAGCTGTAGCACGTTACTAAAAGCTTGTGATGGATTCAGTATTACTAGTAATGTGTGTCCCAGAATTAGATCCGTATCTCCGAGATTATCCGTCATTTCATAAATATATCTCAACAATATCACAGCGTCAAAAGAATAGCAGACTCCGTAACATGGTTCTCAAATCACGCTGCGATGAAAACTGAAGAATAGCTGTAGTACGTTACTAAAATCTTGTGATGGATTCAGTGATAATGTGTGTCCCAGGATTGGATCCGTATCTCCGAGATTATCCGTCATAAATATATCTCAACAAATTTCAACACCACAGCATCACCGGCGTTCCGATCAAAATAATAGCAGACTCCGTAGTAACTGGGCGAATTGTCATGGCGACATGGTTCTCAAATCATGTTTCGATGAAAATTGAAGAATATGAATTATGATCCATCGTCCTTTTTACATGTACTTGTATGTTGTACTAGTAGCCAACAAACTTGTGACTCATGAGTCATGCATGACTGATCTGTGACGTCATAATTCCGACTAATTCTACATAATTGTATGTCTCGTAAGCAAAGTCACCAGTGGTTGACTCTTGTCAGTCTTGTGAGTTAATTGGACGGTTTATAATTTTGTGAAGTATCTGTCTTTTGAAATTCTCAACATTGTCGTGCATGTCAACACTGGTCAAGTGTAATCCCACTAGCAGTAGCACTGAACGAATTGACTGTTTTCGGAGGTTATAACATCTTGTCCCTTTCATATACAAACATAATCCAGACAGTGCTAACAATATTCCAGGTTATTAAGAAGCAAGTTAGGTCCAATTATTTGCTAAAACGATCGAAAACACGAAAAGTTTACTCGAACAATAAAACGCACATGGGTCGTAAACCGGAAGCACAATTTCGGGATCCCACAATTTCGTACTATAAACCTCGTACCTTAATGCCTTATTTAAGTTGTTTTTTCCTTTGGTGTGTTTTTTGCTTGCGTTCTCTCTCACTCTTTATCTCCCTCTTTCTCTCTCTATCTCTCTAAGGGTGGCCATGAGAGAGATTGGATAGTTGGGTAGTAGTGATCATTATTTATTTCGTTGATAACAAGAATAAAAACATAAGAACATTAACATGAACTTGAATGAATATGAAAAATTACGATGACTAAATGTGACGAACGGAGTGACGGAATGAATATGATGCATGAATATGATGCATGAATATGACGAACGAATATGACGGAATGAATATGATGAATGAATATGACTCTATTGCATGTAAGGATATACGCACCGCCAATAAACACTGTTAAAATATATTTCGGCCAGTTTGATCGACCGAAGTTGAATTTTACAAAAAGTGAGCATATTATATCATCACTATTGAAACAGGTATTCCACGAAGCACCAGACCAGATATGGACTCCAGGAGGACACTGCGAGCCCATGTAAACCTTCCGGGAAATGAATAACGTATTTGTGTACCGTACTTCTTAGATTTTCAAACCAGAGCTGTTTTTCCCCGAAAAGAGTCATAATTGTGGAAATATCTAAAATACGTAATTGTGAGATGTAAATTGTACATATTGATAAATATTGCCTGTTGTGTTGGAAGCAAACAGTACTAAATTATAACATTATAAAAGATGTATTAAAGGTAAACAAAGTCTTCCAAACAACTCCATTCAGTTTATATATTTATTCCATACTAAAACATATTCCTATTAATTATTACATTATATACGTTTGTTCGTTAAAAGTTATAACTGAGATATCATTTATAATAATTAATAATATCTTCACCTCGATCTAAACATTCTTATATTATGGGATACGGCATTGCATATACAACTATTGACAATGCAGTAGAATAATAATGTGCTGTAGTATGTAAACCTGCTACATGTATACTGTGACAAGCTACGTATATTGGTACAATATGGCAGCATGTTATAAACAATTAATGACTCACCATATACCATTGTATATATTGTAAATAATAAATTAATCGAAGCATGTAAATACCATTGTAGATGCACGAGACCCACGACATGGTAAATAGCATTGTGGTTGAAGGTCAACGTGAAATGTAATAGTGGTACCTTGATTGAAAACTTCACTGGTGCTGTGATACCACCGTGGTTATACTTGGTGAGACCATGGTTCACCTTGGTAGAAAAACTTTACTGTGCTACCACCGTGGTGATACCTTGGTGTCACATTGGTAGAAAAACTTTACTGTGCTACCACCATGGTGATACCTTGGTCGGGTTTGGTCCCACCATGGTACAAAAACTTTAGTGTGCTACCACCGTGGTACCACCTTGGTGCCACCATGGTTTCACCTTGGTGCAAAAACTTTACGGTGCTACCACCGTTATAACACCTTGGTACCACCGTGGTGTTTTCACCGTGATGCCACTTTACTGTGCCACCACCATGGTGAACCAAGATGTCACCATGGTGAACCAAGGTGGTACCTTGGTGAAACCATGGTTTCACCAAGGTGACACCAAGGGGGATTTTTATATGGGATATCACCCTGAGGTAACCTCATATCACGACCAGCCTGACGTCGAAGGCTGATATGAGGCTACTGAGGGCTGAAATCAGGCCTATAATATCAAACCAACCAAGTAATACCCTACATGTATCTATTAATTACGGTAGTTCGCCTCTTAGTAACAGTGTAATATTGACAACTCTTTCTAATGAGTGACATCACAAAAAATTGGTATCTATGCCTATTCTAACAGTGAAATAGAATTGCACCATGTCAAAGCCATACCGTGTATTACTCAGGTCGTGATGTCATAAAATCATACATGTATTACTCTTAATTAGTGATGTCGTAAAATGATATTACTCGATTTAGGGCAAATTGAAGTGATATTCACCTAAGTACAAATGGAGTTTGATAACAAGCCATACCGTGCAAAAATGTCATATCTAATTAATAATTTTCGAACAAATTTTGGACCGATATACATTTACCCTGTAGCCATCTGTAGGAGACTTCCTTCCAAGGGGGTGCTGTCGGAACATACATGTATCAAGGTGGACCCCCTCCCCAATGGGAGACTCGTATCCATGCCCATTGGAAATAAATTATAATGTGCAATGGATGAATAGGTTGCTGGCATTTCATACCATGGAAGTTTGACATAGAGATGTTTCGCACCAGGGTTCTGGACATTTCATACCAGTTCCTGTATCATTTCGACAATTCGTACCTTTGAGTATACCTGTATTTTTTTTTTAAATGACATTAAAGGTACTCAGTCCGATTCGATGGTTCCCATATCATCATATTTCAACAACAACAACAACATAATTTTTTTAAATGCCACTTCGTTTACCAGAATCGATTAATGCCCCAAACATAATGCTAACCAGTCAAATATAGTATACAATTGCCCAAAACCTGTTATTTATCAATATTTTGTTCAATGAAATTTTGCGGGTTTGTCAAATATCTGACACAACAAAAGCCACTTGCTTTTTGAGTTATCCATCTTCATCTGTCCTCTTTCGACTTTTTATTGGGCCACTAAAAATTATCGATGGTGAAAAATAATAGATTTCAAAAATCGATATCTGATCACTCTCAGCTTTGATGGGTGGGTTCCTCAACTCAAATCAAATATGTTTTACCCCGAAGCCAAGGAAATAGTAATATTCAAGCGTTAATTCGGATTATGCATCTTTAACTTTGTCGCGACAATTTCAATTTGTTCATTTTGTTTCGCAAAAAAAGAAAGAAATATGTTAACATGTAAATGTCGGGTTGTCATCATCACGAACGTTAAATCATGATCATGTTCGCTTTCATCAAATTAACACGATTAAAATAATTTTTCATATTACATGTACGAATGACCATTCATCATTTTTGGGAATCAACGAAACATACCAATATATGGTGTGAAATGACCAAAAACATGGTACGAAACAATTAAATGTGTCATTCAAATCAAGGGCACAAACTGGCCATAGTAGGAAAAGTCGTTTGAGCCATCCAACAGACCTGGGTGAATCGCCGGGCGATCGGTCTTCCACAGTAAGGGTGCATCTGGGAAGAGGGGAATCAATCTAATTAACTGTTATCTATAACCAATACTTAAAAACAATAACAATTTATTCTGATTTCTTTTGAAACACACAGAATAATTATTTACTGAGAATATTCAATATAAACATGTACAAATTCTCAAACAAAGGGAATTTCAATGTTCAAGAAATTTAGAGTCCCCTCTTACTATGGGAGGCCCTTTTCACATTTATTATTTATTTGCGCTCAAGCACAAATATTAAGCGCAAATATTTGCGCTTAAGCATAAATCATTTGGGCTTAAGCGATATCATTTGCGCTTAAGCACAAATATGTGCCTATCAATTTGTTTGCGCTTACGTGAAAATCATTTTCGCTTAAGTGTAAATAATTTGCGCTTAAGCGCAAATACCTAACACTCCTTTACTTCCCTCAGATTGTGAATGATGGAGTCCATCTCATAGTATATTATTATGGACCCATAGTAGTAGCCCGTACAGACTCGAAAGTTGAAAAGTCAAAAGCATCTCTGTCTCTGGTGTCCCAAAAATTGGTGCCTCATTCCCAGAGCTCTAGTATATTTTATTAAAGGGACATCTCCTGCACAAATATATACCATTTCCATGGTCATAGAAGGGGAATTAGGGGTTACTGGGGGCTTGCTTCCCTCGTGGTGTACATGTACTTATTGAATAGAAATAGGGGAAAAACAAATTTTCATATTATCAGCATCCCTGTCCCTAAGAATTTGTGTCTCCATCCCAGAGATCTATTACATTTTATAAAAGAGACATATCCTGTACAGATTTATACCATTTCCATGGTCATAAAATGTATCTAGGGATCACTGGGGATTGCTTCCCTCATATGATTGGCCAATATAGACTTGAGTGCAAGCCTGCAAATAGCGTGTCTGTCATTTGCAGAATGAGGTCCCCAGAGGGTGAATTTAGTGACGCTACACCGCATAGTGGGCTAGCATCACTAAATTTGCCCTCTAGTGACCTCATTCTGCTTAGGGCCCTCAACTGCTATGGCAGTCCTATGATCAGATTGAAGTTCCACAGTTGAAGTTGGTGATGTTCACCCATTTGGAGCCTCGATTATGGATTTTATCTTCTGCAAATTAGGGGATATAGAAACTTCCCAGATGGGAAAACGTAACTAAAAACAATGTTAATTTGATACCATAGTTACTTCCCATAAGATGAGGCCTAAGCAGAATGAGGTCCCCAGAGGGTGAATTTAGTTATGCTAGCCCGCTGTGCAGGGTAGCATCACTAAATTCACCCTCTGTTGACCTCATTCTGCAAATGACAGACACGCTATTTGCAGGCTTGCTTGAGTGATGTGTTAGGCCTATGCCATTTAAAATTAATTCAGGGAGATCAATGCATTAATTTCTATTTCCACTTAAGTGCAAATGATTTGTGATTAAACGTAAAATATTTGCACTTAAGCGCAAAAATTCATAAGTAATTGTATGTCATAATTTGCAAAGTTCTGTCAAATTCTTGTTGAAATATGACTAGATTCATAACGGTGATATTTGGTTAAATTTCATACCGAGTTATGTATAATCGAATTATTGAGGGATCGGGAGGGACTTGGATCGTACGAATGACATATATTCATTGCTCCAATTATCTCTTAACATGAGCAATACAAAATGAAGTCACATTTCCGAACCAGTTCCATACAGCAGAACCTGATCTAGAAGATATTAGCGGAAAAACGTCAAATTCCCTCTTTCAGCTTTCAGCTTTACGTATGTAAATATGTACATATGTCCGCATATGTGCAAATTTTCATGCTTTAGTCAGACAAATTAATAATTGTCTTGAAATTTGTATTTAATCTACTCCACTGTGTTATAGTGGACCATAGTGAATATTTATCGTCGTTTTATTTGCACCGAGTGAACTACTGCAAATCGTCACACCGACATGACATTGGGGATTCCCATGTTTATTTATATATTTCTGCCGTCACATGAATACAGTTTCTTCAAACATCGCCATCAGAGACCCCTAGCGTTCTTTCACGTTTTAATCATTGATTTCGAATTCCTAATCATTGGTTTGACCGGAAATAATAGATTGCGCAATTAGATATTGAATTGGAAGAACGTCATTAATTTTGCATTGGTGATAATTTATATCTTTTAAATATAAGAATGACAATAAGGTCTATTAGTTTTATAACGATAATCATTGCTTGTGAAAAATAGTCTACTGGTTTGAAATATCTTTATTGATTAAGAAAATATGGCTATTGAAACGGAGTGTACGTTTATTGAATATGCGCGAATCTTACTAATTGTGTGTTATTAGATATTAGTTGAACAATGAATACTATTAAATTAAAATAGAACATTAATTTTGCATCGGTCAACATTGATTATGAATCTATATCTATTAAAACGGAACTGTCTCTTATTGAATCCAAGAACGATTATTGGTTTGGAAATGGAGTATATTGGTTTGAAAATAGAGACTATTGTTTTCACAAACCACCATTAACTTTTATTTCATGATATTTCCGACCGAATGGCCGCCCATATACATATCATCACCTATGCAATGATTCATCCACTTACGATTGAATCATGGCCGTCTGAACGTTCACTTATAGTGTTTGGGCGATGCGGCATTCAAGTGACCCATAAAACAACGGGCACATCACATTATTCGCAATAAAATTAGTCATGCGCAGGCGTTGTGTAACTTCCCACTTTCGAAGCGTGACATAATGACGCCCGAAGCGTGACTTCACTATTAAACAAACCCTCAGTGTATGAACAGGAAACCAAGTGGAACATAAAACTCTCAATACAAAGTCAAACTTGATGCTAATATATCACAATATGATGAGTCACGTCAGAATGCAATGCCCATGCAGGGTTTCAATGTAGAACGTGATCATGTATACATGTATATACATGTGGTATACTCACTGTTATCACGTCAATGCGCAAAGCAACGCATTACATAAAATATTGCACGCCCACACGCACATGCACCCTTATATATACATGTAGATATAAATGTTATGTGCATTTTATGTCCCCACAACAACAGCAGCAACAATAACTACACCTATACTTCCATAATATAATATATATCCCAGGTATACATAGAACTTAATTGCCTGTTTGGAATGCGATTTTTAGGAAAAGACTTAATCGTTTTAACACCATTTTGTATATAAATAAGGCCGTGAAATTATTCAATAGTCGGATTCTGCCAGTAATAACTAGATATATAGCAAATTTTTCGCATATTAGAACAAAATTCTTGGTCTACCGCTCACTCTCAATCGATAATTAGTGGTTTGCTGTTCTAATTATTACGACAAATCTGACAAGGTTAGGGATAAGAAACTGCAAATATCTACATAATCCTTGATTCCGTTTAAAGATACGGGCGGCGTTGGCGGTGGGTATGATGTTAAAATATTCACATCCGTCAAACAAACCGCCACAAACAGAAAGAATAGTAAAATATAAACAGACCTTGTTCTTATACCAATCAGAACTAGAGGTCTGATTCCATGTAATCAGGGGGGGGGGGCTCGGTGGCTCAATCGGTTAGGGGTACCACTCCAAGCCGTTTCGCCCTCCAGCGCTGGCGATAAGGGTTCAAATCCACATGTTTCCATCGTGGACTTTGTAACTCGAAATCGTTATCTGGTGGAGTTGCCAGTTACTCGCCGATGGTTGACGAGTTTATCAGCCATTGAAATCACTGTTAGATTAGTCGCAAGTGTGCGGATTTCCTCCACCACTAAAACTGGCAATGTCGTGATATGGCCTTAGTGGCTAAAGCGACAATAAACCCCAATCAATCAATCAATCAATCAATCAATCAACCATGTAATCAGATATACTTCCATGGTATCCCATTCCATGTGTGTGTTCTATGTATAGGTATGTTACTCTTCATGTGAAAGTATAATGGTGCGTTGTGACCTGATGATGGACTTGCATGAATTTACATTTTAAATCTATATCTATATTTGCAACTGTCTGTCCGTCTGTCTGTCTGTGTTCTATAGAAATTCACAGGGGACCATCTAGATGATGTCAAAGGGGTCTACTAGGGGTAACTTTTTACGAGAAAGATAATGGTGCGGGTTAAAATTTTCTAAAGTGACGCCGTTGTTGTCAGGGGCAGAAAAGGGGGAGGGGCAGAATTTTTTTTTGTCGCCGATTGCCACGAAACTTACATATAATCATCCTATGATATGAAGAATCTAATGGTGTGGTTTAAATATGTCAAAAGTGGCGTCGTTCGAGTCAGGGATGCACGGAAGGGAGGGGGGCACCAAAATTGATAAAAACTAATTTTAGCGCCGATTTCGACCAAATTGATATATATTCTTATTCATGACACAAATAATCTAATTATGCGATTTTAAGACGCCAAATTTGTGTCGTTTGGATGAGAGATGGGGGGGGGGGCACTAAATTTTATAAGAATTGGTTTAGTCGCCGATTGCCACCACACTTATACAAAATCATCCCCATGGTATATGAGGAGTCTAATGGCATGGCTTAAATCTGTCAAAAGTGGCATCATTCGAGTCAGGGGTGCACTGAAAGGGAGAGGGGCACCAAATTGACACACAAAATTTTAACGCCAATGTCCACCAAATTGATAAATGTTCTTATCCATGATCTAATTGTGTGATTTAAAGACGCTATATTGGTGCTGTTTGGATGAGAGATAGGGAGCGGAGGGGTGGGCACAAAATTTTATTAAATTATAACAATTATAACAATATGTTTAACGCCGATTTCCACCAGATTGATATATATTCTTCTCCGTGATACGATATGAAGAATCTAATCGTGTGGTTTAGATACACCAAATTGGTGCTGTTTGGGTGAGAGATAGGGGAACCTGAAATTTGATACGAATTTGTATACTCGCCAATTTTCACCAATTTTATATTATGCATCTCCATAATGAGTCTAAGTATGTGGTTTAATGGTGACAAAAGAGGCGCCGCTTGAGTTCGAAATAGGGACGGGAGGGTCACCAAAACTGATAAAAACATATTTTTAGAACCAATTACCATCAAATTCATACACGCTCTCAAATGATACGAGGAATCAAATTGTGCTGTTTGTCTTTCTGTCTGTCTGTATGTGTTCTATATATAATTTCACGGGGTAGAATCGAGATGGCACTAAGGCGGTCTAAGAGGGGTAACTTTTTACGAGGAAGGTAATGGTGACGCTGTTGGTGTCAGGGGAAGAAAAGTGGGAAGGGTGGCAAAATTAAAAAAATATGGTGAAATAGTTTTGTCGCCGATTTCCACCAAACTCATACATAATCACCTCCGCGACATGGCGCTGTTCGAGTCAACGTTGCGGTGGGGGGGGGGGGGCATCAACAATTTATTTAATAAACAGTTTTAGCGCAGATTTCCACCAAATTGATATATTATTCTTCTCCATGATACGAGGAATATAATCGTGTGATTTAAAGACGCCAAATTGCTGCCGTTTGGGTGAGAGATGGGGGGGGGTCATAACTAAGATAATAATTTGTTTAGTTGCTGATTACCACCAAACCTGTATATAATCATATCCAGTATATCATGCATCCATGAGTCTAATGGACGTGGTTTAAATATGTCAAAGGTGGCACCGTAAACGTCATGCATGAGGATGGCACCAAAGCTGATACAAATATATTTAGCACTGATTTCCACCAAATTCATACATGTTTTTCTCTAATGATACGATGAATTAAATCACATTTGGTGTCGTTTGGGTCACGTTTGGATCATTGATGAGATTGCTATTCGCCTATATCCACCTATAAGTTATATATAGTCACACAGGCCATCTCCATAACGTTTTAAGGAGTTTTTGGCGTTCAAATTTCACAATCTCGACAAATGGTGACCCAACTAAGTCACTTGAACAATTATATCTTCTCAACTGTCATATTTATATGGGGATGGGAATCAGGAAATTCACACAATGAACTAGCAAAAACAGATACATAGAAGAAGCATTAAAAGTATATTTATCATTCTATTTATAAGAGATACATATAATATTAGAATGGTTCATGTATATATTATAACACAATTGAGTCTGTTCCATTCAATAAAAGTTTCCACAAAGAAAGTTACAATTTGTCAAGAGATATGGAAATGTATCGATGGCCTGTTCAAAAATAGTGGTCACAGTGTGCAGTCAAATATATTTTCAGTAGTACATGACTTTTCAGGATCTTCCAGTACTGACATCTGACAAGGGTATATCTGCCAGATACAGCAGATTTTTTAGAACAGACTCGTCGAATAACATAAACAACTCAAAATCTCGCCCTATGTCGGCCACATGTAGCTGATATACTTGCATAGCAACATTTGTTTTAAACTGAGAATATTTGGCCAAAATATAGCACCTTGAACAGAGGAGCACCTGGACATTTCTTTAAAACATCTGTATCTTCATAGATATATGATAGCCAGGTGTCCTCAAAATCTTAGTCTAACCCACTAGATTGATTGATACATCTCTATGTAAAACCCAATTGTCGTCTTTTATTTTTGCAAACTAATGTGTTTATGATGTTCATGCATCATTTTATAATGTCTGAAGTATACGCAGTTGTAAATAAATAAATAGTTCTTTACTGGTGGAACGGATTAATCGCGATAAACAAAATCGACAATTTGAGCCACTACATGACTGTGTAAGAATCGTGTTTTGTGATGCTATTTGATTATACAATTTATGAGAATTTGAGCAAGAGTTTTCTGTATTCCAAACAAATATCCACAGCATGCAAAGGGTTTCACATAAGGATTAACTGTCATGTGGACTGTTTTTATGGAGATGTAACGGTGAGGTAAGTGGACATAACTTGTGTAAAACCCGAAGGGTTTTACATACAAGTTATGTCCACTTACCTCACCGTTACATCTCCATAAAAATAGTCCACATGACAGTTAATCCTTATATTTATATACATTTAGCGAGAAAGCCACTTTTGTAAATATATTTAAATCGAAAAGTGTATCGTGACAAGATCAGCCCAAAATACCCAATAGCACCCTTGCCAAAAGGTAATAGGAACAATTTCTCTTCATATTGAAACCCGATGATGTATTAAGTCAATCCTGCGCGAGTCCAAATGCGCCCAAAACATTACGCGTTCATCTTTCCAAACCTAATGACGTATCGATGGTGTTATTAGCTTGGTGTTATGAGGCGTTACGCATTCACCGAGAAATAACTGCAACTAGCCACGTGGGCGCCGACCAATCAGAATGCTGGATTTAGTGATGACAACACTTAGTATGTAAATATATCACTTTAACCTGGGCAACACCGGGTAACCCTGCTAATAAGATATATATTCCAGACGTTCGTGTCATTTGGTTCGACCCAGCGTGGATTGTTAATGACAGTCTCGTGCATCATGGTCCAGACCAATTGAGCCACCGTTCACCCCAGCCATATGTTCAGTTTTATTCGATAGGGATACATTTTAGAGCTAATGATACCCCTCCCCGTGACACTCAAATCCTGTTCAACGGTCAAAAAATTTTGGTTAGTCTGATATTTAAAGCATATTAATGTACCATAACTCTGTTATTTCGCATTTATGGATAATTCTTTCAGTTTCGGATTCAGAATCTTTTAGAAGTTTGAATGGCGGAGTAAAGAACGCTTAGTAAATTAATAATTTATGTATTTCAGTGCGTCATCGCTACACAGAGTTGTTAGCCTCGCTGTAATAGCAGTTAACTGCACATGTAATCGAGATATAACTCTATCACAATCGTTAACGCTAGCTGAGTGTTTACTCGTCCGCTCTAAAACTTGGAAAATCGCACTAATGTTGTCCGTACATACTATCCAACACATGCAGTGTTAAAATATAACTCTAGATTCGCGATTTTCCATTTTTTCCCTTTTACGAGTTTCGGTGGAACTTGCCAAAGCCTCGACCCTCGGGGCATATCTATGGTATATCGATGTACCTGCCCATCCATTAGCCTTGCTCCTTAAAAGCCCATTTGAATTTGGCGCCAAGAGTGGGTTTGAATTTGAATAATATATATCACACGTTAACAAAGCTTCACGCTACCAGGAGTAAACCGTCCACTCTATAAAACTTTGAAAATCGTACTAAAGTTACGCGTGGATACTGCTAACCACATCCACTTGTCAAAAAGTTTTTATCTCAATGTTTGATGTTTGGAGCTATTTTCCCCATTTGTTTTCGGAAGAATTTGCCAAGTCTGAACCCACCCCCACGCAAGCTCTCCGTTGATCAGGTGGCATTTATAATAGAGCGGTCAAATTTTGGAGGCGTACCTACAGTATACCGATGTACATGATCCTGCTTTAAATTCGCTCCTTCATTAGCCTGTTTGGATTTTGGGCTAAAAATAGATTAGTGATAGATTACTTAAGTATACGTATTTATGTAATATAGCGTTGTCATGAGTAAACCGTTCCCTCTGAAAATTAGAAACTCGCAATTTAGATAGGCGTGAGCACTACCCATCAGATGCACTAGTCAAAATAATTGTATCTAAAAGTGTGAATTTTTCCCCTTTAAGATTTTCGGTGGAATTTTCCAAAAGTCTCAACCCACCCCGACTCGCACTCTCTGTTTGGCAGGTTGCTTTTTGAAATATAGCGATCAAACTTTGGGGGCGTACCTACAGTATGCCGACGTAACTGCTACGGCATTACCTTGCTCTTTCATTTGCCGGTTTGGATTTGGCGGGAAAATTTAGTACAATATTTCCGTTCCCCGAATAGCGGAAAGGCTTGGGAGAAAAAACTTTTAAGTGGTATATTTGAATCCGAATCACTCTTCCCATTCGGAATATGCCATAAAAAAATAATAGCGCTGGACTAAAAAAAACTCCGCAGGGAAAGCGCGGACACGTTTTGATGCCCGTGGGCAGTAGGGCATACCGATGAATGCAAACAGTCCAATTTTCGATGCTGTGCTCCTTACAATATCCGAGATAGTAAAATGACATTTTTTTTCAGATAAAGGGAGATAACTTCGCGGGGAAAACGCGGACAATATTCGCTGTGCATCTAAGGCACATAACTCATTTTTACCCCAACATACGTACCAACTTTTTTCTACTCCTAATACTTTCAGAGATTAAGGAGTTGAAAATTGGTGTAGTATAATAATAATAATAACAACAGAGAAAATAAGGGCCATAACTCCGTCAAGAAACATTGGACCGATATGCGGATACCTTTATTTTTAGTAGACCTTAGATGCTAAAGTAAACTTACATCAATATATGATGCAGACGTCTCCGCAAGTCGTGGTCGAGAGTATACGTCGATGTGGATCACAGGCCGGCTGATGCAGATGGATTGTAATCTAGCAAGCAGGTCATGGATGAGCGTCATTCGGCGTGGTATTTTTCTCTGCCCGACTCGCACATGCGCGCTACGTCGGGCATTCCCTGAAATCTAGTACACTCCTCCCCACTTTCTCTTACAGTTTCTTTCAACGGTGGAATCCAGGCATCCAAAATAAATGGGGGGAGTGTCACTTCCTTCCCTGGAGGATCCATCAAGGTATTTTCTAGAAGCAATCCTCTGTTGGTTCTCGTCTCCCTTTTCTGTGGTGTTACCAAGTACTGTGTATTCCTTCGATGAAGGGACCTGGTATCACCAGAGGCTCATTTCTTTTATAACGATATGCCGGATACTGGTAGCCACTTCCTTATAGAGATGCCCGCATACTACTTTTCAGTCCATGAATGTTTCCGGACAATGTCATCAGTGCTTTCCTGTTTCAAGTTTGTGTTTGGACCACATCCTTCTATGAAGGACATTATACCATAACTGATGATATGTCTTGACTGGGCCCACTGGCTGTGCCGTATTGCCTTCCTGTGAGGCTATGATTGTGTCTGCCGTTTACTGTCGTATACCATTGTATTTATAACATTTTCACCAGGGTTCCAATGCTGGATCGCTTCCTTCTTTGAAGGAAATTATTCCATCTCTAATGGTATGTGTTATTAACTGGGCACGCTGCCAGTACGGTACTGTGGGACTTTCCTGAAGATCATGGCTGTGCATGCCATTTACTGTTGTGTCATTGTAGCACTTCCCTTCTATGAAGGAAATTATACCATCACTGATGGTACGGACGTATCGTGGTATGTTATATTGATTTCCACCAATTTTTGATCGCTTCCTTCTACTGACCAGTATGTGTTATTAACTGGGCACATTGACTGCATGTGTTAACTACGGTACTGACTTCCCTGAAAGCCATAGATGTGCATGCCATTTACTGCAGTACTGGTACCATAGTAGGAAATTATACTATCACTGACGGTAGCACTCCTCCATGATCCCAGGGCCATTTGCTGGACTGTCCCCTACTAGTAAGTGTTTTGCATCTTTCTGATGATAATCTCTCGGGGCTAAAATTTGCTTTCATGATCAACCCTTGGTCCTGCTCCTCCACTGGAAAAATTACAGAACTATCTACTGGAGTGGTAGTTCTCATGTATTCACTGTAGTGTTCTACTATCCCACGGGTGTTAGATGAAGCGACGATTGTTAATGAGGCCGGTGTGCAATGTCGGCTGAACAAGTTTACATAGGAGATGCTGAAAGTGGCACGAGTACTGCCGTCACTTTCAGTTTCGTCGGATTCAGTTTCTTTGACTATTATTCCCGTGCTGTATTGAATTATGGAATTTTCAACAAGGTGTCATTCATGGTCATTTCATCTTTGGAAGTTTCTGTATCACTGTTCCGTGTCACTGGGGTGTCCTAGCTTAGCCATGTGTTCCACCCGATCGACTGGGAGAGGCGGAATTTCGTCCCAGATGTACATTTCTCGTGAGTTTTCACCAGATGGAGAGATACAGGTACTTTCGGAACTACCAGCAATCTGTATTCGTTTCTCATTCGAGCTGGTTCCTGTGTGGCATGACTGGTTACTGTCAAATAGATTCTGTTCAACGAAGGTACGACTCATGGTTCCATCTGTGATGGATCCACTGTGACCATCGGTTATGCTCTGCTCTAAATCTAGGCAGTTGCTTCCCACCAATTGATTTATGATGTCACATGTGGGCATTGAAAGGTCATTGCCAAGTAGCTGTCTATGTCTCCGTTTTAAATATGCCAGCGTTTTTATTGGGGTTCTACATGGACTGATGAACTCCTTGGATAATGCATTCCCTAGATCGCCCTCAGTGGATGGCGAACTGATATGTTGGACCATAAGGTCACCACTGGAACTCTGCCTCAATTCCTGACTTGGAGTGGTGCGCCTGTTCGTGGACTTCCCCCTGATTGATCTTCCTGGAAGGACTGATTTAAATGGAGTCTCTTTGTGACAAAGTGGTCTTGGTTGTAAGTATTCCTGCCTCTCGCCCCTTTTATGAGGCGGTCTTTGTCTTCTGAGAAAGGATGTTGAAGCATCATGCCTCTCAGCTAGGTGTCTGTCCGGGTCGCCTCCTGAAAGTGACTTCTTTGGTTCTTTCCTCCAACAACTCTGTTCTGACCTTCCCGGGAGGTTACTTCTGGTGACTGCCCCAACCCTTGACATCCTTCGATCCATCTTAGCCTCCAGGCGTTCCTCGAAGTCGGTCCGCGCTTGGTTGGAGGCAACCAGTGTTTCTTCGAGGTTTCTTAATCGCGAATCGAACTAGCCATGGGGGTCGGGAACCTGTCGATTCTGCATGGTTAATGCCTGTCTAATACAATCCGTACACGGTTGTTTTGTTTCACAATTGTGGCCAAAACACTCAATTACAATTACTCAATATACTAGACCAAAAAAAGACGTTTCGGACAGATTGTGCAACTTTTGTCCCAAACAAGTTGAAGACGAAATACACTTTTTATACTATTGTACTATGTATAAAGACTTGAGAAGAAAATATGACATATTTCAACTGGGGGGAAATATTAATAACCCCAAGATGCTGCTGAATCCAAAAACCTTCTCTGCAACAAAGCAAATATGTAATTTCATCAAAGAAGCCCTAGATAAACGTAAATCAAACATACCCTCGAATTAATCTATTATTATATATTAACGACTAGAGATATAGCTCATATTACGAAATATTAACAAGAGGTTGGTACAGGGTGAGTTAACCAACACATTTAAACTACATATATATATATACCGTATATATATATTAATTTAGCCTATAGGCAGTAATAATATATTAATGATTATATGTGAGACGATATTTATTTATGTATTATATTATATGTTATTTTATTCTTGGATTACGCTACAATATGGTCATATCCAATAAAGAATTTGAATTTGAATAAACAACACGTGACAATTAAACATAAAATGTATAACGAAGTGGTCATGCGTGGTTGTCCATACACTTCAGGATTCACGTGCAATTGCAATTAATCCTAGTTTCTATTTCCAAACAGAACGAAGTAATTTCTTAATTAATCCTAGGAATTCCAATTCCAAAGTAGTTGGACATTTTGTGGCTGGTCATTTGGAAAATTTGGAGCCATGCAGGGGTGCAAACGGTGAAACTAATGGGGGAGGGTGAAAACGAAATTTCTTCAATTTCATGATAATATAAAATAAAAAACTGACACCCAAGATATGGGTGCAAATTTTAAAACAATGTGTGCATTCATAATTAATAGAGTGCAATCCCCTATTCAGGGCCACGTCCCACACGCAATCCGCGATATAGCACTTCGAGAGCACCCTCGATCGTGGGGACAATGCCTGCCCCCCCAATTAACCTTGCACTGATTATCCAAGAGAGGGTCCTTTCTATGGAATCCTATTAGGGCCACTTGCTAATGTGCGCCATTAGCGTTGTTTCGGCGCGCGCCGAAAGCGACACAATATGCGCCGTTACGGCGCACTTTTTGTCGCTTTCGGTGCTTTCGGCGCTTTCGGCGCACCGCGCCGAAAGCGACAAAATATGCGCCATTAGTGCATTCGGCGCGGTGCGCCATTAGCGCTTCGGCGCGGTGCGCCATTAGCGCGGTGCACCATTAGCGCGGTGCGCCATTAGCGCTTCGGCGCGGTGCGTCATTAGCGCGGTGCGCCGAAAGCGACAAAATATGCGCCATTAGCGCATGTACAATTAAGTATGTGATCACCACAGCAGGGGTGCCGGAAGAGGGGGGCAGAGGGGGCAGCTGACACCAGCTTCAGTTGAGGCCAGTCTAGATGGTAGGATTTGTGATTTTCTTGTAGTTTTCAAAAAAAATTCTCACACTGCGCTGAACAACAATGGTCAGCCCGGTCTCTTGTCCATAGCCGTGGGCATTTGTCTGGATTTAGACCACTAGATGTTAGGATATTAGGCATGAGCACTAAGGTGCAAGGGGGGTGCAAAATGGAATTATGTTAAATTTGTGTTTTGTCTGATTCTGATTAAAGGGGGGGGGTGCAGTTGGAATTTCCCAAGGTGGACACCCCCAACGGAGACCCTCTAGCCACACCCCTGGGACCGTCTGATCGGATTGAGTACCTTTAACTACCCACAAAGGAGGGACCAGGACCACACGTCCACAATAATTTTAAATCTGAATAATGACAAATTATAGCATTTAGAGGTCTATCTACAGCAAAATTCAGCCCCTCCCTTTTAAAATTGATACATAGGCATATACATTGTACATATGACCATGTCCGATCTGCACTGGGGTGCAGCGGCGCCGGAAGCATCCAAGGGCAGGGGGCAGAGCCTACAAAAAGGGAACTTTTCTGCAAAAAAAGGGCATTTTCTCCGCAAACTCGGAAAAATAACCATAAATTCATTGTGGAAAAAATCCCTATTTTAAAGGTATTTGTCGGTTTTTATGGCCGTTTTGTGATAAAATTGACAAAACATTAATATTCCTTGTGAAATTGGAGGTATTTGGACCAAAAAAGTCACATTTCGCTATAAAAACACGAGATTAAACACACAAAAAGCATTTTCTTTCTCCAGAAAGAGGGCAAGTCCTGCCCCCGCTCGCCCCCTTGGTCAAGGGCAGGGGGTCAGCTGACCCCTCTGCCCCCTCTTCCGGTACCCCTGCTGGGGTGATCACATACTTAATTGTACATGCGCTAATGGCGCATATTTTGTCGCTTTCGGCGCATCGCGCTAATGGCGCACCACGCCGAATGCGCTAATGGCGCACCGCGCCGATTGCACTAATGGCGCATATTTTGTCGCTTTCGGCGCGGTACGCCGAAAGCGACAAAAAGTGCGCTGTAACGGCGCATATTTTGTCGCTTTCGGCGCGCGCCGAAACAACGCTAATGGCGCACATTTTGTCGCTTTCGGCGCATTA
This sequence comes from Siphonodentalium dalli, assembly GCA_032622095.1. NCBI lineage: Eukaryota > Metazoa > Mollusca > Scaphopoda > Gadilida > Siphonodentaliidae > Siphonodentalium > Siphonodentalium dalli. Next base: position 226,992,356 of record CP136061.1, read on the forward strand.
GCAAGTGGCCCTAATAGGATTCCATACCTTTCTTTGCAGTCGCCTCCTTTTCTAAGATATATCATTTGAGACGAAATCTATAATTCCAGAGAGGACAATCGTGAAAATCTTTCTCAAATAACTAGGATTTCCCCAGTCTCTGTGATGTTTTTGAGTACGCACATGTATACCTTGATGTGCAGTTATATTGTCATCTAAATTATTCCATAAAGTTGGGAATGCATGCATGGCGATTTAAGGAATAATGGGAGTTGTAGCCTGGTATCGGGTCCGGCTATACATTTAGAGCATGATAATTTGCGATACACATCCTGGTTATTAAGCGGTTGTAATACCAGTCGTGCAAAGTTCGTATATGGACTTGATGAAGTTCGTATACTTTCAAAACAACGGGGGTCGGTATATGGCTCCTGTACTTTTTATTAGAGCACAATCCCATTGTTACAATCGTTCCCTGTATGATTTTTGGTAAAGCACACCAATTCCCAAGGCTGGCGAAGGAATAGTTAAGTGATTATCCCGTTGTTAGACACACGCAACTTATAACAGACAAAATAGTAGCACGGGCGCTTCAAAGTGGGACCAATCCGTGTTGTTTCGGGCATATCGATTCGCATTCAATGGCGATCAATTCATGTTAATCACGTTGTTGGGCGTGGCTAACCGGGCTATTGTTTCCAATCGCGGCCAGCGCACGGATTGTGCGTTATGGTCAAAACACGCTAAAAGGCACATTTCCAGTTGATTGCATTATGTGGGATCAATTGTGCACTAAGTCGATCAGAGCACGCGAATAGTTCTTTACCAGAATAAATCTCGTCTTCGTATCGATTGATTCTGGTAAAGAACAATTATTGTGCTCTAACCCTTACTTACATGCACACAATTCGTATTTCTCTTTTTGTAATATGAAGACTTTCGTAGCCGTATACTATATAAGTAACTTTGACGTTGGGATAATTTATTAATCAGCTATAGGTTATTCGGCCACAAGAATGCGACCGGCATCAGAACTAACAAAAGTCGGCCAATTAGTACAAGAAAACTAAGATGCATGCATCAGGTCGGCCGTGAACTATCTAGCATACAATTGTTGTAGCTATCGATTATACATTTTGAAACACCTGTCTGTATGTATGTATGTGTGTATGCATGTGTGTATGTGTTATAGACTCTAACACTGCTCGAATTTGGTATTTAACGTGTCAACTTGACCTCGCTCATAGGCATGTTTCTGGACCTTGACCGATCCGACTAAAAATTTGTGTGTAGGACTACTTCGATCCCGGGAGCAATATGGACGGGTCCAATTTCACGTGGGACCATGTTCTCGAACGTGCTGATATAGGCATGTTTCTGGACCAATTGAACAATAGTTTGGCCAGACGCTGTATATACTGGGTACTGTCCAGATGGAGGCGATCACAAAAAAATCCCTAACTAGCCCGAACGAAGTCGAGTACATCAGCTAGTCTAATATATATTTTGGACATTTGTCTGTCTGTTTGTCTGTTAGCTATGGCCGGGAAAGCTGCCTGACAGATTTGACGAAATTTGATACCTAGGGGAAATTATTTCCAGGGAGTATTTTGGACGGGTCAAATCTTGATCCCGACCTGACTTTTACATTCAAAAAGATCAATTCAAGGTCAAATCTGGTAAAACGGAAGTATTTCAACGAAATTTTATACCTACTGTTACTTTTGTCCCAGGAGTGTTTCGGGTGGTCAAATCATGGCCCTGACCTGATCTTGACATTCAAAATTGTCAATTCAAGGTCAAATCGGGTATAGCCGGGCGGATTTCGACGGGTACTTTTGTCGTGACTTTTGTCCGGGGAGTGTTTTGGACGGGTCAAATCGTGACCCCGACATGACCTTCACCTTTAAAATAGTCAATTCAAGGTTAAATCGCGCAATTCTCCGAAAATCAGAGGGGAACATCCCGGACGAAGTCGGGTCCACCAGTTACTATTATATATTTCTAGATTTAGTTACAAACTAAATACCTGTATATTGTACAAAGAAATGTTTGACAAATATATCTGTATCAATATTACCATGCGGGTCATTAAAATAGATACGACGAAACAAATTTTGAAGGGTGCATGTATCAGGTAAATTTTTATATTTCAAATGATGACAGGAATGCGGAAGGTTGAAGTACCTAAGTAATACTGGCTATCCGCATGAAGAGATATACATGTATATAAAAACCAAAATAGAAGATGACTGCTGGCGACAATGTTTTCCAAAAAATTTCAAAGCATTCGATAGCTCCCATCTAGTTGTCAGCCCGAAGATCAATATGAAGTTTGGTGACTATCAGATGAGGGATATGTCTGTACAGTTGCTAAACAATTCAGTCATGCAAAAGAGGATCAAAGAGTAAGATACCAAATTGCTGCCTGTGGTAATGTTTTTTAACGAAATTCGGGAAAATTAGATTACTCTCACGCTGGTTATCCAGAAGATCATTGTGGAATCTGGTGACGATCGGACAAGGGGTGTCGTCTGTAGGATCAACCAAATTATTTAGCCATAAAAATAGTAAAATTGAAGATCACCGCTGGCAGTGATGTCTTCACAAGGACAGTTTGAGAACAAAATATGGCTCACATCTAGCGGTGATCCAAAATATCCACATGAGAAAAAGTTCTCCAATAAAAGCTGGCTGCAGGGTGCGCCAATTGATTCAAATTCGAAATTTAGCAGGGTGTACTGCTTGTGGCTATGTTTTCCCCGCAAATTTGATAGACTGATGGACAAAACCACTGAATCCGTTGAATCAATATACATGTATACATTGATTAATTTATATGCATTGTTATACACAGTACTGGTATATAAAGGTACTGAAAATAACTATATTACTAGTATACATAAAATAAACCATATATCATGGCTATGGGTTCATGACAGCTGAGAACTTGGTGTGAATTAAAGAGTGGTGGTTTCTCAAGCATATCTAACCCTCCACGTTAGAAACATGCCATTAAATGTCATAAGTATAATCTAGCTTGAGGACAGAAGTAATCCATAAAACCCCCCTTAATTCAACCAGGTCCTCGCGCGATGTATGGTCGATCACATGATGATCTAGGGGGGATTAGAATTGTTGTATAAAAACAGCACTGCGTGTAAATATAAAATAAAATAGTGCTACATCTTATTACAGATTATTGCCATATATAATCAGTGATTATACAGACAGTCTGACAAAATAAAGTTTCAGTGACACTCTATCCGAAGAGGGGAATAATTTCATATGTTACAGTCAATGGAGCAATTATGAATCTGGAAAGGTGAAATTTCTAAGTAATACTAGATATCGACATAACGCGATAACATATAACGTAAATGCAATATGGCCGCTGGCGACCATTTTTTCCTATGAAATTAAAAAAATATTTGATAGCTCTCAGGAGACTCATCTGATAGATCAATATCAAGATAAATATGAAGTTTGATGATGATCGGATGAGTGAAGTGGACTGTGGTCTGTGCTAAACGGTTTGGTAATGCTTAAAAAGATTCTTACCTTAATATTTTTATGTTCACTTTATAAACTTCACTGAGTCATCTTTGTCATGTATAGAGTTTGATATCTTTTGTTAACAGTTTATAAAGTATGTATGTCTCATGTTTGTTATTTTAATTTATGTGTTTATTATCATTAAATAAAGTTGCATTCCTTAAAAAGATTCTTACCTCAATGTTTTTATGTTCACTTTATAAACTCCACTGAGTCATCTTTGTCATGTATTGAATTTGATATCTTTTGTTAACAGTTTATAAATTATGTATGTCTCGTGTTCGTTATTATATTATATACACTTTATAGTGTGTTTTCAGAACGAAAAACAAAATGAATAAAATCAACAAATTTGTAAATTTAAAAACAATTCAAACGTTGTTGTATTCCATGTCCCAGCCCGGATATATACACCAAATTTCAATAATATTCATTGAGAAACAACGGACAAAACGCTATATAACACCCGTATACATATTTTATTCCGAGCCGGACTCATCCTCGGGTACATGTTATAGTAGGTACCGAATTGACACACGTCGACTGGGGCGAGTTGGCCCTGTGGCGATTATGCCGATTCCGGCACCTTCTATAATTTACCGTATGTATCCGTTTACGCGTAGTTTACTTTAGAAAGTTCCGCAATTAATACCGTAAATAGAGCGACCATATTTGACAGAGAATGCCTCTGTTATTGATTATCAAGTTGCTATACATTAAAAACGAAAAATTCACATGCTCGTTCAAGCGCAGTAGTCTATTTTCCCCATGTTAAAGGACATCCACAAATACTAAATAACGCTAACCTACTGCCGAATGTTTTACACGACAACTGTTAACATATTTGGGCTGAATTCATCTGACGCGGTATTATTCCTCAAAATAAACAACAAAACCATCGTTACTTGGAAATGTAGTTTGGGCTAATATTTACATAAATCCTCCACATCATTTATTCGACACACACGTCAGATGAAAAACAGACATGAAGTAAACGGCCAAATTGGCCGAAATAAACGCGGTCTATAAGGTACATTAACAGGATGGTGAAGCCAGCTCACCGGTAATAATTCTCTCTCTCTCTCTCTCTCTCTCTATCTCTCTCTCTTCTCGCTCTCTCTCTCTCTCTCTCTCTCTCTCTCTCTCTCTCTCTCTCTCGTGCCCTATCCCTCTCTCGCTCGCTCGCTATCTCGCTGTCCCTAGCTCTCGACCTCTCGATATCTCCCCACCCTCTCCCCTCTCCTTCCCCTCTCTCTCTCTCTCTCCCTCCCCCTCTCTCTCTCTCTCTCTCTCTCTCTCTCTGGCCATGGCGAATCAAATATATAGCTCGGCAAAGAACATTCGATTGACTGAAGATATGTGACAGTACTGTTGCTGACGAATGTCGGTATGTTAGCCCTAACCCTAACACATATGTAGAATGGAGGGTGGTGCGTGGTTTCGTGTATTCTTAGATGAAGGGTATATACCCGAATGACATGTACATCTATGGATGATCTATCATTACCGAGAAGAAAGAGACAGTATATGCTTACAATGAAACAGCTTCATGCAAGTTCTTCATAAACTCACAGGTATAATAATAGCTGGAAATGCTAAATATTTTTTAATTTAGTAAAGCACACAACGAGTTATGTTAATAGTTTCTTCCCGTGGAACAACACCATTTCCCAATACTTATATTGGTTGTTTCCACCTTGACCGATTTAAGAGTCCTCGGTCTGTCGTATTGGCTTTTGCCTGTCGCTTCATGCACAGATATCGGCCCCATAACTCGGCCAATACGGAAACAACTTATTAATAACATATAATACATTTTTAAGGAATATGGAATTTCAAATTTCGAAAATTTCGAAAAAATAATATATAAATCATAAACAACGTTTAGCTGTATCCAAGTGTGCCTACCTGCTAAAAAATCTAGATAAAACTTCATAATTGATATTTTTTTAACCCGAAACTACCAACGTATCCCAATGTTAAGACTTTGAAATTTCATGTTTCCTCATATTCAATGTAAACATGTGTCACAAATTGGCCCAAAACACATCTCATGGATATCTTACAACCAGACATGATGCATGATGTTACTTAAAGGGATCTCTTTACAGCAATATGATACACAACTGTGACCATGGCCCTCTGACTGGGCTGACTCTTTTCAATCACTGTTGACACATTTGAAAATCGAGATAACATACTCCTTACATGCGCTACATGCATTCATCGGGAGAAGTTCTTGACTTTATTGCTACATGTGATATATATATACGTGTCCCAATTTGGACCATACTGAAGTTTGTAATGTAGAAATGGCCATCCCCGTGTCATAAAATTGAATAAATTCCAGAACCCCTATTGTGGATGCCAATTGTCGATTTTTGCATCTAATAGTATGCCGAAAATACCACAGATTTTTTGTATGGAACAGTCGTTTTAATGTATACCGCTTATATATCTCACAATTGTTGTAACGGGTCCTATAAATATCTAGGGCTTTCCTATACGGTTCACGTCAGGCCACTAATCGCGCAAGATGAAGCAATTTCACGCAACGCCGACCATATCCGAAATACTTTACACTTTACAGCTTCGCACGACTTCTTTGGTACGCTTCGTTGATAGCAACAGGTGCACCGCTGTGAAACTATGTTGTCGTCTGGACGCACTTTCTATCCGTATGTGTTGCAGCTACTCCATTATTCATATTTTCCAGACTGAAATTGCGCGCATAAGAACTCGGCATCCTCGAATGTGAGCAAACCACGTTAAAACATACTCATAATACTCATTTCGTCGCCGAAAATTCAGCTCATTATGGAAGGGTGTCAACATTTTACACTCGGTTTAATCTTATATGACATTGTCGGCGGATTGAAATTAATGTTGCGTGAAGTCATCACATGACTGCCCATATGATATATCAAAATTCGTGTCAGTTCATTGCATCTTGAATGGAAACAAATTGTAAATTGGGGAGTGGCAACATCACGAATCAAAACATTTAAATCTGAATTGTTACACTTGGTGGGAAAGCGATTGGACACAAACCTATTGAGGATAGCCGTGTAATTTGACCTTTGTATGTGTCATCATTTCCTCAGCACGATACTTCTTTGAGACAGTCACTGTGTCGATTTACTTGCACGTATATGACTTTGTTGATCTCTTTAGAAACATTTCCAAAATTCCACATAAATACACAACACCAAAAAGAAGTATTCTTGATGGCGATCAAGATACAACATACAAGAAACAATATGTTTATTGCAATGCATACAGAACCTCATATGTTAAGCTCATGCAATATATGCGGTTAATATATCAATATAATTATGTGGTTAGTTTGTCAATATATGCAGCTATGTTTCAAATATATGCAGCTGCTTTGTCAATATGTGCGGTTAGTTAATCAATATTTGCAGCCACCTTGCAACAATATGCAGCTACTATGTCAATATGTGGTCAGTTAGTAAATATATGTGGTTAGTTTGTCAATATATTAGTTACTTTGCAATTATATGCAGCTACTTTGTCCATATATATGGTTATTAGGTAGTTAGTCAATATATGCAGCTACTTTGTCAATATATGTGGTTAGTTAGTCAATATATGCAGCTACTTAGCCTACTTTGTCAATATATTTGGTTAGTTAGTCAATAACGCAGCTATTTTGCCGTTATATGGAGCTACTTTGTCGATATGTGCAGTTACTTTGACAATATATTTGGTATGTTAGTCAATATATGCAGTTACTTTGTCATATGCAGTTCATTTCTCTGCTATATGTAGATAATTAGTCAATATGATTGCTCACTCTTAATCTGGTGAAACTCAACCTTGCTTCGGTTGACTTACACTCTAACAGATCTTCGCCCGATAATTATACTGTTCTGTCTCCAAAATGTACTAGGAGAAAACGTCTGTTTGTTGCAATAAGTTCTAAAGATGACAATTAATTGTCTCCGATTCACCTGTTTAATTATGTGGATAAAGAAATGCTGACAAGCTATGGGAATAAGAGAAGGTATGAAACCGAAATAGCTTATTTGCACCAATCACATGGTGTTTCAAAATGGAAGCTCTGGAAATTTTGTCGCGGATATTGTCTTCGTGAAATGAATAAAACTTTATATTTTGAAAACGAATGTTTTTGAAGCCATTTTCTCCAAGCTTGGTGTGATTTCCTCAAAATGGGGAGATGTGACCCAATCCACCTAGCTAGGTTCTCCAAAATAGTTTCGACAAAAAAACAGGAAAATGGTGGATTTTACACTGTCAAATTCAACTATAAAGTTAAATATAGCTATAATAGTTTAAATCAGATGTCGCTGACCTAGTTGCTGATGACTATCAAATTATTTGTCCTCCGAATTGTTTTTTAACGGGAGTATAGAAATCAGCGGTGCATGTTCGTCCGTGCGTAGCTAAATTTGGTATACGCATATACGGAAGATCGTTATTTTTACGATATAATCAGGGGGGGGGGGGGTCGGAAAAAAATTTCAGGCACGTATGGCATTTTTTCCCTTTCGATCATTTTTTGTACCCACCCACCCCCACCGCCAATTTTTTTTCCGTTTTCGGCAGTTTTTTCCGACCATTTTTTGACACCCACCCCCCTTTTAACACTAAAACAGAGATTTGCGGGGGAAAATTCACTGTAAACAGCTGTATATGAATTTCTGTGCATACTATTTATCATGGATGTTAACATGGACATGTATATAGGAATGAGTCATTTTGAGGTCATTCGGCCAAAAAAACATGGCTGCCAGCGGCCATCTTGGATTTCAAAATTTGCAACAAAATACAACACGATAACTGCCTGCAGTCAGTTTACAGTTAGAATTACATTATTTCTCTCATTCAAAGTGGTTTGAAGCCCAACTCATTGCCAAAACACTAAAAAACAAGCAGGAATATTTTTTTTTAGTTGCGGAAAAAATTGCTTGTTGGTGGCTTTGACCACCCACCCACCCCGGCATACGTGCCGGAATTTCCCCCCCCGATATAATTGCTAAATATACATTTATACAAATACGCAGAACCGTGATTTTTATGGTATAACTGTTAAATCTACGGTATAAGAAATACGATGTACTGGTTATTTCACGGTATAACCGTGTATAACTGTTAAATCTACGGTATACGAAAAAGAAAATACGGTGTACTGTTATTTCACTGCATGATATAACTGCATGTTAAATCAACGGTATAGGAACATACGATGTACTGTTTATTTCACGGGATAACTGTTAAATCTACGCTATAGGAAAATATGTTGTACTGTTTATTTTACGGTGTAACTTAACTCTACAGTATATGAGCATACGATGTACTGTTTATTTCACGGTATAACTGTTAAATTTACGGTATAGAAAAATACGGTGTATTGTATATTTCACGGTATATTACTGTGTTGCCGGTATTTTACCGTACATTTTACGGCTTATTTTTACAGTGTGTCTTTACTGGGGTTGTTTGATTGACACAATGCATGGGATTAGCGGTTTTTATGTCATGTCGCCGCTTGTCGGAGAAAAAAATATTCACTTCACCTGCAGCTATATACTATGGACCTTACGTTAAATAAAAACGTGCCAGTGCCGAGCCGAGCAGCCGAACACACGGTAACGTGGTGCAGCCCTATTATACTACAAGAAAACCATAGTCAGAAATGGTAACGCCCTCAAGATGATATTATTAGGCGTATGTGCAATATATAATATATTGGCTTCTCAAATGCTGCACCTCAGAATTCCGTTAAAAGAACTATTATCCTTCAAATTATCACAACTACGGCTTATCACTAAAAGTTTCTCATTCACCACACCAGAAGCCTCTAAATGCGGACAAACAAATATACTCGGATTAAATACACCCCGATACTTCGCAATACGACCTTTAGTCTACATTCCAACTGAGACATACAGCCACAGTTCACACCTAAATATCGAAAGCAATCAACGCGGTCATAATTTTTTTTTACATATACTGCAACAATGAGACACCCGCGAAGATGCATGCGCAAATGTATACATCCTGCAAAAAGTCTAACCGATACACAATTTTGCGAGTACTTTTAAATCATGTTTGCTCCATCACATCCATGGACAAGGCCAGATCAGCCTGGCAGCATAAACCCCAGAGTGCGCAATAAGGCAATAATTGTGCTGTCGAACTGATACCGGCCGCCAATCATCAGAATACCCAGAGACGTTATTTCGTGGGAATCTGGATTCAGAATCCGAATCCGATTACTGGGGCGGGGCTAATTTCCTATTCTAGGTCAGATTTTGAAATTCACGTGGTCTCCGATACTATGTTTAATGTTCTCCCAGCGACAAACATGGTTCATGTATTTGACACAAGTATCATTTGTATCTTATATCTATAATGTTCATGTTTGTTGTGAAAGTCATGCCTTTCTTCTATGTGTATATACATGGCACCTAATTAGCTGCCAATCCGACTTAATCGCATCTTTTTTCAAGTTAAAGTGTGTTATTGATGAGGGCAAGAACTTCTAACAGCTCTAGATCTCCTGAATCAAATTCCGAAGACGTTGTGGAGAACACACGAAACTTGTCAGTTGTACATGGACATGGCGACAGGGGTTGGTTGGGGTGTCTCGACCCCCACCCCGAACTTTGGTACAATGTTCTTAGCTGTACAGTCATTCATACGTGAGGAAAATCAGGATTCTTTTGACTAACTATTCCAAATAATGATACGTACAAGCCAGCAAACGCAACAAACAAACCCGATTTTAAACAAATACATATACAAACTTATGACTAACTCGTGGAGGGGGTGACCGGTGATCTGTATATATGTTCAACTGGTTTTGGTAGTATTCCATTCATGACACAACATTAGTTGGACATTAATTTGACACCATTTATAGGTTGGAATTGTTCTCATTGTTTGATTTTTCATCCAGTAAAGGTTGGTAATTTTCCAATCTTAGGGTGTGTCAGGTTGGATATTTCCAAGGGGGTGGAAATTGAATTCTGCGAACCTGTAAGTTTGATGTTTAGTTCAAGGGGGTGCAGTTGGCCTGAAATTTGATGGAGCACTCCCATGTGAAACCTCTAGCCACGTCCCTAGAAGTGTACGTGTGTGCACTTAATCAATCATTTTACTGGCATTTCCAATATATAGTCCTGAGATCCTAGAATAAGCTTTACATTTTGTTTGTGCGATTGGGAGATGCAGTTCACGTGCACGTTCACAACTGTGGCTTCATGGGCAAAGCTTTATTTTCCAACTAATGTACAGCACATTGGCCAAAAAATGCCTGTCTTTCTGCATCTGCGGAGACTATTGTGCAAAACGACTGCATTTAACGAAACAAAACATTTTAAATATGAAATTGCTATAAGATTTGATAGTACATACGTGTATCTGATAATCCATCGATATCATATAATCATACTATTTCTTTAATAAGAAGGAACACATAATAACGAACAAAGCAGAAGACATATCCATGCAGGTTCACGTGAATTCGGTCAATGGTGACGTATCCGCCGAATTTGAAATCGACTTGCGTTCGGGCGGTATTTTATGGATGGAATTATGAAACGAACATGATGAAAGTGACAATGAAATTGACAATGATTTACTTCAAGTTCGCCATGAACCGAAGTGCTCCCCCAGCGTTACTATCAATAACATTATTATTTGGCTAATTTCAGTGCTATTCTCCCCGTTTACACTTGATAACACAAATTTGTCTCCGCATTTAAACTTCTTTGACATATATCGTTTATATTCTGCAATAATTTGGACACACGGGACGGATTCTTATGTTTTATAGTGTTCTTTAAACTCCGAGGTGCCGAAATCTTGGTTTATAATCATTATGAACATTTGAGTCCGTAATCGGAATCAGAATCTGAATCCGGATTACGACGAAATAACGATTGATTACGATTACGGTCTGTTCATTTACTGATTCTGGTCTGTTCGTTTACCGAACCACGCCGTACGGGGTCTAATCCATTTTTCGTCTGTATGTATCTCAGATAACCATGTCGTTCGGGAGCCAAACCGCGATATTTGACAAAAGCGTGTTGTCGCGTCTAAAGTTGTTTTTCTTTCTTTGTAGATTCAGTTGGTATATTGCACCATTCTGAAGAAAGTACCGATTGACTAGCTGACCGCCTTGAGGAATTTGAGAAATTCTGGTAAATCCAAGACGGTGGATAATTGAGTATCCTTGATTGCCACAGGGAGATGGTTTCTACTGCAAAAGCGGCATAAAACATAGTAATAGCACTCTGGTTATGTTTCTTTGATATATTTGTGTTATTTCATCCGAATTTGCAATGAAGGTTGCATATATGGCCGCCAAGATGGCGGCTTGAAATCAAGAAAATCTTAGTTTTACTTAATTCCCAACAGAACCTCACCATAAGCGATATAGGTGGGATCATATTGGCTAGAAATGGCGTATCTGCCAAACTATTGGGTTCAGTTCAACATACATATAGTCATCAAATCGGAACCCTGATCTGCATTTTCTACTGTAGACGAACTCGAACCTAAATAAATACGTAATCGGGATGATATAAACTATGGTGACCCCTCGTTTTGGAATAAGTTTGATATTATGGTAAGTATGTGGAATCAGACACCACATTAGACAGAACTATATATTTGTAAACTAATGGTTCACTCCGACATAACTGTAGCCATACACTTGGAACATTAATCGAATTAATCTAATATAACCTTAGTATGATTGAATCGACAGCACAATGCAATGCAAAGCGTAGTATGATGGAGTCTGACTAATTTCACAAGCGAACATACAGCGCATTTCTTGTAAATTTAGTTACACATTCAAAAAGTTATTGTCTATGGAACTAATAGGTAAATATACTCAAATGGTTATCTGTGCAAACAAATTATGCTACATTTGCAGTCGTCAAAAATCCACTTGACTCAATGATCTACCAAGGTTAACTTTTTAACTCATAATATTATTCACTCCAGTTATTACGCTGAACATCCTAGATAGCCATGTGTCACATGCACGGCGCTGTCTGCGAATGTGACACAGGACTGTCGCAACAACCTCACTATTTTGTTACAAACTCTTAAACTTGTTCAAAAAATATAAATCTCTATTATAGTAAAGTATTGTTCAAAATTTAACCCAGTCTTGATTAAAATTATCACATAAAATATTAGTAGGCACCAACCGGCCATCCAAATACCAAATAGTCTGTGTCAAATTATATACACGCTATCATATATTCACATTGCACTTATCATTCAGGGGCAACAGGAAGACGGCCATCTAGGTCATGCTGCTCCTGTGCAATAATACAATTTTGTTCACTACTTTGTCAATGTATCGTATATTATTGTGCAAATAAAGATATATCTATCTATCTATCGACAGCACCATGCAATGCAAAGCGTAGTATGATGGAGTCTGACTAATTTCACAAGCGAACATACAGCGCATCTGGACTACCGTTCTGCTTTCTTAAACTCTATAGTGGTCTTTATTTTATTGTATACTAGCTTGGGTACCCGGTGTTACTCGGGTGAAGAATGCATAAACTATTAGTGGCCCTTCAAGTCATTTAAAATAATTATTAGTCATCTGGCGTAAATAGCATCTATTTGGGCTGATAATAAACGCTCTTTATTGATCACATAATTTATTAGTCCCCCTTTAAGTTACCTGAGGTCAAAACTCCTTTTTTGATTCCCCGAATCAAATTGCCCATGATATGTATTAAATGCCTCTCCCGTCAAATTACCCATATATGCACATGTTCAGCTCCGATGGCCAAGCCGTTTGTCGCCTATAAGCGGACAGGCATAGGAACAACAAACATCATTGCGTTTTATCAGTATAGATTGTGTAATGTCAATTACTTTTAATTACAAATTTACAATTCTGTTTTTTTGTATTCGGTTGTTGCTTGAAATGCTCATTTGGCGAGGTTTATTTGGATTTGTACTCTGAATTTTGTCGGGAATTGATGGCTATGTCAAATATCTTAGATGTATATGAATGATCCAACCCCAACAGGTTATTGAAAGTTATAACGATGTTCTTCAGATTGCATTGTCACCACGATGAGAGTCATGCATTGGATGCACACGGGTTTGCATCTATAAATAAGTGCACTGGTGAATGATGAAATGAATATTGAGAAAGAGCGATAACAACACAGTACAATCTGAGGACGATCCGACTAACTATTACCAGAAGCTCCAAATTAGTGTTCAACTTAGCACAAGATCGCTTGTTCAGCGGTAATGAATGTAAAGTGAATGAAGACAAACGAATCCTTCAGCGCATGTGGGGACCAGCACATATTTTCCACTCAAACAAATTATGTATCCAAAAAGAAGCCATTCTCCTCAAACATGTCAAATGTGACATTCCAGCCAGAAATGGCCAGAAGGGATTAGTGATCAGATGAGTGGGATCTTTAGTTATTCTTAGAACACAATCCCCTTGTTGAAATCGTTCCTTGGTAAAGCACACCAATTCCCAGGGCTGGCGAAGGAATGGTTCAGTGATTATCCCATTGTTAGGCACACGCACCTCATAACAGACAAATCGCACGTGTTGTTTCGGACATTCACATTCAACGGCGATCATGTTCATGTTAATCACGTTGTTGGACGTGGCTAATCGGCTATTGTGTCCAATCGCGGCCATCGCACGGATTATGTGTTGTGGTCAAAACACGCTCAACGGCACATTTCCAGTTGATTGCATTACGTGGGATCAATTGTGCTCTAAGTCGGCCAGAGCACGCGAATAGTTCTTTACCAGAATAAATCTCGTCTTCGACTCGATTGATTCTGGTAAAGAACAATTCGTATGCTCTAACCCGTATACGTATGCATGCAGCTCATGCACGATACCATTCTGATTTATAATAACACTCATTGGAAGGACAAGCGATACATGAGGGCCCCATACATGATTCAGCATTCACTTCTGGCAAATCCACGTCACTGAAATCGAATAAAACCTTCCCAGGCAGTTGTGGATTTCACCAAACTCTCTTGAATTGAAGCTCTGTTGATTGTTACGAGTAGTAGTATATCGAGCACGATGGAACACCTTTTGTTATTTATCATAAGGCTGATTGTCGATAAACTGTCAACTGTTTGGAAACTAATTCAATTCTAAGTTCTCCATCCACCGCCGGGGAAAAATTTCCGATACTGAGTTGTGTGGCGTCTACCCCTAGAGTTGTTAGTGCTATTGGAAATGACGTATAGAGTCGATTATACGAATACACGGAAACTGTGAGGACTTTTAAGTTTGACACAGCAACGTTTTCGAAGTAAACCGATCGCCGTGGTCTCTTGTCACCCAAACATCATAATACTTGCATGGCTGTTAATTAATATGCATCCTGATGACTATCTCCTGTATTTAGAGCAGTGCAAGTGCAATATATACAACGGAACACGATTGACATCAGTCGGCGGTATAGCAGTTCCCTGGGTCGATGTTTTACGACAAACCACGAAATTCATGTGTGCTTGCTATATTGTAAACCGACAATTTACAATTGACGATGAAAGAATTGCTTCGATATCTGAATGGTGAAAAAATGTGCAACGAATGTTTCTCATCTCTGCAGTCTATCGGTACTCAGTCATCCGCACACAATATGAAGCGGACGAATTTCATGCATGAGTAATCAGAATGCCTTAGAACTCGACCAATCTAATTTCGATCCCATGGCTTCATCAAAGATCGAAACGCAAGGTCCCAATGACCCGTGAATGTTTGTTTCAACATAGGTCACATTGATGTAAACAGTATCTATTACATATAATTCAAAAACAGTGCATGGTACAAAATATGAAGCATAAATATCGGTTGTATGGAGGGGATCCGACATCAAGCATAAAGCTTAAAGGGGTCGTTTCCGATTACGTGCGAATAAGCCCACGCTGTGAGAATGATGACATACTATTAGGTAATTGTGTTCATAATAATTTTAGAAGATCGTTGTTGGTATATATGCTACTCAGCTACTCACAGCGTGGGCTGGATCGATAGATATATCAAAATGAGATTTGTTTTTCATATGGAGTAATATAAAGAAATTTATTGAAAATAGATTTAATATAGCGGAACGAAGTTTAGATCGGTATAGACAAGAGAGTGAGGTGACATATCAAACATTTGGGTGAGTCTGATATGTAGTATAGGGAGGGGCGATGGGGAGTGTAAATTATAAGCTATTGCTTTAAATTTTTACGTCACATTAGCATATGGTCTAGCTATGCAGATGACACAATGTGCACGTTTGAGTCGGCAGCCACACTACACGGGACCTCTAGGCCATCTACATGACAACGAAATTGGGAGGCACCATATTGTCACGAACCAAAATGATGACGTATGGGCAAACGCTATAGGCAGATGGCATGAATCTGTTCACATGCACATCGATGGATGTTATCACATCGAGCCACATTTGATAGCCCAGAGCCTCAATATGCAGAAATATACCAGTATGTGACTGTTACTTCGTTATCTTATATGAATCACTGCACTAAATGGTTTCCCATAGGCGACAGTGAGAACGTTTCGACCGAATTCTCTGAATTGAAGCCCACAGGCTATTCCAGTGGTGTTTACCCAGCTAGATTGATACCAGTTGATCACGAAAATGCAAGAAAATCATAGGTCATGTGTTTACTTTTTTAAATAAATCCCAAATTGCAGCAGCTAGTTAAATCAATTCCCCACTCACAAAAATCCATTCCCCCATTAATTCACCAGTTTAAATTATTTATATATGATCACTGTCGGATACCCGTTTAGGTTCGGACATTCCAATATGGCGGCGCCCACTAAAGCAGATAAACGGTAAGTGTATATATTGTCTCCAAGCAGCAATCAACGACATCTTTCGGTGATACACCTTGAAACAGTTATGTAGGAATTTGTATGCCCAACACATACGTAACACGCCTTTCGCATGACAGGCATGTGAATTGTTGTATTTGTCGTGTCAAGTCGTCATAATTTTTTCGAAATTTTATCGAGGCGGCGAAATGTTCGCCTTTTCGTATTTATCTGGCCCTGGGCTCATGCATCCGCAAATTTATGTATTGTTGTGGGTAGATTAGGTCACCACACATCTTCGGAATGCAAACCCGGCGATATTTTTATTGTCTAACTCCGAGAAACGACCTTTGAAAATTTCAAAATGTTCAGGTTCGGATTCGCAACATTCGCGATGATTTTGTTCAGGTTCAGACACAATTTTCGTTCAGGTTCGGACAAATTTGGTTCAGGTTCGGACGCATCAAAAACTTCGCATAAAAATGACACGCCGAGGTACAGTCGCGTTCTTATTGCGTTTTTATGCATTTGGTTATCTTCAATTCGTGAAAGAAACGATAAATGGGGAATACGAGGCATGGTTTTAGCCCACTCGTGAATAATTTGAGCGGACTTTCTTATTTTATGCGTGTGAGATGTATGCGTTAACGTGATTCCCCTCCACATCCACATCCGATGCCACGAAGGTCGCCGCACGTAGATGAGCTGATAACTGTCCATAATATAAGTTACACGGCTTTTTGAGGGGGATACTGTGTGGTATGCCCCGGTAGATGCTCGAATCCCCCGATGCGATCCCCCCTCAACAAGCCGCGTGTAATAATGTATTTACCCCCAGTCTCTATTAACAATATATTCCAAGACATAAAGCGCAGAAACGAGACACAAACAGTAACTCTATTTTGTTAGACTGCTTATACGATGAATGTGATTATATAGCTGTTCCCACAATTTGCCCATAAATACTTGCTGATAGATAGACAATATATACCATGTTTTGTATCAATAATTGGATGATATTTGGGTATTCACACGAAACATATTCTTTTCAACATAAGCCTTATGTGTTTTGCCTCATTTCTAAATGTTGAATCCAGTTACAAGTTAACCATTTGTCACACGACTATTATGCAGGACTATTAATTAGAGCACGAACATGTTGCGTTCTATTCAGCACTATGCGAACATAGAGAATACCTATGGTTTGCCGAATAATACCTGCAATATGCGAATCTTCACGAGCGGCGATATTTCAGGAATATATTATTCGAGAAACCATATGTGTTCTCTTTATGTTATGCTTATGGTAAGAAATTCTGCAAAACTACAAGTATTTGTTTATCGAAACAAGAATTTAGACGCCGAAGTAGCGAAACTTATGCAAACAATATCAGCTGTTCCGTTGGCAAATTAAGCATCTCTAAATTTTGGTGGAAAATTTCCTTCATGCGCTTAAGAGAATAGTGCCTACCCAATGGTTAAATATTACACACAGAAACCCAATTAACAAATAACTGAATAAAACGGGATCATTTGTTTTTCTTTAGAACTTATCGCAGTAATAAACTATTTTCAGTCTTCCGCGGAATTTCGCGTAGTTCCATTGATAATACACGAGTCAATAATTGTGTACACTTTTTTAAACAGAAGTATATATATCTACAGTGAGATAACGTTTGAAAATTATTATCCATGCCAAGGTCCTGACGAAAGAGAGCGCATCGTATGTCATTTAAAATTACAGCTATTTCATATGAAACATATAACAAACAACGCTTGTCCCCACACCCGGTTGTAACTAACAATCTGATTGACAACAACGTCACGTTTAAATCATGCACCATGTCCCCGTAACTCTTGACAGTGGGCGTATAAAAGCACGTGAAACATCGTGGTTATGCATTACCCCTTTTAACTAGCAGTTTCACCAATTGTGACATTGTTCTAGCGCGTTGAGCTTAATTGACGTCACCTAAAACAGGATCGATAGGTCTGCTACTGAATTATTCTTATTGGTGCTGATTGGTGTGAATTTATCTGATAACCTATAAAAAACACACCACATGGTATCTATTGATGTGGGACAAAATCGTTAGCTCCGCCAACATCGCGGGATACTAGGAGATTTAATACCCGGATGACTCTTTTTAAACCCCTTGGCTCCGCCTCGGGGTTCAAAATCGAGAACCAGGTATTAAATATCCATGTATCCCCGATATTTCAGAAGATAAGTAATAATACCACTGTTGCTCATTTGTAAAATGTAATAATTCCCACTAGCTGGTTTATAGTAGACATTGCTCGAGAATATTCAACTGTGGCTTTTATCCCATTAATTCGGAGAATTTACCACCTATATTTGGAAATTTCAGCATGACATATTTAGATATAACAAATTAACAATGCATGTTCGTTAATAACACGCACAATAAGATCGCGACTGCACCTCGGCATGTCATTTATAGGTAAGGTTTTGATGCGTCCGAACCTGAACTAAAATTGTCCGAACCTGAACCAAATTTGTCCGAACCTGAACGAAAATTGTGTCTGAACCTGAACAAAATCATCGCGAATGTTGCGAATCCGAACCTGAACATTTTGAAAATTTGAAAGGTCGTTTTTCGGAGTTAAACAATAAAAATATCGCCGGTTTTGCATTCCGAAGATGTGTGGTGACCTAATCTACCAACAACAATACATAAATTTGCGGATGCATGAGCCCAGGGCCAGAAAAATACGAAAAAGCGAACATTTCGGCGCCTCGATAAAATTTCGAAAATTTATGACGACTTGACACGCCAAATACAACAATTCACATGCCTGTCATGCGAAAGGCGTGTTACGTATGTGTTGGGCATACAAATTCCTACATAACTGTTTCAAGGTGTATCACCGAAAGATGTCGTTGATTGCTGCTTGGAGACAATATATACACTTATCGTTTATCTGCTTTAGTGGGCGCCACCATCTTGGAATGTCCGAACCTAAACGGGTATCCGACAGTGATGATGTACAAATCAAATAAACACGATGTCATCCTTTAACAAGAAAACCATAGTCAATAATGGTAACGCCACGATCATATTATTAGCCATAAATATAAATTATAATATAATTATAATATATAATATTATTCATTAGTTAGCGCCTATATTAGCGCTTGTTAAATACCATCTAATAAATATTCATCTTATTCACAACTTTAAGGAGTCCTTCTGGCACACGAGAATATTTATCGCCGTTTGATTTGCACCAAGTGAACTCGGCGCATATATAATTGATAGAACTGACCTTTATTATGATGATCGTGTCGTTATTTGTTTAAGATACTGCAAATCGTCGCACCCAATGCAATTTGTAAACAAATACGATGCGTTTTAACGAGGTGAGCTTTAATTAAACGAAAGAAGCATTCTACATAAACTATTTGTCATGGACTCAGCCAGTGTGCCATATATATGTGTCAACTAAGGTCGCTTTGCGTGGTAAAAGTTAAAAGTGAAAGTGGAAAATCCTATTGAAAATGAAACTGAAAGTAGCGTACAATTTTGGGAAATTCCGCGGCAGATTGCAGTGAATCTATACTATTGGAAGTGAATGTACAATTCCTGGAATTCTATCAGATATCCCAACTCTGCTCGTGTTCGTGATCATAGGTATAGGCCCTATATGACCACGAAAACGAGTCGAGTCGCGATACATCCATCGGTACAAACACATTGTGTATACGATACAATTTTGACTTGATGACCAGAAAATAAAAAATGGCGGTTAATCCAAGTCTCCAACAGAACAGACATGCGCGCTCCAATTAAAATTACCCACAATTCACTTCACTACACAGGGGTTCCCAAAGGGTTATACATTATTTTCAGGCTATCAGAGTATTTATATTTTCAACAACATATTATTACACCGGTGACTTTAAGTTTACAATTTCAGCCTGTCCTGACCCTATGGATACGATTTATCATATTTTCAAAAACGTATTATACACCGGTGCCGTTAACTTTACAATTTCAACATATACGTGATTCTATTGGTACGATTGAGTAAGTTACAAAAACAAATATCCAAGAATATATTTCTCCATTCGACCATGAGTCTATACAGATCTGTACACTAGTGTCCACCCACTTCGTGGCGGGAATAACGTTTCACATGTATTAGGTGAAGGTCATTCTTCAGTTACCTTCACCTTTATCAATTCCATGGTGTACTCGTTCCACGACTCTGGAACACATTTAGCTCCTTGATTCCTATACTGTGATACCAAACTCCTTCCATTCCAAAATAAGGGGTGATCACATTTTCTTTCAGGGCGAAATATTTGCGTCTTTTTTTAGGTTCGCACTCGTTTACACAAGATGACAACGATCAAGGTGTCGATTTGATGGTCATATTTGTGTCAGAGTATTTATTTAATTTGACAAAATACCCATTTCTGGCCAATAGGACTCCGTTTACTGGTACTGGGGGTCTTTTCTTAGGAATTGTGACCACCATCTTAGTTTTACCCGAATTTCTCAAATGCATCATGCAAGGCTGCCAGCTTGTCAGGTAGTGGATTCTCTTCGGAATAGTGCCATTGAACACCGGAATCCGATGAGAAAACGTTTATACGCTAAAACATGCAGTTGTGCCTTGGCGACCGGACTATGGCATGATGGTTTGCAACTTTTGATGATTATATTTGGCTGCATGAGACACCCAATTACCCTGTTGATATACGTCCCTGCATGGGGTTAAATAATTACTGTTCAAATTGATCACGCAATATACCTTTGGGGAATCGTCGCCAGTATATATGTTTTTGAACGTATCCGTATTATATAGAATATGTAATTAATTCAGACCCTCGCTGTGAGAGATTTCGCCCAACCTAAGATTTGCATAAATTGACTGTCAACTCCCTGGCCAGAGTTTTCAAGTCGTCGCTTTCTTTTCCGATTCCGGTTTCATTTCGATTTTAATAATAAACGAACAGAAAATAAGGAATCGGACTATGGGGTTCCTTGGAGCACTCGTTGCGCTATGCGCTTGTTTGTATATACAGGACACATGTAAGTATATTTAAATAATATTTCAACAGTTAAAGCTTGAATATGAAACAGGTTTGCAACAGATGGCTGTTTTCAAATTGATCCAGGTATAAGAATATATAGCGAGCGTGTGGGCCATTCCGGAGGATATTTTATCATAAAAGAATTTCAGTACAAGCATGTTCGGATACTAAATAATATTGAAGCTACACCTGGAGACTAAAATTGTATTAAAAATGTAATCGCACAAGCTTCAGAGGAGGCGGGAAAAGTTCCGGACGCATGCAGTAGGCGTTTTTTTTTACATTTTGACCTAGCTTGGCACACACCACCCCCCCCCCCCATTGTTTTTCTGGTGTATTTTCAGAGACCTATACCCGCTTTTTCGAAGATTTGCGAAGAATATCTACACGATAACATAACCCTTCAATACATCACATATGTTTTCGTTATTCCGATACTGTGCAATGCTTTGTTACATAGTTTGAGACACACTCAACGAATTTTTTTTTTTTTTTTTTGTTATGTGTTTCATTTTTATCAATTTGTTCGACACTTTAAAGGCTAACCTTTATGTTCTTACTGGTCCTGACTGCGAACCTACAGTTATTGAAAATCCAGAAATTTACTGAGGTAACAGTGATTGCACATTTAAAAATGTTCTTAATGTCCTTAATTGTTTTATACTAAATCGTCGAGTCACGGAAAACACACCCTTTGAGTTCAAAATAATGAAATGTAACTGTTGACTATTTTACATGTATACATGGACACAGCCTTTGATATTAATTTGAGTACCTGTGTGCGGCCTCGTTCTGTGCATGGAGATAAATGCGGATGCGGTAGAACATCAAACAAGTTGAATACACGAGTCTGTTATCCATAATTATGTTAGGCAGTGGCAGTGGCAGACATCGATTAGTTTAATGTGATATCTAGTTTTATTTTTATTGTTTTAAAATAAAATTTGCAAAATGTTTTTTTTTTATGATTCACGGCAGGTGGTGCCAATGTGTTTCCAAGACAGTGATGGAACAGTGATGAATTATATTAATCCAGCAGAGGGGTTTAGTATGAGTTCTGAAGTGACAACGCACTCCTTTATAACACTATAATTATGCTGCTGTATGTAGTATTGACATTTCTGGGTCAAAATATTGATATATTTTGAAAAAAAGGCATGAGGAAAAAACAAATATTTGAGCTGATGATGACCCCACCCACGCCCGCCTATGTGTCCGGAACTTGTTTCGCCACCCCCCCCCCCCCCCCCCCCCCGAAAGCTTAAGAATATTTTACGAAGCTTTCCGTCCTGACCAAAACAGCTCAAGAATCTAGTGAAATATCCCCATAATTTATTATCTATTTTACCCCGGGCTAAGTGGTCCTGCTAATTTTATTTAATGTTGTGGGTCCTGCTGAATTGGTGTGATGCTGGTAAGGCAAACTGACAATGTTAAGAAAAAGTACGGGTATTTGTTCTAAAAATGTTACTTTCGCAGTGTGACTAATCCGAGCGATTTGAGAACAAACCAATGTATATACATAACTCGTATTTAAATTCGCTAGTACTATTTTTTCGCGCATCTGTATGTGCGCGTATTTAAACTGGGCGAAAAATAGTACGATTCTGAATTTTAAAAATTTCACAGGGGAACAAGAGAGTTATGTTGGATACTGAATAGACAATTACGCCAATCAGATACATGTAGGCATATGTTTACATTCGGTCAACCAATATCAACAACTCAAAACCATTAGTCAATGCGAAGCTATATAATTATATATGTACTAATCATGGTAAACATGGTAATATTTGTGTCCGTTTTTAATTCGCGCAGATATGTGCGCGAATTTAAAGTGCGCGAATTCAAAACTGAGCGAAAAATAGTACTGCGCGAATTTAATACGAGTGAGGTATGCATGAAACATTCAAGTACATGTCTGTTTTAAAATAGTTTAACCCTTTCTATACTAAATGGATTCTCCCAGTCGGTTAAGTCGTATTGATTTGGAGGGATATTAAGGTGATAAAAACAGACGACGGATAAATAAAAGTGCAGAAGGAGCCCTATTTATTTAGGAAATGTTTAGAATAATAAGTTCAACAAACGACTTAAACTTATAATCTGAACATTTGCTATGGGATACCTACTCACCAGTGATGCTTTAGTATATAAATTGTTAATAACGGTTGTGCTGGTGTTTGCAAAAAGACCATAAACGATAGGATATATCTC
Organism: Siphonodentalium dalli; assembly: GCA_032622095.1. Classification (NCBI taxonomy): domain Eukaryota; kingdom Metazoa; phylum Mollusca; class Scaphopoda; order Gadilida; family Siphonodentaliidae; genus Siphonodentalium; species Siphonodentalium dalli. The sequence goes on from CP136061.1 coordinate 227,016,031, forward strand.
ATTTATGGCGTGTTCACTTGACGAGCAAGAAAATGTATGTCAAAAAATATCAGGTACAAATGTACCCTGACATTTTATTGCTGCAAAGATTATACCAGTGGGTTGATTACCGATGGATGATTGGGTTTGATCAGAACGGAATCGCACTGCGGCATCCAAGCGGTTTTCTCCGGAAAACAATTAACATAAAGTATGCATTGTACTTTTGAACCGATGATAACATTCCTGCAGGGACGTCGCTAAAGAGTCTCCATTGTGGGGTACCCAATTTGGAGTTTAAAACTGCAACACATGTTAGTCCAAAAAAATTCATTTGCCGCCCCTTGTGTTTGAAATTTCCAATTGATTGCCTTTTCAGTCCGACAGTAGGAAACATTCGATTTTTAGTCTACAAACAACTAATTGAATATCAAACTATCGGAACGATAAAACTTCCTTTTTCTGAAATTTCAACCCATTTAAAGGTACACAATCCGATCAGACGGTCCCCATATCATCAAGATACAACAACAAAAACAACAACATTTCTTCAAAGTACGCTTTAGTTATCAAAATCGAATAATTGCAACAAAATAGTGCTAAACATTGTCAACTATGGTATCAAATTTCCCAAAACGTGTTATTTATCAACATTTTTGTTTAACGAAATATGACCGTATTATTACTTGAGTATCACGAAATTTGGCCGTATTACCACTTGGTATCAATCTTCATCCACAATTTTGTCCGAGACCCTCCGTTTGACGACGTTTTTCTGGGCCACAAATAATTGCACATCTCGATAAATAACAAAGTTCAAAAATCGATATATGATCACTCTGAGCTTTGATGGGTGAGTTCCCCGACTCAAATCAAATATGTTTTACCCCCGAAGCCAAATAAATTGTAATTCGGATAATGCTTATTTAAGCATTAAATTACCATTTATTGAAAATTTTGACCAATGTTGGATGGGTTAAAAACCCCACCCCGTCGCCACGTTATTGCGCTCGTTTATAAGACCTCCAAACCGAACGAAATGAGAAATTGGTCACGTTATTTGGAAATATAGCTACACGCGTATTTTATAATTTAATCGTACATACATATTATGGGGGTGGCGAAAATTGTAATGTTTTTTTGGCAAATCGGAGCCATGTTCGGGTGCGTGAAACTGATAAGTTAGTAGTCAGGCGCTATGCTAACTGGAGAAATGCAGGATTCTACTAACATCGCCGAAAATCTCAAGCAAATCAATCGTACCATGTCATAGAAAACATCGTCCGAAATACACTCAATTGTAAATATTTACCTCTCGATTTGCGACGCAACTATCGGAGATAAACTAACGAAAACTATTTGGCCATCGAGAGTCACTGCATTTAATTAATATATAAGAATGACGTCGTGTGTTGTCAATTTGAATATAATATTTGTAAATATAACTACTATGAGCAAGATTATTATCCATTTCTATTTCATCATCACAATGATAAAGTCTCATCACGTAATGATAAAGTCTCATGGTCATAATGATCATAATGATCATCACGCAATGATAAAGTCTCATCACATAGTGATAAAGTCTCATCATCATAATAATAAAGTCTCATCATCATAATGATAAAGTCTCATCACGTAATGATAAAGGTCTCATCGCGTAATGATACAGTATCATCAGGTAATTAGAAAGTCTTATCATGTGATGGTGAGGTCTCATAATGATACAGTGTTATCACGTAATGATAAAGTCTCATCATAATGATAAAGTCTCGTCAGCATAATGACACAGTCTCATCATCGTAATGATAAAGTATCATCGTCATAATGATAAAGTATCATCATCAAAATGATAAAGTATCATCAAGTAATGGTGAAGTCTCAACATCATAATGATAAAGTCTCATGATCATAATGATAAAGTCTCACCATCACAATGATAAAGTCTCATCATCACAATGATAAAGTCTCACCATCACAATGATAAAGTCTCACCATCACAATGATAAAGTCTCACCATCACAATGATAAAGTCTCACCATCACAATGATAAAGTCTCACCATCACAATGATAAAGTCTCACCATAATTACAAAGTCTCATGATCACAATGATAAAGTCTCACCATCACAATGATAAAGTCTCACCATCACAATCATAAAGTCTCACCATAATTACAAAGTCTCATGATCATAATGATAAAGTCTCATCATAATTACAAAGTCTCATGATCATAATGACAAAGTCTCATCATAATTACAAAGTCTCATCGTCGTAATGATAAAGTATCATCGTCATAATGAAAAGTATCATCATCAAAATGATAAAAAAGTATCATCACGTAATGACAATCTCAACATCATAATGATAAAGTCTCATCATCACAATGATAAAGTCTCATCATCACAATGATAAAGTCTCATCATAATTACAAAGTCTCATGATCATAATGATAAAGTCTCATCATAATTACAAAGTCTCATCACGTAATGACAATCTCAACATCATAATGATAAAGTATCATCATCAAAATGATAAAGTATCATCAAGTAATGACAATCTCAACATCATAATGATAAAGTCTCAACATCATAATGATAAAGTCTCAACATCATAATGATAAAGTCTCATCACGTAATGATAAAGTCTCATCACGTAATGATAAAGTCTCATCATCATAATGATAAAGTAACATCATGTCATAGCATGATGGCATGCGCACATAAGGCAGCTATGGCGTTCCATAGAGTTGGTAGTGTCTTTTCGTCGGCTTATCAAAGAGACTGCATGGTGAGTTGGCGAAGACACTTTGTTCAGGGTTAATGGTCGAGCTACTGGACATTCGCAAACTAGATGGTCGATGTCGTGTGCCGAGACAATTTAGTTGACGAATGTCCAGTCGCGAGACCATTAACTGACATAAAACACAGTTTTATAATATACAACGAGAAATTACATTTATACAGATGAACAGTTCCGATAAATGAGACGTTACGAACGTTTTTCTAGAAAATAATATTAGTCCTTGGCTGACAACAAAACCACGCCCCTTGACACGGCTCGTGTAAACCAGAACACAATAGGCACAATACCACGCGGTACAACTTCGTTAGAAAATAAACGCCGATGTGAGTAAACATAATAAAATATTGGTTGTGGGCTTAACATAGCGTAGTATATATACTTGATATAATAATTGGATATATGATTGACATTATTCATATATTGTCAGGGTTGTGTTGTGTCCAGAAGAAGAACTGTAATTCACATGAGATATATATTCCCCATGACATGCACATGAGCTGAACGCCTTTACTGGCGAGTAATTGAATTAAATGGGGGGTCAAAAATAAGTAATATCCGTGCGTCTATACTATCGTGGGCGGATGTATCAGAGAACTATTTATAGGTCAGAGGTCTCCGTGGTGAGCTCATTGTGCATACATTTGGGGCAATGTACGTTCTAGATTAGGAATCTCGACAAATTGTGATACAAAGCATAGTAAAAGTGCCCATTCGGAGAAATAAAAGGTCGACATAGAACAAAAGAGCTGGGTTTTAACTACGGTTACGCGTTCTATATTTCAAGCTAATCACGGATGTTAGTCTGTTACAGTGCTATATACATGATATGTATTCGAACAATTTCTGCATTTTTTTCCCTGAAAAGGGTGGCTTTATTTGACCGGTGGCTTTTATTTTTCAGAAATTAAAATTTGTTTTGCAGATGCTTCGGATGGGGACGTATTACTACTCAACAATCTTAATAACAATACATACGAAGGAGTGGTTAAAATCGAGTATGCTGGCGCTTTCCGCTCAATATGTGATGATTCCTGGGACTACAATGAGGCCAGGATTGTTTGCACTAGATTGGGGCATAGGTAAGTTAATAATAATTAGTTTTATGCAAGACTTCATCCACCAATATGCCCCAATAAAGATATTATAAACTCTCAGTCATATGACATCATGGGAGATTTTGCAGTTTTCATCACCGGAGGAGGCTGCAATTCGAGCTTGTTCATTGTGGTATTTAAATAGTGTGCTATACATGGAGTGTCGGGACAAAAATTCAGACACGTATGATGATTTTTAACCTTTGGCCATTTTTGGGAAACACCCACCCCTCGACCCTAATTTTGTTCCGTTTTGTCAAGTTTTTCCGTCCATTTTCGACACACACCCCTCCTAGAAACACTAAATCCAACAAAAAAAAATGTTAAGAATATTACCACTTACTATTTCCTATGAATTACCTACATGTATTACAGTTTGGTGTATGTGATTTGCTGAGTTTGACATGGCTATGATTGCTTTTGAAATGTGTCCATGCATTTAATGGTTAGGGTGGCCTAAACTAACATATACCGGGTATTTAATAAGTTTACAACAAGAAACAATCCATGTATACTGACTTTCTAAATGCAGCTTTGATGTTAATATTATATTTTCTCTAAGTTTTAAGGCCAAAACTATTTTTAAAATATGCAGGATTTGTTTTTGGTTTGAGCTGTGGAAAAACATTGCGTTTGGATCCTCTTTGTCACCCACCCACCCCCCTCATACGTGCCCGGATAAAATGTTTGACACCCCCCTGTGCTATAAGCAAAAGAATTAAAATCGTGGCGAGTTTTTGTTGGGAGAGTGTTTTACGATGAACAACTAGAAGCACCGAAATATTGAGTTGAGATAAGTGGAGAACGCTATGGTATACGTTAGTGTGATGACTAATAGTCATACGTTTACGTTATTATTTTCCTGGTAAAATTCGCACCCGTGCAATCCTTATGCGTTTATTGATTTTCACTATATCCCATACATGTAATTATGTGAACCTGCCCAATTCTTCGATTGTTCAATTTTCAGTAAATATTCTCAAAAATAGTATACACCGCACTTAAAGGGGTACTGTACGCCATTTTCATTAAATTTCCGGTGACAACAACGATCTAATATCGATAATATATAGAAACATAAGTAATTTGAGTCGAAGATGTATTATGTAAACGCTCAGGTTAATAGGCTATCTTAAAATTTAATAATTTAAAAGTTAATAATTTGATATAAATTGAATTTATGACTGGAGCCATAACATGGCGTCAATTAAATTACGAATTTCCGTAATCAAACAAAGTAATTGAGGGATACTGGATTGTTAAACCGATCGCACACACGATCGCTTAAAATATTATGGGGAGAACACTCAAGCCACTCACTGACTAGCGACGATACAATAACTTAAATTATAATATGGGACTAGCATGCCTATAATATAACTTTTATTTGATTCATTTGGTTGAAAACTGTACAAGAATTACTCGACAACGACAATTTGTATTTTTGCATTCCGGTAAATTTGTCATCCGTAACACTACTTCGTACTCAACAGACTTTCAAATAATGATTTTTTTTCCTTATTCTCCGACTCGGAGACTATAGAAACCAACAACAACATTTGGCGTACAGTACCCCTTTAATACATATTTTTATCACATAATTTGGCCATAAAAGCAGTTTCATAATTATCGGTAATAGACACGTTTAATATCAGCGCGTGCGATGACGCCACGGCGTTCTTAAAATAACTTGCGATCGCTGTAGTTTATTATTGTTGTTTTCGATGAATATTTCGCGTTGCTTCGGGTTTATTTGATCATGTGATAAAAGGTATCTCACACTCGTCCTATTTTATACGTAATTTATCAACCTCGTCCTCTAAATTCTATTTGAGCCTCGGTAAACCTCGGCTCAAATCGAATTTAGTGAACTCGGTTGATAAATTCCGTATAAAATAGAAACTCGTGTGAGATCCTCTATATCTCTTATATATTCACCAGTGTCTATCTCTAACAAGTAATACATATAATTTATCTCTTATATATTCACCAGTGTCTATCTATAACATGTAATACATATAATTTATCTCTTATATATTCACCAGTGTCTATCTATAACATGTAATACATATAATTTATCTCTTATATATTCACCAGTGTCTGGATATAACATTTACAATAAAGTATATGTATAACAGAGAGCTGGTGCATGTACTTTTATATGGATGTACCGGTATACCCTGTACTATTATTCCGACCTGTACTCTTATTAAAATTTTAGCGATTTTCCCACCGCGTACTATTATTCAGGGCCCTGTTTCGTGAAGCAATGTCATAAGATTATCTTAAGATTCACTTAATCTAAGATCTAAGGTGGATCTTATGATGTAACTTTTCCGTTTCAAGAACGCGTTTCACAAAACAAGATTAAGTCCTACTTAAGTAGTAAGTTAAGTTCCCGCTCATTTAGACTGGTTATCGACAATTTTCTACAGTCCGGACAGCTGGTCCGGAACAAACAAAATGTGGGTTTGTGCAATCTGTATGTACGGCATTGAGAGATTATCGAGAAAGAGCCGAGTCCGAGTTGACATTATTGTGTGACAGGGATGCTGGATAGCGGCTGGGTGGGGTGGGCGAATCAGCGCATGTATCTTACTGTCTATAGTCAGTGGCCTTATATTCGCATATGGATCTTAGACTTGCATGGGTTCCACGATGTAAATTCGAACATGAGTACATCACTGGCTCTTAAAATGACGAGCTTTGCGTTTACTGCTGAGTGGCGGTGTCAGAAGACAATATAATTATATGGATCGATGCATGACTGCGACCATGCATTTACGCCGAGTTAATCCACTGAGAGCGGCGATTTTTTTTATGTGAGCCGACATAACACGTGTATTATCGACCATCGCTCTCTACGTGTAGCAATAATCAAAATAAATCGGCGGTGTCATCAGGACACACATAGGTCATTTTTCGATTCAAAGAGAAATGAAAAATATTTGTTAGAGTAACTTTTTTTATTATTTTTATGCAGATGTTTTATGCGGTTGTCATACCATGGATATATAATTATATAACTACGTTTTCATTAGCACACTCGCATTAAGGGGTGTCATCGTTATGGGTGTGTATATCATATATACAGTATGCTGTACAATGGTCATCCCACCCCTGCAAAAAACATGACAAAAATTTGGACATATTATAGGCAATCAAGGGTAATCAAAATGGTGGTGAAAGTTTATACAAACCGCACTATATATGAGCATGAATGACAACAACACAGCATGGATCACCGATAATCACCGCGAACCTTCAATATACAATCGCTATCATTTTCGCGATTATTAAACGTTTGAACAAATCCAGACAATACAATAATATAAGCACTATTTACTACACGCTTGTTTCTAGAAGTACAGTACGTGTTATTGCTGTTCCATATGTTCCATATATATACGCATCTCTCTGACGTAAAATGACGCACATGACGTTTGCCTCAACCATGAAACTGGAACTATTTAAATAAAAGAATAATCACACATGACAATTAAACACGCCTGTATGAGCCTAAATAAACCTTCTAATCCTATATATTTGTAATGCACGGATTCTAGGTCGCGAAGCGTGTAATAAACACAGAACTACACGATGTGTAAATGGGTTTGTCGATACGGCACTCGTACCGCTCTGTCGCGGAAGGATAGAACTCTATTATTTCGCGACAGCACTCGTGCCATATCGACAAACCCATTTACACACCGTGTAGTTCTGTGTATTTATTACATTATGAGTTACCTTGATTTATCGATTGATTATAAACGATAATTTCACTAGTGAATTATGCAACTTTAACTAGCGCGATATGCCATGTATTCATACGCGCTATAGAAATGTATGCGTCATGGGCATAATGGCGGTATTATTCTGATTTCTGGTAAATAACACGTTTATAGTGGAATATAATAAACAGAATAATTGCTTGATTGAACTGGAAACTTAAAAAATCGATATCTGATCACTCTGAGCTTTGATGGGTAGGTTCCTCGACTCGAATCAAATACTTTTACACCGGAATCCAAAGAAATGGTAATTTTGGAGCGTCTGATCGGATTGAGTACCTTTAATCCAGTGATTATTCTCTATATATTGTTAATATTATGTTATACATAACCACGAATCATAGTATGGTGTGCTTAGTTGGGTCCTCCCGGTGTTGAATGTTTTGCTTATCGCACATGCTTTGCGTACTGTATTTCTATATGTTTTGGTCAATTTATTTAAACTGGCAGTAAGCACAAGTGTTGCCACCACCACGAGAACCTGTGCAAATGCAATTTTGATATGAGTTGGGTGGACACTTTTAGTGGAATTTTACCTCTTTGTTACACATTTATTTATAATTTTGCCCAAGCTCTTATTCGTTCATTCAGTTTCTGGTTAATTGTTATGAAACTTGAAATATGTTTTGCATCACAAAAGTTGGGCGGGTGTAAAAAAAAAGAGCAGGACCCCCCCCCCCCCTTCCACAATTTCACTAACTTCTGTGTTAATCAGTAAATGCCCCCAAAGTATGGATCTCATTGCCCCCAAATTATGGAGCAGGACCCCCCCCCCCCCTTCCACAATTTCACTAACTTCTGTGTTAATCAGTAAATGCCCCCAAAGTATGGATCTCATTGCCCCCAAAGTGTGGAGCGCGTACACGTGAAAATGAATTCATTCAGTCTACATGCTGGTCTTCTTGGCGATCTCAGCTGCAAAACATGCATAATCTACCATATATTTTGGGACTTCTGTTTGTTTGTTTGTTTGTTAGCAATGGCGGGAAAACTGCCAGACGGAATTCGACGAAATTTGATACCTAGGGATATTTTTGTCCGGGGAGTGTTTTGAACGGGTCAAATCGTTACCCCGACCTGACCTTGGCCTTCAAAATGGTCAATTCAAGGCCAAATCGGGTAAAACCGGACGGATTTCCACGAAATTTGATACTAGGAGTACTTTTGTCCGGGGAGTGTTTTTGGGCGGGTCAAATCGTGACCCCGACATGACCTTGACCTTCAAAATTGTCAATTCAAGGTCAAATCGGGTCCAATTTCGCATGCGACCGTGTCCTTGCTCATATACGCTCATATGTTTCTGGCAAAGAAATCCCCAAATAGCCCGGACGAAGCTAGTCTAATATATTTTGGAGAGCTCTGAGCACTCATTCTCCACTCCCAATCATCAAAATCACCGCCCTCGGCACTGCTTGGGGTTAAGGCAGCCACGCTCTTTATATTCACCAAATTTGGCGTTGTTAACCGAGTAACGCTCTTTATTGCCATCGGCGTTGCTAAACGGTCACCAATGTGTACGAAACTACGGATGCAAAACGCACCGGAAATTTACTCAACGTCGACACGGCCTCGAGGGCGAAGTGAAAGAGAAAGAGAACGACAAGTCACGGTTAGTCCCGCCGTTATCCCGCGTCTGGCGAAAAAAAGCTTGACAACGATAATCGGGCGAGGTGAAAGTTTACATAACGGCGGAATGCATTTATCTTGATTAAAAAGGCAGAATTAACTCATTGGAAAACAACAAATGAGTGTCGTGTGATTCTTATGTCTGTCGTTCCTAGGAACGGGGGAGATTTTCATCGAATCATACATCTTTTAGGGACGGGTACCATCATTTCTCTTGATTAAAAAGGCAGAATTAACTCATTGAAAAACAAAAAATGCGTGTTGCGTGATTCTTATGTCTGTCGTTCTTAGGAAGGGGGAGAATTTCATCGGGTCAGTTTTTCCGCCCTAGGGACGGGTACCATCATTTCTCTTGATTAAAAAGGCAGAATAACTCATTGAAAAACATTTAATAACAACAAATAAAATAAAATAATTAATTATTAAAAAAAATTTAAATTAAAATTAAAAAGGCAAAATTAACTCATTGAATAATAACAAATTAAATAAATAAATAATTAAAAATTATTTTAAAATGTCATGATTCAGACGAACCACGCCAGTGGCGGGCTAACCTGCTAGTCTATATATATATTTTGAGACTTCCGTATATATGTGTGTGTATATGGGTACTTTATAGAATCGAAAACGACTGGTCGGATCGAGCTCAAACTTCGTACATAAGGGTAAAAATCCACGGGGATCGTCCACAACGCATTTTGGACAAGCTCTGATCACTCATTCTCCACTCCCAATCAATAAAATCACCGCAAACACGGCGGGGGTTAATCGGGTTGAAATTCGCTCGCGATCCAAGAGGAGTAACTCTACATTTTTTTTATATCTGTATATGTATATTTTTATATCCATATTCACTTCAAACTGCTAAACCCGTTGAGCCAAAACTTGCTAATACCACCCAAAATATAGAATTTACATTTTCTCATATATACATTTCTTGTTACGGCTGAAAATCTTAGTCTATTTTCAATACATTCATATAAACAAGCTCTAAACTTACACCCCTCGATTCGTGCTAACTCACGCACCTTATATGGCTGCTAAAATTTAGTAAATACGAGGCAGTGCGAATCTGACGGGACTTCCACTGCCTTTTCCTTTGACCATCTCGTAAAGGTTGGGGGTCACTCCCAAGCCGTGAATGCCAACAACAACGACATTGTTGGCGAGAATATAATTAGTTCAAATTACTAAATCCACACAATGCTAATTTTCTCTTTACGGCAATGTGAGAATCTTCGGGCAAGAATTTTCGGGTGGCCACCAAGCCGTGAATGCCAACAACAACGACATCGTTGGCATACCCTCTTGATTAAAAAGACAGAATTAACTCATTAAAAAAATGCGTGTTGCCCCAAGCCGTGAATGACCATCTCGTAAAGGTGGGGGTCACTCCCAAGCCCTGAATGCCAACAACAACGACATTCTTGGCGAGAAAATATTTACTAAATCCACACAATGCTAATTTTCTCTTTACGGCAATGTGAGAATCTTCGGGCGAGAATTTTCGGGTGGCCACCAAGCCGTGAATGCCAACAACAACAACATCGTTGGCATACCTCTTTTAGGGACGGGTATCATAATTCCTCTTGATTAAAAAGACAGAATAAACTCATTAAAAAATGCGTGTTGTGTGATTCTTATGTCTGTCGTTCCTAGGAACGGGGGAAATTTTCATCGGGTCAGTTTGTACCTTAAATCATACCTCTTTTAGGGACGGGTACCATAATTTCTCTTGATTAAAAAGGCACAACTAACTCATTGAAAAGCCAAAAAAAATGTCATGTTTCGGACCAACGCCGCCAGTGGCGGGCTAACCTGCTAGTCTCATATATATTTTAAAGACCTCTGTCTGTTTGTCTGTCTGTTTGTTTGTTTGTCATTTATACAAATCTACGATTCTCGACCGATCGGGACGAAACTTGGTACGTGTGTGTAGTTTGACCAGGCGGTTGACGTTGTCGTATTGGTGAGCCCGTGCGGCGCCGCTTCGCACATGCGCAGACGATATCTCGGAAACGGGTGGAGCTATCGACTTGAAATTTGGTATGTGAATGTATCTTGCCCCGAGTACGAATTTTATCGGGTCGCCGAGCCCGTGCGACGCCAGCTTCGCGCATGCGCAGACCAGATATCGGAAACGGATGGAGCTATCGACTTGAAATTTGGTATGTGAATGTATCTTGCCCCGGATACGAATTTTATCGGGTCGCCGAGCCGTGCGACGCCAGCTTCGCGCATTCGCAGACGAGATCTCGGAAACGGGTGCAGCTATCGACTTGAAATTTGGTATGTGAATGTATCTTGCCCCGGATACGAATTTTATCGGGTCGCCGAGCCCGTGCGACGCCAGCTTCGCGCATGCGCAGACCAGATCTCGGAAACGGGTAGAGCTATCGACTTGATATTTGGTTTTTGAATAGCCCGGACAACGTCGGGCTGGGTAGAGCTATCGACTTGAAATTTGGTTTTTGAATAGCCCGGACAACGTCGGGCTCATCGGCTAGTCTCATATATATATTTGAAGACCTCTGTCTGTATGTTTGTTTGTTTGTTTGTCTGTCTGTCTGTCTGTCTGTCATTAATACAAATCTACGATTCTCGACCGATCGGGACGAAACTTGGTACGTGTGTGTAGTTTGACCAGGCGGTGAACGTTGTCGTATTGGTGAGCCCGTGCGGCGCCCGCTTCGCGCATGCGCAGACGAGATCTCGGAAACGGGTGGAGATATCGACTTGAAATTTGCTATGTGAATGTATCTTGCCCCGGATACGAATTTTATCGGGTCGCCGAGTCCGTGCGACGCCAGCTTCGCGCATTCGCAGACCAGATCTCGGAAACGGGTAGAGCTATCGACTTGAAATTTGGTTTTTGAATAGCCCGGACAACGTCGGGCTCATCGGCTAGTCTCTTATATATTTTGATGACCTGTGTCTGTCTGTCTGTTTGTTTGTCTGTCATTAATACAAATCTACGATTCTCCACCGATCGGGACGAAACTTGGTACGTGGATGTAGTTTGACTCAGCGGTGGTCGTTGTCGTATTGGCGAGCCCGTGCGGCGCCCGTGCAGCGCATGCGCACACGAGATCTCGGAAACGGGTGGAGCTATCGACTTGAAATTTGGTATGTACACTTCCAGGGGCCGCAGGCCCCTCCGCTGGCTTCGCGCATGCGCAGACGAGATCTCGCAAACGGGTGGAGCTATCGACTTGAAATTTGCTATGTGAATGGTACGAATAGCCCGGACAACGTCGGGCACATCGGCTAGTCTCATATATATTTTGAAGACCTCTGTTTGTATGTTTGTCTGTCTGTCATTGATACAAATCTACGATTCTCGACCGATCGGGTCGAAACTTGGTACGTGTGTGTAGTTTGACCAGGCGGTGGACGTTGTCGCATTGGCGAGCCCGTGCGGCGCCCGATTCGCGCATGCGCACACGAGATCTCGGAAACGGATGGAGCTATCGACTTGAAATTTGCTATGTGAATGTATCTTGCCCCGGATACGAATTTTATCGGGTTGCCGAGCCCGTGCGACGCCAGCTTCGCGCATGCGCATACCAGATCTCGGAAACGGGTAGAGCTATCGACTTGAAATCTGGTTTTTGAATAGCACGGACAACGTCGGGCTCATCGGCTAGTCTCATATATATTTTGAAGACCTCTGTCTGTTTGTTTGTCTGTCTGTCTGTCTGTCATTTATACAAATCTACGATTCTCGACCGATCGGGACGAAACTTGGTACGTGTGTGTAGTTTGACCAGGCGGTCGTCGTTGTCGTATTGGCGAGCCCGTGCGTCACCCGTGCAGAACATGCGCAGACGAGATCTCGGAAACGGGTGGAGCTATCGACTTGAAATTTGCTATGTGAATGTATCTTGCCCCGGATACGAATTTTATCGGGTCGCCGAGCCCGTGCGATGCCAGCTTCGCGCATGCGCAGATGATATCTCGGAAACGGGTGGAGCTATCGACTTGAAATTTGGTATGTGAATGTATCTTGCCCCGGATACGAATTTTATCGGGTCGCCGAGCCCGTGCGACGCCAGCTTCGCGCATGCGCAGACCAGATCTCGGAAAACGGGTAGAGCTATCGACTTGAAATTTGGTTTTTGAATAGCCCGGACAACGTCGGGCTCATCGGCTAGTCTCATATATATTTTGAAGACATCTGTCTGTCTGTATGTTTGTCTGTCATTTATACAAATCTACGATTCTCGACCGATCGGGACGAAACTTGGTACGTGTGTGTAGTTTGACCAGGCGGTCGTCGTTTTCGTATTGGCGATCCCGTGCGGCGCCCGCTTCGCGCATGCGCAGACCAGATCTCGGAAATGGGTGGAGCTATCGACTTGAAATTTGCTATGTGAATGTATCTTGCCCCGAATACGAATTTTATCGGGTCGCCGAGCCCGTGCGACGCCAGCTTCGCGCATGCGCAGACCAGATCTCGGAAACGGGTGGAGCTATCGACTTGAAATTTGCTATGTGAATGTATCTTGCACCGGATACGAATTTTATCGGGTCGCCGAGCCCGTGCGACGCCAGCTTCGCGCATGCGCAGACCAGATCTCGGAAACGGGTAGAGCTATCGACTTGGTTTTTGAATAGCCCGGACAACGTCGGGCTGGGTAGAGCTATCGACTTGAAATTTGGTTTTTGAATAGCCCGGACAACGTCGGGCTCATCGGCTAGTCTCATATATATTTTGAAGACCTCTGTTTGTATGTCTGTCTGTCTGTATGTTTGTCTGTATGTCTGTATGTCATTTATATCTATGATTCTCGAACGATCGGGACGAAACTTGGTACGTGTGTATAGTTTGACCAGGCGGTCGTCGTTGTCGTATTGGCGAGCCCGTGCGACGCCAGCTTCGCGCATGCGCAGACCAGATCTCGGAAACGGGTGGAGCTATCAACTTGAAATTTGGTTTTTGAATAACCCGGACAACGTCGGGCTCATCGGCTAGTCTACTACATATTTTGAGAACTCCGTATATATATATATATATATAAATATATATATATATATATATGTGTGTATAGGCTTTATAGACTCGAAAACGGCTCCACCGATTGAGCTCAAACTTCCTATCTAAGGATAAAAATCCACGGACAGTGTCGTCGCATTGCTTTTGAGAAGCTCCGAGCACTCATTCTCCATTCCACTGCCGCCGTCCTTGGAATTGTGGGGTTAATCGCGTGATAGCTAAAGAGCGTTCGTATCCGCAGTGTCGTTGATAAAGAGCGTGTAGTGCAATTCTTATGTCTGTATCCAAACATGAGCGTGTTGTATGATTTTTATGTCTGTGTTCGTACTTAGAGGTTCCTAGGAACGGGGGACATTTTCATCGGGTCAGTTTTTCCGCCCGAGGTGACCTTCACCTTGAAACGGGTACCCACAAATGATATATATACTTTCCAAATATATATATACTAGAAGGTGACCCGACTTCGTCCGGGCTTTGACCTTGAATGGACCATTTTGAAGGTCAAGGCCAGGTGTGGTCCAACACCAACACCCGAAAAATGGTGGAAATCGGCCCATTGGATACCGGGAAATCAGCCCAGCGGATACCGAGATACCATATGCATCAAATTTCGTCCGTAAAAATCCGCCAGTTTAGCCAGATTTGATTTCCACTCAAGTATATAAATGCGCCTCATATACACACACTCATTAATTATCAAGTTTCAACCTAAAGATAAATTACCATCCGTGCCCGAGATATCGCCAAGACGTCTAAAACAGTCAAATGCATCGGCCGGTTAAGCGTTAACGTGATCGAACTTTATCACCTCTAACGACGTCATAGAAGTTACGCATTGTTTTTATCCTGATGGGAGATAGTACCACTTCTTCTTGATAATTGAGGCAGATAACTAAAACGGATACATATGCATTATATATCGGTGGAAAGAGGAAACACGAAAGATTCTCACAGTGTCATTATTATGACTGGCATTTTATTATTCGCGCTGTTTCGAATCGATTTGTAAGCACCGAACTCAAATGAAAGTCCCGTAACACAGCGTAAAAACAGATTTGACCTCGGCACGTGAAAAGTTGACCTCGCATGGACAAATTAATAGGCCTATGTTACTCCTGACCCGAAAATACCCCCACATACCAAGTTTCATCGAAATTGGCTCAGCCATTTTTGAGTCCATCGATTACACACACACACACAGACAGATACACACACAGATCTTTCAAAAATATATAATAGATATATATATATATATATAGCTATATATATATATATATATATATATAGCTATATATATATATATATATATGTGTGTGTGTGTCCTTTGTAGACTCGAAAACGGCTTTACCGATTGAGTCCAAACTTGCTACCTAGGGATACTTGTGTCCGGGAAATCTCATGGACCAGTCACATTGTGACCTCGACCTGACCTTGACCTTCAAAATGATCAATTCAAGGTCAAATCCGGTAAAACCGACGGATTTCGACGAAATTTGATACCTATGTGTACTTGTGTCCGGGGAATGTATTGAACGGGTCAAATCGTGACCATGACCTGACCTTGACCTTCAACGTGGTCAATTCAAGGTCAAATCGGGTAAAACTGGCGGATTTCAACGAAATTTGTTGCAAATGCAGCACACGTGTCTCGGAA
Organism: Siphonodentalium dalli; assembly: GCA_032622095.1. Classification (NCBI taxonomy): domain Eukaryota; kingdom Metazoa; phylum Mollusca; class Scaphopoda; order Gadilida; family Siphonodentaliidae; genus Siphonodentalium; species Siphonodentalium dalli. The sequence continues at coordinate 227,031,975 of CP136061.1, forward strand.
GCTGTTGCAATTGCTTTTTCGAACAAAGCCATGGGACGAATGCCGCCAGTGGCGGCTAATCTGCTAGTCTCCTATATATTTTGAGAACTCCGTATATATATGTGTGTGTAAATATATTTGTCCTCTATAGAATCGAAAACGGCTGGCTCGATTGAGCTCAACCTTCCCATCTAAGGGTAAAAACCCACGGGAATCGTCGTCGCGGCGTTTTGGAGAAGCTCTGAGCACTCATTATCCACTCTCAGTCACAAAAACGGCACTGCGGGGGTTAATCACGTGATAATTTAATGAGCGTTTGTATATGACGTGTCGCTATAAAAGAGCGTTTGTTTACAATTCAACGCAACGTTATCGCTCGAAATTTAGCATCGAAAAAATTTAATTTCTTTCATCAAAAACATAATTACGTGTTGGACTCTGTCATTTTAAGAATATGTAAGTATTACACACGGACACACCAAGTCTCAGCTTAAAATTTTGAAAAATAAGAGTTTTATCGACATAAATCGATTTTAATGGGAAATCCTATGTTAAAATTTAGCATCGAAATTTTTTTATTTCTTCCATCTAAAACATAATTACGTGTTGGGCTGTGTCATTTAAAAAAAACATATAAGTATTACACGCAGACACACGAAGTCTCAGCTTGAAATTTCGAAAAATAACAGTTTTATCGACATAAATCGATTTTAATGCGAAATCCTATGTTAAAATTTAAATATTACGCCACTGGCGGCATTCGTCCCATGAAAATTCTATGGAAGCAAAATGGTCATCTCGGGACGGGTCAACCAATTGAGCCCAAACTTGCTACATATGGGTACTTTTGTCCCGAAAGTGTCACGGACGGGTCAAATCTTGACCCCGAAGTTACATTGACCTTCAAACTGGTCAATTCAAGGTCAAATGGGGTAAAACTGGCGGATTTCTGCACTTTTGTCCGGGGGGTGTTTTCGACGGGTCAAATCATGACCACGACCTGACCTTGACCTACAAAATTGTCAATTCAAGGTCAAATCGGGTAAAACTTGCTAATTTCGACGAAATTTGGTGCAAAGGCAGCACAAGTGTCTCGGAACCTGTTGCAATTGCTTTAAAAAATGTCATGTTTCTGACCAACCACGACAGTGGCGGGCTAACCTGCTATTTTGAGACTTCCCTATATGTGTATATATATTTGTCATTTATAGACTAGAAAACGGCTGCACAGATTGAGCTCAAACTTCCTATATAAGGGTAAAAACATACGGGAATGGTCGTCGCGGCGTTTTGGAGAAGCTCATAGCACCCGTTCTCCACTCTCAGTCACAAAAAACGGCACTTCTGGGTTATAATCGCGTTGATAGTTAAAGAGCTTTCGTATCCGCAGGTTAAAGAGCGTTCGTATTCGCAGTGTCGTTGATAAAGAGCGTCTATATACACGACGAGTATAAATACGGCTCCATTGACCGTCTCGAGGCGAAATTTCGTACTTAATTTCGTACTTATGGCTTCCTAGGAACGGGGTAGATTTTCATCTGGTCAGTTTTTCCGCCCGATGTGATCTTCACCTTGAAACGGGTACCCACAAATGATATATATGTGTGTGTCCTTTATAGACTTGAACCGATTGAGCTCAAACTTGCCACCCAATCGGTGCAGCCGTTTTCTAGTATATAAAGGACAGATATATATACACATATAGGGAAGTCTCAAAATATATAGTAGACTAGCAGATTAGCCCGCCACTGGCGGCATTGGTCCCATGGCTTTGGTCGATCCATTTTTTTCTCTCAAGGTAACCCCGTACAGGCACGCCGACAGCATTTGTTATATATGGTCAACTCGGAACGGGGAATATTTTTGTCGGGTTATTTTGTCTACCCAACATGACATTGGCCTTGAAACGGGTACCCGCAAATGATATCATGCTGTCGGCGTGCCTGTACGGGGTTACCTTGAAAAACAAAAAATAATGGATCGACCAAAGCCATGGGACCAATGCCGCCAGTGGCGGGCTAATCTGCTAGTCTACTATATATTTTAAGACTTCCGTATATATGTGTGTATATCCTTTATAGACTCGAAAACGGTTCGACCGATTGAACCCAAACTTCCTATCTAAGGGTAAAAATCCACAGGCAGTGCACTCGAACCATTTGCGAGCCAGTGCGACCCTCCTTCACCCTTCAACTGCCACCATAATGGGGATTGATGGGTTAATCGCGTGATAATTAATGAGCGTTTGTATATTAGGCGTCGCTATTAAAGAGCGTTTATCTACTTTAGTGAAAATATACGGCAGGTCAAAACTGGTGATATCGAGACGAAATTTCGTACGGTACTTAGGGGTTCCAAGGGACGGGGGAGATTTTCGTCGGGTCAGTCTGTCCGCCCGATTTGACATTGACATTGAAACGGGTACCCACAAATGACCTTGGGCGATATCTCGGTAGTCAGCGGTGACATCGATGTGAAATTTGTTATGTATGGTCAAATCGGGACGGAAAGTATTTTTGTCCGGTTATTTTGTCCACCCAACATAACCTTGACACGGGTACCCGCAAATGACCTTGGGCGATATTTCGGGCATCAGCGGTGGCAGCGACGTACGGGGTCACCTTGAAAAACAAAAATTAATGGATCGACCAAAGCCATGGGACCAATCCCGCCAGTGGCGGGCTAATCTGCTAGTCTGTTATATATTTAGGAACGTATGTCTGTTTGTCTGTCTGTCTGTCCATCTGTTTTTGCGTATGTGTGTTATAGACTCGAAAACTGCTCTACCGATCCGACTAAAATTTGGTATGTAGGCCTTATTTGATTCCGGGAACAATATGGGCGGGTCCAATTTCACGTGTGACCGTGTCCTTGACATTTGCCTCGCTCATATACGCTCATATAGGCATGTTTCTGGACATATCGTACAATAGTTTGTCCAGACGCTGTATATTCTGCCCAGACGAAGGCGATTACAAAGAAATCACCAAAATAGCCCGGACAAAGTCAGGCACATCAGCTAGTTATATATAATTGTCAAGCTTAGATCAATAAGCGAGATCACTGAGTCGCGTGTGGCCGTGCATGTTGGATTCATCCATCCCAGTTCTGTGGTTTCAGAGATTCATCCAGCCCCGGTTCCGTGGTTTTATTGCTACAGCACAATCTTCTGGAGTAGCATTTCCATATATGGAGCTTGTGAATATTCATGACTTACATATATGAAAATGCTAGTCAAGAAATTTCCACACACTGGATGATTCATTCATCTATAGTTCATTATTATGTCATCATAAGCATAATATGATTGCCCAGTTATTATTATATGCCAAATGTACATCAGAAAGTGTTGTATACAATAGTTCAAGATTGATTCCAGTTATTGTTATAGTCACCAATTTTTATTATAGTCACACGAACATTCATGCCAATTGAACATCCATTTCTCGGTGTTCTAGGCTAAGCCTTTAATTTTTTTGATTTTAGCATATCCTGTCTCTATAATATGCATATGTGTGATGTTGCTTGATATCTCAGGCACAGACAACAATACGCGAGATCACTGAATCGCTACCATATTGGGTCCATCCAGCCCCCATTCCGTGGTTTAAGTGCTACAGGTCAAAGTTCTGGAGTAGCGTTCCATATATGGAGTTTTTAATATTCAAAGGCTATATATTGGAATTCTACCCCCAGAACGTTGAACTGTAGCACTGAATGCGCAGAACGGGGCCGGATGGATCCAATATGGTAGCCACTCGGTGATCTCGCTTATTGTTGGACACAATCATGGGAGCAGCGACTGAGTAGATTTATGACGTCATCAAGATGACCGCCATAGAAATTCAGAGTAGACACTGAGTCAGTTTGATTAATATATAGTATCGTAGCCGGTGGGAAATATATCAGATATTAAAACATGATATCTCATTTCTTGAAGGAAATGAATTTAATAGAACTATATTATGTAAATTTAGAAAATCAAATCACCATTTGCAAGTGGAAACCGGTCGCTGGAATGGTACAGATCTAAGGGAACGGACATGCCCGCTATGTAGAGATAACAGACTAGGAGACGAATTCCATTACCTCTTTGAATGTGAAGCGCTTGAGCGCGAGAGAAAATGACATATATCAAAAGACCAAGCATTACAACAATGGATGAACTTCTCAATGTGCAAAACCCATGCCAAATACGGCATATATATGCAAATTTATACATACCATTTTTAAGAGGTTCGACGAAAATCCGCCTGGTTGACATATACCATCTGAACTATTTATTTATTGATACGTATTAAACCTTTCGAATGAGTACATATAATATTATAATCGTAACTAAATGATCTCCAATGCCGCCATACATTTGTACATATTGTATATAATTATATACTTGATACAAATTTTTGTATATAAGTTATGTTAATCTCCATAAGTATCTGTCATGTGTCATGAGAATAAATCATTGAATTTCTGATGGAAAATTATATGGGAGGCTAAATTCACATTTAATAATGATTTGCACTTAAGTGCAATTAATTGCTCTTAAAGGGGTACTGTACGCCAAATGTTGTTGTTGGCTTTTATATAGTCTCCGAGTCGGAGAATAAGGGAAAATATATTCATTATTTGAAAGTCTGTTGAGTACGAAGTGGTGTTAAACCCCTGTCACACTCAGGCCGGCGCTCTCACTGCGCTGCAAAAGTACCAACATATGAGTAACACGCAGGATGAGCACCGAATACTGTCGAAAATTGTCAAACTTTTAAAACAAAGTATGCTCCTATTGCGTTCCTACTTTGTCAAGTCTCACGCTCTTAGTGCGTTCAAGTCGAGAACGCCGAGCCCCTGCTCTTGTTTTGTGCACGCATAAAACAAGCGCGGCGCTCTGGCACCTTTCGTTAATTAGGTGCTGGTTGTTATTGTTATTTAACGGAATTCTGAGTTGGTCATTCGCAAAACCAATATATTTTATATTCTACAATTACATTCTTGGGTTTATAATATATTATCTTGAGCGCGTTACCATTTCTGACATTGGTTCTCTTGTTTTAACAGATTGAAAATTTCTGACAATTTTCCGCGCTTCCACTGTGCGTTACTCGTATTTTGATACTTTTTCAACTCAAAGCAAATGCCAGCTTGATCGCAGCGGAGTGTGACAGTGGTATGAGCAGACCGCATTTCAAAGTTGGATCGTAGTGTAAACCTGCTGTAAACGCCGGTAGAACGCCATGTATAACGCTTGGCCAGATTCGCAGTGGCAGCACAATATGGACGTTCTATGAGCGGGAACCAGTCCATAACACCCCATGACAGCGCAGAAAGAGCGCAATAAGTTTTGGACAGAGCCTTATTGTGCGTATTAAGGACGGGAAATGCACGTAGGGATAATTTGATTAAGCTTAGTGTAGTCGCAAAAGACAAGATTAATTTCTTGCTGCGACCACGAGAAGCTAAGGTGACACTCCACAGTTTCGAATTATCAGTAGGGGTAAATTTCTTAGAATAGAGTACCAGTGTTTTCTGTCACCATGGGTGTGGTATGTTTATTGAGAGAAGGTTAGTTATGAATTTGTGGATTTTTAGAGGATGTCTTTGAGTTTTGAAAAATATTGTTTCAGGTGACCTTGACCCCACTAGTATGAAGTAGTAGCGATTTCTGCAAAACAGTGGCTCCAGACACCAGCGTGACTTTTTAGCACCTAAAATTTGTCATCTGCATGAAAAATATTTAAAAAAAAATTACAGTGGTGAGAAGTTTGAAATTTTTTGATATTATTGTGAGGAAACAGTGTTCTTCCAGACAACATTGGTGGCTATACCATAGATTGTCTGGTTTTTGTGTCCCACGGGCCTGAAAATCGCTTATTTTGGCCATTTTTGCATCAAAATATCATTTTTCAGTCACACAATCAAGGGGCATAACTCTTGCTACCCCCATTAAAATGACAATTCTGTACCAAAATCTTTAAGCCTAGTATGTGCTCAACCTAGGTATATATACATTGTATATGTGTTGTGGTATCACATTTCAGTTATTTTTCATTGAATTGGTGCCCCCTTATTTTTGCACCAATCCCTGCAGAAACTGTGGAGTGTCACCTAATATGCGCTCTTGCTATACGTACACATAACGCTCACGTCGCTCGATTGGCGCTTTGCTTTGCGCTGTCACTGCGACAGTACTACGTCCTGGTCAGAACGCCGAGCCCCTGCGCTTGTTTTGTGCATGCATAAAACAAGCGCGGTGCTCTGGCACCTATGGGCGACCATGAAGATCCTCGGCCGTTGTAGCCAGTGTCCACTGCGTCACCAATCGGTTCTTGGATACCTTAGTGCGTTTAGGTGGGCGCTTTGATACTTTTGCAGCGCAATGAGAGCGCCGGCCTGAGTGTGACAGGGGCTTTACGGATGACAAATTTACCGGAATGCAAAAATACAAATTGTCGTTGTCGAGTAATTCTTGTACAGTTTTCAACCAAATGAATGCTAGTCCCATATTATCATTTAAGTTATTGTATCGTCGCTAGTCAGTGAGTGGCTTGAGTGTTCTCCCCATAATATTTTAAGCGATCGTGTGTGCGGTCGGTTTAACAATCCAGTATCCCTCAATTACTTTGTTTGATTACGGAAATTCGTAATTTAATTGACGCCATTTTATGGCTCCAGTCATAAATTCAATTTATATCAAATTATTAACTTTTAAATTATTAAATTTTAAGATAGCCTATTAACCTGAGCGTTTACAGAATACATCTTCGACTCAAATTACTTATGTTTCTATATATTATCGATATTTGGGACTAGCATTCATTTGGTTGAAAACTGTACAAGAATTACTCGACAACGACAATTTGTATATATACATTGTATATGTGTTGTGGTATCACATTTCAGTTATTTTTCATTGAATTGGTGCCCCCTTATTTTTGCACCAATCCCTGCAGAAACTGTGGAGTGTCACCTAATATGCGCTCTTGCTATACGTACACATAACGCTCACGTCGCTCGATTGGCGCTTTGCTTTGCGCTGTCACTGCGACAGTACTACGTCCTGGTCAGAACGCCGAGCCCCTGCGCTTGTTTTGTGCATGCATAAAACAAGCGCGGTGCTCTGGCACCTATGGGCGACCATGAAGATCCTCGGCCGTTGTAGCCAGTGTCCACTGCGTCACCAATCGGTTCTTGGATACCTTAGTGCGTTTAGGTGGGCGCTTTGATACTTTTGCAGCGCAATGAGAGCGCCGGCCTGAGTGTGACAGGGGCTTTACGGATGACAAATTTACCGGAATGCAAAAATACAAATTGTCGTTGTCGAGTAATTCTTGTACAGTTTTCAACCAAATGAATGCTAGTCCCATATTATCATTTAAGTTATTGTATCGTCGCTAGTCAGTGAGTGGCTTGAGTGTTCTCCCCATAATATTTTAAGCGATCGTGTGTGCGGTCGGTTTAACAATCCAGTATCCCTCAATTACTTTGTTTGATTACGGAAATTCGTAATTTAATTGACGCCATTTTATGGCTCCAGTCATAAATTCAATTTATATCAAATTATTAACTTTTAAATTATTAAATTTTAAGATAGCCTATTAACCTGAGCGTTTACAGAATACATCTTCGACTCAAATTACTTATGTTTCTATATATTATCGATATTATCGCTGTTGTCACCGGAAATTTAATGAAAATGGCGTACAGTACCCCTTTAAGCACAAATAATTACGCTCAATCATAATTGGTTGCGCTTAAGAGCAATCATTGCGCTTAAGCACAATCATTGCGCAAATTTAAAAGTTAAATCAAGTCAACTCTTATTGACATATCACCTCTTGTTTTCATTGATTTGGATCGGTAGGGAGCTAGCCTAACTTCTTTACCAAAATAACTGACTCGCGATAGCATTACCTTCTGTTTTAGTCGTGGCGGCTGGTGATAGCATTATATTATCTTCTGTATCAGTCGGGGCGACTCGTAATAGCATTACCTAGCTTCTGTATTAGTCGGGGCGACTTTGATTTTCTTTTTCAATTTTCGAGTATACAGGTACACCATATGAGGGCAGCAAGTCCTCAGCGACACCACATTCGCGCTATATGACAATGGAAACACTATAGATCTGTGCAAGAGATGCTGATATAATAAAAAATACCAGAGTTAGAGGAGAGAGACACCAACGCTCCATGAATGAAACACCAATTTTTGGGACAGGGGTGGTGATAATATGCAAATAGGGTTTTTTCTCTCTGATTTAAAGGTACTCAACCCGTAAAGAGGGTCCCCATCTCAACAGATTCCAACAACAACAATCCGATCAGAGGGTCCTATATTACTATTTCTTTGGCTTTGGGGGTAAAAAATATTTGATTCGAGTCGAGGAACCCATCAAACAAAGCTCAGAGTTATTAGATATTGATTTTTCAAATTTGTTATGTTCTCGAGATGAGTACTAATAACTGCCGTAATCTGCTCTGGATGTGTACTCCAAATCTATTCAAACAGACAAGGATGAATAACTCTAAAATCAAGTGGTAATTTTAACGCAATTTTGACTGAGTTCTGGGCCAGATAGTATTCCCGATAATGAAAAATAATAGATTTCTAAAATCGATATCTAACAAATCTGAGCTTTGATGGGTGACTTCCTCGACTCGAATCAAATATTTTTGACCCCCGAAGCCATTGAAATAGTAATTGAGAGGAGTTTTATCGGGTTGAGTACCTTTAAGTCAATACGTACACCATATGAGGTAAACAAGCCCTCGTGCAGTGACACCACATTCATGCTATATGACCATAGTAATGGCTCACATCAGTGCAAAAATACTTTTAAAAACATTATATTAAAAATATAAGAGTTCCAGGAAGGAGACATCAGTTTTTTTTTAAATGAATGTTTTAATGAACTCAATCAATTAGAGTTGACAAACATAATTGCACTATTTACATATAATAATGCTGTATAGCATCGTCGTCGTTATCATCATCGCCTTCGTCATTATCATTATCTTCCTCGTCAACATCACCATAGTATATATATTGGATATAGAGATGCTGATAATATGACATTTGTATTATCTTTCATTGATGTACACATACCCACAGTTGACTGTTGCACTCTCCAATGAAATATTCAATCAGGCTGAATTGTGAGGATAAAATGAATTTTTGACCAGCTGTTTGGTCATATGCTGCTATTTTCTTCAGTCAAGCTGAACATTTAACTTCCTAAAGGTATCTGTTATATGTATAGGATCTGACTTCAGAACATTTCCGAACGGATAACTACTCATCAATGAATGTTTAGTATAGAAAGGGTTAATTATACGAGAACTTGACACATATATATTTACCATTGTTGTAACTTGGAACATATACATCTGCAATTCTGAGATAATTTATCCGACGCACCACTGCACCAGAATGTCTCCACATCGCCGCTGTCTCTTGCAGTTACCCTATACCACTGCCGATGATATATGTTTGTTATCTTATTGTGAAGGGGGCTTGAAGAACATGCTATATAAGCACAGTTATGTCACAACTATATATATAAGGTATTACCTGGAAGTCCGAGTACTCTTTTTCCAAAAGCGATGTAGTTGTCTTCGGGCCAAAAACGTACCGCCAAAGGCAAGCACGAGACAGCTCGATGTGGAAACTCGGCGAAAACAAACCCAAAGTAGTGGAGAGCGTGGTACATCTTGGGATACCCAAAAAAACAGAAGTCCGATAGTCAACCAAATATAGCTAGACAGAGCATACATGTGAACTAATGTGCGTGCAGGTCGACCACCACAAAATATATATCGCCAATATCTCAACTGATCATCTATACTAAATCCTGTTGTACTCCCAAAAGCTTTATATGGTTATGAGATGTCATATCAGCTATCAGAAGCAAATTTCCTGCAATTCGAACGATGTATCTCAAAACAATTCAGTGTTTACCGACAAGGACCAGCGCGGAATTGGTCCTGTTCCTTTTGGGTGCCAACCCACTGAGAGTAGAACATGAGAAAAGGAAACTCTTTTTCATGGGTACCCTGACAAATTTACCATGCACCCATCGAGAAGCTCGTCGAATTCTCCTGTTCAATCTTCATGGGTATACTTATATACTGTATAATCGCCCTCCTTTTGGATTTCTGGGAGATATTATCCCCATTCTGCGGAAACATAACTTGTATGAGTACCTGACCACATTTGCAGAAACTGGCTTCTTACCCAACCAATCACAATGGAAGGCTTCAGTGAAACAACATGACGCGTCCTAGTCCGAAACACTTGAAGTGGATAATGTAGCTGCTGTCGATTTTTTTCGGAATATGAAGCCACGTCGCACGTCCTCCTGGAGGGGGTGGGAGTTATGTTGGGCCAATCTTAAGTATCTCACAATATCAGTTCGAATGACTAACATCCTCAACAGGACGACTTACGACGACACTTCTCTTTGCAAACATTGCGGGAAATTGTACCATAATCAAGTAGATCATATGTCCTTGCATTGCTTCTCTCCGCATATCACTGATCTCAAAAACCACTTCTGGTATCGAATAATAAGGAAAAATAAATGATATCGAATAATTAATATCTTCCATTAATTTTATCGACGTTACTAATGCTGAAGGGGTCACTCTCACCAAAAAAGTGCTGAAGGGTACACAGGATTTGAAATGTGCTGAAGGGTACACAGGGTTTGAAACGTCGTTCTATATGATGTTTAGTTTTCGTATCTGCCATGATTTCTGTTAGAGAATAATTGTTTACGTTCCAATGAACATTAAATTGAACTGAAAACAAACTGCTAATGGGCACCATAATTTAAGAGACATAGTTTAAGTAACGATGATAGTGGCGATCACAAACCCTGTGTACCCTTCAGCACATTTTCATATCCTGTGTACCCTTCAGCACATTTTCATATCCTGTGTACCCTTCAGTACTTTTTTTGGTGAGAGTGACCCCTTCAGCGTTACTAATCGCCTATCGCCACAAGATTGTTGGTGTATTCATTTGGCTGCCAGTCTATGCGTGGGTTGGATTCCTCAAACATAAATAACGAGGGTGAACTTTTTGTAGAATGTTTTTCGTTCAAAATGCATTGTGTGCACCATTTATTCCGTGGAGTGAGAAACAGCATTGTTGTTCTTGTATATCATATTTACCTGAATAGCAACCATTCTTATTGTTTCTATATTATGTAAGTGTATCTAATGATGTACGGTATATAACGTATCCCTTGAATGGAGGAATAAACAATCTCTCTGTCTATATTATAGGTTACAATACACCATAGACTAAAAATAGGAATACACCAAATACAAATTAGTAGAGCGATTTCCCCTGGCACTACCAAGCTAGGATCAGCATAAAAATAATTCTGGCATCTGAATGGTCAATGATACATGTATGAAAAGTGCACGAAAACATGCACAAAAGTGTTTTCCGTCAAGAAACATCAAATATAGCCACATGGTGAACGGTTATGGCTGTGAAATGGCGAATAATTTATGGGAGGTGTTTGTGTTTTGTTCGATGTCATTTTTTCCTCAATTTTAAGGGTAGTGTGACGTTTGTCAAGCTGCAGTGTGTTCCACCACGTTTACAAGTACTTTTGGGCACATTTCCGTGTGTCTAAAAGGACGTTCTTTAATTTTAAATACTCGTGCAGTGTCAAAGCTTTCCTGTGAATACAGGCCAGCGGTATTTGATAACACTGAGGCCTATGTAAATCATTTGGTGTATTGTAACCATTAAGCGCCATTGGTGAGTAGTTATCCCATTTGAACTGTTCAGATGTTCAACAAACGACCATAGCCGTTTGTTGAACTTATTATCTAAACAGTTCCATCATTAAGGGCTTTGTGGACCCAATTTTTCCAAAATTTTATAGAGTCCAAATGCAAGATTCTGTTCATGTATGCTAGTAATCATAGAAACCATGCCAATTGATGCAACATTTTATGAGTATACTTTATGGTGGATTATGTTAGAAATACAAAATGTGAACTTTATTGAGATTTAAAAAAATAAAATTTACAGGCAATGGTCCAAGAAAAACAAAGTCCATATCTAAGAATTACATATGGGAATATGTGCTTAACACTGTGATGAATGATGTACTACAAAAAAATATTATATTTCTTGAGTGTTCTTTGAAAAAATTACTTTGAACCAGCTGTTGACAAATAAATAATACATACTTGCTCAAACATTTGCTGTGTGGATGCCAGCATGCAAGGGTTAGCAGCTGGCCATTGTAAAGCAGTGGACTCGATCTGTTTACAATAGAATGCTAATCCACTATCAAATCCAACCAGACCATGCCATACTATTTCTAGTATGTAGGTCAGCACTCACTCATAGGATAATCACTGATGTGGAGTTGACACTGGTAAAAGCCATTCACACTGGACTGGACATAATGTGACCCATAGACTGCTGTCTCTTTGTCAACCATATTGTGAAGTTAGTATATCATTTGTCAACAACCGATTCAAAGTAATTTTTTCCAAGAACGCTCAAAAAATATAATAGTACATCATTCATTACAGTGTTCAGTACTTATTCCCATATTTGATTCTTAGATTTGGACTTTGTTTTTCTTGGACCATTGCCTGTAAATTTTATTTTTTTAAATCTCAATAAAGTTCACATTTTGCATTAATAACAAAATTCACAATGAAGTATACTCTTCAAATGGTGCATCAATGGGCATGGTTTCTATGATTACTAATATATATGAACAGAATCCTTTATTTGGACTCTAAATTTTTGGAAAAATTGGGTCCACAAAGCCCTTAAATAGGGCTCCTTCTGTGCTTTTATTTATCTGTCGTCTGCTTTTATCACCTTGAAATCCCCCCAAATGAACAATTGACCATTCTGATATACACTTTTTAACTGACTGGAAGAATCCATTTAGTATAGAAAGTGTTATTTTAGCTCAATTGCACTATTACGATTATTATGGGTAGTAATTTCTGTCATATCTAATCAGACTGCCAGAGTAACAAATATCTCTTGATTGTTTGTTTTTGTTTGTTTATAGGGCAACGGTCAACTCAGCTATACTCATGGGATCATGGATATACAAGGTCCCATATGCCGTTGAGAAGGACAAGTTTCTGCTTAAATGGCTCAATTGTGCTGCTACGGATACCAACTTGTTAAATTGCGACATGAGCGGCGGCATTAACCTTGGGGACACTATCACAAACTGCTACGAATATGAACAGGCAGCAGTCAAATGTGGTTTGTATAGATTTTTATCTCTTACCAGTCTGATTGACCCTCGTTCGATAGTCTGAAACATCACCGCCTAGGCAACGACTACCAGGCGGTTGCCCTTATCGAAAACGAATGTCTTTCCTTTAACCCTTTACCCAACAAACCGGCCAAAACCGGCCAAATAAAGCTGCAACAGCCTAAATTATCTCAATAAATTGTCTCAATAAAACCATACAAATATGGATATCATTGGAACCGGCTCATTGACCACATTGTGATGGTTACAGTTATGCCCTGTGCCAATGCATTCTCTTATATATGCGAGTCGACCATAGGTCGCCTCGCATATATAAGAGAATGCATTGGCCTAAAAAAAATCTTTTTTTAACACTTTTTACCATTTTTCCTTACATTCTTTAACAATTTTATAATTTTTAATGTGTTAAGCCAATGCATTATCTTATATATGCGAGGCGACCTATGGTCGACTCGCATATATAAGAGAATGCATTGGCACAGGGCCGTTCTGTTGGGTAAAGGGTTAACTTCGCTTAGTATTACCGAAGGGTCATTGTCGTCACATTTTGGTGTGCTGGGTACCCAGCTTTAGGAAAAGGTGTTTTGGGTACACAGCTTGACCTTTGCATAGTTTTCAGCACAGAATGTTGAAGAAATATATTGCATGCTGTCAAATCATCTTTAAAATTTATATATCTTACTAATAATTAAAGAATATATGTAACATAACACCGCAAATGTCAAGCGGGTACTCAAAACACCTTTTCCTAAAGCTGGTAGCCTAAAGCTGTGGCGACAATGATCCCGTTCAGCCTTATATGTATTTGTTTATCAATCGAATGTCTGATAACAAATTAACCACCAAGTTAAAAAGGAATTACAGCTAGGACCAATCAGTGATAATTAAGATTATATCATTCGAAATAATTACCATTTGAGTATGATCTCATTTGTATGACTATAGTATTTTGAAGCTTAAAGGGGTAATATACACAAATGTACTCAAATGTTGTTGTTGGTTTCTATTATAGTATCTGCTTTGTATAGAATAAGGTAATCAGATTTCCATTATTCCACAGTCTGTTGAGTATATGTGGTAATGTTACGGATGGCAGATTAGCCGGAGTTCAAACATAGAACTATATATCGTCGTCGAGTTAAATTTTGTATAGTTTTCAAGCAAAAGTATCAAATATATGTTATTTCACGTTCCGCTTGTATAATGTTTCGCTGATTCTTGGTATACATGGGCCATGGCAATCGTCAAACTCCACTGGCAGGCAGAATTATCCCCCATCGCTCTGCTGAGTTACCACTGCCATAAGGACATTTGGTAAGGATGTTCTTAGTTCTTATGTTTTATGATTAAAATTGTCGATTGTGGCAGTGCTATATCGCAGTGATAACGTGGAGGGCGATGCGTGGAGTTTAGGCAATCGCAACTTCTCGGATTATCGTTCTTGCGAAATATTATTTGCGTACGGAAATCACCGAGGTTTGTCGATTGGGGCCATCTCTGCTCTGTTCGCCATCATGACGGCGTGCATAGTGAAACGACGTAGCCCCATGGAGCCAGTCTGGACTACATACTGGCTCTATGAGGCTACGTCGGTACACTATGTACGACGCCATGGCGGTGAACAGAGCAGAGCGTACGTCGGATGGCATGCCTGTCGGAGCATCATAGAACCAGTTTCTAGTCCAGGTACATGTATACTGTAAATTATGTACGTATGCCCATGCACCTGTTACATATACACGACCCGAGGGTCGTTATAAGCAGACGAAAAGACATTGAGTGCAGAAGCAGTCCTATTTATTGGAGGGAAATGTTAAGATAATAAGTTCTCTATTATAGTTTTGATACTACACTACACATTGTGACTATGTGAGTGTGACTATATAATAATGTACAGTCAATTTCCCAGTTCCGGATATTTCCTAGTTATGGATAACACTTGCCGTTTTGATCAAAATACGCAATGTAGACCCTGCTGTTAGTTTACTTTTTTCTAACCATATTCCGATAGTTTATCTTCTTGAAGATCATATTGAACAACACTAGCACAATAAAACATTGTTTGTTGCTAGCAATCCACGTTTTTTTCTAAACCACCATTAACATTAACGCCACTACCAGTTAACTCATAGTAAACTTGATCTCCATACCACATAAATAACGACAGAAACCACATGCAATGTTGGTTTATGTACCAATACATACCTAACGAGCCCATTGTTCGATTCTATATGTATAATTAGAATGGATTCAAATACAAACCATTGTTTGAGGGATGGGTGCAAGCCACTGCAAGCTGAGAACGGATAACAATTTAGTCATGATGACTAAGTTAGGTCAGTTAAATGTTTATCCCCAGGATAACTAACAGCTTAGTCAAAATTACAGTCAGAAACTAGTCATAGTATAAACTTAGTAGGATAATGTTAGTCATAATGACTAGGAATTGGTTAGTCAAAATGACTAATTGGGTCATTAATAGATTACAATTGTGTTAGTCAAAATTATCAGGAAGGTGAAAATTGGAAGAAATGTTTTACAAATAATTCCAATACTCAACCAGATGATGTATTATCAAGAATTAAAGACAAGCTTCCAATCATGACACAGATTCCAATACTGGTATGCTGGGAGGTGCACAATAGTTTGTGGTATAGGCCTGTTTAACTGTTTCATATTTCCAAAATGTCTGTGGTGTCTATGAATTAAGAACCTGTTATCCAAACAAGCCTGCAAATAGCGTGTCTGTCATTTGCCGAATGAGGTCCCCAGAGTGTCAATTTAGTGATACTATCCCGCATAGCAGGCTAGCATCACTAAATTCACCCTCTGGGGACCTCATTCTGCTTAGGCCCTCAACTGATATGGCAGACCTAGGATCAGATTGAAGTTCCCCATTTGAAGTTGGTGATGTTCACCCATTGGGCACCTCAATTATGAATTTTATCTTCTGCAAATTAGGGGATATAGAAACTTACTAGAAGGGAAATATAAATAAAAAGAATCTTAATTTGATACTATAGATACTTCCCAGAAGATGAAGCCTAAGCAGAATGAGGTCTCCAGAGTGTGAATTTTGTGATGCTAGCCCATTATTCGGGATTGCATCACTAAATTCACCTTCTGGGGACCTCATCCTGCAAATGACAGACACGCTATTTGCAGGCTTGTATCCAAACAATGTAGCCTTTGGTGTGGGAGTGAAGTTCTGATATACATGTATATACCATTATATCCTGCCATTACCTTCGCTTAATTGAAGATTGAATAGAATTGCGATGAAATGGAAATTTGAACATTTAGCAATGATTGTTAAAGATACGGATCGTCCAATGAAAATGTTCCGTTGTGCTGTGGGAGGCTAAGATAAAATTATTAGCACCATCGACAATCGCATTCAAATCACACAAAATTTTATGTTAATCGACCCATTCTACCCGCTGTCAGTTGAAAATCCAGCTAATCAATGATTGGGAAATGATGAGACAGAAAACGTGTACACAATATAATTGTTCTTGCAAAGAGATGAATATTTTTCACTCCAGTTAGTATTTTCTCCTAACCTATATATGGTAATTCGTACCAAATAAAGAGTTTACTGTGTAAAGTATTGTGAGTTGTATGTTGTTGACGCACCGAAGTAGGGGTTTTACAACCGACGTACAATGCGCGCGAATCTAAATAAGGAAATGATGCAATATCGTGACCCTGCAAATGAACAATTCACTGCGCTTTTTGTGAGAAACCAAAAAACACTCGACCTGAATTTTCTCTGACACAAAGCGTGGTTTGTGAATAATATCGCATTCATATCATCATTATGCTATACTATATTAGTATATTCTTGAGGAAATTATCATAATTTGATAAGTGTTTTTCTAAATTATAACTACAACGAAGGCCACTCGTCCCTTTAAGCATCATTTGAGGCAGTGCAATTTGAGTTACTATTTCTGTAACATAGTCACTATAAATAAGGCCATATATAGTCATAGTGACTTGCTGGATTGTCTGAGTTAGTCAAAGTGACTCCACATGTGCCACCAAAAACGGCTTGACCGGGCACCTGCATCGGTCATGTTCTAATAAAAGGGCTCTTCCCGCCCTGAAATACTAATCAAACATATTTTTAAATTTGATGAGTAAAATGATACATATTCTGGATTACATTTACATTATGTCACCTTATTTTAACGTCTTAAGATATTTTTTTCAGATCCGGACATGTGCAATCCGTCTCAATGTGTGCGTGGTGTATGTTCTGAGACTGTGACTGACAATAATTTTGATTATACATGCAGCTGTCCTACGGGCTGGGAAGGAAAGAACTGTGAAACTGGTAGGTTCTTATACAATGGTATTTACTGTTAAAATAACAAGTAACGCGCTCCACTGCCCCCTTTTGCATTGCCCAATATGCCAACACTATATAGGCACCCGCTTCACATTAATAGTTCTGTCGTTGGTATAGTACTGAGTATATTAAAGTGAAGCAAGCGCGTATAGTGTCGGCATATAGGGGCAGTGCAAAAATGACTCGTCAGCTCCAATCCTCAAATCAACCCTATAAATCTTTTTCCGAGTTCTGGAGATTTAAATACGCCAATAAATACATTAACAACTTACTCCTTTCTCCAATTAGCTCAGTCGATTAACAATAAAATCGTGACTGGCCAGATTAAAGCATGAAACTTGGTACATTATGTTCTTTCAATAAAGGGTAATATTTTTGGTGGGGGTGCCCAGACTACCAGATACTGGTGATTAATTAATTTGGTTTCGTTGGCAACAGCATCTAAAAAAATTGGAGGAAACTGCAAATACCTGTTTCTGTTAAATAATTGGTACTATGTTTGATATTAGTATCCAAGTTGGTAATAGAAATGGTTGTTCACTTCTTAATATAAATGGCGAGATACCCACTAAGGTCAAGGTTATTTAATAACACGTTCATTTTCAACAAGTACATTCACCTGCCCCTAAATACATTTATTTCACAAATAATGTAATGTAGAATGGCATGTTTCTAGCCTTCAATGTGGTATATGAACTGCCTTATAGGTGTACTTCGTTTTCCAGTTTGAACTGTCATAAACGGGGCCTGAAATTTCAGAATTTGATATTTGCCTAAATTGGGGGCTCTCTAACAAGGTGAAAGAGTGAAACATATTTGGAGGTATAATCATACATTAATTAATACTATATACAGTAATGCCCTAAATAATCGACTCCTTAACCACAGCATAATTATGGGCAACTTTTCAGGATTTAGTCAGAAATATGGATTGTTGCCATTCATCGGAAAGCTAAAGAGTCGATTAGTTTGGGCATTACAGTATATAACACTGCCATGATTTATTTTCACTCCAGTAGCATGTAGGAGTTATATTTCTTGTGAAGCTTGATGATAGTAATAACAAAATGAATTCATTTTTATACGCCCGTTTGAAAAAACGGTTGTATTATGTAAATGGTTGTCCGTCCGTCCGCTTTTGGTTTCCGGATGATAACTTTTGATTGAAACGATTGAACTGAACCAAATTTGGTATGTTAGTTTACCACACCAAAATACAGATCAAGTTCGAATATGGGTTTCGTCCGCATGATTTGGCTGAGTTATGTCCCTTTTTCGACTTAGATTTTACCTGATTTGCGGTTTCCGGATGATATAACTTTAGATTGAGTCAAGTGAACTGAACCAAATTTGGTATATTAGTTTACCACCCCAAAATACAGATCAAGTTCGAATATGGGTTTCGTCTGCTTGATTTTGACTGAGTTATGCCATTTTTCGACTTAGATTTTACCTTGTATATGCGGTTTCCAGATGATAACTTTAGATTGAATCGAGTGAACTGAACCAAATTTGGTATACAGATCAAGTTCAAATATGGGTTCTGTTATGAAATAAAAGTTAATGGTGGTTTGTGAAAACAATCTATTATATATTTTGGAAGATCTGTCTGTGTATCTGCTGTGTATCTGTGGTCTGTGTGTGTGTTCGCGATGAACTCGAAAACGGCCGACCCGATTTCGATGAAACTTCGTATGTGAGGATACTATCGGTCGGGAAGTGGCATAGGCATATTAATTTTCAGATCCGAGGTCAACTTTTCACGTGCCGAGGTCAAATCTGTTTTTACGCTGTTTTGCGCTAATATATTTCAGTTCGGTGCTCACAAATCGATTCGATATAGCGCGAATAATAAATTGCCAGTCATATAATTTGCACGGTTATAATCTGTGGCGCTTCATCTTTCCAATGATGTATCATACGCCTGTGTACGTTTAAAGTTTCTACCTTAATTATCGGGAAGAACGCAGGACCATGCTTCGCTCATCGAAAAACATTCCGTAAATATATTACGCCGTCAACAGATCGTGACGTGATCGCGTTTAACTCTTAACCGGCCGATGTCGCGTTAACTCATCACCGGCCGAGGTATCCGCAAATGACATTGGGCAATATATATATCTCGGAAACGGGTGGAGCTATCGACTTGAAATTTGGTATGTGAATGTATCTTGCCCCGGATACAAATTTTATTGGGTCGCCGAGCCCGTGAGACGCCAGCTTCGCGCATGCGCAGACCAGATCTCGGAAACGGGTGGAGCTATCGACTTGAAATTTGGTTTTTGGATAGCCCGGACGAAGTCAGGTCACCTTCTAGTCTATTATATATTTTGGAAGATCTGTCTGTGTGTGTGTGTGTGTGTGTTCGCGATGAACTCGAAAAAGGCCGAGCCGATTTCGATGAAACTTGGTATGTGGGGGTATTTTCGGCCGGGGGGTGGCATGGGCCTATTAATTTGTCCATGCGACGTGACCTTGACCTTGAAATTGGGTCATTTCAAGGTCAAACGCCCGAATATCACGGGATTTCGATGAAACTTGGTATGTGGGATACATTCGGCCGGGGAGTGGCATAGGCTTATTAATTTGCCCGTGCGACGTGACCTTGAAATCGGGTCATTTCAAGGTCAAACGCCCGAATATCACGGATTTCGATGAAACTTGGTATGTGGGGGTACTTTCGTATGGGGAGTCTCATAAGCATATTCATTTGCCCGTGCGACGTGACCTTGACCTTGACCTTGAAATCGGGTAACTTCAAGGTTAAATCGCCAATTTTGATGGGATTTCGACGAAATTTGATACGTGGTGTTACTTTTGTCCACTGATTGTTTTGGACGGGTCAAATCGTGACCCCGACCTGACCTTGACATTCAAAATGATAAATTCAAGGTCAAATCTTGTAAAACCGGATGGATTTCGACGGGCACGTTTGTCGGGTACATTTGTCTGGGCAGTGTTTTGGACTGGTCAAATCGTGACCCCACTTGACCTTGACCCTCAAAATGGACAATTCAAGGTCAAAGCCCGGACGAAGTCGGGTCACCTTCTAGTAGTCTCTAACCAATATACTCCATTTCCAAACCAATAATCGTTCTTGGATTCAATAAGAGACAGTTCCGTTTTAATAGATATAGATTCATAATCAATGTTGACCGATGCAAAATTAATGTTCTATTTTAATTTAATAGCAATGATTATCGTTATAAAACTAATATACCTTATTGTCATTCTTATATTTAAAAGATATAAAGTATAACCAATGCAAAATTAATGACGTTCTTTCAATTCAATATCTAATTGCGCAATCTACTATTTCCGGTCAAACCAATGATTAGGAATTCGAAATCAATGATTAAAATGCGAAAGAACGCTAAGGGTCTCTGATGGCGATGTTTGAAGAAACTGTATTCATGTGACGTCAGAAATATATAAATAAACATGGGAATCCCCAATGTCATGTATGTCGGTGTGACGATTTGCAGTAGTTCACTCGGTGCAAATAAAACGATGATAAATATTCACTATGGTCCACTATAACACAGTGGAGTAGATTAAATACAAATTTCAAGACAATTATTAATTTGTCTGACTAAAGCATGAAACTTTGCACATATGCAGACATATGTACATATTTACATACATATTGGTATTAGATATGGAGCCACGCTGGAATTTCAATTTAACCCCTCTTTTAAGGGGTTTTCCAAATTTAAAGAGTGTTTCGTGGTTATATAATTTACTAAATGTCGCAAGTAATCTTACCATGAAATATACGATTTAAAATTAGGCATATTCAGTACGTATGACTCTGAGAGATATAATGCCACATTTTTAGGGTAAAATTGGAACTCCCCGCCCAAGATGGTTGTCAAAATGACAGCTGAAAGAGGGAATTTGACGTTTTTTCCGGTAATATCTTCTAGATCAGGTTCTGCTGTATGGAACTGGTTCGGAAATGTGACTTCATTTTGTATTGCTCATGTTAAGAGATAATTGGAGCAATGAATATATGTCATCGTAAGATCCAAGTCCCTCCCGATCCCTCAATAATTCGATTATACATAACTCGGTATGAAATTTAACCAAATATCACCGTTATGAATCTAGTCATATTTTAACAAGAATTTGACAGAACTTTGCAAATTATGACATACAATTACTTATGAATTTTTGCGCTTAAGTGCAAATATTTTACGTTTAATCACAAATCATTTGCGCTTAAGTGGAAATAGAAATTAATGCATTGATCTCCCTGAATTAATTTTAAATGGCATAGGCCTAACACATCACTCAAGCAAGCCTGCAAATAGCGTGTCTGTCATTTGCAGAATGAGGTCCACAGAGGGTGAATTTAGTGATGCTACCCTGCATAGCGGGCTAGCATAACTAAATTCACCCTCTGGGGACCTCATTCTGATTAGGCCTCATCTTCTGGGAAGTAACTATGGTATCAAATTAACATTGTTTTTAGTTACGTTTTCCCATCTGGGAAGTTTCTATATCCCCTAATTTGCAGAAGATAAAATCCATAATCGAGTCTCCAAATGGGTGAACATCACCAACTTCAACTGGGGAACTTCAATCTGATCCTAGGACTGCCATAGCAGTTGAGGGCCCTAATCAGAATGAGGTCCCCAGAGGGTAAATTTAGTGATGCTAGCCCACTATGCGGTGTAGCGTCACTAAATTCACCCTCTGGGGACCTCATTCTGCAAATGACAGACACGCTATTTGCAGGCTTGCACTCAAGTCTATATAGGCCCATCATGTGAGGGAAGCAATCCCCAGTGATCCCTAGATACCTTTTATGACCATGGAAATGGTATAGATCTGTACAGGATATGTCTCTTTTATAAAATGTAATAGATCTCTGGGATGGAGACACAAATTCTTAGGGACAAGGATGCTGATAATATGAAAATATGTTTTTCCCCTATTTCTATTCAATAAGTGCATGTACACCATGAGGGAAGCAAGCCCCCAGTAACCCCTAATTCACCTTCTATGACCATGGAAATGGTATATATTTGTGCAGGAGATGTCCCTTTAATAAAATATACTAGAGCTCTGGGAATGAGGCACCAATTTTTGGGACACCAGAGACAGAGATGCTTTTGACTTTTCAACTTTCGAGTCTGTATGGGCTACTACTATGGGCCCATAATAATATACTATGAGATGGACTCCATCATTCACAATCTGAGGGAAGTAAAGGAGTGTTAGGTATTTGCGCTTAAGCACAAATCATTTACACTTAACCGCAAATGATTTTCACTTAAGTGCAAACAAATTGATAGACACATATTTGTGCTTAAGCGCAAATGACAATCGCTTAAGCCCAAATGATTTATGCTTAAGCGCAAATATTTGCGCTTAATATTTGTGCTTGAGCGCAAATAAATAATAAATGTGAAAAGGGCCTCACATAGTAAGAGGGGACTCTAAATTTCTTGAACATTGAAATTCCCTTTGTTTGAGAATTTGTACATGTTTATATTGAATATTCTCAGTAAATAATTATTCTGTGTGTTTCAAAAGAAATCAGAATAAATTGTTATTGTTTTTAAGTATTGGTTATAGATAACAGTTAATTAGATTGACTCCCCTCTTCCCAGATGCATCCTTAATGTGGAAGACCGATCGCCCGGCGATTCACCCAGGTCTGTTGGATGGCTCAGACGACTTTTCCTACTATGGCCAGTTTGTACCCTTGATTTGAATGACACATTTAATTGTTTCGTACCATGTTTTTGGTCATTTCACACCATATATTGGTATGTTTCGTTGATTCCCAAAAATGATGAATGGTCATTCGTACATGTATGTGAAAAATTATTTTAATCGTGTTAACTTAATGAAAGCGAACATGATCATGATTTAACGTTCGTGATGATAACAACCCGACATTTACATGTTAACATATTTCTTTCTTTTTTATGCGAAACAAAATGAACAAATTGAAATTGTCGCGACAAAGTTAAAGATGCATAATCCGAATTAACGCTTGAATATTACTATTTCCTTGGCTTCAGGGTAAAACATATTTGATTTGAGTTGAGGAACCCACCCATCAAAGCTGCGAGTGATCAGATATCGATTTTTGAAATCTATTATTATTCACCATCGAAAATTTTTAGTGGCCCAATAAAAAGTCGAAAGAGGACAGATGAAGATGGATAACTCAAAAAGCAAGTGGCTTTTGTGGTGTCAGATATTTGACAAACCCGCAAAATTTCATTGAACAAAATATTGATAAATAACAGGTTTTGGGCAATTGTATACTATATTTGACTGGTTAGCATTATTTTTGGGGCATTAATCGATTCTGGTAAACGAAGTGGCATTTCAAAAAATGGTGTTGAAATATGATGATATGGGAACCATCGAATCGGACTGAGTACCTTTAATGTCATTTAAAAATAAAATAATACTGGTATACTCAAAGGTACGAATTGTCGAAATGATACAGGAACTGGTATGAAATGTCCAGAACCCTGGTGCGAAACATCTCTATGTCAAACTTCCATGGTATGAAATGCCAGCAACCTATTCATCCATTGCACATTATAATTTATTTCCAATGGGCATGGATACGAGTCTCCCATTGGGGAGGGGGTCCACCTTGATACATGTATGTTCCGACAGCACCCCCTTGGAAGGAAGTTTCCTACAGATGGCTACAGGGTACATGTATATCGGTCCAAAATTTGTTCGAAAATTATTAATTAGATATGACATTTTTGCACGGTATGGCTTGTTATCAAACACCATTTGTACTTAGGTGAATATCACTTCAATTTGCCCTAAATCGAGTAATATCATTTTACGACATCACTAATTAAGAGTAATACATGTATGATTTTATGACATCACGATCTGAGTAATACACGGTATGGCTTTGACATGGTGCAATTCTATTTCACTGTTAGAATAGGCATAGATACCAATTTTTTGTGATGTCACTCATTAATAGAAAGAGTTGTCAATATTACACTGTTACTAAGAGGCGAACTACCGTAATTAATAGATACATGTAGGGTATTACTTGGTTGGTTTGATATTATAGGCCTGATTTCAGCCCTCAGTAGCCTCATATCAGCCTTCGACGTCAGGCTGGTTGTGATATGAGGTTACCTCAGGGTGATATAGGGCCTAATATCAAACCAACGATGTTGGCGCTGCTAGTCTACAGGGTCACTGTCTGGTTGTTCCCCTTGCCGAGGAGATATAAATGGGTACAGGACGTTTTGTATCGTCTTAAGTCATTTCGTACCATATTTTTCGTAGTTTCGTACCATATTTTTGGTAGTTTCGTACCTTATTGTTTGGTCGTTTCGTACCATGTAGGAAACCAATTGGTCATTTCGTACCATGTTACTACATGTATGTCACACCATATGGAAACAAATAAATGATTTTCTACAAAGTAAGAAATAAAAAAAAGTAACCAAACAATCCGGTACCGTACCGGTATGTAAAACCAAAAATTATGGTATGGAATGACCATGGTTATGGTATCGAATACTGAAATAACGAAGAAGTCACTGCAGTTGTATATTATATATCATTTATGTGGTCACAATATATGCATGTATAATGCAACCTGTAAGTTGACATGACCTCTGTTCTAGTTGGCTTATGATTGAGTTCTGAAGTGCTCTTCGCACTGTCAGGTTTACTTGATCAATACTCAAGCAATGTTCAGAATCCTATTCCACACCACTCGTATGAAACGTCTAGAAAATAGAATCCATATTTAATAAATCCTTCAGACATTCAGTATTACCGATCACCTGAATCAACATCTGACTGTTCGAAGCGGTTCCACTCAATGGTTGTTTTCATGAGAAGTCGTCGCAATGTACAGTGCTAGTACACACTACGCAGTAGATCGAACGATTATCTTACAGTGTTAGAGATGTTGTTGTTGTTATTGTTGACATAATCATATTCATACTGCTGTTGTTAGTACTTGTCACACACATCCTAAGTTCTCCACCGGATTTTGACAGACCATCCCTGCAACACTGGGAACAGTGATAATCACAGTAATACTGACAGTGAATGAGTTATAGATACTGACAGTGATACATCAACATCATACAGTCCTCAAATTCGGTTGCTTAATTCAGATCTTCGTCGGCATTCTGGGTCAATCTGTGTCTGTATCTGTATTATTCCGGCGCAGGAGCCTCTCGGCTGTTGTCGCGTCGTTGCTACTACTCTGGTGTTTCTCCTGTTGTATTCCCCGAGCATGCGTATTCTTCTATACTGTTCCAGTCCCTGATCATTCTCACGAAGAATGAATGTTTATATTGTTCCGTGTTGGCTCTTATTGGTTCGAACGATCGTGAGTTGATACACTCTTGGCTCGAAATTATGTTATCACTTTTGTGGTCTGGAAACTTTTTTGCTCAAATTTTCCTTCCTTTCTTATCCTTTAGTAAATCACGTGTGTGTATGGCTGGGATTATCCCCTCAACCACCTTGCCGAAGAGTTCTATTCTCTTCATCTTTCTGCGGATCTCTAGTGAGTCTAACCTTAGGCCATCTATCATGCTGGTTACTGCGCCTTTTTCCCGGTCTCTATAGTTGTTGGTGATGAATCTTGCCGCTCTTCTCTGCACTTTCTGTAACTTCTCTATTTCTCCTACTGCGGCGGGGTCCCATATTTCTGCTCCATATTCGAGTGATGTTCTCACCATAGCTCAATATTAAAAACAAGCTCTCAAATGCATCTTCGGTATCTGGTACGAACGTTATTAATAATTGCATTGGTGATAATTTATATCTTTTAAATATAAGAATGACAATAAGGTCTATTAACTCTATTAGTTTTATAACGATAATCATTGATCGTGGGAAATCGTCTATTGGTTTGAAATATCTTTATTGATTAAGAAAATATGGCTATTGAAACGGAATGTACGTTTATTGAATATGCGCGAATCTTACTAATTGTGTGTTGTTAGATATTAGTTGAACAATGAATACTATTAAATTAAAATAGAACATTAATTTTGCATCGGTCAACATTGATTATGAATCTATATCTATTAAAACGGAACTGTCTCTTATTGAATCCAAGAACGATTATTGGTTTGGAAATGGAGTATATTGGTTTGAAAATAGAGACTATTGTTTTCACAAACCACCATTAACTTTTATTTCATGTAATTTCCGACTGAATGACCGCCCATATTCTGTCTACATGCACCACTCTACTCCAGAAATGGGGGTATTATGCCACGCCCCGACGGCGTGCTCTTGTTACGTCATAATATTAACATCCTTAATAATATTTCGGTCAGAATTATCCCCTTAATTCTGTAAAGGATAATGTTCGAAGCAGAGGGAATTCGGTAAAAGAATAGACGAGGGCTTGCCCGAGTCTATTCTTTACCGAATTCCCGACGCTGAGAATATTATCTGACTTAAAACCCACTCATTGAATTGTTGTTGGAGCCACAGTTACTATCAATTGTGTCAAACATTATCTCTCTCTCTGCCTTGATTACCTGAGTACACGCCCACAGTTCAGCACGGACAGTTTGTGATGTCCGTGTTGTCCACGATGAAAAGCAACACATTTCAATTATTATTTAATTCGAATTGGGACTCGCCAGTTGAGGGACGTTTCTTCCGAAGTTTGTCGTTGCGCTATGGATTCGGACAGTGTATGTGAGCAATATATTACTATATTTCTTTCTTGATATAAAGTTGCCCCATCTAATTCGACATCAAATACGTTAACATTCCATAATAATTTATCGGGCAATAAAACATGAAAAATAATGGTAATGATGTAAAAACGCTCTTTATTAAATGTGATTTTTCCAATATTCTGGCGCCAAACAACACGATACCTGGTAAAACTGTCTTATTATTAATAAGTCGAAAGCACACAAGAATCTTGCATAAATGGGTTTACTGATTATTTCTCATTGTTGTCTTGTGTAGAATACGCATGAATAGAAGTATTATAGTGTTCAATCGTATGGGGTATTTTGAATTTTCAATTATTATCAGAAGGAAACCTACATGATGTACTTGCTTGAATTTTAAGTATCATCCTATGGTTTATACACATGGGCGTGACCAGACGTGACTCAGAACAACATGACAATTTAGTTTCGCACACCCACCCCCTTCATGATGTTTCAAAAGGTATCATAACATTTCCAGTTATTGGACAATTCTTACATGACATGGGCCACCCCCGTTGTTAGCGATTTCCCATCGTATTTGCATGATTTCCAAATATTCACTCACCACGATGACCTTACATGTACCTTTAAGTGTCGCCCACAGAAGTTAGCAAATGGTTAGTGCGCAAATGTATGACATGTATTATCTTTTCTTCGAAACGGCATACAATCGCGTAAATAGTGACTATATATATCGTTCCAATATATAATTGATTAGTCATCAGCGACGTGGCTAGAGGGCTCCTGTGATTTCCCGGCTGCATCCCGCCCCTTTTAACAAGACCGAGCTCGCAATGTCGTGTAATTTCATTTGCTTCCCACCCCGTGGTTTGGAATTTCCTAACTGTACCAATTGTGGGGAGGAATCATGAAACAATTTGAGCCCGAAACCTGTAAAATCCTAGCATCTATAAAAAAAAGTCTAACTCCATGAAAACTCATGCCTCGATTATTTTTTTTAAAATTCAGTTAATAATGGAATGTGGTATGCTAGCATTAACCATGGGGTTTTCGCAGTGAGTAAATGTGCACACAATTTTTTTTTCAAACACCAAAACCTCGTTTTAACTGGATCGCTGATGTTCAACAATGACACTTTCAATGCATTTTGCATACTTATGTGAACAGTATTGTAACATTGACAGTCATTTTATCGCCAAATATTGCTTGAATCTCGGTTCTGTTGACCATTTACCCCTTGAGATTGTATCGATTGTAAAACGACTCGTGCTTCAAGAAAAGTAAAAAAAAAAAATCCATGTCTTATCGACAATCAACACAAGAACGAAACCAATCCATTGTTCAACATTTTCTCTTGGTGATAATGATTTTACAGACCAATGCGAACGCCTTACGTACCTATAATGTTCTCCCTAAAATGTTCAAGTTCGGCACACGTGCTAGATCATGCCATGAATCTTTACTCTGGCTATATACCCCTGTATATATCATTTTCCATATGTTCAAACCCTGGGAACCATTTCTATTATCTTCTGATGGGGTTGAAGATTGAACAAACCACGCAGGGAATATATTTCTGTGTTAATACTTGTTCCTTGAATATAAATTCCCAGCTCGATGTTGCAAGATTTGTGTAGCTTTGTGAGCCAACATCAATGAAATTCCAAGCGACGCATAGTACAATCGATTAATTCAAGTCCCCCAAACCATGCAAACTCGAGTTAGGACCTTTACCTGCTATAAAATACAATGCTATTACGGAACAGTTATAACCGAGCATTATATGTTAACTGCATTTTTTTTCAATGTTATAAAACTTCCCTGTCAGAGCAACAGAAAGTTACCATGTTTTGAACTAGTGGAGTATGATATCTTGGCGAAGCCAGAGTAGATATGCATGACATGTCTATACACATGGATATACGCTATTCTGTTTCAATTTGATACTGGAAATGTTATATTTTTTCTATGCTTCACCATTGTATTAAAAATAACCATGTGAGCACTTTCTCGTTCAATAAGTAACGTATAGTTAAAATCTGTGTTAAACGGTTTTGTGTTTATTTGACCGACTTAGGGACGTATTTAGATGTTATCTATATGTGTTTTAGCCTGTCTGCGGACTTTTCTAAATAGTTAGTCCAAATAGCTGTTGGTGTTTTTGTATCAAAGTTTGAAGAATTTTATTTTATTTTTTGGCTTGGCAATATAAAATCAAAATCGCTAAATATTTGTGAGTTTTAATTAGCTCAGCAAATTAAAGGTACTCAATCCGATTAAGCACCCCTAAAATTACTATTTCTGTGACTTCAGGGGTAAAAAAAAAAATTTGATTCGAGTCGAGTAACCCACCCATCAAAGCTCAGAGTTATTAGATATTAATTTTTGAAGTTTGCAATTATGCGTACTAATAATTACCCCTAAGTTTGTAATTTTCTCGAGATGTATAATTTTCACAGAAACACTTATTCAAACAGGCGAAGCTGGATAACTCTAAAATCAAGCGTATTAATAACGCAAATTTTACTGAGGCCATCATTTTGACGGCGTGTTTCTGGGCCAGAAACAATAGAAATAACAAAACTTCAAAAAACAATCTGATCACTATGAGCGTTGATAGGTAGGTTACTCGTCTCCAATCAATTATTGTTTATCCCCGAAGCCAAAGAAATCGTAATTTATGAGGGCCTGATCGGATTGAGTACCTTTAAGTGTTCCGATTTAATGCAGCTTGCCGACACGCAATATTGACTCAACTTACATGATTGGGGGAGGAGCCACTCTATGACGTCACTCAGTCGATTTAATCCCTCGTGTATTCAGGGGGGGGGGGGGGTGAAAAAATTTCTTCCGGCACGTATGCCGGGGTGGGTGGGTGGTCAAAGCCACCAACAAGCAATTTTTTCCGCAACTAAAAAAAAAAATTCCTGCTTGTTTTTTAGTGTTTTGGCAATGAGTTGGGCTTCAAAACCACTTTGAATGAGAGAAATAATGTAATTCTAACTGGTAAACTGACTGCAGGCAGTTATCGTGTTGTATTTTGTTGCAAATTTTGAAATCCAAGATGGCCGCTGGCAGCCATGTTTTTTTGGCCGAATGACCTCAAAATGACTCATTCCTATTTACATGTCCATGTTAACATCCATGATAAATAGTATGCACAGAAATTCATATACAGCTGTTTACAGTGAATTTCTCCCTGCAAATCTCTGTTTTAGTGTTAAAAGGGGGTGGGTGTCCAAAAATGGTCGGAAAAAACTGCCGAAAACGGAAAAAAATTTGGCGGTGGGGGTGGGTGGGTACAAAAAATGATCGAAAGGGAAAAAATGCCATACGTGCCTGAATTTTTTTTCCGACCCCCCCCTGGTGTATTCGTAAAAAATAATGCCGGGCATTCTTAAAAAATAATGCCCACGGGCATTCTTAAAAAAGAATGACTGTTGGCGTTAAAATAATGTTCATGCGATCAAAACGCTTGAGCGTTCTGCCAGATAAGAGCCCTGTCCGGACAAAGGGATAACACGCCGGTGGGTTTTAAAGCATAAATAAACTCGCCTGTGGTGGAGCGTAGCGTAACCAACCAATCAGATTAAAGCAATTTAATTCCCCCACAGATTGTGAGTGGACCACTCCACTATCATCACTTTCTTATTCTGGCGATATAAGAAGCGCGCCTGGTATTTTCACAGTGTGTTTTAACACGGCTAAAATGTTAATTGCCGATTGTATATGGCTTTTGAGTTCATAACAGATTTTATTAGTTCTGTTTTCATTGAGTGCTTTCGTCTTATGTAACAGCAAATGGAAACATGCTCGATATTTATGTCGAATGTCTATAGACACCAAGTCTATAGAGACAACAATGTTAAGCTGTTATAATGTTATAATGTCGAATAATCCGAACCTATTCGGAAACTGAATAATGGCCGAGGGAGATATATACACCATATATATAGTGGCATGCAAGGCCGGCGATTTATATATGACTAGCATGTGGACCCGACTTCGTCCGGGCTGTTTCCCCTCTGCTTTTCGGCGAATTGCGCGATTTGACCTTGAATTGTCCATTTTGAAGGTCAGGTGGGGTCACGATTTGACCCGTCACCTTGAATTGATCATTTTGAAGGTCAAGGTCAGGTCGGGGTCATGATTTGACCCAGACAAAAGTACCCGACAAAAGTACCCGTCGAAATCCATCCGGTTTTACACGATTTGACCTCGAATTGATCATTTTGAAGGTTAAGGTCAGGTCGGGGTCACGACTCGACCCGTCCAAAACACTCAGTGGACAAAAGTAACCCCACGTATCAAATTTCGTCGAAATCCCATCAAAATTCGCAATTTGACCTTGAATTGACCCGATTTCAAGGTCACGTCGCACGGGCAAACGAATAGGCTTAAGACACTCCCCATACGAAAGTATCCCCAGACACTAATTCTCATCGAAATCCCGTGATACTCGGGCGTTCGACCTTCAAGGTCAATGTCACATAGCAAATTTCAAGTTGATAGCTCCTCCCGTTTCCGATATCTGGTCTGCGCATGCGCGAAGCGGGCGCCGCATGGGCTCGCCAATACGACAAAGTCGACCGCCTGGTCAAACTCTACACATGTACCAAGTTTCGTCCCGATCGGTCAAGAATCGTAGATTTGTATAAATGACATACAGACAGACAGACAGACAAACAGAGGTCTTCAAAATATATAAGAGACTAGCCGATGAGCCCGACGTTGTCCGGGCTATTCAAAAACCAAATTTCAAGTCGATAGCTCCACCTGTTTCCGAGCTCAAATTTCAAGTCGATAGCTCTACCCGTTTCCGAGATCTGGTCTGCGCATGCGCGAAGCTGGCGTCACACGGGCTCGGCGACCCGATAAAATTCGTATCCGGGGCAAGATACATTCACATACCAAATTTCAAGTCGATAGCTCCACCCGTTTCCGAGATCTGGTCTGCGCATGCGCGAAGCTGGCGTCACACGGGCTCGGCGACCCGATAAAATTCGTATCCGGGGCAAGATACATTCACATACCAAATTTCAAGTCGATAGCTCCACCCGTTTCCGAGATCTGGTCTGCGCATGCGCGAAGCTGGCGTCGCACGGGCTCGAGACCCGATAAAATTCGTATCCGGGGCAAGATACATTCACATAGCAAATTTCAAGTCGATAGCTCAACCCGTTTCCGAGATCTCGTCTGCGCATGCGCGAAGCGGGCGCCGCATGGGCTCGCCAATACGACAAATTGACCGCCTGGTCAAACTCTACACATGTACCAAGTTTCGTCCCGATCGGTCAAGAATCGTAGATTTGTATAAATGACAGACAGACAGACAGACAGACAAACAGAGGTCTTCAAAATATATAAGAGACTAGCCGATGAGCCCGACGTTGTCCGGGCTATTCAAAAACAAAATTTCAAGTCGATAGCTCCACCTGTTTCCGAGCTCAAATTTCAAGTCGATAGCTCTATCCGTTTCCGAGATCTGGTCTGCGCATGCGCGAAGCTGGTGTCACACGGGCTCGGCGACCCGATAAAATTCGTATCCGGGGCAAGATACATTCACATACCAAATTTCAAGTCGATAGCTCCACCCGTTTCCGAGATCTGGTCTGCGCATGCGCGAAGCTGGCGTCACACGGGCTCGGCGACCCGATAAAATTCGTATCCGGGGCAAGATACATTCACATACCAAATTTCAAGTCGATAGCTCCACCCGTTTCCGAGATCTGGTCTGCGCATGCGCGAAGCTGGCGTCGCACGGGCTCGGCGACCCGATAAAATTCGTATCCGGGGCAAGATACATTCACATACCAAATTTCAAGTCGATAGCTCCACCCGTTTCCGAGATCTGGTCTGCGCATGCGCGAAGCTGGCGTCGCACGGGCTCGGCGACCCGATAAAATTCGTATCCGGGGCAAGATACATTCACATAGCAAATTTCAAGTCGATAGCTCCACCCGTTTCTGAGATCTCGTCTGCGCATGCGCGAAGCGGGCGCCGCACGGGCTCGCCAATACGACAACGTCCACCGCCTGGTCAAACTACACACACGTACCAAGTTTCGTCCCGATCGGTCGAGAATCGTAGATTTGTATCAATGACATACAGACAGACAGACAGACAGAGGTCTTCAAAATATATATGAGACTAGCCGATGAGCCCGACGTTGTCCGGGCTATTCAAAAACAAAATTTCAAGTCGATAGCTCCACCCGTTTCCGAGATCTGGTCTGCGCATGCGCGAAGCTGGCGTCGACGGGCTCGGCGGTCCGATAAAATTCGTATCCGGGGCAAGATACATTCACATAGCAAATTTCAAGTCGATAGCTCCACCCGTTTCCGAGATCTCGTCTGCGCATGCGCGAAGCTGGCGTCGCACGGACTCGGCGACCCGATAAAATTCGTATCCGGGGCAAGATACATTCACATAGCAAATTTCAAGTCGATAGCTCCACCCGTTTCCGAGATCTCGTCTGCGCATGCGCGAAGCGGGCGCCGCACGGGCTCGCCAATACGACAACGTTCACCGCCTGGTCAAACTACACACACGTACCAAGTTTCGTCCCGATCGGTCGAGAATCGTAGATTTGTATAAATGGCAAACAAACATACAGACAGACAAACATACAGAGGTCTTCAAAATATATATGAGATGAATTAATTCATGGTACCCATCCCTCAAAGACTGACCCGATGAAAAATTTCCCTGTTCCTAGGACATATATGACACAACAACCCATTCTGCCTTTTTAATCGAGATAATTGCATTCCGCGTTTCGTTTGCATCCGTATTTTACGCATGGGTAGCCATTTAGCAGCTTCGATTGTAATAAAGAGCGTTCATCCTTAACACCTCCGAATATGGTCAATATAAAGATCGTTGATGCCTTAACCCCCGAAGTGGCGTTTGCAGTGATTTTGATGATTGGGAGTGGAGAATGGGTGCTCTGGGCTTCTCAAAAATGCGACGTCGACGATTCCCGTGGGATTTGACCTTTGGGTTCCTATTTTTTTGGTCTCGATCGGTCAACCCGTTTTCGATTCTATAAAGGACATACAGACAGACAGAGGTCTTCAAAATATATATGAGATTGTATAAAAATAATCATCTCAATAAATAACTCAATAGACATACAGCTATGGTAGGCTGTTAAAGTGTCACTACTCCTTTTCGGACATTGAATAATTGCCGAGGGAAATTTAATCATAGCGGCATGATAAGCCAGCGAATTATGATTAACAAAATCGTCTACCCGTCGAAATCCATCCGGTTTTACCCGATTTGACCTCGAATTGATCATTTTGAAGGTTAAGGTCAGGTCGGGGTCACGACTCGACCCGTCCAAAACACTCAGTGGACAAAAGTAACACCACGTATCAAATTTCGTCGAAATCCCATCAAAATTCGCAATTTGACCTTGAATTGACCCGATTTCAATGTCACGTCACACGGGCAAACGAATAGGCTTACAACACTCCCCATACGAAAGTATCCCCAGACACTAATTCTCATCGAAATCCTGTGATACTCGGGCGTTCGACCTTGAAATGACCCGATTTCAAGGTAAATGTCACGTCGCACGGGCAAATTAACAGGCCCATGCCACTCCACAGCCGAAAGTACCCCCACATACCAAGTTTCATCGAAATCGGTTTGGTCGTTTTCGAGTCCATCGCGAACACACAGACAGACAGATCTTCCAAAAGATATAATAGACTTGCCGATGAGCCCGACGTTGTCCGGGCTATTCAAAAACCAAGAAGCCGCCATCGCACGCCACCGCCACCAGCCATTTTGGCCACTAGCCACTGCCAGCCATATTGTCTCTAACGCCAGCCAGATGAAAAAAATCTCCGCCGCCGTAATAGTCAAATGGCTGAGCCGCGTGCATGGGCTTATGTGTCAAGCACAACTTCACTGTGAATTGCAAAGAACTGAACTGCATTGCCCAATATTGGATGGACAGGGCATGGTTGCTGTAGTATCAGAACACCCGGACCTCTCAAAGTGGAATATATAGGCTATTCCAACGAATGTTTTCATATAACTCAGTGAATGGGAGATTCAATTCACTGTTGAAAGGGTTAAAGTATAAATTGTTTATTTCGACACGACTCAGTCTCAGACATCGCTGGAATTTGTCAATATATGCACATAACCTGTATAAGAGAATAGAAAATAGTTTGAAATATAATATAATTACTATCGGATTCATCATTCAATGATGCATGCATAATTATATCGCCAGATGACAGTGATGATAGCAGTCTGAAGTCGACAGAAGTCCCAATGTCGATTGCATGGGAAAATACATACCGGTAGTACATCCATGCCATTACTTTGTGTATTTTCGCCATAATCATGGAAAAGCCCAACACCAAAAGAGCACATGTGGTCTGGGATTCTACGGGTTCACCACAAACGCTAAAACAAACAGGGTCTATATAACTGGTATTAGGAAAATTTCGGAAACTAAAATACGCTGAATGATAATGTCTCAGCCGGCTGAGCCGCCATATTTTGTCAGCCGCGAACGTCGCGACTGAGCCAGCTTAGCCAGCTAACTAGCCACGAAATTGGTTGAGAATATAAAATTATGGAACACCACAGCTGCCTTATATGTGGCTTTGTCAAAATTATATGGTGTGCATGGTTTCTCCATCATATAATGCGGTTTCATCATTATATGATGTGGGTTCATTGTTATGTGATACCGTTTCAACATTATATTAGGTTGGTTCATCATTACTTGAGATGCTTTATCCATTATATAAGGTGGCTTCTATCGTTTCAACATTATATGGTATGGTTTGTCCATTATAAGGGATGGTTTTTCCATTGTTTATCACATAATTAGGCTGAAGGGGTCACTCTCACAAAAAAAGTGCTGAAGGGAACTCACAGGTTTTGAAAATGTGCTGAATGGTACTGGTACACAGAGTTTGAATTTTCGTTCTTAATGACGTTTAGTTTTCGTATCTGCCATGATTTCTGTAAGAGAAAACATTTTGTACGTTCCAATGAAAATTAAAATAAACTGAAAACAAACTGCTGATGGGCGTCAGACTTTCAGGAACCCAGTTGAAGAAACTGCGTGCTGAGCACCCTTCAGCACATTTTCAAAACCTGTGTACCCTTCAGCACTTTTTAGCTCAACTTTACTTGTAAAGTTTGAGCTATTGCCATGGCTTCGTATCCGTCATCCTTGTGTGTGTGCGTGGAGACTTCCTTCAACAATTTCCATTAGCGCGGGCTACAGGTCGTACCTTTGGTCGGATTATTATGAAATTTATCATGGCTGTTGACTAAATCCTTTGGCACGGGCTACAAGTCGTACCTTTGGTCATATCTTTATGAAATTTGTCACGGCTGTTGATATTGACATGTAGATGGAAGGAGTCATTTTGGGGTCATTCGGCAAAACAACATGGCTTCCAGCTGCCATCTTGGCTTTCAAAATTCAGTTCATCATTGCATTCATTGCTCACCACAAATATTTAACTTCTTTGCAAAGTTGAGTCATGGACACTTTCATTTTGGTGAGAGTGACCCCTTCAACCATAATTAGCCCCTAAATCTGGCCTCATATTTTTACTACAACATACATGTATTATCGGCACATACAGTGACATAAGAGCCTAGTGCAATGATATCCATATCAATGCCGGAACTTTATTATTATTTTAATTAGAATATAATTATGATAATTAATTTGTGTTGGGTTATTTACTATTTAGTATAAGATAAACATGGGTGATAAGTATGGTTGAACAATTTTGTCAACAAGAAAAGACACAATTAAATTGGAACTATAATTTTTCTTGAAGGTATCTTTACTAAAATTCCACTTAGGTCAGCTTGGGTTGTGAAAAGGAAATCAATATAGTTTTTCATACTAAAAGGTGATTATGTGATCAAATGGATCTCTAATGAGTTCTATGCAAAATTTAAAAGTTACCAGTAAAATATGTCCCCATTGGAACGGCCCACTTCTGGTCTGAGTCTGATGCCAAAATTTAAACAGCAAAATGTTGAAAACGAAGTGCATATTAATGAATACCCCAGATGGCAGGAGCTAGCTTATGTAACTCAATATTACAGTATTTCCGGTCAGGCCTGATAATAAGTTGCCTGTCATTTGCAGAATTCACCCACTTGGGACCTCATTCTGCTTAGAACTCATCTTAAAAGTTTCTTTATTATAAAATTTCTTCACATAGATTCTATATCTTTTTTAGTTTAGTTTCTCTATATCCTCAAATTAGCAGACGACGCATTACATAACCGAGGTTCCCATGCAAGGATGTACATCACAATATTCACCATTTGGGAACTTCTATCTGAGTCTATGTTTCCCATAGCAGATGAGGCCATGCAGAATGAGGTTCCAAGAGGGTGAATTTGGTGATGCTAGCCTGCTATGTGGGATAGCATCACTGAATTCAACCCTCTGGGGACCTCATTCTGCAAATGACAAGCACACTATGCTCAGGCATGTTTCCGGTACTCGTTTTTATCAACCAACTCCTAGCCACTTAAGTAACAGTATCTAACTGACTTCTAATGCTCCCAAAATAAGGAAATTATATGCATCATTTTGAATGCAATATTCAAAAATTCTCCCGGGGAGGAAGCCCGGAAGACTCAGACCTCCTCTTGTACTCTCCCCTCTCATTATATATTAATTGTGCCACCCCATCCCCCCTCCCCCGAGAATTCCTGGAACCCCAGTGTAACCCCAGTGAGAGTGGGCATATAGTCTGTTCAGCTTCGTCAATCGAGTAAGTCCCTGGCTGCATGATGCTGATCGTTCATATCATCATAGCTGCTTTCAAAAGAGTGGTAAATGAAGTTCACATTTTCCATTTTAGAGTTACCATTCTTTGTTTATTTGGTAATCTTGTTTTTTGTCCAAATTCCATTCTAGAGTTATCAATCTTTGTTTATCTGGAAATCTTGGGGGATTTTTTGTCCGTCCGTGCAGATATCACAGCCATGGGTTATCATTAAATTTGGTGAGGAGGTTGGTCATCATGACTGCGTTGAAATGACATTGTTCGCTTCGCTTTTTCCAATGTTCCCAATGATTATTTTGCATATTCCATACTTGTGTTATTCTTCTTTGGTTATTTTTAATTTGGTTTCCATCTGACCATGCTCCAACTTAGCACTGCGGGGGTACAGTAATGCCCTAAATAATCGACTCCTTAACCACAGAAGAATTATGGGTAATTTTTCAGGATTTAGTGGGAAATATGGCTTGTTGCCATTCATGGGAAAGCCCTCACTTTCTGTGATTAAGGAGTAGATTATTTAGGGCATTACTGTATGCCAGAACGAGAGGTGCAACTTCTTGTCTTTCTTGCTCATCATTATCATTATTTATTGGAGTAAATACAAGAATTTATTTTTATTTCAGATATAGATGAATGTTTAAGCAACCCCTGTGTATATGGCGTATGCACAAACTTTGATGGTTCGTATATATGTACATGCACCATGGGATGGGATGGAGTCGCCTGCGATATTGGTAAGTGGTATGAAATTAACCATTTTTTTAACTAGAGTAATGCCCTAAATAATCGACTCCTTAACCACAGCAGAATTACGGTAATTTTTCAGGATTTAGTCGGAAATATGGCTTGTTGCCATTCATTGGAAAGCTCTCAGTGAGAGCTTTCCGATGAATGGCAACAAGCCATATATCCGACTAAATCCTGAAAAGTTACCCATAATTTTGCTATGGTTAAGGAGTCGATTATTTAGGGCATTACTGTAAATGGACTCTCCCATTAGGTTTAAATGTATAAATTAGAATGGTCTATTATTAATTTGGATAGGTTTTCAGGAAAAATTGCAGATGACAGAGGGATGAAAAGATAACTACAATTGCAGAAGGATTCCTATTTGTTGGGATAGTAAGTTCAACAAAAGGCCAATGAATGCTTGTTGACCTTATTGTATTATCTGAACACTTCCTAAGGGAACTACTCATCAATGAGTATTTAGTAAAGAAAGGGTTAATTTAAAGGTCTGTCCACAGTGGTATGTCATTAAAAATGGGTCAAAAATCTAAACACATGTCAAAAAAATCTAAATTAAAAATGAGCGCGCCACTTTAACAAACTCATCGATATAATATGTTACATAATATCAATAGCGATGTGTTTGTTAAAGTGGTGGCCTCGTTTTTTTAATTTATATTTTATATATTAAAGGTACTCAATCCGATAAAACTCCTCTCAATTACTATTTCAATGGCTTCGGGGGTCAAAAATATTTGATTCGAGTCGAGGAAGTCACCCATCAAAGCTCAGATTTGTTAGATATCGATTTTAGAAATCTATTATTTTTCATTATCGAGAATTCTTTCTGGCCCAGAAGACAGTCAAAATTTCGTTATTATTACCACTTGATTATAGAGTTATCCATCCTTGTCTGTTTGAATAGAGTTTTGGCGTAAAATCTCGAGCAGGTTACCAAATTGACGGCAGTTATTAGTACTCATCTCGAGCAATTAACAAATTTCAAAAATCAATATCTAATAACTCTGAGCTTTGTTTGATGGGTTCCTCGACTCGAATCAAATATTTTTTACCCCCAAAGCCAAAGAAATAGTAATATATAGGACCCTCTGATCGGATTGTTGTTGTTGGAATCTGTTGAGATGGGGACCCTCTTTACGGATTGAGTACCTTTAATTTGTTTACTCCTTTTTAACAACATTATAGTCTGGTTGATTTAGCAACGGACCTGGTAATAAATTGTTACTGAAGCGATTCTGGTGTCATTTGATAAATGACTGCAGAATAATATATCCAAAATCCAACAAATCCATCTTGGGGAAAGTTCACAATTCGACATGGTGTCCATGTTGGCTGTCGTTTCAGAAAAAGCGGAATTTCTGTGGTAGGTGCGCAATTAGTAACAAATTGAAATAAACACAAGCAATGCATAGTCGTAAACCATATCTGTAGAATGTCTGTCACAAAATGGCCACCAAAATTGGCAAAACCGAATGAAATTTACGCTTTGTACAAAATTGATTAGCTAGTCCTATACATGTATAAGAGCACACAAACACTCCAAATATAGGAATGAGTCAAGAGTATAAGAGAAACTTATAATCAAAGACACACAAGTTACAGTAATGCTCTAATTAATCGACCTCTTAACCAAAGCAGAATTATGGGTAACTTTTCAGGATTTAGTCGGAAATATGGTTTGTTGCCATTCATCGGAAAGCTCTCCCCGAGAGCTTTCCGATGAATGGCAACAAGCCATATTTCCGACTAAATCCTGAAAAGTTACCCATAATTCTGCTTTGGTTAAGAGGTCGATTAATTAGAGCATTACTGTATCTCTATAATGTATCTCAGGAGAGAGCAAGCCAAAGTAGGGTTTCACGCAACAATTAAATCTGGATATTTTTGGCTCCCAGAAGTCAAGAAACAACACAGTTTTAGTTATGCTATTTCCTCTAGAATCGTGCAATAGATGTGTTATTAAACAGTTGCATTGGATTTAACAGGGACCGTTTCTAGAAGCAGAAGTATATGTACTCAGGCCCAGGGCATTCTCTTATCACCCATAGGGTGCCTCACATTGACCTAACAATATTTATCTTGACCTTATAAGTCAGTGCATTCTCTTATATAAGAGAATTCACTGGCACAGGTTCTTTAATTCTGCACCAGCACAGCTCCCATCATGGAAGGATTAACATCTAATTATTATTGTTTTGATAAGTAAGCATTTGTAACTTCTGGAAAATTGTAATCCAAACATACACAAACCAGCAAAGACCAGCAAATACTCATTAACCCTTTACCCAACAAACCGGCCAAAACCGGCCAAATAAAGCTTCAACAGCCTATAATATCTTCGGTCTGTCTCAATAGAACCATACAAATATGGATATCATTGGAACCGGCTCCTTGACCACATTGTGATAGTTACAGTTATGCCCTGTGCCAATGCATTCTCTTATATATGCGAGTCGACCATAGGTCGCCTCGCATATATAAGAGAATGCATTGGCCTAAACAAAATCTTTTTTTAACACTTTCTACCATTTGTTCTTACATTGTTTAACAATTTTATAATTTTTAATGTGTTAAACCAATGCATTCTCTTATATATGCGAGGCGACCTATGGTCGACTCGCATATATAAGAGAATGCATTGGCACAGGGCCCTTCTGTTGGGTAAAGGGTTAACTGTTAAAGAGCATAACAATGTTATTGGGATCTGATGATATTTTATCTGTAAGGAATTTGAACAATTTCTCTGTGTTTTTTTTTCCAATTTGAAATATCAGACTGGATTTAAAGAATGGAATTTTTATGTTATAAAAAGGAAGAGTATGGTTGGTACCAGACTAAGGGTTCAGATAAAGTTGCCAATTTATTGCAATGGAATATATGGAATGTAGTTTTTAATATTCTTGTAGTACATTATTTGGAGAGTGCCCTTATAGTTTTGCAGTGTTACACCTCCCTGTGAGGTGTGGATGTGGTGTGGTTGAGGACATGATATGCAAATATCTGCAATGCACACCTTAACCACACCTCATACTTCTACGCCACACCTCATCTCCACACCTCATAGAAATAGTAAAATATCATAGCTTATAACAAAGTACACCACAAACACACCTAAGGGACTCTAACAAAAAACATTCTGCCACAGGCACACCACAAACACACCTCACAGGTCGGCAACACACCACACAGTATCTATCAAAGTTCCTGGTTTAATGAGGAAGCTAGCCAAGCCCAATTGTATGATCTGATAAACAAACATATATAACATATGGAGCTGGCTAGGTCATGTGGTAGAATTGCGCCATAATTTATTTGAATGTTATAGCTTTGTTCAGAAGAGTGTATAGCTGCTCCAAACACAGCTGTGTATCTCTCAATGATTTGAAAAGATACTTCATATCAAAAGTTGTCATTAAATGGAATAAAAGGCATGTGAAACATTAATATACTCTTTGAAAGCAGGTAAGTAATATATCATATCATTTTTCGATATATTTGATTTTTGCAACTAAATTATATTATCTATAAAGATGTCTGTTAATTACCACTGTGTTTAATTGTATCAAAACAACTAAATGGACAGAGAAGTGGTGATGGTATTATCTTACATTTTTATCGTGTATACTACACGATAAAATATTGAAATTGTAAATCATAAGTATGCTGAATTCTTTCAGCATTATATAATTTGACTGCATGAATTCTAAAATATAGCAGTAATCATGTCAGGCTAATATAGAATTAATTTATTATAAGCTTTGCTTTATTGAATTTTTGCCCCAACCCCAAGCCCCTACATGACTTGAGCTGCAGTTAGTTACATGCATAGTTACATGCATGGTACCTTGCAATATGTCAATATTATACATATGTACATGTATATAGCAAATTCATAGAGTACTAATGATTGAACAAGACTATAATCACTTATAATAGTGATCTGAAGCTACTCATGGGAACACATATATCTTAATCTTCCAATAACACTAGGAACACTACTAGGACACTAATATAAATAATCGAAAGTCACCAGGAACATGTTCAAAATATATAGAATGAATGCAGGTGGACAAGACAAAATTAGTCACCTCTACCCACACCTCAGGCACACCTCTACCCACACCTCTACCCACACCTCTAGTCGCACCTCAGTAGGCACACTTCCATAGGCACACCTCAAGCACACCGCAGACCG
The DNA here is from genome assembly GCA_032622095.1 of Siphonodentalium dalli. NCBI lineage: Eukaryota > Metazoa > Mollusca > Scaphopoda > Gadilida > Siphonodentaliidae > Siphonodentalium > Siphonodentalium dalli. The sequence goes on from CP136061.1 coordinate 227,074,996, forward strand.
TGCACCTCAGGCACACCACATCCACACCTTAAACACACCTCAGAAGCACACCTCAGGCACACATCAAAAGCACACCTCAACCACACCTCATGCCTCATTTAAATATTGGCCCCACACCTCAGATGCACCTCAACCACACCTTAGGCACACCTCAGCCCCCACACCTCGTGTGAAGTGTAACACCTCAGCCATCTTTCAGGCCCACACCACAAGAGCGCGCACCTTATCCACACCTTAAACACACAGCAAAAATATAAGGGTGGGTTCAGAATTTCTCATTTTGCACATGTAAATGTATCTTTTGTATAAAAGAATACATAGATCTATTATATTTAGATCCAATGTTTCATCTCTCTTTAAACCAAGGATTTTAAATTCCGGTGTGAGTACAGGTTAATATTACATGCAGATCTTACAGAAGATGATTTGTGAAACTTCAGTAATAAAGTTCTTGAGACAGTACATTCAAAGAAGATATGTAGGATTGTTTCTTTTGATATTCTAACCTGGCCTGAAAATATGGTACCGAACATTTGCAGAATGAGGTCTTATAGTAACATAAGTGATTTAATTTTAGAACCTACAGTAATGCCCTAAATAATCGACTCCTTAAGCACAGCAGAATTATGGGTAACTTTACAGGATTTACCCACTGAGAGCTTTCCGATGAATGGCAACAAGCCATATTTCCGACTAAATCCTGAAAAGTTACCCATAATTCTGCTGTGGTTAAGGAGTCGATTATTTAGAGCATTACTGTATCTAGGATTTTATTAATAATCACCACATTTTGTATTTAACCCTTTAATGATGGGAGAAGCGCTGGTGCAGCATTAAAGATCATGTGACAGTGCATTCTCTTATATCTGCGATTCTCTCATAGGGAGCCTCGCATATATAAGATAATGCATTGGTGCAGTGTTTTTCGCAAAATTCCAGGAAACTCCAGACATGGAAGGCTTATGATCCTAAACATAAAATTAATAAACTATATGGTCTTGGTTGTAGATAAATTAAGTTAGCAGGGAATGCATGGTATTAAGTACTTGGCAGTTGAAATAGAATGCACCTCACCTTAACTATCAGGGATCGATCCGAGTCCATGATGATAAATGACAAAACTTGCTGGTTAACCAGGGTTAACAGCCATTATTTTCAAAGGATTCATAATTGTCCAGTCCGTAGTATGGTTTACATCACAGACTAGATGATTTTGGTGCACGTTCGAACACCGGCTCAGGAATTTTGCCTTGAGTGCATGAGGTAAACTGATTACCTCATCTTTATATTTCAGGATTTTATAGAGTGTATTGTTTCATAATAGAATAATATATTTTATTACATAATCCTACCCTTATTCCATTCAATAAACCCATTCTATAAAATGTGATATGAAACGTGCGTTGCATAACAGGAAATAGTGCCAGGTGGCCTTTGACTTCCAGTTTGTCGTCTGTTTACATTCCATACGCTACGTCTCAAAATACTATGCCTTCCAATATTTTTCCAACAAATTGTAATGAATGAAGAGTTTGAAAAGTTATTTAATTAAATTTATGCGATTAAATACGTCAAAGAGTCTTTATTTATCTGGAACTATTTCCTTATGCGAGCAAACAATGCATAGTTACGTGAAACGTCAACACATGCCTTATAGAAGTTCCATGTCCCATTTGTTGATTTATGTATGTTTTGTCAAGGTTTTGGATCATGTAATAAATCGAATCTACAAATCATCACCATGCAGTTTATAGAGGAATTTACAAAACTTAATTTGTCCTGTAAACTAGGTCTGGACCGACCTAATTTACTAGAAATTTTTGTAAATTCCGCTATAAACTGGGGCAAGTTGTAGATCCTCTATATATAAATAAAAATTTGTCAGGTCTGGGAATGCCATCTACAACTATAACTGTCACTTTTATACAGTAATGCTCTAAGTAAGCGACTTCTTAACCACAGCAGAATTATGGGTAACTTTTCAGGATTTAGTCGGAAATATGGCTTGTTGCCATTCATTGGAAAGCTCTCCCCGAGAGCTTTCCGATGAATGGCAACAAGCCATATTTCCGACTAAATCCTGAAAAGTTACCCATAATTCTGCTGTGGTTAAGAAGTCGCTTACTTAGAGCATTACTGTATGACAACTGCTGGCAACTGTAGCTATATTGAAGAAACGATCACATATGGATGCTCAATATCATATTTCAAGTTTAATGTCATATATCAGAGTAGATTTCTAAGCAGATATGCATGTTTCTCTATATTATATAGGCCTCTGTGATATTCTGCAAGCTGGGGCGACGTAAATTGCCATAAAAGTGGTTTCTCAAGGTGCGATATAACACCTCCCAACTACAGTTGCCACAACTCATGGTCATTATGCTTCATACATGGAAAGGATAGTAAAATATTGTTTTACAATAGTCATATGTACAGTAATGCTCTAAATAATCGACTCCTTAACCCTTTACCCAACAGAACAGCCCTGTGCCAATGCATTCTCTTATATATGCGAGTCGACCATAGGTTGCCTCGCATATATAAGAGAATGCATTGGCTTAACACTTAAAAAATATAAAATTGTTAAAGAATGTAAGAAAAAATGGTAAAAAGTGTTAAAAAAAGATTTTTTTTAGGCCAATGCATTCTCTTATATATGCGAGGCGACCTATGGTCGACTCGCATATATAAGAGAATGCATTGGCACAGGGTATAACTATAACCATCACAATGTGGTCAATGAGCCGGTTCCAATGATATCCATATTTGTATGGTTCTATTGAGACAGACCGAAGATATTTTAGGCTGTTGAAGCTTTATTTGGCCGGTTTTGGCCGGTTTGTTGGGTAAAGGGTTAACCACAGCAGAATTATGGGTAATTTTTCAGGATTTAGTCGGAAATATGGCTTGTTGCCATTCATGAATGGCAACAAGCCATATTTCCGACTAAATCCTGAAAAGTTACCCATAATTCTGCTGTGGTTAAGGAGTCGATTATTTAGGGCATTACTGTTGCTATCATTTATTTAACTGTTATAGCTATATCAATCCTGGATTTAGAGTGTATGACATTTGCAGAATAAGGTCCCCAGAGGGTGAATTTAGTGATGCTATCCTGCACTGCTATAGATACTTCTCAGAAGATGAAGCCTAAGCAGAATCAGGTCTCCTGAGGGTGAATTTGATGATACTAGCCCGCTGTGCAGGATAGCATCACTAAATTAATTCACCTTCTGGAACCTCATTCTGCAAATGTCAGACACTCTAAATCCAGCGAGGCTTGCTATAATAAATGACATTTAGCTGTTTGTTGTGCAACCTACTGATTACAATTTAAATTCTTCCATTCAGACATTAATGAGTGTACGACTGGTGCTCACTGCTGCAGTGTCACCTATGGAGCAACATGCATCAATACTGAAAACAAGTCACCACTCAATAAACCTTATATATGTGATTGCCAAGCTGGCTGGACTGGTGATTGCTGTATTGAAGGTGAGTTTATTCTCCCACCCCCAAACCCAGAAGGTATTAATTATAGCCAAGGGCTCTGTCCGTCCATCTGAACATATCACATAGTAACTTGGGTGTTAATTATCGGATTTCATGCCCCTTTGGTGATAGCACAGCTTGGAGGTAAGAATACCCACATACTACAGCTTTCGTCCATTCATTTTACCAGAGATACAGCCGTTGTTTGACTTGGAAATTTGTGAATTTTGTGTCTGTACGAACATTTGTTTATGCTTTGGTATGGTTATAACACAGGATGGAGAAAGGATACTCACATACCATGGGTTTCATCCATTCATTTTTACCAGAGTTACGGCCCTTGATTGACTTGAAAATGTTTGAATTTTGTGTCAGTTTACGAACATTTTAGCTTGTAACCATTTCCAGAGTTACACCCCTTGGTGGATTTAGAATTTATTGAATTTTAACTCTGTCCAGACATTTTGCATTGTAACTCCAGTAGCACTGCCAATGGTCAGACTTGAATGTTATTTGGAATGCAAATATACCAGGATTGTAGATATGCAGGGTTGACAGAAGGATACTAACAGGTTTTGTCCTTTTGTCAGAGTTATCTCCCTGGAAATAGCGAGATTCCCATTATTTTCTCCAATAAGTCCCCATATCCTCCAGTTAACCCTTTACCCAACAGAAGGGCCCTGTGCCAATGCATTCTCTTATATATGCGAGTCGACCATAGGTCGCCTCGCATATATCAGAGGATGCATTGGCTTAACACATTAAAAATTATAAAATTGTTAAAGAATGTAAGAAAAAATGGTAAAAAGTGTTAATTTTTTTTTTTTTTTAGGCCAATGCATTCTCTTATATATGCGAGGCGACCTATGGTCGACTCGCATATATAAGAGAATGCATTGGCACAGGGCATAACTGTAACTATCACAATGTGGTCAAGGAGCCGGTTCCAATGATATCCATATTTGTATGGTTCTATTGAGACAGACCGAAGATATTTTAGGCTGTTGAAGCTTTATTTGGCCGGTTTTGGCCATTTTGTTGGGTAAAGGGTTAACAGAATAACAGAATTTCACCAAAAGCCAATTTAGTTATCCAAATTAGTTTATTACCAATAATACTCAAACAATACCAATCACAATATCATACTTGCCGCAAAAGTCCTACAATAATGGTTTTTACTTGGCAGTTTGGAGATGAGCGAATGAGGTCTACAACTGGTGATTGCTAGTTCAAATTGGAATTCCCCCACTCAAAATATGTAAACAAATAGTATTCCCACGTGTAACCAGCATGGTGCTATATAACATGTCTATTTGCATGAATAAAACATGATTACCAATTCGTAAATGAGTATATGTATGTATCCGCACATAAACAACTATCACAACATACCGTATACATGTTGATGGTGATATTTTTTTATCGTCTTAATCCAAAATTAATGTGAGATCGCCACTGATCATACAGGGAGTCCGTGCATGTCTGTTCTATATTTCTGGAAGAAGACAGTGTAATTTTTGCCATGCGCCCAAATATTCCAGATGGTGAAAAATAACAGATTTCAAAAATCAAAATCTGATCACTCTGAACTTTGATGGATGTGTTCCTTGACTCATTTCAAATATTTTTTTACCCCCAAAGCCAAAGAAATAGTAATTTAGGGGCACTAAATCGGATTATGTATCTTTAATCAGAACTTGACAGTAAACATTGGAAAAGGTCAAAGCATTGAACAATATTCTGAAAATCATGTTCAGACTAAACTATTTGAACAACTACACAATAAGCGATGTTTGTTGAAAAATCACTGTAACAGTTTTGTTTTCATATCAATGGTTCAACACATGAAATTGTTTTATTGGAGCACTATCAATAATGAATATATAAGTACAAAGTTTATCTATTTCTCCATATTCTGTTTTCTTAGTGGTGATGTTTTTACAGACTTTTATATTTTAGAATTTTTACCCACTGCGAGCACCATGGGTCCTTTTAATTGTATTTGAAATTCAACTGTTTAATAATTTTGTCTTTCAGATATTGATGAATGCAGAATTACTGACCTTGTGGACTGTCTACATGGTGGAACTTGTGCGAACAATCCAGGATCATTTGCGTGCAATTGTATTCTAGGATGGGAAGGTCCCCTGTGCGCAACTGGTGCGTATTGAATGTCGATATTAGAAAACCTCTCCTAATTTGTCTCTGATGGACTTTTTCACAGATGTCAATCAAACAATTATTAGAAGATATGTTCTACCAATCAGTGATGGAGCCGGTTGCTTAAGTGCTTCATTGGCACTTTCATTTTTGGCCTATAAACATTAATTAACATTTTGATGGAGCTATTATATGCTTGTTCAAATATAAATAGCCAGATAAATATAGGACGGAATCTATATATGATATATTTCTATAACTGCCCTTCTTGGTATACTTAGTCCAGAAGCCAAATAGACTTTTTCCAGTGTCTCAAAACAGGTTTTTGCCGAAATGGCATCTGGAGATATCCATGGAAAGCTATTTAGATAAGACATGTTAACCCTTTACTCAACAAACCGGCCAAAAACGCCCAAATAAAGCTTCAACAGCCTAAAATATCTTCGGTCTGTCTCAATAGAACCATACAAATATGGATATCATTGGAACCGGCTCCTTGACCACATTGTGATAGTTACAGTTATGCCCTGTGCCAATGCATTCTCTTATATATGCGAGTCGACCATAGGTCGCCTCGCATATATAAGAGAATGCATTGGCCTAAAAAAAAAAAATTTAACACTTTTTACCATTTTTTTTACCATTCTTTAACAATTTTATAATTTTTAATGTGTTAAGCCAATGCATTCTCTTATATATGCGAGGCGACCTATGGTCGACTCGCATATATAAGAGAATGCATTGGCACAGGGCCCTTCTGTTGGGTAAAGGGTTAAGCAAAACATGACAGATAATAGCAGCAAGGTGTGCTTTTCATACATTCCACACAAGTGTACCAAATATAATAAATCACTTATCCTCAGCATCAGTGGTATACAAATATGACAAATTATGAAATTGAGTCTAAATAAATAGTATTCATCATTGTGGTAGATAGATAGATATTTTTATTTGATGACTCCAGATATATACATGATAGAGTTTGTGACAATTTAGTACCATATATATAAGTACAATATAATATATTTAATATTTATCACATGATCTTATCCCTATTCCAATCAATAACTCATTCTATAAATTGTGATTTGCAACATTTGTTGCATAACAGGAAATAGTCTCAAACGTGACCTTTGACTTCCGGTTTGTCGTCTGTTTACATTCCGTACTATACATCTCAAAACAGGCCTCAGCCTAGGGGTCCAGAACAGGGAGACTTGAACTCTCCCTCCAGGAAATTTAGGGAGACTTCAGGAAATTTAGGGAGACTTCATGTAGAAGTGGGGAGACTACCAAAAATTGACAATTTTCAAATATCGCTTTATTTTATAACATCTGACAATATAATTTTTAAAAAGATAAAATAAGAAATAAAAAATTTGACTTTATCTGAAATTAGCTTAATTGTTATTATACATTTAAAATTTTTGGAAATGTTTTGTGTAGCTATCATTTAAGCAAGACAATTATCAAATTACAGTAGAGTTAATTTTTTAACTAAATGAAAGTAGTATTATTTCCTGGACTGCAGCTTGGGAAGATACGTTTGTACAGTCTGAATCTGTATCTGTATCTGTATCTGTAGTTGTTACGTCCTAGTGACCAAGGCTGGCTTTTACAGGACGGGATCGAGTAGATCCATAATTTTTCATGATGCATGTAACTTTGTAAGTTTAATTTGGTCACGGCTGTAATGTGGGTGTCCGCTAAAATAAACAATAAGGACTAACTAACAAAGGAGTTGCAAAAGCTTTTATTAATTAATGGCCTCCCTTAATTAATGCCAACATCACTGGTATAATCCGATTAAAGCAATAAACTTGACATTATTTTATTTACGGAAGCGGGTATCTTCAAAAAGTCCGACGCGGTCTCTTCAAAAAGTCCGACGCGTTACCGAAACGAACTTCCGAAACGCCTGGTACATACTCTGATATTAAATGTCGTAATTGTTTTATATCTGAAAAGCGGGATGGCGGTCTATTAAGTTAATTAAAACATTTATTTGTGACACTCACGATGGTCAGTAACAACACAGATGCGAACATCTCATCGTGTTTTCAGCGTGTCAAAACATTCGTGATTAACATTCATTACCGCAAAGGGATCGAACAAAGGCGACTGAATAACAACACAAAACAATAGGTCATATTTTATTTTTTATTTTAAACACTTGGGTCTTTGTCTCTGCATCGTCTGTTTATTTTTGGGATGGCCGCCACAATTCATCTATATACGGACTTGTCCAGAAAAAAAACTAGAAAAAAAATTAAGAAAAAAAAAAAAAAAATCCCCCAAAAATTGAACTCGACTTCGATTTCGCCTTAGAGCGACGACAGGGCGAAGTCAGCAACAGTAAGGCGACAATCTCGCCCGAGTCGCCTTGTGAGCTGAGGCCTGTCTCAAAATACTATGGCTTCCAATATTTTTCCTGCAACAAACTCTAATGAATGAAGAGTTTGAAAAGTTATTTCATTAAATTTACGCCAGTAAATACATCAAAGAGTCTATATTTATATGGGACTATTTCTTTACATGGGCAAACAACATATAGTTACATGAAACATCATCGCAGGCCTTACAGAAATTGATGGTAGTTTCACGTCCCATTTGTTTTGGATCATATAATAAATAGAATCTACAAGGAGTCCCCAGTTTATAGCGGAATTTACAAAACTTGTCTAGTAGATTCTCTATATATGTTATATATGAAAATTTAAAGGAGAAAAGGAATGAAAGCTGAGACTGATAATAAATAATATTATTATCCATCCCTTAACTAACACAAATTAATGCCGACAAATACCAAAAATAACCACAAAAGTTTTATTCCCAAAATTTGGATAAACATACAGATGGATAATAAAAATGTCATTATACAATGTTGTGTACAGTATGAGTTTTTCTTGTACTCGTCCAGGTTGTGGTGAAAAGTCATATTGGACTCGACACACAACCTGGATTCGTACAAGAAAAACACATACTGTACACAACATTGTATAATAACTTTATAATAATAATCAATGCATTTGTATAGCGGATTCCAACATAAATTAGTTTCAATGCACTTAATGTGATTATTAATTACCCCAGTCATAGTGCATTGATTACCCATCATCACATAGGAGGAACGAATCTGAGCAGCTAATGAGCACATCAGGATTAGCATACTGAAATCATCAATCAGTTCCTGACAGGATACTCGATTATCGGGCGAGTCCCCCATGGCAACTATATTGAGACTGCTTGTTGAAGGCAATCAACAAAGCATTTGATGTTTGGCAGCACAGAGTGGGTTTCGAATGAATGACATTTTCACACCATGACCACTGGACCACCACACCATTTGTGAATGACAATTAAATCAATCAAAATGTAGGCTGAACAGAAGTCAATCAACCATGTACCAAAACACTTAAGGCTCCATTTTATGTACACAGGCATTAAAATATGGTGCCGGACATTTGCTGAATGAGGTCCTCAGAGGGTGCATTTTGTGATGTTGCCCCACACAGTGGGTAGCATCACTAAATTCACTTTCTGGGGACCTCTTTCTGCATAAATTATTTCCAGCACAATATTTTGAGGCCATATACAGTAATGCCCTAAATAATCGACTCCTTAACCACAGCAGAATTATGGGTAATTTTTCAGGATTTTGTTGGAAATATGGCTTGTTGACATTCATCGGAAAGCTCTCACTGAGAGCTTTCCGATGAATGGCAACAAGCCATATTTCCAAATAAATCCTGAAAAATTACCCATAATTCTGCTGTGGTTAAGGAGTCTTTTATTTAGGGCATTACTGTATATCTGACTTTCATTAATGCTGATGGGGTCAATGTCACAAGGCACCGATCACATTGGCAGACAGCTTAATTCTCAAATTGATCACAAATGTAGCCATTTTTTTCACAATCGATAACATTTATATATAAATTTTCAAATTCCAGCCTTTTTGACATGATATATTACATCATTGCATTCATGACTAAAATGACGACATCATGCTTCTGAACTGGGTTAATTTATCAAGTTATAGGAATAGAACTCGAGCAATTTCGCAACATTGATCGAAAACCTTACATATATATAAATGATAAACTAATATTTACTTTATTTCTTCCCTCATGTACAGTAATGCCCTAATTAATCGAACCCTTAACCACAGCAGAATTATGGGTAACTTTTCAGGATTTTGTCGGAAATATGGCTTGTTGCCATTCATTGGAAAGCTCTCCCTGAGAGCTTTCTGATGAATGGCAACAAGCCATATTTCCGACTAAATCCTGAAAAGTTACCCATAATTCTGCTGTGGTTAAGAGGTCGATTACTTAGGGCATTACTGTAAGTTGTTTTTCATTCATCTACTCAAAAATTTTAGTGATATAATTAGTCTCGTTCATTAGGCCCACATGAATATGAAAAGCTGCCTACGAATGTGATCACCATGGAAAAGCTGGCGACGAAAGTGATCAGCCTTGAAAAGCTAGCTACACTTGTGACCATTTTGAATGTTGGCTACAAATGTAATCGATGCCATGTTACAATGACTGCATTAAGTTTCGTTACTCATCATGTCATTGTGTACTCACACACTTGTACTAAGCTTCACTGTGGGCCATTTACTCCTGCTATGGGATGTTATGATTATATCTTGATCAACCTGCCAATATGTATTCTCTGTTTTACATCAATAAATTAATTGCTCTTCTCTCTGCAGATGTTGATGAGTGTGCACTGCGCACTGATAGTTGTAATCGAGACAATTATAATTACTGTGTGAATACCGAAGGTGCATACACTTGTGTCTGCAAAGCCGGATGGACAGGAGCTTTATGTGAATCAGGTAACATATCAATCGATTAGGCTACATGTATCAATCGATTAGGCTACGCTAAGTCAAATTACCATGTCTCAGGCCCGCTTGCATGGTCCTGTAACCCCACGCATGCTACATTTTTATTTGCGTTCAATCTTTCGGCCAGTACAAAATAATTGTGGTATGTTTTTTATGGAAACATGTCCGTTTCCGAGAAAAAAAATGTGCCATTGATACATTATTGGGTGATTTAAAAAAAATAAATTACATGGATCTATCAACTAACTTTTATGGTGGACATATCTGTTCGGGTAATAATGGACACGTCCATCTGAAATTATACTCAGAGCTAGTCGATGCAGAGGTGGAATGATCGTTTACGTGTGTCTCAGGAAATCTATATCTATATTTGCGAATGTCTGTCTGTCTGTCTGTCTGTCTGTGTTCTATAGAAATTCACAGGGGACCATATAGATGATGCCAAAGGGGTCTACTAGGAGTAGCTTTTTACGAGAAAGATAATGGTCGGGGTAAGAATTTTCTAAAGTGACGCCGTTGTTGTCAGGGGCAGAAAGGGGGGAGGGGCAGAAAAAAAATTTGTCGCCGATTGACACCAAACTTATATATAATCATCCCCATAATATGAGGAATCTAATGGCGTGGTTTAAATATGGCAAAAGTCGCGCCGATCGCGTCAGGGGTGCCCGGAAAGGGGGTGGGGCAGATTTTTTATATATAATCATCCCCATGATATGAAGAATCCAACGGTGTGGTTTAAATATGTCAAAAGTGGCGTCGTTTGAGTCAGAGATGAACGGAAGGGGAGAGGGGCACCAAAATTGATAAAACTAATTTTAGCGCCGATTTCCACAAAATTTATATATATTCTTCTTCATGATACAAGGAATCTAATTGTGCGATTTAACAACGCCAAATTGTTGTTTTTGGATGAGAGATTGGGAGGGGGTGGGCACTAAATTTGATAATAAGTCGCCGATTGCCACCACACTTATACAAAACCATCCCCATGGTATGAGGAGTCTAATGGTGTGGCTTTTATCTGTCAAATATGGCCTCATTCGAGTCAGGGTTGCATTGAAAGGGACAGGGGCACCAAAATTGATGCACAATGTTTTTAGCGCCAATTTCCACCAAATTGATACACGTTCCTATCCATGATACGAGGAATCTAATCGTGATTTAAAGACGCCATAGTGGTGCTGTTTGGGTGAGAGATGGATAGGGGAGGGATTGACACCAAATTTGATAAAAAAAATTGTTTAGTCGCCGATTATCACCAAACTTATAAACAATCATCTCCATGATATAATGAGTGTAATCGTGTGCTTTAAGGGTGTCACAAGTGGGGCCATTCAAGTCAGTGGTGTATAGAGATGAGAGAGACACACAATTATATCTATATGTTTAGTGCCGATTTCCACCAGATTGATACATATTCTTCTCCGTGATACGAGGAATCTTATCGTATGGTTTAGATACACCAAATTGGTGCCCTATGGGTGAGAGATATGGGGACCTTAAATTTGATACGAATTTGTATACTCGCCAATTTTCACCAATTTCATATATATGCATCTCTAATCTCTAATGAGTCTTAGTGTGTGCAGCTTGAGTCCGAAATAGGGACGGGAGGGTCAACAAAACTGATACAAAATATTTTTAGTACCAATTACCATCAAATTCAGACACTTAATTATCAAATGATACAAGAAATATAATCGTGCTGTCTGTCTGTCTTTTTGTCTGTCTGTGTGCATTCTATATATAACTTCACACGGTACAATCGAGATGGCACCAAGGCTTTCTAAGAGGGGTAACTTTTACAAGGAAGACAATGGTGCGGGTTAAAATTTTCTAAAATGACGCTGTTGGTGGGAGGAGAAATTTAAAAAATATGGTGAAATAGTTTTATCGCTGATTTCCACCAAACGAATACATAATCACCTTCGCAATATGGCGTTGTTCGAGTCAGCGTTGCATCAACAATTGATTTAATAAACCAAATTCCACCAAATTCATACACGTTTTTCTCTAATGATATACCATGAATTAAATCACATTTGCTGTCGTTTGCATCACGGGTGGCGAGCGGATATGCACTATCATTGATAAGATTGCTAAGATATCCACATATGGTTATATACAGTCACCAGGCCATCTCCATATCATTTTAAGTAGTTGGGCGTTCACATTTCACAATCCCGACATATGGTGACCCACATAAGTCACTTGAACAATTATATCTTCTTAATTGTCATATTTATATGGCAATCAAGGCATTCACACAATGAGCTAGCAAAAAGAGATAACTAGAAGAATCATTAAACGTATATTTATCATTCTATTGAAGAGATACATATATTCGTGCAAACTGAGAGACCTCGAACCGTCAGAGGATTGCATATATATAATAAAAAAATTTAGTCTGTTCCATTCAATACAGTTTCCACAAAAAGTTACAATTTGTCAAGAGATATGGAAGGCCTGTTCAAAAATAGTGGTTACAGTGTGCAGTCAAATATAGTTTCTTCTGATATACAAGAAAATGCAGTTAGTAGCACAAGACTTTTCAGGATCCTACCAATACTGACACCTGACAAGGGTTTTAGAACAGACTCATCGACTGACATAAACAACTCAAAACCTCGCTCTGTGCCTGTCACGTGTAGCTGATATATATGCGCAGCAACATTTCGTTTAAACTAAGAATATTTAGCCAATATATAGCACCATGAACAGAGGAGCACCTGGAAATTTCTTTGAAACATCTGTATCTTCATGGAGATATGATAGCCAGGTGTCCTCGAGATCTTAGTCCAACCCACTAGATTGATTGATACATCTCAATATGTAAACCCCAATTATCATCTTTTATCGAACTCATGTGTTTATGATGTTCATGTATCATATTATAACGTCTAATGTATACGCAGTTGTAAATAAATAAATACTTCATTATTGGTGGAACGGATTAATCGTGATAAACAGAATGACAATTGGCAAGGTGAGCCACTACTTATATTCCATGACTGTAATAATCATGTTTTGTGATGCTATTTGAATATACAATTTATGAGAAAACGTATAACACTTTAAGCAAGAGCATTCTCTATTCCCAACAAATATCCACAGCATACATTAACCTGGGCAACGCCGGTTAACCCTGCTAGTGAATAATAAAATAACAAACAACGCACTCATGTTTCTAAATTTTTTTGGCCTGAATTGATTTATTATATCTGAGAAATAGACATATTAAATGCAGTGCAGATCTTAATTGATGGTGTGTAATCGAACAAGTTGCAGATAATGCAAGGATATATTTTGCGAGAGCCAAATAAATGTTTAGCATCTGTTGAGTATAAAAGGAGATGATCCCATAAATGACCGGATTAGGGTACAGTACCCCTTTAATGAAACTAATTTTTTCCATAATATGGAATACTCAGGACTAAAGGAGGTAACGCCAACGGCGACTTCCTGATCTCACCAACTGAAAAAGCAAATGCTTTCAATTCGTATTTTTGTAAAATTTCATCAGTTGATGACATCGGGAAACGCCTACCAGTCCTTGAACCGGATAACTCCATATCCACATTAAGTGATATAAAAATCACAGCCCCTGACATTTACAAAGCGTTAAAAAGTCTTAAAATATCTAAGTCAAGTGGGCCCGACGGAATAAGTCCGAGAGTTTTGAAAAGTTGTGCCTCCTTGCTCTGTGAACCTCTTGAATTCTATTTTAGAACATTTACCGAAAACAGTTACTACCCACACCAATGGAAGCATTCACATGTTACACCTATATTTAAGAGTGATGATACCGGTCTTATATCAAATTACCGACCAATTTCTCTACTAAGCTGCATCTCAAAGGTCTATGAAAAATGTATTTATAAATATCTATATATGAGAATTTCTTGATGAAAACAAACTCCTATCATTTTACCAAGCTGGTTTCATGCGCAACGATTCAACAGTTTTTCAACTTACCGAAATATATGACAATATATGTCGATCATTAGACGATGGAAAAGAGGTCCGGTGCATATTCTGTGACATAAGTAAAGCATTCGATAAAGTCTGGCACCGTGGCCTCTTGAACAAACTGACAAAAATTGGTATAAGAGGAAACTTGTATAACTTGATGAAATCGTATCTAGAATGTAGACAACAACAGGTTGTCATAGACGGCACACGTTTGGAACTACAAGATGTAACAGCAGGTGTGCCGCAAGGCTCAGTATTAGGCCCACTTCTGTTTTTAATTTATATTAATGATATAACCGAAAATATACGGTGCAACATTCGTCTATTTGCTGATGACACTTCTCTATTTCTTACTATTGAAGACCCCACCATGGCCGCAAAACTGATCAACGATGACCTCGAAACTCTCATGTGTTGGGCATCAGAATGGCTTGTAAAATTCAATCCCCTGAAAACGGAATCTCTCTTAATCTCCAGGAAAGAAACACCAGTATATCATCCACATTTGACCATGGGAACCGCGACAATTGTTGAGGTTGACAGCCATAAACATCTGGGACTTACTTTCGACAACATATTGGGCTCTTGGGGTATCCACGTCAGATCTATGCTTGACAAAGCATGGAGTCAAGTAAATCTAGTACATAAACACAGATACAGGCTAAGCAGAGTAACGCTTGAAAAAATACATTATACATTTATCCGACCAATACTGGAATATGCCTCCCCTGTTTGGGATAACTGCCCTGATTATCTTAGTGATGACATTGAAAAGGTTCAGTATGAAATGGCCCGAATAGTAACAGGTGCAACCATCAGTACGAGTAACGCGCTTCTTTTATCAGAAACTGGCTGGGAACTCCTCTCCTCACATCGTAGAAAGCACAAACTCTGCCAATTTTTTTAAATGATACGCGGAACTGCCCCATCAATCTTAAGAAATTATGTACGACCAATTCAGGCAAATAATTCCAGATATAACTTCAGATTTGAACATATAAGACTACCCTCGAATATTAATTATGACTATTATATGGAATTCTTTCTTGCCATCTGCAATTACCGAATGGAACAAACTGTCAGAAACTACAAAGAGCAGCAGTACAATCGAAGACTTCAAAAAGGAACTGAACAGTGACAATATACGTCCACCTGCCTATTTTTATCATAGTAAATGTCATAAATCTCATATCCTCCATACCCGGTTAAGATTGAACTGCAGCCACCTGAGTGGTGATCGACCTAGCTGACAGATAACCATGTAAAATTTTCCCCCTTCTGTTTATGTGGGGAATTTGAGACAACTTACCACTATCTCTTTGAATGTACATTTTATCAAGAGCCCAGAAGAGAACTATATGACTCCCTACCAAATGTTGCCTTATCTGAGAATACACTAATGCAGGGGTCAAGGGAGCTTAGTCTTCGCGAAAACAAACAAATATTTAATGCAGTACAGACATATATTATGAAAACAAAAAGATTTCCATGATCTGTATGGGTAACAAATTGCTTTGGATTTCGGCTGCGTTATGCGGCAGCACGATGTTCCCCATTATATATGTAGTACTAAATGTCTTCCGATAACGATTATTTTGTAAGTTACTTACTTGTCACTATCCTGTATATACGTGAAATGATTCTACATGAAGAATGCAGCGATATTCACAGTGAACCCCATTGAAATAGGAATTGGCCATTGCTATTGACCCCCTCCCATGGAGCCTGACGCATGCATATTACTACGAGCATAATTTTCATCACGCAGCAGCTACATTATTGAAAACTCTGTCCCATCTACTTTCTCACTCTCTCTCATTCTCTCTCTCTCTCTTTCTCTCTCTCTCTATCTCTCTCTCTGCCTCCTGCTATCCCAACACTATCTTCCCGCTGTTTCCATCCCCAACTCAAACTTAGTTACTTCTCCTTTAAAAAACATTATTTCTATCCTTTCCCGTCTGATCGATACCCCTCCCTCACTTATTGGGGAAGGGTCATGTCGCCAAAGAGGAGAATACTTCATATAAGCCCTCGGGCTTGTTGTCTGATCCTCATTTCCATACATTATCTCTTATATGTTTACACTAAACTAATTTTTTCCATAATATGGAATACTCAGGACTAAAAGAGGTAACGGTATATTACTGAGAATACCACCCCGAATCCAGGATCCAGTTTAAGAATTTAACAAAAATGAATACCTGCATATGGAATTTTTGTTGGAGAAAAATATTGTTGTATATGCTGTTAATTTAAACAAATAATAGGGATAGTTTTCTTCAAAACTTTGATCATTCACATCACTGACAAAGCCAAAGGGGAGGGGGGGGAAACCTTATTCACAAGCTCCAAATGCTTCACTATCTAAATGTGTAATATTTTGAGAGTTTTGAACGGTGAGTGCGACACGTACCTTGTTCATAAGCTGAAAATGCTTTATCAATATGTGTTAGCACAGCGCAACAACCATAACCATTAAGCCATTGGTGTATTTACTATCGCCTGTGAAACGAAAATTGCACTGACTTCCATAATAGCCACCTTCGTATGGTGTTTTAGCTCAACTTGACAAAATCAAGTTTTAGCTATGAGTTGGCATCAGTCTGTCCCCATGCCTGATCTGTCAACAATTTCATTTGTCACACCCTACAAGTCACATCCCTCATCCGACCATTACCAAATTTCATATGGATCTTCGGGGTGACCTTGAGATGGGAGCCATCAATTTTTTCCAAAATTTGTTAAAATTTTAATCATAGCCACCAGCAGCCATCTTGGATTTCAAATTTGAATCCATCGGCTCACCCTGCAGCCCCTATTTGAATCTATCAAATTTGAATGATTTTCAATGAAAAACATGGCCTTCTTGGATTTTACTCTTTGCATGAGTAAATCATTTGGCACAAACTACATACGTTCAGAATAGACGTGCATAATGCAAATAATGTGCTTCCCTTGCAATCCGTGATGGTGATCAATCGCCGAATATATTTCTAATATGTATCGACACTATATAAATTGTCTACATTGTGTCTGATCGCTAGAGGCGGAACTCAGTTGATTACCTTATGACTACAACAACTATATAGCTGAACGGTGAACCCATGTCCAGGTGTGTCAAATCTGTATTATCGTTATTAAATAATGTAGACAAGCGACTTCCATTCCATGGGGTTTGTGATACGTTGATTGAACTGACTTTAAGTGTCTTACTGTCACTGCTTGTGTCATGGTCGCCATGACACACATTTATAAAATTCAATGCATCATATCCCAAACCCTCCATGAAACTAAGAGTGACTTGCCTATGTCATGATTTTCCTAAATAAAACACAAGTTCCAACGGATGTTTAAGGAGATTAACATTGTTATATAGTATCTAGTGAATTTTGAAGTTTCTTTGTCATGATTAAGACACCGAAATAAACACTGGTAAACAATGTCAATCACTAGCTGATTCGATTCGAGATTCGATGTCGATATCAGGAAGGAGATTCGATATCGAGATTCGATTCGATGCAAAATCCCTGATTCGCAGATCCCTACACTGTAATTGGGATTAACCCACCAGCTATTACCTTGATCTCCAGTCAAAAGGTGCCTGTCTGAATAATTGCAGCACTAACATACTTTGCTGATATTTTAACATATTCCCTGAAGGCCTTATTTTATGTCAGACTCGATCATTTCACCATTACTTCTAAAATTTATATGTATAATACATTCAATTTATAATTTTATATTTATCTTCCAACCTGTTTTTTTAATGAATTGAAAAAGATAAAAAATTCAAAACCATTTTATTCTTTCCCACTCCTCCTATCATCTTAAAAAAGAATTATCCATAAACCAACAAATATATAAAAGTGGACATATTTATGTCAAGTTTAGTCGGAAATAATGTATGTTTCCATTAGGGTCCTGCGAATATTTGATAATTGATTCGAGATTCGATTTGAAAGTCAATTTCGATTCGAATTTGAGTCGAAATTTCCAACTCAAAATTTTGAATATACACTGTCGAAAAAGTAGGCTGTTTACGGACAAGTGCACACGTCGATGTTAGATGTTTCTGTGCCATTTAATTCCCGAATATTATGAATATATGAACTTTATAATACTTATTGCACATCGCGAATGTTCGCTACTAAATATAATTATATCCCATAATTAGCCACTATAGGATGACTAAATAAATACGTCTGAATTCTAGTAATAACGCACTGAGAATGTCAAAAAGTGCATGTGGGCGTTGTTTTCTTTTGAAGTTGACTTTCAGTTTTGGAGCGTTCCTTGACACATGTCTAACTTATGCCGTTATGGAACTTATGTCTGTGAATTGCATTTTACTCCTGTCTTGTTTTGCGACTGTTGTTGCATCTTCAAGTTTTTAACAACGGGTGTTTCCAAATGCCGATTTGCAATTTCGTTGTGACGGCCGCATAGACTTTTGATCTGTTTTGTTTTTCTCAACAATTCTCAACTGAAGTTAATAGTATCGTGAACGACGGTTGATCGTCACATATATGTTATGATGGAACTTCATGAAAGTTCATAGAACATTTCACAAATCATCTAATTGTTGACAAAACTTGCCTAATTGAGAATACAACACACAGACATGACTCGATTCAATATTTGATTCGATTTTCAATTTGATTTCGTCAATTCGATTCGATATTTGATTCGATCAAAATCTCCAATTTGCAGGACCCTAGTTGCCATTCGTCGGAAAGCTCTCACTGAGGATTATTTAGGGCATGCATTTATTTGATATAAAGGTAGCTTCATCGAAAGAATTATTCGTCTAAAACATAAATGATTTACATGTTGTTAAAATGACACTATTTCAGACTATGATGAGTGTGCATCTGGTAGCCACTTGTGTCCTGCTGGTTCAACATGTAGCAACACCCCAGATGGTTCATATACGTGTCTCTGTTCGAATGGGTACCAAGGACTCTTATGTAATGAAGGTGAGTTATCTTCACGGTTTGAGCTGCCACTTGCCTAATTTGCCAAATGCAAAAATAATTCACATTTGGAAAATATTATACTCATTTTGGCTAATATTTATTTAAAAATTTGTTGCTTAAAAATGGTCTATCTCTTCCCAGAAAGTTTTATATAGATTCCAGGGTATAAAATAATATATAGGAATCGAGGACACCTGTCAAGAAATGCTTCTATCAATAAATATAAATTTAGGATTTCTTGTCACATCCGCAGGACAGTTTTAGGGGCTCTTTGGTGTGGTGTTTTAAACGACAAGAGTTGTCTTATCCATTAAAATGGTCTATCTCTTCCCGGAGATGTTTATATAGATTTAGGGATATAGCACAATAGATATGAATCGAGAACACCTGTGCGGAAAAGTTTCTATCAATTAATATAAATATTATTTAGAATTTCTTATCACTTCCATGGGACAGTTTTATTGACTATTTTTAGAACAGAAATCCATGCAAAAACATTCAGAGCGTACAGTAATGCCCTAATTAATCGACTCCATAACCACAGCAGAATTATGGGTAATTTTTCAGGATTTAGTCGGAAATATGGCTTGTTGCCATATTTGTTGGCGAGAGCTTTCTGATGAATGGCAACAAGCCATATTTCCGACTAAATCCTGAAAAATTACCCATTATTCTGCTGTGGTTATGGAGTCGATTAATTAGGGCATTAATGTACCAAATGAGTATCAAATAGCACACCTCTTATCTTGTTAGCAGCCTCAATCACCGCAAATTGTAATTCAACTATAAATTTAACACAATCTTAAGATCCAAATAAACTATTTTATTATGCTTTTATATACAAATGATATACCAGTCTTCAGTTTGAACTATATTTTATTCACAAAAGAGTTAATTGTAGTCTCGAATTCTGGAATTACTCGTTACCTTATTTTTCTACAATTTTTAGGACATAAAATAAAAAACATCCATTACCCTGCAGGGAGCCCCACACATATATAGAAGCATATAGAAGAGTGTCGTCTGCTCATGTTTGTCTGGGGCTCTGTATGGGTGAAATTATAAAATTTGTTAAAGAATACAAGAACAAATTATTATAATTGTAAAAAATTGTTAGGCCAATGCATTCTCTTATATATGCGAGGCGACCTATGGTCGACTCGCATATATAAGAGAATGCATTGGCACAGGGTGAAAAAATCCCGACTTACGACTGGATTCTACAGAAATTATGTTGCTGTAATTGTGGCCCTGAAGAGATAGACCATATCTAAACATTTTATGTCAAGAAGGCCTCACACCAGTCTTCTAGTAGGTGCTTATGTGTATGTAGTTATTTTTATTATATGCTCAACTGAGCGACCGATTCTCTTGAGTGTTCCAATACATGACAGTAATATTTCAAAATATTTGTGAATCAGTAGAATTATCTTTTACTAGTTTTAGTGTTATTATTATATTATAGTTGTAATAAAAATATATTTTATGTTATTATTATATTATAGTTGTAATAAAAATATATTTTATGTTGAAATATGAAACAATTATGGGGGAATACAGAAACTAAAATTTCTGCAGATTGTGAAATGCACAGGCAGTGATCAGGTGTTGGCTTTGATACAGTAATGCCATAAATAATCAACCCCTTAACCACAGCAGAATTATGGGTAACTTTTCAGGATTTAGTCGGAAATATGGCTTGTTGCCATTCATCGGAAAGCTCTCACTGAGAGCATTCCGATGAATGGCAACAATTCTGCTGTGGTTAAGGGGTCGATTATTTAGGGCATTACTGTACATCGATTGTGAGAACATTTATCACTGTATATGGCAAATTTCTTTGGAAATGAGTATAATAAAAAGAATATATAGTGTTTACGAGTGGATACTGAAAGTTATGTCATTTGTGAGCTCACGGTTTACCTCGATCAAAAATAAATAGAATGTATTTGTCTCACTCACTCATGACTTTATTTTTGGTATCCACCCAAAAACACTAGATATCCTCTTACAATATTCTCAAAATAGGTGTCCCTCTTGACCGCATTGGAACTGCCGTGAGACCATGTTGAAAAATGACCAACAACACGGTTCTAGTGTTAATTAACGCAACGTGTTAGTAACGTTACTTCAATGCGGTTGTAATTTTTCACGATGCAGTTGAGATAACTACTAACGCAACATAACACGGTGGAGGTGGTTGTAAATTAAATGGAACGGTGCCTTAATTGGATTCCACAATAAAAAAAAATTAAAAGATATACTACAAAATAGGCTAACACAATTCACGACCACGTTGTAAACGGCTGAGGACCGCATTAAAAGGGACACTTATTTTGAGAATATGTGTATACAATGTATATCTATTTAGTAGCAGAATGAATGTTAAAATACTTTACAATATAATTTCAAATAATAATAGACACTGCAGGATCTCCGACCTATCCTAATAGTGGCGCAGATCCTGCAGTGACAACACATTCTGCCCGGGGCGTACATAACCAGAGGTAGTCTGTCTTCCTGTCACTCCCCGAGTACTAGTAATGTAAATTCATCCCAGATGGTCAGCTCCTCGGTGGTTATGCACTATATTATATATATAAATGTATCTGTATACACTATATTATATATATAAATGTATCTGTAAATGATGGCTACAATTAATTATACAGCATTGAAAGGGCTGAGAGCAAGATAACCTCAGCTTAGTTTAACCTGGGGTTAGTACTGTAAAAACTCCCAAACTTACAAATTACATGACGGTAAAAATGGACATACCCCTATCGCCACAACAAGTGTCCACTTAACTGGGGTGCACTAGCAACGCCACTGCAGCCGAACGACAACTACACTGCGGTTTCACTGCCTAACTGCAGTTGTGGCGCAGTGTAGTTGCCATAAGTCACGGTAAGTCTACAACCGCAGTCTTTAAAGATAAAGTATTACCATTAACCCTTACATGGATGGAGCTTCCTGAAATTTTTTTTAAACCGTGTGTCAGTGCATTCTATTATATATGCGAGTCTCCAATATGGAGCCTTGCATATATAAGAGAATACATTGGCCTAACAATATTTACCTTGACCTTGTAATATTGTTATTTTGATAATTTCCGAGGGAAAGTTAACCCTTTCATGATGGAAGCTGCGCTGGTGCAGCATTAAAGACCATGTGCCAGTGCATACTTTCATATAGGTGAGTCTCCCATAGGGAACTCGCATATATAAGAGAATGCAGTGGCTTACAAAGTCAAGGTAAATATTGTTAGGCCAATACATTATCTTATATATGTGAGGCTTCCTATGGGAGACCCGCATATATAAAAGAATGCATTGGCACAGGGTATTTGTAAAATTTTAGGAAGCTCCGTCATGGAAGGGTTAATGAGGGTAACTAACCCCATTTTTTAGGCATATTGTAGACTGTATAATGGCATGCAATTGGTAAATTATCATTTTATGATCCTCTATTGGAAGGGGAAGAATTATTCAGAATAATTTGGCCTCTGTCGGACTTTATTCGTTGTCCTTTCATTGCAACTTGTCTGTGGATGCAATGCATCTCGATTTTCTGAATCCACATGTTTTGGCCTGATATCATTTGGCAACTGCGGCGAGAATTTGCGAAAAAATATTATAATTTGCCAAAAGTAAATTATAGGCCAGCACGGACCCTGCTTATCATTCATTAGGCGATGCCAATTTTAACCCTTTGAGTGCCAGGTCCGATTTTTGTATCAACCCATATACCCTGTGCCAATGCATTCTCTTAACAATTTTTTTTTTTTTTTTTTTTTTTACAATTTTAATATATTTTATTATATTCTTTAACAGACTTATTGTGTAGGGTTAGGGCCGATAATATCGGCCCCTGGCACTCAAAGGGTTAAAGTCTGTTTTATGAACATCTGGTTAGGAAAAAAGTAGATGCAGGTCGAGGAGGAAATAAAACAAAAATAAATAGTATCTAATCAACCAATAATCAGAAAATAACAAATCGCATGAAATTTTGCATGATTTGTGAAATACATCTTATTTCAGTTTTCCGACACTTTCTTGTAGTTTAATTTCATTTTACCTCGGTTTTTGTTAGAGATAAATATATCTTTGCATACAAAAACCATAGTGGGAATGGCTGCTTTACATTTATTATAGAGTTAGTGATAAATAGTCAGAATGGCCAAATGTTTTGAGATCTTTTTCAAATTTAAGCATACTTTTAAATTTTGGAATCTTTTTGGTGAACTTTGTGAAAAGAGTTTTAGGCAATGTTCGTAAACCAGATATTAAAATTGGTGTTGCCTTAGGCACTTTTATTATTGTAAAAGGCTTTTAAATTCATGGGGGTCTATTATTCGTGGATTGGCCAAGAAACAAGGGGTGGTGTCATAGGGGGTCAGGGGAGGGCTACAGCCCTCCAATCATGGAAATCTGCAATGGTCAGTCTAGAAGCTTCCGGGATCCTATAGCCCTCCTCGCCTTCTGTTGGTGATGGTAGCCCCTGCATTGGGGGGGGGGGGGGAATCGTGGCACAACCCCTGCCACAAAATCAACATCGAATGAAACAATTGACTCTTGGGTTGGTAGAGCAAATATCAATCTCAAGATGGAAACAAAGATCGGGTATTGCATCCGTTTTCGGCATGTCATAAATGGGTGGCAAAAAATACCAAAATTTTAAATGAAATATCATTTATTATCAAAAACAATAGTTATATTCCAATTCATCTGATACATTCTATAATAGTTCGTATAAACACTGCTCAATGAATTGGTCTCTTAATAATGACTAAATGGTTTCACCATGCGCAGGCTACATAAAACAATAAACTTGTAACTACCGTGCCAATTTGTGAAATGATTCCGGTAGCTATCAGAGTACTGATTACGTGATGTGCTTTCAGCTCCAGAATACCTGGGGGGGATCTAATTTCTCAATACTGACTTCTCAAAGATGTCATAAACCTGCTATTGTAGGACCTGTTGATGTGGATAAAATATAATATCTGATCCACAAATTCACATCCCATAAAAAAAGCCTTTTCATGAGAAACAACGTAAATTGATGTTGATGAAATAAAAGCCATTCACAGTATTGGGTTCATGCACTAATCTGGCATCCAAGAACATTTTGGAAATTCAGAAAAATCATGAAAACAGCACCTATTTTGCACTTCACTATGAAAATAAGTATCAGAATAAATGCCAGACAAAATCGTTTTATGAAAAATTAAATTAACCCTTTGAGTGCAAGGTCGATTTTTGTATCAACCCATATACCCCCTGGCACTCAAAGGGTTAATTATTGCTGTCCAGGCCTCCAAACCAAAAGTTAAAAAATGGATAAAACATCCTGTATCAAAAAGGATGTTGTTTTTTTTTGGCGACTGTTCCAAATGTTTTTACACTCTTAACCCTTTGAGTGCCACGGGCCGATCTCATCGGCCCTAATTTACGGCGTGTAAAATCGGCCCTAAAAAAAATTAAAAATAATTTATTTTTTTTGGGTTGAATTTTTTTCGGGTATGCTTAAGCATGCTATAGCGAATTTAAAAACAAACTGGATAACACCTTAGGGGCATGTTATAACTCAAAACTATCATCAAGTATTCATAGTAATAATTTTGATGCCCATAAAAAACATAAGATTCCCTGGCACTAAACCTACTAAATATACCTGTAAGAAATAAGAAACAATTATTAAAATTGTAAAAAAATAATAACAAAAGATGAAAAATTGTTAGGCCAATGCATTGACCTATGGTCGACTCGCATATATAAGAGAATGCATTGGCACAGGGTATATGGGTTGATACAAAAATCGGACCTGGCACTCAAAGGGTTAAATCTGAATAATTAGCAAAATATGTTTTTTTTTTCAACCATTTCTTTACTAAATGGATTCTCCCATTCAGTTATGAAAGTATCTTCGGAATGGTCTATTATTTATTTGTAAGGATGTTCAGAAAATATAAGCTGACGGCAGATAATAAAAGTGCACAAAGATTCCTATTCATGGGTGGGAAATGTTCAGATAATAAGTATCCTAAGGGAACAAGCGACCTATGTTGAACTTATTATCTGAACATTTCCTAAGGGAACTTAACCATTTCATGACGGGAGCTGCACTGGCGCAACATTAAAGACCCTGTGCCAATGCATTCTCTTATATATGGGAGTTGACCATAGGTAACTACCATAGTTCGCCTCGCATATATAAGAGAATGCGTTGGCCTAACAAATTTTTTTAATTTTTCATCAATTTTTCTTACATTCTTTAACAATTTTTATCATTCTTTATAATTTTTTCTTACATTCTTTAACAGTTTTTATAAAAAAAATTCTTACATTTTACAATTTTTAACATTTTTTCTTATATTCTATCATTTTTTCTTACATTCTTTAATCAATTTTTATCATTTTTCATCATTATTTCTTACATTCTTTAACAATTTTTTATTATTTTGTTCATTTTTCTTACATTTTTTAACAATTATAAAAAATATATAATATTTGTTAGGCCAATGCATTCTCTTATATATGCGAGGCGACCTATGGTATTTAGTAAAGAAAGAGTTAAATTGGCCTGGAGTTCTAAATACATCAATATTTTGACATTGACCTCTTTCAGATATACTTGAATGTGGAGCGGATGGTGTTGTAGCAACACATCTCTGCCAGAATGGTGCCATGTGTGTAGAGGTCAAGCCTGGTTATACTTGTACTTGTGCCCCTGGATGGACTGGCGATATGTGTGATGAAGGTTAGTATATAAATTAACCCTTTCTATACTAATGGATTCTCCCACTTAGTCATAGAAGTATACATTGGAAGGGTCTATTAATCCTTTGGAGGGATGATAAGGATATATGAGCCGACGACAGATAATACAGTAATGCCCTAAATAATCGACAGATAAATAAAAGTGCAGAAGGTGCTCTATTTATTTAGGGAAATGTTTAGATAATAAGTTCAACAAACTACCTACACATTGTCGTTTGTTGAACTTATTATGTGAACATTTCCTATGGGATAACTACTCATCATTGATGCTTTAGTATAGAAAGGGTTAAACTTATTATCTGAATATTTCCTATGGGATAACTACTCATCAATGATGCTTTAGTATAGAAAGGGTTAAACTTATTATCTGAACATTTCCTATGGGATAACTACTCATCAATGATGCTTTAGTATAGAATGGGTTAATCTTATTATCTGAACATTTCCTATGGGATAACTACTCATCAATGATGCTTTAGTATTGAAAGGGTTATATGTGAACCATTTCTTCACTGAATGGATTCACCCATATGTTATAAAAGTATATACACAGAAGGACACGATGTGTAAATGGGTTTGTAGATATGGCACGAGTGCTGTCGTTCGCGGAAGGATAGAACGAGAGGCGCTTGCGCCTCGAGTTCTATCCTTCCGCGACAGCACGAGTGCCGTATCAACAAACCCATTTACACATCGTGTCCTTCTGCGTTTATTACACGCTTCGAGTCCTAGAATCAGTGCATTGAAAATACAGGGTTTATTTAGGCTCATACAGGGCGTGCGTTCCATACAGATTTGTTAATATGGAACAGCAATAAGACTGTACTTCTAGGAACAAGCGTGTAATAAACATTGGAATAGTCTGTTATTCATCTGGAGGGATGTTCAGGAAATATAAGCAGACGGCTACTCATTCCTAGTCATTTGAGGGAAATGTTCAGAAAATAAGTTTAACAAACGGCCTATTGAACTTATTATCTGAACATCATACATTAACTCTTTCCGTACTAAATACTCATGGATGAGTAGTACCCTTAGGAAATGTTCAGGTACTAAATTCAACATAAGATCATAGGTTGTTTGTTGAACTTATTATCTGAATTATTTCCCTCCAATAAATAGGACTCATTCTTTACTTTTTATTATCTGTCATCTCTTTAGTTTTCCTGAAAACTGCTCCAAATGAATAATAGACCGTTCCGATGTATACTATTATGACTGAGAGGCAGAATCCACTCAATAAAGAATGGGGAAAAGAATGGAATCCCCCCATGTAAACCATTTCATTCTCTAAACCTACAGTAATGCTCTGAGTAATCGACTTCTTAACCACAGCAGAATTATGGGTAACTTTTCATGATTTAGTCGGAAATATGGCTTTCCGATGAATGGCAACAAGCCATATTTCCGACTAAATCCTGAAGAGTTACCCATAATTCTGCTGTGGTTAAGAAGTCGATTACTTAGAGCATTACTGTATCAAAATCCCAGTTAATTCTTCCACACAGGTGAATCAACAATCAAAGGTCATCGCCACAACTTCATGACCAAGCCTGAATTTAGTGTGTCTGACATTTGCAGAATGAGATCCCCAGAGGGTGAATTTAGCCTTCTGTGTGGGGTAGCATCATTAAATTCACCCTCTGGGGACCTCATTCTGAAAATGTCAGAGACACTAAACTCAGTTTTGCTCATGACCAGTCGATCATTGCTGGCCATGACTCGAGGTCGTGAACCCAAATACAGGGAAATCCTATATAAACGAGCGAGCATATATACAAGACCTCACCTCATTTGATTGTATGTTTTATTAATTGATTGTTTCAATATTTACAGAGTGTCATAGGGTTACTATGGGTCCATTTATATTATTAAATGTCCTTGAGCCTTTGACATTAAATTTATATAGTTAGCCTTGGCAGTATGGGCTCCGTCAATTAATTCTCAGTCTTGGTGGGCAGGGTCTATGGAAAGTTCATATTACCTTTTGTAGTCTTCAATAGCATTTATTCATCTTAATAACACATCTTGATTATCATCATCATCACCACCAACACATACAATCAAACATCATCCACAGACTGGCATAGTCTGTTCACATAACACAGAGAGTGTTATCATACATCAGTATAGGCATAGAATAGGCCCTGCAACCAAATGCAAATATATTACCATTTGCATGATAAGCACGCATATGTGCATACACAAATATATGTTAAAGGAACTTGAGGAGTTCCTGAAAATACAAGAAATGCCAGATATCCAATCTATCTAATTGAGATATCTACAAACTGGCATCTCAGGTTATCGGGAGATAACCTCACAAAAGTAATCACATTAAAATATAATTAAAATAGGAAATATACTTTGTCAAAATGGACAAACTCTATGGTGATTTACTTGAAGACAAAAGTATTAATAAAAACATGTTATAACGATAAAATATAGAAACTGTGAACATACCAGTTCAATGAGACATAGGCCACTATGTCAGGATCTGTATACAACGATAGTCTAAACAACTTGACGACATCTTGACGACAAAATAAACTAAGACTTTAAGACAATAACTTTCCGAAGACAACTTTACTTTCTGACAAACTAATCTAAAACCCCGCGAAACTGTTTAACCTTTGACAACTTTACGCGCGACCATGTGTCATCCAATCAGCTGCGAGCTTACCTGTATTATTTGAAGTGGCGGTACTAGAGCGTTTAGCATTGGGCTGAAGTGACAGTGATAAGACAGGGACGGATCGAATACAGCAAAGTTGAGAGGGTAAACGGGATGTCGTAAATACCGGTGATATGGATGAATATGTTAGCTGCTAGTTGTCAGTATTAACTTGTATTAGTTGTATATAAACTATAGGGCTAAATTGCACCGTCACAAGAGTATGCCCTAAATAATCGACTCCTTAACCACAGAAGAATTATGGGTAATCTCTCAGTGAGAGCTTTCCGATGAATGGCAACAAGCCATATTTCCGACTAAATCCTGAAAAGTCACCCATAATTCTGCTGTGGTTAAGGAGTCGATTATTTAGGGCATTACTGTATGAGTTTCAATGAATTTGAACATTGCTGCTGAATAAATAGACAGAACACAACACGCATCTTAACCAAGAATCTTTTATCGAATGAGTTGTGGATGCCACAATGATATATTTTGCAAGAGCGTAGCTCGAGGGAAATTTAGCTATGCGCTGTCCACAACAAGTTCGATAAAAGAATCGAGATTATGATGCAAGTTGTGTTCGGTATTTATTCTACACCATTATGTCAGTTAAGTTCAATAACTTGACTGCCACCTTCATTGATATTATAGCTACTTTTGTGATTAAATTCTGATGAATAAACAGTAATGATCAGGGCATTACCCGAAGCGGATCGTTGATGTACATCAACTTTTTTTTTATGACAAAGTATAAAACAAGAACAGTTCTGGATTTTATTACACGCTTGTTCTTAGAAGTACAGTGTTATTGCTGTTCCATATTTACAAATCCGTATGGAACGTACGTTCCATACGCATCTCGTTGACGTAAAATGACGTACATGACGTTCGCCTCAACCATGGAACTATTTAAATAAAAGAATCATCACACATGACAAACACGCACTGTATGAGCCAAATAAACCTTCTAATCCTGTATTTTTAATGCACGGATTCTGGGACACGAAGCGTGTAATAAACACAGAACGACACGATGTGTTAATGGGTTTGTCGATACGGCACTCGTGCTGTCGCGGCAGGATAGAACTCGAGGAGCAAGCACCTCTCATTCTATCCTTCCGCGACAGCATTCGTGCCGTATCGACAAACCCATTTACACATCGTGTCGTTCTGTGTATGTATTCCACTAGAGGTATACAAAATAATTTGTATTCAATGGCTGGGGTTCTGTTGAATACATGTGCCTCACATCAATGGGTGTGGAATAAAACATGTTAGTAGACCAAAATCTGCCAACTTTCACTGTCTACTGAGTATGACCGGACATGAATAAAAATATTTTACGGATGGCATCGAAACCGGAATGCTATGAATAGAACGCTCATCATCGAGATATTCTCGTATAATTTTCAGGCAATATATATCAACATAGATTTTGACACAATGTGTGCGAAATGTTACCCAATCTACATCCATTTAATTAATTGTGATTACGTCGTGTATACCTAAACTTCTCGCAGAACATAACCTAGTAAATGACTGGCAGTTAATTACTATTTTATGTGTATAATTATTATATTGTTATCTGCAGTTCTTTGTACATATGTGTGCATTTAGCACAGGTCCTCGACACAAATTAATTTATTTGTTGCATATTTACCATTGAATACAGTAATGCCCTAAATAATCAACTTCTTAACCACAGCAGAATTATGGGTAATTTTTCAGGATTTAGTCAGAAATATGGCTTGTTGCCATTCATCGGAAAGCTCTCAGTGAGAGCTTTCCGATGAATGGCAACAAGCCATATTTCCGACTA
Organism: Siphonodentalium dalli; assembly: GCA_032622095.1. Classification (NCBI taxonomy): domain Eukaryota; kingdom Metazoa; phylum Mollusca; class Scaphopoda; order Gadilida; family Siphonodentaliidae; genus Siphonodentalium; species Siphonodentalium dalli. The sequence continues at coordinate 227,105,738 of CP136061.1, forward strand.
AATCCTGAAAAATTACCCATAATTCTGCTGTGGTTAAGGAGTCGTTTATTTAGGGAATTACTGTATATTAGAAGATGTCTTGTAAATTGCTGGATTTAGTTACAGTCCCCATTTAATGTATATTTTCACTGTATTTATCTTCAGATGTGAATGAATGCAGTTCAGAAATGACAAATCTCTGTGAGTCTACACCAATAACAGTATGCACGAATAATCCGGGGTCATACACATGTACTTGCGGTCCATACCACACTGGGACTTATTGTGGTGTCGGTACGTAGCTATAATAAAGCACATAAATGTTACTTATAATTGTAATAGTCATTGATACATTGCTATTTAAACCCCATGCATAATATTTACAATGGTAAATAATTATTTTATGTTGCTACAGTCAATTCCAAATAATTGAATAGCAGTTAATCGAATAATTCGTTTATTAAAATAATATTTCAGATTCCAAAACCATTTTAATAGTACATCTGTATTTTTTAATTACTTATTCGAATAGACTCCCAAGCGGACTATCGCTTAATCGAATAGAATATTCGCAAAAATGTGCTCTGAAATTTATTAAGTCGGTATTTTCATGCATTCTAGAACTTAGTTGAAGGTAATTTCATCCAAAATATTATAGTTTATGTCAAGAAACCACAGACAATTGTATTAGATCGAAAATGGGTGACATAAAACGTTTCAAAAGTGAGTGCTTTACGATCATATTTTATAGTTTATGACATAAATTCTTGGACATATATCAATGAAATATTATTGACAAACACTATAGAAGAAGAAAATAATAACTTTGGGTTGTATTTTTGATTTAATTGTCCACACAAAGCAATGTTATTCACAGATAAATTGAAGCGCGTGCGTTTATTATGAAAACAAGCCGTCAAACAGACACCTGCTTATCACATGACCATGCATAAAGAATTAGGCTTGTGTTCGTTTCGCACTCCGCACAATGGATTGTCCCATTAATGATGACAGAGTGTTTGTTTAAGTATTGAGTCATGGTCACAAGTCATAAGGGTCACACGTCAGGAAACAATGAGTACACCCGCTAACAAAGGGTAAATTAACGTGTCACTTGTAAAAACAAAATCGTACCAGGGCTATTATAAATGCGATGCGGTGGGTACACCAGTCATAATCAATTACTCAGTCATTATGAACTCGAAACGAAATCGCAACGACCTCTCCCTGGCTGATAAGTTTGAAGTTATTAAGTTACTAGAACAGAAGTTTTCTCAGACTGAAATCGCGAAAATCGGCACCGCGTCCCCGACAGCATTTCAACCGAAGCCCTCGTAGAGTTCATCACCACCGACGAAGAAGTTGAATGCTACGGCCTACCCACCGACCAAGAAATCGCCGACGAAGTGGATTCCATGAACACTTTAGGCCTATGTATGCTTTTATTACTGTTTATATTGTTACTGTTATTTAATATTTATCCGTTATATGTTTTAAAATAAATCATGTTCTATAAAATGTCATCCTCAATCACTCGATCAAAGGTGAATAACTCTAACCAGTCCTTCAATGTAAACATTAAACATGTGCTTTTATCAATCAAAGGTGAATAACTCTAACCAGTCCTTCAATGTAAACATTAAACATGTGCTTTTATCGATCGATGTTTTTCACAATTTTCCCTCGGTAAAAAGTAACAACAAACACACAATCTGACAATGGTATTACAAATATTTTAATATTATATGAAACAATCAATAAAGTGAACAATATTATGAAGTAAATACACATTTAATAACAGGTATTTTAAAGTTTTTATATCAAACAAACATCGGTCAAGTCAGTGGTACATCGTCAAATTACAACGTTTTGGTGCATCTTCAACTCGTCAACGTTTTGGTGCAAATTCGCCTAATCAAATAATCGGTTATTAGAATAAAAAATTGCTGCACCGAGCATATTCTATTAACCGAAATTGACTGTATATATTAAAACCACATGGCAGTTTGTGTTTCAAAATACACCTAATAATATTCGTTTTGAATTTTCCGAGCATCGAGATACAGTAATGTCCTAAATAGTCGACCCCTAAATTACAGCAGAATTATGTGAGAGCTTTCCGATGAATGACGACAAGCCAAATTTCTGACTAAATCCTGAAAATTTTGCATGTTTCTGCTGTATTTAAAGGGTCATATACTTCGGGCATTACTGTAGGTCAATAAATAACTGAATTACCTTTCTACGAGCATTATATGTCTCAGAAAGACAGTTTTACAGGACTGCTGACTGAAAACTTTAACCTGGCACAAATGAAACAATCTGAAATTATTAAAAAATATAAGATTTTTTTTTACACCAATCTTAGTAAAAGGCTTAATTGTGGTTAAGACCAAAATTCCAGTTGTGGTGAAAATATGGTACTCTCAAGCTGTTAATATGGGTGTATTCTATATCTCTTCATTATACAGAGAAAGACCTGTGTTTTGAATTGTCATGTGTCCATGGAACATGCACTGTTACCAACTATGTTGCGACTTGCACCTGCGAATCTGGCTGGTCTGGCACTCTATGTAGTGATGGTATGTATGAATAGTTACACTTTCATTTGAGAACTGAATGTAGTTCAAGTGTGTTTTATTGAAGGGGATGGTGACAGTTGGGCAAATATTGTGAAGCACGAAGCGTTCACACTAAATGTGCTCCAATGACCAGAATTCCACATTCTTCAATAAAACACACTCAAACTACATTAATTTCTAATATTATTTCTATTAATATTATTATTTTATTTTTATTACCTTTTTCCTTATTAATTACTATGGACTCAACTGAAATATTTTTTCCAAAATCTATCTGCAGTTTGGATTTTATACCATGCACATTGTAAGTTAGCCCAATATTCTACCTGTGATTTATCAATTGACTATTCTATAACACTTAAAAAAATGCCCATGCATCTGTTCTATCTACCACTTTTAGTCATCTAGGTCAAGAAAATGGGACATCGATTCGTGTTGTGGTGTTTTATGGGATACTAAATGCATGATGACCCAATTGACAGTTGACCAATCACCGAACAGGATTTAGTTTAACCCACACAGGCTATGTAAATATTCACACTAAACTCTTTATATGAAAACTTTTCCCATTGAAATTGTGTAGAGTGGCATCACTCCATGCCTCAATACTTACAGTAATGTCCTAAATAATCGACTCCATAACCACAGCAGAATTATGGGTAACTTTTCATGATTTAGTCGGAAATATGGCTTGTTGCCATTCATCGGAAAGCTCTCGGTGAGAGCTTTCAGATGAATGGCAACAAGACATATTTCCGACTAAATCATGAAAAGTTACCCATAATTCTACTGTGGTTAAGGAGTCGATTATTTAGGGCATTACTGTAAGGCATTGCCAGGGGCCCTCAGTGACTCAGTTGGTAAGGCAGCCCTCAAAATTGACATTTTCTTCTATGACAGTACAATGCCGTAGATAATCATGTAATGCTACACCATTTGGAGAGTTCAAAGGGCGGGACTGCTCATTTGCATTCGACAGGGACTGATGTAAATGAACAAAGAATTATTTATAAGCCATATACAGTAATGCCCTAATTAATCGACTGCTTAACCACAGCAGAATTATGGGTAACTTTTCAGGATTTAGTCGGAAATATGGCTTGTTGCCCGAGAGCTTTCCGATGAATGGCAACAAGCCATATTTCCGACTAAATCATGAAAAGTTACCCATAATTCTGCTGTGGTTAAGCAGTCGATTAATTAGGGCATTACTGTACCCCATCTGAGATCAGTAAGTCAGACCATGAATTCACAAATGTCATTGATGTGTTCAATGATGTAGCATATGCGCAGGGTGCGCTTTGATGATCAGATTATGACAGCGAAGTGTTAAAGATACGGGTGGCATTGGCGGTGGGTATGCTGTTAAAATATTCACCTCCGTCAAAAACCGCCATAAACAGAAATAATAGTAAAATATAGACAGACTTTGTTCTTATACCAATCAGAAATATGGCATAATCAGTATGTTATAATCAAATGTTTTATGTAAACAAAAGCAAAAATTCTAAAGAACCTGGATTTTGTTTAGATCCGGATATGTTAAACATAAAGAGCGTTATTTGTTACTGTTTTCCTGATATGGAAATAATAAAAAGCATTGATTTGTGTGCGATTAACCAATAGAATTGCGCTGTGTTATGTAAACAGAAGCAAAACTTCTGTAACACGAGAAGGTTCTTGTTTACATACACCATCTTGACGACAATATACTATTTACTGATTATGTTTAGCATATGAACAAAACTATATATATTTTAATATTCCTTCTGTTGATGGCGATTTGAACAAATATGAATATTTCTGCAACGAACGCCGCCCGTACCTTTAACAAAATATTTGAACCCAACTCTCAATTTTGAGTGCCAGTTTCAATTTGATTCTCTCAAAGTTCACTATGCGTTTCTTGTATAGCAGACATAGATTGATAGTTTACTGATAATCCAATTCATTCAACACATGAAATTCTATAAAATTTTAGCAATTTTTTATGAAAAATATGGTCGCCGGCAGCCATCTTGGATTTTACTCTTTGCATGACTATATCCTTTGGCTCACCCTACAGATCACAACTCTCATCTGAGCATCATCAACTTCGTATGGGTCTTCGGGGTAACCTCTAGATGGGAGCGATTGATTTTTTTTCGGATTTGATAAAAAACATGGCCGCCAGCAGGTTTCTTGGATTGTACTCTTTGCATGACTAAATTCTTCGGCACACCCTACATACCACATCCCTCATCTGATCATCACCAAACTTCATATGGATCTTCAGGGTGACCTCTGGATGGGAGATATCAATTTTTTCTGAAATTCGTTAAAAACATGGCTGCCAGCAGCCATCTTGGATTTCAAATTTGAATCCATCGGCTCAGCCCGTATTTATTGGAGAATTGTTTTGCAAATTTGCTATCATGTTTAGGATTACCTCTAGATGGGAGCTATCGAATTTGAAATTTTTTTTTATGAAAAACATGGCCACCGGCAGCAATATTGGTTTTTACTCTTTGCGTGACTAAATCATTTGGCACACCCTACAAACCACATCCCTCATCCGATCATCACCAAACTTTATATGGATCTTCATGGTGACTTCTAGATGGGAGCCATCGATTATTCCCGAAATTCCTTAAATAACATTGCTGCCAACCGCCTAGATCCCTGCGAATTAGAAATTTGGCAACCGAATCGAATCTTGAATCAAATCAGGTGTCCGATATCGAAACTGAATTGAATCGGGACAAGCACTGTCCAGCTGGATAAAATCATAGGTGACCATTGAATATCCTTTTAATGATTGTCTCTATATAAAAGTATATAGACCATAGAATCCTGTGTATAGTGATTATAGTCAATTATATACTATATTTTACCCCAGTCTAAGAACCACCAGTGTTATGATTACATGCTACATGTAATGACATCCGCAAAATGGTGACTGACTGTGATTGGACATAATCACATAACTATAGTAGTAGAAACTCTAAATTACATCATACACGGCACTGGCAAGATCTCCAGACGGAGAACATTACAATGCGGTAACTGCCCTGTCAAAAGAGCTCCATAAATAACAAATTTAGTTGTTTGTCCCCATAAATGGGATAGAACGAGCCGATTCGAAAATATACGAATCGGAGAGCCGATTTTTGCCTGACTACATCCTTCAGCACACCTTACAGGCCACATCCCTCATTCCTCATCCAATCATCACCAAACTTCATATGGATCTTCGGGCAGCAGCCATCTTGGATTTCAAATTTGTATCCATCCGCACACCCTGCATCCCACATTTATTGGTGAAATGTTATAAATAAAAATAATTTCATCTACACAATACAAGAACTTTGCTGTAACTTTTAGGCTTTCCCTCTTCTTTATCATTCTATTCATTACTCAGAAGAAAAAAAAACTCCTTCCCAAGTTGAGCTACAGTGTCATTGACACTTTCATTACATTGCGTTGTGCCCCAATGTCCACGCAGACTTTTGTTCAATCAAATCAAATCAAATCGGGATTATGTATCAATCAAATTGAAAATCAAATCGAAAAAGCAGAAAGGGCTCTACCCTCCACCTCATTTCAGAAGCAGAAAGGGCCCTACCCTCCACCTCATTTCAGAAGCAGAAAGGGCCCTATCCTCCCCCTCGTTTCAGAAGCAGGAAGGGCTCTACCCCCCCTCATTTCAGAAGCAGAAAGGGCTCTACCCTCCCTCTCATTTCAGAAGCAGGAAGGGCTGTACCCTCCCCCTCGTTTCAGAAGCAGGAAGGGCCCTACCCTCCTCTTCGTTTCAGAAGCAGAAAGGGCCCTACCCTCCCCCTCATTTCAGAAGCAGGAAGGAGCCTACCATCCCCCTCGTTTCAGAAGCAGGAAGGACCCTACCCTCCCCCTCATTTCAGAAGCAGGAAGGAGCCTACCCTCCCCCTCGTTTCAGAAGCAGGAAGGAGCCACGCAGACTTTTGTTCAATCAAATCAATTCAAATCGGGATTATGTATCAAATCAAATTGAAAATCAAATCGAAAAAGCAGAAAGGGCCCTACCCTCCGCCTCATTTCAGAAGCAGAAAGGGCCCTACCCTCCACCTCATTTCAGAAGCAGAAAGGACCCTACCCTCCCCCTCATTTCAGAAGCAGGAAGGGCTGTACCCTCCCCCTCGTTTCAGAAGCAGGAAGGGCCCTACCCTCCTCCTCGTTTCAGAAACAGAATGGGCCCTACCCTCCCCCTCATTTCAGAAGCAGGAAGGAGCCTACCCTCCCCCTCGTTTCAGAAGCAGGAAGGACCCTACCCTCCCCCTCGATTCAGAAGCAGGAAGGAGCCTACCCTCCCCCTCATTTCAGAAGCAGGAAGGGCCCTACCCTCCCCTTCATTTCAGAAGCAGGAAGGACCCTACCCTTCTCTCATTTCAGAAGCAGGAAGGGCCCTACCCTCCCCCTCATTTCAGAAGCAGGAAGGGCCCTACCCTCCCCCTCGTTTCAGAAGCAGAAAGGGCCCTACCCTCCCCCTCGTTTCAGAAGCAGAAAGGGCCCTACCCTCCCCCTCGTTTCAGAAGCAGGAAGGGCCCTACCCTCCCCCTCGTTTCAGAAGCAGGAAGGGCCCTACCCTCCCCCTCATTTCAGAAGCAGTAAGGGCCCTACCCTACCCCTCATTTCAGAAGCAGGAAGGGCCCTACCCATTTCAGAAGCAGGAGTAATAACTTAATATATTTTTATTACAAATGCGACATGTGTATGAAATTGTGTATTTATAGGTTTACTCATTTACTGTCAAAATTCCTTGTTCTTCTTGTTAGTGATGCTACCACACACAGCAGGCCAGCATCACTAAATTTACCCTCGATTATGCATTGGGTCATCAGCCAATCTGTGGATATAGAGAAACTAAAATAGTAAAAGCAACTTTATAAAGAAGTTTCTAAAGAAACTAAACAATTTGTTAACTTGATAACAAATATACATTCCAGAGAAGATGTGATATATAGCAGAATGAGGTTCCCAAAGGGTGAATTTAGTGATTCTAACCCACTGTGTGGGGTAGCGTCACTAAATTCACCCTCTAGGAACCTCATTCTGCAAATGTCCAGCACCATATTTTGAGGCCTGTTCTTGATTTCAAGCCTTGAAATAGTGTGTCTTTCATTTGCAGAATGATGTCCCCAGAGGGTGAATTTAGTGATGCTACCCCGCATAGCAGGCTAGCATCACCAAATTAACCCTCTGGGGACCTCATTCTGCTTACACCTCAGCAGAAGGAGGTTCCCAGAGGGTGAATTTGGTGATGATAGCCTGCTGTGTGGGGTAGCATCACTAAATTCGCCCTCTGGGGACCTCATTCTGCAAATGACAGACACACTATTTCAAGGCTTGCTTGATTTTAATAAAAATATGTTTATCTTATAGATATCCTGGAATGTCAGACTCCATCCAATTGTTTTCATGGTACATGTAATGAGCAACTCGGCAGCTACCTGTGTGTATGCAACCCATCTGAAAGCTGGTCTGGAACAAAATGTGACAAAAGTAAGCATGTCAAATATTTAATGTGGCTTCAACCCTTTACCCAACAAACCGGCCAAAACCGGCCAAATAAATCTTCAACAGCCTAAAATATCTTCAGTCTGTCTCAATAGAACCATACAAATATGGATATCATTGGAACGGGCTCCTTGACCACATTGTGATGGTTACAGTTATGCCCTGTGCCAATGCATTCTCTTATATAAGAGAATGCATTGGCCTAAAAAAAATCTTTTTTTAACACTTTTTACCATTTTTTCTTACATTCTTTAACAATTTTATAATTTTTAATGTGTTAAGCCAATGCATTCTCTTATATATGCGAGGCGACCTATGGTCGACTCGCATATATAAATAACGGCCATACCCAAAGAATCACACCACAGAGAGACACATTTCAAGAATACTATAGGAAATAAACTTGGCAGGGTGGGTGGGCTTGGGGGAGGCGGGCGGTACAGTCTAACAAACTTCAGCCCAAAATGTTCTCGATGGGGAAGTCGTATGAGATTGCCAATAATTGCAGGACCTATACTCATCAATGAGTATTTAGTATAGAAAGGGTTAACACTCTTGTTTTACTTTTTACTTGGCTTTGAGATTAAAAAATATTTGATTTGAGTCAAGGAACTCATGCACCCTTCAAAGCTCAAGAGTTATTAGATGTTGATTTTTGAAATATATATTTATTTTTTCCACCTCAAATATTTTTCAGCCAAGCAAATATTTACCGTAGATATATATGGACATGCGCAGATGTCGTAACCAGAGTTTGTGAAGTCACGCAAGGTCATGGTTCTCTGTGGTTTTGGCAGATCGGAAATGATTTTCAAAATAAAATATTATGAAAATTATCACCAAAAACAAAATTGACAGTATCTTGTTACAGTTGGCATGCAGAAACATAGATATAATTATTTCCAAATCCTTGTATTATCTGAAAGTTTCCCCATCAATTAAAGGTACTCAATCCGATAAAACTCCTCTCAATTACTATTTCAATGGCTTCGGGGGTCAAAAATATTTGATTCGAGTCGAGGAAGAAGTCACCCATCAAAGCTCAGATTTGTTAGATATCGATTTTAGAAATCTATTATTTTTCATTATCGGGAATTCTTTCTGGCCCAGAAGACAGTCAAAATTTCGTTATTATTACCACTTGATTATAGAGTTATCCATCCTTGTCTGTTTGAATAGAGTTTTGGTGTAAAATCTCGAGCAGGTTACCAAATTGACGGCAGTTATTAGTACTCATCTCGAGCAATTAACAAATTTCAAAAATCAATATCTAATAACTCTGAGCTTTGTTTGATGGGTTCCTCGACTCGAATCAAATATTTTTTACCCCCAAAGCCAAAGAAATAGTAATATAGGACCCTCTGATCGGATTGTTGTTGTTGGAATCTGTTGAGATGGGGACCCTCTTTACGGATTGAGTACCTTTAATCGTTCAATTAATTGACCAACAGTTTTCCCTTATTGACTACTGTCTTCATCAGATTCATGTATGTCTTATCGACAGCTTATTGACATGATCATATGAGTATTACTGTAATACAGTAATGCCCTAGATAATCGACTCCTTAACCACAGCAGAATTATGGGTAATTTTTCACGATTTAGTTGGAAATATGGCTTGTTGCCATTCATTGAAAAGCTCTCAGTGAGAGCTTGTTATATTGTAATTATTTATTTGACAGATATAAATGAGTGCGAGGTCTTGACAGCCAAGTGCACATCTGAAGGTACTGCCCTGTGTCAGGACGATCCAACTGGAGGATATGCATGCATATGTAACTCAGGCTGGAGTGGAACTTACTGTGATACCCGTAAGTATTATTGGTTACAAGGGCGGATCCAAGGGGGGTGCCCCCGGTGCACGCCCCCCCCCCCTATTTTCGCCAGAACAAGGAATTTTTGCGAGGTGTCCTGGCGCCATTTGTCTCGGACGCCCGAAGATTCTGCACTGAATATTGCTAACATGCATGCAAATACAACAGTTTACATGTTTTACATTACTCAAACGTATAGTTATTTTAACTGTGGGTTGAAATGACTTCAATTTGGTATTGTATATGTATAGCCATGCAAGGGGCGAATCCAACATCCCGAGATGAGGGCCCCGGGCTATTTTTCGCCATGCAGAGCAAACAATTTCTATGACATATTGTATTGGAGTGTCGGAAAATATCTCGCCTGGCGCCAAGTTTTCCGCCAAGGAGAAGCCCTCAACTGAACTATATGGATTATTATCCTCGGCCTTGTGTTATCAGGAGGGTTAAAATTTATTGTCCGTCTATTGCCTACTCAGATCAATCAGTGCTCGGGATTAGCTACGCATGGATGCGTCTCGTGCAACTCTCGCGTGATTCTCGCGTTGTAACAATCCAGCTAGTCATTTTTTAATTCCTGCTCCAGCTATCGGACGTGGTTAATTTTAAGGAAGTATTATTCTGTATTGCGCGTTATCAACTCAATATTTATTGTTGATAACAACTTGCAATTTATCCGTTGCTTACCCAGTCTTTTAATAAAAAATTTACGAACTCGCAGAAACTCTTCGTTTCATTGTATGCGCGAATTCCGTGTTTTCTATCGACACATTTCGTCTACGAATTTGTGATTGAGTTTGACAAAAACATCGTTGGAATCACGTTGACATATTCGCCATTGATGGCCATTTTGACTCAGATGCACATCGTTTACTTATGGCCAACCTATATTGCATTATTGTGCAACATATACGGTGGCATGACTCGTCGAATTTCGGAATCCACGTGGTGCGGTATGCGGAGTAGCCTAATTTCGCGCTACACATTCTATTTACTGACGTTGTCTCTTCGCCCCATTCAGGTTATGTATACTGCCATATCATATATGCAACAGCTATGTTAGTGCGCAGAACATTGTCCAGGACAGAAATATCTCCTTTGGCACTAACTTACATGAATAAATAACTAAGATAGAACTTGTTACCTGATGTAATTTCCTTTGCCTCAACTAATTGTATTTTGTAAGTTGACGTTGAGCAACTGGAACTTCATTGACGTTTGGGAAATGATTATCGAAGAACATCATTGTACCTATACATTATGTCCTTATCATTAATTGTGCTCAAGCGATTAATATTTACAAATCTTAGCTAGCCCGTAATGTCTTAACATGAGGGCTTGTATTTGGATACTTGGAACGTTGGCGCGGATGTTAGTGACTTCACAATATTTATTTGACAATCCTGACTCTGTTCTTGCGATTCCATTCACTTTCCATCATTGTATCAATGGAATAATCGTTAGCAACAAGGCGATCCTGTTCGTTATACATCTAGTATTATATGACCTGTGTCAAATAATGCTGTAATACTATAATAATCTCTTTCTTTACGTACATGTATAGTATGAGTTGACAGTGTCCGGTTGCTACGACTCTTGCAACTGGTTTGATTGGGGAATAGGATTATCAGACACACGATTTGACAACAAGGATTTTCGTTTCTAGTTTACATTATCGAATGGCGATATCCATCAAATCATAATCTGACTTTCTCTTGGCGACAATTGTGTCCGTTTCTTTGCAATTACTTACTGTATTTTGCTGAATGGGTTCCCCTGTTCCAAGACTGCACAGCCATGCAAGCGCAGTAGCCTGAACCTTCAGCTATAGTTTGCTTACCTATACAATGTTAATTCCGTCCGTGGTCAGAACTCTTTGGTGACATTTTGGATGAGATCCTTGTTGCGAGCCTACTGGCCTACTTGTGGCAAGTCGCCTTATCCGATGTGACCTGGCATGAACTGTTATCCTCAGCCATTAGTGTATCGATACATTCAACATTCATTGGTCCATTAATCAGGACCAATATGGTATCAGTGCCTCATCGCCACAAACCGGTCAAATGGTGAGCATGACACATGTATGGCCAGCTGTAATAGTTCCATACCAATGGTATCAGTGCCTTACATGCTCAATGACATAAGAACTGACTATGTCAATATGGCGACAATTTTTCACCGATACCGACATACTTCTGCGCTTTCAATCAGTGAATAGTAACGGCGAACTACTATGCATATATATTGTCACGTGCTCCAGATGCATTGCCAATAGCCTTTCCCACTGAGCCCATCACTTGGCTCTCAACCTTCTATTTCCACATATCGAACAGATCAAATGTGAAATAGCCTTCACTCACGTATAAAGCACAGTTACATAACATGCGTTTATATTGCGCAGGGCCACTGCCACTATAATTTTCAACAGAGACCAACACATGGCTCTTTTCTTTCTATTGCCTCATATCCAATTGATTATCGGGCAAATAACAAAAAGGACATCATTTGTATTGTCACACAAATTAAGTGCGTTTACATGAACAGCATTTAGATTTATATTGCGCACGACCACGGCAGGCCTGCGTATTGGAGGCGCACAACGGTTCGGTTCACATGACGGTTGCGAAATCTAGGTTGCGCCAAGGTTGTGTGAGGCTCTCGCGATACTGATTATAACTGTTTGTGTAACTTATGGGTACCTAAGGACAACCAGAAAGCCGACACATACTAGTATGTTACGGCTTGCGCATATTTTGCATTCCGCAGACCTGCCAGTGCCAATTTCAGAAGAGTCCAAAACATATCTCTTCTCCTTCTATTACTAAATATCCATATGATTATCTGGTGAATAGAATACCTAAATGACTAACACAAATGACAGTTTTTGTATCATCACACATATACAGCGCCGTTCCGCAAGAAGCCTCTATATCGTGTATGACCACTGCCCAGTACCAGTGACTGGCGGGGTGCTACTATCGTTGATTCGGAAAACCAATCTTCATGGGCGCACGCCTCAGCACCTGAGCCTTAGGGTGGGGAAGACTCGTCATGTACCGCTGACAGCGCACCAGCCAACCAGCCTTCAGTTTTTCCCAGATGAAAATGCAGCTCAAGCTCTCATTTTCTCTCACAATTCAGAAGACGGATGTAATTGCATCCGTAATATAATCGTTCGTTGTGTTTCTCTCAAATTAAATGTCTTTGTGGGATAGACCTCGATACATGCATGTTTAGTTGCACTTTCACATTCCCATACTTTACCTGCGATGGGACCGGTTTTTAAATATACCTCCAATAGTTTAATATTGAATCAACGGTTACTGTAACCATGCACATTTTGTCAAGAGGGAGAGGGCAAAGTTTAATGCTCGTGAATTAGAGACTTACAAGTGCATATGGGTGCGAGTACAATTGCTCCTGTCATCTGGGAAGGACTGAGACTTCTGACTCTTCCCCACGGTCCATGGCCCACTCCATTATGAGAGTGGGTCTTGTCCCCCTGGAATCATTCTCCCTCGGGATATGTCCAGGCCTGCTATACCTTCGGAGGACTTTCCGTGCGCATATAAAACATTCTCCTCACCGTAAGCAAGGGCACCGCGAAAACTGTTCTTGCACAGGAGAAATCGGTTCTCATCGTCCTCTTCGCCGAGAAGTGACAATATCTTACCTGCAGTTTAATTAATAGCAGGTAAGACCATGTGGCCACATAATGAACGGAATTTACCTTATTAACATTATTTTGCATTAACTAACAAATGTTTTGTGTATTACGCTTGCTAATAACTAACAGAATGTCTTGTCTTGCTTATAGTCGACGAGATTCGACTTTGATGGCCACACACCGTGCGGGTTGCTCAAGAAATAAACGCGGCAGTATGCGGTATTGTCATTGTTGGATGAGGGCCCGTTGGTCCATGGTTAAACAATTTGAGCAAACGTACCAGTCTTACCTCAGGCAGGACCAGTTCGGCCCCCCCTGGTCCTGCATCAGCAGACTTTGGGTGGCAGCGTGCAGTTCTCGGAGATTCGGGCAACCAATCCTCCAGAACACCTGCACACTCGCCTTTGGAGGCTGTTCTGGGTGGGGAAGTCTCGATGTCCGGATGCGCTCCAGCCAAAAGGCCTTCTGACGCTTCCCCACGGCGCTGTGGCCCACCCCATTATGAGGGTCGGTCTTGTCCCCCTGGAAACGTCATCCCACGTGATACGTCCAGGCCTGCTCCTCTGCCGTCATGGGATCCTAGTGGTATGTCATCAATGTTTATTCCAGCTTGTCTGGACCACCTGCATTCGGGAGATTCGGTGGGGGGGGTTTTCTCTGGTCAAATGGATCCTTCTAATTTTATCTTTTGCTGACCTTCTGGCATTGGGGTGGGCCAAAGCACCTTAACTTCAACTGCGAGAGCATTTATACCTCGTTCGAGCCATTCCCCGAGTGGGCTTCCCTATAGTACCTTATCTCAACCTGATGCAGGGTGTTCTGTTGCTGTGGTCGATACTGACCTGCTTCCTATACTTCTCATGGCGTCTGATGGCTTTGACGACGATGGGCAAGAATCACGGGATTCTGTCGTTCCTAAGGAACTCGCTTTGCGTATGGACACGACATGGGTCGATCTATTGTACAAAACTTCATCACAGGATATGTGTCAACTGACTTACAAAAACTTGCACAACTGTACCAGTCTTTACCTCGGGATGAACCAGTTCGAGCCCCATGGTCCTGCACCAGCAGTCCGTGGCAGGCGGGGTACCGTTCTCGGAGATTCGGGCAACCAATCCTCCAGGACAATTGCACCCGAGCCTTTGGAGGCTGTTCTGTATGGGGACGACTCGATGTCGCATTCTGTCAATAGCGCTTTCTATTTTGGAAGATATCTACAGAAATCACTCTCATCACATGAAAAAGAGAAGAAGACGCAGTGAAGTCAGCAGCAGAAAAAGAAGTCTCTACTTGCATTCTAATCCATATAGTTCAGTTGAGGGCTTCTCCTTGTCGGAAAAATATAATTTTTAAATGTAAAATTACTTTTTCCTTAAGGGAAGCCCGAAACTGAACTATCAGAGATCGATCCCTCCCATGGCGGTGCCATTCCCAACCCCGCGACTCGCAAATCCTATGATTCAGTCGGAAAATTAAAAACTGACTAGCTGGATTGTTACAACGCGAGAATCACGCGAGAGTTACACGAGACGCGTCCATGCGTAGCTAATCCCGAGCACTGATTGATCTGAGTAGGCAATAGACGGACAATAAATTTTAACCCTCCTGATAACACAAGGCCGAGGATAATAATCCATATAGTTCAGTTGAGGGCTTCCCTTAAGGAAAAAGTAATTTTACATTTAAAAATTATATTTTTGGGCACCAGAAGTTTCAACACTGAATATTTCTATCAAAAATAAATATAGCAATTTTAAAAGTGGAGTCAAAATTTAGACAATTCCATCTATATGTAAAGAACAAATAAATGATAAACATGAGTCGTCTACAGTGCACTCTAGGATATACAATGTAGTTCGATCAACGCTCGAACTATAAAACGCACTGGCGGCAGTATCATCATAAAGAGATTATCTAAAGGCACATACGCCATACTACTATGGTATACATGTACCGTATACATAGTATATTTTCGAATTATTATAGAAATACATTGCTGGTTCGTTTCCAATGGTATAGATATGCATGGCATTTAAAATTGGTTATATCTTCCATCACATGTTGTGCCACCCTAATTTGAACAAATGTGTGACAACAAGACATCTTTATGTCACAACAAATACGCATCTGCCATTGCTTAATAATAAAAAAAGTCACGAGTCCTTCAAAACGTTGGTTTTCATGTGTCGTTATCGTCATTAGTCAGTTGATTGACTGAACATATATTTATTCATAACCCAAACATTTACACAACAGATATTAATCTACATACTATATTTTAATTAACATTATGGATGCAACCAGAATGTAGATGAATAGGGGATTGGAATACTAGTTAATCAGTTCGGTGTTAGATATTTTTTGGTGAAAAACTGTGTTTATACTAATAAAACGATTACATGATTGGAGTGTGATCGGACCACCTGTTTGGCTTGTATTGACGACTTATTTTGCTGGTGTATCATGAAGCTGATAGCTATTAGATGTAAAACTGAAAAAATTTATCATGGTCAATGGAGGAATTAAGTGGTTGGATAGATGCATTGTATTTCCAACCACAACACCTCTATACTAGTACTCTAGAAGCCACGATTTTGCGATTATTCATTCTGAATTACAAAATAATCTCCCATGCACCAACCCAAACCATAAGGCAACCCGGTGATTTCGGGGGCTTATTCCATGGGCATGTCCGGCGCGCCCAGATAATTCACTACCATTTGCACAGACTTTCAGAAAATAAGTTCACTGTTCAAAGAAGCTTTGATCTTCCATCACTAAACCTCCATAGTATATCGTAATTGTGCTGAATGTTATTGTCACTCATTCCATATAGGACTAATAAAGCAATATAAACTTGGCCCAGAACACATGAAACACGTCGTTTTGAATGTAGTATATGCAAAATTTCCCGACCCCCACCTACGAGAGGGGGGTTAATCCCCCCCCCTCTCGTGCTCTCCCCCATTCGCCGCTTCGCGGCTCGGATGATATTATGCATCATATCTACAACAATACATAGCGCCCCCCCCTTTTCAAATTGATGGATCCGCCACTCCTCGTCTGTCAGTCCATCTATCAATCCATCTGTCAATCCATCTGTCAGTCCATCTGTCAGTCCGTCTGTCAGTCCATCTATCAATCCATCTGCCCATCAACAATGGTCTTCTTCTCCAGAACATAAGACCGAATGGGTTTATATTTGGTGTGGATGTTCCCTAGGTGACTCACATTCAGATTTGTTCAAATGAGGTCACTAGGTCATATAGGTGCGAAAACAGTGCTATAAACGTTTCCCTCCATAGTATTTCTTAAAACGACTTCTTCTCAAGAACCATCAGGCCTATTTATGTTATATATGGTATGGAGGGTCCTTGTGTGACTAGGATTCAAATTTGTTCAAATGAGGTCACCAGGTAAAATAGGTAGGAATCCAGGGACATAACTCTTTCCCTCAATAGTAATTCTTAAAAAGATTTCTTCTCAAGACCAATAAGGCCTATTTAGTTTATATTTGGTGTGGAGGCTCCTTGTGTGACTGGACTTCAGATTTGTTCAAATGGTCAATTGGTCAAATGGGGGCAGAGCCAAGGACATACAATGTAACATTTTCCCTCTATAGTCATTTTTAAAAGGTCTTCTGCTCCGGAACCGCATGACTGAATACCCAAACAAGCTCTAATTAAAGAGACCCAAATGAATGGTGTCATAATTGCAGGGTTCCCACGGGTACTTGAATATACTTGAACGTACTTGAATTTGAAAATTATTTTTCCAGAGCCTTGAATACCCTTGAATTCCACCCACCCACCAGCATGTACTTGAATAGCGCCCCTGCCTCTAAATATGTACTTGAATTTCCCTGCCCCTGCCCCAGAGAAGTAACTTTATTTGGTGATTATCGGATTCTGGGAAATTAAATTTGTTCTGTCGAGGAATCCCCTACTGCATGGAAAATCCGTACTTATAAATAGCAACCGGAATTGCTGTTCGACCTAATGCGATTTGTAATGGCGCATGTGATTGGCGGAGAGTCCACCGGCCTGTTTCACGCTCGATACTGATGATTTTGATTGGCCGACTGCATCGTCTGTCCAGAATGTAAAACAAAAAAACAAATAGGCAATAAATTAAATTCAGTAAAATGTCAAAACGCGGACAATGTAGGTTCAAATCTCGATGGAAAACACAAGGAGATTATAGTGCATGGTTACAGGAGATTCCCTCAAATGTTCATGTCGCGAGATGCAAGATATGCATGAGGGAAATCAACGTTGGAAACATGGGTGAGCATGCGTTACGATCGCACATTAATAGCAGCAAACACACAAAAGCCACCAATGATGTCAACGGAACACTGACATTGTCAATGCAAGCACGACAACCTTTTTTCAACACAGGTTCAACAGCCACCACGACAACTAATAGTCATGCTCTACAATCTGCAACTTCAACGTTTACTTCCACTGCCACAAGTTCAACTTCCAGTGCAATTAATATAACTGACACTACTACTACTAGTTCAACTTCAAATTTACGGGTACTCCAAACGTTAGTGCATCAGGAACCAATGTACTTCGTGCCGAATTAATGTGGGCTGTGTTTGTTGTTTCAAATCACTTAAGCTTCAAAAATTAGACAGACATTGAACGTCATGTTTCCGGACAGTTAAATAGCTGGACAATTTACATGTGGTGAAAATAAGGCCATGTACTTAAGTATTTTTGGATTAGGAACTTATTTGGAAAATGTAACTGTGGACAGGGTGAAAGAACAGAAGAACATTGTTCTCATGTTTGATGAGTCTGAAAACAAATCTTTGCACAAAAAGCAGGTAGACATATATATTCATCAGGTATGATTTTGATAATTTTCGGAAAAGAAAAGCCCAGCAATCTATTATCCAATTATCTTCATATTATGGGGCACCGCGGCCACCCTGACTGGAAACTTTGCCTCCACTCTACTTACTTTTACTAAAGTGAGCATATTTGATAATTGTCGTAATAATTTATAAATTGAAAAAGATAGTTACATATTCCTAACCCTAGAGAAACAAACAAAATATTGTTTTAATGCTACTAATATAATACAGTATGTAGTATTGCTGTTTGTCTCTACTCATAAAATTCTGATTGCATCTTGTATTCACAAATACTGGCTATTGACTACTGCTACATATATACTAAGTACTATACTGTTTGAGGTAATATGATCAATGGTAACCCAGTGTCCTTGAAAGCCCTTGATTTTCGAGTATTATAAATCCTTGAAAAACCCTTGAATTTCGACCACTACACTACTTGAAAACCCTTGAATTTGATATTAAAGTAGGTGCAAGAACCATGAATTGGTGTGGATGGGTCCTACACGACTTTTATAAAATTTATGTTATTTTACATGGACTCACTTCTAAGGCCTTTGGTCTCTCAATTTAAAACTATCAATTTGAAGAGGAAAGTCATTACCCTCTGTAGCCAATGTGTGCTATAGTACTATATCAACACCTTTTCACTGTCGCAATATGAGAGATATGTTCAAAATTATGAAACAAAGTGTTTATTTTTTAGGTAGGTTGATAGAGAGTTTAACAGGAATATTAAAAAAACACACTGCATTATCTGGACTATGAACCCAACTAGGGTATACGTTCAGTCTACCATCTGAGATCATTACTGTCTGCGAGAAATTAAATAAAACATTTTTCATTGCATATTTTAGTTTTTTGGCAGTCATTTGCAGAAATATTGTTTTTATTGTGTGTCAGAAGGACCAAAACAACATAAAACAACATAAAAATTATTCAACTACATTTTCAATAATCTGGCAGACATAAACACTCAATCCTGATTCATCTTTTCAGACATTATCTAGAAATAGTTCTGCAAATGGCTGCCAAAAAACTAAAATATGCAATGAAAAATGTTTGATTAGACTGAATGCATACCCTAGTTGTGTTCATAGTCTAGATAATTCAGTGTGTTTTTTGCAAATATTCCTGTCAAACTCTCTATCGATCTACATAAAAAATCTGGGTTTTTTTTTAATCGGTCATAAGGGATAATGTTTTCCTTCAAATTGTTTGAAATTGAGATTTTTTGAAAATTCACTAATGGATTCTTCCATTCAGTTATAAAATTATATTAGAATGGTCTATTATTCATCTGGAGGGGTGTTCAGATAAAATAAGCAAACAACAGTTATCAAAGAACAGAGTCATATTTATTGGAGGTAAATGATCAGATAATATCAACAAACAACCTATGTTGTGTGACTTATTATCTGAAAATTTCCTGAGGGATAAATTAAATACACCCATAGTAGCCGATAATACCAAATTTTCACAACGAGTGGAATTGGGGGTTTAACCATGAGCCTTTTGGCAAGTGGTTAATACCGCAATACCACGAGTGGTGAATTTTTTTTTACTCTCGGCTACTATAGGTGTATTTTATTAATGCCCAAATTATATTTGTTCCGTGAATTCGACTTCTCCACTGTTTACTTTTAATGTGTATCCTCACCGAGTGACCAAAACACAATGCTCTAAAGAATGTGCATCACACATAGTGATGTATACTTTTATGTCATGATGTCAGCCTGTTTCTAAGCAATCAGTCACTTGATATTCCTATTCATATGATTCCTAGTTCATATAAAACTAGCAAGCTACATTTGATTCATGAACTGCGGGCAATTTTCCTCATATTTAATTGATATTATAACAATTTCCAATCTTAAATGAATGTAACAGAAGAAATATTTTGCTAACTACATTGTAGTTCTACTATGGGTATAAATGTTTAACTCATGAATTTATACCCACAGTAGGGTGTAAAGCTGAAATTTACAAAATAGGTGTTATACACACATTAACATAGTCAATTATGGTATAAAACTACAGTAATGCCCTAAATAATCGTCTTTTGCAGCTGATGTCCCAATCAGACTGAGTAAAGGTAATGAAGGATATCTTGAAGTCTACAAGGATGGAGTTTGGGGAGTTGTCTGTCCTGATTACTGGGACATCAATGATGCAACGGTTGTCTGTCGTTTCCTTGGATACAGGTAGGTTTACAATGATGGACCGGCCTATATATCCTCTAAGGTCCAGAAATGCGTGCAATATTGTACTGAACCCCGATAACCTCAAAACTTGCAGTTATTGGGTATTTCTCCACTGAAGGAAGCCCTCACACTGAACTATATGGCTATATATCCCACCTTGTAAAACCATAGAAGGAAAGCGTTACTATTTTGGTCGCCTACACCGCTCGACAATGTACCTGCACAGATTAGCCATGCAAGAATGGCTCCCAGTGTATAATCGGTTGTACCTGACCTGCAGTCGTCAGTTTTATTTTCCAACTTGTGATCAGCAGATTTAAGGGAGTATCTTTCAGAATTTAGAGTTTCTCAACTCAAAATTTATTTATTTGAACAGAAATCAATGCAAAAACGTTCAGAGCATACAAAAAGTGTACCAAGAAGGACTGAAATCTATATCTTGTTAGCAGCCTCAATCACGATCCAAGTAACCATTTTTATGTATGCCTTTATAGACATGTAACATTCCCAGTCTTTTGTTTTAACTGCATTTTATATCAAATAGTCACGAAATAGGGAATGCATTCCACACATAAAAATGTCAGACCAACTGGCATCCATACACTATGGAATGCAACAAAACAACATCCATTACTTATATTTACACTCAACAGAGTCCAGTGGAAAATTAGAAGAGCATTAAGGGCCCATTTCCAACGTTATTATCGTAACTTGGGCAAGTTGCGTCTACACAAAAATGGAAGCAAGTTGGATTCAGCATGTGAGGAAAGATGACAGATAAATAAAAGTGTATAAGGAGCCCTATTTATTGAGGGAAATGTTTAGATGATAAGTCTATGGTCGTTTGTTGAACTTATTATCTGAACATTTCCTATGGGAAAACTACTCATCCATGATGCTTTAGTATAGAGAGGGTTAAATGCCCAAGATAATTATGGTTTTTCATGAACATACATTAATGCCCTAAATAATCGACTCCTTAACCACAGCAGAATTATGGGTAATTTTTCAGGATTTAGTCAGAAATATGACTTGTTGCCATTCATTGGAAAGCTCTCACTTTCCGATGAATGGCAACAAGCCATATTTCCGACTAAATCCTGAACAATTACCCATAATTCTGCTGTGGTTAAGGAGTCGATTATTTAGGGCATTACTGTATTATACTGGCAGTTTAAGATATAATGGGACCGTGGTACAGTAGTAGGGTTTTAACAATTTTGAAATTAAGAATGAATGCATAGATCCCGAGGTTTCAAAAGGTTTATTTAGAATTTTTTAATTATGTACATGAGTATGCAGGTGTATAAATGCAAGTTATAAGGTGTATAGTCTGTGGAAAAATATAATACATTTCACTGGTACCGTCGTCAGTTCTGTTACCCAGTGACCAAGCTTTTAGTGAGCAACGTACCATCGATTTTCGGGACTCCAAACAGGAACTTTTCTATTTTCTACTTTATAGTGAAGCACAACATAGGAGCTACACCCATCAAACATCTTATCTGATGACATTGTCACTATCAGAGTGTGTAGGTACTGAGGCTTCTTTCTTGGATTGTCCTAACACATACCTTAGCACTGGGGCAAGCTGTGGTTCTATGTATTTGGTTGCTGGAGCTTATTGCAGTAAGTGTTATACAACTATTGAGTGCCTTGGGGTGGAATAGCGAGAACTATTTACACGAGGTGGCGTCTTTTATTTGTTTGTAATCTCATCTGTTGATGTAGAATTATGGACTATAGATACTCAAATTATAAAACATGAGGCAGTAGCATGAAAACTGGCAATACAAGATTATTTATTGCAAAACTCACTTCTTAAAGCCCCACTTAGTTTTCGAGTCGCCGATTTTTTTATTGTGACTTTATATACGGTTTTATAAACAATCTATGAAATAAAATATGATTAAAATACTATAATTCATCACTATTTGAAACATCTGTGTCTCAGAAGATGCCCACAGAGAAATAGAAAACTGCTGAAATCATAGAATGCAACAGAATTCAAACTTTTTCAATGGAAGTGGAAGAACTCTATCTTTAATATACCGTACTGACCCGGGTTTAGGCCCAGGGGGCCTTTGTTTTATTTGAGCTCAAAAACCAAAGTGGGCTTATACTCGGATATGGCCCTTTGCAAACCAAAAATCCCAAGACATCGAGACAGTAAAACTGATCAAATAGATGAAAGCCGATATAACTCCGATTATCGGGAAATATACCCGGCTTCCAGATTAAGTAAAGGTAAGTATAAGTATTGCCGAAAATTCCCATAAATGACTTGCACTATTTGTAAGCAAGCAGTGTGGGTTATCGGTAAATCCCGTATCTATAGACTATATAGTTTATATCAATGTTCAGACTTAATCCGATTAGGATAATTAATTTATTACCAGGTGCTTTATTCGTGACCTGTTGTCCACATAGAGGATGTTACAATAGCGACTAATTGCATGTTTAACAAAAGCCAGTGAGTGTAATTAATTAACAGTAATGACAAAAGACATGATGATGTAATTCTGCTAAAACAGTGAAAAAGCACGTGTTTGAATATTTAGAGTTATCGCTCCTAAACTGTTTATACTGTAAAACGTGAACAAAATGCAGTTTAAAAATGTTAATGTCGATAACCTTTATTTTGGTTTCGAGCGTATAACGTTGACGTAGTTTGGAAGACATGGTTATTGAATGACAAGTTCCCCTTCTGCCCTGGTGGGTAATTATTATACCCACTGTGTGTTTACATAACCAGGAAGCCAGTTCTTTGTGTTTGGCCACCTGTAGGAACATACCGACGTTGTCACTGAACACAAAAAATATGTTTTTACAGTACCGTTGTTGACAGGTGCGCTGTGCACGTGCATGCCATGGCTATTTGAAGCCATTCATGTTTACCGCGTTCTCATCTATACGCCGTTAGCGATTGGGTTCTTTTGTATAAATTTGATGTCTGTTAATTTTTTTGTTACGATTGGTTTCCCCAGGAAGTATAATTGAATAAACAAATGAGATTTTAAGATTCACTTTATTTTATTTTATTGAATATTCTCACTTGCCTACGAAGTATAATTTTCCGTTTTTAATATAAATATTATATTTCTCGAGTTCGTCAATCTGTTTTGCTGTCTACAAGCTGATAGCAAATACTTACTTACCACCGCTGAAATTGAACAAAATTTGGGGTGGGCCTAACCTCGAATATACCCCTGTGCATGGAATTTGGCCAAAAGATATGGGTGGGCTTAAACACGGGCATGGGCCTTGAGCCGGGTCAGTATGGTATAGAGTTATTCCGCCTGCATTGAAAATAATACTGCTTTTTACTGCAATCTAGATGACAGAACGTGTTGGAAACTCAACAAAAAACAACATGTCCACAGTTTATTACACCGGATAAGTTGATAATACAATGTTTTGGAGTTTCCTCTTTCAAATGGTATATAATATGGCATATATTTTATATAATGTAATCTGGGGGTTCGAAAATTAAGTGGGCCTTTAAAGAAAATGAAAATAAAATGTTTCATTTTACCATGCTGAGTTCATAATAATTGAAGATTTACTGGTACATATGTAGTATTGAAAAAAACATTCCTCTAGCCAAAACAAATTGTGTTAACCCTTTCAACCCGGGAGACCGAAATACCGGTCCGACCCTTATTTTCCTATATCCCGGGAGACCGGAAACCATACGATTTTTGACACGGAAATACAGCATAATAAACGCACATATCCATAATAATTGTACTTCTACTTTGCACACACGAGTCCCCGGTTTACCACCGTGACTTTGGCTGTCGATCTGGCTACAGAGGGTCTGTTTCTTCGCGCATGCGCAGAGGCATATTCAAATTAAAAAGTTTGTTTTTTATCGTCGGCTAAGGAAATCAATTTCGTTAGAAAAATTGCGAACAAAGCACACATTAAATATATTTTTGCTTGTAATAAGTCACAATTTCGTTACCATGACTTTAGCAGCTAAATTTGTGATGGGGGGGGGGTCTGTTGTTTCGCGCATGCGCAGAGACGGATTTTGAAAAACGCTTTTTTATCCTCAAAGGAGAAGCATTTCTCTATAAATAACGCGACCACGGGGAGCCACAATATATAATAATATAATGTACATGTATATTGGGACTAGTATAGACTGTCTCGCTGAAATAATACGTGACACGTTTCACAACACGCTATAGTACAGATACACATGTGCAGATGTGACATACCGGTCCGGTACTTAACTATATATGGTCCATATATATATGCGCATGTATATATGAGCCTATATATGAGCACATGCGTTTAACGTAGATTAGGTTGCGTTTGAGTACTTGAAACGACGGAGAAGAAACTCCATATAATTACACACAAAGTATATGTGCACTAGATTCACTAGACTACAGGCCGGAGTGTTTGTCTGATTATAATGAAATTTGTGGAAGTTAATATTGACATGTAGATGGGAACGATTCATTTTGGGGTCATTCGGCCATAAAATATGGCCACCGGTAGCCATCTTGGATTTTACTCTTTGTATGACTAAATCCTACAGGCTACAGGTCGTATCTTTGGTTAGATCATCATGTAATTTGTCATGGATGTTAACATTGACATGTAGATGGGAATGAGTCATTTTGGGCTCATTCGGCTCATGGCTGCCAGTGGCCATCTTGGATTTCAAAATTCAATCCATAAGCATGGGCTACAGGCCGTACTGTTTGTCTGATCATCATGAATTTTTTTTATTTATATGTATGTCATTGCATGACTAAATCCTTTGGCATGGGCTACAGGTCGTACCTTTGGTCGGATCATCATGAAATTTGTCATGAATGTTAATATTGACATGTAGATGTGAACGAGTCATTTTGGGGGTCATTCGGCCATAAAACATGTCCGCTGGCAGCCATCTTGGATTTTACTCTTTGCTAAATTGTGCTAAATCCTTTGGCACACCCTACAGTCCACTTCCCTCATCCGATCATCACCAAACATCATATTAATCTTTATATTGATCTACTAGATGGAAGCTATCAAATGTTTTTGAATTTCATTGGAAAACATAGCCATCAGCAACCATCTTGGATTTTACTTTATATACCTCTTCATGTTGATAATCTAGTATTACTTAGACCTTTCAACTTTCCGCATTCCTAATCGCTCCATTGACAGTAACACATGAAATTATTCCCTTTCCAAGATGAGCTACAGTGTCATTGACACTTTCATTTGTAAAAGCATGTGAAGAATTGAGATCGAACAGATCCATTTCCCGGTTCAGTTTTTTCTGATTCATTAATTACTGTAATTGGTTACCTATATCTGATATTTGTTCAACATGTGATGGATTGCGACTGTGATCTCAGTGAAAAGGCATAGTATGGGATTAGATACGACAGCGCCCAATGTTTATGTTTTGAAGTGAGAGATAACTCTAAGATGTCCGTTATTTCGTTAAATATTACTTTTACGAAATAACGGGTATTTAAAGATTTACACCACAAAGGCTCAAACTTCGCAAAACGTATAAGAAATGATAAACTCAGGGTGGGTGGGCTTGGGGGAGGTGGATGGCACTGTACAGAAGTCAGCCCAAAAAACACCTGTCGTATTTAATCCCAGATATTGCCAGTGAAAAATGAGTCTGTCATATCTGATTGGGCAATTTTTGACGAAATAAATAATATTTACCAAATTCACCCTCTTGGGACCTAATTCTGCTTGACCTCATCTGCTTTGGGAGACATAGACTCAGATTGAAGTTCCAAAATAATATTGTGATTTACACCCATTGGGAACCTCGATTATGCAATGTATCATCTGCCAATTTGGGGATACATGTATAGAGAAACTAAACATATAAATAGAATCTATGAGAAGAAGTTTATATAGAAATTAAGCATTAAAGATACTTTCCAGAGAAGATGAGGCCTAAGCAGAGTGAGGTACCCAGAGGGTGAATATAGTGATACTAGCCTGCTATGCAGGATAGCGTCACTAAATTCACTCTCTGGGGACCTCATTCTGAAAATGACAGGCACCTTATTCTCAGGCCTGATTGGCATGTGCTCCAGAAATTAAAAATTTAACTAAAAACAGTGCACATATACTTTTGAATATTATTTGATGGGAAAAGAGAAATTGAGTTTGCATGGCCTCATAATAATATGTCTCATCTCTACCTGTTAATTTCAACCCCCGCCCCTACTAAACATGATATTCTCTCTTTAATTCCTCCTTAAAATCGATATTCACAGGCAACCCAGTTGTGTGCCCAAGAACAGATGTTAGATCCACATTTGCCAGCAATGGTAAGTATGCTTTCAATATACCTTCCTCATACTTCAATTTGTGCAGTACTATTTTTCGCTCAGTTTAAAATTTGCGCAATTTTAATTTGGGCATATGACAGAAATATTTCTAGGTAAGTCTTGTATCCGATGGCAGTTTCGGTTCTTAATCGTTCATAAAAAGCAGAATATAAAACTACCACTATGTACAGCAAATATAACATTTCACAAATGTTGTTTTGTTCCAAAAATCTATATAATGTATTTAGGCATCATTGAGAAGACATTACGATATCATTATTTATCAAGATAGCCCCCCCCCCAGGATGGTACAGTAATGCCCTAAATAATCGACTCCTTAACCACAGCAGAATTATGGGTAATTTTTCAGGATTTTGTCGGAAATATGGCTTGTTGCCATTTATAGGAAAGCTCAGTGAGAGCTTTCCTGTGAATGGCAACAAGCCATATTTCCGACTAAAACTGAGCTTTCCGATGAATGGCAACAAAAGCCATATTTCCTATTAAATCCTGAAAAATTACCCATAATTCTGCTGTGGTTACGGAGTCGATTATTTAGGGCATTACTGTATATTGACTAGACTTGTAATGCGGTAATGGAGGTTTGGAAATATTTCTTATAGGAAAGAATGTTTTGATGGCCAGATATTAACTTTCAAAAGAGGAAGTTTTAACCACTTTTAATATTTTTTTAAAAAATTCCAATGATTTCCTTTTATAACGAGCTTCCATGCTTCCGTCCCCAAAAGCAGAAGATAATATAAAGTGTTCTCAATTATTAGTATCTCAGTCAAAGTTATCTTGCCCACTGAACTATATGGTATATTCCCAAATTTAAACCTGCATTGAAAACGGTACGAAAATTCTATGGTACATTTTATCATGTTTCATGACCTGTAACCTCTGATGACGTCATCTCCAAATGATCATTTAACTCGAATTCAGATAGCTTTTTCCCACTTTTTCCCTTGTTAACGGAAGGACCAACATCGAAGCTAAGAGTTGACAGTTTTTTGTGTTATACAAAAAACATTATTTCCGTTGATTATTATTGTTGTGTGCAATTGACTCGCGTTGCTATAGCGTTTTATATTATCGTAGTCTGCTTGTCAGTTTGTGTGGCCGACTCGTTTCGTTTAAAAAAAAATTTGTTGTCCATGTTTTTAAACAGCAGAGAATGTTCATAAACGAAAGCATTTTATAATATTTGTCGCGGAACGGACGAATAATAGATGCACATTTGGATATGACTAAAGACGCTCAGATTCTTTATAGCAAGAATCCATTGCACACATGTGCGACTTATTCTATGGTCGAAGCAAAATTCCACGTGAGGCGGCTTGGATAGTAACAGTATCACGAAATTAGGTGACTTACTTTCAGCTGTCTGACGGCTTTGTAAATTGTAGCTACAATTTTATTTATACGAGAAAGCAGTCGTAGTCTGGTGTTAATAAATTTTTCATTGTTGTTTCAACTTATTGTTTTCATTGTTGTTTCAACTTAACAATATTGTGTTACAATATTGATTTCGTGCAAACCAAGGTTATTCGACAGTCACAATCGATTAGCTTATATTGCTATTAGTTGCCACAGCCTAGGTGCTTATCAACATAACACAAAACAGGTGTATTTTTGATTGTTAGCAATTGTCATAAAGACTTGACTGGTGTTGACAGTGCAATCACACTAAATATCTTCTCAGGACAAGGACTGCTACACGATGTAAGACCAGGTAAGAAGATCTCCTTCCCTGTAGCTCCCCTGTAGGATGCACCCCTCGTTTCGAGGGTCCCACCTTTGAGACCAGGACACTGATACTTGTCGATAGTGCTCCCCTCATTGGCTTGCAACTCGGAGCGATAGTCACACCAAACAGGGAGCGGTAGGGGCTGCCCATCCGGCCACAATTGGTGGGCTCCCAGCTGGACTATCGAACGGGACGCCAATTTGCACCCTCGGGTCGTCCGTTGGCGGGTTGGCGTGCCCAGGTACGGCTGTGTTCTGCGCTACTAACACTTGCTCTATGCCGTCCATCGCCACAAGTCGACATCTCGGGGTCAGCACGGCTGGGGGTTCGCCCTGTAGTCCAGGCACATTAGGTTTCACTAGTGCAAAAAATCCGGGAAAGCTGAATTTTTCAGGGATTAATAAGAACATGTTTATGAACAACTTGGCAAAAGTCCCCTAGAATCTGAGTTGATCTTTTTGAGATATCATGATTTTTCGTAATGGTGCAAATTCTGACGAAATTCCATTAGACCATATGCGAATGCAGTCATATGTAGGCTAATTTATGGACTCAATCTTCACACATATCCGTCCATCATGGAGTAGGTGTCGATAGATATGCGTAATTGATGCTAGAGCTTGCTAACAGTCGATATTCCATAATTGTGATGACATTTATTGGCGAAGAGAGCATATAAATCGCATGGTGATTCAAAATTGTCTTAACAAAAGAGGGCGAGTAAAGATATTCAGACGACAATGAGCTAAAATATGAACCATTATACTAGAACAGTGGTTAGTTCAGAACAGGAAAGTGATGAGATATATCGAAACATCACCATCCTTAAGATGTTATGGCCGGAAACATAACACTACCCCCTAAAACGTACGCCATGGCTTTGAGTGTCTGAAAGGCAAAAATACCACATAATAGTCCTGGCGTTTGACGTAACAATTGTGCAAATGGTGATAACACTATGAAACTTGACACATAGGTTCCTTATACACTATTAGTCATTTTCAGATGTGTAGACATCGCGGCAGGTCCTTCCTTGGCAACGGTTGCTAGTCAACTATCCCACATCGAAAAAATACAAATATGACTGATAGTATGGCAGTTTTAACAATCTAACCTACGTCATGCAGCATTTTTATGGTGAAAATAATATTAGTTGTTGTTCGAGTGGATCTGGCTGGAAAATTACCATAGTTCTTACTTACAGGGGTGGTAACGGTTGCTAGGGACATACCCAAAATTGAAAAATGCCGAGCTGACTGATATTATGGTAGTTTTGACAAACTAATATAAACTACGTCATTATCATATTATGGTGAAACAATTGTAATAGTTATTGTGAGTGTGGGTTCGACTTTAAAAATTACTATATATTTCCGGTAACGGTTGCTAGGGACATACCAGACATCGAAAAATGCACACATGACTGATATTATGGTAGTTTTAACAAACTAAACTACGTGATATAACATTTTTATATTGAAAACAATTATTATAATTGTTGTTAGTGTGAACATGGCAGTAAAGTTGCTGCATTCGTTAGCTAACAGGGGTGTAATGGTTGCTATGGACATACCCACCTTTGAAAACATACCATATGTATGAGTTTCTGGTAATTTAAATGATATAACTGTTTCATAATATGGTATGAGTTTCGGGAAATTTGCATGATATTATTGTTTCATAATATGCCATATTATGCTTATATTGACAATAATGCATAACTAAAGGTTGTTGTGTTGTGTACTGATGCATTCTCGTGTGGCAAATTGGTATTGAGGCTTCATTGTTGCTAGGTAACCACCTACCATTGACAAATCTTCTTTAAACTGACAGACTATTCAGTTAGTTTTATCAGAATCACATACCTGTGTGGAGTCTATTAATGTTTCTTCCATCAATCGATTGTTGGAATAAATTTTAATGAGACATGTAAAAATATTGACCCACATTTATGTCGATACCACATTTATGGAATCGAACATTCGCACTACATTTGACAATGGCATCCACGCAGAACACATCACGGTGTGGTAGCATCCGCATACCAGTTGCTATACGGTATGAACTAACTGTGTTTCATTCCTATCCATGCCATAATTATACCCCCACTTTCGAAGAAAATGGGGGGTATACTGGATTGACTGCGTCCGTCCGTCACGCTTTCTCCGTCCGTTCGTCCGTCTGGCCGTCCCTCCGTCTGTCCGTCCGACCTCATAACTCGAACAACTATGAACCGATTTCATTAATTTTTTGTATGCAATCTCCTTAGGACGGTCTCTCCGCATGACTTAGAAAATTCTTTCCGACTTAATAACTTTAACAGATATGAGCCAATTTCACAAATTTTTGGTATACATGATTCTCACAATACCCTCTCTAAATGATGCGGCTAGGGATTGGCTCAGACTGTTTTTCGTAATATTACACCTCATTTTCGACTTATTTTGACTTAGAAAATTCTGTCTGACTTAATAACTTTAACAAATATGAAACGATTTGAATAATTTTTCTGTACAAGCTTCTTGTGACACCATATCGATATTATTAGTCCAAATTTTTCTTTAAACTTAAAAATCTTTTTGGTTGAGTTTACAGATAATGCGGGTTGAATTTGCCACGGTGGGGGTATGCTAGCACTCGAGTGCACACCTCTTGTTACATATATGTCAATACATGGTCATGAGTCATTTGCAAGTCTATAGGAGCTCGTACATGAGCGTGGCCTATATATTTCAGACTGAGATACCATGAACTACCCTTTGGAATCGGTGACCAATACCCATTTACATGGGCAGCCATGGGCCCATTACCAACCCATAGTTACTAAGAAACAGCATCAAATGACGTGTCTTAACTACTGTGTCCATGTCATAGAAAGGGGCCGCCGCCTGGACCGATGATATACTATTTAGGGTTGGTTCTATTGATTTGCCAAATAGACCTGGGTACATGGCATGCGTTCATAACTATAGACACCTGTGTATTTGCACTACATGTGGTGTTCATATGGGTCCATGGCGTATGCGTGGCTGTGGTTATAACCTAGATAATCATGTAACATGTACATTCATGGGATGGGTTCATGTCCTACATATAAATGTCTGGTAATAAGGTCATAACTAAATCAGCCTGGATACATGGGCTGTCCATAGTGGCCCATCTAAATTTCCTACCTATATGAGCCTGGGTCCACAGCAAAGCTATGGTGGTGCACACAGCCAATCGATAGGGACCTCCATCATATAGGGCGTTGGTCAAATGGCTGAAAACGGACGTACGTATATGGTATTCATATAGAGACGTGGATCCATGCACATGCATTTTGGTCCTTGACTTACCCGTAGGCATGGGGTCCATGTGTCTCCAATATATGTGGATCAGTCCATTGCCTACCAGCATATATGTGAATCTATGGAATGATTAATAACGCCAGTGCCGTAGATTTTAGTAAGGGACCTGTGTCCATGCCCTACATATAGGCACCTGTATCCACTGCATACATCATTATAGTCACATGTGTATTAGCACTATTTAAACTTGTCTGGGACTTTTGTGTAGATATATCACGTATAAGGGGTGGGTCCATATCCTACATATAGACAGACACCTACTTATGCCTGGGTACAATGCAATATGGCATACATATATCAGCCTTGGTCCATGGTCTACACGTATGGGTATATGTACATGGCCAACCTACTGTGCCATATGTGTATGGGCTATTTATAAGGGCCCCCATCCTTAACTTTCGTATATGTGGCATCGGTCCAATATCTATATATAGGTTGGTCTGTCACAAAACTGTCTCATATGTTCATATCATATATAGGGTCCTGAATCCATGGTGCACTAATGTATTGTGCATCAGACTTGGTCTATGGTATCTTAGTACATGGTCCATCTGTGGGCACTTGGGTATTAGCACCATGTAACAGTGTCATGGTCATGGTCATAGATACCATACGTGTATGCTAATATGAAGCGGTCTGGTTCATGGACTATACATATCCTACGTCCATAGTCTATATGAATGGACATGGGTCCTGTGACTATATATGTGCCTGGGTTCCTAACTTAACTATTGTAGGCTAGGCCCATGGCTAACATATTGGTGGCTGACCCTAGCTATGTTCATATATAGTAGAGTGGGTCCGTGACTTACATTATAAAACTAGCTGTGTGGGTCTATGGCTTATATAACTATTATGGCCGTGCCTCATATTAAATATAAGCAACAACTTTTCAACTCTCACTTTGAATTCCCGATATCTAAACTGATGGAGCATAACGGATAATTGTACCCATATTCTGGTTAGGCTCACACTAACAACATTTATAATTGTTTTCACCATAAAAACGTTAATACTACCATAATATCAGTCATATGTGCATTTTTGTATTTTGGGTATGACCCTGGCAACAGTTACCACTCATATAAGTAAGAATGATATGGTATTTTTTTCAGCCAGCTCAACACTAACAACAACTATTCTAATTGTTTTCAACATAAAAGTGCTATTAGGTGTAGTTTAGTTTGTTAAAGCTACCATAATATCAGTCATATGTGCATTTTTAGATTGTGTGTGTGTCCCTAGCAACCGTCACCCCTTGTAAGTAAGAAATATGGTAATTTGTCAGTCAGGTCAAAACTGACAACAATGATTTTCACCATAAAAATGCTACACGACGTAGTTTAGTTTGTTAGAACACATATCATATGTCATATGCATTAATCCGATGCCGGGTAGTTGCCTAGCAACCGTTGCTAAGAAGAGCCTGTCGCAAATGTCGCCACATGTGAAAATGAGCAGTAGCGTATAAGGAACATATGTGCCAAGTTTCATGCTTTTATCGCCCTTTTCACAGTTGGTGTGTTTTCTACAACAAGCACTTGGACTAGCGGAAGAGCAAAATGTGACGAGAACCAGTTTAGGGGTAGGGTTATGTTTTTACAAGTATTGACCACTTATCATAGGTATAGTTGCTAATCCCGCATATTTTATTGTAGGACTGATGTCTGTGCAGTTTTTAAAACAAATTGCTTGCACCTACGTAATGAATAGCCCGAGAAATTTGACATCGAATAGGACAGTTAGTCTGAAAAAATCGTCATTTTTTGGGGTCATTATGTTATTTTATATCCATATCTGCGAAATTCATTCAAATCCCCCATTGAATTTGTATCTCTGGTTCGAGAATTGTGTATTGAACAATATTGAGTACATTTGTTATATGTTTCGGCTGAAAAAATGTTATATCATCCCATTATTCCTATGATTGTGAAAAATATAAAAGTTTTTTTTGTTTATGGAAAAAATTGGTTAACTCCGAAAGCTCAACTCCGATTTTAGGGGACTTTTCGTGACGCATCCGCGATGTTATGGCCTATTATAATACTGTCCATACTCTCAGGTGCCTAATAATAATAGTGTTGTGTGGGGATTTAGGCTGAAATTAATAATATAAGTGATGGCAGTTTCACTCTATGTATACAAAAAGCTTTCCCGGATTTATTTCCTTACTTTTCCCCTTTCACGCCTAATGTGCCTGGACTACTGTCCATACTCTCAGGTGCCTAATAATAATAGTGTTGTGTGGGGATTTAGGCTGAAATTAATAATATAAGTGATGGCAGTTTCACTCTATGTCTCAATTCCAAATAATAGGGATCGTTGGGAATTTTCTCCAAAAATTTATTATCATGTTGACACTATTATTTGGCACCTGGGAGTACGTTGTTCATCCCTCCATGCCTTCTGCCCCAGCTGGGCTTGGAATGGGATCACAGTTCCCAAGCATGTTTCCTCCTTATTATCCGCCGCCACCTCCTGGGGCTTGGCAGACAGGTTACTAGCCGCCTTCTGGCCAACAGCAGCCAGTAACTTCGGGTTTGAATCCAAATGCCAAATAATTTGTTCCCCGACGTCATTCGAACAGGAGGCATGCTTCAGAACCGGTACCTACTAACCTCCCATCGCCAGTTCGATCAGTTGGATATCGGGATACGGACGAGCTGTCGCTCCATCCCCGAGATGAAGAGGCTCTGGACATTTCTCAGGGGTCCCCAATTACCAGACATAACGAGAAATTAAAAGGAAGCTTGTTGTTGAGCCTTGAGCTTCTAACAACCCATCGCCAGTTCGGACGGATGGAGATTGGGATCAGGACGAGCAGTAGCTCCAGCCCGAGGTGAAATGGCTTTGGACATTCCTTTGGGGTCACCCATACATGCACTCACGAGGGAGCTCAGATAGTTGTTTGGGGTTCTCTGATGCAGCCAAGTGCAGGAAGCATATTACTTTTAAAATTTTGATTAGCAAATAACCTCACATTGACATGATTAGATAGCATTGTTCAAAGATCATATGATATTCATAAGAACAAAATTGCATGGCTTTTGTCCGAGTTTGGGTAGCAAATTGCGATGCGATGCCGGTTAATTTGCTCCCTGGCCAAGCGTCGTCGTAGCTGAATGGTTATGCCATCGGACTGCAAACTTGGCGACATGGGATCGACCATGAGGTATTCAAAAGTTTTATTATACCCCCTTTAAAAAAAAAAAGGGGGGGTATACTGTTTTGCACCTGTCCGTCCGTCCGTGCGTCCGTCCGTGCGTCCGTCCGTGCGTGAGTCCGTGAGTGCGTCCGTGAGTCCGTACGTCCGTCCGATGTCTGTTCGTGTCATAACTTGAACAGAAGTGCTCGGATCTCAATGAAATTAGGTATGGATGTTCACTATTATGAGGACATTAAATAGAGGGTTCCATTGTTTTGTTTGGATTTTCCATTCTAGAGTTATTCATCTTTGTTTATCTGGAAATAGTGGCTTTTTGGTCCGTCTGGTGTCTGTTCATGTCGTAACTTCAACAGTTGTGCTGGGATCTCAACCAAATTTGGTGTGGATGTTCACAACTATGAGGACATTAAAAAGAGGGTTCCATCGTTTTGTTCGGATTTTCCATTCTAGAGTTATTCATCTTTGTTTATCTTGAAATGTTGGATTTTTGGTCCATCTGGTGTCTGTTCATGTCATAACCTGAACAGTAGTGCTCGGATCTCAACGAAATTTTGTATGGATGTTCACTACTATGAGGGCATTCAATAGAGGGTTCCATCGTTTTGTTCGGATTTTCCATTCTAGAGTTATACATCTTTGTTCATCTGGAAATGTTGGCTTTTTGGTTCGTCTGGTGTCTGTTCATGTCGTAACTTCGACAGTTGTACTGGGATCTCAATGGGATTTGGTATGGATGTTCACTACTATGAGGACAT
The DNA here is from genome assembly GCA_032622095.1 of Siphonodentalium dalli. Classification (NCBI taxonomy): domain Eukaryota; kingdom Metazoa; phylum Mollusca; class Scaphopoda; order Gadilida; family Siphonodentaliidae; genus Siphonodentalium; species Siphonodentalium dalli. The sequence continues at coordinate 227,141,715 of CP136061.1, forward strand.
TAAAAAGAGGGTTCCATCGTTTTGTTCCGCTTTGTCTGTTCATGTCGTAACTTCAACAGTTGTGCTGGGATCTCAATGGAATTTGGTATAGATGTTCACTGCTATGAGGACATTCAATAGGGGGTTCCATTGTTCTGTTCTGCTTTTCCATTCTAGAGTAATTCATCTTTGTTTATCTGGAAATGTTGGCTGTTTGATCCATCCGATGTCTGTTCAGCTCATAACTTGAACAGTAATGCTCGGATCTCAATGAAATTTTGTATGGATGTTCACCACTATGAGGACATTTAATGGCACATTCAAATGTTTGTTTTGGTTTTTTGTTCTATAGTTATTCATCTTTGTTTATATGAAAATGCTGATTTCTGGGTCCATATGTCTGAGTATAGCCATCATAAGTTATAGATGTGCCCACACTAGGCGGTATGCCACGAGGGTGTATGCACCGGACGACAGTCCATCTCTTGTTGTTCTCGGATTGTGCATAGTTCAACTCATTGCTTTATAAGTTGTTGCTTCTTTCAATGTGCTATCCAGCTCCTACGAGGTCATGGTCATGGCTGGAATAGAGTGTTACCTGTGTCGATAGTCTTCAGGAATATTCTTTGGATGATGGGTCAGTCAAATCACTAAGGGCGGTAATGATACACTGGGTCACTATATGAATCGCTTTAATACCACCTATGGTTGACAAATACCCATATATAGGTATAAAAATTATCTTGAAAATATGGTACATGTGGGTTATATATTTTATGAGGGTGCATCCGCATATTTTTTATCTGCAGGTTGCATTCCACTAAAATTCAGTTTCGTAATAAATAATATATATGAGTCCATTATACATACTAGACATATGCTCATTTAGAACACAACTGATTTCCTCTCATCACGATTCACATTACTCAATGCAATGCACATTCTCATAATCAGGAAGTTAGCCGTGATCAGCTTGTTGGGACGACTATTGGATTTAATTACATGATTTTGTGATATGGTCTCGGCAATTGAAGTGCGGTCCATATCAGCCAGCCCGCTCGGGCTTAACAGGCGACATAGCGCGTCAGACTTCTGTGATATCGGCCTTTGGTTCTAATACGTAATTCTTCTTATTGGCACTGTTGTCGGTACACAATGGTTTTGTTTTTCCTGATAGTGCTTGATTCACATAGTGGTCTCATTTAATATACAAAGCAAGGTCCATTGCTGACCTCGGAGATCGCCACTGAAGGATAATGTTGCGGCTATGGGGCAGCATATTAATAACGTTGTGCACACTTCATACAGACTGAAGAAGATCCTTGCCAGATGCTTCCCCTCGTGCGAGATATTCACTAGCATTTGGGTGTAGGATGCCAGATCATATGATCCGCCCTCTAGATTCGCACTTCGGGTGATGGTTGTCTCAAGAACAAGGTACAATCGGAGGGGCATCCCATCCGTCCCAGAAGGGATACCTTGAACCATCGAACCATCGGGGGTCAGCCAGAAGAGCAAGAAAAGAAAGAAAAGAAAACTGGGTCTCTGTATTTCAATAGTCCAACCTGCCATCTGTTTCTGCTGGTTTTGGGCTTGTGTCACAATCACAGTGCATGTTTCCTGTGATTTCTCAGTTGGGTTTAACTTTGGAGCTAGCCGGTATTTCAACATATTGAATATCGTCAGGTTGGGAAATGAAAGCCTTCTTGAAACCGTGAAACATATCAACGCCAGGCTCCAAATGCATTTACTTCTGTGAGCATCAAATGCTGAAATCAGGTTAGTCATACAGCACTGAACTTTGAAAAGTTTTGCGAGAATCATTACGAGAATAGTTTTGTGGATTCTCATTGAATCTCAAGGCTTGCAACCACTTGTTGACTACTTTAGCAGACAGTTGATTAGAAGTAGCCTTTCTCAGTCTATCTGATTTCTTCTCATCCCATTCTCTTATCTTCTCATTGACAGTGACGGTTGTATTTTGGGGCTTCATTTAGACCAATCAATTGTTGAATGACTGCTTATGGTCCATAATGTTCAATGATTCATTAGGATTCTCTTGTTCACATATTCAATGGTTTATTACAAATGTTCCGTAATTGGTTGTATGCGCGAGCTAGGGTCCACGCCCTGGTGTCTCCATTGGTATTCACGGCAGTCATCCGGACTCCGTAAGCCTGTAATTCGCTCAATGTTGTGGCTAACTCAGGCAGGCAGCTAGGGACTTCCTCGACGGGTCACGCTTATTCCTTTACTTCATGGTTATAGGGTCAACGCAAAGTTTCCTTTTTAGTAAACGCTAATATATTCTACACGGCCCTAGTTGAATCTCCATTAGTGGGTCATCTTGGCACATTTGATTCTTCTGGTGCTTTCTATAAACAGCATTGTCGTGTGCTCTGTCATCAAAGGGACTCTAGGTTTCCTACTTATTGTCTTTTGGTTCCAAAATTACATGTATGGTTCCCTAGATGTTGGATTATGTCAGTATTCTATCCATTCGAATTCTTCTGGATATCTTACAGGGGTGGTGCAATCGACTATTTCGGCGAGAGTCTCTTCCTGGTCACTAGTATAGATTCTCTGTCCATGATATCTCAATCCTTATCGACATTGGCATATCTCAGATTAGTGGGTGTCTGGGCCCTTTATGAGCTTGTAGCCGTTTTTTTCCCATCGGGCTAGATCTCGTACTAGGACTCTGCCTCCCTCAAGAATTGACTTTGGGATTGGTTCTATTGTTTTTATAGGGGTCTCCTTTATCCTTTGAGGCCTTTGCCTCTGGTTGTTTCTTCATGTCCCTTATAAGGCTGGTTTTTCTTTATTATATTTGTCTACACATGGGGTAGCCCTTTAAATGCATTATTGCAAAATCCCCCTCAATTTTCATAGATATTTCTTCCCTTCTGGGGGGGGGGGGGGGTTACACATTCCTTGTCCAGCAAAGTACTCAGCTGATACGTTGATAGCTCTAAGCTCCGAAAGGGAGGTCATCTCAGTCTCCATGTCTTTCGGGACCTATCTACTCTATTTGCAGGATATTCAATCCAAGTCACCACTATTTGTTTAGTTTGGGCCCTCTGGTAGCTGGCCAACATGTATTAGTCTTCTGGTGAAATTACATACATTGGCTGATGGTGATATTGTATATATTGTAGGTTATCAGGTCAATCCAGTTCTTTGATTAAGGTGCATAGAGGTGTTTATTTTTCTACGTGGCCTCCACCTGCCAGAAAATTATATATTATACCATATAGTTCAGTGGGCAAGATACCTTTGACGGAGATACAATATTTTTCAAAATAAGTAAAATATATATCTCCTAGAAGTATCTTGCCCACTGAACTCTGAGCTCCCTCCCAGGGTTTCGCACCCACCCCGCTCACGATGAATGTCCTAATGGGGGAAAAAGTGAGAAAAAGCTATCTGGCTTTGAGTTAAATGATCATTTGGAGATGACGTCATCAGAGGTTATAGGTCATCAAACATGATAAAATGTACCATATAATTTTTGTACCGTTTTCAACGCGGGTTTGTTAACCCTTCCTTGTTAAATTTGGGAATATACCATATAGTTCAGTGGGCAAGATACTTCTAGACGATATATATTTTACTTATTTTGAAAAATATTGTTTTTGTGATTGTTTTTGACATATTAATATAGCCGTTTATTGATGGATTCTGACAATTTTTGGGATGTGAGTTAATTGTCACTTGTGACAACTGGACACAGAATATTGGATCCGCCCCGACTTACTAAACAGAGTTATGCCACTTGTTTCTATTTATAGAAATATGATGTCCGTTAGCGAGATAACTTGAACAAACGTCAACCAATGTCATTCATATTTGGTATATGGATATCTCACAACAATATCTTGATCGAATTTTAGGTCGGCTAGCGCCGTAACTTAAACAAACGTTAACCAATTTCATTCATATTTGGTATATGGATCTTTTACAAGAATATTTCGAACAGGTCCAAAAACCAGATTTGTCTGATCCTATTTACCTGAGTTACAGCCTTTAGTTCGTCTATTTTGAGCAATTTTATAAAAATTTATGTCCGTTAACATGATAACTTGAACAAATGTCAACCAATTTCAATTCATATTTGGTACATGGATCTTTCACAACAATTTCTCAAACGAGGTCGAAAACCAGATTTGTCCGATCCTTTTTACCTGAGTTACGGCCTTTAGTTTGTCTATTTTTAGTTAAGTTTTTTGTTTTGTCTGGCGAGGTCGGTAGTCGGGTGGGCATCCATGCGTCTGGACGGGCACAAGACCGTTAGCGATAACTCAAACAAATGTTAACCGATTTCATTCATATTTGGTACATGGGTCTGTTGCAACAATATCTTGAACAAGTTCGAAAACCAGGTTTGCCCAATCATTTATATGAGAGTTATGGGACATAGTTTGTCTATTTTTAGCGGCCGTTAGTGTGAAAACTGATACAAACTTTGACCGATTTCAACGATATTCGCTATGATGAGTCTAGGATTACCTCTGGGTGGGAGCTGTCGAATTTGAACGATTTTCAATGAAAAACATGGCCACAGGCTGCCATCTTGGATTTTACTCTTTGCATCATTAAATTCATTAGCACACCCTACAGAGGATATCCCTCATCCGATCATCACCAAACTTTATAGGGATCCTCGGTGCGACCTCTCGATGTGTGCTTTTTTCAGAATTCTATTAAAAAACATGGCTGCCAGCGGCCATCTTGGATTTTAATCTTTGTATGACTAATTCCTTTAGCGCACCTTATATGTCACATTTCTAAACAAATTATCACCAAACTTCATATGGTTCTTCGGGATGACCTCTAGATGGGAGTCTCCCTTTTTTCAGAAATTCGTAAAAATAAAACATGTCCGCCAATAATTCTTTTGTGACAGATGCACTCTTTCAGGCAAAAAAATTTGATGAGTGCCATCTTCAGATGTGCACCCCTTGTTAGCAATTCTTTTAACGTTAGCACCAAAACTTGAAACAATGGCAGCCAATTACATTCATATTTATACACCTTTTAGAAAAAAGGTCGTATTATGTAATCAGTCTGTCCCTTTTTTTACCTAGAATTTTACCCATCTGTTAAAATTTTTGGATTCTGTATGATAACTCCAGTTTGGATTATTTGATCTGAACCAAACTTGGTATGTGTATTTCCCAGCTAAAGATACAGGCAAAGTTCAAATATAGGTTCCGTCCGATTATTTTTACATGAATTACAGCCCATTTTCAACTTAGAATTTGACCGATATCATGACATTTCGGTTTAGGTATATCAATTATTCTTTGTTTGCTCAAATAATTAATTTATTTTGCTGTAGTACAATTTGAAATGGCTAAAGGGCGTATTTTGCCATGCCCTAGCATTGCTCTTGTTGATATATGGATCTTTCACAACAAATCAAACGATTTAAAAAAACATATTTGTCCGATCCTTTTTACCTCAGTTACGGCTCTTAGTTTTATTTTTTAGCAATTTTATGACCTTTAGTGCAAACACTTGATCAAATGTCCACCAATTACATTCATTATTGATATGTGAACCTTTCACAACAATATCACAATCGAGTTCAATTTATTTTTTGCCTGAGTTATGGCCCTTAGTTTATCTATTTTTTAGCAATTTTATGACCGTTATAGTGTGAAAACATGAACAAATATCAACCAATTCCATTCATATTGGGTATATGGATCTTTAATAGTTCTGGGTTATAATAGTTCTGGGTTATAATTCTTTAGTTTGTCCATTTTATAGAGATTCTCAGTCAGGCAGATTCACTCTTATGGGCACAAAACTCGACCAGAGCCATCTTTGAAGCGCAACCCTTGTTTTATTTGTGGTTAGGCGACACCAATTTAGTTGGTTTACGAATTACATTAGTTTAATTAATTTTTATTCACAAAAAAAATAAATTCTAGTGAATATACGAAATTTGCATTCACCAGGATCCAAGCCTTGAAATAGGGTGTCTGTCATTTGCAGAATGAGGTCCCCAGAGGGTGAATTTAGTGATGCTACCCCGCATAGTGGGCTAGCATCACCAAATTTACCCTCTGGGGACCTCATTCTGCTGAGGTGTAAGCAGAATGAGGTCCCCAGAGGGTGAATTTGGTGATGCTAGCCTGCTATGCGGGGTAGCATCACTAAATTCACCCTCTGGGGACCTCATTCTGCAAATGACAGACACCCTATTTCAAGGCTTGCCAGGATCATGTGGAATAATTGCCAGTCTTTTGTCAAGGCCTGCCTGGGTTTAAAAAATATATATTTTCCATATGTTTGTAAAATAACTATTAAATTGCTGTGGCGTAAGCCTAGAAGCCTAGAACATTCTAAAATATTTAGTGTCAAATCGGACTGTGGATCTTTAAAGACATATTATGGACATGTTTGGGTGCGTGAAACTGATAAATTAGTACTCAGACGCTATGCCAACTGGGGGAATGTAGCATTCTACTAACATCGCCCAAAATCTCGAAAGAAATCGACCATAGAACTCCATAGAAAACACCGTCTGAACTACGCTCAATTGTAAATATTTACATCTCGATTCTGGACGCAACAATCGGCGATAAACTAACGCAAATGTTTCGCCATCGATACTCATTGCATTTAATAAATATTTAAGACTGACGGTGTGTGTTGTAAATTTGGATTAATATTCATAAAAATAACTACGTTGAGCAATATTATTCTATTTGATCACCCAGCCCGAGTGTTTCACATCACTTTAATACATTTCGATGGAGCTTTCAACAGCTGTCAATCAAATCATTATTAGCAAATATATTCTACCAATCCGCGACTGAGCCAGCGCTTGCTGCATTGAGATTTTTTTTGTTGACTTTCTGCGTTAAATCTGGTTAAACTGCATATTTTCAAATAAATTTTTTTATCAATTCATTATGTACTTTTGTAAATTTTAATTTGTGCAATGATGTTGGAAATTCATCCATGATTATAACACTCCACGTACTTTTCATTTTGCAAGTCATATTTTTCACAATAAATGTCTTATCTCCTAGCAACCATAAGCTCCTCCAAATAATTAATATGTGTGTAAACCTCCATTGCAGACTACCTGATCATGGATTGGAGTGGACGGATGCCAAGCTACTACTATAGGAATAGTAATCTATATCTATCTAATCACATGGTGGCTGTTCATCATACAAAAATTACTTGTCAAATCACAGACTGGTTTTTTGGCATCCGTGGTGGTACCAATCTCCTGTTTGCCGTATTCGAAGCTGTTCAAGAGATTGGTGGTAGCTGCAATACCCAGGTTACGATAGATAATGTTTTTCCAGATAATTCTACCCGCACATACGATTGTTCTTCACAAGTGGGTGTCGCAACATTCCACCAAATAACCTTCAACGTCATTTTCACGAAAACTGATGATAAAGCCTGGGACAGATATTGCATTCAGCTCAGACATAGTAAGTGAACTGAGTAGCATAATAATTTATCTGTTATTATTATTATTATTATTATTATAGATACATTTAGAACGCATTATACAATAAATTAGTTTCAATGCGCTTACAATACAAACATGGCACACATCCTAAAATAATAATGCACAAATGGATAAAATTATATACAAACAACCTAACTAGATAATACCAACTTAACCTAATAATCAACCGCAGTAAGGCAATAATAACAGCTAGACCATTTAAAATACACGAAGATATACGATTGAATCACAGCTAAAATTATATGGTGAAAGTAAAATTTAATATATGGGTTAAACGGTCTAGACTCGCACGCACATAACAGACTCTGGTAAACAGCTATCGAAGAACACCTTTTTTTGGCAGATTGAAGCATATCTCGAACAAGTGAGTCTTAAGTTTTGACTTGAATTTGGGGAAAGTAGCACAATTCCGGATGTCCATTGGAAGTCTATTCCAGTTGTTGATGGAAGTCTCTTGGAAGCACCTAATTCTGCGGATATCTTTCCCACTGGTACATGATCGTGTCACACCCCCGCTTTTCAGAACAAACATGTCAGAAATGTACACAGGAACCGTATGATTTAGCGATTTGAATACTGTGACCGCACATTTGTATTCCATTCTAAACTGAAAAGTCATTATATGTTCACTAATCAACGTCTTGGTTATATGGTCATATTTGCTTTTATTGTCGATAAGTCTTGCACAGTTGTTAATTAAGACATCAATCCGGTGCATATTCTCCTTGGTGATATTTGTCAGCAGAGAATTCAGACTATCAACACGTGACATGACAAGCGATAAGACTGCGCGTTTCATAGCTTTTTTGCTCAGGTGACATCAAACTCTGTGGTAGTAGTATATGCTTTCATGGTTTGTACAGACCAGTGCATTTATGGTTTTACTCCGAACTAATTGCAACAGATTTTTCTTTGCAGGTATAAGTACATAAACCCATTGTAACATACTAAAAATCAACACAAATCAAGAAAAGGGAAATTGGTGATTTTTGTGAAATAGATTTGGAAATTTTTTGTAAAATCATTAATTTCAGGGATGTATATAAAAATATTTAAATACACAGGTCCTTCCAATTTTATGCCCATTTTATAGATCTTACTTTCATGATTACGGAACAGAAAATCTTTCTCAGATTTGTTAACCCTTCCATGATGGGAGCTTACTGAATTATTGCGAAAACCCTGTGCCAATGCATTCTCTTATATAATTTTATGTGAGTCAACCATAGGTAAATGATCAAAAAATTAAAGAATGTAAGAAAAAATGATAAAAATTAATAAAGAATGTAAGAAAAAAATTATAAAATATGATAAAATTGTTAAAGAATGTAAGAAAAAATTATAAAAATGGTAAAATTGATAAAGAATATAAGAAAAAATGAAAAAAATTGTTACCGGTGTAACAGGATATCTCCCCCCCCCCTGGATATCTTCCCCCCCGGGGGGGAAGATATCCTAGGATATCTTCCCCCCCACCCTGGATATCTTCCCCCCCATGTACAACTAAAAAATAATTTCACTCATTTGATATCGTTTGGTTCTGAAATGGCCAGATAAATGTTTTTTGAGATTAAAATTATTTGTTTGTTTTTTTTTTTATTTAAAAAAAAAAAGTGACAAAATTATTGTTTTCACGAATTTGATTGTCTTTTTTTTTTCTTTCAAATGTCCAGGCTTGGATATTCCACCACCCCCACCCAGCACCTACATGACAAAAAAATCATCTTATGGTTTTATCGCTTATTTTGCTTTATATATTCATGAGTCAGGGTTTGGGGTGTGGGGAAGATGTCCAGGTCAGGATATCTCCCCCCCCCCCCCCACCCAGCACCTACATGACAAAAAAATAATCTTATGGTTTTATCGCTCGTTTTGCTTTATATAGTCAAGAAACAGCGAGAAATTAACTTCTTCTGAGAACAAGTTGTTGAGTCAGGGTTTGGGGTGGGGGGGGGGGGGAAGATGTCCAGGTCAGGATATTTTCCCCCCCCCCACTAAGCACCTACATGACAAAAAAATAATCTTATGGTTTTATCGCTCGTTTTGCTTTATATAGTCATGAAACACCGAGAAATTAACTTCTTCTGAGAACAAGTTGTTTGAGTCAGGGTTTGGGGTGGGGGGGGGGAAATGTCCAGGTCAGGATATCTTCCCCCCCCCCCCCCCACCCAGCACCTACATGACAAAAAAATAATCTTATGGTTTTATCGCTTGTTTTGCTTTATAGTCATGAAACAGCGAGAAATTAACTTCTTCTGAGAACAAGTTGTTTGAGTCAGGGTTTGGGGTGGGGGGGGGGGAATTGTCCAGGTCAGGATATCTTCCCCCCCCCCCCACCCAGCACCTACATGACAAAAAAATAATCTTATGGTTTTATCGCTTGTTTTTGCTTTATATAGTCATGAAACAGCGAGAAATTAACTTCTTCTGAGAACAAGTTGTTTGAGTCAGGGTTTGGGTGGGGGGGGGAAGATGTCCAGGTCAGGATATCTTCCCCCCCCCCCCCACCCAGCACCTACATGACAAAAAAATTATCTTATGGTTTTATCGCTCGTTTTGCTTTATATAGTCATGAAACAGCGAGAAATTAACTTCTTCTGACAACAAGTTGTTTGAGTCAGGGTTTGGGGTGGGGGGGGGGAAATGTCCAGGTCAGGATATCTTCCCCCCCACCCAGCACCTACATGACAAAAAAATAATCTTATGGTTTTATCGCTTGTTTTGCTTTATATAGTCATGAAACAGCGAGAAATTAACTTCTTCTTAGAACAAGTTGTTTGAGTCAGGGTTTGGGGTGGGGGGAAGATGTCCAGGTCAGGATATCTTCCCCCCCACCCAGCACCTACATGACAAAAAAATCCTGACCTGGACATCTTCCCCCCCACCCCAAACCCTGACTCAAAAAACTTTTTCTCAGAAGAAGTTAATTTCTCGCCGTTTCATGACTAGATAAAGCAAAACAAGCGATTAAACCATAAGATGATTTTTTTGTCATGTAGGTGGTGGGTGGGGGTCATATCCTGACCTGGACATCTTACCCCCCCACCCCAAACCCTGACTCAAAAAACTTTTTCTCAGAAGAAGTTAATTTCTCGCCATTTCATGACTAGATAAAGCAAAACAAGCGATAAAACCATAAGATGATTTTTATTTTTTTGTCATGTAGGTGCTGGGTGGGGGGAGATATCCTGACCTGGACATTCCCCCCCCCCCCACCCCAAACCCTGACTCAAAAACTTGTTCTCAGAAGAAGTTAATTTCTCGCTGTTTCTGACTATATAAAGCAAAACGAGCGATAAAACCATAAGATTATTTTTTTGTCATGTAGGTACTGGGTGGGGGGAAGATATCCTGACCTGGACATTTCCCCCCCCCACCCAAACCCTGACTCAAAACACTTTTTCTCAGAAGAAGTTAATTTCTCGCCGTTTCATGACTAGATAAAGCAAAACAAGCGATAAAACCATAAGATTATTTTTTTGTCATGTAGGTGGGGGGGGGGGGGGGGGAAGATATCCTGACCTGGACATTTCCCCCCCACCCCAAACCCTGACTCAAAACACTTTTTCTCAGAAGAAGTTAATTTCTCGCCGTTTCATGACTAGATAAAGCAAAACAAGCGATAAAACCATAAGATTATTTTTTTGTCATGTAGGTGGTGGGTGGGGGGGGGGGGGGAGATATCCTGACCTGGACATCTCCCCCCCCCCCCCCACCCCAAACCCTGACTCAAAAAACTTTTTCTCATAAATTAATTTCTCGCTGTTTCATGAATATATAAAGCAAAATAAGCGATAAAATCATAAGATGATTTTTATTTGTCATGTAGGTGATGGGTGGGGAATATCCAAGCCTGGACATTTATCAAAAAAAATAATAATTTAATTCAAACGAAAAAAAAATTCTGGCCATTTCAGGAACAAACAATGAAATGCATGATAAAAAAAATTTGTCACTTTTTTTTTTAAAATAAAAATAATAAAAAAAAATTTCAATCTCAAAAAACATTTTTCTGGCCATTTGAGGACCAAACGATATCAAATGAGTGAAATTATTTTTTAGTCATACATGGGGGGGGGGGGGGGGGGGGGACTTATCCAGGGTGGGGGGGGAACTTATCCTAGGATAAGTCACCCCGCGGGGGGGAACTTATCCTAGGATAAGTTCCCCCGCGGGGTGACTTATCCAGGGGGGGAACTTAACGTGGTACACCGGTATAAAATTGTTATGGAATGCTGTGGAATGTAAGAAAAAATGATTAGGACAAGGCCTATGGTCGACTCGCATATATAAGAGAATGCATTGGCACAAGTTCCGTCATGATAGGGTTAATAGTCTGGTTGATAAACTCAAATTTTAGAGTCAATCTAGAATAAATTTGGACTAAGTTGGTTCTTATACCATTTTGAAGAGGAAGATGTCCTCTATAACATATCCAAAATTCGCTTTGAGCATTTTTTGTAATTCAAGATGGCATCCAAGATGGCTGCCAATTTCCGTTCTTTCAGTTTGATGCAATTATAGTGTCATTTTGTCATAAATCTTGTCATATTTAGACATATGTCTACATTTTTGTGAAGCTAAGACACAACGTCATTTTTTTATATAAAAATTGGAACTCTCCACCTAAGATGGCCACCAAAATGGTGTCTGGAAGTAGAAAATGTCACGTTTTTTTTACTGATATCTTTAAGATAAGTTTTTGCTGTTTGAAACTGGTTGAGAATTGAGACTTTATTTTGCATTTAGCATGTTAACTGACCATTGAAGCAATGAAAATTGTCATCCGTGGGGTCTCCACCCCTTCCGATCACTCAAAAATTCAATTTTACAGAACGCTGTTTAACATTTGACGAATGATCACTATTGGGATTCTAGTCATATTTCATCAAGAAATGGGAAGAACTGTGCAGTGTATGTGATGCATTCTATTTATTATGGATGTTCCAACTCAATGGTATCAAAATTGTCACTTTGGCTCAAAATGACTGCCAAAAGATGAAAAATGATAAATATTGCACCAGCGTGCCGTGCAACTGCTTATAATCAATAAATTTGAAAAATGATCAAGGAAATATGGGTTGATACAAAAATCGGACTTGGCACTGAAAGGGTTAATGGTGTTTTATATATGATGGAAACGGTTTTCCTGACAATTGTTTATGAACTAACCAGTTGTGATGCTAATGGGCCAGAGTAGCCACATAATTTGATCCATCTCAGTTCCGTTTCAAAGTTCTGCCCATTTCCCTTCAAAAACATGGACAGAATCCCAAAAGAAGTTTTCTTCAAAAAGCCACAATATATCCCTTAAAATGATTTGTCATGCCCCATAAGGTACTGGGAAAACCAAAATATAATATTTTGTTGTCAGTTGGTTAAGTAGCATGCTTAATAACCAAGTCAGTCACAATTTGCTATCAGCAGAGCATAATGTTCGAATGTACCGTATTCTCGTGGAATAAGCCCACTTTCGATCATTTTTCAAATTTTTTGATTATAATAATGTGATACATTGATGGAAAGAGCTCTAAGAGCTCTTTCCATCAATGTATCACATTATTATAATCAATAAATTTGAAAAATGATCAAGGAAATATGGGTTGATACAAAAATCGGACTTGGCACTGAAAGGGTTAAGGTGGAGGACACTCTGATATTACCTCACTATCGATTAACATATTCTTGAGTTATAGCGATAGGAAAGCGATACACCAGTACAACTCACATGCTGTCACTCCATATATACATGAACACCACATAAATGGCCATGTGTCACTCGTTTTATACACATACACCTCACTCATTACCATACAGCCACACTTGGGTATACCAATACAACCAACACATGGCCATATGGTGGTGATCGAGTAACAATGCAGGCACACCAGGTGTACTCCTACACCTCACCCATGACCATATAGTAAGACCTGTATACATATTTACTACATTAATGAACATATAGAAACCTCATGTATACATATTGGCCTCACCATTTGTCATGCAGTCACTCCATGTACACACACATATATATATATATATATTTGCCACATGCATGGCCATATAGCCACTCAAGATATACACATACACAACACCCATGACCATATAGTCACTCCTGGTATACCTGTTCGCAACATTCATGATCATACATCACTTTTTGTGTACATATTTACCTCACCAGTGGTCATAGTCACTCCCTGTATATATATTTGCGATACCCATGGCCACATACCCACTCAAGATATACATATTTATTCTAGATATACCACTGCCCCGCACACTGCCATTCATACACTCCAGATTTGCATATACACCTCACTCATGACAATACAGCCCCTCGCTGTATACTCATAAACCAAATTCGTGATTATAAAATCACTCCTTGTATACAAATTCACCTCACCATTAATTTTTGCCAGACTGGCACTCACTATATACATATTGGCCACAACATGGCCATAGAGCCACCCAATATATACATATACACCTCATCCATGACCACATTCAATCCGGGTGTGCATATGTACCTCATCAATGGCCATAGAGTCCTTCTAGATATACAAATACACCTCACAGACGGCCACTCGTACACTCCAGGCTGGCAAATACAGTTCAACATGACAATTCAGCCACTCGCTGTATATTTATACACCCCACCCACGATAATTTAGATATTCACTGTATACCTGTACACACACCAATGGCAATAGAGCCACAACAGATAAACATTAATTCCACCCATGACCATGAGTTCACTCTCCATATACACAAGTCCACCGATGACCATCAACTGTACTCCATGTATGCATATACACTTCAACAATAACCGTGCAGTCATTCCATGCACACATATACACACTGCTGATAACCATAGAACCACTCCCTATTATCCATACACCCCATCCATTACCATACAGCCAACACATATATACATATATACCCACCCATGACAATACAACCACCCAATATACACATATACATCCCGCCATGACCACAAAGTCACTCCATATATACACAAACAACACACATGCAGACAATGTAGCTACTCTCGTTATACACATACACCACTCCATGAACAGACAGTCACTCCATGCATACATGTTCACCTTACACATGACCATACAGCTACTCCTTATATACCTATACATCTTAACATGGACACCCCATCCATGACTGTATAATTACACATTGCATAACTATTCACATCATTCATGAATACAATAACTCCCTGTATACCTACTCACCTCAGTTATGGCCATACAGTCAACAGACATACACACTGTATTACGTTGATCAATGATGCTAATGGGCCAGATAAGCCACATAATATTATCCCTCTCAGTTCCGTTTCCACTTTCTGCCCATTTCCGTTCAAAAACACAGACAAAATCCCAAGAGATGTTTTCGGCAAAGTTCATAGTGAATCTCGAGGGGGGTCTGACAATGCATTAAGTGCTTATATCACATTATGGTCAAAAAGTTTTTGAGGTATTAATTTATAATTAACTGGAGAAATACATAGCAATAAATATATAATTATAACATTAAACTAATCCTAGTGCTCGAGATCATCAAAGATGTTCCATTCAAGCGAGTCAGACCGTTGAATAAAAATTTGAGTTGCAAATTAGCAAAGTCTAATCTTTGTCTAATCTACACGGTTAACAGAGAAATAACTTTATATGCATCAAAGATTCTATCACTGAGAGATAAACATTAGTCAGTTTAGGGGTTATGACTTATTATTAAAAAAGCATAAAGTGTATAAGTGTAAAAATCCTTGGAAAGGGGGTGGGTCCCAAATTTGTCGCAGGAAAAGGGTAATTTTTTTTAGCGCGTTTGGGGTGATGGATCCCTGGTTGGGTGGCACTTTTATTTTCAGCCCTGTGTATGAAATTATTTTGGCAGAACCGCCCCCTGACTGCATCCAATAAAATGAAAATATCATGCCTCATAAGATACTGGGACAACCGGAATAGAACATTTAGTTGATTAAGTAGCATGTTTAATAACCAAGTGATTCACAATTTGCTAGCTTTTCGGAACAGCAGAGAATAATGTTCGGAATATATGACATTTTACTAAATTTGGTTGCCATTTTGCAAGCCATCTTGAGTAATTTTGTCTAAACACCTCAGTCTTACACATATATCAAAACAATGGATACCTTTGGTGCCAAAGATAGTTCCATTTTACTCGAAGAAGAAAAATGGTTCAAACCTGAACAGTGATTTTTGCCGACATTGATCTCAAGTTTGTGATAGGATAGAAAAATCTGAATAATTCTGGTAATTTCAGTGGCTAAATTAGTAAAAATTAATAAAGGTGCAACAGAAATGTTAGTATTCAATGTGTATAAGACAGAATAGTAAATTTTGTTCACCAACCACAACTTATAAGCAGTTTATTGACACTCTGGTGCAATATTTACCATTTTTCACATTTTGTCTGCAGTTTTGAGAGTAAGTGACAATTTTGGTACCATTGAGTTGGAATATCCATAAGAATATAGAATACATCACTTACATTGCACAGTTCTTCCAATTTCTTGATGAAATATAAATAGAATCACAATGGTGATATTTTGTGATATGTTATACCGCTTTCTGTAAAATTGAATTTTTGAGTGATCGTAATGGATGGGAACCCCGTGAATGGCATATTTAGCCCTCAACCACCGTAACCCTTGAATGATATGCTACAGTAATGCCCTAAATAATCAAATTCTTAACCACAGCAGAATTATGGGTAACTTTTCAGGATTTAGTCGGAAATATGGCTTGTTGCCATTCATCGGAAAGCTCTTTCTGATGAATAGCAACACACCAGCCATATTTCCGACTAAATCCTGAAAAGTTACCCATAATTCTGCTGTGGTTAAGGAGTCGATTATTTAGGGCATTACTGTACCTTTTCAATCGGAGTAAAAGTTTGTTTATGCTGCAATAGTTGCACATTGCTCCCCATTACTGGAAACGTTACAATGTTGTGGCATTTGTCAAACAAATAGAAAGTTAACCAGTATTCCACAGAACTCAGTCTTTATCACTGACATATTCCAATAGATCTGTCCGGTCAACACTATTGACAAAATATGCCTTGAAGTAAAGTTATTCAATTCAAGTCATCTGATAACTAAATTGTTTCAGTATTTCGATGAAGTTTGGAAAAAGAAACAAAATAAAACTGCCAACAAATATCTTAAGTCTGCACATCATTCAGCTTGTTACAGTAATGCCCTAAGTAATCGACTCCCTAACGACAGCAGAATTATGGGTAACTTTTCAGGATTTAGTCGGAAATATGGCTTGTTGCCATTCATTGGAAAGCTCTCATAATTCTCGGGGAGAGCTTTCCGATGAATGGCAACAAGCCATATTTCCGACTAAATCCTGAAAAGTTACCCATAATTCTGCTGTCGTTATGGAGTCGATTACTTTGGGCATTACTGTATCTCTCACCATTCTTTTATTTGGATTTGCAAATATCTCACCATCACAAAATAAATAAATATTTTTAAACAAAGGTTTTCTCTAGCATGGTGACACAAGTGTTTTTTTTTACAAACTCAATTTCCTGGAAGCCATGTTTTCTCGGAAGCGGGATCTTTAGGGTGTTATTAAAATATATACATGTATTCCATTTTCAATACTCTTACATGTACTTCAGGCAGCGGCCACCAAGATCCTATTCTTTCTCAGTATTTATGCTAGTTGATATTCAAGTCAATTAGCATGCACTGTACCAGTATAGTTCTATACATGGGTTCATACATAAAACATGAACCTAGTTTTAATGACAAAATGTGACGCCGCATGTCAACAATGTAAAATTATAACAAAATATTTGCAAAATAACATCTTGCCCTCTGAGCCTTTTACAGCAGTCACTGGTTACCAAAACCATTTTTTTTGTATATTATTGCAAACCACAGATACGCAATCAAACAATCGCTGACATACTGCCCAGTCCATTATACGGATTCCACATGGAGTCCATGGCCAAGAAACTTGAACACTGTATGTGCACATGCACCATTAGAATTGTGAAGTGAATGTTAAAGGCCTTAAAGGGGTACTGTATGCCATTTTCAATAAATTCCCAGTGATAACAACGATCTAATGTCGATAATATATAGAAAACTAAGTAATTTGAGTCGAAGATGTATTTTGTAAATGTTCAGGTTAATATTTTATCTTGAAATCAAAGTTAATAATTTGATAAAAATTGAATTTATGGCTGAAGCCATAAATTAAATTACGAATTTCCGTGTACAAGACGTAATAAAAAATAATTAACGGATAGTTGATTGGGCAACGCGTGGCACATATGATCGTGTAAAAAATTATGTTGATACGGGGCGTAAACTCAAGCCACTCACTGATTAGTGACTATACAATGACTTAATGAGTATATGGGACTAGTATGCATATAAACTAACATTTATTTGATACATTTGCTTGAAAACTGTCCAAAAATTACTCGATAACGACAATTGGCAATATCGCATTCCGGCTAATCTGCCATCCGTAACATTACTTCGTACTCAACAGACTTTCAAATAATGGAAATATGGTTACCTTATTCTACGGCTCAGAGACTATAGAAACCAACAACAACATTTGAGTACAGTATCCATTTAAGAAGATGAAATCCCTATACAGTAATGCCCTAAATAATCGACTCCTTAACCACAGCAGAATTATGGGTAATTTTTCAGCATTTAGTCAGAAATATGGCTTTTTGCCATTCATTGGAAATTTTAGCTCTCAGTGAGCTTTCCGATGAATGGCAACAATCCTGAAAAATTACCCATAATTCTGCTGTGGTTAAGGAGTCGAATATTTAGGTCATTACTGTACATAATGCATATTTCGTTTTTACCTTTATATCTAATGGCCTGAGTTACACTCATCTTTTTCTATGTCGCATAGTCATGTTGAATGATAAAATGAGAGCAACTGGCCATTAGATGTTAAGGTAAACAAAATTCATGTGGGGGATAAACCAGGTAGTTTACAAGGAATATTCTCTGAACTTTAATTATTGCCTAGTTGAAGTATAGAACTCTGAATTTATTAGATTGGCAGATAGGTTATGTACAGTAAATGCTGGTCACATTCTTGAGGAAATTTATCAAAACTCGACTTATGGTCAGGCGAGGGATGGTTGGCGAGTGGCGGTAACAAACATATAATAACATAGCCGTTTATTGATGGATTCCGACAAATTTTGGTATGTGAGTTAATTGTCATGTGTGACAGCTGTACACTGTGCAGAAAATCAGATCTGCCCAGACTTTCTAACCAGAGCCACTCGTTTATATTTATTGAAATTTGAGGTCCATTAGCAAAATAACAACATCTTGAACGAGTTCGAAAAGCAGATTTATCAGATCCTTTTTACCTGAGTTATAGCCCTTGGTTTGTCTATTTTTAACAATTTTTATGTCCGTTAGCGAGATAACTCGAACAAACGTCAACCATTTTCATCCATATTTTATATATGGACCTTTTACAACAGTATCTCGAATAAGTTCGAAAATCAGATCTGTCTGATCCTTTTTACCTGAGTTGCGGCCATTTGTTTGTTTATTTATTTTTATGACCATTAACGCGAAAACTTGAAGACGTAAACCAGTTACATTCATATTTTATATGTGGACCTTTCACAACAATATCTCGATCGAGTTTGAAAACCAAGATTGTCCAATTTATATTTTACCTTAGTTATGGCCCTTAGTTTAAAATTGTCATTTTTTTTAGCAATGGTATGAACGTTAGCGTGATAAATTTTTCAAACTTCAACCGATTCCATTCATATTGGGTATATGGATCTTTCACAACAATATCTCGATCGATTTCGAAAACCAACTTTGTCCGATTTTTTTGTTTACCTGAGTTACGACACTCAGTTTGTCTATTTTAGCAATTTATTCTTTTATAGTTCATCCATTTTTAGTGATTCTCGGTCAAACAGATTCACTCTTATGGGCAAAAAGACTCAACCAGAGCCATCTTTGATGCACAAACCTTGTTTTACCATGCTGTGATGTATCACTGATGGGAGGGAATGACCCATATCGATGACTGACGATACAGGGACCTCGTATTGATGATTGTATCACTGACGTGAAAATCGCTGTGAATATCGCTATACATCGATGTATCGTTACACCCCTACTAATTACTGTATTTTTGTTGACAATGGTGTGTCCCCACGCTGGTATGCAAATGAGATACATGTCACTATCAACAAAAATCTGAGGGTACATACAGTAATGCCCTAATTAATCGACTGCTTAACCACAGCAGAATTATGGGTAACTTTTCAGGATTTAGTCGGCAACAAGCAGTGGCCATTAAGAGGTCCCAGTGGGATCTCCTTGTGCATAAATTGAGGAGACACGAACATTCTACTGTAAACTGCCTATTCGGTGAAAATAATTTGCCGGGTAGAACAAAGGTACTGGGTTTAACTATAGTTTCTCAACTCTTTTTCAGCCACACTGGGTCTGCATGTCGAGTGTGAGGGGTCGTAAATCCACATGTCAGGTGCGACAGGACAGATGAGGACAGAATTCAACACCAACATTAAACCCGTATGGTTGGAAACTTCAATAAAATGGTTAGATGATGGTCAAATATTGAACGATTGAACTTCACACTGGTGATTTGTCTGAAGTTTCCTTGCATTTTTGGACAAAATTAATGAAAGTTGGATGTTATTTTACTGTTAATGGATTCATCGGGATGAGGAAGACGTGTGAGAATTACAGTATAAAAAAACAATACTTCAACATGCTTTATGAAGAGTATCATTAGGATGTATATTTTAACTATCACTAATAATTTAAATATAGTGTATCTCTTCCTAGTAAGTTTTATTTAGTTTCCGTAGTAAAAAAATAAATAAATATGAATCGATGACACTGAAAACCCTTCCATTAATTTATGTTTTATTTCAATTGTTTCTGGTATTATACATACAACCTTTCGGGACAGTTTAATGGCTATTTTTAGAATGCAAATTGCAGATCTCGCAGAATTTTTCAGAGCGTAATATGGAGAACTCTACCTTGTTAGCAGTCTCCATCATGGAAATTTTCATTTCGATTCAGATATACAGTAATGCCCTAAATAATCGACTCCTTAACCACAGCAGAATTATGGGTAATTTTTCAGGATTTAGTCGGAAATATGGCTTGTTGCCATTCATCGGAAAGCTCTCACTGAGAACTTTCCAATGAATGGCAACAAGCCATATTTCCGACTAAATCCTGAAAAGTTACCCATAACTCTGCTGTGGTTATGGAGTCGATTATTTAGGGCATTACTGTAGGAGTTAGTGGTTGTATGACCTTTTCAAAGGTTGTCACAAAACCTATTAGCGATATTGAAACAAAATACAAAAAGCTACTGCAAAAAATATTTACATGAGCCATAGGGCCCGACGAATGGGCAATTTCAGCATTGTGTCGAATCTCAAATCGAATCAGGATAATGATCTGAAAATGAAACTCGATTTGAATCTTTTGCCTATACTTTAGTAGAATCATGCTACACATCAGACCAATATCGGCGGGAGGTAGTCCAAGGTTCCAGAAAAATGGCAACATTATGTCCGATGATTTTATAATGTCAATGAGGTACAGTAATGCTCTAAGTAATCGACTTCTTAACCACAGCAGAATTATGGGCAACTCCGACTAAATCCTGAAAAGTTACCCATAATTCTGCTGTGGTTAAGGAGTCGATTATTTAGGGCAATACTGTAGATAGTTACAGATAGATAGTTTATTTGTCGACATAACATTGGGTTCAGGCTGTCTTCCTGTCAACCCCTTTAGTTAAAGAAGTATATCTGGCTGGCGAGCATGCCGCTGGGAATCGCATGAAATCACATTAATGGGCGTGAATTGATTTTTAGCTTGGCTACATCAGGTATTAACCACTTTTATTATGCCATTATATACAAATAATTCACAATCTTCAGTTTTGCCTGTGTTTTATTGGCAGATAAAGGTTTTTGAAGTCTTGAAATCGGGTTTTTATAAAAATAATGTTGTTGTTGTAATTGTGGCCCGGAAGAGATACACCATTTTAAAGGCCTCACAAAGTTAACATTTAGTTTCTCAGGCCATCCTGCTTGCTTTTGGAAAACATCTCTTATCTCCCTATTGTTTGCAATTTGCTGAATTCATTTTTCTCGATAAGCATATTTTTAACCGTTTAGCCTTTCCTAGAGGGAAATATCTTTGTTTTCTTGTATATTCTACTTTTGCATGCTCGGAAAAACCTTGGACAGGGAATATTTATTATTTCGAGAATAAGTCCCTGCCACTCTGAATCTGATTTCTGATAGGATAAATTTACATAGAAAGCCTCTGACACTAAAATCTTTGTCCAATTAAATTGACATGGAATATATGAATCTTCAAAATATGTACCCGGTATAAGTATTTTCGAAAAAGTGAAATTTAGGTTGATAAATTCACGGAATATGCAGAGCTTATATTCTCTGAAAAAGCTGTTTTCAATTTTCCACAAATAAGTGTGACAGACGCTCTTTATTTTTTCCACATCAGGAGTATGGTAGATTAACAAGGAACTCTTTTTATTCTGATACTGTCAATTTTGTTTCTGGCAATAAATTTCAGCATCTTTTATTCCAAAAATAACTTCCGATCTGACAAAGCCACCATGAATCGTGACCTTAAATGACATCCAGAACTCTTGTTACGGCATCTGTATATATTTCTGGTAGAAATTTTGCTAGGCTGACAAACACTCGAGGTGGCGAAAATAATTTGATTTCAAAAAGTGAAATCTAATAACTCTGCTTTGAAAGGTGGGTATCTCAACTCAAATCAAATATTGTTTACCCCCAAAGCCGAAGAAATAGTAAATTAGAGGTGTTAAAGACATATTATGTACTTGTTTGGTTGCGTGACTGATAAGTTAGTAATCGGGCGCTATGCCAACTGGAGGAATGTACCATTCAACTAACATCGCCGAAAATCTGAAGCAAATCGACCAAATCATTCCATAGAAAACATCTTCTGAAATCCGCTCAAATGTAAATATTTACTGCTCGATTCGGGACGCATCTATCTGCGATAAACTAACGAAAACGATTTCGCCATCGAGAGTCACTGCATTTAATTAATATATAAGAATTACAGTGTGTGTTGTAAATTTGGATTAATATTCGTAAAAATAACTACTTTGAGCAAGATTATTCTCAATATCTGTTTGGTCACCAAACCTGAATGTTTCACATCACTTTAACTGCCAGATGTTCCTACTCAAGTATAAAATATATAATTGATTCTTGGCAGGTGCTATAAGTGTGACTTATAAATGGTGACTGTAGCTCCAATGGAGACTTTGTCTCTGGTGAGCTGAAGATATTGAAAAAAATCACCCCATCTACATTTGGAATATAGCCTGAGAAATTAAGCATTAACATTTTTGGCCTTACAAATTAAGTGCTATTCTACTCATATATTTGTTTCTATTATAAGTGATTTATTTCTCAGCTATTGGTATGTTTAAATATAACAGTCCAGTCTACACCAGTATTTTGTTTTCATTATCAGTAATCCTGTTCTGTGGGTATTCATTTAGGGCTCTGATGGTTATATAAGTGTTCCAAATAAGGCCATGGTTAACCCTTTCTATTCTAAATGGATTCTCCCACCCATATTTCCCCGATCATTTTTCAAATTTATTGATTATAATAATGTCATACATTGATGGAAAGAGCTCTAGAGCGCTTTCTATCAATGTGTCACATTATTATAATCAATAAATTTGAAAAATGATCAAGGAAATATGGGTCGATACAAAAATCGGACTTCATTCACTTAAAATGAATTAAAACAATATGGGTGTTAATTTTATGTTATACTAGTATTCATCCAGGCTATTTGGGATTTCTTTGTGATTGCCTCCATCTGGGCAGAATATACAGCATCTGGAAACATGCCTATATGAGCGAGGTCAATGTCAAGTACACGGTCACACATGAAATTGGACCTGCCCATATTGTTCCCGGGATCAAAGTAGGCCTGCATACCAAATTTGAGTCGGATCGGTCGAGGTCCAGAAACATGCCTATATGAGCATATATAAGCGAGGTCAAGGACAAGGATGCATGTGAAATTGGAACTGCCCATATTGTTCCCGAGATCAAAGTAGGCCTACATACCAAATTTGAGTGTGATCGGTCGATCAGTTTTCGAGTATATAACACACATTAACATACAGACAGAAGTTCCAAAATGTATAATAGATTATATAAGTAACTTCAGAAACCTATCTTGAATAATTAATAATCACCACAGATCGCCTTTAACCCTTTGAGTGCCAGGTCCGATTTTTGTATCAACCCATATACCCTGTGCCAATGCATTCTCTTATATAAATGCGAGTCGACCATAGGTCACCTCGCATATATAAGAGAATGCATTGGCCTAACAATTTTTCATCATTGTTATTATTTTTTACAATTTTTTACAATTTTAATAATTTTTTCTTATATTCTTTAACCCTTTGAACCCTGACGCCCTACCACGACCGACACCCTGGGCTCCTCGTGGGATTTTCCTTTAAATTTTATAGTGTCTTGTTGGATGATGTTGGTTATGTTTAATTTGTGACACAGGTATGAAACTTTACAGGTCCCCCCCATTGATCACTGATCATTATAAAATCGGAAGTCTTTGCCACGCGGCAGCGTCTTGGTTGCTAGGCAACTACCCCGAATTGACTGGAAAAGGCAATTATAGCATGGTATGTCATAACTCAATGCCAGTGATTGTGTTTTTGATGACGATAATACCCTAATGTGAAATTTGAGATATATCCGACAAGAATTTAAGAGAGATCGAATGAAATTAATTATTTAAGGTAGCAACGGTTGCTAATCAAGTACCACAAATGAACAGTGACACCACTGCACTAACCATGAAGTGGTAGTGTTCCCTTAATTTATACAATATATAGTCGCATAATGCTGTATATGTTCAATGGTGGCACCTGTTTGAAACTGCGCATACATATGTATGTTATGCATGGACCATTCTATGATCATTAAAATATAAGGACACTTTGCCACCCAATCTCTCCTTAGTAACGGTTACCAGACAACTACCCGGCATTAGCAAGAAACTGCAATTATGATGCAGCTATATGTCCTATATATAACACCACATTTCACTTAAAACGCATGTTTTTGTCATTTACAACCTATGTTCTGCGCATGCGCATATATTCCTACCCGATACTATAGCGGGTAGACATTCCATATACACACCCTGACCACCGCCGATGTCTATGGGGCCATTTAAACATATATTAGTGGGTATGTCGTGCATAAGTACGCTATAAACCATTTATTTCGCATTTCGCTGCTCTGCGCGTGCGCCAAGTAATCAACTTGATATGCGATCGAGGCCCTTCACCATATAAATATAATTTGAACAGGCTTTTTATATTTGATATATATAACTAGAGTTTAGACGTCGATTTGTTATTGAATCGCATAGCTATAAACTATAAACACGTGGCGGTCGTTATAATGGTTGGGGTTCAAAGGGTTAACAGACTTATTTTGTAGGTTTAGTGCCAGGGAATCTTACGTTTTTCATGGGCATCAAAATTGTTACTATGAATACTTGGTGATAGTCTTGAGTTATAACAAGCCCCTAAGGTTTTATCCAGTTTGTTTTTAAATTCGCTATAGCATGCGTAAGCATACCCAAAACAAATTCAACAACAAAAAAACAAAAATCAAATTTTTTTTAGGGCCGATTTTACAGACCGTAAATTAGATCGGCCCCTGGCACTGAAGGGTTAATTCTCAGAATCTTAGATGATGCTAAACTTAATTAAGTTAAAGAAGAAAACGAGAAGCCGAAGTTTCTCCAGGGAAATTGCCCACCTGTGGCTATCATGTGCCTAACCCTTACATGACTGGAGCTTCCTGGAATTATGTGAAAAACCTGTGCCAATGTATTCTCTTATAAATGCGAGTCTCCCATAGGGAGCCTCGCATATATAAGACAATACATTGGCCTAACAATATTTACTTTGACCTTGTATGCCAGTTCATTCTCTTATATATGCAAGGCACCATATGGGAGACTCGCCTATTTAAGAGATTGCATTGGAACAGGATATTTAATGCTGCACCGGCGCAGCTCCCGTCATGAAAGGGTTAAACTTAATTAACCATGACCTAAACATGCATGCACGTTTATTAAATTCTTCCACCCTGCACATCAGTTATTTTGGTTTGTACTCTTATTTATTTGCTCCTTCTGCAGCTTGAGCGTTTTGTTTCCAAAAATTGTGGGGAGGTGTTTCTTATTTCTCCATTAATGCCCGCATATAGGTTTTGATGCCAGCTGTGCATATTCATGCACCATTGCATGTGCACAACATGCAAAAGTACTGTTGTTTCCCAATCGTGTAATAGTACTTGCTAGAATCAGAAGATGCTGTGAAATATTTCACAGCAAATAAGTTTCATTTGTGCAGGTTGGAGTAATTCAATTGAGCCCAGTATCTTACTTCTAAAATCGATATCTGATCACTCTGAGCTTTGATGGGTGGGTTTCTTGACTCGAATAAAATATTTTTTACCCCCCCAAGCCAAAGAAATAGTAATTTGGGAGCGTTATTACGACTTAATTATTAATTTTAGACATGTTCTCGGTAAATAGTATCTCCAGTCACATCCATTCTACACACCTAAATATCGAAAACAATTAACTGCCTCATAAAAAGTAACATACTGCAACAATGAGACATCCACAAAAGTGTATCCGCCAACACATACATTCTGCAAAATGACATACACAATGTTTTTTTTTTTCGTGCCATGGGTCATAAATTTTCAACAACTGAACAAGTGAACTGATAAAGTTGTTAGCCTACTTACAGTAATGCTCTAATTAATCGACCTCTTAACCACAGCAGAATTATGGGTAACTTTTCAGGATTTAGTCGGAAATATGGCTTGTTGCCATTCATCGGAAAGCTCTCGCCGAGAGCTTTCCAATGAATGGCAACAAGCCATATTTCCGACTAAATCCTGAAAAGTTACCCATAATTCTGCTGTGGTTAAGAGGTCGATTAATTAGAGCATTACTGTATTTGTTCATTTTGGTCAAGGGTGCAAAAGAATCAGTTTGTCATACACAAGTTATGAATTATACCTGCATTACCTGAAGTGTGCGCTTTTAATTAAATTAAAATTCTTGTATTTGAGTTCATGCTTCACATTTTTTGTCAACATCCGGTTTTCTTTGATCACGCTAGGCGGAATTCACCAATCAAAATTGTCAAATGGGACACACTAAAAAGTAGGGAATATATAAAATGGGAAGTTTCACTCTGCAATCTATGTAATCGCAGGAAATAATTTGCAAATTTAAACAGTTTCCTCTATCGTTGGTGGTAAGAAATATTGTCTGCACAAATATTTTACAAAATTAAACTTGAAGTTTTCATGGCAAATTTTTGACCTACAATATTAATTGTATTGCCAAATGACTAAAATTACTGTATACAACATTCAGCCCATCCCTGAGAATAAGCCCAATCTATGTTTTTGCTCCCAAAACAATAATGGGGCGGTCCTTGATGAGCTCACACCCATTTTTAAAACTATCCACATCAAATAAATATGCTCTATTTAACTGCAATATATATATTGCAATAGCTCAATATGGGAAGGAGTTTATTTTTTGCTGAGCAATGAATAGAATGATAAAAGAAGGAAAGTAAACTAGAGGTCACCCCAAAAATCCATATGAAATTTGGTGATGATCAGATGAGATCGGATGAGGGATGTGGTCTGTAGGGTGCGCCAAAGGATTTAGTCATACAAAGAGTAAATTCCAAGATGGATGCTGATGGCCATGTTTTTCAACGAATTTCGGCAAAAATATGAGGCTCCCATCTACAGGTCACCCTAAAGATCCATATGAAGTTTGTTGATGATCGGATGAGGGATGTGGTCTGTAGGGTGCGCCAAATGATTTAGTCATACAAAGAGTAAATTCCAAGATGGATGCTGGTGGCCATGTTTTTCAACGAATTTCGGCAAAAATATGAGGCTCCCATCTACAGGTCACCCTAAAGATCCATATGAAGTTTGTTGATGATCGGATGAGGGATGTGGTCTGTAGGGTGCGCCAAATGATTTAGTCATACAAAGAGTAAATTCCAAGATGATCAAATTTGATAGCTCCTATCTACAGGTGATCACAATTGTGCCTGCAAAATAAAAAAATTATCTGGCTATGAATACAGGCTATAGGGTGTGCCGATGGATTCATATTTGAAATCAAAGATGGCTGCTGGTGGCCATGTTTTTCATCGAAATTTGGAAAAGTTTGGTGAAGTTCGGATAAGGGATGCGGCCTGTAGAACGTGCCGAAGGAAGGAAATTGTTGATGCAATATCTCAAACTTTAGTTAAAAAAAGTCAAGTATGGCTCCTTGACTTCATGTACATGTACTTACACATGTATATTACAGTGGACATTCAGAAATACAGATTATATTATGGGCTGATTTACTACTACTACTAGAAATACACAGTTCATTGCATTGGGTGAGATCCCCCCCCCAGCAGCTATAGGGGTTCTATTCCCCCCAACCCCCAGCAGAAACCATGCTTAGAGTAAAATGACATTGGAACACACAAACAATCCTTTCATGATTTACTCAAACAATCTGATTCCAGGCAATGAAGCATTTACATATTTATGAAGCAATGCAGCATATGTTATAGATTTCAAATACTATGGATACAATTGGCTGTCACAAATGGAATGAAAAATTTAACTTTTAACTCTTTCATGACTGGAGCCGCCCTGGTGCAGCATTAAATATCCTGTGCCAGTGCATTCTCTTATATATGCAAGTTTCCCATAGGGAGCCTCGCATATATAAGAGAATGCACTGATTTACAAGGTCAAGGTAAATATTGTTAGGCCAATGTATTCTCTTATATATGCGAGGCTCCCATTGGGAGACTCGCATATTTAAGAGAATGCATTGACAGTGTTTTCACAAAAATTCAGGATGCTCCAGTCATGGTAGGGTTAATCTTAACATGATTAAGGCAATGCAAAGTTATAAATATATGTTCTTATGACCTTTAGTATGATCCAAGACAACAACCTGGTACAAGCTACTTTTAGAAAGTTCAGTTGTCTGTAGAATATTAGATACCAGGGTCATCATAACAAATTATTAACCAGTTTCTGATTTTCCCCAATGAAACTAGAGATTATAACTTTGCATGACCTAATGAAGTCTTCCAATGATTTTATTACACACTTGTTGCTATATTTGGGTTGATTACATTACTTCAGCATGTGGTAGAATTGCACCCAAATGCACAAGAGCGATCGCGACTGTTTGCGTGACATAAAAGACGTCATGCATAAAAACCGAACCGGTACTACAATAATGATTCAACCTTGAATTGTGTTGAGCAAATGACTAATTAGTATGGAAACCAAACAGAAACAATTGTTTGAATTTAAAGAATATTAACTACTATTGTCATGGTGGGGAATCACGTGGTTTCGAGTTGAAGAGTATCATGCATTCAAAATGGCCATGGCAATCGCAAAATGTGACCAGAAATGAGGAAAATGGTAATAAACTAGGATAATGATATATTACATAGTATTTTGTCATGTACGAGCATATGATATACTATTTTTCAAACAAGCTGATACCTCGTTTGTTTCCAAACTCACAGTTGTTTGCTCTAACATTCTGACCAAAGTTGTCAGTCAAAGAATTCTCCTAGATGCAAGAGTGTTCCACGAACCACCGACTGACAACTTTGGTCAGAATGTTATAGAAATTACCGAGTATTTAGGAATAAATAAGATATCAACTTGTTTTAAAAATAAACTAGCATATGCTCGTAACAGTCCAAATACTGCGTTTTGTGTCAGTTCCTGATATACATGAATTATGTTTTTGTACATTTGCGCTCGCCTCTGCCATTTTGAATGTGTGGTACTCACCAACCTCGAAACCACGTGATTCCCCACCGTGATTCCCCACCGTGGTTGTTTAATAAATGCAGATGTGTGAAGGAGATTACCTTTGTCGCACTTGTTTGTTATGCTGAAAGTTACAACTCGATCCTTGAGTCTCTCGTAACATTGGGCAACAACAAACTTGTATGATGATGTTCACCACATTCACACATTGAGCGCTCTGCCTATTTATATCACCTTCCATTTTTGAAAGTTAACATCAGGGTAGGAATTCTATTGTCAGAATATTGTCTCATTAATTCTGAGATTCAAATACTGCCTTGAGGCTGTATAACATATAATTAGCTTCAGCTCCCCCCCCCCCCCCCCCCACTCTCCTAAAAAACATAATGGCTTTTAGAAGTGTTATCTTTGTTTCCAAATCTCATATAATACGTAGATTTGACTTTACAAAAACAGCATTTATAACTTCAAACTTATCATGTTTCTATGCACTATAATTGAAAAAAAATATTCAGAAAAATGATATATTTCTCTGAATTCTAATGCTTTTGTCACATCATAGACATGCTTCCTTGTCACAGTTGGATGTTTTCAGTCACATAATAATAATGGTCAATAATGTGAAGTCAGGGGGAATTTAATAGAACAGTGGGCCCGCCGTTATAAACTATCAAGACGAATGAAATAAGACAGGATAATAATCACATAGATTCTTGGACATGGGAAGTATGCAGCATATCTTTTTCAGAAATTACCTGGTAGACAAAAGAGATTAGTTATTATATATCAGAACATGTCAATAAATAAGTATGTACAACTGATAAAATATATGAATATCACAGATAACGTGGAACTGTTGAGTAGTCCCTTAATTAAATGAGTGGTTATATGAAGATTCTGTTCATCATAGTGGTCATCAGTTTCTTTGTTTTTTTTACGGTTCCGTTGAAAACATTCACACCTATTCAGTGTTCCATGTTTTATGGACAACATAAATTGTAAGTAACATTTAATTTTACGTCACTATTGGCTTTCGAAAAGTATACCTGCATGCAAGCCTGGATATAGTGTCTGACATTTGCAGAATGAGGTCCCCAGAGGATGAATTTAGTGACGCTAATCCATACAGCAGGCTAGATTCACCAAATTCATCATTTGGGGACCTCATCCTGCATGGTCTCATCTGCTATGGGAGACCTAGACTCAGATGGTGAAGATGGTGATGTGCACCCATTGGGCACCTCGATTATGCATTTTGTCGTCTGCCAATTTGGGGATATAGAGAAAGAAACATTCTAAAGAAGTTTCTAAATAAACTAAAAACTTGTTAATTTGACAATAAAGATACTTTCTGGGGAAGATGAGGCCTAAGCAGAGTGAGGTCCTCAGAAGGTGAATTTACTGATGCGAGCCCGCTGTGCTGGGGACCTCATTCTGCAAATGTCTGGCACCATATGAGTCAATCAAGCCTGGATATAGTGTCTGACATTTGCAGAATGAGGTCCCCAGAGGATGAATTTAGTGAAGCTATTCCACACAGTGGGCTAGCATCACCAAATTCACACTCTTGGAACCTCATTCAGCTTAGATCTCATCTTCTGGGAACTATCTATAGTCTCAAATGAACATTGATTTTAGTTACTTTTTCCCCTTCTGTTCAGTTTCTATATCCCCCTAATTTGTAGACGATAAATTGCATAATCAAGGTGCCTAATGGGTAAACATCACCAACTTCAACTTGGGAACTTTCATATGATCCTAGGTCTCCCATAGCAGTTGAGGCCTAAGTTGAATGAGGTTCCCTGAGAGTGAATTTTGTGATGCTAGCCCATTAAATCACCCTCTGGGGACCTCATTCTGCAAATATCAGACACACTATATCCAGGCTTACCTGGATATATCAGATATCAGACGATATGATGAACAGAAATATGAAATAATGACAATAAATCAATAAATTCTCAGCAATGAAGTTATACTATATTTTGAACTCAAAATGAACATGCAGTATTCACCAGCTAGTAGCTATCTCAAAATGTCCTACTGCATTTTGTTCATCTTTCCCTTGATTTGAAATATTCTGGAGCTTGAACAATTTTATTACAAAATCTTGATTCACTTCATATATCAGTTTAACCCTTTACCCAACAGAACGGCCCTGTGCCAATGCATTCTCTTATATATGCGAGTCGACCATAGGTCGCCTCGCATATATAAGAGAATGCATTGGCTTAACACATTAAAAGTTATAAAATTGTTAAAGAATGTAAGAAAAAATGGTAAAAAGTGTTAAAAAAAAGAATTTTTTTAGGCCAATGCATTCTCTTATATATGCGAGGCGACCTACGGTCGACTCGCATATATAAGAGAATGCATTGGCACAGGGCATAACTGTAACTATCACAATGTGGTCAAGGAGCCGGTTCCAATGATATCCATATTTGTATGGTTCTATTGAGACAGACCGAAGATATTTTAGGCTGTTGAAGCTTTATTTGGCCGTTTTGTTGGGTAAAGGGTTAAAAATAACAATAATTTTAAAGGAACTCAAGGCCTTCACAACGGGCACATGTGAAAAGTCATGAACGTCTGTGAAACAACTATCATTAACCCTTTCAGTGCCAGGTGCGATTTTTGTATCAACCCATATACCCTGTGCCAATGCATTCTCTTAATATATGCGAGTATAGGTCGCCTCGCATATATAAGAGAATACATTGGCCTAACAATTTTTCATCATTTGTTATTATTTTTTACAATTTTAATAATTTTTTCTTATATTCTTTAACACACTTATTTTGTAGGTTTAGTGCAGCGAATCTTATGTTTTTCATGGGCATCAAAATTATTACTATGAATACTTGGGATAGTTTTGAGTTATAACATGCCCCTAAGGTTTTATCCAGTTTGTTTTTAAATTCGCTATTGCATGCTTAAGCATACCCAAAAACAATTCAACCAAAAAAACAATTTTTTTTTTTTTTTAAATGTTTTTAGGGCCGATTTTACAGACCGTAAATTAGGCACTGAAAGGGTTAAACCTTTCATGATGGGAGCTGCGCTGGTGCAACATTAAAGATACTGTGTCAGTGCATTCTCTTCTATATGCAAGTCTCCCATAGGGAGCCTCGCATATATAAGAGAATACACTGGCTTACAAGGTCAAGGTAAATATTGTTAGGCCGATGTAATCTCTTATATATACAATGCTCCAGTCATTGTAGGGTTAAAGATCCTGTTAGTTTAACCCTTTACCCAACAGAACGGCCCTGTGCCAATGCATTCTCTTATATATGCGAGTCGACCATAGGTCGCCTCGCATATATAAGAGAATGCATTGGCTTAACACATTAAAAATTATAAAATTGTTAAAGAATGTAAGAAAAAATGGTAACAAGTGTTAAAAAAAAGATTTTTTTTAGGCCAATGCATTCTCTTATATATGCGAGGCGACCTATGGTCGACTCGCATATATAAGAGAATGCATTGGCACAGGGCTAACTGTAACTATCACAATGTGGTCAAGGAGCCGCTTCCAATGATATCCATATTTGTATGGTTCTATTGAGACAGACCGAAGATATTTTAGGCTGTTGAAGCTTTATTTGGCCAGTTTTGGCCGGTTTGTTGGGTAAAGGGTTAAACATATTTTATTTGTTCACAAATTGATTTATGACAAAAGGGTTTTCGCAAAATTTCAGGAAGCTCCAGTCATTGTAAGGTTAAAGATCCTGTTAGTTTAAACATATTTTATTTGTTCACAAATTGATTTATGACAAAAGGGATTGGAGGACAAGTGCTATAATCATTTAGAATACCATCCTCTCCCTAAAGATCCTGTGCCAGTGTATTCTCTTATATATGCGGGTCTCCCATATGGAGCCTTGCATATATAAGAGAATGCACTGGCTTACATTTTTAAGGTAAATATTATTAGGCCAATGCATTCTCTTATATATACGAGGCTCCCTATAGGAGACTCGCATATATAAGAGAATGCATTGGCACACGGTTTTCGCAAAATTTCAGAAAGCTCCAGTCATGGAAGGGTTAACAAGTACTTGTGAAAATAGATAAACCTTGTTATTATCATTATATATAATTCCAAGCCTTGAAATAATGTGTCTGTCATTTGCAGAATGAGGTCCCCAGAGGGTGAATTTAGTGATGCTACCCCGCATAGCGGGCTAGCATCACCAAATTCACCCTCTGGGGACCTCATTCTGCTTACACCTCAGCAGAATGAGGTTCCCAGAGGGTGAATTTGGTGATGCTAGCCTGCTATGCGGGGTAGCATCACTAAATTCACCCTCTGGGAACGTCATTCTGCAAATAACAGACACACTATTTCAAGGCTTGTATAATTTCTCCAATAACGAGATTCCACATATCAAAACCATTGTTATGTGAACATTACTGTTACAGCTACAGTAATGCTCTAATTAATCGACCTCTTAACCAAAGCAGAATTATGGGTAACTTTTCAGGATTTAGTCGGAAATATGGCTTGTTGCCATTCATCGGAAAGCTCTCCCCGAGAGCTTTCCGATGAATGGCAACAAGCCATATTTCCGACTAAATCCTGAAAAGTTACCCATAATTCTGCTTTGGTTAAGAGGTCGATTAATTAGAGCATTACTGTACATTACCGATACAATTCTAATTAGTCCTATAAAATACCAAAGTCCAATAAAAACGTAAAGGGTTACCCATTGGAAAATGTCAAAGCATTGAAAAATAGATTTAGACTTTTTAATTGATATTTGAATTACCTGGATGACCAGCGATGTTCGTCGACAACTCATTGTAACAGTAATGTTTACATAACAATGGTTTCAACATGGGAAATATCGTTATTGGAGTATCATTTATAGTCAATATAAGAACAAAGTTTATCTATTTCCCCCCGTGTTCTTCTTTATGTTGATCAATTTTTTTATTATTTCTCACATCTACCCAATAAGAATGCACTAAATTTAACAACTTCATCAGAATTAAGTCGGAAATATGGCTTGTTGCCATTCATCGGAAAGCTCTCACTGAGTCGATTATTTATGGCATTACTGTATTTCAACAGCACAAGTTTGACCCTTTCTATACTAAAGCATCATTGATGAGTAGGAAATATTCAGATAATAAGTTCAACAAACGACAATGTGTAGTTGATTCGTTGGAACTTATTATCTAAACATTTCCCTCAATAAATAGAGCTCCTTCTGAACTTTTATTTATCTGTTGTCTGCTTTTATCACCATATCATCCCTCCAAATGGATAATAGATCATTCCAATGTACACTTTTTAACTGACTGGGAGAATCCATTTAGAATAGAAAGGGTTAATCAAGTGTTCAAGGCCAGTATAAAATAAATGCTAGATTCTCATACCCCTCCAAACCCTATTTTTGGTCCCCCGCCAAATGTTTTTCTCATGACTTATTATTATAGTAAATTTTTATTTCCAAATCAGAATGTCAGATAATAAATATACTATAGAATATACAATGATACAAAGGTAAATGGAAATAGAGGATTAGACAACAAGCATTTGCTTTTGTTAAAGGTACTCAACCCGATAAAACTCCTCTCAATTACTATTTCAATGGCTTCGGGGGTCAAAAATATTTGATTCGAGTCGAGGAAGTCACCCATCAAAGCTCAGATTTGTTAGATATCGATTTTTGAAATCTATTATTTTTCATTATCGGGAATTCTTTCTGGCCCAGTACGTAGTCAATTATTACCACTTGATTATAGAGTTATCCATCCTTGTCTGTTTGAATAGAATTTTGGCGTAAAATCTCGAGCATGTTACCAAATTGACGGCAGTTATAAGTACTCATCTCGAGAACATAAGAATTTTCAAACATCAATATCTAATAACTCTGAGCTTTGTTTGATGGGTTCCTCGACTCGAATCAAATATTTTTTACCCCCAAAGCCAAAGAAATAGTAATATAGGACCCTCTGATCGGATTGTTGTTGTTGGAATCTGTTGAGATGGGGACCCTCTTTACGGGTTGAGTACCTTTAAGTCTCTTCCTCTGGTGAATTAAATACCCCATCTTCAATAAGTGAAGGGGTGGCAGAAGCGGGAAGCATTGAAACATTTTAGTGGTTTTTCTCATCCCTTAGCATTCAAATCACATTGCAATGACCCTTTACCCAAACTATTTTGAGCAAATTGGGTAATTTAAATCTGAGACATGGTATTGTTTAACCCTTTCAGTGCCAAGACCGATTTTGGTATCAACCCATATTTCCTTGATCATTTTTCAAATTTATTGATTAATTAGAGCTCTTTACATCAATGTATCACATTATTATGATCAATAAATTTGAAAAATGATCAAGGAAATATGTATAAGACTTCTCACCATATTTCGTTGATCATTTTTCAAATTTATTGATAATTAGAGCTCTTTCCGTCAATGTATCACATTATTATAATCAATAAAATTGAAAAATGATCAAGGAAATATGGGTTGATACAAAAATCGGACTTGGCACTGAAAGGGTTAAGGTAGGATACTGCTTCAATTTCTAGAAATCACCATGACCATTTATGTCAGCAAAAACTAAATTTGTCTGCCGCCTGTACCCACCCCAATTTTCCAAAAATAGATAGATGAGTATCTAGTAATTTATTTATAGTGGCCTAAGGCTTGTTAACACATGACACTGCTGAAACTGCGTTGATATTTATGTAATCTCAGACTGTTGGTAACACCTGTAGGGTGATTTTCTGCTGGTTATCCAGGCATTCACGCAGCTTGTTCTCTGTCATTGTAAGCCGTTGTTCGAGAAGAGAGACAGTCTGAAATTGAAGTTATTTAACAGTGTGAGGCGACACCAATATAACAAGAGATGGACTTTCAGATAAACAAAGATTAATAACTTCATGAAGATCCGACAACCTATGGTTGAGATATTTGCTCGGAAGGGGAAAAAACCCTCAATATTTCCAGATAAACAAAGTTGAATAACTCTAGAACAGAAAACCCAAACAAAATGATTGAACACTCCATTGAATGTCCTCATAGTAGTGAACATCCATACCAAATTTCATTCAAGCACTACTGTTCAAGTTATGACCTGAACAGACATCGGACTGACAGATGGACTGCGCATGCACAGATGCAAACAAAACAGTATACCCCACTGTCTTTTTAACCCTTTCAGTGCCAGGTGCGATTTTTGTATCAACCCATATACCCTGTGCCAATGCATTCTCTTAATATATGCGAGTATAGGTCGCCTCGCATATATAAGAGAATACATTGGCCTAACAATTTTTCATCATTTGTTATTATTTTTTACAATTTTAATAATTTTTTCTTATAT
Source organism: Siphonodentalium dalli (assembly GCA_032622095.1). Taxonomy (NCBI): domain Eukaryota; kingdom Metazoa; phylum Mollusca; class Scaphopoda; order Gadilida; family Siphonodentaliidae; genus Siphonodentalium; species Siphonodentalium dalli. The sequence continues at coordinate 227,178,580 of CP136061.1, forward strand.
TCTTTAAACGCAATTGTTTTGCAATTAAATACAATAGTAGAGGGGACAAACATATATCTATAATCACACACCCTCTACACTCACACAATTAGCACCAGTACGAATCAGTAAATTTCGCCATACAGTTCACATGAACGTTTCCGATGTTACTGAAGTCGAAAGTTCAGTTATTGGTTTATGAACATCGGAAACACCTATGTTGTTATTGGGAGACTGTGTTGGAATTTGAACAACCTGTTAATTATAATTATTTTGGTAGTTTTGAAAAGTTGTTCAAATTATTAATGTTCTATGAAAATGTACTGGTATATGATTATAAGGAATGACTTGCAATCGATTGGGGTCATTGGTTTTAACCGACAGAGTAAATAAACAAAGTTCACAAATAATTTTAAGTACTCTGCCGGTCAAAATCCAATGACCCAATCAATTGTAAGTCATTTCTTAATTGACGCTGAACAATGTAGAGCTCTACATCGATAAATCACCAGTTATCAATCTGCACATGTGGTGCCTTTGGGCAGAGACATTTTGGGTCAGGTTGGGGTGTTGGGGATGGTTTAAAAGGGGGGTCTTTAGGGCCACCATGCAACACCCATTATTTGATCTAAATTGGTCAAGGGACTGAGCATTGGCATGGTTGCCCTATTTGAACCCATCTGGGCGGTGGCCATTTTGGATTGGGGTAGGGTGTTGGGGTGTTTAATGAAAGTGTCAATGACACTGTAGCTCAACTTGGAAAGGGTATAATTTAATGTGTTACTGTCGATGGAGAGATTAGGAATGTGGAAAGTTGAATGTCTAATACTATAGTTTATCAACATGAAAAGATTTATATATACATGTATATAAAAGTAAAATCTAAGATGGTTGCTGGCGGCTATGTTTTCCAACAATTCAAAAACATTTGATAGCTTTAGTCATGCAAAGAGAAGAATCCAAAATGGCCGCTGGCAGCCATGTTTTAATGCCGAATAACCCCAAAATGACTCGTTCCCATCTACATGTCAATTTCAACAGCCATGACAAATCTTATGATGATCAGACTAAAGGTACGACCTGTAGCCCGTGCTAAAGGATTTAGTCATACAAAGAGTAAAATCTAAGATGGCTGCCAGCGGCCATGTTTTTTGGCTGAATGACCCCAAAATTACTCGTTCCCATCTACAAGTCAATATTAACACCCACAACAAATGTCATGATGATCAGATGAACAGTACGACCTGTAGCCCGTGCTAATGGATTGAATTTTGAAATCCAAGATGGCTGCTGGCGGCCATGTTTTTTTTCCGAATGACCCCAAAATGACTCGTTCCCATCTACATTCCAATTTCAACAGCCATGACAAATTTTATGATGATCAGACTAAAGGTACGACCTGTAGCCGTGCTAAAGGATTTAGTCATACAAAGAGTAAAATCCAAGATGGCTCCTGGCGGCCATGTTTTTTGGCCGAATGACCCCAAAATGACTCGTTCCCATTTAGATGTCATTGTTAACATCCATGACAAATTTCATGATGATCTGACCAAAGGTACGACCTGTAGCCCGTGCTAAAGGATTTAGTCATGCAAAGAGAAAAATCTAAGATGGCTGCTGGCGGCCATGTTTTTTGTCCTAATGACCCCAAAATGACTCGTTCCCATCTACATTCCAATTTCAACAGCCATGACAAATTTCATGATGATCAGACTAAAGGTACGACCTGTAGCCCGTGCTAAAGGATTTAGTCATACAAAGAGTAAAATCCAAGATGGCAGCTGGCGGTCATGTTTTTTGGCCGAATGACCCAAAAATGACTCGTTCCCATCTACATGTCATTGTTAACATCCATGACAAATTTTATGATGATCCGACCAAAGGTACGACCTGTAGCCCGTGTCAAAGGATTTATGTCATGCAATGAGTAAAATCTAAGATGGCTGCCGGCGGCCATGTTTTTTGGCCGAATGACCCCAAAATTACTCGTTCCCATCTACATGTCAATATTAACATCCATGACAAATTTCATGACAATAAGACGAACAGTACGGCCTGTAGCCCGTGCTAATGGATTGAATTTTGAAATCCAAGATGGCCGCTGGCGGCCATGTTTTTCTTCCAAATGACCCCAAAATGACTCGTTCCCATCTACATGTCAATGTCAACATCCATGACAAATTTCATAATAATCGGACCAAAGGTACGAACTGTAGCCCGTGCTAAAGGAAATTGTTGACGAATCACGCACACACACACACACGCATACACGCACGACGGATACCAAGCCATGGCAATAGCTCAAACTTTACAAAGTAAAGTTGAAACTTTACAAAGTAAAGTTGAGCTAAAAATACTCTCTTCTGGGCCAACTTACAAGAGAAATGACATGGGTGCCCAATTCAGACCCCTCTGTGCGGCGTCCATTTTGTTTTTGCCCATGGTGTTGAATTGTACAGTGAGAGCTTTCCGATGAATGGCAACAAGCCATATTTCCGACTAAATCCTGAAAAGTTACCAATAATTCTGCTGTGGTTAAGGGGTCGATTACTTAGGGCATTATTGAATAAGACTTCTCACCAAACTGTTCTATCAGTCATTACAGCATGGGAATAACAGAGATATTTATGTGTTGGATTAATTATATTTATTAGCAAAAAAATGATTTGAAGTGAATATGAGATTTTTATTCACCAGTAATCATGTGGCATAATTGCCAATTAGTATTTTGAGATTTCAGCATCATATATCATCATATCATATAAATCTCGGAAGTAAGTCACAATAACTTTTGTCCAAATATGAAATAAAAATTAAAAATATATGAGAATTATTTGTGTGGACTCATGGAGGTTACTTGTCATAGTCAAATGGCATATCGTTTATGCCATAGGTGAGCGTCTAATAGTTCTTCGAGTGCAGTTAGATTATCAGTGTCAATAACAAATTGAGGAAGTTTGTTCAAGGTTCTACTGCTCTCTATGTGAAGAAGTATAGCTGTCTGTTCTGTGAGCAATTTGCTAGTTGCAGTTTATATGTGTGGCCTCTAGTTTGCTTCTTGTATGCTTCCTTGAATATAATGCTGATCTCAATATTGTACATCCCATGTGTTATCTTGTATGTTTCGATTAGGTCTCTCCAGTGTCTGCGATATTTTAGGGAGGCTTAATTTTACCATTCTCTCTCTGGTAGTTCGCGTATATACGAGACTAGTCGAGTTGCTCTACGCTGTATGCTTTCCATGGCTTTCGATTGTTTCTTTGTGTTCATAATGCGCAGACCATTGGCATTCTCAAGTATCGGTCTGATTATGTGAATATTAACCCTTTAGCATTCAGAGAGCCCCAGAGCGCCCGGCCGCGTAACATCCAGAAAGCCCCAGAGCGCCCGGAGTTTTTGGATTTTTTTCGGTCATAGTTTACAACAAAAATATTGCATTATAACACAACAAAATGATCTTATTTTTAATGTAGATTTTGTACAATTTAATGGACATTTCATAATAAAATCGTAATAAAACGAAAACTGCGTCGTCGCGGTGCTATTTTTTAAGTCGATTAAATCAATGTACTCGCAATTGTGATCTGTGTACAGCCATCTAATATAGTTTTATTCTACATATTTTTATTTACAAACTTAATTTTTATTTCTAATAGAATATTTATTTGACTTCTTTATGTTTTTGAGCTATTAATAATATGCAACTGAATTAAAAAGACCAATATCATGATTTGACCAGCGAAGCAAATACAGTTCCGAGTCAACTCGAAGACACCTGCGCTGTTGCAATGTTGGTGTTAGTAAGGACGCCGTGTTGTTCTAACTCGTTTGGCCCTAGAAATGTTCTCAAATAAAACTGTCATTTGATTTGATTTTTTCCCTCATTCATCACAAGATCATATGAATAATATTTTATTTTAATACACTGAGTGAGCAATTTTGAGAATTCAATAAAGTTTTGATCGGAAAGTTCGACAACATTTTCGATTTTCTCTTCAGTTACACGTCCCAACGTCACACCAATTCAGCCCAATATTGTGGGCACGGGATTGCCTGAATTACTACCCAAATAAATTATGTTGTTAAAGCGCATTGACAAATACATAATCTTCTGTATATTCTCCACACTATAAGCGAAAAATACAAAGGAATGGACACATGATTCAATCCAAATGGTTTATTTAAAAAACACTCCAGCCAAGAAACACCCACTGATGACGTGCGCAAAACATATGTACCTACAGTAAACACATGTTGTTGGAAATTGGGGCGCACAATGGGGACTGTCATTTATCATGGCTATAACTATTAGCCATTCGGTAATAAATAAATGACATTCATTGCAAATTCAAACATAATATATCTTAGATTTAGTGTTAGTATCAATTGACCATTTATCGAGTGTTGCCATTGAACTTATTGATCAGCTGATGATGATGAAAACATCTCGGAACCTTGCCAACGTCATCGCAACAATGATAAAATACTGTATAGCACAAATGTGCATCGATCGGCCGTTTTGTTCTCTCGTTTGATTAATAAAATTATTATTCTCCGCGCATTAACACTGCGAAATACTCAAGTAAATTGGCCATATCATGATGTGAAAAATCAAAGAAATGACATTGTATAACATTAGTTACTTTTATTTGAACACAAGAGTTCACGAGACAAACGCAGCTATTTTTAAATTGAAAGTGCGCAAATCAATTCTGAATAGTGCTGCATTTACCGCGAATTACTTATCGGCACTGTCTTGTCATTTTATATTGAATATGATTGCTCAAAATTTCACTAAGAGAAAGCACTTTTCTCGATCGTAAGATACAATGTAGGCACGAAAGAATTGTTTAATTTATTAATTGCACAAGATATGTGCGGTGCGAATGTATTGACTGCAATGTCAAGGTAAAAAACCGGTGCGCAAATTGAAGTAAACAAAAAAACACGTGCGTTGTAATCGATGGCACAATGTTGACTAGTTTGGACTAATAATGCAGTCAATTGTAACTGAATTTACACGTAACTATCCAAGAGTTGATAGGCCACTTGATGATTTATTTTATGTTTCATTTCACCACGTAGCCATTGCTTAAAACATTAATAAATCACCCAATTTCGTGATATGGTGAAAGTCACATTGATCTGTTGATAAAACAAAACTTACCTTTTGTTTGTTTATTACATTTATTGTTATAAAATATAAATATAAAACCTACTAAATATTCACCATACTATCATGCTTGGGGAGGGGGATTCACAACTCTGATTTTTTTTTAACTCCCAGTCCCCATCCATACAGATGAACATAATTTCATAAATCAAGAGCCACATAACATTTAGTAATAATACATGTTTTTCCCCAAAAACTTTGACGTCACCAGAAAGTTCTGTTGGCTGGAGGTAATGACGTTAGTCATATTACTGTTGGGTAAAGGGTTAACGGGACCACAATGTCTTTTTCTAGGTAGTAAACAACCTCTTAATCGTATATAGCACCTGATTGCCCTCTGAAACCACCTCGTTTATGTCCATGTCAGATGCTAGCTTATTGTCTATATTGATTCCTTTAGTCTTTCTCACTGTTTGTTGACAAAATCTCCATACATGTATGTTCTGGATGGTTGGTCATGAAATATTTGTAGTTGGGACTGTTGGCACCAAAGTGAAAGTAGTTGATTTTCTTGGAATTAAAATGAAGCTGCCACTTTAATGACCAGATACACAGTGAAACTATCTCTGATTGTATGTCGATCCATTCAGGATTGGCATATATTTTTGTATCATCTGCAAATATTTTGCAGTTTACTTGGACAGGAAGGTCATTGATGTACATTAGGAACAAGATAGGACCTATCACACATCGCCTGGGTTTTGTTTTTAATACTTTTTCCCCCTCCTCCATCAAGCCTGAGTTTATTGTGCCAGTCATTTGCAGAATGAGGTCCCCAGAGTGTGAATTTAGTGATGCTATCCCGCATAGTGGGTTAGTATCACTATATTCAACCTCTGGGGACCTCATTCTTCTTAGGCCTCATCTTCTCTGGAAAGTTTCTTTATTATCAAACTTCTTCACACAGATTCTATTTCTTTTTTAGTTTAGTTTCTCTATATCCCCAAATTGGCAGACGACACTTTGCATAATCAAGGTTCCCAATGGGTGTACACCACAATATTGACCATTTCGGAACTTCTATCTGAGTCTATGTTTACAATAGCAGATGAGGCCATGCAGAATGAGGTTCACAGAGGGTGAATTTGGTGATGCTAGCCCACTGTGCAGGATAGCATCACTAAATTCACCCTCTGGGGACCTCATTCTGCAAATGACAGGCACATTAAACTCAGGCTTGTCCTCCATCAAGAGAATTTTTCCCTGATGTTTGTAAACCAACTACTGTAAATCCTTTATATTCGTGGGGGTTCATTATTCGTTGATTACGTGGTTCTACCCAACCACGAAATCTAAACCCAACGAAATAATTGACTCAGAGTAAATCAGAGAAAATCTCAATACATGAAATCGAAATGAATATCGAGCATGAAGTTTGTTTTTGACATGTCGTAAAATGGGTTGACAAAAAACATGGAAGACGAGATGAAACGTAATTTTCGCCACCGTAATGTGAATACTCGCCACGCTTTAATTTTTGAGATGGTCGTGGTGATCATATGCCAACAATTGTGTCGATGACATCATTCATGCTTGCATTGCTGCAGTATGTTGTGCATTATAATTTTTGGATCGGGAAGGCCAGCAGTGTCCGGAGACATAAAGTTTTGTTAGTGGACTATTCATAATTATTTGTATATAGCACAGTGTGCTCCCTGCTATAATAATTTGTATGAACAATGCGTACTGAATTGATCTCTTAATAAAGGCTAATGGTTTCATGACGCGCAGGTTACATAAAACAATAAATGACTATACCTTACTAGCGTGTGAAATGAAGCCGATAACTAGTACATTGATTGCGTGATGCCCTTTCGGCACAGGATATCTGGTGGCCCGATATCTCAATAATATCCACTCTCAATGATGTGAGAAACCTGCTATTGTAGGAGCTGTTGATGAAGATAAATATGACATCTGATCCCACGAATTCATGTCCCCACGAAATAGCCATTTTATAAGAAACCACGAAAATTGAGGCCGACGAAATTAAAGCCAATCACAGTAATACAATTGTTGTGGTCTTACCTGGGTGAGTATATCCAGCTGGCCGACGATTTGTTCCAGGGTGTCTGATAACTGACTCGGCAGTGACTTCGCTTCCAAAGACTGTGTTGCTGATTTGGCTTGTTTACTTGATTTTGAAACTTGCATATCCCTCAGTGCATGATCAGTCATATCCACATCACTAACTCCATTGTGTAGCCGACCTGATTTCTGAGAGAAATGTAGAACATGAGCGTTATCCAGGCCTCAAAATATGATGCTGGACATTTGCAGAAAGAGGTACCCAGAGGGTGAAATTAGAGACGCTACCCACACAGCATGCTAGCATCACCAAATTCATCCTCTGGGGGACCTCATTCTGCATGGCCTCATTTGTTGTGGAGATCTAGACACAGATTTAAGTTTCCAGATGGTGATTTGCACCCGTTGGGCACCTTCATTGTGCATTACATTGTATGCCAATTTAAGGATACAGAGAAACTAAACTAAAGTTTTCTAAAGAAACTAAAAAAAACTTAGGGTGAATTTAGTGATGCTGGCCACACACAGTGGGGTAGCGTCAACCATTATCCATTTCTAGGGATGCTAAAATAAACAGGTACACCACATCGCATGTTTCTCACAAATGTGGCTTTTCACTGAGGTTTATACATTTTTTAAGGGCCATAACTTCAAAAGAAAAGAATGGACAAAATCTGTTACATGTAGGGATGGGAGATACAACTGGTGCACCTGTGAATCATGATCCAGAATGTTGAGAAATAACATTTTCAATAGAAAATACATATTCCCTAATAAGATACTTACACACTGAACTACATCGTATATTCATCTTTATTCACAAGAAAGGATTCTATGAGATCCGTTTAAAATTTATTATTTTGGTACGAAATAGCTTAAGTACCTTTTGAATCATTATTATTATGACGTAGCAGGTCAAGGTCATTTGTCCACTCGTTATGTATATAAGCAAGTGGACCCACAGTAATCGGCCTCTTTTTATCCTCTTACAAGATTCGAGGGGTGTGACCGAGCAGCGGGGAGGGAAAATCCCAATTTGGGAGGGACATGTGAGTTCAGTGTGTAAGTATTTTATTAGGGAATATGTATTTTCTATTGAAAATGTTATATTCCCGTCAAAGATACGTTACACACTGAACTACATGGTAGAATCAACTCATAGGAGGAGGATGCGAGGAATGAGATACTATTGTATTTTAGTTGAGAATAATTCTTTTGAACCTGCTGAGTTTTTTAGCAACAAATGGATCAAAAGGTACTGATTTGCAGATTTGATTGATGCTACCAGGTAGAGTGGAGAAAGTGGGAGAATAAGCCCAATGGCTGAAACTCTGCACCTCCCCCCTTTGGTTCTGAAGTCAGACAAACCGGTAATTGTGAAATCTCATATACAGGTACATGCATGTGCCACCTCCTCCCTGGAGTAAGCGGGTTATATGCAGAAAGCATAGGTCACCCAGCTCCATGGTATGTGACTGAACGAACCAAGCTATCCCGACGTTTCGACACCAGAGGAAGGAAATCTATTGTTACCTGAATGGTCAATCTGGATGTAACACGAGGAAGTAGCAACTGTAAAGACGATTAGAAACATACCACCAACTCATGTATGGTGAAGAAAACCCAGAGTTAAATAGCCACTGCATCATGCTTGTAAGGTCTGCGACCGACTGTCAGTAAATGTGCAACCCCAAATCGACAAACTGATCAAGGCGCAAAATAAGTATTTTCTGACTGACCGTCAAATGACAGTATTTTACTTCAGTTAATAAATACACCAGACAGAGGCCATATTCCGTTGGTCAATGCCCCTGATCGGAATTTACTTTAAGGCTGGAAACTGGTAACAAAAACCCCAGGTAACTAAGTCGATCAAGAGCGTTAAATGACTTGGAAAGTCCCAAATGTTTTCTGGTATCGAAACAATCGAGAAGAAAAAGTTCGGAGTGTCCTGAGTTGTAAACTACTTCCACAGCCTGTCAATCCAATAGTGTATGCAGTTACATGTACACATGATTGAAAGGAATACTTTGCAGTCTGCATGTAACTTATTAGAAAATGTGTAGAAGGAGGAGACCCATCGTGATAGAACTACTCCAAACAATCTGAAAGAAAGAACAGGCCATGGATGATTAAGGTCTAATAACAACCAGAATGTCGATAACAAGAAGATTGTATCTTCTGGTTATTCACTGATTGTTCTTAACAGACGAAGGGCCCGGGTCCATGAGCTGTGTGTAGCTCACCTCATCCACCAAGGCGAAAGTACACAGCAATGCCCAAAGCAACCGACCACCCAACCACAGCAGAACCACGGGCAACCCTCCAGGACCCAACCGGAAACACGGCCCGCCGCCACCCATCGGAAAGCTCTCGTCGAGAGCCCCCCGATGAACAGCAACAAGCCACACCACCGACCAAATCCCGAAAAACCACCCACAACTCCGCCGCGGCCAAGCGGCCAAACACCCCGAGCACCACTGTACACCCATTCGACATGTGGTCAAGGAGGTACACCAGTAATGTGAACAGAAGGGCACATTTTACTGAAGACCAATCACATGTGTGTATGGTCGGACGGTTGTCTGCCGCTCGTACAGCGAGGACCCGGACCCTAGTTCCTCCCCGTGGGCAGAGACTCCGTCGCCAACAAAGATTGCCTCATGTGCGCCGTTAGACGAATAGCTCGTCTGTTGTGTAGTAATTCAAGACAGCCTGTCAAAAAAGGAGCACTGAGTACAGTAACGCCCAACTCAATCAAGCAGGGCATCAATGAGTTTTGTTGGCATGACGCAGGGTTCAAAGTTCTGAAATGCACCTGTTCCCATGGAACAGGTTATTACCTACCGTACCCGCCACCCCAGAAGATTGCGTGAGTTCAATTGTCTATATCGTAACCCGATAAGCGAACCCAAACTGTAAAGCGATAATATTGAGCGATAATAGATCTAATCCTGGTACTACAGGGAAAGCGCATTGGGATTGTCCTAAGGCTGTAGAGTCAAAAGATGATGAATGTTCTACGCAAAGAGAAATATGATTCCCAACTTGGTTCGCAGAAAAACCCAGCCCAACACCGCAGAAGGCCCGAGTGATGCTCGCAAAAATCTTAGAAGGAATCCAAGGCTTGGTTTTATGCCCCATGGTACCGTAGTAAGGGTGAAAGATGATCTGTGTACATTTACCCCTAGAAGAATCGAACGGTCACCCATAAACAAAGGACAATGCTAATCAGTGACAGGTGGAAAGGTAATAAGTTTGAGCCCAGGTAAAACCGCATGAAAAAACAAATTGAGTGTCTGTAAAAGTCTCTGCCCCGGCCGATGACTGCGCTATGTTCACTGTTATAGACAGCACCCGAGATTACCCGGCGCGCTATCTGGTGGCCCAGTGCTCGGTCCCCCCTCGAACCCCCCCAGGACCCATATCCGAGGAGAGAAACTGCGTCTGCAACCCCTCGATGCCTTGCAATTAACTTAGTTCTTTGTGACAGACAAGAAAAAGCAGCAAGAGCTCTTCGAAATCTAAAGTGGGAATCAAGATTCGCGTTGGATGGCAAGTAGCCCTGTTAATTAGAAATGTAATCTAAATGTGGAATCGTCAGATCCAAGCAATGGATTTTGTTATCTTTAGAGTAAAAAACTGAATAAACAGGACTGTGTAAGCCTTGGAAGAGACATCGAGGAGTGATTAATGAGCAGACTGATTCCCCCCTAACCGGAGCCAGCTTAAACCCTGACAGGAAGCAGAATCATACAGTGTAGCCAGTAGGGCAGCGGCGACCTACTAGGTCACGACACGAATCCAAAAACCTGACCAACAGGACGACACCACACTAGTGTTTCTAAATGCACACAATCTGCATTGAACTACATGTTGAATGGGCAGAGCAGTCAAATATACATAGAATGAACCGAAACTTTTAGATGACACGAGCCCAAGATCTGAGATATTACTCGATTCGTGTATCACCCCCCAAGACAGTGACTATGAAACGCTACCGCCCCAGTGGCTACACTGGTACAACTTGCCTCCCGCCAAATAGCAAGCATTTGAAGGTCATGCAGAGTCCCGGGAAATGGTCTTAACAGCAATTCCACCCGAGGGTAGACGCCAGGGAGCAACTTACTTGGAAATTTTGATTATCAAATAAATAGCCTCACATGGACATGATGAGATAGTATTTTGTTCGCAATCTCAAAGTTGACATAAAATTCATACCAAATTGCATGGCTATTATCCAAGTTTGGATGGCAAATTGTGATGCGATACCAGTTAAGTTGCTCCCTAGGGGGCTGACAGATTTTGTACATCGCACATGCTTGTGAAAGGGATGTGGGAGGACGAAATCTGAGGTAGGAACCAGCAGGAGCGGGCGAGCATGGTCGGATCCGTGAACACTGGAACCCACCCTCGGAACAGTATGGCGTCTGGCTACAGTGAATTCAATGGTGAAGTATGCGGCTGGGCCACCTCAAGGTCCGCATGGAACGAGGAATTGGATTAGCCTGAACCTGCTTGACAATGGGGTTACTGAAACCGAGGCCACACGAGGAAGAAAATAGCCTGTGGTATGACCAGTTACATGTACATGTATAAGGATCAGGAAAGGGACCCAAAAATTTACCATGAAAGTAGGTGACTGATGCGTCACATTATTATTTGTGAAATTATGTCATATTGATCTGACAAAAAAGTTATTTTGTTGGCAAACAATTTCAATGTATTGTAAATTATTTCATAGTGAACTATGAGCCAAGCAAAACCACACAAGTGAGTTAATTCATAGATAAACGAAAAGGGACCCAAACCTGATCCCTAATTTTGCTACATATGTCAACATGAAACAGATTTGTGAGTGACAATTTCAGAATTTCGACGTAAACAAAACGAATGTTGTCACGTGCCAATTTCAACATAAACAAAGTTATAAACCAATGTTGTCTCACTGGTTGAATGTTCTTATACTTACATTCTAAAACCACAAGAAACAGAGATAACATAACAACTGTGCTGTATAGGCATTGTCCCAGAAAGTTCAACACGTGAACCGCTGCATATAAACAGACGAAGTGCAATTCCGAAATTAATTCCGAATTCTAAAGCACGTGTTCCGAAACCGGAAGTTGGGAAATTACCCACAATTTTCAACAAAACAATATAGTTTTTGTATTTTATTTGCGTTAAAACAAATAAAACAGGGAAATTGAATGAAATTGTCACTCTGATATTAATTTAATAATTATTGTGTCGTTTCCAAAATTGAACCGATGTTACAACAAGTTAAATAAAAGGTCGCAGACCACATGTCCCCCGACTCGAGTGGTAAACTTCATGATTGGATTTGTTAGAAGGATACTATTTGCAACAATGTTATACAGTATATAGATGTTGCAAACCACCGCAAAATTTCTTGGCAAAATTTCTTGGACAAAACAACCCGATGAACAAAAACATGCAAACGCGAAAAAAAATATATTTTTGTATTAGCTATATAGATGTTGCAAATCACCAACATGTTAGGAACAATATCCCAGAGTTTCAAATCTCTACATTTAAAACTGTAGGAGGAGTTGATTACACCATGAAGGTACCCAATCTCATCCAAAAGGCAAAAATGTTCCAAATTTTCTAAGTCGAAAACCCCCCAAAAATATGGAAAAAATGATATTTTTGATTAGCTATATAGATGTTGCAAATCACCAACATGTTAGGAACAATATCCCAGAGTTTCAAATCTCTACATTTAAAACTGTAGGAGGAGTTGATTACACCATGAAGGTACCCAATCTCATCCAAAAGGCAAAAATGTTCCAAATTTTCTAAGTCGAAAACCCCCCCCAAAAATATGGAAAAAATTATATTTTTGATTAGCTATATAGATGTTGCAAATCACCAACATGTTAGGAACAATATCCCAGAGTTTCAAATCTCTACGTTTAAAACTGTAGGAGGAGTTGATTACACCATGAAGGTACCCAATCTCGGACGCACGCACGGACGGACGCACGGACGGACGAGGGTCATTTCTATAGTCCTCCGACGGAAACGTCGGGGGACAAAAATGTGGAACGGAATTGTTAAATGAAGCCGACAATAATATGTGGTTTCATTTCTCATAGCGTTAGTTTTTACTTCCCTTCGAATCTTGTCACAAGAGAAAAAGAGGCCGATTACTGTGGGTCCACTTGCTTATATACATAACGAGTGGACAAATGACCTTGACCTGCTACGTCATAATAATAATGATTCAAAAGGTACTTAAGCTATTTCGTACCAAAATAATAAATTTTAAACGGATCTCATAGAATCCTTTCTTGTGAATAAAGATGAATATACCATGTAGTTCAGTGTGTAACGTATCTTTGACGGGAATACATGTATCGTATCATATGATATCGTGTATCCCGATATGCCCAAATGCTGATTGAACTGCGATAATTTTCAGCTTCTACTGTGTACTCTTAGGTGCCTAATACACATGGGGAATCAAAATGGTCGAGGCGAGTGCAAACACACAAAAACATAATATATGAGGAACTGACACATACATAGAATTTTGACTGTTACAAGCATATGTTAGTTTATTTTTAAAACAAATTGATACCTTATTTGTTTGGAAATACTCAGTAGTTTTCAATAACATTCTGACCAAAGTTGCCAGTTGAAGTACACCAGTCCATACATCTAGGAGAATCCTTTGACTGACAACTTTGGTCAGAATGTTAGAGCAAACAATTATGAGTTTGGACACAAATGAGGTATCAGTTTATTTTAAAATTAGTATAGCATATGCTCTTAGCTACCAAAATACTGTGTAATATACTATTATCCTAGTTTATTACCTTTTTCCTTGTTAATGGTCATGCTTGCTATCGCCTTGGCCATTTTGTATGTGTGATACTCGCCAAATCGAAACCATGTGATTTCCCCACTGAGTAATAATAGTGATGGGTATAGCGATAATGGCAATTTCAATCAGTGATATTTGGAAATATTCTCCAAAACTATTATGTGGCACTTCACCTCAGTGTACACAAGGTTTCATGATTGGTTTTTATTGACCATTAAAGTGACAACTGATAAGTTAGTTGACTGTACTGTGTGAAGCTTAGAAAACATTTAAACTGAAATTTAAAAAAACAAAGGTGAGGAAAATATTTTCCTGCCAAACGGTACCTACAATACAAAAACAAGGCCCCACAGCAGCACAGATGATTTTTATCTTTGCCTCAGAATTTTCACCTGAGGTATCTAGATACGTATTCATATAGCAAACCTTGTATTGGGATATGTATGGTATGGCGACCAGAGTTGTATGTGATATAATGTGGATATTGTTCCCCCTTGCTGACGAATGAGTATACTAAAGACAATTCAAACCTGTGAGCTATGATAACACAGAGATCAAACGTAGGCACGGATGTAGTTTTTTACTCTAAGGGCTATAATTCTGCAAAAAATTAACCCTTCCATGACTTTCTAAAATTTACAAAAACCCTGTGCAATGCATTTTCTTATATATGCGAGTGTCCCATTGATCTAACAATATTTACTGTGACACGGTAAGCCAGTGCATTCTCTTATATATCCGAGGCTCCCTATGGGAGACAAGTATATATAAGAGAATACACTGGCACAGGATCTTTAATGCTGCACCAGCGCAGCTCCTGTCATGAAAGGGTTAATGACCGAAACCTATTTCATGTGGATATCCATATCCCCGTACTGGTTCATGAGCATAACAAAGAATAATAAAATCCATCCTATGATAGACAGCACAAAAGTTGCTCCTGTCATGAAAGGTTTAATGACCGAAACCTATTTCATGTGGATATCCATATCCCCGTACTGGTTCATGAGCATAACAAAGAATAATAAAATCCATCCTATGATAGACAGCACAAAAGTTGATGTGGATGAACGTACAGTCCGAACAAATTTCTATCATCAGGCCGTCCCATATTATAAGTTATAAGGACAATTCATTGTCAGGTACAGTGTCATGTGAAGCAAAATAGAAAGAGCACCTCGCTCGATATTCATCTATCTGAGCCTCACATGACACAGTAACTGGAAACTAAGAGTCTTGTAACATTTTTAGAGAGAAATTAAATTAACTGTACAAACTTCATCAAATTCGTCTTTAGCTAAATAATGCTGTCTATGTGGCTATAAAATTATGTAATATCAATCTGACGCGTGTCAGACATAGATATGTTAGTGTTTATAGATACAATTCAAGAGTGAACAGATACCTGGGATGAAGTAAATGCAGCTGGTCTGACATCTGTCACGGACGGCTTTGTGTCATCCATGTTATGTAGCTCTGCTCGAGCATCAAGCTGTAAAAAATAAATATGTGACTAACAGGCAGGGACATGGCTAAAGGATCTCCATGGAGGAGGGGGGGTTGTAGTGTCCGACTTATAATTTCCATCTACATCTCCGTCTTTCGAGTAGATCCAAATTCCCAAGTTCAGGTTATTCCATCAGTGCATAAACTCCCCCACCCCTGAGGTTGAAATTTACCAACTGGCACCTCACTCAAGCTTTCAAACCTGACACTGCCTGTAGTTGGAAATTAAAAACATGAAACAAGTGCACCGCATAGAGTACCCCCACACAGTTGGCTTTCCATTGAGGTTTATTCTTATTCTGATGTGGGTTAATTTGAAAGATGTCTTAATCTGGCATGTGGTGACAAAAACAAAACCTGTAGCATTTAGATACCCTTCATCCCATTGTTAACCCTTTCATGATGGGAGCTGCGCTGGTGCAGCATTAAAGATCCTGTGCCAGTGTATGCTCTTATATATGCGAGTCTCCCATAGGGAGCCTTGCATATATAAGAGAATGCACTGGCTTACAAAGTCAAGGTAAATATTGTTAGGCCAATGCATGCTCTTACAATATATATAAGAGAATGCATTGGCAGTGTTTTCGCAAAACTCCAGGCTGCTCATGTCATGAAAGGGTTATTATACAAAAGATCATCCACATCTCGTCTAAGATGACAGAGATACAGTGATGGGATATTTTACACTCTAAGGACCATAACTTTGGAAAATGAAAGTGTCAATGACACTGTGGCTAAACTTGAGGAGGATCCTGAAGGTTTTAGTTATGCAAAGAATAAAATCCAAGCTGGCTGCCAGTGGCCATATTTTTCATTGAAAATTATTCAAATTCAGCATCTAAAATTGATCCTAAACATGCCTGTAAATTTTCAAAACATACCACCAAAAAATATGGGCTGCAAGGTGTGCCGATGGATTTAACTGTATAATCAGGATGGTTGCTGGCAGCCATGTTTTTTAACAAATTTCAGAAAAAATTTATACTCCCGAAACCACATATGAAATAACAGATTGCTTTATATTTGTTATAGACCAGAAGTGTACCTGATGAGCTGCTGTGGCCAAACATTTTTTTATAGGACCAACTTTCGGTACAAAAATATGATTTCGGAACGGACTTAGTAAACATTTTCCAAACAATTGATTCCTTCTGTGTTATCAAGCTAGTACGATAAGTCAAAAAAATAAACACTCAAAAAATTAAAACTCAAATACAGTAAATATGACATGCTTACATAGCTCCACATGTCAACACCACTTTAGAAACAGGACCCGTTAACCAACAAACCATTTAACTTATGGATGGTTGTTTGTATACCTGTATATGGGATGGCCCACGTTTTTGTCTGCTATCACGATAACAAATTGTATGCATGGGAACTTTGAACACAATTCCAGCCGATGTACCATATATATACATAGCTATTATATACATAAAGAGCATTCACCATGTCATATGTATAGGTTTGTAATTTAATTACTTACTAACAACAGCCCTATATATCAATTATCATGACAAGTGTAGGATGGACATGTTGTCGTGTGATGTGTGGATGCTTGCTGCATGTTTGGCCTTTGACCGGGGCTGCTGTGTTGCATGAGGATTTGTTTATCTATTATTTATTTTAATACGGACTTATGGTTGACGGTGATCAAACAACGGGACCTCCCTTGATCAAGTAAACGAAATAACCTGTCACGATAGTGTGTGGATAATTGAAAATTTTCAGTGTTGGTATCTTTTAATAAGTATATAAATGATTATGGTTTACATATGCGTACATGTTAAGCGCAATTATTTTACAAAGACGGGGGCTCCGGACCCCAGAGTGTCAAGCATGTAAACACGCGCGTGTGCATGTATTTGGATAGCGTTGGTTGTTATAAATATTGCGGACTCCAACAGTCCAACTCCATCCACGCATACAATCAACTCCTTGACACATAAAAGTCGCTAATACATAATTAATATAATGTCGGATAACGTTTTGTGGCCGACATTCCGTGGCTGCCGTTTGTTCAGTCCGCCCGTCCGTCCGTGTGCGTCTGTTTTCCGCAAGAGATTTTTATGTCCCACCTGGATGCCATAATTTGTTTATACCGATATTTAATATGTAAAATGCGCATATATGATAGCGCATAATCTTTAAAATGTGGGAATTTATACGCGCGATGCGATCTCGTTGGATTCCGATACCTCCCGATAACAACAAGGGCATAGTTATAAACTAGACTTTTCCATCACTTATTAACTATAAATTCTATAAATTAGGCTACCTGTTACTACTTTGAGGAACTTTACTACCTGTTATTATTTTTAACAAGCACACTGCCTATATGGCATTATTAATATGTATAGACTTTAACACATTTATTAATATACTATACAAACTATATATATAATTACATTACTTGGTGGCTGACAACCCTTGTGTCATAGATACACCACAAACTGATTTATGTTGGGGACCAGATAAGAAATTAAGGTTTATGGCCATGCGCCTTGCTGGTTGAGCACTGGGCCGCCTCCGTAGTAATATTGGACACCGGGGTCCCCTCCATAAGATTGTATACGACTTACTAATTATATTACCCGGGTCCCTTCCATGAGAATACCATGCACCTTACCGGTTGAGGCACCGGGGTCCAACCCGTAGGAGGGTCATACACGTTGATGACTGGGACATCGGGGTTTCTGCGTGGGAGTTCGTGTGCCTTGCTGACTGGGTCATCGAGGTCCCCTCCATGTTAGTACCATGTGCCTTACTTACTGAGTCATCGGGACGGAAACTTAAAATATTGCCAAGCATAGTGTGTGTAGAGGAGACATTGCAACATAGCCCGTGTATTTTGTGTCCAGCAGTATTGCGTGAACGATTGTTTTGACAAATATGTTTTAAGCCGTTTTTTGCTCTTCTCCTCATTTGACTTTTCCAAAAGGCCTCTGGTCTACCTGCCGGCATCTCACTTTGACTTGTTTTTGTCATTCTGGTGTGCCAGGTTTGGTGTTCACTACGTCTGGACAACGTGTTACCTGGTCAGACACCCACTTAGCAAATATTGCTTACACATAAAAACATTAAAAAAAAAAAAAATTCACAATCTTTGGCATTCAGTTGGAAATGTCTAACCATAGCGGTTTCTCAAGTTGGAAATTTCTCCCATTAAGAGGCCACCCCGATTATCCATATAAAGTTCGGTGATGATTGGATGAGGAATGTGGCCTGTAGGGTGTGCCGAAGGATTTAGTCATGCAAAGAGTAAAATCTAATATGTCTGCCAGCAGCCATGTTTTTCATTGAAAATCGATAGCTCCCATCTAGAAGTGATGAGTCTATGGCACCAGATGCTGAATATATAGAGGAGATTGCAAGTTTTTGATAGGATACCAGCATAATCTAAGGATTAATGACAATGTCTTGGACTGAATTCTAATTCAACCTTCTTAATTAATACCCACTATAAATATACAAATAAACTAGGTAATCTTTCTGCACTGATCCCCAGACAGGTATTTCTGTTCGAAATATCTCGAACAGAGTTCATACTCTTTCCAATAAATTGACCCATGTGAACCATTTTATGTGGAATAAGGATATTTCAAGGATAGTGGTTTATTTTTTATGTACTATTAGCATAAGAAATCTATTTAAGCACTTTTAAAAGAGTAGGTAAAAATTTAAGCGTTTTAAATTTTGCATAAGAACCCTGTTATCTTCGATAAAAATGAGCTGCAGGGTGTGCAGATGGATTCAAATGTCAAATTCATAATTGCTGTTGGTGGCTTTATATTTGACAGTTCCCATATAGAAGTCTCCCCAAAGTTTGATGATGATCGGATGAGGAATGTGACCTGCAATGTGTGCAGATAGAAATTGTTGACGGACGCATGAACGGACAGACCCATGGCAATAGCTCAAATATTACTTTGTCAAGTTCAACTAACAAGTTAAGCTAATAACATAAAATCTATTCGACTGGAAACTAATGTGTAAAAATCCTGCAAATTCATTAGCAAATATGAAATTCAAATTTCATTTTGGTTCAAGGAAAACAGTGTGTTCGTTAACTGTGTGGGCGATTCATGGGATCAGTGTGTTATCATACCTGTGTGGGAAATTCATGGGATCAGTGCATTATCATACCTATGTGGGTGATTTTAGATATGGGATCAGTCCGTTATCATACATGTGTGGACGATCAGTTCAGTATCATACCTGTGTAGGGATCAGTGCATTATCGTACCTGTGTGGAGATTTGTGAGTTATCAAATCTGTGTGGGATCAGTGAGTTATCATACCTGGATGGGTATCAGTACATTATCACACATGTGTGGAGATCAGTGCGTTATCATACCGGTTCATGTGTGGGATCAGTGTGTTATAATATCTGTGTGGGATCAGTGCATTATCACACCTGCAAGGGGTTCAGTGCGGTATCATACCTGTGTGGGGATAAGTGTGTTATCATACCTGCATGGGGATCAGTGTGTTATCATACCTGCATGGGAATCAGTGACTTATCATACCTGTGTAGGGATCACCTACACTTGCAGTATCATACCTGTGTGGGGATCAGTATGTTATCATTGCTGCGTGGGAATCAGTGCGGTATCATACCTGTGTGGGGATCTGTGCATTATCACGCATGTGTGGGATCAGGAGGTATCATACCTGTCTGGGGATCAGTGCGTTATCATACCTGTGTGGGGATCAGGAGGTATCATACCTGTCTGGGGATCAGTGCAGTATCATACCTGTGTGGGGATCAGTATGTTTATCAAACCTGTCTGGGAATCAGTGCGTTATCATACCTGTGTGGGGATCTGTGCATTATCACTCCTGTGTGGGATCAGGAGGTATCATACCTGTCTGGGGATCAGTGCAGTATCATACATGTGTGGGGATCAGTATGTTATCATACATGCATGGGAATCAGTGCGTTATCATACCTGTGTGGGGATCAGTGCGTTATCATACATATGTGGGGATCAGTGCGTTATCATACATGTGTGGGGATCAGGAGGTATCATACCTGTACATGTGTGGGGATCAGTAAGTTATCATACCTGTGTGGGATCAGTGCGTTATCATACATATGTGGGGATCAGTGCGTTATCATACCTGTCTGGGGATCAGTGCAGTATCATACCTGTACATGTGTGGGGATCAGTAAGTTATCATACCTGTGTGGGGATCAGTGCGTTATCATACCTGTGGGGATCTGTGCATTATCACTCATGTGTCGGATCAGGAGGTATCACACCTGTCTGGGATCAGTGCAGTATCATACATGTGTGGGGATCAGGAGGTATCATACCTGTCTGGGGATCAGTATGTTATCATACCTAAGTGGGAATCAGTGCGGTATCATACCTGTGTGGGGATCTGTGCATTATCACTCATGTGTGGGATCAGGAGGTATCATACCTGTCTGGGATCAGTGCGGTATCATACCTGTGTGGGGATCAGTATGTTATCATACCTAAGTGGGAATCAGTGCGGTATCATACCTGTGTGGGGATCTGTGCATTATCACTCATGTGTGGGATCAGGAGGTATCATACCTGTCTGGGATCAGTGCGGTATCATACCTGTCTGGGGATCAGTGTTTTATCATACCTGTGCAGGCGATTTTGGAGCTTGAGACCGAGGAGATCGTGGATGTATTTCGTGAATAGTCGGAGGAGCATTCCCATCTACTCGCTGCCGATGACTTTGTAGCACTTCATTGTAGTCAATCTGATCAAAGTTTGTCTTCCAAACAAGAACCTGTAATGAAAACAAAAGTCGCTGAACCCACGTTCCCCGAAAAGAGGTGGATTTTTAGAGTGAGACACAGTTTGTCTATAGTGCTGATATTTGCTGTAAGAGTGATTCAAGTTTGTCTATAGGCCAACATTTGCTGTGAGACACAGTTTGACTATAGTTTTTCTATAGTTTTTCTATAGTGCTGACATTGAGTGATTCAAGTTTTTCTATAGCGCTGTCATTGAGTGATTCAAGTTTGTCTATAGCGCTAACATTGAGTGATTCAAGTTTGTCTATAGGGCTGATATTTGCTGCGAGACACAGTTTGCCTATAGTTTTTCTATAGTGCTGACATTGAGTGATTCGAGTTTTTCTATAGCGCTGACATTGAGTGATTCTAGTTTGTCTATAGTGCTAACATTTGTTGCGAGACAGTTTGTCTACAGCACTGACATTGAGTGAATCGAGTTTGTCTATAGGGCTGAAATTTTTTGTGAGACATGGTTTGTCTACAAGGCTGACATTGATTCGAGTTTGTCTATAGGGCTGAAATTTTCTGCGAGACATGGTTTGTCAAAAGGGCTGACATTTGCTGCAAGACACAATTTGTCTATAGGGCAGACATTTGCTGCGAGACACAGTTTGAGTATAGGGCTGACATTTGCTGCGAGACACAGTTTGTTTATAGCGCCGACATTGAGTGATTCAATTTTGTCTATAGGGTGGACATTTCTGCGAGACAGTTCGTCTATAGTGCTGACATTTGAGTGTTTCGAGTTTGTCTATAGGGCTGACATTTGCTGCGAGACACGGTTTGTTTATAGTGCTGACATTGAGTGTTTCAATTTTGTCTATAGGGCGGCATATGCTGCGACATACAGTTTGTCTATAGCGCTGATATTGAGTGATTCCAGTTTGTCTATAGGGCTGACTTACCTGTTCATCAGATCCTCCAGATGAGAAATATTCTCCAGACCGTGAGAAGGAAACTGCTGTAGCTGGACCCTAAAACAGCCAAACACACATGGCTCATTTAAATCTTCATATGATATGTAAGTCCCCCTTTAACCCATTCTTCACTAAATGGATTCCCACATTCAATTATAAAAGTATACATTGGAATGGTCTATTATTAATTTGGAGGGGTTATTTGGAGGGGTGTTCAGGAAAAGTTAGCAGACAACAGGATGACAAAAAGATGAAAGTGTCAATGACAATGAAGCTCAACTTGGAGAGGGACCATTGTCAAATGTTACAGTTAACGGAGCGACAGGGAATGCAGAAAGTTCTTATGTCTATGTAATACTAAACACCAACGGATTTCGTCATACAAAGAGTCAAATCCAAGATGGCAGACATGTTTTTAACAGAATTAAAAAAAAAATGGAAAGCTCCCATCTAGAGGTCACTCGGAAGATCCATAAGAAGTTTGGTGACGATCGGATGAGAGATGTGACCAGTGTCCATCTTGGATTTTACTCTTTGTATGACTAAATCACATCTCTCATTTGATCGTCACCAAACTTCATATGGATCTTCGGGGTGACCTCAAGATGGGAGCCTATCATGTTTTCTGAATTCTGTTAAAAAACATGGACACCAGCGGCCATATTGAATTTCACATTTGAATCTATGGTGTGTTCCAAATTATGTTTTGAAACACTTCCAGAAACTAAAACATTTATGGAGACATGGCTTACCATATATCTGGCAAAAACAATTATAAATCCCACAATTTGAGCTTAAAGATGGTTTAAATCTTCCCAGATGAAGTTATATATAGATTCCAGGGTATAAAATATTATATATGAATTGAGGATACCTGTCCGGATACGTTTCTATCAATTAATATAAATTTTATGTAGAACAGTTTTAGTGTTTATTTTTCAAACAGAAATCCGTGCAGAGCATACCAAAAGCATACCAAGCAGGATACAGCTATGCTCTCAGTAAGCGACCTGTTTAACGAGGTTATGGGCCGGTACTTACCGCCGTGATACCACCAAACTACCGCGGTTATCATTCTGTACCGCGACGGAGGGCGGTTGACCCGCGGTATTGGTACGGTATTTTTACCGTTGGTTACCGCAGGTCACCGCGTTATTGGCGTTCGTTACCGCCATACACCGCGTTATTTTTTTCGTAACCGCGTTCAAATTACCGCTAACGGCCCTCCACCGCGGAAAGAACACGACTGAAACAAGGCGTCACACGGTAGGTAAATGATTATGAATAACTTTTGTATTGAATGAATACCTGTAAGCTGCACGTAATTATGTATACGTAATGAATATAAATGAATAATAATGCAACGTACATCACGTTTAATCACGGCGGCGGTTTTTGAACTCAGCTATAGTTGCTTACGCCGACTGGATTACGTAAAACACCGTGGAGTAATAGTTTTGTTGTTAGCATCTATCTTACATATCGTCAAATGATTTACGCACCCGATTCCTATATCTGTTTCCACTCATGCGGATTTTTTTATTTTTTTGTGTTTCCGAAATCTAAATTTCTTATAAAATGGGAAAAGTAAATCCTCCATTTATCTGAATTTGGTCGAAACCAGCGGGGACGGTGCATTAGTAACACTGAGTCCGATTTTAGTCTTATAGGCCAGGGCGGCGATCATTGCAGAAATATTCATATTCGTTCAAATCTATAGTTTTTTTTGTTCATATGCCAAACATAATCGGCGCGTAAATAGTATATTGTCGCCAAGACGTATGATTGTACGCATGCGTGAAATAGTAAAGCAATTTACAAACATTTGCGCCTGAAGATTTCTCGTCGATGGGAATAAAATGTATAACTAAGAAAGCGTGGCACATGTCATGCAGCAAAGTAAAGTTGTTATCACCAATGTGCGCGACAAAAGACACACGCAAAACACCAAACATTGAAAGACACAACGTTGTCAAATCAGTCTTTGATTTTGTTACGTGAACATTCATTGAGCTCACGAGTGTGTGTCGGGCGGCATCGTTTGATGTGAAATTGCAACTTTGGCGAGGGCGTGCACTTGTAGTTCTCGGTGGGTCGCAGTATAAATTATATCACATACCGGTATTCCTATCTAATCGTTATTCGGAAGAAAACATTCATGGTGTTGGAAAGTTGACCTCTAAATATGTTTGTTTGGTTATATACAGAGGTTAACATTGTAACATAATTATTTCAAGTGATCGAATTCGGTGTCCTTGTTAGTTTATTCCCGATACGGTAGCAATAAAGAGCGTTTGTCTCACTTTTGTGCGACAAATATTTATAAATAGCTATTACGTGCACAACATTTTAAAGATCGAATGAGACTTGTCTGTTTAAAGCCACGTGGCGGTTCGCACATAATATTATTCGCAATACCAAAATAGATCGATAAATATCTTAACTATCTTCTGCGAGCATTATGTAAGCCAAACGGACGCATTGAAGTAATGGAAATACAAGTGTCCAAAACAGCCATTCGCGCGTCACGTGTGTAGTTTTACTAATAGCACCATCAACAAAACACAAATATTTATTTCACCCATTGAGGCCAGTTATAAAAAGACATGACGACATCTTAATTTAAGTGCCCCGTGCCCTATATTAACAAAGTCTGCCAGCTGCAGTATGACGTAATCAGTGACACGTGCTTTTGCGCAGAATGTGTTTTTCCTGGATATACGGGAGTTCCACTTTGTGTCTTTTATTGCTAAGACAATAATTCCCGTTATACGAACAAATGGTGTTTGTGATTTGCAGTTAATGAGTGTCAATAAAGTTAATAACGATATTTATTCTGGGGACTATTTAAATAGTGTCGTTATCATTCAATTTAGGGATCACGTACATCTGAACATTGATATAAACTGTAGATACGGGATTTATCGAGCTGTCTAAAATGGCCGAAATCATTTGTTCCCTTCCCAATAACCAACACTGATTACAAATAGTGTCATTTATGGGAATTTTTGGCAATAAAACGAGCCTAGAAATGTTATTGTAATATTTTAATATTCACATTAATTGAAAAATGACTCTCAAAGTAACTTATACTTACCTTTACTTAATCTGGAAGCCCGTTATAATGGGCATATTTCCCGATACTCGACTTTCATCTATTTCAATATTTTAATAATACACTTCACGGTACACAATCATGGACGGGGATCGTGAAAACGGCCGTCCTATTTTGGAAGATTGACGGTCAGCCATCGAATCCCGTCATTAACCTCGTTACAAAAATGCTACCGCGTAGCGGTAATGTCACCGCGTTTGTGCGGTGCATTACCGCGTGCCACCGCGCTATCAACATTCGTTACCGCTGGTAGTGCGGTGGTACCGTGAACGTCGTGGTGGTACCGCGGTACGCGCGTGGTAGTGCAACCGTGAATCGGCGGTATGTCGCGGTATTGCACCGCGGTATGAACGCATGTACACCTCGTTAAAACAGGTCGCTTAATTTGAGCAGTGCTGTAACTCTATCTTGTTAGCAGCCTCAACAATGGCAAATTGTATTTCAACTTGATTTTACGATCGAGATTAAACCATATTATTATGCCTTTATACAGGGTTTCCGCTAGGTTTTGGGGAACGGGTTCTGTATCTGCCGAGGGGAAAATTCAGTCAATGTTTTCAATGTCGTGGAAACACTAGTGGACCTACTTTTGTTGTATCGGCCAATAGAAGAAACAGAGAGTAGATTTGCTGAACGTTTTGCATCCATTTTCTACCTAAGTTACTATGCTATCAACCGTAATAACTTTAAAACATAGAATTTTTTTTAGATAAAAATTAATTGCTGTATACGGAAACACGTCCGTTGAAGTTAAACGACCACTATTCAAGACTCGTCAGAAAGTTCGGATGCATAACATACCGGAATATAACATGATTAAATTATCGGCGGTCATTTTTCGTAACCTAACCGCAGCAACGTAACCAGCGGACTCCAAATCATGTGTTTTAGCGAATTCCGGTTTGATCACTTCCTCAGTTCGTGTTAGATCGGTCCGAGTGTGTATTCACCCTCTGGGGACCTCATTCTCGCTAGAAATCAAATAAAGTTGTCAACTATTTAAATTTCATAGTACTGTCCAAACGAAATTGAGAAGTAAACATCTTTATACCTGTATACATATGGAATATGTCCTGTGGTATGACAGAAGGGGAAAAATTGGCTGGGGGAATGGGGCCCAAAAAGGGATCCCCTGCCGCTATAGCGGAAACCCTGCTTTATAGACAAATAATATACCCAGTCTTTAGTTTTATCTGAATTTTATTCACAAAATAGCTATATATATGTAGTCTCAAAATAGGGATTTAGAAAAAATTAGGTTGTTGTAAATTTGGCCATCTTTAGCCCATATGTTCACCCCTGGTGAAGTGGTTCTGCAGAAGTGCTAAGATGCTGGTGAGTCCTGCTGGTGACAGCGTGTGCGTTCCACCTCATGTTTACTTTGAAACTACACAATTACAACACGATGTAAACAGTCTGATGATCACACATGAATGCACTAAAACCTCCAATATACATACATTCTGCAACTCTGCGGAATACTTAAGAATGACGTTCCTTGGTGAGTATTAACCTAGTTATTGTTACACCAAATAACCCAAGTTTTATCGCGTCACATGACTGAAATCATCCCAGATGAAGGGAATGATGATTTATTTATTCAAAAGATATAGAGTGTATGCTTGAAACAAGCCCAATTTGGTATTCTAGGGTCCACACTGATGTTGGTGCAAGACCACGGTGATGTTGGTGAGAATCTACACTGATGTTGGTGAGGATCCACTCTGATGTTGTTGAAATATTTTTCTTCCATTGATATAAATGGCGAAATAACAGGAATGTCACAAATTCGATTAAAATGACCGCATGTGTCTTCTAATTCCTATTTAAGCCAACAAAAAATTTAGTGTCATTGCAGAAGCATTCCAGCAGACGATTGCACCACATGAATCAACAATACGCCATTTGAAATTACTCAAATTATGTCTAAACTCTTGATGTGAGTTTTGAAATATTACGCGGTCACCAGCATCTCTTTGTACTAACCGCATCATAGCAAAACAGCAGAACCCACCAGCATCATAGCACTTCTGCAGGACCACTTGACCAGGATTGATGTTGAATAGGTAGTATATCTTGATTTCTAAACTAGGAGCATACCTGATGGCCATGTAATGTGTAGAATAACCGGCCTTCTAGCAGGTCAAATATTTTGAGGGTGGAATCGTCTGAACCAGAGAGGAGGAAGTTACCGGACGGATGGAATGATATACTGTCAACAGCTGCTGAATGTGCTGGAAGTAATAAGAATTTCATCAGTATGATAAAAAATATATGGTGATTAAGCAGCACAAAGTAGATTTCCGTTTCCATGGTCAGCAATCGTGGTCCCAAATCCGTTTTAATCGCGTTTCATATGTCAGAAAAAGTATAATCATTAAGAAAAAATTGCAGTACGTTTATACAATCTTGCTCCAAACTGAGATAGAATATATTGGTTTCAAGATTAAAATGTCTGATTAATATGACCATTATGACGAATTGCGTCTGCAAACATTAAATGAAAGTGCCAATGACATGAAAGATCAACTTGGAGAGAGGCTAATGTCAAATGCTACAGTTAGTGGAGCAATAAGGAATGCGGAAAGTTGGTATGTCTATGTACCAAAATGGTTGCAAGTGGCCATGTTTTTAAACAGAATTCAGAGGTCACTCCGGAGATCCATATAATAGTTTAGTGATGATTGGATGAGAGATGTGACCTGTAGGGTGTGCTAAAGGATTTGATCATAAAAAGATTAAAATCCAAGATGGCCACTAGCAGCCATGTTTTTAATAGAATTGGAAAAAAAATGGTAAGCTGCCATCTGGAGGACACCCTAAAGATTTATTGATGCAGAGTAAAATCCAAGATAGCTGCCAGGGACATGTTTTTCATCGATTCAATCATCGAAAATCTTTCAAAAATTCAATAGCTTCCATCTAGAGGTGATCTCAAACATGACTGTAAATTTGAAGAAAAAAATTGCCAATAATTGTGAGCTGCAAGGTGGGTCAATGGATTCAAATGGGGATCATATCGATCTTTGGGGGCGACCTCTAGACGGGAGCTTTCCAAATTCTGTTAAAAAACATGGCCATTAGCAGCCATGTTGGATTTCACATTTGAATCCATCTGCACACCATGCAGCCCACAAATAGTGGTGAAATGTTTTTAAATATTTACAATGCGGACAACCTGTTGAGATATCTGCTCCGATGGACAGAAGACCGGACGCATGTAATCCAGCATACCCACCACTTCCTTCAGTAATGAATAAGGGTAAGATATAGCAATCACAGAAGGGAAATGTGTAGCAATGCTGCTGAAATCATGGTAGTTTGTACTGACCTGTATAGTGCTGTAGTAATTTATTCATTCTAATATCCCAGACTTTAACTGTGCTGTCTGTGCCAGCTGATGCTATACATGTTCCACTCGGATGGAACTCAACATCATTCACGAATCTACAACAAAACACAAAATAATTTGACTAAATTAAAATTAAAATACATGCTTGTTTTCATACATTTTTCTTTGCGATGAAGTAAAACCTCTCCAAACTAAACATACTTCAGTATATGTTTTATATTCAGTTTAGGTGTTATTAGGTTTACACAAAATTCTGACGCCATGGAAATATGATGCATGCTGCTCTGGGAAATTATTTAGGCAATGCCTAGGTAAAACTAGGGAAAGCCTTTTACGGTAATTTACATGAGCAAAAATACAGCCTAGGTAGAATGCAGTTTACGGGGTTACCCATCTATTATCATTGTCAATAGAGAATACATGCTGCTGCTAAAACGATTTGCACCTTCCATTGTTCTTTGTAGTGTCCTAAATAAAATTCAAAGCAGAATTTGGAAATTTTAAAGTTTCCTAAATAGTATTTAATATAAAAAAAAGTATGCTGGTATACAGACCTTCTCAAAATAAGTGGCCCTTTTAACGCGGTCCTCAACGTGGTCGTAACGCGGTCGTAACGCCAACGTAACGCGGTTTTTGCGTTGATAACGCGTTGTTGATACGTTACGACCGCGTTGAACATCAACGGACCGCGTTGAAGTTTAACGAAGACTGCGTTGAAGTTTAACGCAGACCGCGTTTACGTTAAACACGTTGCGCTAATGATCAACGCACCGTCGCGCACACGTTTTCAAATGTATATCTTTTGTTTTTAAATATTTGATGAGGACACATAAAGAAACTGAATTGCAGTGATTTAATTCTGGTGAGAAAAACAGAATTTAACTGAATTATTAAACTTATATATACTACTAGTACTGTAAAAAGTAAAAGTTAATATTTAGTTATTTACCATACATGTACATGTATGCTTGCCAATACAATAGCGGACAATTACTGAAACATGTAACGTCTCTTCGAAGCCACGTTGAGTAAGTTTATTTCATCATCGTGAAAGTGACTCGGCCTCATTGCGCGATCATTGTGGCACACGATGTCCGCTAGCCAATCAAAACAGACAAAGTTATGCTTGCACGTGTCCAGTCGAGAATTCTGTGTTTGAATCACAGTCAATCAATACAGAATACAAGCTGGTAGGAGGAGTCATCTTCACAAAGTTGCTACATGGTATAAAAATATCTTGCAGAAATTCCTTTGATCTAAATTTAATAATAACTTCAAAGAACGAGACAATGTCACCATTCAGCAGCGTGCGTGGTCCAATAGAGGTTCGCGATGGGGAAGTTATGTTTTCCTTGTATTAAAGGGGCACTGATATCTGGATAATATTTTACGAACTACCGACGAGAGGCTAATGAAAGTCCGAATAATCAAGTCATGGTATTCTTCGACATAAATCACAAATCGTGTTTATTTTACAATGATTATTGGTTTATTTAATGCTACATGTACATGCACGTGTATAGTGGTATATATAACGAGCGTCGTGAACATTTCTGGAATTTTTCATGGCGTTTGTTTATGGCGTATATAAACGCGCTTTATTATTTCATACAGTTTCGTCCGACATCGGAACTGACACAATACCCTTGGTCTATACATGAGCGTACAGGTAATCGACATTTAAACGGATATGACGCTGAACATTAAATATTCAAATAACACACATACATGTACATGTACATAGCGACGTGACATCAATATGTTTTGTTTGTTAGCAGTCTCGATTACGTTTCCATTAATTCGTGCAGCGCGATCAACGTGATTTACATTAATTTATTATTTTTTCCCGGAAAAAATCTAAATGTGGGCCAATATGTAAAACATTTTAACACAAATCTATCATGCATTACTCCCATCACGTCAACAACATTGTATTATTTTGGAAACGTTCCATTTCGTTGATGGTTATCTCGACTGCGTTTGTTGCGTGACGGTTCACTCGACCGCGTTGTGATCAACGTGATCTACATTTATTTATTAGTTTTTTTTCCGGAAATATCTAAATGTGGGCCTATACATGTACCGTATGTAAAACATTTAACACTAATCAGAATGCATTACTCTCGTCACGCAAACAACATTGTATTATTTTGGAAACATTCCATTTCGTTGACGGTTATCTCTACTGCGTTTGTTGTGTTGACGGTCAACTTGACCGCGTTTGTTGCGTTGGCGGTCATGCCGATTTTTACATACTGCATGTACACATATCAATCAATTTTCAAATATGGGTGGAGTTACAGAAAATTATCTGGTGGTGGTGTGTGTGTGTGTTTTTTTTTTTAGCGGGACATTCAATTACCGTATATATTTTGTCCGGCATCGGCGTTTGAAATCAAATGGGTAAGCCATTATGTGTCGACTTGTGATTTGAATTGTTAATATTTTACGATGTACTTGTCAGTAGAAATGATAACGAATTTCGGAGAATACTGTAAATATATGTACAAAAGAACTTTTTATTATATGAGCTTTTGATGACTAGATATCGGCTTTCAAGAGAATACATTTAACTCACTTGTTGTCAGTCTTGCAAAAAAATTCAAATTATCGCTTCTAATAAAGAGCGTCCATGTTTACACCGAAATGTGGTATGTAATAAACTATTAAAGAGCGTTTAGATTATGATAGTTTGTACTCGTTTTCAATGTAAAACCACAAACGTATGTAGATATAGATCGATAATAAAACGGTGGACATTTGTGTGTTTTTTTGCGATTTCTGTGACATAATAATTGATGGTGACTATATTAAAGTTTTCTTTTATAACCCGGAAATCTAGAAAAAAAAATTTGTTTGTCTAATTTGGTATCTACTGCGTCGGACGGCGCTTGGATCTTCAAATGTACACTGTACATTGTTTTCAAATATTTGATGAAGACAAATAAATAATTGAATTGCAGTGATTTAATTCCGGTGAAAAAAAACTGAAGTTAACAATATTATTCAACTTATATATCCTACGGTAAAAAGAAAGTTAATATTTATCATATGCTTGCCTCCACAATAGCGGATTAAACATTGTTGGTCTCTTCGAAGCACCATTGAATACGAATGATTTCGTTATTTCATCATCAATGAATAAAGTAACACCTGAACAAGACTTCATCGAGTGGTCACTAGCCAATCAAAACCGACGAAGTTATGACAGCACGTTTTCAATCGAGAATTCCGTTTGAGTCGCATGGTATCACTCTCCACTTTACCGAAGACACGCCCCGTATTGTATTTGCGTCTATTGACACCGCTGTCAATCATTCGCGGCATGCTTTTGATCCGGGGTCTGTTGGTTAAAGTGACAAATCACTGGTAACCAAATCTGAGCGCTGTTTGTTTTACATGTATTTCACAACACATGGATAATTAATATTCTAAATTATTTGCATCACTGTACATGTATATCCATGTGTCAATTACGAACGTGCGTGTAAATGTAGATGTGTGTTTTATCGTACCCTCACGAAGATTTCAAATGACATCGGACCCTTGGCGTACAGGTTATTGACCTTTATTAGGAGGTGACGCTGAATATTAAATATTCAAAGAATACACGTACATGTACATTGCGACGTGAACTCAAAGTTTTTTGTTTGTTAGAAATCTCAATTGCATCTCTATTAATTCGTGCAGCGCGATCTGCATTTATTTATTTATTTATTTATTTATTTATTTATTTATTTATTTATTTATTTATTTTTTTCCAGAAAAATTCTAAATGTAAATGTAAAACATCACCAATAAATCATGCATCACCCAAGCCAAACACACGGTCACCGTCTCGATTGATTACAACACTTCGTTCTGTTTCCTATCAGAAAATTGTATGAAACTTAAATTGGTGGCCGTCGTTCATTTTCTCTTTTCAATTTAATGTTTTTTTAATAAAATGAGTTCATGTCTCAAAGTTCATGTTTACAATGTTATTCAATAATTATTATTACAGTTGATAAGCTATTCTCCCGATCTCGTTTGTTGCGTTGACGGTTATCTCGACCGCGTTTGTTGCGTTGGTGGTCGTGGCGACCGCGTTATGTTGCGTTGGCGGTTTCCTCGACCGCGTTGGAGTAACGTTACGACCGCGTTGGAGTAACGTTACGACCGCGTTGGACCAATGCGGTCGTAACGTTACTCCAACGCGGTCGTAACGCGGTCGGGAGGGCCATTACTTTTGAGAAGGTCTGTATCCCCACGGTGCCAATTTGAAACATGTGTGGATGGACAGTAACCAAACAAAAGATTTCAGGATAAAGAAGGATTACTCTAGAATGGAAAACAAGAACATCATTTGCCCCTCTTTTGACAGTAGACATGATGGCAGACCTCCATACCAAATATCATTCAAATCCGATGAACTATGGCTCAGATAACGGACTGGACTGACAAATAAACCAATATTTCTAGATAACAAAAAAAGGAAATCTAGAATGGAAAACGCAAATAATGTCATTTGTCTCTCTATTAAAAGCAGTCATAATGCCAAAAATCCATACCAAATTTCATTCAGATCTGATAACCCATTATGATCATAGAATGTGTGGACAGAAAACATGCTCTCCTTGTTTGTAGAATGTGTGGACAGAAATATACCCTCCATGATCATTGAACAGAAAACATACCCTCCATGTTCGTAGAATGTGTGGATGCATTCTTTTGTCTGCTTGTCCCAAAGTTTGACTGTTTTGTCATCACTACCAGAAACAATGAGTCTGCCATCTGGAGAAAATCTGAAAAATACAGCAAGGTAAATCCACAAATGAGAACGGGAAAACATGTGGTTAGAATGATGGTTTCTGAAGAAAGCAACATAAGATAAATGCACATGGATTCACAACACAATTTATATCATGGTTAACTCTTTGAGTGCCAGGTCCGATTTTTGTATCAACCCATATACCCTGTGCCAATGCATTCTCTTATATATGCGAGTCGACCATAGGTCGCCTCACATATATAAGAGAATGCATTGGCTTAACAATTTTATTTTTTTTTACAATTTTTTACAATTTTAATATATTTTATTATATTCTTTAACAGACTTATTGTGTAGGTTTAGGGCCGATAATATCGGCCCCTGGCACTCAAAGGGTTAAAGATGGTCTATTTCTTCCTATAACAAGTTTTATATAGATTCCCATCTATAAAATAATATATAAATATTAACCGAAGACCCCTGTAGAGAAACGCTTCTATCAACTAATATTTATTTTATTTCAAAATTTCTGGTATAGTACATACAATCAATGTTTGACATGTTACAGCTCACCGAAACATGTGCAGCATAGCAAGGGAGAAAACTCAATCTCTATCTGAGATTTCCTGATGGCGGTATGATCAGATAGTATCAACGGAAAAATAAAGTTTCAGCTAGTGTACATGAAAACTATTTAATACTTCCTTCGTGTATGACTGCCCTGCAAATAACTGTAATGCAAACCCTCAGTGAACAAGTACCTAGGTGAAGAAATCAACAAGGCTCATGCTAATATTTCAAAAGAAATGAAACATGGCAATTAAAACTGACAAGTGTCACTACAGTCAAAATATATTAAGAACAAATGCACCCCACTGGTAATTGTGTGATAAGTTGCCACTAGCCAATCAAAAGGATGAATTGATGATGTCGCTTGATCAATCGATAATTAGATGTCTGAGTGACAGCATGTCAGGATCAATTTTATGTGTGGGTTTTCTTTGGAAAGTTTTTCGCTCGTTTTACTTCTTATGGTGGTTCTCCTGCGAAATGGCAGATTAAATTAAAAGAAATAACTCATTTCGATAAAGGTTATGAGTTATAACTGAAAAGTTTGAAAACAAATTTACGCGCTTATAGAGTTTGGCTTCAAACATTTTGGTTATAACTTCTTAACCATAATTGATACAAGAGTTATTTCTTAATTATGCGATTACACAGACGTACATATGAACAACTCTTTTGAGCCAAGTCAGAGAGATAATGGAACATGTAGCTTGGCTTTGAAGAGCATGTGAAGTCCCTATAAACATAGATGATGATGGTATAACTGGTTAGAGATCAGATCAAACTGACAGGAAATGATTGTTAAGTTATAGTGGTATTTGGTCAAGAAAAATTACAGTCATATATAAAATTTGAATAATACTCTTGTTTTGATGTATCAGATATCATTGCTTTATTACTTCATATTCAACTGAACTATTATATTATAAATGTACATCAGATATAAAGATTTCACTCACTTGGCACATCTAACCCAATTCATATGTTGATTCAATGACAGCAGGAACTTTTGCCGATGGACTGTCCAAATCTGCAAAATCAACAGGTAAATGCATCAGTATGCTATGTGACAGAAATGTAATTGCAAGCTGATTTGACATTGAAGTAATTGGACCATTAACTAAATATCTGTTCATGGGAAATGATCAAGGAAAATAATTACGCAAAAGGTGCGATTCGATTCAATTAATTTTCAACCCTCCCGCACCGGGAGACAATATCTAATATATGAACGAAAATGTCATTAAAACATTGACTGTATCTCATTTAACAGAAGAGAGATAATGCATATGTATGAGTATTGAATCAATCATTATGGTAAACGCCATTCTGGACTCCTCGACACTTGATATCTAGGCATATAGTTTACGGAAACAGACAAAGTTTGACAAATGGAGTAAAAATGTGTGTCGGTGCAAATTGACAGACAAACAATGGTTATCCCACCTACTCTGTATTTGTCAATCCACGTGGTTGGTCAGTCACATGGAACACATTGGATTATTTGCATTGCACCCAAGTATGATGCCACATCTTAATTTAAACATCCCGGTCTCCGTTAATTTCCAAAAATATTTCCCTCTACCTCCTTCTAGTCAGGTTTCATTTATCTAATGTGATAAATTACTGGCCATTTTTTCTATAATCGCTGGCAGTGAAAACAAATTGTTAATGTTGCTGAATATTTTATTATAGTGGTTCAATTCAAGGTTTAATTCAATGTGAATTCTTGACTCCAATTCAATTCGATGTTAGATTCAACGAAAAAAATCATGACTCGCAAGAGCCTATATCTAATTAAATGAAATTAATATAGTGATTCAGTGTGTAGCGCCTCAGTTGATCGAAAAGATCGACATTATGTTTTCTTCATGTTTTGTGAAATATATATTAATACATGTATGTCAAATGCTTTGGGAAGGAATAAATATTGTTTAAACCAAGATTGATTGAACTTTTCCCTCAACCCTCGATTTATTCCAAGAGTTGAGGATCACTATGTTGTTTGGAGGAAACAGGTAGGGAGGCATAGCCCGCAAGCTTTAACCCGTATTATACCAAATAACATTGCAGGGATTTTTCTGCCTATTTTTGGAATGGGTCCGGGTCCGTTCGAATTGGGAAAAAGGTGTCTTCACAGACCAAAATTGGGAATTTTCCATGTTTTAGAAAAATTCAATTAATCAATGTTACACACAAGTAAATAGTACTAATACCGTAATTATCGGTGTATAACGCAACTTAAACACAGGTACCTCAAAGATGGAGTAAAATCCAAGCCCATTGAGGTCCATTTCTCAGCCTCAGGTAAGTTGAAAATTCACAGATAACAACGGAAGAATTCAAGCCATCCACCAAACTTCGACGGAAAAACGGTAATGAAACACCCAAGGATGGATAGGTATCTAGTTGTAATTCAATAAATAAAATAAAATAATTAATACCAAATCAATGTGTCCGCGTTATCATTCCCATGTTGAGCTACCAGTACGGTACTACCACAATGAAGAGACAACACGGGTGATTACCGCTCATCGAAGACATATTTTTAAAAAAGCATGCGTGAGTTCTTTTCACTTCACTGCACTCTCACATGACAACAATGTAAACAACATGATTAGCAATCACTGAGTGGCAGCCAGCCCACTGTCCAGGGTCCCTCGCTGCCACCCAGCGATTGCTAATCACGATGTTCAGGGAAAGTGTGAATAACGTCGGCGGCATCTTTCATGTTCATCCAGGCAGCGGTGTCATTGTGAAATGCTGTTTTATATCACCTACGCAATTAGTTTACTGAATACAGTTCGGGGTGAATTAAATTGACAAGTTGTTATGCAAGTCCTTGCTGTGTACACATATTAAATACTACTTAATGGGGACACTAAGACTTTCTTAGGATGTGTTGGTCGAAAAACATTTATATTTATATTTACTGTACACGTGTTTTAAATCAGCAATTTATTTAGAGTTATCATCCCTCTTTCATAAATGCGCTGACTGGTAGAGGAGAGGTAATCCACATGTTAAGCTAATAGTTAGGTCGCCATTACACGATGCGGGCATGTTCCCGATATCGCTGATTTACTACGGGTTTTCAGCCATTTATCGATCGACTGAGTGTACAAAACTAGGAAAAAAATTGATAATTATTCAATAAACCTGATGGTATTATATACCTGCCTGCAATTGGGAATTTGGTGGTTGAAAATTGGGAATAAAGGTGCCTTTTTCCCATTGGGAATATGGCCATTTACCGGACCCTGAGGACACCTAAAAAAATCCCTGCATTGACTCATTGACAAGTGGTTCACTTAGGAAATGTTCTTGAAATTATTATCTAAACATTACCCACTAATTAATAGAAATCCTTCTGAACTGTATTATCATTTCATATGTCTGCCATCTGCATACACTTCCTGAACCTCCCTCCAGATGAATAAAAGACTAAATATTCCATTGTATAATTTTATAGCTGATGGAGGAATCCATTTAGTAAAGAAAGGGTTAATATGGGGTAGTTGGGGGCCATTGAGAAGCCCTCGAGCTAAATGCCACCGAAAGTACTAGACTGGAGTGAGCTGAAAAATTTAACGTATTTGGTGGAAGGGGCTTAAAATGTATTTATTTAAACAAAAAAAAATCTTTTTTTTTTGGTTGTTATTAGTAAATTGAAAATTTAATGTTAGGGTCTAATTGTTATAGTTATTTGAAACTGGCATGTCACATTTTATCATCTTTGCTTTATATATTTATTTATTTAAATAGATATAATTACATACCTTGACTGTTTTATCATCTGATGCTGTAACTAGAGATTGACCATCGCTGGAGAAGTGAACACTCCTAGCTGTGGCTGTGTGTGCTTTAAATACTGTCGACTCTCCTTTCCTGTCAAAAGCAAAAATCATGTAGAGATATAGACTCTCCACTGGCAACATGCAAATCTCAACAATATTTAGTAGTGATGAAGATTAAATATGATCTTTTTTGCATAAACAAACTGAGTATCATTTTGGGAAAAAATTCTGTCTGCCACCACTAAATTGTGGAAAGATAATTGGACAAATGGTGGAATTTGTACAAAACATGCATATTAAAGGGTAGAGATGAGCTCAAAACAAACTTTGATGTGTCAACAATAAGGCCATATAAAAGTAATGTTCTGTTTCTCACACAACATAAAATTTGCCATGAAATATAAACACAAGGTGATACCAAATATTTAATTATCAAATCAGAAATCATGTCTATGTTGCCGGAAAGGGATATTATTTCCCAAAATATTAAATCCAGTGATCACCACAAAATAGTTCATACAAAGCATGTGACTGGTCACATGCAATAAGCCAGTTCCCATGCAAAAACAGTTTTTCGCTGATGGACTGAGATTTTCCCCAGCTGCTATTGGAATACCATTCCCCCAACCCCTAAATAGAAACCTGCTTATATACAGCAGCCCTCAAAATTAGGAATTATGTGCCCTGGCAAATTTAATGCTGTGGCATGTTAGATTCCCATGTTGCCACAGAGTTTCCCACGGCATTGCTTATTGCCATGGCCAATTTCGAAGACAGTATACAGTCAATGAAAATGACCCTGCATTCTGATCACATGGTCAGGACGTGTATGCCAAAAATACGACGATTCTGGTACCAACTGATATGCATGACCAAAAACGCGACATGAGGATACACAGGCAATATCTTGTCATTACAAAAGAAAGAACGAGTCTTGCTTGTGTTTATCCCCTGGATACACATGTGTAAAATACACAAGCTTCATAAATCTCACCACTGGGATTCAGAAATGGATGTTGTAAATAATTACACAATATGTATCAATAAATAGATTGTTTAAATACAAAGGGATTAATTTATAAGAGATTCATTTTGAATACTCACAAACACTGGGAACAATACACATATACATGTAGTATAAATACTTACACACTGGGAATCCATAAGCGAATAGTTTTGTCCCTTGATGCTGAAGCAACTAACTCTCCAGATGGGTTGAAACAGACAGACATGATAGCATCCTGAAAGATAATAAATAAACATGCTACATGTATGTTTTT
This sequence comes from Siphonodentalium dalli, assembly GCA_032622095.1. NCBI lineage: Eukaryota > Metazoa > Mollusca > Scaphopoda > Gadilida > Siphonodentaliidae > Siphonodentalium > Siphonodentalium dalli. Next base: position 227,217,679 of record CP136061.1, read on the forward strand.
AAGTACATTAGTGGCAGATGTTTTACCCAAGGGACATGAACATATACCATTAATAATCAGCCCAGTTGAATTGTTTAGTTATAAATGAACAAGCTTATCCTTTGAGTGCCCTCTCTTGTCCTGACACATACATGTAGTTATAATTAGAATCGGAAGAAGTTAGAATAAATAAAATATAATATAAACTGCTTGATACAGTTTTTCTAACTTGTTTTGCTTTTTATACTGTTTCCTCCATAATTTTCTTGCTGCATTTATATGTCATCAGGGAAGTCATGATAATGTGTCTAAGCATATCCAAGCACCGTGACAAATGTTTATGATATCAAGTTTCAATGATTAAAATTTTATAATATATTATATACATGTATCATTACATTACATGTACCGGTACATGATATTGCAGAATGAAAATGGCACTTTATTACCATAGAAGTGATAATTATTTCTGTAAACCGAACATCTCTATAAATCAAACAAATAGTTTGACATGAAAGGAGTTTTTATTATTATAACCACTCCCAATACTTGGTCACAATATTAGACTTCAATGATTAATGTTTTCTTTTCAAGTCTGGAAAAGAGACTCTTTTAGGTGGCTATGAAACAATATTTTTCTCAATCAGTACCTTATGTCCGACAAATCTGTAAGCCCGGGTCTGTGGTTTAAAGTTCCATACCATCAAACATGAGTCCATGGCACCAGATGCTGAAATGTATTGAGGAGAGTCCAAGAGTGCAACTTATTGATACGATACAAGCATAATCTATAAAGGACCCCTCCTGGCACCTGAGAATCACATTTGCCTACAAAAATGCCATTTCTGTTCCAAATATCTAAAACCAGATTTTTTTTTCAGAAAATATGATACGCATTTGTCACAGAATATACATGCTTCCTTGTTACCGTTAAAATGTATTATTTTTCCTTTTTTGTCATTACGCTTCCATAGCACATAGCAAATGGAAATGTGAAGGTAATCAGACATGAGATGTGGATAAAATTGCAAAAATACATTTTGAACTTCAAAAAGAAAGTTAAACTACCGGTATCATTGTTACTTGTATATGCACCCAGATTTCTCAGGATTTCTCAAACTTTTATCAGTCACAGGACAGACATGCATTTTTGGTATATATGCAATAATTTTTACCATTTTACTCTCAAGTACCTAATAGAGGTTATAAAGTATGAGGCACGTTTATTTTTTCCTGATAAAATTAGCACATGTACGATCCTTATTTGACCTTGTATGTTTATTAATATTTGCCATGTCCAATATGTGAACCTGCCTAATTATTTGATTATTCAATCGTCAGTATGAACTGCTCAAAAATAGAAGTACTAGTAATATTTACACAAATGTAGGTACTGCACATGTATAGTGGATGTTCTATTATATGGATGTACCGATACACCCTGTACTATTATTTTTTTTTTTTTTTTTTCCACCTTGCACAGTGCCTTGTACTATTATTCTGACCCGCCCTTTTAAAAGATATCGAAAATGGCAGTGGAATATGCACTTACCAAGTTGCTTCATGTTAGGATTGAAGTCAACAGAGGTCACTGTGTCCCTGTGACCTTTGAAGTGCCGCTCAAGCGATGGATCCTCCTGTAACAAATGTATACATGTAGTCTCAACTGTCAAACTAAAATCAAAGCCCCATGGATTTATCATGGTTTTATGCATTGAATTGATTCTGAGATCTACATGTATGATAATAGGAGGAAAACAAGTAGAGTCGAATCTCGATATTACTCGTACATCGATCTCTCGTTCATGCTCGAAAACTTGACATAATCGACCGGTCCAGAACCATATCCATATAACTCGCTTATCGATCACGCGAAAATAATATTATCTTAACAAAATATGTATCTCCTAATAAGTATCTTGGACACTGAACTATTGGTTAATGGTTATATCCTTCATGCTTAGCATGTCACAGAAGATTAAAAAAAAATGTAATGCTAGTATCTCTGTAGGTAAGGAAATGATACAAAATCCCTATGGTACGTTTTTGCACACTTGTCAAATAAACCACTTGCCTGCATGTGGAAAACACCGCAGGACCCTGACTCTAATGGGAATTAACATCAATTAATGTGCCAAGGTTTCTTTGTTTAAATATGCCAGTGGTGTTTTGTGGTAATATGAGATTGTCACGATTACGCGATATGAATCAATGCCACATATTAGCCATTGATGTGATGTCTACAGGTAACTAACTGTCTATCAGGTATAATGAATCACGATGAATTTGTGAATGTAAGGAATGCAAAATTTCTCTATTCACGGTTTCGGAAAATGAAAATTTTCTTAATATAGGAAACGCTCTTGATAACTGTGAAGTATTGGCCTATGTCAAGCGAAAAAGAGTTGTGTGTGAGACATTGGTCTGTCAAGTCCCATGTATAAGTGTCTTTTAGAGATTTTTGTAGGTCACCTGATGAAATTGCAACATGACATACATGTATGCCATGCTTCTGGTTTATCTATAGGGCCTGCAAATATGCCAGGTCTTGCCAGTATGGAAACTTTGAAAAATATATTCACAATCATGATACAAATTTTGCATACTTTGATTAACAGAAATAAATATTTTTGAAATTTCTCCTGCCCATTCATGTACAAGCTTTGCATATGTAGAAATATTCTCAAAATAAGTGTCCATTTTAACAAGCTCGTCAGCTGTTTACAACGCAAAGTGAGTATGGAGGTTAAAGCTCATTGAAGTTTAATGCGCCACATTCAAATTATATGAACTGCCTTGGGAGTAAACATATTTAGCATTGAAATTTCCGATCACTGCACTGAAAAAGTATACCAATGCTCAATTACCGTATTGGCCTATGTCAAGCGAAAGAGAGTTGTGTGTGAGACATTGGTCTGTCAAGTCCCATATATAAGTGTCTTTTAGAGATTTTTGTAGGTTACCTGATGCAATTTCAACATGACATACATGAATGCCATGCTGCTGGTTTATCTATAGGGCCTGCAAATATGCCAGGTCTTGCCAGTATGGAAACTTATATATATGAAAAATATATTCACAATCATGATACAAATTTTGCATACCGTACTTTGATTAACAGAAATAAATATTTTTGAAATTTCTCCTGCCCATTCATGTACAAGATTTGCATATGTAGAAATATTCTCAAAATAAGTGTCCATTTTAACAAGGTCGTCACATATTAGCATTGAAATTTCCGATCACTGCACTGAAAAAGTATACCAATGCTCAATTACCGTTATATGAGTAGTAACACTTCGTCCACTCCAGTGCAAGTAACCATTAGTGGTATGTAATTTTAAATGCTCGAGATGGGTAAATATAATTATGTAGAATAATAAATAGAGAGTAATCAATTGGTTTCGATGGTTACGTGACATAATTCACGAGGGGAGCCGGGCCTGGTAAAACCCGAGTGAGCAGAGCGAACGAGGGTTTTACCAATAGGACCGGCTACCCGAGTGAATTATGTCACGTAATCATCGAAACCAATTGATTATTCTGTTTATTACACACTTTTAACCACTAAAAGTTGCTAATTCTAAAGAGAAGATGTGACAAAATAAGCCCAGATCAGATGATTCTCCCATTTTGAACCCCAACATACAGTTGCGCATGCAGTTACGCGGATGGACACATAATTTAAATAATTGAGACGTAACGATACCGATTGACCTCATAATTTGATTCAATTTGGTGCGATTCATTTTTTAAAGTTTCGGAAATTTTCTGTCAAAATTGTGTTTATTCTGACCGAACAAGCATGGCACTTGGAACGGGATATTGTGAATATTCTGATGGTGTGTGTAAATAATGTTGGTTCATACAGGAAATCGTGCTAAAAGTAGAAAGCTAAGTTTCGAAGTGACGATATTTTAATCATCGACGTAAACAAACTCTCGAAGAGCAACACGTGGAAATTCAGCTCGGAACTGGATAAATTTATTGTTCACATGGAATTGTTCATAGTTCATTTGACTGGAATATGACATCGTCCGAATCATCGGAGTCGATAATAGGCAAGATACTTCTTAATTTTACCAGTTTATTAACTACTTCTGCATCATCGTTAGCAGTTCGTTTCTGTTCAACTTCAACCATGTTTGAGCCGCAGAAAGTGAAAATAGTTCCGGCTTAGAGCGGAACTGTCAAAAATCGCGTGCTCTCACCGGTGACGTAATTCACAGGTGTGACATTATCACTTTTAACTCACCAAGAAATCCTTATAAATCACATCTAAGTGTGTAATAAAAGGACTTATTCCACGGTTTATCATATGTTTATATAGTCATAAAGAGTCACAGTAAAGATACAACAGAGAGTAGTTGAACATGGCTGCTGGTTTACTAGGATTTGGATTTGGTTTTGAAGTGAGGCCGTCTTCATCCGGGTAATCGGGAATATGACGACCCAATTGGTGTGCTCGATTCCTAGTTTGGCAATGTCCGGAATCGGAGATCACTACAATTCCATCACACTTCCAGTATTAAATCCGACAAGGACGAATCAATTTGTATTTTGAAGAAATTGCGCTCCAAAGTAAACGCTATGTTTAATGGCTCAGTTTAAAAGAAAATAATCCTAGCACTTACAATGTACCGTACACTATAGTTCAGTCATGAACGTAGTGCGTATCCTTCTACTGAAAGCAGCAATCTGCGAAAGCGGTCATGTTGACCTACCACGCTGGACAAAACAAGTGTCCATTGGCACCGCGGTGTATTTGCCGTTCGGCCGCGGTGTCAGAGTTTGTAACTGCAGTTGAGCACCGCGGCCGAACGGCAAGTACACCGTGGCCCAACAGCAAGTACACTGCGACCGAAAGGCAACTACACCGCAGCCGAACGGCATGTACACCGTGGTTAGATTTCTGGTTAGTATCGTCTTTTTTCAGTTTAATGAACGTACACCGCGACCCAACTGTAGTTAGCCGGTGGAGCCGCGGTGTAGTTGCATTTCAGCCACGGTGGCAACGCTAACTGCACCGCGGTTAGGTGGACACTTGTTTTGTCAAGCAGGGTACGTACACTATAGACTAGTATATCATTTCAGGGCAATGTCTGTATGATATTGCGAGAAGCCGCAGCACTTTGTCGGAGTAATGATGCCAGATTATCTCATTTAAGACTGGGATCATGACATCTCTGACCTATTTTTTATGTGATTTTGAGCATTTTTGTCGCACTGCATAAAACTTACCGGTTGGATACTATCAGTATCACTAAGTATAATATGTAGCTAAATTCAGCTATTGTAGCTGATTTTGTACATTTCACAAACCTGTTAATTATACTGGGGTCCCTTATTACCGGTGGTCTTAACTTTGACCACAGATTTTACACATAAATATGCAATTTCTATTATTTTTTTAATCAGTACTATGAAAAGTGATTATTCTTCTACAAAAATCACTAAAACTTATTTTCCGATCTGATTGTCTGCGCTCGCTATAAATAATAAAAGTAGGTCACCCAACCGGAAGATTGCCGGTAGACCGGTCACCTATTACCGGTGCAAATAAAAAATGCCCGGGTTTACTATGTCTGACACGTGGTTTGCGATGAATGTGAATAATTATTGACCCTCAATCAGAAGGAGATTTTGTTTGGGAGAATGTTGATCTAAACTACACCTTTTCAATCATCCAAAAGTCAAATAACACCATGCTGTAGCACACAATTGAGACTAGCACTGGAAGCAGCGCTAGTTTTTGTTATTAAAAATAGTATTATTTGCTTACCTGGCCGTTTTCTGAAAATTGAAATTAGTTCCAACAGTTTCAAACAAACTTCCGACAATTCCAATGATATTAAGAGAAAAAAAATGGACAGAACTGCCCCCAAAGGCGCATTCCAGTTAACTTATCCCACATACCCACGCAAACATTCCAAGACAACGATGTGTTATATTTAAGGCATATAGTCCTGGGATTTTTTCTCAACTTACTCACCTTAATTGATAGCATCTTCATTAATACTCGCTCTATAGTCCGTTTTATTCATTAAACTGGTCGTAAATGGTAGTAATAACTAATATACGTAAATAACACTGAATCGAAGCACAGTCAAGGAGCGATAACGCCAAAATCCGTTAACGTTGGCCTTAGCGTAATTACGTCAGACGAAAAAAGTAACGGAAAACATCGACGGGCAATGCGTAAAGCACCGGTAAGATTCGCGGTAAGCTAGTAATCGACGAGCAACAAAAAACATGAAAATACGATACACACCGGTAATAAAGGACCACCGGTAATATGGGACATGACTATACTCTGGTGCATATTTGCCAGCTTCAGTCGTTACATTTTCCCAGTGGTAAAAAAACGCGTTACCTATCTTCGTGACAAACAACTCTCTCTGAATCTGATTCTCATATTGACATAAATTTGTTTGTTTGTTGGTCATAATTTTTGCGGCACCAGAACGATGTAAAGTGGCGGAGTATTAGAGTATATTTGGTAGTTATAAATTCGAAAATAAAAGTGTCGTGAACTTACCGACGCCGCCATTCTGATAGACAACTTTAGAAGTTGAACTCAAGTCTGTTCTTGTTCACTTTTCGAATAATGGCGGTTGTTTACATCACGAATCTCGTAGTCGCTTGTGACCTTGATCAAATAAATAATAAAAATATGTAAAAATATCAAATAATGTTTTGTGAATGTAAGTAAAAGTAAACAAAATGTAATATAATATTCAATAAAAGCATACATTCATTAAAAGTACATAAAGAGAACCCCAAGTAACTTGCTTTTATATTTCAAGTTTATTAGCATGGACATAAGTAATTTGCGAAATTTTCCATAGGCCACAGTCCGGATTTTCAATGTTCACCACAGTGTCCGGCACGGTGTGTCCCGTTTTAGCTTCTGGGATCCCTCAACTGTGAACTAAAATACATTTTAGTCAAGAAAATTAATCTGTAAATCGATAGTTGTGTATAAATATAGTGTAACATTCCAAGTTTTTGCCAAACCAGTCACCTCGCCCCATATAACCATCAGTGGGCACACATCTTTCACCCATTGGCGGCCTTTTTTGTATGGTAGTTTATTTCGGATACATTGATTGGACAAATTTATCCAATAGAAAATTGTTTTACTTCCATGCCAAGGCTCTAATTTCAAAATGGTGGCAATTTCGAATGGCATTGTTTGTGAATTGCACAATTTGACAGTGAAAAGATTTCAAAATAGATAATGGTGCACGGGGAGTCATTCTACACAAGTATTACGTATCTAGACTATACACCTGCTGAGATATGGTAGGCTGACTGTTCAAAATGGTATTGATTATAGTGATGTTCCGATAATGAAAAAGCCCATCGGACCGATTTCTGATAACCAGGTCTGGCAAATGTGAGAATACAGCTACAATAGCTGTATTCAGCTAACCTAGCTGTATTCAGCTATATATTATACTCTCAAACCCAGTGTCAAACCGGCTGTTTTTCGATAATAAACTAGAAGCGCTAATTTGCGCATTGAAATTAGGCTACCAATGTACCATATTCTCCGGTCACCCTCGAGGCTCAAACAAATTAAAATCGTCGCTTGTTTTCTGACAAAGTGTTGCCTTTTGTCGGCACAGCGATGGTGATTATGTGTGAAAACTTACAACGGCGGTCGATGTCGGTCATAACGGTTTAATAACTCTCTCTTATGCAATGCGGAATACCTTGAAAAATACATTAAATACAATATTTATCACCGAAGATGGAACATCTTAATCATTCCCGGAAGTATCAATATGATGCTGCTAAAACGCAGTTTGGTTGGTGCGTTAAAACAGGTAAAAAGGGGAACATCTCTAGCCAGAATTTAACCGAGCGAGTTCCACTCACTGCTTGAGCTGACTCTCTCCAAAAATACGGAAACGCATACCCGGCACTTATACGTCTCAAAGGATACTGTGCCGTACAAGATTCAGATTCAGATCAGATTCAGATTCATGTATGTCGAATCGCGAAAATACAGATAACAATGTTATGTTTAGTAAGTTTTCACACATGATATATTTTTCCGCCAAAAACAGATTGAATAGTTCTGACTCGCTAACGACCAGGACTTCATGTTTGAAATACCTCAGAAATTATATAAGTCGCATTTTCATTTCAGTTGTCCCTATGTTGTGCCATACATTTGCAATATGACGCACAATATCTGTATATACCGTTATGAATAGTTACCAGTATCGCTCACAAACCGCTAGTGGTATGTAATTCTAAATGCTTGATATACATGTAGGTACACCATTCTAACGCCCCCTACCGGTCTAGCATCGGGAAGAAGTAAACAAGTGTTTGGGATGAAATTGATCTTTATTTTATAAGTTAGTTAATGAATGCATTCGCAGAAAATAGTCCCCAGAATATTTACTGACATCGACCACTGTAGTAAGTTTTCACACAAAATCAGAATTGCCGTGTCGACAAAAGGCAACACTTTGTCAGAAAACAAGTGACGGCTTTGAATTGGTTGAGGGTGGCCGGAGAATATGGTAGCCTAATTTTGATGCGCAAATTAGCGCTTCTAGTTTATTATCGAAAAACAGCCGGGTTGAGAGTATAATATATAGCTGAATACAGCTAGGTTAGCTGAATACAGCTATTGTAGCTGTATTCTCACATTTGCCAGACCTGATAACTGGAGTGGAGGCACAATCGGCCGATTTCCGATTCCGATGTTTATATATATTGTGCGTTTGTTCCCATAATGGACCTATATACATTCATTGCACTCCCTATCTCGGTATAGTTTCAAAGCCAAATCCAAAGAAATATATACACAGTAACACACTGTCACAAAGGTATTTCTGCCGATGTCAGTTGTGCGCTGCCCTTGATGTATACCAGTAGTTGTTTGACAAAGAGTTCAAAGGTGCCGACTCAGAGTAACGTTATGACAGTGTGGGGAACACTTGAACGCGGTGTAAAAGTCTTGATTGAATACGTGTAAGTTGTGACAATGTGTGGAATGGCGATGATTATTAATTAAATTTAGATTGATGGATAATAATTGCTGTCATATTTGTCTGAGATTTCCCAAATTCGCATTGGTCACACCTTTTGTCTTTTAACAACTGACAAGCTTTTATAGTTCCACCTAGTTACTCAATTTTTGTTTCGCGAGGCCGCCTCCAAGTTCAAAGTGGAGATAAGCATATTTCATTGTGTATGCACTATGCCGTAACTTGTAATGAGAGCATCACTATAACAATGGCGATTCGCGGAACGGAAAAAGCAAGTGTAATTTGGAACTATACTTCACCATATTGTCCCCTACAGACGAAAAGGCCAATTGGTCATTATTGAAGACAGTTCTGATCGCGACTGTACTAATTCATTCAGTGTGTGCTTAAAATTATTGACATAACATGTGATGTCACAGCATGGCACATGCTCAACAGGAAACTACTAGTATATTGTAATGAGGTCAGCTGTTTAAACTTTAAAGCTTTCATTGAATCTATTTCGTGTCCACGCGATTGAACTAATAACTTCATATTACATGGGATGTGTTGGGCAGGTGTATTGCCATGTTTATATATAATCATATCAGACTGTTTGGACGATGCCAATAGCTTCCTTAAAATTAGGCTGTTACGACTGCATTTTACATTCAATACTACGGTTGTATTGCGTACGTTTTTTAAAGCATGCATATTGCACTTAGATGCTAGAAAGTTTTTGTTTGCTTTGACAATCGATAAAAGCCGATGTTCAACTGCGAGGTACGATTAATATCCGATGGGCTATTATCGGCCAATGGGCGATTACGATTCTGATTATCAGAACATCACTAGTATTGAAACTGAAAGACATTATATATCATATATCTGAAAAATATTTCAAATTTTCAGTGCAGGAACCAATTCTGGTTGTAGCCGCACTGGTCCATGTGCTAAAACATCCGAGTACTAGTAACTTTATAACACTGTGGTGATTACACAGACGTGTACACAGGTCAGCCATTAACAGGTCGGGCACACATGCAAAAATGATCTATTTACTATTTACATGCAGCTCATTTTGTCTATCATAGCCCAGTACATTGCGGACAATAGCACAAAAAAACGCCATTAGAATCTATGTCTTACCAGGATAAAGCGATTATCTTCACTCGGAGACAACTGTTTGTGAAATATCAAGCGAACACCATTAAGAGAGGACAACGCATGGAAGCACGAGGGGTCACAATCTTGAAATCGAGGGAATCGCGTGATATGGAAAGGATTAACGGTAATACAATATGCGTGACTTACGCGCTGCTGATTAGTTGATGACTGCAATGTCATAATAAATTGTAAATTCAGGTTTCAACACTGGTAGTTGAAGCACCTCACTGAAACATGTGTGGTTTATGTCATGGTTGTCAAAGTGTGTTCCTGTACATTCCAACATTGTGCATATTGCATTCAAATTTCATTAAGAATGTTCTGCTAAGTCGGACATGATTGCAGCCAATCAGATTTAAGCTTCCAGACGTCGTTTTCTAGACATTACGAATAGCATCATGTGACAATGTGGATGAAGATATCGATGTTCATCTCGGATAAACAGATTTTCGTGATTCTGTTATACCCTTTATATTGGTAAATTATCCAAAACAGATTAATTTGAATCGCTCGAAAGGTATATAATCCATGGTGAGTCGAAAGCTATATAATCCATGGTGAGTCGTGGAGTTTTTTGTTTATTTGTAGACATCAGAGTGGTAGCCAACAATAAACATCGATTCTAAAGTTTTGTTTTCGTGCTATTGTCTGCAATCGATAGAGGCATGTGAATCACATTAAAAATATAGCTCAATCAGACTGTGATAGACGAAATGGGCTAAAGTTTGCTTATGTGCCCGACCTGATTAATGTCCATGACCGATCGGACAGCGTACTGCACTCACAACAACATACCTGGACAAATGTTGTAATGGGGGGGAAGTCGGCATTTTGCATTCGGATCTTCATTCAGTGATCTCAAATGAGACTTTTCAGCCTGACAAACTTGGTATCTGACTGAGTTCTGATTTTTGTTAGAATACCCTGACCAGTTTGCGATCCCCGGTCGGCTAGCATGAGAGACTAGTATGCTACCTCTCGACTACTAAATAAATATTAGCACTTGTAGTAGTACATACTCTAGTAGAAAAAGTAGGGAAACAACATGTTTGAGGTACCGTCCTTTTTGCACTCAAAATATCATAAAAACAAATCAGCTTTGGACATAAGCACCTACGTTTACAAAACTATCTAATTACAAAAAACATACTTACAAGTACCATACACTCCTTGACAGGTTTTTCCTGCATAACAACTTTTATCAGCTGAATATAGTCAAAAACACGACACAATTGTGACAACATAGCGTTGGCGATTATCGCAATATGATAAGGGCACACTCCGATGTTCGTACCCAGATATCATAGATTTTCGTACCTCGCTTTCACCTCTATTACAGGACCGATTTAAAACTCAGCATTGTGAACTCGCAGTGAAGGATCCAGGGATTTTTTGAGGACACCTGTTTCGGGCAGTGATATGCTAAAGTCATATCCGGAATACCTGAGCGGGGGGGGGGGGGGAGGTTCGGGAGGGGGTGTCACCCTGCTGATGGTGGGGGGGGTCTCTCCCTGGAAAATTTGTGAAAATCTATTGCATTGAGAGCTAATCTAGGGCTCTCTGAGCAGTATTTTGATTTTTACTGAGAGGTCAATTTGATAAAGTTTATAAAGCTTTGGAAATTTTTATATATGTATGGATTGGAAATGCTTATAAGTTATTGTCAGAAATCTTTTGGTTCAATGGATTATGCTTATCCTGCTTGAGATTTACCGTTATCACTCTAATTCATATAATAGGCTATTTTCTAAAATTCAAGTGAGAGACACATACATAATATACTAATACTAGTAGTGCAGAAACAATGTCTATTAAGTTAGTAATTACTTATAAGTACTAATCTCTATGTTAATTATTCATTTGGTATTATGAGATCCCACCTGATAACCAGGTTGATGTGATCAAATTGTCACTGTTCCTGCACTGTATTGTGTAATTTCACTTACATGTAAGTTTGATTGAAATAGTGAAGTCTGAAGGCTGAATGATAACAAACTTGAACTCAAACTATTTGAAGTTTTCACAGATGAAAGCTAGATAAAGCCAAATATACTTTACAGTATGATTCCATACTGTTAAACTTAAATCTTTTGTAAACTTAAATGTCTTATGTCAATATATATAAATATATAAATGTTTTGTATCTCGATATGAATTGGGACCTGAATTGGAATTTTTTTTCAATTATTTTTTTTGGGCGCCTGGAGTTTGGGCGCCAAAACTGGTAAACGGCATAAAAACCGGCCTGGATATGTCCCTGACTCGGTGTGAAAAATGTGTCCTTGACAAATTTTTTTATTGGTGTCTATAAAAGCTTACATTTGTTATATATGGGTCCTTTTTCGAAAAAATAATGGATCTTGTGGTATTTATGGGGTTGAATTCTGCAAGCATGGTGGTTTTATTAGCTTCAAGTGGATATATTTCATCTCTCGACCCCATTTCCCAGAGCATGTCGACATGATGTTGTTCTTAAATTGTCTAAAAATTCCAATTTACTTTCTCAGATATTGGTTCATTTTTTCGCTATCGTCTGCTCAGTGATTGCTATCATCCGAAATCTGAATGCTATTTACCGGTCAAGTCACTTTTCAATTATTCTACAATCCAGCAACATTTTCGACACAGTACCCCTGAACATGTAAATGTTTCGCACAGATATGAATACCAAGTTTGCTGTATGTCACTACCATTCATATCTGAAGATATATATCTACAACTACTTACCCATAGGTAGGGAAAACGATTGAAATTAATGTTTTCTTTATAAATTTCTCCATTACAATGTATAATGTACATGTATGTATGATTCTTATATGATGTTCCATGTGCTGGGTCATTGCACTGTATTTAACTGGAACATAGTCCCAAAAACTAAGCCCAAAATATTCCTTCCAAGTCGGAACAAAACAGCATTCAAGCAACAATTTTTAGATATACACACTGAAAGCAGCTTATTGCCAACTAACAACTATTTACCAGCCGATAACTACATGTATTTACCGACCTGAATACCCAGTGTGTAAAGCCTATTTGAGTGTTGTCTTGTGATTTACAATATAACAACTTAATACAGTAATGCCGGTGAGAGCTTTCTGATGAATGCCAACAAGCCATATTTCCGACTAAATCATGAAAAATTACCCATAATTCTGCTGTGGTTAAGGAGTTGATTATTTAGGGCATTACTGCAGATCTATCTAATATATATTTTGGGACTTCTGTTTGTTTGTCTGTTAGCTATGGCTGGGAAAACTGCCAGACGGATTGAGCCCAAACTTCCTATCTAAGGGTAAAATCCCAGATGAAGTGTCATCGCACCAATTCTGAGAACGTCAGAGCACTCCTTCTCCATTCCCCCGCCACTGCAATGGGAATTCATGGGTTAATCGTGTGACAGTTAAAGAGTGTTCGTATCCGCAGTGTCGTTGATAAAGAGCGTGTCTGTCCAGACATGAGCGTGTTGTGTCTGTGACCTTCAAAATGGTCAATTCAAGGTCAAATCGGGTAAAACTGGCAGATTTCAACGAAATTTTTGCCAAATGCAGCACACGTGTCTCGGAAGCTGTTGCAATTGCTTTTTCGAACAAAGCCATGGGACGAATGCCGCCAGTGGCGGGCTAGCTAATCTGCTAGTATAATATAAAACATTAATATGACCGAAAATGTACTGGTTATTTGGTCATTAATACTTGAAATGTACTGGAAAAGTTCTGGGATTTCACTTTGAGAAATGTGTACATACTTTTGTAGGTCTCTATATAATGTATTTACATAAAGTTACTAGTACATGTATATGTTATGAGGTTATTTTTCTTTCCAGTCATTTCTGCGGATATCTGCATTGAACAGAAAGAAACAATTTGATGATGACAGTAATGATGAAGTTGCTACAGCAACAAAAGAAGCCAAAGTCAGTATCATTATTTAACTTGCCGATACGACATTATGTCTCAAATAGACATGCATCATTATTAGTCCTTTCTATACCAAATACTAATTGACGAGAAGATTCTTAGGAAATGTTCATATAGGTCGTTTGTTGAACTTATTATCTGAACATTTTTCATCAAAGAATATTAATACTCTGCACTTGTATTTATCCCCCGCCAAATTTAAAATTTGCGGTGGATATAGTAATGGGTTCCGTCCGTCCGTCTGTCCCGAATTTGTAAGCGTCATAACTTGAACAAATGTAAATGGTTTTCAAAGATTTGTGGTATATGAGTTCACCTGACCATTACCTAGAATGAGTTCGCAAGCCAGGTCTGGCCAGATATTTTTACCGGAGTTATTGGACTTTGTTTATTATTTTTGTCGAATTTACCAAATAGCAAATAGACGACGTCACAGGGCTCATTTCCACAAATCTCAACAGATTTAAAAGATATTTGGTATATGAGTTCACCTGACCATTACTTAGAATGAGTTCGCAAGCCAGGTCTGGCCGGATATTTTCAGCAGAGTTATTGGACTTTGTTTATTTTTTTGCGTGCAAATGGACGACGTCACAGGGCTCATTTCCACAAATGTCAACGGATTTCAAAGATTTTTGGTATATGAGATCACATGACCAGTATCTAGAACGAGTTCGCAAACCAGGTCCGGCCGGATATTTTCAGCAGAGTTATTGGACTTTATTTATTTTTTTGTCTGCAAATGGAGGACGTCACAGGGCTCATTTCCACAAATGTCAACGGATTTCAAAGATTTTTGGTATATGAGTTCACACGACTAGTATCTAGAACGAGTTCGCAAACCAGGTCCGCCCGGATATTTTCAGCAGAGTTATTGGACTTTGTTTATTATTTTTAGTGCAAATGGACGACGTCATATGGATAATTTCCACAAATGTCAGTCCTAAAATGGGTTTGCAAGCCAGGCTTTTTGACAAAATCCCACCTCTTGTTGAGAATGCACTTCCCCAACTGCACATTTCGGCAGAGAACGCAAACATTATTGACAATGCACTTCCCCAACTGCACATTTCGGCGGGGGATACCGCCGTCTGCGACTGCTTGTTATACCTGTTATACTTTATTGCTTTTACTTCCTCAACACCCCTCCAAATGAATAATAGGCAATTTCAATATATACTTTTATACCTGGATGGGAGAATACATTTAGTAAAGAAAGGGTTAAAGCAAGAAACCAGTTAGAGCATTTTGCATACCCTATACAGTACTATCATAATTCACTCAACAGAAGTTTTCACTCAAGCTGAACTTGATGAATTATTACTCCTTCTTCACCAACCAAATTGAATGGAAGTGTGTGTTTCTTTAGAAGATTTTTAGACTCTGTTTATTGTGAAGACATGAGTTACTTTAGTGAGGAGTTACATGCACAGTAATGCTCTAAGTAATTGACTTCTTAACCACAGCAGAATTATGGGTAACTTTTCAGGATTTAGTCGGAAATATGGCTTGTTGCCATTCATCGGAAAGCTATCGGGGAGAGCTTTCCGATGAATGGCAACAAGCCATATTTCCGACTAAATCCTGAAAAGTTACCCATAATTCTGCTGTGGTTAAGAAGTCGATTACTTAGAGCATTACTGTACTTGGTTCCTAACAAAATGGAGTCACTAGTTCTTATTTTAATTATTCAATCGTTTTAAGTTTTAAGTGCATCACTGTTTTTCTTTAACCCTTCCATGACTGGAGCTTCCTGAAATTTTGCGAAAACCCTGTGCCAATGCATTATCTTATATATCCGAGTCTCCTATAGGGAGCCTTGCATATATAAGAGAATGCATTGGCCTAACAATATTTACCTTGTAAGCGAGTGTATTTACTTATATATGTTAGGCTCCCTATGGAAGACTCATATATAAGAGAATGCACTGGCACAGGATATGTAATGCTGCACTAGCGCAGCTCCCATCATGAAGGGTTAAAACCAAACACAGGTTTCCAGTTTTCTCAATTTCATAAACTGTTGAACACAGTTATACATGTAGATTGTTATTATCTTTGTTTAACACATATTTCTCCCTTATCTTTTGACAGGAAGCAGAAGCTTTCTCGTTGTATTATAAAGCTTTAAATGAACAACAGAGCGGCAACACTCAGGGAGCGGTGGAAATATTCACTGAGCTGTTGGAACACCCATTCATACAGGAGGTATGTTTCTGTGGAGTATAACAAGCCTGGTCAACTTGACTTGGCAACAGGAGCTGCGGCTCCAGGGGCTTCTCATCAATGATGCAAACAGAATGAGGTCCCCAGAGGGTGAATTTAGTGACGCTATCCCGCACAACGGCCAAATTCACCCTCTGAGGACCTCATTCTGCTTAGTCCTCAACTGCCATGGGACACCTATGATCAGATTGAAGTTCCCCATTTGAAGTTGGTGATGTTCACCCGTTCATCACCTCTTTCAAATTGGGGGATATAGAAATTGAAGCGGAGGGGAAAAGTAACTAAAAACAATGTTAATTTGAGACTATATGTATTTCCCAGAAGATGAGGCCTAAGCAGAATGAGGTTCCCAGAGGGTGAATTTTGTGATGCTAGCTCACTGTGCATCATTAAATTCACCCTCTGAGGACCTCATTCTGGAAATGACAGACACAAAACTGTTTTCAGGCTTGATTGTTGTTAAGAAAATGAGATAAAAATATAAATAACAATTTCAAAATTTGCTAAAATATAGGAAATAAGTGGATACTTGGATTCAAGTATGTGATTGATTTGTTCTTATTTTTTTATTTATATTTTTTACTCGTTTTCTTAACGACAGCCCCTGTGGTCCTCGCTGGCCCAAACTGACTTTTGCCACAAGAAAATAATTATATAAAGAAATAAGTGATTTTACTGATCTCTTTTACGAGATGTGATACCTATGACAGGTTTTCCATTTGGGGTTGGGGGAATGATACCCCTATAATCCATCAACCAATTGTGAATATATACTAATATTTAGTAAATCAGTTGATGATTTAACCCAAAGTTCTGAATGTATACCATTATTAATAAATAGATAAGGTCAAGAAATGATATCAGAAGGTACAGTAATTTGGCATTGAGAATGTCAGGTTAAATCCGCGGGATAATAAATGTACTGACAATTGTTCGTACCGCCACCAACAATGGTAGAGAAAACCTAAAATTCACAATTGATTTCTGTGTCCGACTTCACTGCTTTCATTAAAATAATTTTTATAGCATGAACTATTCCTGATCAACCTTTAGCGGCTAACATATGGAGCTGGTCTACATAATCATATATCAGAACAGAACATTAATCGAGAACACAATCGTGACATAACCAGACAAAATCAACCATGTTGCTTTTAGCGATGACCATTTCGATATCTTTCAGAATACGTCGAACCCCAGAAAAAGTATTTTTCGCCAGCAAATTGTTCACCAGCGATCAGCATTAGCTGACAAATAAAATTATCTTTGTTTATCATTACTGTTGGGTTTTATTTAGTGGCAGACACACAGGTGATATGGTCATTAATCTGTGGATCAAGTAGGGGAATATGTTGCAGGAGACAATTTTGCTAAGGGAAAGGGACCCTAATAGGGACACACTGCCCCTCTAATGCAAACCATGACTATGGCCAGATTCTCTGTATGTGTTTACTGCTCCTTTTTCATTTCATTATCTTTTCAAATAAATCACTTCATATTGGCTACATTGATCCATCAGTGTTCGTTGAATTTCTTTTATGGTTGAGAACTTCTGTGTCCATTATTCATGTGGTCAGCCATATGAGTTTGAAATTTTTTGACTCATAGGTGGCTGTATACTACTGGAGTGGGAATAGGAATTTATAGGTTTTTATTGGTCATAAAAAACACATTTCAAGAAGATAAATGTTTCATTTATCAAGTTTATGTATTTCATTGCAATGTATCTGGTATTCTTTTTGGCATGTTGCTATATAAATATAAGAATTTACAAATTCTAAAATTTGGATCCATCAATATCACTACAGTGAACAGCTGTCATAATTATCTTGTCACTTCTGCCAACCATAGTTGTTTTCTATATTTAGGTTTTGGAAATTGTTGAAGAAGAAGATGAGTCCTCCGTCCACCCTGGACTTCCATTGCTATATTCCATCAGAAAAAACATGGGAGCCTTCGCATCAGCAAGAAAAGATTACACAGCTGCATTGGAGTCCTATGTGGAAGTATGTCTTGTATCTCTGGATTGTTTCAAATTAGTTAAGTTAGTTGGTTTACGAACATGCTGACAACGTTTTACCAAAATTTTGTTTTGTTTTTTGCCCCTGTGTTCAGTTTGTGTAAGACTTCACACCAATCCATTCTATCAGTCATAATAGCACAGAAAAATGAGAATAATTGAGATATTAATGTGTTGGTTTTATTCATTTTTATTCGCAAAAAAGTATTTCAAGTGATATGCGTTAACCAGGATTGTGTGGAATAATCACCAATCAATGGAATATGTAAAAATATTCAGCGTTAGAGGGGCCTGCAAGTCACCACATTTGCAGCCTGCGGCCCCTGTGTGCACTTCGCGCTCATGACAAACAGATCCTATTCTTTTATATATAGAGCTAATATTTATTATGCTACTTCAATATATCCTCATGCAGATAGGTTCATATTGGACTTAAATGTTCACATATAGGTTCATATTGGACTTATAATGATTCTGAAATAGACCCATAGTGAGCTTATTTTAAAAAATTATAATTTTTTATTTATTTAATTAAATTTTTTTAAATAATTTTTTTTTTAAACTAATGCTGTTATAACCTCCACCAGGGTACCCAGAGTCACCATGACATATTTCGTTGAAATCAGACCAGCAGTATGAGACAAAAATCCAGACTGACAGATCCTATTCTTTTATCCTATTATAGATATTTTGTTTGTTACATGTACATGATTGTGAAAAATGATCACTTTGTGATTACATTATTAGATACCTTTATATGTTATATGTTAAAAAAAATATAATTTATTCTTAGTTTGGGTCCAGTTGTCATAGGTCGGGCTGTCCCGGGTCAATTACGTCTGGTTATCCCTGGGTCGAATGGTCCTGTTCCCCTAATCTCACTGGAGTATTTTATTCAAATTGGGGGAGATAGTTTCAAAGCCTGCTCATATTATATATGTATTCTATCAGTCTGTTGATGTATGGATATCTCAACTTTTTCTTGGATTGAACATATTTTATTTGAACCCCTAATTCATGTACACATAACTGTTTTACACACAATATATAGAAAGTATGAAGATGAGGTGATGAAGAGTTATAAAACTTATTAGTATTGCTCCAAAAAAAAATAATAGAACATGCAACACATATAATATGGCTTTATATTTAGAAATTTTGACTCAGAAACAGTCAGGGTGTGGTACCAAAATAAGGGGGATCTAAATTGAGAATGAGTGGCTAAGCTTGGGAGTAAATACAATCAGGGAGGGGTGTACGTCCTATAGCATGTTGAACCGAAGCTTTTGATTTTTAGATGCAGAGAGATACCAGTATTTAAAGATTTTTCCATCAATGGAATCTACCTGACGATGCAATGAACATTGTGAGACCCTAAACAATTTCTCATTCAGAAGTATGGGATAAATAGTTGTCACCTTATGGTCCCAAATGTATTTCATATTGTTCCTTTTAATTGTGCTATTTTCACTTTTGAACAGGCAGTGAAGATTGACACTACTGAAGTGACAGTGTGGTACAAAATCGGACTGCTTTCCATGGAAATCTACAATTTTCCTCTTGCAAGAATGGGGTTTGAACAGGTTTGTTAGTAATTGGACCAAGTGTTAAATGTTGGTGAAGTGCTATGATCCAGCCCATGCTGTTTTCTACCACATAGTGGTTTAAAGTTATCTTCTTGAGATAAAATGTAATAGCAATTCACATAAAATACTACTGTAAAGAATAGCTTTTCAACTGTCTTGCATTGCCACAATACTTATATAATGACACAAGGCTAAATGCTGAGATTTTATTTGAACTTCATTTTTTTTTTATTCTGACAGTTCACGTATCCCTAATTAAACGGACTCAATGCCTTTGAAGTAGGTTCATGCGATATAAGATAAATTTTATAAAACTCCGTAAGGTCACACAAAGTCAAGTTCACAATTGTTAGGACAAAAAAGGTTTGAAAAACATGTGTGCGTGTGCTATTTAATTTTATTGTTTATTTCTGGTGCACATGCCAACAAAGCATTCCATCTCTGTATCGGCTATGTATGGGTTTAATATTAAAAAATTTCAGTTACCTGTGGCCGTTATTACCTGAACATATGTCCATAAAAGTTAGTTTATTTTTACTGAGTTTGCAGACGCAATCACGTGTTTAACCAATTACAGCAATTAATCAGAAATTTTAATCAGACACAGTCACGTGTTTACCTATTACAGTAATGAATCAGAAATTATAATCAGACACAATCACATGTTTAACCTGTTACAGTAATGAATCGGAAATAATAATTGGACGCAATCACGTGTTTAACCTAGGCCTATTACAGTAACAAATCGGAAATTATTATCAGACACAATCCCATGTTTAAATTATTACAGTAATGAATCGGAAATAATAATCATATGCAATCACGTGTTTAACCTATTACAGTAATGAATCGGAAATTATTATCAGACACAATCCCATGTTTAACCTATTACAGTAATGAATCGGAAATTATAATTATATGCAATCACGTGTTTAACGTATTACAGTAATGAATCTGAAATTATGTTCAGGAAATGGGTCTGTTCAATCTTACTTGTTTTAAAAAACTAACCACAATTATTTCGTAACAATAGAAATTTTTTCTGACAGATCGATCGTGAATAAAAAGGTTGCACACACTATGTTTCGGGATCATGCACATGGGCCTGAGAAACGGAGTTTGACTTTGCGTGACCTAAAACAACTATCATAAACAAGTACAAGTAAAAATAGATAAAAATTTGTTATATGATATATGATATTTCGCACATCAAAACCATTGTTATCTAAACATTACAGCTACAGTGGCACTATAAAAAAAATCACAGTCCAATTAGTGCAGTAAGATCCCAAAGTTTAATAAAAAAAACTTTATAATTCACATTTGAAAAGATCTGTGCTTGGACAATGTTATCACCTTACTGTCTAATTTCAGGGATTGAATTGTAATACAAACCACTGGCCATGCTGGACAACGTTATCACCTTACTGTCTAATTTCAGGGATTGAATTGTAATCCAAACCACTGGCCATGCTTGGACAATGTTATCACCTTACTGTCTAATTTCAGGGATTGAATTGTAATCCAAACCACTGGCCGTGCACAACGTTATCATCTTACTGTCTAATTTCAGGGATTGAATTGTAATCCAAACCACTGGCCGTGCTTGGACAACGTTATCACCTTACTCTATGCCATGAATGATTATTGGAGTAAGTAGAATAAATTAACTTCACAAATCAGCATTATATGGGTTGTTGATTAACCCTTTCATGAACGATCGTGTGCCTGACATTATCTTATATATGCGAGTCTCCCATAGGGAGCCTCACATGTATAAGATAATGCATTGGCTTACAAGGTCAAGGAATTATTGTTAGGCCAATGTATTCTCTTATATTTGAAGGATCACTATGGGAGACTCGCATATATAAGAGAATGCATTGGCACAGGGTTTTCGTAAAAATTCAGTTAGCTCCATTCATGGAAGGGTTAAACACACCAGCAGGGTCGTCGCTAGGGTTTGGGGAATGGGATCCCTCAAGCTACTAGGTGAAAATCTGAATCCTTGCAACTAACTGTAAATATCTGGTAAAAGAACCCCAAATTTAAGCCAAATTATAGCTTCATCATCTGTACACTACTTGTACCGGTACATCGTGTTTGGCAAAGTATATAAACGTATGACCAGACTTAATTAAATGCATGTATTGTTGATGTGTGTTCGTGAAGAGAATTATTTTTCATAGAGTCAAGTGAAATGGTACACCAGTGGCCAACATTTGCTGGCATGGCAAATAAAACTATCTTCGTTTATCGCCCCATTGAGTTATAAAAGTATACATTGGAACTGTCTATTATTCATTTGGAGGGGTGTTCAGGTTAGTAAAAGCAGACGACAGACAGAAAAACAGATCATACAAGAGCAGAATAATACATATTCATTGGTGGGAAATGTTCAGATAATAAGTTCAACAAACTTTCTTAAGGGAACTACTCGTCAATGAGGATTTAGTATAGAGTATAGTATAGGTGTTATTTTCACTAAGTTCCCGATATCGAAAGCTGTCATATTTTTGACCAAAGATGGGGGGGGGGGGGGGCTTCCCATCTTTGTGATGAAGAAGAAACTGCCACAAAGCCTTGAAATAGTGTGTCTGTCATTTGCAGAATGAGGTCCCCAGAGGGTGAATTTATTGATGCTACCCAGCGGGCCAGACAGTGAATTTGGTGATGCTATGCGGGGTAGCATCACTAAATTCACCCTCTGGGGACCTCATTCTGCAAATGACAGACACACTATTTCAAGGCTTGACTGCCACATCCTACTAATAGGTGTTATTTTTGGAATTAGGATCCCATATTAAATCATAACATTATTTTTTTCAGACTGTCTTTACTTTGTATCAAAGGCACTTGAACGGGACGGTGAATACATCAAAGGACATGCATTCAAAACCCAGATTTGTAAAGAAGACCCATATTTAGATAAGGAGTCAAAACATTTGTTCGAGAAATGGTTAGTGTTATTTTTATATGCCTGTTTTGTAAAAATGGGACGCGTTATGTTATTGGTCTGTCTATCCGTGTGCACATTTGAGCATTAGGTAGTCAGGGGAGGAGTCGAATACAAAAGAAAGTTTGACATGATCGACCGCCTAATGTCAAACTATTCTGTACAATTTAGGGAGTTAAGTGGCAGTCTTAAGTGGTCAATGCCCGTTTGGTAAAAATGGAATGTATTATTGTTATTGGTTTGTCCGTCTGTTTGTGTGTCCATGCGGCCATTCGTCGGTCCATCTTCATATGCTTTTTAGCTCACCGGAGACTTCGTCAACACTCCTCGTCCGTCGTGCCGTCCATCCGTCAACAATTCTTTGAACATCTTCTCCTCTGATTCCATTGGACCGAATTGGCTCATATTTGGTGTGGATGTTCCCTAGGTGACTCTCATTCAGATGTGTTCAAATGAGGTCACTGAGTCAAATAGTTGCGAAGCTAGGACCATAACTATTTTCTACCATAGTAATTCTTACAGCGAATTCTTCTCGAATTTCATTGGGCCGAATGGGTTCATATTTGGTACAAAGGGTCCTTGGGGGACTGTTCAAATGAGGTCACTGGGTCAAATGTGGGCGGATTCAGATTCAGATAAGATTTTTTGAATTTTCAGGGCGACCTTTCTCAATTTAACAATTTTTTTTTAATTTTTTAAACATGTTATAAAATTTGAAAATTTGAAAAAAGTGACACCATTATAACATCTGCAGAGTTATGAAAATTTACTCTTTAATGAAATTATGGAAACATTCCATTCTCCCCCCACCCACCCCCTCCCACATGGCCCAGACCATCCCTCACCCTGCCATCAGCCAACATCCCTTCCAAGCCATATCACCTCAAATTTAAGTAATACCGCTTCTCACCACAGAAGCATATATATCTGCAAAGACACAGGTCATTAATTTAGATTAGAATAATAGATGCCATCTGGCTGGTTTATGTAAACATATCTGTAGCAATTTAAAAACAAACTGGTGCTCCCAAGGTTAAGTGATGACTGATAGGGTTTCCCTGACATACAATGGTATTGTGAATGGCTTAGATTTCTTCAAGTCTGGAAATAGTGTGTCTGACATTTACAGAATGAGGTCCCCAGAGGGTGAATTTAGTGTTGCTACCCCATACAGCATGCTAGCATTACCAAATACACCCTCCAGGGACCTAATTCTGCTTAAGTCTCATCTTCTGGGAAGTATCCTAAGTATCAAATAGAAAGTTTGTTTTAGTCACTTTTTTCCACCTGTTCAGTTTCAATGTCCCCCTAATTTGCAGAAGATAAAATGCATAATTGAGGTGCTCAATGGGTGTGTATCACCAACTTCAACTATAGGACTTCAATTTGTTCCTAGGTTTTTATTGGCCATTGAGGCCTAATCAGATTGAGGATGAATTCGGTGATGCTAGCCTGCCATACGGCATATTGTCATTAAATTCACCTTTTGGGGACCTAATTCTGCAAATGTCAGACATACTAAATTCAGGCTTGGCCATTTCATATTATTTTCTTAATCGCCACTTATCCAGATGAAATCATACAACTATTTTTCAAAGAAAAATGGGGGGGGGGGGGGTGGGTATATATTGGATTAAATTTGTCTTCTATCTGTCAGGCTTCCATCCGGCTGCCTATTGGGATGTCTATCCATCCATCTATCAACAATTGTTTTCTTCTCCATATTAAAGACGGAATGTGTTTATATATTTCAGTGTGCATGATTCCTAGGTGTCTCACAATCAGATTTGTTCAATTAAGTTCATCAGATCAAATACATGTAGGTGCGAAGCCAGGGCCATAACTCTTTCCCTCCATAGTAATTCTTAAAACAGTTTTTTCTCAAGAACCGTTGGGCCTATATAGCTTATATTTGGTATGGAGGGGCCTTGGGTGACCGGGGTTCAAATTTGTTCAAATTTGTTCAAATGGGGTCATTTTTAGGAAATGAGGTCCCCAGAGGGTGAATTCGGTGATGTTAGTCCACCTTGCGGAATACTGTCATTAAATTCACCTGCAAAGGTAAGACATACTAAATACAGACTCGGCTGTTCCAATATTAGTTTCTTAAAGATGGATTATCTCTTTAAATAACAAATGTTAAATAGTTGCGTGGGTATAAAATAATAGATATGAACTGAAGACCTATGTCCGGAAAAGCTTCTATAAATTAATATTGATTTTATTTCGAATATTAAATCGGGCCCATTTATGTTACTATTTTTAGAACCGATCATTCGGATGAGACCGTATTGCGATATAGAGCACTGTGCTGTTCCTACGGCTACGCATCGAATGTCAAATGTCACAGATTGGTTGTTTGTATTGTTTTGTTCCACAGATATAAGCGATAATGAGTATAATTAACGTTTATTTGTGACAAAATTGCACAATATAATTTCTGGTCTCTGTTAACAGTAACCACTATTGTTCGTTAGCTGAACAAACACACCTTTTTAGACCAGAAAATATTCGAAATAAAATTAATATTAATCGATAGAAGCATTTCCGGACAGGAGTCTTCGATTCAAATCTAATATTTTATACCCCGGTAACTATATAATACATGTTTACAAAGAGATAATCCACCTTTAACCACCACTTATCCAGGTGAAATCATACCCTGATTTTTCAAAGAAAAATTGGGGGGATATTGGGGGGTATGTTGATATTACTAGATGAATGGATCTCATAGATGGGGATTCACATTTGTTCTAATAAGGGCAGAGATAAGAGATTTAACTCTCCTCTATGCTGTTTGGTACTGGTATAATAATATTGATTCCCAGACAGCCTGGGTGGGGGCAATGTTTGAGGCAATGGGGAGGGAGTGTAGAGGGGTGGAGATTTTACCCCCTACTTGGATCAAAAGTTAAACAGTTAAAAATTTCATGCCTGATACTACATTAGTTGTTGATTAGATGTTCACACCAAAAATAAGTTAGAATTGTTCTCGTAGTTTGGTTTGAATTTCTTACATGTATGTTTTTAAACCATCAGTTCCTACTTCAGGTTAAACTGTTGGACCGAATTGGCCACAAATTTTAACTTTATGGTGTGTGTCAGGTTGGTAATTTTCAAACATTTGAGAGCTTGAAGTACTGGTACCAGTCGTAAAATTCAACCTAAGAGGAATGTACAAAAGGATTTTTGTGAACTTAGTATTGTGGTATGGTTCTCCTCTTTAAAAGGTAAGAGGTTGGAGATTTGTCAGTGATGTGCAATTAGAAATTTCAAGGTGAAGAGCCCTGCTCATCTGAGAACATCCAGCTATGTCCATGTTTAGAACTACTTGTCTTAAGTTTTGTTTTTGTATTATACAAAAGACATTACTTCCTTTGATTATTATTGATTGTGTGCAATTGACACAAAGACTATGCGAGCAGACTCGCGAGCAGACTCGCGTTTTAATATCCTTTTAATATCGGCTTTGTCAGTTCGGATGACTCATTTCGTTTTAATGAAATTTTGTTTTCCATATTTTTAAACAGCCGATAAAACATGGAGTCTAAGAAGATTTGTCGCAGAAAGGCAGAATAATAGATGCACATTTGGATATGACTAAAGACGCTCATCGTTTCTTTATAGTAAGAATCTATTGCATACAGGTGCGATTTATTCTATGGTCTGGGCGAGTGCCACGTGCTACAATAACGGTCAGGGCTCATTTTACAAGGCGACAAAGGCGAAGTTCTCGCCCTAGGCCAGCGGAAGTCGCCCTAGTTTAGCTCTGAGGCGAAATTTAAGTCGCCTTGTAATTTTAGCGCTTGTCGGGATATCAGTGTTTGTATAGGCCGGCAGACGGCGATGAGCTTGGGGTTATTACATTGTCTCACATGTCATTAGGCTGACGGTATGTTAATGAGGTGAGAAATGGAAGTGAGAATAGTTCGCTCGTAATTAAGAACAGATGAATAGAAGATACTTAGTTCATTTATGGGTTTACGCAAGCGGTTTAACTGTAGAGTGCTTTTGGCGTCAAGTACATTGGTTGATTTTCGCAGACGCAGTCTAGAATAGTTATATATATATGGAAGTTAACACGGAAGACAGTATTCATTCCGCTAACAAGATGTCGCTAACATCTTGGTTGTCAAACTCTCCGTCTTCTAAACGGAAACGCGATGTTGAATCCGACACTCAGTCACTGTCGAAAAAGTTCTGTAAAAAACTTTCTCAAAATGCCTTTGATTGGTATGTCAGAGACGACAACAATAAATGGCACTGTTCCGTGTGTCGCGCTGCAAAACTCGACAATGCTTATTCTCGAGGTCATGATAAACCTTCAAAAACTACAAATCACGCTCGTCACAACGAATGTAAGTATAATTTTTTTTTTATTTGCCAAGTACATTTATCATCCACTGACAATTGGAAGATGGGTAACTCTAAATTTAATTTTCAAAAGAATTTTGCGCACGTTTCATGTAGATAGCACGTGATCATCCGGGTCATTCTGTTACACTCCACAATGGAAGAAAGACAACTCTATATTAATATATTGCTTGTAAAAACATATAGCATACGTCGCCAATAAATCTACAGTTTTACCTTGTTTCTCAAACATGGTCACATTAACATGAACTAATAGTCAGATTGAGCAAGATATGACGCCATTTTCTGTGATAAGTAATGTATGCTGTACTATTTTATGACTGTATTACAGTATATATGTATACGTCGCTATTTATGTTCCGTTTGTATATTAGCTGAATCACATGTCACCGCCGTCACAAAAAGTAAGCTGGCCATTCAACAACCAATGCAAAAAATAATTACGGAGAAGCTGTTGAAAGATGAGGAGCATATCATCACATATCTTAAGACTGCCTACCACATTGCAAAACGCGAGCTGCCGAAGGAAGAATTCTCCCATATGATCGATCTTGTTAGTTCTTTGGGAGTAGAAACGATACAGGGAAATTATCTGAGTTACAAAAGCGACGTTTCATTAACTCATTTTCAAAGTTCTCTAGCGGAGGTTATCCTTGAAGAAAAACATTCTGAAGTTCAGTCAGCAGACAGCTATTGTTTAATTCTTGACGAGAGTACGGACCGTATAACCAAAAACGTCTGTTGTTATATCAACAGTATTTCCATGCTGGTGTAGTTAAGACTTGTTTGCTGGAAAACGTCGAAATTACGAGTGGATCGGCAACTGCTGACATTCTAGTTAACATTATTCTCAAAACACTAAAGAAATATAACATCGACAAAACAAAGCTAATTGCTGTGGGAAGTGATGGCGCCAGTGTGATGACTGGTCGTGTCAAGGGTGTTGTTGTGCAGCTTCGGGCAAGGACAAATTCGGCTCTTATTGGCATTCATTGTGCAGCTCACAGGTGTAGTTTGGCATCATCTCAGGCTGCCAAACTGGTTCCCGAGCTAGTTAAATATAACAGGACAGTCGCCAGCATATTTTACTTCTTCAGCAGTTCAGCTCTTCATAGCAACAAGTTGAGAGAAATTCAATTGTTGTTAAACATGCCAAACTTGAAGTTTGCCCAACTTCACGCAGTTCGTTGGTTGGGTTTAGGAAGAGCTGTTGAAATTCTTTACCGGACGTACCCTGCCTTGATTTCTGTTCTGGAAGATGACAACTCACCAGTTGCTATTGGGTTGTTGAGAGAGATTCATCAATTCAAATTTGTGGCAATCACACTAATAATATGCTTTATTCTCTGATCAAATGTGACATGAGAAAACGAAAATTATATACAAAATATGAATAGAACGAAGAAATTTTGAATGTATAAAATATACAACGACCTCTCGGGTGTCATAATCAGCATTATCAACATCACCTTCATGATCACCAGTTTCTTCCTCAAAATAATAGTTATCATCATCATCATCATCACCACCACGTGTTCGTTGTCGTCGCGATCATATTCATCATAGCATCGACGTTGATCATCGTCATTGTTATCATAGTCACCATGATCATAATATTCATAATATGGTCACCACGTGCCGGCTTCAAAGTGGTTGTTAAAAAAAATGTCAACAGTAGCGACTAAACAACAACAACAACAACAACGGATTAATCGTTGTTATCCAACTTAAAGTTAATCAATCGTATAAACGAGCCAAGTCTACGTAAAAAAGTTACGTCTTTAAAATTTAGTATGTCGTCTAAGATATCAATAGTCGCATTTTGTATACTTGTAAATTGTCACACACATGCTGATGGACATTCTTCCATTCCTCACAAAGTTGAGTAAGGTGTTTCAGACACATGTTTTGGATTATAGCAGAGTAAAGCCATCTGTGGACAGTACTTGTGAGGCACTGTCAGATCTGTTAATAGTTGATGGATCATACATGGACAAATTGGATTATTTCGTGAAAGAAAACAAGGAGGGAACAATCTATCAACGGCCAAATAATGAGTGCGAACATTCTGTTGTTAAAGGAGATGTCAATTTAAATGTTGACGGATTCGAAGGCTTTTCTACCATGATGGCAGATAGTGACACTACTCAGCCCAAGCCTGTTGTAGCCGAATCACCTGCCGTTAAACTGACGCATTATGCTCAACAAAAAGACAATATTCATTCAACAATGAAGAGCTTTGTAGAAAAAATTGTTGGAAATCTGAAGGATCGTTTCATTGACATAGACATTGTTGAAAAAAATGAACATTTTAACACCAGTTGCTGTTGTGGAATCCAATCTATTACCAGATTGCCAGTTCGTAAAATTTGGCTTAACTGAATTGCCAGAGCTAGCTAAGCATTTCAGCTTTGACGAGGAGAAATGTCTCTCCCAGTATAGAGTCTACAAGAGATTGATTGTAGGCAGTTATCCAAAATTGCTGATAAAAGTGCTGGACAACAAACATTGTGAGAACATACCAGATCTGCTGAAGTTATTAAAAATAGTAGTTACAATACCCATTACCAGTGTCACATGTGAAAGAGGTTTTTCCACACAGAACAGGATAAAGTCAAAGCACAGGACATCAATGAACAATGAGACATTAAATAATTTAATGAGAATAAGTGAGGATGGTTGTGTGTCTGCAGATTTCAATTATTCAAAAGCCTTATTGAAGTGGAAATCAGTGAAACATAGGAAAGTTTTCCACATGTAGATATATTATACTGATAATATACTAGTAGTCCATAGTGTTATTTACATGTGGATAAATTTCATATGTTTGACTGATTTGTTCAATTTATTATGAATTATTGATTGTTAACCTTATGTATGTATGTATTATGTTATAATTTAGTTTTATGTTTATGCAATAAAAGTGTAAAAAAAATCGACAATTCGACCTTTTCCCTGTTTGGACATGAAGTCTCCCTACTTGGGCATGAAGTCTCCCTAAAATCGCCAGAGGGAGAAGTCACTTCTCCCTATCCTCAGGTTGTAGAATGAGGCCTGATAACGGTATCACGAAATTAGGTGACTTACTTTCGGCCGTTTGACGGCTTTGTCGCTATTATATTTATTTAGACTATGACAATCGTAGTCTGGTGTACAACTGACGGAAGGAGTATTTAAATCTTGTGAAATAGGATTGTAATATCCCGAGTGTAAATTTGCACTTGTTAAAATTTTTTCAACTTAATAATATTGTGTTAAAATTTGATTTCGTGCAAACCAAGGTTATTCGACAGTCACAATCGATTAGCTTATTGCCGTTAGTTGTCACAGCCAAGGTGCTTATCAACATAACACAAAACAACAGGTGTATTTTTGATTGTTAGCAATTGTCAAAAAGACTTGACTGGTGTTGACAGTGCAATCACACTAAATACCTTCTCAGGACAAGGACTGCTACACGATGTAAGACCAGGTACAGAAGATCGCCTTCCCTGTAGCTCCCCTAGAGATGCTTCTCCTCGTTTCAAGGGTCCCACCTTTGAGACCAGGACACTGACACTTGTTGATAGTGCTCCCCTCATTGGCTTTGCAACTCGGGGCGATAGTCACACCACACAGGGAGTGGGAGGGGCAACCAATCTGACCACAATTGGTGGGCTCCCTGGACTATCGTACAGGACGCCAATTCGTACCCTCGGGTCGTCTGTTGGTGTGCCCAGGTACGGCTGTGTGCTTCTCTACTAACACTCGCACTACGCTGTCCATCGCTACAAGTCGACATCTCGGTGTCAGCACGGCTGGGGGTTCGCCCTGTCCATACGTTGTTAATTCCTACATGCCTTCTGCCCCAGCTGGGCTTGGAATGGAACCGCAGTTCCCAAGCATGTTTCCTCCTTATTATCCGCCGCCACCTCCGTGGGCTTGGCAGACAGGTTACTGGCCGCCTTCTGGCCAACAGCAGCCAGTAACTTCGGGTTTGAATCCAACTGCCGAAGAATTTGTTCCCCGACGCCATTCGAGCAGGAGGCATGCTTCAGAACCAGTACCTACTAACCTTCCATCGCCAGTTCGGTCAGTTGGATATCGGGATCCGTATGAGCTGTCGCTCCATCCCCTAGATGAAGAGGCTCTGGACATTCCTCAGGGGTCCCCAATTACCAGACAAAACGAGGAAGCTTGTTGTTGAGCCTTGAGCTCCTAACAACCCATCGTCAGTTCGGAGGGATGGAGATCGGGATCAGGACGAGCTGGAGCTCCAGCCCGAGGTGAAAAGGCTTTGGACATTCCTTTGGGGTCACCCATACATGCGTTCACGAGGGAGCTCAGATAGTTGTTCGGGGTTCTCTGATGCAGCCAAGCGTCGCCGTAGCCGAGTGGTTATGCCATCAGACTGCAAACTTGGCGACATGGGATCGAACAAGCTGAGAGGTATTCAAAAGTTTTATTGTTCTCGGATTGTGCAGAGTTCAACTCCTTGCTTTATAAGTTGTTGCTTCTTTCAATGTGCCATCCAGCTCCTGCGAGGTCATGATCATTGCTGGAATAGAGTGTCGCCTGTAGACTTCAGGAATATTCTTTGGATGAGGGGTCAGTCAGGGCCCAAGCTAGGGATTGAAAACAGAGAGAAGTGAAGTCTCCCTCTGCAGATTTTAGGGAGACTGACTTCAGCCAAAATAGGGAGACTTATAAAAACATTTATTAATTTTAAAAAATCGCTTTATTTATAACATCAATAAATAAGAAAAAACAACAAGATAAAACATGTTTAGCAAGATACAGCACAAGTATAGCACCTGAATAGATCGATCATCTGAAATTTTAACTAAATTTATAACTTTTATTTTTTTTAAACTGTTGACTTTATCTGAAGAAATTAATTGTTGACTTCATGACTTTTAATATCTGAAGAAATTAATTGTTATTATAAATTTGAATTTTTTGGAAATGGCTTTTGGCCACTGCTGTAATGTGGGTGTCCGTTAAAATAAACAATAAGGACTAATTAAGGAGTTGTAAAAGCTTTTAATTTTGTTTCTATAGAGTTTATTCTTGAATACCATCATCGCGACCGTATGATCAGTGATGTCTGATGATAATCCGATTAAACCAATAAACTTGACGAGTTTGATAGCTGTATTACAATAATGATTAATGTGTACTTAACAGAAACCAGTTGAGCTTATAATATACACCAACAGGTTATTTAAAATACCTGCATTGTAACAAAGCAGGCCTACATGCGATTAATTTGCAACTGTTGACAGACATGGGCAGCTGGCGACAACAATTGTAATTTGCAAACACATACTTTTGACACAAATTAATCCTTTTAAATGAGTTTGGATAGTATTAGTTTATTATGCAGATCTTTGATTTAACTAAGAACATAAATTAAGTACTTCCAGTGCACATTCAAACCTCTAATTTTAATAGTAAGCAAGCACATGTTATTGTTTACATAATAAATATGCAATTCCAAAAAGTTAAAAAGTTGGATTGGGAAACGGAGTCAGACACAAACTACTTTTGTAAAATTAAAAATTCATGGATATGTTCTAGTTTAAATTCATAGACATTAAAAAGACAGTATTATTTGTTCACATTGGCTACTGTATGAGAGGTGGTGACCATGTATGGCTATACAATTTGCGGTTACAAAATGACCCGACGGAACAAAGTAAGGACTAAATTGCAGTCTCCTTAAACGAACCAGTAGCTCATCATAAACTTCGTTTCTCAGCGCAATTTGCCATTTCCAAAAGCACCCAATCTGATTAGAATATGTGGATACAGTACACAACATATAATTGTTAAATAAAAATGCCTC
This sequence comes from Siphonodentalium dalli, assembly GCA_032622095.1. Taxonomy (NCBI): domain Eukaryota; kingdom Metazoa; phylum Mollusca; class Scaphopoda; order Gadilida; family Siphonodentaliidae; genus Siphonodentalium; species Siphonodentalium dalli. The sequence continues at coordinate 227,250,721 of CP136061.1, forward strand.
GTTGGAACAGTTGAGACTATATATTTTTTTTTTGCAAAACAAGTCAAATTTTCACCTGTAAATCCCAAGCTAGTTTTGTCAAATTTGGAAGGCGACTTCGTTTTCGCCTTGCGGACATCCGAGGGCGACTTCGCCGGGCCGAGGGCGAGAATTTTGCCTGAGTCGCCTCCTAGCTTGGGGCCTGGGGTCAGTCATCACCAGTGTAGTTTCCAGTAATTATTTGGGGACACCTGTTTTATATGCCATAGCCATGCCCGAAGGCTGCAGCCCTAAGTTGGGGGAGGGTATGGGAGTGGTCCCTCCCCCTGGAACTACATACTGCCATAAAATGACAATTTATTGCTTTATTTAATGATTTAGTGTTTATTGCAGTTGTATTTTGTGTTCTAGTAGTAATGGTCAAAAAACTAATTATTTATCTGAGTAATTTTGTTTCTTTCTAACTGTGGGCTCCTGGAGTTTGGGCGCCCATACCTCCTGTTACAGGTACCAAAACTGGCCTGGAAACTACCCTGCATATCACTAAGGGCGGTAATGATACACTGAGTCACTATATGAATCGCGACCGTTAATATTCCTGACTTTAATACCACCTATGGTTGACAAATCTCATATATATTTTGAAGACCTCTGTCTGTCTGTCTGTTTGTCATTAATACAAATCTACGATTCTCGACCGATCGGGACGAAACTTGGTACGTGTGTGTAGTTTGACCAGGCGGTGGTCGTTGTCGTATTGGCGAGCCTGTGCGACGCCCGTGCAGCGCATGCACAGACGAGATCTCGGAAACGGGTGGAGCTATCGACTTGAAATTTGCTATGTGAATGTACCTTGCCCCGGATACGAATTTTATCGGGTCGACGAGCCCGTGCGACGCCAGCTTCGCGCATGCGCAGACGAGATCTCGGAAACGGGTGGAGCTATCGACTTGAAATTTGGTATGTGAATGTATCTTGCCCCGGATACAAATTTTATCGGGTCGCCGAGCCCGTGCGACGCCAGCTTCGCGCATGCGCAGACCAGATCTCGGAAATGGGTGGAGCTATCGACTTGAAATTTGGTTTTTGAATAGCCCGGACAACGTCGGGCTCATTGACTAGTACCCATATATAGGTATAAAAAATATCTTGTAAATATGGTACATGTGGGTTATTTATTTTACGAGGGTGCATCCGCATATTTTTATCTGCAGGTTGCATTCAATTCTAACTAAAATTCAGTTTCGTAGTTAATAATAATTATATGAGTCGATTATGCATACTAGACATATGCTCATCTTCAGAACGCAACTGATTTCCTCTCATCACGATTCACATTACTATTGGATTTAATTACATGATTTTGTGACATGGTCTCAGCAATTGAAGTGAGGTCTATATCAGCCATCCCACTCAGGCTTAATGGGCGACACAGCGCGTCAGACTTCTGTGATATCGGCCTTTGCTTCTAATACGTAATTCTTCTTATTGGCACTGTTGTCGGTACACAATGGTTTTGTTTTTCCTGATAGTGCTTGGTTCGCATAGTGGACTCATTTAATATACAAAGCAAGGTCCATTGCTGACCTATGAGATTACCACTGCAGGATAATGTTGCATCTATGGGGCAACATATTAATAACGTTGTGCACACTTCACACAGACTGAAGAAGATCCTTCCCCTCGTGCGCGATATTCACTAGCATTGGGTGTAGGATGCCAGATCATATGATCCGCCCACTAGATTCACACTTTGGGCGATGGTTATCTCAAGAACAAGGTGCAATCGGAGGGGCACCCCATCTGTCCCAGAAGGGGTACCTTTAACCATCGACCCGTCAGGGGTCAGCCAGAAGAGCAAGAATGGTTGGGGGCGCACTGCGCCTGGGTCTCTGTATTTCACTAATCCAACCTGCCATCTGTTTCTGCTGGTTTTGGGCTGGTGCCACAATCACGGTGCATGTTTCCTGTGATTTCTCAGTTGGGTTTAGCTTTGGAGCTGGCCGGTATTTCAACATATTGAATATCGTCAGGTTGGAAATGGAAAGCCTTATTGAAACCGTGACACATATCAATGCCAGGCTCCAAATGCATTTACTTCTGTGAGCATCGAAGGCTGAATCAAGTTTGTCATCCAGCACTGAACTTTGAAAAGTTTCGCGAGAATCATTACGAGAATAGTTTTGGTGATTCTCATTGAATCTCAAGGCTTGCAACCACTTGTTGAATACTTTAGCCGACAGTTGATTAGAAGTAGCCTTTCTCGGTCACTCTGATTTCTTCTCGTCCCATTCTCTTATCTTCTTCTCAATGACATTAGACACATTGCCAGCAACGGTTGTATTTTGGGGCTTCATTTAGACCAATAAATTGTTGAATGACTGCTTATGGTCCATAATGTTCAATGATTCATTAGGATTCTCTTGTTTCGTATTCAATGGTTCATTACAAATGTTAAGTAATTGTTTGTATGCACGAGCTAGTGTCCACGCGCTGGTGTCTCCATTGGTAATCACGGCAGTCATCCGGACTCCGTAAGCCTGTAATTCCGTCAATGTTGTGGAACTCAGGAAGGCAGGGACTTACTCGACAGGACACATGCCAATGAGGTCATTCCACGAATAGATTATTCCTTTACTTCCTGGTTATACGGTCAACGCAACGTTTTCTTTTTAGTAAACGCTAATACTACACTGCCCTATTTGAATCTCCAGTAGTGGGTCATCTTGGCACATTTGATTCTTCTGGTGCTTTCCAAAAACAGCATTGTAGTGTGCTCTGTCATCAAAGGGAATCTAGGTTTCCTACAAATTTTCTTTTTGTTCCAAATTACATGTATGGTTCCCAAAATGTAGGAGTATGTCAGTATATCCATTCGACTTCTTCCGGCTATCTTACAGGGTTGGGGCAATCAACTATTTCGGCGAGAATCTCTTTCCGGTCACTGGTACAGATTATCGGTCCATGATATCTCAATCCTTATATACAATGGCATATCTTGGATTAGTGGGTGTCTGGGTCCTTTTTGAGCTTGCAACCGTTTTTTCATCAGGCTAGAACTCATACTAGGACACTGCCCCCCTCAAGAATTGACTTTGGGATTGGTTCTATTGTTTTTATCGGGGTCTCCTTTATAATTTGAGGCCTTTGTCTCTGATTGTTTCTTCATGTCTCTTATAAGGCTGTTTTTTTTTTTCCTTAGAGCCCGTTAAATGCATTATTGCGAAATCCCCGGGGGGGGGGGGGGGGGGGGGGGGGTTTACACATTCCTTGTACACATTCCTTGTGTTTACCCATTCCTTGTACTCCGCTGATACATTGCTAGCTCTTAGCTCCGAAGGGGAGGTCATCTCTGTCTCCATGTCTTTCTGAAACTATCTACTTTTTTGGCAGGGCCTTCAATCCAAGTCACCACTATTTGTTTAGTTTGGGCCCTCTGGTAGCTGGCCAACATGTATTAGTCTTATGGTGTAATTACATACATTGGCTTATGGTGATATTGTACATATTGTAGGTTATCAGGTCAATCCAGTTCTTTGATTGAGGTGCATAAGAGTGTTTTTCTTTCCTCGTGGCCTCCACCTACCATATAGTTCAGTGGGCAAGATAACTTTTGACGGAGATACAATATTTTTTCAAAATAAGTAACATATATATCTCCTAGAAGTATCTTGCCCACTGAACTCTGAGCTCCCTCCAAGGGTTTTGCACCCACCCGGCTCACGAGGAATGTCCTAATGGGGGAAAAGAGAGAATGGATAGACCGGGCAATTGGTTTTGGTGGATCGGAGATCACGTGGTCGGATGTTACAGCAGGTCATGAACCATGATAAAGTGTACCATATAATTTTCGTACCGTTTTCAATTCAGGGGTTTGTTAACCCTTCCTAGTTAAATTGGGAATATACCATATAGTTCAGTGGGCAAGATACTTCTAGGAGATATATATTTTACTTATTTTGAAAAATATTGTGTTTTGAGATGTTACTATTTTTACAACAGATTATTCAAGATGCCTTACAAAAATGTTCAAAGCCAGTCATGAGTATTTGTAAAAGTAAATGTTCCAACAGTCTCATGTTAAAGGACATCTGAACTGCGATCGTTAAAGATTCTCAGAAATATTTGGTTTTAAGTTGAACTTGATTTGAATAAAAATAAAAATGTATTTCGCTTGTCTCTGAGAGAACAAATAATGTAAAATAAAGAATAAATGAACAAATCTTAATTAAGCTCAAATTGAAATTTTTGGCACTGCATTTCTATTGACCGACACCACACATATATTTACGAATTAATTTTGTAGGTTCTGTATTTCATAAGTAAAGGCCTAGAATTCTTATTAATCTTAATTGTTAAATTGTAATATTTCAGTGATAAAAGTATTTGGGAAAATGAAATAAATGAAGAGGAAGCAAAAGAGGTAAGTCCTGGCTGCTCCATACTCATATGACTACACACTAGAACAACACTGGAGGCATTTCGTAACTAGAATGTCGACAGTTTTGTTTCAAAAATGTTGTGTATTTAAGTAATCTTTGTTTGATTAACGCAAGTTTGTATGATCATGAGAGCACTTAATTTCACTTAAGATGTTTACACAAAAGCATCAGTCATCCATGTAACTGAATTACACCTGCTATAGATCATATTTTTAAATTAAATGGTAAATTATAAATACATGTCGATATGTAAACAATTTTGAGTACACCGGATTTGTGGTGTCACACATTTACCGGAAGTTGGCTACATAGGGGACATTGAGCAATCTATGTTTGAATCCTTCCATGACTGGAGCTTCTTGAAATTTTTCGAAAATCCTGTGCCAATGCATTTTCTGATATATGCTAATCTCCCATAGAGAGCCTCACATATATAAGAGAATACATTGGGTTAACAATATTTACCGTGTAGGACAGTGAATTCTCTTATATGTGCGAGGCTCCCTATGGGGGACTCACATATATAAAAGAATGCACTGGCACAGGATATGTAATGCTACACCAGCGCAACTGACATGAAAGGGTTAAATTCATATTTCCATTTCCATTTCCTGGCTTATTTCAGTTCATTGAGAAAGCAAAGAAGTTACGAGAAAGGAGAAGAGAACTATCACAGCCTCCGAAACAGCAGCCTATTCAGCTTGTTAGACCAATAACATATTTTACGTTAGTAGTTTAGTAGATATGCTAGATTTTTCAGCGTAAGGTCAGTAAAAATAAATGCTTATTTTCTGAGGAATTTATATCTGGAATATTTTATCGAGATGGTGGCTATTATTGTCCCCAAAAAAGAATTTCGCGGGGATATTAGACATCATGGTGTCCATCTGTCCCAGATAGATTCCGGATAATATCTTCAGTAATAGTAAAAACATTATTTGGTATGTGAGCTTATTAGATAGGAGCACAGGTCATGTTCCAATATGGATGAGGTCTGTCAATTTTTACAGGAGTGATGGTCCTTGTCAACTTAGAATTTGCAAACTATTTTGATTTCCAGATGATAAAATTAGTGATAGTTATCAGTTATTTATTGATTGTTTTAAAAAAAAATTGTGGAAATACAGGAAAAGTAAAAATTTGGGTATGGCCCTTGTTTGTATATCTTTCAAAGACTTCTTGAAACTTATGGATGTATAGGCAATGTATGCAATACAGTATATGAAATCACTTATCTAGTGCTGTTATAAGTTTTGTCACTTACAAAACTGAGTTTTCTCTAGTTTCTGGATGACCGCTTCAATCAACTGAATTAAATGAAACTTTGCACCTACACACCTTCTCAAAAGAAGTGTCCCTCCCGACCGCGTTACGACCGCGTTGGAGTAACGTTACGACCGCGTTTATTGTAAAATCTCCAACGCGGTCGTAACGTTACTCCAACGCGGTCGTGATTTTTTTCTCAACGCGGTCGAGGTAACCATCAACGCAACATAACGTGGTCGGCATGACCATCAACACAACAAACGCGGTTGAGATAACCGTCAACGCAACAAATGAGCTCGAGAGAATAGCTTATCAACTGTAATAATAACATGGAATTTTAGCAAGACTGACAACAAATGAGTTAAATGTATTCTCTTGAAAGCCGATATATGGTCATCACAACCTCATATATGTCAATTATAGAAACCTTTAGTTCATGGTATGATAGTTACGGTAGGAAATAAACGGCACACATTGTGCATAATAACCACATCAAGATAAACGTGCAATGATATATTTTACACACAGGGGTCCGGGAACATTTTTGTTTATCATTTTATGACATTAATTTAAAAATTAATATAATAAAATAAAAGTTCCCAGACCCCTATGCATTTTATCTTTTGCACATTTATTTACAGTATTCTCTGAAATTCGTTATCATTTCTGCTGACAAGTACATCGTAAAATATCAACAATTCAACACATAATGGCTTACCCATTTGATTTCAAACGCCGATGCCAGACAAAATATATACGGTAATTCAATGTCCCGCTAAAAAAAAAACACACACACCACCACCAGATAATTTTTGTGTAACTCCACCCATATTTGAAAATTGATCTTCTACATGTAATTGGTCAGATTCACATCCTGAACGGAGAATGACATATTGCTGCAGAGAAACGACAGACATATCATGCTTATACTGTGCATTTTAAATATCTGTTATAGTTGACAAAGTTATTCTGGTTTCGTCGACTACGAAACCAGAATGTTAGTTAGTTGTGGTTTATTTACTGCTAATAAGCCTATTAGATATATTCTTCGTTCCGTTTGCAACGACATGTACATACATTCACTCTCCAGCAGTTCTGTAGCGGATATTTATGGCAATATATTCGTGCGTAGTATTTTACTCCATACATTGGGAAACACAACCACACGACCGCTCCGTCCGATACACTGCTACATGCAAATTGTACCTGTATATATCACAAAAAAAGTCTAACACGAGTCATAAGCTGCAAATAAATTGCCTTATTTGGAACGAATGCGTAGATATGTTATTTTCGGTGAGTGGCCAGTGAAATTACACTAAATTAGTCATAGGTGATCGTAAATAAAACAACAATTGAATAGTATAAAACCAAATAACGCGACTCATCGTCTGTTTACTTTTCGGCGCGGTGATTGTAATCTTCAACGTGTGTGTTGATCCTTATAACGCAACGCGTTTATCCTTATAACGCAACACGTTTAACTTAAACGCGGTCTGCGTTAAACTTCAACGCATGAACTTCAACGCGGTCCGTTGATTTTCAATGCGATCGTAACGTATCACCAACGCGTTATCAACGCAACGACCGCGTTGCGTTGACGTTACGACCGCGTTACGACCACGTTGATGACCGCATTAAAAGGGACACTTATTTTGAGAAGGTGTGTATGTGTGTCATCAAAAGCTACTGTTAGAGTCAATGTGTTGTTGATTGAGTGAAGCCTGGATATTATCACGCATGAGACCCAATGTCTATGCTAAGTGGTCATTTTTCTTCATTGATTTTCAGCTGGAGAGATGTGGGAGAAAATCTCCTGTCACTTTATGACCATGCAACTCGAGCAGAACCCAGACTTGTAAGTAGAATAATTAGCAAAATTGTCATTTTCATCATTCATAAATCGATAAATTCTTTTTCTTACTATGCTTTATCAATGATACAAAAATCAAAGAAATTTTCAATTTTGTATTTGACATTGCATACTCCTTTTATGGGATTATTGGTTGTTGTCAACCGCAATCCTTTTTGCCTCTGATTTTGGATCCAAGAAAACCATTATTCTTTATATTGGAGTTGATAACTGAATTTATTTTTAGAATTTGTTATAACAATCTCATTTCCTTGTGTTTTCACAGAGCCTGGGCCTGCGAGTCAATCTCTCCATGTTTGCAGATATCCTTGAAAATTTGCCAAGTGAGTCGGACAGTGATATGGATACAGATGACCTGTCACCAAAAAAGGCAGCCACTGTCGAAAAAGACACATCTCAGTCCTCTAGCATTATGAGCAAAACCTCAAATACTCAAACCATACCCACAATATCGCTATCTCTGCTTGACCCAATGCCAAGTTTGTCATCAACAGCTTCCACTATTTCCATTTCACCTCCTCACTTATCACCTGTAAAATCATCCATTAGTTCTGATTTACAACCAAGTTCATCTGCGACTTCCATTCCTGAACTACTTCCAAATCTTCCTTATATGGGCGACATAGGACCAACAGGTAATAATCGTAAAAACAATACAGATGATAGCTCAGCGATAGAGAGTTCTCCTGGTGAGATTCCGAAGATACAAATACAGCCACCTTTAGAACCAACATTGGATGCTGTCGCTCCACCAATTTTGATGAGTGATGGCGGACAGAATGCGTGTCCTTCCCTAGGCGTCACAGGAGATTCTGGACAGAGATCGAGTCCTTCTTTAGGTATGGAAAGATATTTTTTAACACAGCTGTTTATTGATGGTTTCTGACAATTGTTGGTATGTAAGTTAATTGTCATTTGCGACAGCTGTTCACAGACAATCGTGTCCGCCCCGACTTTCTAACCAAAGATATTCCACTTGTTTCTATTTATAGAAATTTTATGTTTGTTAGCACGGTAATGTGAACAAATGTCAACCAATTTTGATCATATTGGATCTCTCATAACAATATCTTGTTAGAGTTTGAAAACAAGGTTTGTCAGATTATTTTTACCTAAGTTACAGCCTTAATTTGTCTATTTTGAGCAATTTTAGGAAATCTTAGATCTGTTAGCACGATAACTTGAACAAACATCAACCAATTTAATTCATTATCCGACTTATTTTTTCTGAGTTATGGCCTGTAGTTTCTCTATTTTTAGCAATTTTATGACTGAGTGTGAAAACTTTAAAAAACAAATGTCAACCGATTCCATTCATATTGGGTATATGGATCTTTCACAACTATCTTGATTGAGTTCAAATACCCGGTTTGTCCGATTTTTTTGTACCCGAGTTATTTTTTTTGTACCCGAGTTATGGTTCTTTAGTTTGTCCATTTTTAGTGATTCTTGGTCGAATGGATTCATTATTCAATATGGGCAAATAAACTCAACCAGAGAAATCTTTGATGCATAGCCCTTGTTTTGTTTTTTTATTTCCCCAAATAAACAGAACATTACCTGTAGGTGGAAATATAAACAAAACATAATAACCTCTTACAATAGATATAGATATTTCATAAAAATTTAACCCTTTCATGGCGGGAACTGTGCTGGTTTAATTACTCCGCCGGTCAAAACCAATGACCCGATTGATCTTCCAGCCATTCCTTATAATCATATACCAGTAGATTTACTGCAAATCAAACTGAAATATCTCTATGATTTTATCCAGTATTAAAAGAGATAAATGATATTGCAACACAAATGAGTCCAGAATCAAATCATGCACAAATATTAACAAACTAGCATCAAACCAGCTTATTGGAAAACCCAACAACTGGAGTTGAAAGTGGAACAAATATTACAACAAATGGTGAGCGCATGATCGAGTTGAAGTGACGCACGTGGTTCATTGCTTTTTATGAATTTTAGGCTTCAGTTATTGCTTAATATACCTTGGAAACATTGATGTAAACAGTAATGTGATTTGTACTGATTCTTACAGCATCTATATTTGTGTGATTGTAGAGCGGGTGTGATTATATAAGGGGAAGTCGGTAGCCGAGAGGTAGCGTACTGGTCTCTCGTGCTAGCAGACCGGGGTTCACAACCTGGTCAGGGTATTCTGACAAAAATCAGAACTCGGTCAGATACCAAGTTTGTCAGGCTGAAAAGTCTCATTCGAGATCACTGAATAAAGATCCGAATGCAAAATGCCGACTTCCCCCCATTACAACACTTGTCCAGGTATGTTGTCGTGGGTGCAGTGCGCTGTCCGATCGGGCGCGGACATTAATGGCTGACCCGTGTACACGCCTCGGTGTGTGCACGTTAAAGAACGCTACTGGAGTCACCACAGGGTTATAAAGTCACTCGGCCGTGGTAGCACCTGGACCAGTGCGTCTACAACCAGAATTGGTTCCTGCACTGTAATATCTACAGATACAGATACGATATTGAAACCACATGCATTTAACCCAGGTCCTTTCTTAGGTATGTCCAGAGACTCTGCACAGAGATCAAGCCCCTCATTAGGTTTGAATGATGTGTCCAGCCCAGTACAAGGAGTTTTCAAGATGCCATATGGTGGGAGTCCACACCAAACTCTCTCACCAGGTTTATCACCACACCACAGGCCTGTACAAAATGAAGGTTAGTTAACACTTTGATTACTGAATTGATTCTCCCACATAATCTTGTCCAATCAGAATTGAGGAAATAGGGAGAGCATTAAATAACTCTTGTTTCGATTAAGATTATGCAGTTAGAACCAAAAAGTTTGAAGACAAATTGTTAATTACCCTGGATAAATTTGATAATAAAGCGACGCAAAGCAAAATTGCTCACAAGTTCACTTAAATAGTAAAATTTCGAGTTGGGACCTTCGCCTACAGTGAAGTACATTATTAAGAACAGATAATAACTAAGAAATCTATTCCCCGCATTATTTTTCGACTTTATAAGGTTCCCTATCAAAACTTTAAAAAGTTGCAAGGTTTTGTACTGGTGGAATATGATCGTTACTGGCGCTAGCCAGAGCAGAGATTCATGGCATGATCTTGGGGTTACCTATAGAACTAAGCTGTTCCTACTCTCATGACAGTGTTGTAATCTCCACACAAACAGTGCTGTCAAGCATGCAAGCACTCAGCGTGTTAGCCCACTTCTTCATGAGTCCTAATTTACTGAATATACATGCAAATTATCTGACAATCGGCCTCAGGATTCTTGAGATATAGTGTAAAATGTCAGTGGAGAAGTTACTCATTTTGAGGTGTTTAGTTGGAAATATGATCTATTAAAGACTGCTCAGGACTGAGATTAATTTTCACTGGGAGTCGTGCATGTATAAATTTCTAGATCATGCCACAAATATCTACTCTGATATCATATTCCACCCTACAATCCGAACCCCTCTTATTTCCGAACGAATTGTTCGGTCCCGAATTTACTCAAGTGCATTGTCACTAATTATTACCTCTGTAATCCGAAACCTCTGTACTCCGAATACCAGACAGCTTTATTAGTCCAAAAGTGAACAAATACACCAATGTTTACCTCCAAAATCCGAATGCTTAAAGCGATGGAAGAGACCGAACGTAATCAGTTAAAAGATAATGATGTGACCGTTTCCGCTTATGAGTTGACCTGTGTGTGACCTCGATCACCGTCAGTGACAACAGTTAGTTACAAACGGACAAAGTGTTCTTGGTACATTAATCAAATTTATTAACAAATTAAAACGAATATAATGCCTGAGAATAAAAAGATACCGCCATATTTATATTTAATCTTATTCTAAATAAATACCGAAAGCGATACCAGACGAACGCGCGATCACACATGTAATGTACTTTCGTACTATTGAATAAGCGTACCAATTTCATTTATAGCGGTCTTTTGTATCGGCAAAGCTTTGAAACGGATTAAAACAACATGTGTCTAATTGGATGCGCCTAAACCAGAATTGGTTACTGCACTGCACCACCTTCAGATACAGATAGATACATGTTTGCTTATATCACAAACTGAACAATGGTGACTTTACAGGTAATTAGAGCAGTGGCACGTTGTTTTTACATCAGCTATTGTGCAGGAACGGACTCTTTGATTTTACAACAATTGTCCAAACTAAACACTAATTCGCTAAAAGTACAGGACGGTGGTTTATTGTTACCATCACAGTTTTATTAAATCAACTTATCACAATTAATGAGCTGTCGGGAAAACGATAGCTCAGAGTTGAAATCTACCATGAACAACATTTTCAAATACCGCGAATCACTGTAAAATGTATCGTTTCCATGTTTCCTGGTTTATCTATACATATATTTATTTCTTATCATAGCATGTTTATCTATTGCAATTTATGTTTTATTTTGTAGTTTATTGGGTAAAGTTTAAGTAATCAGTAAAGAGGTGTTCGGCGGCAATATATTCTGATGTTTTTGCGATTTTCTATAAACCGAACATCTCTCTAAACCGAACAGAAGGGCTGGTCCGAAGGATATTTGGTTTAGAGAGGTTTTACTGTGATATTGAAAAATAATGCTGGTAATATATTTCTTGGTTCATGCCTGTTCCTTAACCATTTCAAACATATTTCAAACATATTTCAGTAATTCTGTTTACACTTTTGTTAACTATCACAATTACAGTTCCATTTCAAGGCCAGAATCAGATGTCTCTTGGTTATATGGATATGAATAAATCAAAGAAACGGAAGCGTCCACAGTACTTTGAGGAAACCGCTGCAGGAAGACGAAAATCTGCTCGGGTAAGTAATTATTTCTTCTTCTGTCAGCCCAACTTGACGTAAAGTCACCAATGATAATTAGTTGTTTCTCAGGCAATTTATTTTTCAGATTAGTGAGAATTTTTTTTTATTTGTTTATTTTTCACCTATTTAAAAAAAAAATGGGACTTATTATTTGATTGGTCTATCTGTCTGTCCGCTTTTGGTTTCCAGATGATAAATTTAGATAGTCTCCACTGAATGGATTGAATTTTGGTATGTGGATTTACTAGCACAAAATACAGGTCTTGCTCAAATTTGGGTTCTGCCAGCCAAATTTCACCAGAGTTATGGCCTTTTATGTTGGAATTTTCACTCAATTTTCATTTCCGGATGATAACGGTCATACCACAACTAGGCCGCGGTCAAGAATCCATATTGGTCGATAAAAACCTTGAATTGTTTGTTTCCCATGGGAGCACTTTTACTAATTGATGACCAGAAATTATGGTATGAGTGGAAAGCTGAAATTAACCCTTTACCCAACAGAAGGGCCCTGTGCCAATGCATTCTCTTATATACGCGAGTCGACCATAGGTCGCCTCGCATATATAAGAGAATGCATTGGCTTAACACATTAAAAATTATAAAATTGTTAAAGAATGTAAGAAAAAATGGTAAAAAGTGTTAAAAAAAGATTTTTTTTAGGCCAATGCATTCTCTTATATATGCGAGGCGACCTATGGTCGACTCGCATATATAAGAGAATGCATTGGCACAGGGCTAACTGTAACTATCACAATGTGGTCAATGAGCCGGTTCCAATGATATCCATATTTGTATGGTTTTATTGAGACAGACCGAAGATATTTTAGGCTGTTGAAGCTTTATTTGGCCGGTTTTGGCCGGTTTGTTGGTTAAAGGGTTAAATGTAAAGGTATAAAAAGTTATTCTATATTATTTAGCTTATATTTATGAAATTATATATCCGCGAAGCAAGCATCATGTTTGCTAGCTGTTATCATAAAGGCTTTCTTATTCACAGAGTTCTGTGCTTCAACTGATGCATACATTTAGGTAACTGCATGCTCTTTATTACCCATGGCATTTTTCAAGTCTAAACGGTACTGACTGAAGCCAGTTCATTTGATAATAATCACATACTAGTTAAACGCTCTTTATTAGAAGTAACAATAATGGGGATATGCAGGTATATGTGGTAGTTTTTTGGTACCTGATGCCATGATTGCATGTATACTTGAGAGTCTGTTATAGGCATCAAACTCAAAAGGCACTGAAAGATTATGGTGTTGCCATCAAGTGACCATCATCATATAAAAGTGCATCAAATCATAATAAATAAACCAACGAATGAATACAAAGTGTTTCTTGATCATAACTGGATATAAAGACACATAGATATGACTGCATGGACATGAATATTGCGTGACCATTGCGAAATATTATAGTGCATGGTAGTAGGCAGATCAAGCTATCATTTATGATGTAGCAAGTGGTGTCAATTGCCACAAAGTGAGCGGGTCGCATGTGCACAATTTCTGAAATATTTCACTGTGTTTTGTATTCTTATCTCATTTCATTTATATTCTCTTGTCTTATTTAATGTAAAATCCATTGAAACTAATTCAAAGTATATTACATTCTTAACTATTCTTTGGTAACTGTTTTTATAGGTTCGAGACACCCGACAGAAGACTAGTGATTCTGTGAACATAAATGAACTGCTACAAACTTTGCTGCCATTACACCTATGGTAAGACTTTAGCCTGAATATCATTAAAATGAACTGCTATAAACATTGCTGCCTTTACACATATGGTAAGAGTTTAGTCTGAATGTCATTAAAATGAACTGCTACAAACTTTGTTGCATTTACACCTATGCCAGTGTTCGGGCTGTCAGTGGCACCAAGTTTTTTTTAAGTGGCCACAAAAAATTTCATTTGGCCAAACTTTTTCACCCCAAATGGAGACAGAAATCTAATTAAAAAAGCGCTGAATAGATTGACGAAGTTAGGCGACGAAATAACGCCAGTTTTTGGACACGCGTGTTTCGTACTTCAGATACATCATACGATGACAACCCAAATTGATTTTGTAAGGTGAGCGTTGATTGAATGGTGTTGGTTGTACAAAGGCGATTACTAATTGTAAACAACCTTTATTCCCTTCAAAGATACGTTACACACTGAACTACATGGTATATTCATCTTTATTCACAAGAAAGGATTCTATGAGATCCAATCTGGTGTAACAAGAACAGAGATAACATAGCAACTGTGCTGTATAGGCATTCCCAAAGAGAGTTCAACACGTGAACGGCTGAATATATACAGACGAATTCAATTTCGAATTCAATTCGGAATTCTAAACCACGTGCTCCGAAACCGGAAGTTGGGGAATTACCCACAATTTTCAACATAATAAAATAGTTTTAATTTTATTTTTTGCGTAAAATAAAACAAGTGAAATTGAATGAAATTGTCACTCTGATATTATTTTAATAATTATTGTGTCGTCTCCCAAAAATGAAACGATGTCACAACAAATTAAACAAATTGGAACGGAATTGTTAAATGAAGCCGACAATAATATGTGGTTTTCATTTGCTCATAGCGAGTACTTCCCTTCGAGTCACAAGAAGAAAAAGAGATCTTGACTGTGTCCCCACTTGCTTATATACATAACAAGTGAACAAATCACCTTGACCTGCTACGTCATATAAATAATGATTCAAAAAGGTACTTAAGCTATTTCGTACCAAAATAATAAATTTTAAACGGATCTCATAGAATCCTTTATTGTGAATAAAGATGAATATACCATGTAGTTCAGTGTGTAAGTATCTTATAGGGAATATGTATTTTCTATTGAAAATGTAATTTCTCTGCACTGGTTATATCATAAAGATTATTATTTTGTTGATTAGGTTGTATGTAAGATGTAATACGTAAAAAATTTATTTGGCCAGAAGATTTTTCGTTCGAACACTGATCTATGCTAAGACTTGAGCCAGATTATAATAAAAGTTACAGGATGATTCACTACCTAATACGATGTCTCATGTGTCGAAGTGATAATGATCCACATCCAATAAGAAACTGCTACAAACTTTGCTGCCTTTACACTTGTGATCAGTTTTTAACTCTTTCATCCCTGAATATACAGATATAGATATCCCAGAACCCTGGATTTATAGCTTGTCTAAGTAAAATTATGTGTCTCTGGTGTATTGCTTCAATAATACCTTCCTATGTTATGTTATAAATGTTTTATGATCGTTAGTAAGTGTCCTTCAGTTTGTGTTATATACCAGTTGGTGATATCACCTCAAAATGTTTATCTCAGGTGTGTACAGGTGAGAACTGAGAAGGGACATTGAAACCCAATAAACACTAGTTGTATCACCTGTATCTGGGATATCTTGAATAGCAAATTTGCATTACAATGTGTCCCACAACTGCATGTATGGAATTCTTGTGAAAATGTGTGGTTGTGATGACACCCTACACGGTTTCAAATGTTTTACCAATCGGTTCGTTGAACAGACCAGTACTAACCTAGTATGCCCAAAAAGATG
Organism: Siphonodentalium dalli; assembly: GCA_032622095.1. Taxonomy (NCBI): domain Eukaryota; kingdom Metazoa; phylum Mollusca; class Scaphopoda; order Gadilida; family Siphonodentaliidae; genus Siphonodentalium; species Siphonodentalium dalli. The sequence continues at coordinate 227,266,658 of CP136061.1, forward strand.
TTATTTGACCAAATAATTTCCCACATTTAGGTCCACATGCATTTACTTTTGATTACTCTGATGAATTATAAGTAACTTTCTAACTAATACAACTGCCAATGTCCTGATCGGGTTCCCAAAATGTTTATAAATGTTGATGTCACGTTTATAACATGCATCCGCAAATATTATTGCTGAAGTCGCACTGTTGCTGTATGGTGATTTTCATAACATTGCGTCAAAACTAGGAGATAATAGACAGATACCACAAATAAAACATTGTTAGAAAAGTCAACATAATCTTCTTTATTTCATATACTTATAATGTTATCAGTATGTGTTTGTGATAAACAATAATAAACCAAAATCGGTATGTGACTTAAAACACCACACCCTGTTGACAGTATTGCGTCAACGATGTTTAGTGAATCCCAAAATATTAATTGTGACATCATACAGTGCCTGCCAGTGATAACGAAATTCATCAGACTCCTCATTGGCAATTGGTATGGTCTATTGCTGTGCAATCATATGTCTTCACATTGATGATGCAGTGAGCCTCACAGTGCCAACAAACCAATGGTCTTGTTAAGTCTATATTTCTGTTACCAATTAACTGCACAAGTAAAAACTTTGAAACTTTCCAATGATGTATTTGAAATATTTTCAGCTCCTATCAAGACGCAGAAGACGATCAGAAAGAAGAGAGCACAGAATGTTCACTGAACCAACCTGGTGTAACTAAAATGCCAGAAGGTGAGATATTAACCCTCCAATAATTCAATATTGTAGAAGTAGTTTCGTTGATTCCATTGATTCCTATGTTGAACTCATTAACCCTTTCTATACTGAATGGATTCTCCCACTCATTTAAAAAAGTATACATTGGAATGGTCTATTATTCATCTGGAGGTGTTTTCAGGAAAATTAAGCTGACAACAGATATTGCAAGTACAGAAGGAGTCGTATTTATTGGGGGTAGGGCTTCACGGTATTTCGGTATTTAGTCATATCGCGATACTGTTTTTGACACCGTGTAGTCGGTTTCACGTTATGCATATAGTCGGTACATCGTAGCCGCCGGTGTGGATATTAATACCGACGATATCGCTATCAGTGTCAAGTATTTAGCAACCATCGACACCTCTAATGCTGAGACAAAGGCCATTGCTAACGGCTTCGGTTTAGCGTGGTGTAAAAATTTATTATTTCTCACTGCTCCATAAGCGTTTGTCAACACACTGCGGACAATCAAGTCGGCATGCCTTATTGCATGGACGGCAATTGATGTGTATACAGGCTGTTCTCAGCTCAATATTGCTGGAATGTTTCCTGGTCAAATACAATAAAAAAATGTGTGGTGTTTGTATAATCTGGAGACACAATGACGCGCGTTCAACAGCGCCACAAAATCTTATGCATTAGACGTATAATGCGCTAACTCAGATCATTTTTGAAAGGTATATAACTACACGGCCAGATACATCGAAATGGATAAGTTAAAATCAGATACGGACTTCTATTCTATGCTAAGATGTCACATTAGTTGTCTTGTTTTGTTTGTACAATATAAATTATGAAATCAATACATGTTTGCTGTTATTATTTACTCGAGTGACTGTTAGCGTCATTTTTAATGTCATAAGCGACCCGCAGTTGGTAGGGAATTCCCGATTACGTCAGGTACTTATAAATATATCTATCCGTCGTATAAGGAACAAAACTCAGGACCATTTATATTAATTATTTATTTTATATACCTGTCAAAGCAACATGTGTTCATAATTATCATTATCAAATCAATAATGCTATATTTTTGTCTGCTTGCTACTAGTATCATTCTCAAACAGTTCTACTCAAATTTATTGGTGACGATATTTAGTCATATCGCGGTATCATTTTCAATACCGTAGTCGGTATTAAAATCCGGATACCGTGAAGCCCTAATTGGGGGGAAATGTTCAGATAATTATTGTCGTTTGTTGAACTTATTATCTGTACATTTCCTGAAGGATAACTACTCATCAGTGAGTATATTGTACAGAAAGGATTAACAGAATGTCCTTACAAATTAATTTTAACAGTCTGTAAGTGCTACATTAGTGTTTCGTACTTAGGTTTCTTTCCTCTTTCCAAAATCGCTACTCCCCAGTACCAAATAATAGCGATGGCCAAATAATAGTGATGGTGCTGAATAATAGTGAACATTTATGGAAGTAAACCGAATTGTAATACGACCTTGCCTAAACCTACATACAAGGCTTTTCCTGATTGCTCAGTATCCTGTATTCCCATGGAGACACGACCGTCGTTTTGTGGTACAATTCTAGATATTCTGAATTGTACCACAAAAAATGTGGTACAATCAGTGAAATGCGAAATGCTGCCAACGCCTCAAACTTTCAGATGTCAAACCATACGGGCATTGGCTAATGTCATGCTATAGACTGAAAAAAGAGACATATAATGAAAAGGGGTCGCCGTTCAATAGTGACGTCATGTTTGACATTACAGGTCTAAGAGAAGAACTGTTTGGTGGAAAATCATACCATGCAGAGATAAAAACTGGGCTATTATATAGCAGGTTGAACGTATGTCACTACAATTTCAACCAAAATATATAGTCGAATTACAAAAGAAATAAATACACTGCGCATCGGTGTGTATAGTAGAATTTGACCACAGAAACTGATTGTAGGACTCCGCTTTGCGTCGTCCAACAATCAGTTTCTTTGTGGTCAAATTCTACTATACACACCGATGCGCAGTGTATTTATTTCTTAAGTAGACTATGTCTTTGAATTTTAGCCAAAAATGTTATTTTCTTGTTTCTACTGAACAGCAACAGCCCAGTATCTGTCAATAAAACACATCTAAATTGCAATCAGTAGTGAAATCCTATAAAAATAAAACACATCTGCAATGAAGTCAGTAATGAAATCCTATAAAATTGCAAATGTTCATGCACTAGTAGTAGTATGCCTTGGAATAAGAACCGAATAATAGGATCGGGTGTATACCAGTGTTTGGGACAGGGGTTCAAACCTTGATAATAGTTACTAGTATGTTTATAAGTAGCTTACAAGTAACTCGAATACAAAATTCTGATTAGAGCTCATTAAAGATAAAATAACCCCACCAATTCATACAAAATTAAATTCATAAAATCTTTTGCAACAGTGAGATAGTAAATTCCTGCTTTCTATGCCGAGTCTGAGCCCGAGTCAAGAAAATGATCCGAGATTTCTAAGTCTTATTGTTTACTTTTTATATATTGTATATAATCAGACCCACTATTTATATGTGCATATGTAGTTAACTTAGACTAATGTTAGCGCTTGTTTTGATAAAAGGCTTGACAAATAACAAGCTTTGAAGGGACTTTAGAAATTTAGATTTACAATTAACCCTTTCATGTTGGGAGCTGCGCTGGCGCAGTATTAAAGGTCATGTGTAAGTGCAATCTCTTATATATGCGAGTCTCGCATATATAAGAGAATGCACTGGCTTACAATGTCAAGGTAAATATTGTTAGGCCAATGTATTCTCTTATATATGCGAGGCTCCCTATGGGAGACTCACATATATAAGATAATGCATTGGCACAGGGTTTTCACAAAATTTCAGTAGGGTTAAAATTTAGATGAAAATAAAAAAAATTGTTAACTGAAATATTCAAGCTTTAACAGTCCTTTAAATGTTTGTTAATCATGTCTCTTCCAGATATTGTTGCCATGGAAACTAAAGGAGACCCGATAACAATTCATGAGCAGAGAGATGTTAAAAAGTTTCTACATGAATGTGTGACAAATGCAGGCATTCTTGATTTGATGAACAGATATCTTGTCTGTGTTGCCAATAGGGATCAATACATATGGTATGTCTTTAACTTGATAACCATCAATTAGGCGTGGACTAAAGTCGGAAAACGTTTATATGCTTTTGAATAAACTCTAGCAAACACTGTCGAAAAAACTCATCAATTAAGGCGAGTTCAAGTATAGACCAGTTTTGAATGGGGATTTCCATGCAAATCTCTGCAGCAAAAGTTATATATGAAGCAGTTGTCTGGGCACTTTAAAAGCAGCCATATCATTAAACAGACATTTGCTATAAATTTATTTTTGAGAATTTTTTTTTTTGAATTAAAAAATAAATACACCAGCTTTCTGGAATATATTCCAAGCCAACTTTGCCAGATAAAATAGGTATTGTTTTCAATACTTCACAAAGTCATGCCCAGAAATATTTGCAACTCTAACTTTTGCATGAAAATGCCCATTCAAAATTAGTCACTTGACCTCCTTCTTAATGATGTTACATTAAAATAAAAACATGTTGAGCATAAGCTGGTTTTAGTCCCACTGAGAGCAGAAGGGGAGGTATCCTGATTTGTTTATCTGGTCAAGTTTGTCAGTTGCTTTCCGGGTGGGGGGGGGGGGGTGGGAGATATGCAGTGGAGTGATTTACTTGTGCGGTATTTCCTTCATCCATAAAACTGACAATATCTTGATATGGTCTATCAGCTAAAATGACCATAAACCCCAATAAAACAAACAATACGGAGCATAAGTATTCATATGCTCAACCTTTTTCCATCTATACGTTTGTACTGAGATAGTAAAAATCACGTTGTGTATCAATATTCATTCCAAGCAACTAAAATATAGTGTCTTGGAAAGAATGTATTTTGCCATTTTAAAAAGTGTGATATCAAGGAAGTTTAGCCTCTGTCGGGTATCGGTTATTGTATTTTCATGACATCCCTGTATATTTGTTCACTGCACAATGACATAACATCAACGGCTCAGCACATGGTGTCATTTGTCAGCGACAAGTTTAATTTTGATATATGTCAAACTTATTATCTCAATATTTCCTTACGGAACTATTTGTCAACAAGTATTTAGTATTCAAAGTGTTCAAGATTTTCCCACCCATCCATGGGTCATTTTAGTGAATACTGATCTAATTATATCTGGTCATGCCACATTATTATTTATTTACTGTGTTTTATTTTTTACAGGTCATACAGATTACCGGAAGTATATGTGTCAGTTTATGAAAGATACAGAAAACATATAGAGTTACCCAGTGTGTTTGGGTGAGTTAACCCTTTACCCAACAGAACGGCCCTGTGCCAATGCATTCTCTTATATATGCGATTCGACCATATAAGAGAATGCATTGGCTTAACACATTAAAAATTATAAAATTGTTAAAGAATGTAAGAAAAAATGGTAAAAAGTGTTAAAAAAAGATTTTTTTTAGGCCAATGCATTCTCTTATATATGCGAGGCGACATATGGTCGACTCGCATATATAAGAGAATGCATTGGCACAGGGCATAACTGTAACTATCACAATGTGGTCAAGGAGCCGGTTCCAATGATATCCATATTTGTATGGTTCTATTGAGACAGACCGAAGATATTTTAGGCTGTTGAAGCTTTATTTGGCCGGTTTTGGCCGTTTTGTTGGGTAAAGGGTTAAGTTTATTTTTATTTTTTCCATCACCCATGCTGGCTAAGTTACTTAAGTTATTGGAAGTTGTTGCTCAGTGGTATGTATGTCTTACTTTATGCTCACAACTAGTTAACTATATATATACTAAATTCTCCCACTCAGTTATAAAAGTATACATTGGAATGGTCTATTCATCTGGAGGGGTTTCCTGGAAAGATAAGCAGATAACAGATAATACAAGAACAGAAGGAGTCCTATATTTTGGAGGGAAATGTTCAGAATATTGTCTGAACATTTCCTAAGGGAACTACTCATCAATGAGTAATTAGTATAGATAGGATTAAATATTATATCCATTTGATCCTGACAGCTAAACAGGGTTCAACCTCCTGGTTCCTGCATTTGTTAGAAACAACCAATGGTTATATATGAATAATTACACCAATTTCATTTTCTATAGTATTTTGCAATTAGCTTATAAAGAGCAAATTTACATTAGGGGCCGGTCACTTCAAAGTGACAGTTGTGCGAAGAAATTTTTTCACGATGACACACGACGTCGCAGCAACTTCATAATAAAGTGCCCAACTTTTAATGATATATCCAACTCAAAATGCACATTTGTGTTGATGTATTCTGTTGAGATGTATTATAAGGAAATCAAAATTTGTCATACAATCAGCAATGGTCAGGATCTACCTCAAAAGTACTGGAAATTATTATTCATGATGTATGTCTCAATAAAATTGCATTTCCGCAACTACATATTTATTATACAAAGCTGGAAGCGAGGCTTGTGTTTTTAGTTTTGTGATTATTTCACTGTATGATGAATTATCTCATTTCAGAGGTGGATTTAATGCTAAAAGAGTGGCAGATGTTGCTAAGGTAACTACTGGTATGAAAAAAGTAAATGTAGCTTAGAAACTGCTTCTCTCATGCATGCAATCACCTTCTGAAGAAAGCCTCATCATTTGAAAACTTGCCATCACATATGCATGAAACTTTCATCTACCGGTGTACAGAATTTCTATTTTGAACTGTTTTCAGTCAATATTCTGTTAAAAGTGCAGACTTGAATCTCATGTGTGCCAAAATAATTATTATAACATACGGCCAAAAATAAATTCGAGAGGCTAGCAGGCGACTAGATCTATGAGCGCATAGATGTTGCAGTGGACGAGAATTCCATAAGAATATCAGTGAAAAAAACAACTCGAAAACTCAATGCTAGAAACATTTGAAAAAGTAGTTGATGCCTATATTGCATGTTTCAGTTTCTTGCAGACACTATACTATACTTATGTCATTGCATTTCAGCCGTATTCATGTTTATTGTAATGCTCGACTGAATGCTCAAAATTCGTGCCACATTTTTCATTTGCCCAATTTTCGGAAAAGCGTCCATGACAACCGTATGTAGTTACTGTGAAAACAAATGATCATGAATCAGACTAATCAACAGGCTGATGAACATGGATAATTTGATTGGTAATAAATAAAATGTGTTACCTGATTACAACTCTATTGACATTTTTCTGATTCATTACAATGGTAATAACATGGCATTTTGTCACAAGAACATTAGATGTGACCAGAGCATTTGTTTACAAATTACATTTGTATACGAATTATAATTTTACTGGTTTATCATGGATAGTTTATTGCTGAAGATTGAAGTTGAGGCGTATTTATTTTCTGAAAGTTTGCCTGGTCCTTGCCAATTTCAGCCAATTTATTTTTGGCCCATCAACCAAATTCGGAGATCGTCCAGCGGAAAATCCTGTTGTGGCAATTTATTTACTGAGATGGATTAATAGTAAATAGTTTAAAATAATGTAAATCGTTGTAATTATAAGCCATCAACGGTGTTTTTCGATTGATCTATGAGCGTATAGTTGTCTCAGTGGGCGAACAACATATTTTAATTATAAATGTAGATATTTGTTTTTTCACCAAATTGAATGCACCCTATTAGGCATGCAAGATTAATTTGTTTTGTCACATATTTGGAATTGAACTTTATCTTTTTATTCTGTAACTAACATCTTGTGAAGTTGCACGTATCTTATGTGGAATCTTCTGAATTGATTTGCAGATGGCACTTGTTTGGTGTGAGCTTAAGTTTGATAAGGGCGTGATGGGAGGACAGAAAATCAGTCTTATGCCTGGATCCACACTCAGATAGTAAGTTACTATAAATGACTCAATTCATGGGGTGATGTATCAGTTGGTGCAGTGATGGGATAGAATGTCTTGTGCCATGATCCAAACTCAGATAGTAAGCTACTGTAAATTCATGTGTACATATTATTTGTTGACTTGTGGTGTTGACCGACCATATAATCTCTCTCTAATAAGCCTCGCAAAGTCAAATTCCCGTTTGTGGAGCCCGTGCACATGGTCCCGAAACCTTCCACATACAATCTTTTTAATCGCGTTCAATCTGTTGAGTAATTTTGTATCAATACAGCTGTAATCGGTACGAAATAATGGTGGTATGTTTTCTATTCAAACAAGTGTGGGTGGAAGTGACAAACATGTGTTGGTGAAAGTGAGAATGAGCAGACATGTTTCCTAAATCAGATTTTTGATGTTCAAACATGTGTTAAACACAATACTTTTGCATCTTCAATCTCAATAAAATAATATGTCAATGATACTTTAATGTGTGATTTTTTTATGAAACAAATGACATGGAATCTCACAACTAACTTTTTTGGAACATTTTTTAGGATATATTGGCTACAGGCAACTGAAATTAAACACAGATCTAGCCGCTGCTAAAGTGGAATGCTTCGTTGGCGTGTGCCCAAGAAATAAAAGATTAAATAAAAAACGTGTACAGACATGCTAAAAATTTTGGCCTAAGAAATTGACTTGCATGGCCTAATATATTTTCTTTGCTTCTTTATTCTTTCAAACAGGGCATTCATGGGGTGGAAATGTCTCTGAACAAACCAATATTATAAGTTAATGTGGTGGATTGAAGGTAACATGGTGTGGAATGGTGTGATATTGATGGCTTGTGGTGTGGAATGGTGTGATATTGATGGCTTGTGGTGTGGAATGGTGTGATATTGATGGCTTGTGGTGTGGAATGGTGTGACATTGATGGCTTGTGGTGTGGAATGGTGTGATATTGATGGCTTGTGGTGTGGAATGGTGTGATATTGATGGCTTGTGGTGTGGAATGGTGTGATATTGATGGCTTGTGGTGTGGAATGGTGTGATATTGATGGCTTGTGGTGTGGAATGGTGTGATATTGATGGCTTGTGGTGTGGAATGGTGTGATATTGATGGCTTGTGGTGTGGAATGGTGTGATATTGATGGCTTGTGGTGTGGAATGGTGTGATATTGATGGCTTGTGGTGTGGAATGGTGTGATATTGATGGCTTGTGGTGTGGAATGGTGTGATATTGATGGCTTGTGGTGTGGAATGGTGTGATATTGATGGCTTGTGGTGTGGAATGGTGTGATATTGATGGCTTGTGGTGTGGAATGGTGTGATATTGATGGCTTGTGGTGTGGAATGATGTGATATTGATGGCTTGTGGTGTGGAATGGTGCGATATTGATGGCTGGTAGTTTATGAATATAGGCTCCAGGCCATCAATGTCACACCATCTTACCGTCAATCCACCACAATAACGTATATGTTCTGCCAACAGTCATGGTCATTCTTAGAAATAGGGCATTTATTCTGATGAATGATCAGCAGAAACTGTCAAAATATCGCTCTTGCCATAACATTGTTCAGGCCAGCGAGAGATGATGAACGGTTGTCTTGGTTTCCCTTATGTTGACGGCTCGAGACATAAACATGGGATATGTTGTGTGTCTCTCTGACCAATCAACGACACAGTTTCTTACTGGTGGCAGAACATAAGATTCTATTTGAAGGATCTTGTTCAACAGAATTTATGGGGGTGATAATATCTGAACTTCTCCTATATTTGAACTTGTTTAATGTATCAATGCATTAATTTTGCAGCAGCAAAGTTGCCGCCCTGAGAGACCGACGGATAGTCGGTGATTACTTAGATGATGACGTCCGTTTTCTAACTAAGGTTATGGGATTCTGCAGCGAGGCATTAGAAAAGAATCTGATGAACCATGCCATTAGAGGTGCGGCAGTGCATTTACTTGTAGAAGCCTTCATATAGTGTGTCTGTCATCTGCAGAATGAGGTTCCCAGAGGGTGAATTTAGTGATGATCTTCCACACAGTGGTCTAGCATCCCTAAATTCACCCTCATTCTGCTTAGGCCTCATCTTCTGGGAAGTATCTATTTAACATTGTTTTAGGTACTTTTTCGCTTTTAATTTGCAGAAGATAAAATGCATAATCAAGGTGACTAATGGGCTAATGGGTGAACATCAACTTCTACTGGGGAACTTCAATCTGATCCAAGGTCTCCCACAGCAGTTGAGGCCTAAGCAGAATGAGGTTCTGAATATGGTGAATTTGGTGATGCTAGCCTGCCATGTGGGATAGCGTCAATAAATTCACCCTCTGGGGTCCTCATTCTGCAAATGACAGACACATTATTTGCAGGCTTGTCCTTGTACCTTCAGCATGCCCTGTTCAACCCAATGTTTTTTAGAAATCACAACGATATGTGCGTATATCAGTGAATTGTGAACTTATATAATATAGAGATTGTATTTGACAGCATCTTGAAGTTTGATAATATTAACCTTAAAGGCTTTTGTAGAAAAATCAACTCATTCTGATGGGGATCTTTTAATTATGCCCCACCCCCTCCCCCACAGCAATGGGGGGGGGGGTATTCTGGAATCAGCTTGTCTGTCTGTCTGTTTATCCATCTGTGAATCCGTCCCATCTTTGTATTCCTATTTTCAGTCATTTATTTTAAAGATTTTGTACAGATATTTTACAATATTTTAATTTTTATTGTTACCTTTAAATTGTGAAACCCTGAGTTTGTTTTGCATAGAATCTGGCTAATTTATTAATATCACAGAATTTCATTGGTTTAAAATTTGAAAAGAAAATGTTTTGAAACACTGAACAAATTTTGGAATAAAATTTTATTTCTGGGTAATTGTCTGTATATATTATAAGCCTGGTGTTTATATATGATATCATGTTTTTTGTGCTGTTATGATGCAAATAACTTTATTTCTTCTGCAGCTTTTTGGTTGAGGGCAAAGGTCCTAACTGTCAAGAACATAATGGAAGATGCTATATGGTGCTTTGATAAGGTATATGTCATATGGATAGTTACTTGATTCCCATTGATTCATATCTCAAAACATTTAGTTATTTGTTGAGCTCATTAGGAAAGGCCACACAAACAGTCAGTTTCCCGTTTCTCAGGTCTGCGTGCAAAACCCCATGTGTGCAACCTTCATATTTTGGAAAAAATTATAAATGGTACAAAATAATTGCCATATGTTTGAATACAAACTTGCGTGGAACTTAGATCCATTTCCCAATTCAAATTTCCAGTTCATTACTGTAATTGCTAACTCTCCCTAAGGGTGACGAGAATACACTGGCACAGGACTTTAATGCTGCAGCTCCCATCATCAAAGGGTTAATTAACCAGTCAACCATTCGAAATTATTTTGATTTTTTCTTATTCCAGGTTGTTGAGTACCTAGAATTGTCCAAGAAAGAGAACCATGTGTCTTATATAAAACTCAACAACATCAAGGCAGATAATCTAATATCACAAGGTGAGATGCAGCCAGGTACTTGGTGTAAACAATATTTATTTTTAAAAATCAAACATATGACATAAACATAATATACATGTAGAAATATATAGATTAATGAAGAGGATTGGACAACAAGCAAAATGCTTTTTTAAAGTCCTCTCCTCGTGGAATAAATGTTACCTCAAGTGACAAAAATATCACTTGGGGTAAAGCAGACGGGATATATAGATTTGATTGATTGGAATATTATTTAAGATTGAGATACGGTATTACATTGTAATACGGAAGTTAAGGGTGAGAAAGGGAATGAAAGAGAATGAGAGAGAGGGGAGAGTGTGAAAGAGACAGAGAGAGAGAGAGAGAGAGGTTTGACACAACATACATTCGATACAAAATAACACAAAAAAAAAAAAACCAGCCAGGTACTTAGTGACATTGCTATTTTCTGTATACTGTATGCACAGCGAAGGTGGCATGTCCCCTATGTAGTAATTCTGTTAATAATAAACTGGGGGTTATTTGCATGATCAGAAGCTATATTCAATAGAAGAATATTATTTTGAACCACATTCCGAAATTGATTACTGATACTCTGGAAAATCCTTTATAGGCCCGAAAAAACTTTCAAATTTCATATGGGCAATTGTGTTTTGAGAGTGGCCCGATTACCAAACAACAGCCAAAACATCCTGGCTGTTTTATTTATATTTGAAATATGCTATATATATTTTTCTGGACACCGTTGATTGACAGTTTGAGGACATATGTGAATCTTTAGCAATATTTTAATGGATTGTCTCGACATCAGGTGGGATTCACAAAAGAATTTTGAGAATTTTGTCCAATGTTAATTGTAGAAAATTATAGAAGGGCCCAATTCAATTTTAGTGGAACAATAGTGACTGATGGAGTTGGTGATTACCAAGTACCAAAAGCTCTATTATTTCTTATAGTCTTTATTTGACTTGGAACAATTCTATGGTTATTTTTTTTATTCCAGCTGATAACTTACAATGAACACTACCGGTATCTGATCAACCATGGATTTATTACTTCATCTGGATATTAGCTCGGTTTAATAAATTTTTCAATTTAGTAAATTTATCAGTAAACTTCTTCGTTTAAGGCAACGAAAAAAAACTCGACTAAAAATAAACAAACTAACGGCCGTAACTCAGGTAAAAGGATCAAACAAATCTGGTTTTCGCACTCATATGAGACATTGTTGTGAAAGATCCATATTCCAAATATGAATTGAAATTGGTTGACGTTTGTTCGAGTTTTGGAGCTAACAGACATAAATTTTCCTAAAATTGTTCAAAATAGACAAACTAAGGGCTGTAAATCAGGTAAAAAGGATCAGACAAATCTGGTTATCAAACCTGTTCGTAATATTCTTGTAAGAGATCCATATACTAAAGACGTTTGTTTAAGTTATCGTGCTAACCGACCTAAAATTCAATCAAGATATTGTTGTGAGAGATCCATATATCAAATGAAATTGTTGTTCAAGTTATCTCGCTAACGGACATCAAATTTCTATAAATAGAAACAAGTGGCATAACTCTGTTTAGAAAGTCTGGGTGTTATTCTGTGTGCTGCTGTCACACATGACAATTAAATCTTACCAAAAATTGTCAGAATCCATCAATAAATGGCTATGTTATATAGGTTTGTTTCTGCCCTGCACAATAATTTTTAACAACATGCAGAACTACATATCCGATTCATATTAAAAATACGGAACATAAATACAGTCCAAATGAAAAGATAAAGTGATCTTCCAAACTATCATAGAAAGTCTTGATTCACTTATTCCGCTGACTAATTAGAGACTGTATATGTACCGCAATGGATGATAGACAATAAAACTTCATCATAAACATGGCTAAACACTGCTTGTCAAACTGTATTGCGCTTGGTTTGCGTACCTTCGATTGCAATAACATGGCAACGGGTTACATACTTACTGTGCAAAGGCCATTCAATATCCAACTTCCTACTGATCTTTTATCAAAATATTTCAACACATTTGACCAATAAACTTGAGGCTTTGGACAGCCTGTGGTGACAATATACCATATAGTTATCATTGACTATGATCTTTTGTTGAATACCCACACATACACCATTGTATTTAGCTCCTATATGATATTTGAAACATAACTAATTTCTGTGTGGCAGTTTCCTATTTTCGTGTTAACAGTTTACCACTACAGTGAAATCCAAAATCGAAATAAAATGGTCCAACGCAGGCTATTTTTTTCGAAACGGCGATGCCTGAGAATCAAACCCCTTTTTTTTTTGGCCAATACAAACTTTTGTTTTCACATTGCAAATGCCTTGAGTGCTTTTAAGTAGAGAGTTATGTTACAGTCAAGTCTGTAGGATATTTATTTAAATTGACAGATACAGAATTTTATACCATATATAGTGACAATATTTACCTATGTTTATGATATTTTTTGAAATAGCAGATGTTTATTTTACCAGATGTCATCAAGAAACTGATGGAATCATTGAAGAAGTGTCAGTCTCTGGAAGAAACACAGAATCTCTATGATGACGGGGAATATGAGAAAGTTGTGGATCTTCTGCTTCTGGCATTTACCGATCCGGGACAAACGATGAAGGTAGTTTGGTCATTGAATGTTAGCTGTGCCCATGATTTCCAGTGGTGTTCAGTTTAATATCAATGGGAGTCATGAGACAGCTCATGATGAATGATTATTCCATACAATCTAGGAGCAAATTATAACCGAGATATACAGTAATGCCCTAAATAATCAACTCCTTAACCACAGCAGAATTATGTAATTTTCAGGATTTAATCGGAAATATGGCTTCGGAAAGCTAAATTTCCGACTAAATCCTGAATAATTGTCCATAATTCTGCTGTGGTTAAGGAGTCAATTATTTAGGGCATTACTGTAGGCATCATAAATTACGACATGCTTAGTCCCTGGTCTGTTTCATTATTGCAAATCTTATTCCTAACTAAAAGTTTACCATATGTGCAGTACATGCACGTGCATTTCCAACCCAAATTTTAGCTTTAATAGCTGAACTATAGCTGTGATTGAACACTATACAACAATAGGTGATAGTGGAGAGCTGACAAATGCAGCAGGAATCAAGGTATTATTGCATGCATGTAAACATGTCAACTTTTTTATTGAATGTGTCTTTTGTTAAGCCTCCCATGACTGGAGCTTCCTAAAAAATTTGTGAAAACCCTGTGCCAATGCATTCTCTTTTATATGCGAGTCTCCCACAGGGAGTCTCACATATATAAGAGAATGCATTGGACTTGCAATATTTACCTTGACCTTGTAAGCCAGTGCATTCTAGTGTGCTGAAGCAGGTACAACTGACCATATGTGACCCGCCATATCAAATCCAGTCATAAGTCGGGATTTTTTTTACCCTGTGCCAATGCATTCTCTTATATATGTGAGTCGACCATAGGTCGCCTCGCGTATATAAGAGAATGCATTGGCCTAACAATTTTTTACAATTTTAATAATTTTTTCTTGTATTCTTTAACATTTTTATAATTTCACCCATACAGAGCCCCAGACAAACATGAGCAGACGACACTCTTCTATATATATGCTTCTATATATGTGTGGGGCTCCATGCAGGGTAATGGATGTTTTTTATTTTATGTCCTAAAAATTGTAAGAAACATTTATTTAAAAAAAATTATAAAAAATTGTTAGGCCAATGCATTCTCTTATATATGCGAGGCGACCTATGGTCGACTCGCATATATAAGAGAATGCATTGGCACAGGGTAAAAAAATCCCGACTTACGACTGGATTTGATATGGCGGGTCACATATAGCACACAATGTTCACTTTTACGTCCGTAATAGTTACGGACGTCATAGCAGCGAAGAGGTTAAAAGACCACAATGTCCCATTGTTCATGAGAAAAGAACATTAATTTACTACATGCTTTTACTTACAGCTCAAGTCCGGAGTTCTATCAATGCAAGAAAGGCATTCACAGCTTATGTTGCTGCTTGATTCTCTGTTCAAGCTAGAGGATTATACGGTATGCTAGATAGGAACCTTACAGTAATGCCCTAAGTAATCGACCCCTTAACCACAGTAGAATTATGGGTAACTTTTCAGGATTTAGTCGGAAATATGGCTTGTTGCCATTCATAATTCTGCTGTGGTTAAGGGATCGATTACTTAGGGCATTACTGTATGTGATGCTACTGTAGAGATTTTTCGAGATGTTTACAGGGGCCCCAACAAGTCTGAATTTAGTCGGTCTGAAATTTGCAGCATGAGATCCCCTAAGGGTGAATTTAGTAACACTATCATTGTGGGCTAGCATCACCCAATTCAACCTCTGTTGACATCATTATACCCCCCACAACGAGTTGTGGGGGGTATACTGGTATCAGCTTGTCCATCCGTCTGTCCGTCCGTATGTCGCACCATCTGTCTGTCCGTCGCACCGTCTGTCCTTCCGTGGACACAAATTTGTCCAGAGCTTTTCTCAGTCGTTTTTTGATCAATTTTGGCAAACTTGGCACAAACATCAACCATCATGGGAACCTGTGCACCTGCAATTATGACGTCTGTCAGACTTTTTTTGGAGGAGTTATCCCCCTTTTTCGACTTAGAAAATTTTGTCCGAGCTTTTATTCCTACATTTTTAGGTCAATTTTTTAAAAACTTGGTACAGATATTTAGTACCATGGAAACCTGTGCACCTGCGATTATGACGTCTGTCCGACATTTTTTGGTGGAGTTATCTCCCTTTTTCGACTTAGAAATTTTTTGCAACATGCATAATTTTGTCAGAGCTTTTATTTCTACATTTTTAGGTCAATGTTTTTTAATCTTGGCACTGATATTTAGTACCATGGGAACCTGTGCACCTGCGATTATGATGTCTGTCCGACTTATTTATGTGGAGTCCGACTTATTTATGTGGAGTTATGATTAGGGTTAGGGGTTAGGGTTAGGGGGTTATGGTTTAGGGATACCTGTTGACATAATTTCAGTGCCCAATATATGGTATTGGCTACTTCACTCAAATAACATTTTGAATACGGGGGGTATTACTTAGTCCCATCTGGGACAAGCCCATCTCTAGTTCTCCTTAGACCTAAACTGCTATGGGAAACCTAGCATAAGATTGAAGTTCACACATTAGTCACCTGGATTATGCAATTTATCTACTGCAAATTAGGGGATATAGAAACTGAACAAAGGGAAAAAGTAACTAAAAACAATGTTAATTTGAGACTATGGATACTTCCAAGAAGATAAGGCCTAAGAAGAATGAGGTACCCCAGAGGGTGAATTTGGTGATGCTAGCCCACTAAATACACACTCTGGGAACTTCATTCTGCAAATGTCAGACACGCTAAATTCAGAATTGGACCCCAAAACTACAAAATACTAGGACTGCAACAATAAGTGAAAACGTTTTTCACTCACCACCTCTAAACACATCATGATTATTTCTTTGATTTTTATCTTAAAGGCCCACTTAATTTTCTAGTCACCGGTCAGGCACTGATCTAGGTTTTAAGTTTGGGCACCCTGTAGGTCCTAGGACGATATGCCATAGGCATATCCTGATGGCCGCTGGCCAGAGGTGGGGGTAGGTTTGGGAGGGGGTGTCCCCCTCCCAATAATGGGGGGTCCATGGTGTACTCGGAAATTTTTGAAAATCCAATGACCTGAGAGTGAATCTGTGGCATTCTGAACCTTTATATTGTGCTGTTCAGGTTGGTAAATTTAGTCATATTATAGACAACAAATTCGGTGGGGGTTCGGTGGGAATTTTTTTGAAAATGAGCCTAAAATACCCCATCTAAGATTCAATCTAAAGGACTAAATAGGCCCAGATTATAAGGAGAATTACAACAAGAACATAGAAGATCTCAAATTATTGAAGCCATAATTTGCTAACTGATGCTTTGTTATAAATGTAAATATCTCTGGTTTCCTATGTGTTAGACCAGGGTGTGAGGTTTAAAAAAAAAAAATTCTACAGAGTAGAAACAAATTTTTATGGTCCACCCACTATTCTTACTCCATGCCAGAATACTATCTACTTGCACCCCAGGGGTATAAATTTGCTCTAATGTTCTCCCTGTCCCTGATGAGCTTCCCTCCCACATTGTATATGGACACCCAAGGGCATAATTAAAAATTTGTTTGTCTTTACCCTACCGATAGTTCTTCCAATGGGTAGATAGGTAGGCTAAATAAAAAAAATTATTTACAGAGCAATATTTTTGTGTAAATTAGCTGAATTTATACGCAAAAAGTTGATAAATTTAAAGAAA
This sequence comes from Siphonodentalium dalli, assembly GCA_032622095.1. Lineage (NCBI taxonomy): Eukaryota > Metazoa > Mollusca > Scaphopoda > Gadilida > Siphonodentaliidae > Siphonodentalium > Siphonodentalium dalli. The sequence continues at coordinate 227,284,115 of CP136061.1, forward strand.
ATAAAATTTATGGTGCCCACATCATAGTAAGCAATGTGGGGATGCCACAGTGTCCTGGGCCCGCAAAAAAGGTACCCTGCCTTGCTCACCTTGATATACGGTTTTATATAACAATCTATGCCATAAAATATGATTAAAATACTATAATTCATCACACATTTGTGTCCCAGAAGATGCCTACAGAGAAATAGAAAACAGCTGAAATCAGAGAAAGATCCCCCCCCCCCATTTTGGCCCACAGAATGCAACAGAATTCAATGGAAGGGGAATAACACTATCTTTAAGATATAGAGTTATTCCCACTCCATTGAAAATAATAAACTTTTTACTACAATCTAGATGACAAAAACAAGTCGGTAACTCAACAAAAACAACATTTTCACAGTTTATTACACCGGATAAGTTGATAATACAATGTTTTGGAGTTATCTCTTTCAAAAGGTATATAATATGGCATATATATTTTATATATGTAATCTGGGGGTTTGAAAATTAAGTGGGCCTTTTAAGAGATGAATATATTAAAGTTTTGGTAGACTATAATTAATAGAACTCTCTATTTGTTAAAATGTTTAGTCTCATGGCCTTCATCAACTTCAAGTGAACATCATAAAGTACTGACAACTTATTTTCAAAATCTTTAAGACATGGGATTTTATGTTTAAAAATCCTTCTCTCATCTTTGTTTTTAATGCTGAAAATTTGTCTTACAGAGGTGTTTGTTATGGTCAGAAGTTACACTCAATGACTGTCTTGGTAGTTATCGCAAAGCTTTACTTGTGACACAGAAAGATGAATGTGGAAAGGTGATAAGTGAAATATTTGAAACCATCAATGAGTAAGTTTAATTATTGTTTATTTGTATTTGTATTGCAGTAGTACCTCCATATTTATCTGTCCCATTGATGATTCCACAAAGTGGCCCCTGCATGGTAGTTATTCTACGCTTGCAAATATCTTAGTTTCTCATAACTTGAGATTCAATATACCTTCGGCCGGTAGTTAGTATTTATGGTAAGTCCACACAAAGTCAATGTTTTGTTTCTCAGGCTTTGAAACCCTGCATGTGCAAGCTTTTATTCATATTCAAACTTAAATCTGTACGGAATAACTATGGTACATATGTTTAAACAAGTGAGACCAAACAGATCCATTTCCCCAGATTCAAATTTGAGGTGATATGTCAGACAGATTGTACAAAAGGTTTTTTCTTCCAAAATATACACAATATGCTCGTATTATTTCAGTGATCACACCTTCCATTGAATCTTTTAGTTTGAAAATATCTCATGATTTATTGTTATGCCCCCGACTTGAAAAGTCGGCGGGTATATAGTCGACGTCCGTCCATCCGTCCGTACAAACATTTTGCATTATTGTTCAGCAACCACTTGGCAGATTTAGCTGCTATTTGGTATGATGATAGAGCAACATGGGGGAACAGCTACATGCATAGCGCGGGTTTCGTCCACACATTTTCACCAGAGTTATGGCCCTTTTTATACCCCCCGCAACGAAGTTAGGGGGGGTATACTGGAGTCAGCTTGTCCGTCCGTCGTCCGTCCGTGGACACAAATTTGTCGGGAGTTTTTCTCAGTCGTTTTTTGATCAATTTCCATGAAACTTGGCACAGACATCAACCACCATGGGAACCTGTGCACCTGCGATTATGACGTCTGTCGGACTTTTTTTGGTGGAGTTATCCCCCCTTTTTCGACATAGAACATTTTCGCAACATGTATACTTTTGTCCGAGCTTTTATTCCTACATTTTTCGGTCAATTTTTTTAAAACGTGGCACAGATATTTTTTGGTGGAGTTATCCCCCTTTTTCGACTTAGAAACTTTTTTTCAACATGCATAATTTTTCCGAGCTTTTATTTCGACATTTTTCGGTTAATGTTTTTTAATCTTGGCACTGATATTTAGTACCATGGGAACCTGTGCACCTGCGATTATGATGTCTGTCCGACATGTTTTGTGTGGAGTTATTCCCCTTTTTCGACTTAGAAATTTTTTCGCAACATACATAATTTTGTCCAAGCTTTTATTCCTACATTTTTTGGTCAATAGGTTTAAGATTAGGGTTATGGTTGTACACCTGCAATGGGAACTGTTATTTTATTATTTTAACTAAATGTTTACTGACATGTGAAACATCTTAGTATTTTAAAAACAGGGGGGTATCCGTAGTCCCATTGGGACAGTCACACCTCTAGTTTTACTTAGAAAATTCAAATTTTTCTCTTATTTTTTGGGTTTCCAGATGATAGCATCAGCTTTGGTGGTACGATTGCAAATCCCATATTTTGTGGATCAGTTATATGAAAATACATGTTAATTGCGAATTTGGGTATAATCTGATGATTTTTGCCAGAGTTATGGCCCTTTTTCAACTTAGAAAATTTGAATTTTCGCTTGTTTTTGGGTTTCCATATCGCTTGTTTTTGGGTTTCCGGAATTTCTAGTACGAACTTCTTTTGGAATGGTCATATAGACCTCCTCAGATATCTGCAGTTTCGTCCATGCTTAATCCGAATTGCTACCGTCGGGGGGCAAATGCCACGCGACAGCATACCTCTTGTTCTTATTAGGATCAATGTTAGCATTAGAGTTAATTATTTGTCAAACTTATGTTATCACTAAATATTCCTCATAATTTTTGTGAATAATTTTAAAACTGTTCTTGTTAGTTGTTTGAAAAAGTTGTTCATGATTAACCCTTTACCCAACAGAACGGCCCTGTGCCAATGCATTCTCTTATATATGCGAGTCGACCATAGGTCGCCTCGCATATATAAGAGAATGCATTGGCTTAACACATTAAAAATTATAAAATTGTTAAAGAATGTAAGAAAAAATGGTAAAAAGTGTTAAAAAAAGATTTTTTTTAGGCCAATGCATTCTCTTATATATGCGAGGCGACCTATGGTCGACTCGCATATATAAGAGAATGCATTGGCACAGGTCATACCTGTAACCATCACAATGTGGTCAATGAGCCGGTTCCAATGATATCCATATTTGTATGGTTTTATTGAGACAGACCCAAGATAATTTAGGCTGTTGCAGCTTTATTTGGCCGTTTTTGGCCGGTTTGTTGGGTAAAGGGTTAAATGTTTGTATACATATTTCTATGTTTAGAACATTGGAGAAAACAACATCAAGTCTTTCGTCCATTCCTGCTTCAAATCTCATTAGACTGGTTCAAAACCTGATCCATGTCATTGAGATTGTGACAAGCGTTGTGGAAGCGACGGCAGAAATGCCGTTTGGAACTGTCCTTCCGTGGATTCTTCTCTACAAGATCATTAAGTTGTGAGTAATATTTATGATACTAAATCATGACCAAGTTTCCTTCATTGAAAATTAGGTGATGTCCTCAGTTGTTTTGTTATACGCCTGCCAGTTTTTTTTTTTTAAACTGGACATATTTTGTCATTGGTCTGTCTCTCTGTCCATCTGTTTGCTTTTTTCATTTCCGGATGATAACTTTAGTAAGTCTGAACTGAATGGAATGAAATCTGGTATGTGAGTTTACTAGCCCAGGATACAGGTGAAGTTCGAATTTGGATTCCACTCACCAATTTTCACCAGAGTTAGGGCCCTTTTTGTTTGAATTTGCACTCAATTTTCATTTCCAGATGATAACTTTAATAAGCCTCAACTGAATGGAATGAAATTTGGTATGTGACTTTACTAGCCGAAAATACATGTCAAGTTCGAATTGGTGTTACACCCACCAATTATTAACTGAGTTATGACCCTTTGTTGGAATTACCATGGACATATTTTGCCATGCCCTAGCGATTTTCTTGTCATCCAGAGAAACTGAAAGTACAGCAATGTTTTCATATCTAATTCTGGTTACTGTAAAGGATGGCAGTCCACTGGAAGGAAGACCTGATATCTAAACAAAGAAGTTACAGTTTGACATACAGTATGTAAAGAGTGCGTGATAAGCAAAACACTCAACAGCGTGGTGACATCACTAAATCCACTTGATCACCAGGATTCATGGTGATTCTGTTCGTGATGATCCATGGTGAACTTATGTTGAGCGGATTAATATGAATCAACAGAAAATCTGGAGACATGTGGAGACGATTAATATGAATCAACAGAAAACCCAGTTTGATCGAAACCTTATTTTTGGGACTTTATGTCCAGTAACTGATGTGGATCTTAGAGTTTTTAGCCGAGGAAATATTTTTGGCATGGGCAATTTTTGCTAATTAACAAGGCTGAATAAGACTCTTGGGTCTTTTAACATGGTATTAAAGAGAATGGGTGGATTAAGTATTCCCGGCACAACAACCTTCACTCTGCTTGTAGCAAGCCGGCTAACAAAATTATATCTTCATTGTTGCTTTTTAATTAATTTGTAGATTTAACGTTTACCCGATCTATTCCACATTGTAATATTGCAGTGTCTTACTGCTAAGTCACCATTTTGAAAATGCAAAATCAAACGAGAGGAATACGTAGGATGACAGTAATCCATGAGAATGTTTTGTTGCCATTGACACAGAAATCGCAGTGTTTGCGTCGCTCGCATCGCCAATGTACAGAGCTTTAGTCGACTAAATCAGAAGATTTGTGTTACTTTTAGTTTGGAACTTTATTAGTCATGAGTGACTTTTTTGACAGGAGAATCTTCTTAAAAATATGAAATAGTCTAGCGTCATGCAGCCAATCAGAAAGTGAGAAGGCATAACATGAGATATTATATTGATAAATTTTTATGTCGAAAGATTTGTTGGAATATTTTTTCCAGTTGCAGTAAAGATGATAAATCTAAAGGTGAAGACAGTCAGGATAACTTGCAGGAAGTTATATCATCATCCATGGTTCTTCTCAATCTGTCACACGAATGCCTCGGCAGGTACGTATCTATCATAACATGCAGGAAGTTATATCATCATCCATGATTCTTCTCAATCAGTCACTGGCTGGTACAGGGCTCTGAAAAACTAAGTCTGTCAGTGTGAGGAATCCTTTGGCTGCTTTACACTTCTACATCCGAACTTTCAATATTTTTTTTTTTACATTGTATTTGACCGTAGATAATATATATAATTTTTAAATAATAATTTTTAACACATCAAAATTGTCAACATGATATTTTATGAAAAGTGAAAATCTTTCAACATTTATGACTACCATGAGGCCTTATATATATATGAAATCTACCTTCATGTATCTTGATTGGTGATAAGGTTTCATTGATGGTATTTTTGCCAGCTCAAAGAAATAACATTGAGTTGGAATGATGCCTTATAGCAAAGTTCAACAGTAAGCCATTCATTTGTATATTTCTGTCAATGTGCTGAAATCTTGAAATGGGTGTGGTGGCTCAGAGCCACTTTTCGTAAAATTCCACTTCAACATTTTGCCATGCTACACTAGTTTACGGCCACTATCAAATGGTCTCATAATACTCAAATGACTGTCTCTCAACCCCCACCCAACATAAGATTTGAGGAACCCATGAGATTATTTGCATTTAAAATTATGATTCTGAATAGATGAACCAGCTAGATGAATTTCCATTGCAGCATCATTCAAAAGTTTCTATTTCATCTAATGGATTATTAGCCATAAACGTTTGATGATAAAGTTTGTTCAATATTAACAGGTGTCCACCATATTGTTCATGAAAAAGATAGGGATCTTTGCATATTTCTGCAATATCACGGATTTGTAAAATATTCTATTTGATATTCAATTCGAGGTAAAATTTCTGGAGTGTTTTCGATCCTATATTTGCATCAAGTTAAATAGGTATTATCAAGACCCTCCCTACATTAATATATTTGTTAAAAATCTATTAATCATTTTTCTCTCATTAGACATGCATGGTGCACAAAGAAAGACGGATTGTTGTTGACTTTCATTTTTGATGAACTGGTGAAGGAAATGAAACGGACTGACCTGAATGAAATCATACAAGAGGACCTGAATCAGAATTTTGAACAAAGTATCTTCTGTCTGTATGGCCATCCTAACAAGAAACAGAAAGCGCGACATCTTGATGATCACAACTCACAACAGGTGATTAGCTTCAATTTTTATTATATGCCCGTTTGGAAAAAAATTACGTATTATGTTATTGGTCCGTCCGTCCGTCCGTCCATCTTTCCGTCCATTCAATTTTTTCATTTCCGGATGATAACAGTAAGACAGAACTGAATGGACTGAAATCTGGTATGTTGGTTTACTAGCAAAAAATACAGGTCAAGATAGAATTTGGGTTCCGCCCGCCAATTTCACCTGAGTTATGGCCCATTGTTGAAATTACCATGGGCATATTTTGCCATGCCCTAGCGATGATCATGTTGTTTATTTTATACTTCTCTTATTTTTATTAAAAGTATCTTCATTTATTTAACCCTTTCATGATGGAAGCTGTACTTGTGCAACATTAAAGATCCTGTTCCAGGGCATTCTCTTAAATATGCGAGTCTCCCATAGGGCAGCACTGACTTACAAGGTCAAGGTACATTTTGTTAAGCCAATGTATTATATTATGTATTCGTGGCTCTCTATGGGAGACTCGCATATATAAGAGAATGCAATGTCACAGTTCATTGAACAAATTTCAGGAAGCCCCAGTCAATGAAGGATTAAAATATCACTGAACTAATGAGTGCAAGCCTTGAAATAGTGTGTCTGTCATTTGCAGAATGAGGTCCCCAGAGGGTGAATTTAGTGATGCTATCCCGCATAGCGGGCTAGCATCACCAAATTCACCCTCTGGGAACCTCATTCTGCTGAGGTGTAAGTTCCCAGAGGGTGAATTTGGTGATGCTAGCCCGCTATGCGGGGTAGCATCACTAAATTCACCCTCTGGGGACCTCATTCTGCAAATGACAGGCACACTATTTCAAGGCTTGAATGAGTGATCCTCAGCAGAATGTGTGCATTATGATCTTGACAACAATTCTATGTCTGTCTGTCTGTTTGTCTGTTGGGGTGTATCTGACTGTCCACACAAATATTTCACATTATATTTTGATTATCAGCCCTCCACCTGAAATTTGCATGATGATACACCAAAAGGAGTGGAAAAAATTCCACAATTTGATTTAATTTTTAATCAGAGATCCTTAACCCTTTCTATTACAGTTAATCCCGCTTTATCACATAGCCTCGGTGCAAGAGGAATTTATGTTAATAAGCGTGTATGTTTATGTCCGGGATTCCGATATTTGGCCCATGTGGAGTGACAAATCGTTACGTTTACGATTAGACATTTTGGATGGTTATGATGAGAGAAAGTATGGCTTGAGTTTTATATGATATGAATCAGACAGCATGGGACTATGTCACCGGGTTTAAGTAAACATACTCATCCGTTTCCTATTCCTACAAATTAGGTTCTTATTTTGAGCGTGATCGCGGTGATGCAATGTCGCGACATTGGAACGTTTTGGACACGGAATTTGAAGCCCTGTCAAAGTACATTAAAGTCCCATTGTAAATGGATTAAAAAGAGCACAAATGCCGGATTGTAAGTGATAAAGCTGACAGGCCTATCAGTATCTTAAGCGCCCATGTGGTCGTTCACAGCTTGTTTCTCTTTGTTTGCCGTCTTTGCATTGATTGAATTGCATAATTAACTGTATTAAATGGCCTCTCGATTAACTGGCATGTGTGCATAGTTTCACCCGCGTGGTTAACATGTTATTGCATATTTATATGTTTACTAGAAGGTGACCCGACTTCGTCCGGGCTTTGACCTTGAATTGACCATTTTGAAGGTCAAGGTCAGGTGGGTTCAAACACCAACACCCCATAAATTGTGGAAATCGGCCCAGCGGATACCGGGAAATCGGCCCAGCGGATACCGAGATACCCTATGCATAAAATTTCGTCCGTAAAAATCCGCCAGTTTAACCCGATTTGATTTCCACTCAAGTATATAAACGCGCCTCATATACACACGCTAATTAATTATCAAGTTTCAACATAAAGATAAATTACCATCGGTGCCCGATATATCGCCAAGACGTCTGAAACAGTCAAATGCATCGGCCGGTTAACCGTTAACGTGATCTAACGTTATGACCTCTAACGACGTCATAGAAGTTACGCATTGTTTTTATCCTGATGGAAGATAGTACCACTTCTTCTTGATAATTGAGACAGATAACTAAAACGGATACATACGCATTATATATCGTTGGAAAGAGGAAACACGAAAGATTCTCACATTGTCATTATTATGACTGGCATTTTATTATTTGCGCTGTTTCGAATCGATTTGTAAGCACCGAACTCAAATGAAAGTCCCGTAACACAGCGTAAAAACAGATTTGACCTCGGCACGTGAAAAGTTGACCTCGGATCTGAAAATTAATATGCCTATGCCACTTCCCGGCCGATAGTATCCTCACATACGAAGTTTCATCGAAATCGGGTCGGCCGTTTTCGAGTTCATCGCGAACACACACACAGACCACACACCACACACACACAGACAGATCTTCCAAAATATATAATAGATAACCGGTGGTCTATCAAAATCTTATGTTATTAGAGGGTAGAAATTAACATATAATACAGTGTAAATGGTTTGGTGCAGGAACATAATATGGTTATAAACGGAATATGTTTTTATCCATTATGTTAATAAGTGGGATCGTCTGTACTAAATACTCTCTGACAAGTGTTTTATCCCTGCGTAATGGTCGTTTGTTAAACTTATTATCTGAACAACTCCCTCCTATAAATAGGACTCCTTCTGTACTTGAATTATCTGTCGCCTGCTTAGTTTTCCTTATTCTTTGAAAACCCCTCCATATGAATAATAGACCATTCCAATGTATAATTGATAACTTAGTGGGGGGAACTATTTAGTATAAAAACGGGTAAATTAGCCTGTTTACTCCTGAATGGATTCTCGCATTCAGTTCTAAAAGTATATATTGGAATCATCTATTTTATTGTAGGTATGAGCAGATAATAAGTTCAAAAACAGCCTAAGGATGTTCATTGAATTTATTATCTTAACCCTTTACCCAACAGAAGGGCCCTGTGCCAATGCATTCTCTTATATATGCGAGTCGACCATAGGTCGCCTCGCATATATAAGAGAATGCATTGGCTTAACACATTAAAAATTATATAATTGTTAAAGAATGTAAGAAAAAATGGTAAAAAGTGTTAAAAAAAGTTTTTTTGTTAGGCCAATGCATTCTCTTATATATGCGAGGCGACCTATGGTCGACTCGCATATATAAGAGAATGCATTGGCACAGGGCATAACTATAACCATCACAATGTGGTCAATGAGCCGGTTCCAATGATATCCATATTTGTATGGTTTTATTGAGACAGACCGAAGATATTTTAGGCTGTTGAAGCTTTATTTGGCCGGTTTTGGCCGGTTTGTTGGGTAAAGGGTTAACATCCATATATACTAAATACTCATAGTAGTTCCCTTAGTAGTTCCCTTAGCAAATGTTCAGATAATAAGTTCAACAAAATGACCATGTTGAACTTATTATGTGAACATTTCCCACCTATGGATATGAATCATTCTGCTCTTGTATTGTCTATCTTTCTGTCTTTTTTCTGCTTTTATTATCTGAACACTCCAAATGATTAACCCTTTACCCAACAAACCGGCCAAAACCGGCCAAATAAAGCTTCAACAGCCTAAAATATCTTCGGTCTGTCTCAATAAAACCATACAAATATGGATATCATTGGAACCGGCTCCTTGACCACATTGTGATAGTTACAGTTATGCCCTGTGCCAATGCATTCTCTTATATATGCGAGTCGACCATAGGTCGCCTCGCATATATAAGAGAATACATTGGCCTAAAACAAATCTTTTTTTAACACTTTTTACCATTTTTCTTACATTCATTAACAATTTTATAATTTTTAATGTGTTAAGCCAATGCATTCTCTTATATATGCGAGGCGACCTATGGTCGACTCGCATATATAAGAGAATGCATTGGCACAGGGCCCTTCTGTTGGTTAAAGGGTTAACAGACCATTCCAATGTATACTTTTGTAACTGTATAAAAAGGGTTAACATCCCTACTATACAGTTGAACAAAGGGGAAATCATGTCAAATGAAGTTACTATAATATTTATAAGCCTGTCTCGATATATGTCAAAAGAAAGCAAATGCTCGACATCCTGTTAACCTTGAAAATTATGTGGCTCTCAGACTCAGTTAAGTCCTAACTCATACATATTTCTTCCAGATTCGACTGACTTGGGACAAGAGTAAAGAGATATTTGAGTATTACAAGCCAGCAACAGTCCCAGAATTTGATAGTTACAAAGCGAATACTATATCAGCTGAGGCAAGTAATACAACTCTCTGTATCTAGTGTAGGACCTGAAATTATCCTGGTTTTTATATGAAAGTACTACAAAATGTAAGAATGGTTGCCCGAAAATTGTTTGTTAAACTTGAAAAAAAATTCTCATGCCACACCATTCTGTAGAATTCTATTTGTTTTATGTTTATGCCATCTTTCGGCTATACATTGGTCAACAAAAAATAGTTGGCACAGTAGAACGTCTGATTATTCTTCCATTATGTAAATGTTTAAACATTGACATAAACGTATAATGTATATATATGGTAATTACCCCATAGTTGAGTATATTTTTGTGACATGTTATGTAATGTCATTTAGCAGCGAAGAGGTTAAAAAGGTAATTTTCTCCCAAATATTTTAGGGTTTTTCTCCAAATATATGGGCTGTATTGTTATGACATTTGGCACCGGTATTCTCTCTCTGAAAACTAACCCACCCTGTGAATGATTGCCATGAAGCTATTGTTGCGCTTGAATGAGTGCCAATTAAACGTACATGGGTTAACCACATACCAATCATAGTGTTGACCACACAGGAGTCTTATCAAACATGCCAGGCATTTGTTCGACTCTGCAGATTGTGAATATCAGCGACTTCTGACAAACTATAGATTATCACCATAATGTGTGTTTCCGAGATCCGTATTAAAATCTCGCTACCTTCTCTGGGCTGACTATCATCAAGTCCATCAGGATGAGACAATATGCAACCCAGAGAAGGTAACGAGACTTGAACACCTATCTCGGGAACACACAAAGTGGTGATTTGTCGTACAATTCACACAAAAGACTATCGTCTAAAAGTTGGTATATTATGAGAACTATGTCTTTGCGAGTTTATCGATAACACACCGCACAGTTGACGTCTGCCATCAAGACTGATGTAATCAATGACTAAATCAGGCCTTCGATTATGAGGCGTGCGATCGCGCTCGCGCACCATAGCACGCCTGAAATTAAATCTTGGCGAGTAATTAATCACACTCCTCGGCGATATTCGGCGCACGATTGAAAAAGGGTTTATAATAACGATCAACCTTGTTTGCTGGAGAAGACTGACAGACATGCCGTATACGACGGAAGTAATTGTTTTAAGTTTTGCGCATGCGCTAGAACATTATTATAGTCAGGTGCGTTTAGCGATGTCGTCGCATTCGTATGCAGGTCTGAGTAATTCTCGGCTAGATATTGTTACCAACATGACATATTTAAATTAATCCCACCGTGCACCCCATCACCAATGCAACGTAATTTTGGTACCATGATTGTGTTGCGTTCTAAATGAAGCCGCCCCGATGGGCGGTGAAGATGAATAGAAATTGAAACTTGAGTTCGGGGCAATCAAACATTATTTTTAAGAATATCGATAGAGTTCACACAACAGGAAACTTTCACGTGGTTACATGGTCTCTGACCGCATTTCATAACAACTTACATCCAACGGAAGCATTACGACGCAATTCGAGAATGGAGTTTTAATTACTTCAATGTGGAGAATACATGTGTACAAGATGAATCACAATGGTGATAAAATTGATTTAATTTTGAGTCTTCGTTTGTCATTTTATACCCCCGAAATATCCACCAAAATCACACGCCTGGGTTTCAGGTTAGGCGAGTGACCAACCACACTCCTGCATTTTACAGAATCGAAGGCCTGCTAAATGTGAGAAAATAGATAGGAATGGCCACACTCACTAAATCAAAACAATATTTTTTTGTGAAATGCAGCTGATTTTATTTGGTGTTTTTTTAATTGTCATCATAAAAGACTCAATTGAAGGGATATAATAGATGTTTTAGCCCGATATTGAAAATTAATAGGAATAATTGAGTCTCAGCAGCTCACTGTTGCCATCCAGGATACGACTTGTTGTCATGCAGGATACAAGACCGGAAACTGCCTAGGCATTCCTCAAGTATTTAAGGAAAATAGCTAAATTGTATGATAAGTGGGTATATCATTCAACTGTACATGTCGACAACTTTCCTCCGATGCATGCAAATCCCAGTATTTAACCTTTTAATGATGGGAGTTGAGCTGGTGCAGCATTAAATATCCTGTGCCAGTGTATTCTCCTATATATGGGAGTCTCCTATATGGAGCATCGCATACATTAGATAATGCACTGGCTTACAAGGTCAAGGTAAATATTGATAGGCCAATGAATTATCTTATATATGCGAGGCTTCCTATGGGAGACTCGCATATATAAGAGAATGCATTGGCACAGGGTTTTCGCAAAGTTTCATGAAGCTCTAGTCTATTTTCAATGCTGCACCAGCGCAGCTCCTGTCATGAAAGGGTTAATGTCCGGTTATGTTATTCGCGAAAAGAAAACAGTAAGGAGATATCTGTCAATCGAAAACTATTTGTCCGCTGTGATGTCATGCTGCAGGGATTGTATGCTGAAGCTATCGATAGTGGTGGTAATCTGAATGATAGTGAAATCGTTTAGACTCTGAAACACATAGCTTGTACGAGATTCTTATTTTAATTAGACTGGTTTTGAAGCAGCTCTCACTAAACTCATTAGTAATTGCAACAGCAGGGTAATCAGCTGGGTTAATGCCTGAAATTTTGCAGTTTTAAGCCTATACTGTAGATTTTTAATTTCAAAAATTCCCCTTAAAAGGGTACTCATTCAAGCACAACTCCAATTAAATGTGTCAATACAGTTAATCGAACTAATCATAAAAGGTTATATAACGGTAAGCAAAATTGGATCCATTTGTTGGAAACTTGCTTTTTTGGAGTGTTTATAATATATTTCTGATTCTCTTGCAGTTAGATCATTTGCTGAGAAGAATTTCCCTATTAGTTCCAGAAATTAACAGAGTAAATGAGAGGACACAAGAACTCCTGGAATATATCGAAGGTGTCGTCCAATCTCCGCCTTCTCAAAGTCCTGACAAAAATGAAGACACGTAAGTCATGGGAAATGTTCTAAAACATTCATTAATTGAACTTATATTGGTAATTCCACTGTAACATTAATGTTAACTTACTGTTTACACCCTGTCAGTAAGCCCATCCCTAAGGATCCCATTGCAAACTCATTAATAGTACCTACCTCATTGTATTTAACAAAATGCGGTTTTACAACATATAAGATGATCTTTGTGTCTTATTTTAAATATATAACTAATATTATAAAACAGAAAACATATTATTTTTATTATTAACATGAAATACATCATGATTTGTATAAAACACGATATTAAATTATCACTATAAATGCAATCAGAGATTTTGCATGTGGGGGTCCCAAGTTTCCGTGTCAAAAAATGCACAAGCCCCCGGGCTTACTGATGGGTGTATATAGTAAGAATAGTTATGCCATGTGAATTCTCACTATTGGAGAGTTATCAATAATGAAAATAAGAATAAAGTCAATTTATTTTTTCATTTACTTGTTGCAAGCCCGCAAATAGTGTGTCTGTCATTTGCAGAATGAGGTCCCCAGAGGGTGAATTTAGTGATGCTATCCCGCATAGCAGGCTAGCATCACCAAATTCACCCTCTGGAGACCTCATTCTGCTTAGGCCTCATCTTGTGGGAAGTATCTACAGTATCAAATTAAACATTGTTTTTAGTTACGATTTCCCTTCTGGGAAGTTTCTATATCCCCTTAATTTCCAGCAGATAAAACGCGTACTCGAGGTGCCCAATGGGTGAACATCACCAACTTCAACTGGGGAACTTCAATCTGATCCTAGGTCCACCATAAAAGTAGAGGGCCTAAGCAGAATGAGTTTCCCCAGAGGGTGAATTTGGTGATGCTAGCCCGCTGTTCGGGATAGCGTTTCTAAATTCACCCTCTGGGGACCTCATTCTGCAAATGACAGACACGCTATTTGCAGGCTTGACTTGTTGATGATAGTTGTGTTATGAACTTTATGTTATATTGCATGAACCCACTTCAAAGGTCTTGTGTCCTTTAAAGTACGAAAAATAAATATGTTTGTGAAACCGATATTCCTATGGACAACATGGAAAAAGATGGACTTTGGTATTTTGTCTTGAGGTCTTGATATATTGTTTGAGGCCTGTATTAACCTTTGTGTTATATTGTTTGAGGATGGTATTAAAGGTACCCAATCCGATTCGATGGTCCCCATATTATCAGATTCCAACAAAAACAACATTTTTAGAAATTAACCTTCACGTTACATTGTTTGAGGCCTGTATTAAACCTTCATGTTATATTGTTTAAACCTCAATTAAACCTCTGTGTTAATATATTGTGTGTTTTTCAGGCATGTTCTTGGAGAGTTGTACTACCTTCTTGGAGACTACTATTTTAAGAATAAGGAACCCCCGTAAGTAGTTATCTATTGTAAGAATAACGAACCACAATAAGTAGATATTCTCTTGTAAGAATAAGGAACCGCAATAAGTAGATATTCTCTTGTAAGAATAAGGAACCGCAATAAGTAGATATTCTCTTGTGAGAATAAGGAACCCCGTAATTAGATATTCTCTTGGACGTGAATGCAAAATATCTTTTTACTCTTCTGTCTTGACAGAAAGTATGTTCATATCGCTGGTGTGTTCTGTAGTACCAGGTTCAGTCTTACTAGCATCACTGATTGATGACGGCATGGTAAATTAGTATCATGGTTTATTACACACCCGGTGTTGCATTCTTAGTGAATGCAATGGTTCCAACCTGTGTGATAATTTTTAACAGTTTTCTCTAGGGCAGTCCTTGATTCTTCCTGGAAACACATGATGTAAGTACGTTGCTAAAGGTTTTATAAATGTAATGAAAACTTACGAAGTTTGCATTGTCAAAATCATTGCAGTATAACAAATGTCACCCAGAACAGCTCTGAATGAATTAACTTTCATAGTTCGGCAATCGTATAATCTGAACCATGCTGGATATAGATAGAAAGACACGAGTGTGTGAACTGGTTAACATTATTGGACGAGTTTGTTGATGTGATTGTAAAACGAAGACCAGAGGTTCAAGTTTTACATAGCACCTTGACAAACAGTTACAATAACGTTGACATGTTCAAAAAACTATGTTTATTGCACACTCTGAAAATTGTAGCTTGTAATAAACTAAAATTTTAGTCGATATTGTTTTATTTAATTGAACAAACCTGTGATTTATTTGGACTATAACCTCATAATTTTGTCAATATATTTTCTGTTAAAGTTGACATCGTCAATGACGTCGACACAATCAGTTTGTATTGTTCAAGGACAAGACAAATTTTTATTGAACATTATGAAATCTTCTGTATTTTGCTGTATGTGGCAAAACTAAACCAATGGGTTAAAAGATAAGAGTATATATCCCTTTCATGACGGGAGCCATGCTGGTGCAGCATTAAAGATCCTGTGCCAGTGCATTCTCTTATATATGCGAGTTTCCAATAGGGAGCCTCGCATATTTAAGAAAATACAATGGCTTACAAGGTCAAGTCAGATATATGCGATGCTCTCTATGGGAGACTGACATATATAAAAGAATGCATTGGCATAGGGTTTTTGCACAATTTGAGGAAGCTCCAGTCATGAAAGCGTTATTTACACCCTTTATACTAGATTTATTCCTAATATAGAATGATGTTATTGATATAACCAACAAAATAGAATTGATTCTTCTTTTGTAGCAAAGCTATTAAGTTTTACCTCTATGATCTCTGCTTCAATCCAAAGAGAATTGATTCATGGGCCGGAATGGCTTTAGCAAGGAAAAGTAGTCTGGAGCAGAAATTAAATTCTGTGAGTCATAGTTATCTAATTCTGTAAATAGTGTGTCTGTCATTTGCAGAATCTGATCCTAGGTCTCCCATAGCAGTTGAGATCTGAGCAGAATTTGATTCCCAGAGGGTGAATTTGGTGATGCTAACCAACCATGCAGGGTAACATTACTAAATTCAATCTCTGAGGACCTCATTCTGCAAATGACAGACAACTAATAATAAAACACAAACATATTTGTTTTTAATCAATAAAGTAATATACATCATGATTGAAATAAAATAGGACATTAGATTAGCACTATATATGCAAACTGAGATTTTGTACATGGGAGGAGTGGTCGTTGAAGGTAAGCCTAGTCCCAAGTTTTTGTGTCAAATCATTCACGGGCCCCCTGGGATTACTGATGGGTGTATACAGTATGATAATTCGATTCCCCAACTGAGGAGTGAGGACTTTCCATGCTCCATGTTTGATCAAGATATTGACTCATTTCTAGATTAGGTGTTGTATACATTTCCTTTACTGACATTGATCTAAGGCCATATAAACTTAATAGTTTGTTTCTCAGGGATTTTTTTTTCTCAAAGTGATGAGGGAGGCAGTTATTTATATTTATTATTTTTTTCAAATTAATTTTGTGGTGAGGCAGGTATTTATTTATAAAGTATTTACTGGAATCCCATATTAAACAGTAATACTGAATATGGGCAATATACCGAAGCAGGGAAGCTGACCATCATATATCCCCTTAATAATCTAGATTTGTAATAAAGTTGCATAGAGGAAACAGTTATTCACTCATGATGATGTGGAAACTACATGAAATTTGATGTAACTCAGGGTGACCACCAACCAGATCAAGCTTTAAGTTTACGCATCTATAACCCTGTGCGATAAAATACGTCGTTTTGTACGACAATGTTTTTCTAATTAATCACAGACTTTCATAAAAATCTTGAAGTTTGAAATAGTGCTGATCCACAAACCAGAGTGCATTAGGCCAAAGTTTTTTTATTTTACTGCTTTACGGATCCGCCGACCCTGTTTTCTGTGGCCCGACAAGGAAATAAAAATCAAATATAATTTTTATTTTTATTTTCACAGCCGACAGCTGTTTCTGCTTATCAGTAACAAATTATCTAACCACATTACACTGATTAAAGATGCATAGGACACACCAACTATAGATATCTCTGGCTTTAATTACTTTTAACTACATCCAAGATGAAAGCTGAGAAGTCAGCTTGAGTTTATGTGTCAGCCACCAAGATACCTGTATGCTTTCTATAAATCTTGACATCTCTTTAAAACTTTAAATGGCCTTTAGAATACATTTTGTATTCCTGGGAATTTATGGTGATCTTTATGACTGAAGACCAATAACAGTCCACAAGGGTTCTTAGATAGGAATGACAAACTAATGAGTATGTGGGTTTGCTCAAGTTACACATTCATTCACTTTTTATCCCTACCAATATAAATCTCATCATTCCCATGTGTGTATTAACCCTCTCTATACTAAATACTCATTGACCAGACAAGTAGATTCCTTAGGATAATAAGTTCAACAAGTTCTAAACTTATTATCTGAACATTTCCTACCAACTAATAGGAATCCTTCTGCAAATATATTATCTGTCGGCTACTTATTTTTCCATGACATCCATCCAGATGAATAATGGACTTTTTCAATGCATACATTATAACTGAATGGGGGAGTCCATTTATTCAATAATTAAAATGTTGAACAAAAACAAACCCTTTATTTCTGGATTTTTTCAATATTATTCAATAATCTGAGCTATGTTTCAAATAATAGTACTGGATTTGAATTTTGTGATATACATCCAAAAAGTGTTCTCTATAAATGACTGACAGAGAATTATAAAGACAGAGTTACCACCTTAGCGAATGTCCAAAAAAAAGAAAAAGATTCAAGCATTTTTATTTTTATTTTTTTTCCGACCGACCCTACCAAAACAAGGTTAAAAAAATCCGTAAAGCAGAAAAATAAAAAAGTTTGGCCTTACATACAATAGCCACACACTGCCGACCCACACTGTCAACGCTATCCGTTTGGAAGCCCACTTTCACTTTGTTTTCACCTAACCAGTCAATGATTGAATGAATTAACTGCACAATTCGTCACGTTTGTTTTTCACATTTGTCTTACCGGGCAACACCACCTCCTTGCAACTTGGCATCAGTACTGAGAATACATCAACTAGTTCTTCCGATTTCTTCTTTGGTCACTCGAATTTGAAAATATCGTCCGAAAAATTGCGTGACTTCAGACAACATGATGTCATTGATGATCATGATGTCTCCTGCAACTGTGTCAAAGTCCCCTGTTTTCGTTTTTTAAACAACCAGGTCAAAATCATCGTCAATGTCTTTCGTGGACATGAAATCACCAGCCATTTTACGAACAGTTTTTGATCTGTTGACTGATATAATTGTCCATTTGCCTTCCGATGCATTCTGCACGATAGAAATGTTCATCAAAGTCGCCATTTTGTTATTATTTTAAACAGGAAGTCCGTCTGAGTCCGTCGGAGTTATCCGCCCTTGTTTGTGAATGTAAAGTCCGGATAGATTTGCAGTCCGGATAGATGTGCAGTTTGCATAAAGTTTCAAGACTAAGTTATCGGCCTGGGGCGGTTTGGGATATGCAGTATTTATATATTTATTATTTACAGCTGCCAATAAATAAGGGGTAGCGCATGGTTTTTTTGGGAGGCGGCGATCCCTGAGAAACGAACTATTTTGTGTGTATGGCCTAACAAAACACAATTTATCTTTAAGTTTTTGAAACAGAAATTTATAGAAATTATAGTTGAAGACACATTTATTTATAGCTAGAATAAAATTATTAAACTCATCTAACTTATTTACATTAGAGATTTATAGACAGCCTGAAAATATGGTGCCAGACATTTGCAGAATGAGGTACCCAGCACAGCAGGCTAGCATCAGTAAATTCACCTTCTGGGGACCTCATTCTGCTTAGGCCTCATCTTCCCCAGAAAGTTTTTTAGTTTATTTAGAAACTTCTTTAGAATGTTTCTTTCTCTATATCCCCAAATTTGCAGATGACAAAATGCATAATTGAGGTGCCCAATGGGTGCACATCACCATTGTCACCATCTGGGAACTTAAAACTGAGTCTAGGTCTCCCATAGCAGATGAGGCCATGCAGAATGAGGTCCCCAGAGGATGAACTTGGTGACTCTAGCCTGCTGTGTGGGTTAACGTCACTAAATTCACCCTCTGGGGACCTCATTTTGCACCATATTTTCAGGCCTGATTCACAAGGATGGAGACAACATCCATTTTCATCCAAAGTTTTGAATTGTTTGCATATTGGGATTTCCATATGTATGAAGAGCTGTTCATATTCAAGCCTGCAAATAGTGTGGTATTTGCAGAATGAGGTTCCCAGAGGGTGAATTTAATTATGTTATCCTGCTGTGTGGGTTAGCGTCACTAAATTCACCCTCTGGGGACCTCATTCTGCAAATGTCCAGCACCACATTTTCAGGCCTGTTTATAGAAACTTATGAGATACTATTGAATCAGTAACTTATGGGATACTATTGAATCAGTATCTTCAGTACAATCAGAGACTGTGTTGCTGGTGTCTCGTTACATTTGGCCTCGCACAATATTTCTCATCAATTTTCATCTCAATCATTTTCAGACTGAGTTGAGAATGGATCAGACGATGCATAAGAGATCTATCAGCGCCCTACGATGCTTTAAGCGAGCCACGGAGATTGATGACAGCAATCAGAAGTTGTGGCTTGAGTACGGCTCACTCGCGTATCAGCTGCATTCTCACGCTTCGAGGCAGCTCAAACTGGTCAGTCTCCTATCGGTAACATATGAGTCTAAAAGAAATTGATTTCCTGCAAATTTTTCATTGAAGTAATTTGTAACATACTCTCAATATAGATGATGTTACTTTGCATGAAACAGTTCATTTTTACAGTTTATCCCCCCTTAGTCTGTTTGGATTAATGATGCATATTGAGTTGTCAGAATTGAGATTCACTTTATATGAACTCCACTATGTTTTCGTCTATGGTCTACTGGAACTTCAAAGCCTCAAGACCATATGATCGACAATTCCGACATTGCTGATCATGTGGAGTTAACTTGTTAGTGTTTTGTTTTGTTCTAACGGTATCTGGGATCTGACATCTCAATGTGCTAATCTGATTTAAACATGGCCATTTTGATAAGAAACAAGAATTTGATTGAATTAACATTGAATACCTTATAACGTTGTCTAGAATCCGACATATAGTCGCATTTCATTCTGTTTTGTCGTTAATAGGTTTGTTTCAAAAATAGAATAATCAAAGTGACATTGTTGCAATTCTCTGTACACCACACATTTAAATGTTAATATATCCTTGCCATAAACCCTTTCTATACTAAATGTATTCTCCAAATCAGCTATAAAAGTATACATTGGAATGGTCTATTATTGTTGTGGAGAATGTTCAAGTGATTAAATCCGTTGACAGACAGATGAAAAGATAATACAGAAGTGCAGAAGGATACATATTCATTTTTAGCTCAACTTACTTTTGTAAGTTTGAGCTATTGCCATGGCTTGGCGTCCGTCGTCCGTGTGTCATTGTGTGCGTGTGTCCGTGTGTCCGTCAACAATATCCTTTGGCGCGGGCTACAGGTCGTACCTTTGGTCTGATCTT
Source organism: Siphonodentalium dalli (assembly GCA_032622095.1). Classification (NCBI taxonomy): domain Eukaryota; kingdom Metazoa; phylum Mollusca; class Scaphopoda; order Gadilida; family Siphonodentaliidae; genus Siphonodentalium; species Siphonodentalium dalli. The sequence goes on from CP136061.1 coordinate 227,304,912, forward strand.
TATGAAATTCTGCATGAATGTTGACATTGACATGTAGATGGGAACGAGTCATTTTGGGGTCATTCGGCCAAAAAACATGGCCGCTGGTGGCCATCTTGGATTTCAAAATTCAATCCATTGGCGCGGGCTACAGGTCGTACTGTTCGTTTGATCATCATGAAATTTGTCATGGATGTTAATATTGACATGTAGATGGGAACGAGTCATTTTGGGGTCGTTCGGCCAAAAAACATGGCCGTCAGCAGCCATCTTGGATTTTACTCTTTGCATGACTAATTCATTTGGCGCAGGCTACAGGTCGTAGTTTTGATCGGAACTTCATGAAATTTGTCATGGATGTTAACAATGACATGTAGATGGGAACGAGTGATTTTGGGGTTGTTCGGCCAAAAAACATGGCCGCCAGCAGCCATCTTGGATTTTACTCTTTGCATGACTAAATCCTTTGGCGCGGGCTACAGGTCGTACCTTTGGTCTGATCTTTATGAAATTTGTCATGAATGTTGACATTGACATGTAGATGGGAAACGAGTCATTTTGGGGTCATTCGGCCAAAAAACATGGCCGCTGGTGGCCATTTTGGATTTCAAAATTCAATCCATTGGCGCGGGCTACAGGTCGTACTGTTCGTCTGATCATTATGAAATTTGTCATGGATGTTAATATTGACATGTAGATGGGAACGAGTCATTTTGGGGTCGTTCGGCCAAAAAACATGGCCGCTGGCAGCCATCTCGGATTTTACTCTTTGCATGACTAAATCCTTTGGCGCAGGCTACAGGTCGTAGTTTTGATCGGAACTTCATGAAATTTGTCATTGATGTTAACAATGACATGTAGATGGGAACGAGTGATTTTGGGGTTGTTCGGCCAAAAAACATGGCCGCCAGCAGCCATCTTGGATTTTACTCTTTGCATGACTAAATCCTTTGGCGCGGGCTACAGGTCGTACCTTTGGTCTGATCTTTGTGAATTTTGTCATGAATGTTGACATTGACATATAGATGGGAACGAGTCATTTTGGGGTCATTCGGCCAAAAAACATGGCCGCTGGTGGCCATTTTGGATTCCAAAATTCAATCCATTGGCACGGGCTACAGGTCGTACTGTTCGTCTGATCATTATGAAATTTGTCATGGATGTTAATATTGACATGTAGATGGGAACGAGTCATTTTGGGGTCGTTCGGCCAAAAAACATGGCCGCTGGCAGCCATCTCGGATTTTACTCTTTGCATGACTAAATCCTTTGGCGCAGGCTACAGGTCGTAGTTTTGATGAGAACTTCATGAAATTTGTCATGGATGTTAACAATGACATGTAGATGGGAACGAGTGATTTTGGGGTTGTTCGGCCAAAAAACATGGCCACCAGCAGCCATCATGGATTTTACTCTTTGCATGACTAAATCCTTCGGCGCGGGCTACAGGTCCTACCTATGGTCTGATCTTTATGAATTTTGTCATGAATGTTGACATTGCCATGTATATGGGAACAAGTCATTTTGGGGTCATTCGGCCAAAAAACATGGCCGCTGGTGGCCATTTTGGATTTCAAAATTCAATCCATTGGCGCGGGCTACAGGTCGTGCTGTTCGTCTGATCATCATGAAATTTGTCATGGATGTTAATATTGACATGTAGATGGGAACGAGTGATTTTGGGGTCGTTCAGCCAAAAGACATGGCCGCCAGCAGCCATCTTGGATTTTACTCTTTGCATGACTAAATTCTTTGGCGCGGGCTACAGGTCGTAGCTTTGGTCAGAACTTCATGAAATTTGTCATGGATGTTAACAATGACATGTAGATGGGAATGAGTGATTTTGGGGTTGTTCGGCCAAAAAACATGGCCGCCAGCAGCCATCTTGGATTTTACTCTTTGCATGACTAAATCCTTTGGCCTGACCTTTGGTCTGACCTTTATGAAATTTGTCATGAATATTGATATTGACATGTATATGGGAACGAGTCATTTTGGGGTCATACGGCCAAAAAAACATGGCCACTGGCAGCCATCTTGGATTTCAAAATTCAATCCATTGGCACGGGCTACAGGTCGTACTGTTTGTCTGATCATCATGGATGTTAATATTAACATGTAGATGGGAACGAGTCATTTTGGGTTCGTTTGGCTAAAAAACATGTCCGCCAGCAGCCATATTGGATTTTACTCTTTGCATGAATAAATCCTTTGGTGCGGGCTACAGGTCGTAGCTTTGGTCGGAACTTCATGAAATTTGTCATGTATGTTAACAATGACATGTAGATGGGGAAACGAGTCATTTTGGGGTCGTTCAGCCGAAAAACATGGCCACCAGCAGCCATCTTGGATTTTACTCTTTGCATGACTAAATCCATTGGCACAGGCTACAGGTCATACCTTTGATCAGATCATTATGAGATTTGTAAAGGCTGTAGATGGGAACAAGTCATTTTGGGGTAATTCGGAAAAAAACATGGCTGCCGGTGGCCATTTTAGAATTTACTCTTTGCATCAATAAATCCTTTGGCACACCATAATCACCACATCCCTGATCCGATCATTATGAAACCTGTTATGAATGTTGATATTGACATGTACATCTAGTCTTACTTAGAATTTCAATTAGCACTTTTCCTATTCCTCCATTTACTGTCGACCATTAAATTATTCCCCTACCTAAGTTGAGCTGCAGTGTCATTGACACTTTCATTAGGAAATGTTCAGATAATAAGTTCAACAAATGGCCATTTGTTGAAATTATTATATGTATATTTCCTAAGGGATCTTATTGCCAATGTGCGTTTAGTGAAGAAAGTTTTAATGAAAAAAGATTAAATCATATCATATATTTTGACAGCAAAAATGGTTTCCATTGGGAGAGTTGCTGCAGACATCAAAAGACTACAAGCAGGAGATGATATGTATAGCTCAGAACTGTTACAACACAGCCAACAAGGTCGATGAGAGTGAGGAGGAGTGGCTACAACACTACATGATCGGCAAGGTGGCCGAGAAAATGAGGAATCCACCCAAAGTGTACCTCACACACTACACCGATGTGAGTCATTAGGCGACAGAAAAATTAATGCCTGGTTGAGGTTACAAGTCTGAAAATATTAGATTCGGTAGATAAGCTTAAACTGAGCGAAAAATATAACTGCGCGAATTTAATTATGAGTAAGGTATATTTATCTTACATAATTATGTGTATTATATTTCAAGAAAGGAGTATGTGCGACGTGGCGTATCAACAAAAACTATCGCCTTGAAATTGGGTCATAATTTTAATTTACTCCAGCATATCGGAAGGTTTAAACAAATATATTTATGCATATAAAAAGTGTCATAAAATAGTACTGTAGCTACTTATACCATGCAGCATGATTAAATGTCCCTAATATAACTAAATGTTAGCTTTCACCTATATTTTCCATTCGTTTTAGATGCTTTCATTGGAGAAAATTTGCCAAATTTAGGAATATACGATGTATTGTACACTTTTCTCAGAATGTACATGGTTATTTTCAATCTGGTGAATTCTGAACTATAGTAGTTTAAAAGATTTTTTTGCTTTTTGTATGATAACATTGACATTTGATTTTCACAGGTCCGATTTCTGAACATGGATGAATATTGAATCATGACTTATATTTTGTTTTGTGCCAACAAATCACCCCCATGTTCCCAAAATCTGCGACCTTGTCACATCTCTACTGTAACTGCATATTAATGTGTAACAGGAATTACTCTTCGAAATGACCAAATTGTAGGTTGTTTTTTCTCAAATCTGACATAAATTTGCCCAAAAATAAAATGTCGACCGGCAAAGATAAATACAACAGTAACATAGTGTGTTTTGAGATGTGTGCATGTTACATCAACTCATTAGAAGTATGATTTATTATCAAAGGGCGATATCTAAACCATAGGTTATATTAACCCTTTACCCAACAGAATGGCCCTGTGCCAATGCATTCTCTTATATATGCGAGTCGACCATAGGTCGCCTCGCATATATAAGAAAATGCATTGGCTTAACACATTAAAAATTATAAAATTGTTAAAGAATGTAAGAAAAAATGGTAAAAAGTGTTAAAAGGCCAATGCATTCTCTTATATATGCGAGGCGACCTATGGTCGACTCGCATATATAAGAGAATGCATTGGCACAGGGCATAACTGTAACCATCACAATGTGGTCAATGAGCCGGTTCCAATTATATCCATATTTGTATGGTTCTATTGAGACAGACCGAAAATATTTTAGGCTGTTGAAGCTTTATTTGGCCGGTTTTGGCCGGTTTGTTGGGTAAAGGGTTAAGGCATATATAATTATCAAAGTCTACTCGCATCCAATACGATCTACACGATTTATCAAGCAATCGCTGACATGCATGTAGGCCTAATATATATGCATATAATTTCATGACTATTTTCATGATCCTTCGCATTGTCCATCTTCTATTATGGTGGGGTCATTCTATATGCCTTGCATATTATCATATTATTGGCCTATTAACCTGTTCTATACGAAATACTCATGAGTTGATGAGTTGTTCCCTTAGGAAATGTTCAGATAGTAAGTTCAACAAACAACTTATTATCTAAACAGTTTCCACCAATAAATATGAATTCTTCTGCTCTTGAATTATCATTTCGTCTGGCTGTCATCTGCTTATATTTCCTTAACATTCCTCCAAATGAATAATAGACCATTCCAGTGTATACTTTTATAACTTAGTGGGAGAATCCATTTAGCATTGAAAGGGTTAAAGGGTTATTTTTTTTATTTTCACAGGCTGCTATGTGTCTATATGAAGACAATGCATCCTATCCCAAGAGAATTAATTACATCACATATCCACCACGGTACCAGATGGAGCCACTAGAGGTATGATAACGTTAGATGTATTTCGCAAGCATAATTTGAACTAGTAGTATAGAAATTTATGTTCTAAAACCAACCCTTCTCAGAAAATACATTTTCTCTAGTCAGTATAAGCAGGGGTACACATATATTATAGAAAGTATTTTTTCCAACACCAAATTTTTTTCTAGTTTGAGTTTAAAGACATATTATGTACTCGTTCGGGTGCGTGAAACTCATCAGTTAGTAACCAGATGCTATGCCAAATGGAGGAATGTAGCATTTTACTAACATCGCCGAAAATATGAAGCAAATCGCCCGTACCACTCCATAGAAAACATCGTCTGAACTACGCTCAATTGTAATTATTTACTACTCGATTAGGGACACATCTATCGGCGATAAACTAAAGAAAATGATTTCGCCATTGAGAGTGACTGCATTTAATTAATATATAAGAATGACGGTGTGTGTTGTCAATTTGGATATAATATTTGTAAAAATTACTACTTTGCACAAGATTATTCTCCATTTATATTTGATCACCTACCAGAGTGTTTCACATCACTTTAAACTTTTTTGCTTGAAGTCCTCAACCATAATTAAAATTTTTGACTTGTTGACGTTACATCAGAACTCTCAAAAACTAACAACTGGTTTTCTTTGTAGATGTTCTACAAACTGCACTCATCTATCATCAAGCTGATATTATTTCGGAATGAGAATGTTGATTATAAGATGTTGGAGGAGATGCTACTTGCTGCTGCGAGCAGTCCATTCGCTAAATGTGAAGAAAAGAAAAAGAAGAAAGAAAGGTGAGCTTCTTTGTATGTTCCTTGTTGGAGGATACATTTTTTTGAGAGCCTTTATCGAGTGTTGAAGGGGCCTGCAGCCCCTGTCTGCGCTTCGCACACATGACAGACAAATCCTACTCTTTTATATATATTGATCATATTATTATGTTACTTCAATAGATTCTCGGGCAAATAGGTTCATATTGGACCTAAATATTTACATTGGTTCATATTGGACTTTTTTGGTTCTGATATAAGTCCATAGTGGACCTATGCCCATTATTATGTTGGATGGCGCAGGCCACAGTGAAAACACATCTATAAAGACCGTACATCTGGCACTGAAATAAGCCCATAGTGAGCTCGAGCATATTTGTTTTTTTGTTATTTCTTTAATTAAATTTTTTTAAATCACAATTTTGAAAAGCTAATGCCTGAGTCACCACACCATATTTGGTTGAAATCGGACCCGCAGTCTGGGAGAACAATCTGGACAGACATATCCTACTCTTTTTTTATATATAGTTATGCAACTGCACCTTGTTTCCGGTGATAGCATTTATATTCTGGAACTTGCAGGTACAGTCAATTCCAATTAATCGAATAACGGTTAATCAAATAATTTGTTTATTATAATAATATTTCAGATTCCAAAACCATTTTAATAGTACATCTGAATTTTTTAATTGCTTATTCGAATAGACTCACAAGCGGACTATCGCTTAATAGAATAGAATATTCGCAAAAATGTGCTCTGAAAGTCTGTATTTTCGTGCATTCTAGAACTTAGTTGAAGGTATTTCATCCAAAATATTATAGTTTATGTCAAGAAACCGCAAATCGTATTAGATCGAAAATGGGTGACATAAAACGTTTCAAAAGCAAGTGCTTTACGGTCATAAGTTACTTTAAGAAAGTGATTTTTCAATTAAATGTGAATATTAAAATATTATAATAACACTTGTCTTGTTGTTTTATTGACCAACATTCCCATAATTCACGCCATAAATGACACTATGTTGTTGTTGTTGTTTAAATGACACTATTATATTTTGTAAGCAGTGTTGGAAAATCCCGCATCTATAGTCTATAGTAGTCTATAGTTTATATCAATGTTCAGACTTAATCCGATTAGGAAACTAATAAACCGGACGCTTTATTCGTGACCAGTTGTCCACATAGAAGATGTTACAATAGCGACTAATTGCATGTTTAACAAAAGCCAGTACTGTAGTTGGACAGACACCTGTTAGCGACTCCGTTCTTTTGTATTTGATGCCTGTTAATGACCATGCATAAAGAACTGTTTTGTTCGTTTCACACTCTATGTCGAGAACAAATGATTGTCCCATTTATTATGACAGAGTGTTTGTTTAAGTATTTGTTTGAGTACACCCGCTAACAAAGAGCAAATTAACTTGTCACTTGTAAAAACAAAATCGTACCAGGGCTATTATAAATGCGATGCTGTGGGTACACCAGTCATAATTACTCAGTCATTATGAACTCGAAACGAAAGCGCAACGACCTCTCCCTGGCGGATAAGTTTGAAGTGATTAAGTTACTAGGCCAGAAGTTTTCTCAGACTGAAATCGCGAAAAAGTTAGGTTGTTCGCAATCATGTTCTATAAAATGTCTTCCTCAATCACTATATGTGCTTCTATCAATCAAAGGTGAATAACTCTAACCAGTCCTTCAATGTAAAGATTAAACATGTGCTAATATCGATCAAAGGTGAATAACTCTAACCAGTCCTTCAATGTAAACATTGACTCGGAACACGTGCTTTTATCGATCAATGTTTTTACAATTTTCCCTCGGTAAAAAGTAACAACAAACACACAATCTGACAATGGTATTACAAATATTTTAATATTATATGAAACAATCAATAAAGAGAACAATATTATGAAGTAAATACACATTTAATAACAGGTATTTTAAAGTTTTTATATCAAACAAACATCGGTCAAGTCAGTGGAACATCGTCAACTCGAAATTACGTTTTGGTGCATCATCAACTCGAAATTACAACGTTTTGGTGCAAATTCGTCTAATCAAATAATCGGTTATTCAAATAAAATATTGCTGCACCGAGCATATTCTATTAACCGAAATCGACTGTATATGTGACACAAGTTTGTGACTGTGTGCATGCTAAAGCAACAAGGTGGTTTTTGCTCCAAATACACCTAATATTATTTGCTTATTCCTGGTATCGAAATAGATCGATAAACAACTGATCTACATTTCTATGAGCATTGAAGTCATAAAAAATATAACTTCAAACACAACTTACGGGCCCCCATACAAAAATTGGTCCGATTTGTATTCATTGACTTTCTGGAATCTGAAATGGAATGTTCGAAAATGGTATATTGCATTATATTAACATGAAACAATTAAAAACTTCACACACTGCTTTCTCTTTAATCATAAAAATTATGCAGTTCCATAAACTTTTCAGAGCGACAACAGCTCTAGATTTTCTTCCCAGGGTCTACAGTGTGTTTCAATTTTTATTATGTGACCGCGGACTAAAAAATTGATCAGCACATAGGAAACGATTTCAAATTTATCGAAAAATATAAGTAACAAAACACGAATTTTCTGCGCTATATAGACGAATTTGCTTAGAAATCATAGATATGTTGTGAGATACCTCTTACCAAATTATGAATGGATTTGGGGTTCTAACTCGCCATGTCCAATGTAAGATGTAAGACAATTTTATAGTGGATATTCCACATTGAGTTTGGCGGGGTATATAGAGAGCAGAATCAGGTTTCAGGATAGCTCACTGCAAGCATGGTGCATAGACGTGCAGATATATCTTCATATCACTTATACTTCATGGCTCATGGTGGACCATGTTTTCTTTAGCCAATTGAAGTGTTTCTTTTCAAAATTGTTTTTGAAGTTTCCCTATTTTTTGTGACCAAACATACATTGAGGTTGAGGGTTGATAAGTTTTTATGGGGTTTAATAATAGTTGTTTTAATCCTTTGACCCGGTTGGCTGGAAAACCGGCTATAACCCAGTTGGCTGGAAAACCAGCCAGCCGTCGTACGTCCTGTAAAAGGGGAATGTCTATAATTGTCTTCCAATTAAAATTATGGACAAATATGTTTTATAACAGCTATGGGGGTATTAATAAAATTTATGTCGATTCTGTTCAAAATATCAGGCTGTCGGGAGGTTTACACTGATTTTTTTTTATCAATTTTAACCCTTCCATGACTGAAACTACCTGAAATTTTGCAAATACCCTGTGCCAATGCATTCTCTTATATACCTGAGTCTCCCACAGAGATCCCCACATATATAAGAGAATGAATTGGCCTAACAATATTTAACTTGACCTTGTAAGCCAGTGCATTCTCTTATTAATTTAATGCCTGTTATCTCTATTTATTGGGATCCCAAGAGTATGCTTATTAACTGATATCTACTTTGTTTCTTCTTAGCAAAATAACTGCATCAGATGAAAATGGACCAGAAGTCACTGGCAAACAAAAACCAACAGACCATACCTATTCTAAACCAAAGCAGTCAGATGTTAATAGTTCAACAGCAAAATCAGATAGTGTTATCACCATTTCGGACTCTGATAATCCTGAGGTGTTTGCACCAGCTGGGTCAGATGTCGCTGATGATGGAGCAGAAAGTAAGGAGATGTCCTCAGAGCTATCAGCAGATGAGAAGAACATTTCTGTTATCGAACTGTCGTCTGAGGATGAGGCTCGTAAACAATCAACATCAACTGATTCTGCACAAGAAGAAGCATTGGATATTTCTGAGTCGGAAATTTCTGACGTCTTGAAATCTCCAAAATCTTTGAAAGAGCTTTCTGCTAATGCCAAAAATGTTGCTAGAGAAAAGCCATCCTCTGTCAAAAGTGATCTATCCACAAAATTTACAACCGCTAACGAAATTTTATTGGAAAGTAAAATAAAAGATGCTGAGACAGGAAAGCCAGTTTCCATGACGATGGAATTATCTGCCGAGGGAGTTCATTCTGATGCGACCATATCAGAAACAAAGGACTCCAGTGTAGCTGAAAGAAATGAATCTATTGTTAAAGATGATAGCAATGAACGAAGCTGTTTTGAGAAAAAGTCTACTCAAGAACCGTCAGCAATTACGATATGTGATAGCGATGGGAGTGAGCTAAATTCGTCGACTGAAACTTCCAGTGAAATGGAAACTGATATTAAATGTGATAATCAGGATTGTGCAATTAACAGTGACGAAAAATCATCAACAGAAATTGTGACCAGTCAAGCTTCTACAGCTATGTCTGAAATTGGCAGTGGTCGATCTGGTCCTGCTAAAAAAATTAATGATATCGAGGGACTAACAGCTGCTGCTGATTCTGAATCTACCAGCATCGCTGACACGTCAATGGAAATTGACAGCTCACAGAGTGAAGATGCCAGCATCGTTGACACGTCAATGGAAATCAACAGCTCACAGAGTGAGGGTGCCTTATCAGATACGGAAGCAGAAAATTTAATTAGTCAGGATTCTTCTCAAGTTTCTGGAAATCCTGATGTTGAAGGTGATCAGAGAGACTCTCAGACCAAGGAGGATGAAACTGAGGAAGCTAACGCAGCAGCTGATGCAAGCTTGATGGGTAAGACAGAAACAAGTTTGCTGTCTCAGTCCGAGAAGGCTAACACGGCAGCTGATGTAAGCCTGGTGGCTAAGCCAGAAAAGGTCAAAACAGCAAGCATTATAAGCTTACAGGCTCAGACTGAGAAGGCGAACACGGCAGCTGATTTAAGCTTGACGACTAAGACAGATGTAGCTAATGTAACGCCTGATATAAACTCGGAGGCTCAGACCATGAAGACTATGACAGCGGCTGATGCAAGTTTGATGGCTAATACAGAGAAGGCCGAAACAGCAAGTGATATAAGTTTGTTGTCTCAAACTGAAAAGACTAACAGAGCTGCTGATATAAACTCCGAGGCTCAGATCGAGAAGTCTAATACATCAAGTGAGAGTTCTTGTGCAGCAGATAACTCTCACGTTTCCTCTCAGGGTTTTGAGCCGTCTGTAGATATCACCTCACCTCAGGAGGTCAGTGATTTTCTAACCGTTCAAAATTCTGTGTCGGATTCGAAATCAGGAGACAGCATTGAGCTTGTCTCATCAGATAGGAAAGACGATTCAAAAGATTCAACTCACGGAAGTTCTGATTCTTCCATAACTGGCTGTGATGTACAAGGTTCCGACATTGTTAGCCAAAAAGAAATTAACAGTAAAGAAACTCAAGGTGAATCAGCTGCTAAAGTTCATGACCCTGTCAGAATTACTCATATTCAAGTTGAGGATATATCAGAGGATTCGTCTGAAGTCAGTGATTTTTCAACAAATAAAACGATAACAGACATGGCTCAAAACATTGAAGATGATCGTAAATCTTCATCTAAAGATATGGATTCTACCGATGTGCGGTCCAATCCAAATTCACAACCAGCAATCAGATTGAACGCTTCAGGCAAACCATCTGCAGAATTGGACACTTCGACTGCTGTGGGTGAATTATCGTCATCTGAGATGGACATCTCAGCAGCCATAGCTGGGTTTCAGTCATCAGAGTTCGACTTTTTCAGTCAAATAGAGAATCTAGCTGCTCACGTTTTAGAAGAAGATGGTGAGTCGTCTTATAAACTAATATTATATCTCATGTGACTTTCTCGCATTCTGATTGGCTGCACTCTGCTATTCTATTTTACGATATTACCCCAGTAGGATTCCTACATGCCTGCTATTCTTTTTCTATTTATTGTAACAAACTCATTTCATGCAATCGGGTTGACGCCTGAAGATATGGCCAATCTGAAGCTATACCTTATACGATACTTGTTGCAATATTGGTTTATCCTTAGATTTATTGGTGAATTGTAATGATCTTATAAATGTCTGATCATAGCTTTCCAATGTATTTAATAGTTTGTCCGTTTAGTTGGCAAGCGACAAGTCCTAATTTTGTAATGCCAGTGGACGTTATTTATAAGTTCCATTCCGTACGCCAAAATGTCTTTGCTAATAATGTATTTATAGAAATAAATGCATGAATCATGAAGAGATGCTGTTAGATGTAACTAATAACAATAGCTATATTCCCCTGCCATCGTCAAAAGATTGCTGTAAATTGTAAAATCTGAGACCAATTTCCAAAATTCACAGTAAATTTTTTTTTGACAAAAGCAGACTCAGAAATTGTGAGCGAATTGACACCAATGTTCAATACTATATAATAATGAATGTCTTGTCATCGACTATGCCAAAATAGTGGTCCTCGAGGAGGAATAGTCCACTCCCCTATACAGCTCGTGGACTATTCCTCCTCTCAGACCACTATTTTAGCATATTCAACTCCAAGCCATTCATTATCTATATAATATTGTATACTGCAAATTAGCATTACACCGATTGTTACCCTGGTCTGGTCATAGGGACATATGTGACCCGCCATATCAAATCCAGTCGTAAGTCGGGATTTATCACCCTGTGCCAATGCATTATCTTATATATGCGAGTCGACCATAGGTCGCCTCGCATATATAAGAGAATGCATTGGCCTGACAATTATTTATCTTTTTTTTTAAATAAATGTTTCTTACAATTTTTAGGACATAAAATAAAAAACATCCATTACCCTGCAGGGAGCCCCGCACATATATAGAAGCATATATAAGAGTGTCGTCTGCTCATGTTTGTCTGGGGCTCTGTATGGGTGAAATTATAAAATTGTTAAAGAATACAAGAAAAAATTATTAAAATTGTAAAAAATTGTTAGGCCAATGCATTCTCTTATATATGCGAGGCTACCTATGGTCGACTCGCATATATAAGAGAATGCATTGGCACAGGGTAAAAAAATCCCGACTTACGACTGGATTTGATATGGCGGGTCACATGTAATAGCATTGTCTTTCCCATATCCTCTAACAAAGAAGCAATCCAAGCTGCAACAAAATCATGCGCATATGTGACCCGCCATATCAAATCCAGTCGGAAGTCGGGATTTTTTTACCCTGTGCCAATGCATTCTCTTATATATGCGAGTCGACCATAGGTCGCCTCGCATATATAAGAGAATGCATTGGCCTAACAATTTTTTACAATTTTAATAATTTTTTCTTGTATTCTTTAACAATTTTATAATTTCACCCATACAGAGCCCCAGACAAACATGAGCAGACGACACTCTTCTATATGCTTCTATATATGTGTGGGGCTCCCTGCAGGGTAATGGATGTTTTTTATTTTATGTCCTAAAAATTGTCAGAAACATATATTTTAAAAAAATGATAAAAAATTGTTAGGCCAATGCATTCTCTTATATATGCGAGGCGACCTATGGTCGACTCGCATATATAAGAGAATGCATTGGCACAGGGTAAAAAAAATCCCGACTTCCGACTGGATTTGATATGGCGGGTCACATATGATTAGCATACTGACTGAATCTATCTACTCCCTATCGAGTACTTGCTTAACACATGAGGGTTGCAAGACAATTGTGACCAAGATCCATTGTCCAATGGGAACACAGCTAGCCATGCCGATTTCATATCAAGTTAAGACACTTCCTTCTCCCACCTCTGTACATTATATCACAGGCAAGAGGCAACCCATATAAGATAGCCATATTGGAATTCCCTATCCCACCCCCCCCCCCATGTGACTGCTGTCTCTGACTGATTTACGTACCTAATTAAGAGCCCGGAACTAATTCAACGAGAACCGGATCACAACGAGCTACCCATCTCACTCTCTCTGAAAAAGTGGGAAATGTTTCACAGAGAAAAGTTTTCAATTTTACAACTTGCCTGACTCGTATGATCTGACACTCGTACCATATGAGACAATTGACAGTTTATTACTCTTTATCCACCGCTCACTATCTCTAATGCCTACATAAAGCCTGCCTAATAAACATTACGTTTATTAAATCAAGGTAGATATGTGTTTTCGCTCTGAAACATCTATAAACAATTAGAACAAGGCCCGAAATAACTATATAAAAAAAAACATCAAACTATTCGATCTAAGCTGCATTCCAGTTTGTCAGTGTCCAGAATTGTAATTCGTTTGCTTGACCTCATAAATGTAAGGGCGACACCGAAGTAATGAATGAACAACTGTCAGATTTCCCTTTGTATGATGGATAAATAAAATATGCAGCTATTTTATGTGGCTTAATCTGTTTATGTCTGCTCAGGGGATATGACTCAATTCCCCTTCATGGACATAAACGGTTTGCGCAACTGCACTAGCTACATATTCTATATTTATCACTAACGGGACTTCATAGGAATACTGGATTTATCACATTAACCCTTTACCCAACAGAAGGGCCCTGTGCCAATGCATTCTCTTATATATGCGAGTCGACCATAGGTCGCCTCGCATATATAAGAGAATGCATTGGCTTAACACATTAAAAACTATAAAATTGTTAAAGAATGTAAGAAAAAATGGTAAAAAGTGTTAAAAAAAGATTATTTTTAGGCCAATGCATTCTCTTATATATGCGAGGCGACCTATGGTCGACTCGCATATATAAGAGAATGCATTGGCACAGGGCATAACTGTAACTATCACAATGTGGTCAAGGAGCCGGTTCCAATGATATCCATATTTGTATGGTTCTATTGAGACAGACCGAAGATATTTTAGGCTGTTGAAGCTTTATTTGGCCGGTTTTGGCCGGTTTGTTGGGTAAATGGTTAACTCCATAATAATGTCTTGTTTCATGCTCGAGCTCTGATAGCGCCGCTAACCTCTCTTACATTATTGACGCTGTCCAGCTACCAGAATAGGAGAAATTATGTGTTTAATAATAATTTTGTCGCCGACAACACAGACTGATTACATAATACTAGAATCGTGTTCCATAAATAATGAGTTTCCTAAATAATAGTCTGATTTGCATGGGACTATTTTGTCTACTTATACCATAGTATTATATCTCCTATTGCATTGGTATGTGAATGACACGTTCCACAGAGATAACTGATGCACCGCATTGTTTTATACGATACAAGTTTCATGTTTCGCGCATTAACTCTGTTATTAGATTAATTTAATAGCTGATGAAAATTGAATTGGTATTTTGACAAAAGGGTTATCGGCAAGAGACACCGCTAGTAGAGATTGGTGCATGCTAAGAACGAATGTTTTTCTCAATTATCAACATTTGTCACTGATAATTTCTTCCAGAAAAAGAAAGTGAAAAAGAAGCTGCAAATGAAAAGATGAAGGATGACTCATCTCAAAAACCGTCTGAAAAAGAAACAAAGAAACCGGAAACAGAAAATATAAGTGGTGCAGAAAAAGATAAGTCATCCACTACACCTGATGATGTCGAAATGAAAGACAGTGATTATCTCGATCCAAAAACTGAGTTATTGGTGGATAAGAAGCAGCCAATCACTCCGTCGCCTGAGAAGGTCAAAGACAATTCTGAAGAAATGGAACCAGAAACCGGTCAGAAAGAGATGGAAAGTCCAAAAGGAGCAAAGCCTCAAAGTGCTAAACCTGACGATGTGAAGCAAAGTGATTGCAAACCATCTGTCAACAACAGCGACGACAAATACATAGTTATATCAGACAGTCCTGTGAAGTCAGCATCCCAGAATGCATTTGACACAGTTTTAAATGCATTTAAAGGTAGTAAGGCACCTGTTTCTGAGAAATTAAAGAAGACTCCAGAGCCTACACCAACAAAAGATAAAGAGTTGGAGAAGAAACTCATTGATCACTGCATCAATGGATTCCGGACGTGTCTCGGTCGCTATGCCAACCACTACAAATCATTATATCGACTAGCATGTATCTACTTCCACTCTCCATATCATAAGGTCAGTAACTTTCCACTCATAAGGAGGATGATTAATTATCAACTTGTTTGCAGATTTGGTAACATCTTTTTAAATAAAAATATAATGTTCCATTAGTTAATTATAATAATTTTTATCGTAAGTAATTGGACATTTTGAAACGCTTGCATTCTATGAATTATCCAGCAAGCTAAAGTGCTACTTTTTTCCATGAAATAAACTTAATTAAGATTCTACATATTGCACAAAGACATTCCTCAAGAGTTCTGGTTAAGAAAAGGATATTAATTTGCTTGTGTTCCATGGAGTATGAATGCAAGTTGATCTTCGCTTTCACATAAGAATGACAGACCAACTTGCATCCATACTCCATGGAATGCAACAAAATCAACATCCATTCATTATGTTTACACTCAGATCGCAGATTAAAGGAGCGTTTAGTGCTCAATTTCAATTATATTCTGCTGGCAATATGTATTCATGCAATAGGGAAGCATGTTTGGGCTCGTGCGAGATGTCACATGATGTGATTTTAACCAACCAACATCCTACATGCAAGTTTCACAGCGTGAATGCAGGTACAAGTATAACTGTAAATTAATGTATAGATCATTAATGGAAAAAGAAAGCAATAGAAAGTCAAACTTTGTTAAGTCAAATCACAAGGGACCATTGGGATTACTTCAAGTTATCCATGTGTTCGATTTAGCCATTTCGACCACTTGGTGACCCGAAATTTGAAACCAGCAAATTAATTTCGTCCCAACAACCGTTTTTCACTGTGTACACGCTATATATACATGTACATTTTTTTTTACTTAAGCGGTATTTCGACTTATCCACCTTTGACTTAACCATGTTTATTTTAGCTGGGGACCAGGCAATAACTTTGACTTAAGTGTGATTTTCGAGTTACCAACGTTCGACTTAACAAAGTTTCACTATATAGAATCTCTCTTGAGTCTCTTCAAACATCTTTTAGTCATTACATCTTCAACAAAAACCTATCTAAAATTCTAATCCTAGATAATGCTACACAAAGTCAAATTCTCGTTTCTCAGGCCTGCGCACATGGTCCTGAAAACCTGCACGTGCAACATCTTTATTCATGTTCAAACCATCGGGAAAATTTATTAATGGGTACTAAATAATTGTGGTACGTTTTTTTAATCAAAGTGGAGTTGAACAGACCAGACCTACTTCCCAATTGAAATTTCCGATTTATTACTGTAATTGTAACTATGTTCAAACATGTGGTGTATTGCATCAGCAAACTCAGTAAAAAATACGTCAATAATTCTTTATTGGGTGATTTCTATAGGCCTTTTTGAAAAAAGGTCATACTATGTATTCTGTCCGTCCGTCCATCTGTCTGATTTTCCGATCGATAACTCCAGTTTGGATTATTTGATCTGAACAAAAGTTGGTATGTGTATTTCCCAGCTAAAAATATAGGCCAAGTTTGAATTATTTTGATATGAGTTACAGCCACTTTTCGACTTAGAATTTCACTGATTTCATAAAATTTCAGGTTTCCGATAACTCGAGTTTGGATTTATTTGATCTGAACCAAAGCTGGTATGTGTGTTTCCCAGCTGAAACTACAGACCAATTTCGAATATAGGTTTTGTCCAATTATTTTCACATGAGTTACGGCCATTTTCGACCGCATTTTGGCATTTGAAATTAGGGGTATATCAGATATTCTATGTAAGCTCAAACTATTATTTTATTTTGCGGTAATACAATTTGAAATGGCTAGAGAGCGTATTTGCCACGCCCTAGCGATGCTCTTGTTGAAGAAATAAATCACATGGAATCTATCAACTAACTAACTTTTATGGACATCTGTTTGGGTAACAATGGCCACAGTTAACTGAAATTAATTTTATTATTAAACCCGTAGATAGCCAATGCAATGGTGGAATTGTTCATTGGCGTGCGCCACAGAACTAAAATTTTAATTACATTCCGCGCTCAAGCTTTTCAATAGTTTTAGGCCTGAGAAACCGGGAAATTGACTCTGCGTGGCCTAAACGAGATATTGTATTTTGAATTCTAGGAAAACTCAGGGAGAATTTCCAAATAATCAGCCTTGTTGAAACCCTCTTTGGGTAATATGGTAGGAGCCTGAGACCACAGTGTTGCAGTGATTCCGAACTAGAAACTATTATTATAGTAACGGCTACTGATCAAAATGCACTAAAGTATTTATTTTTTATTCTATGTCACTTGGTGACCCGAAATTTGAAACCAGCAAATGAATTTCGTCCCAACAACCGTTTTTCACTGTGTACACGCTATATATACATGTACATTTTTTTTTACTTAAGCGGTATTTCGACTTATCCACCTTTGACTGAACCATGTTTATTTTAGCTGGGGACCAGGCAATAACTTTGACTTAAGTGTGATTTTCGAGTTACCAACGTTCGACTTAACAAAGTTTCACTATATAGAATCTCTCTTGAGTCTCTTCAAACATCTTTTAGTCATTACATCTTCAACAAAAACCTATCTAAAATTCTAATCCTAGATAATGCTACACAAAGTCAAATTCTCGTTTCTCAGGCCTGCGCACATGGTCCTGAAAACCTGCACGTGCAACATCTTTATTCATGTTCAAACCATCGGGAAAATTTATTAATGGGTACTAAATAATTGTGGTACGTTTTTTTAATCAAAGTGGAGTTGAACAGACCAGACCTACTTCCCAATTGAAATTTCCGATTTATTACTGTAATTGAAACTATGTTCAAACATGTGGTGTGTTGCATCAGCAAACTCAGTAAAAAATACGTCAATAATTCTTTATTAGGTGATTTCTATAGGCCTTTTTGAAAAAAGGTCATACTATGTATTCTGTCCGTCCGTCCATCTGTCTGATTTTCCGATCGATAACTCCAGTTTGGATTATTTGATCTGAACAAAAGTTGGTATGTGTATTTCCCAGCTAAAAATATAGGCCAAGTTTGAATTATTTTTATATGAGTTACAGCCACTTTTCGACTTAGAATTTCACTGATTTCATAAAATTTCAGGTTTCCGATAACTCGAGTTTGGATTTATTTGATCTGAACCAAAGCTGGTATGTGTGTTTCCCAGCTGAAACTACAGACCAATTTCGAATATAGGTTTTGTCCAATTATTTTCACATGAGTTACGGCCATTTTCGACCGCATTTTGGCATTTGAAATTAGGGGTATATCAGATATTCTATGTAAGCTCAAACTATTATTTTATTTTGCGGTAATACAATTTGAAATGGCTAGAGAGCGTATTTGCCACGCCCTAGCGATGCTCTTGTTGAAGAAATAAATCACATGGAATCTATCAACTAACTAACTTTTATGGACATCTGTTTGGGTAACAATGGCCACAGTTAACTGAAATTAATTTTATTATTAAACCCGTAGATAGCCAATGCAATGGTGGAATTGTTCATTGGCGTGCGCCACAGAACTAAAATTTTAATTACATTCCGCGCTCAAGCTTTTCAATAGTTTTAGGCCTGAGAAACCGGGAAATTGACTCTGCGTGGCCTAAACGAGATATTGTATTTTGAATTCTAGGAAAACTCAGGGAGAATTTCCAAATAATCAGCCTTGTTGAAACCCTCTTTGGGTAATATGGTAGGAGCCTGAGACCACAGTGTTGCAGTGATTCCGAACTAGAAACTATTATTATAGTAACGGCTACTGATCAAAATGCACTAAAGTATTTATTTTTTATTCTATGTCTTTAGTAATATTTTATCCTGTTTTCACCAGAATGTACAGTTTGCCAGAGACATTCTGCTAGGGAATTCTAATTGGCAGCAGCTCTCTCATATGCCAGCTCCCGGCCTGCTCAGCGATAGGAAGTCCAGCAACTTCTTCCAGGTACACAACCTATTCACCTAGAATAAAATTATATAATATATCCAGAGCTAATAAGAGGGTCTAAGATTCCAATGTAGGGCTGTAACGATTCATCGTGAATTCAATGTATCATGATAAACTTTCAAACTATACGCATATTGTATTGCAACATGTGTATCATGATACAAAGAATCTAGTAATTTCTTTTGGTGGGCATGTGCAAATGAGCAAAACATGCAATTTCGTCTCACGTTTGCATGTCTATTATGTGTATTTGACTCATCTAGCTAACTGTTAAACTGCATTTTAGTTAAAAATTAGCTCATTCTCCAGTTCTGATAATCCAGGCGGTAAATTATTCGAAAACACTAATTTAGTGTATCTATCATGCTATGTATCGTATCGTTGATAATGTATTTTGATTCGTATCATATCATGCCCAAGTGTATCGTTACCGTTTATTCATAGAGTGCAATTTTCAGTATGGCAGTTTAGCGTCACAAAATTCACCCTCTGGGAACCACATTCTGCTTTGGCCTCAACTGCTATGGGAGACCTAGAATCAGATTGAAATTCCCCAGTTGAAATTGGTGATGTTCATCCATTAGTCACCTCGATTATGCAATTTATCTTCTGCAAATTAGGGGATATAGAAACTGAACAGAACGGAAAAAGTAACTAAAAACAATGTTAATTTGTGACTATAAATACTTCCCAGAAGATGAGGCCTAAGCAGAATGAGGTCTCCAGAGGGTGAATTTGGTGATGCTAGCCAGATATTAGACACACTAGATCCAGGCTTGGGCAGTTCTCTTGTTTATGATAAATTCCACTTGTTTTATTTATCTAACAGGGTATCTGGAGAATACCACTAGAAGATATAGACAGAGCCGGGAGTTTCTCGTCACACCTCAACAGATCCATACAACTCATGCTCAATATCCTCAAGGAACAGAATGATCACTCAACACTCTTCTACATACACATGCAGCTTATTAAGTTACCAGAACCTGGGAAGTAATTACTCCCGTCTTTCCTTTACATCACTCGCAGACACTTGTCATTAACCCTTACATGACTGGAGCTTCCTGAAATTTTGCGAAAACCCTGTGCCAATGCATTCTCTTATATATGCGAGTCTCTCATAGGGAGTCTCGCATATATAAGAGAATGCATTGGCCTATCAATATTTACCTTGTCCTTGTAAGCCATTGCATTCTCTTATATATGCGATGCTCCCTACGGGAGACTCGCATATATCAGAGAATGCACTGGCACATGATCTTTAATGCTGCACCGGAGCAGCTCACGTCATGAAAGGGTTAAGAAGTTGGATTCAAATCAGTCTGTGTTAACATACACAAGCCTTGAAATAGCGTGTCTGTCATTTGTAGAATGAGGTCCGCAGAGGGTGAATTTAGTGATGCTACCCCGCATAGCGGGCCGCATAGCGGGCTAGCATCACCAAATTCACCCTCTGGGGACCTCATTCTGCTTACACCTCAGCAGAATGAGGTTCCCAGAGGGTGAATTTGGTGAAGCTAGCCCGCTATGCTAAATTCACCCTCTGGGAACCTCATTCTGCAAATGACAGACACACTATTTCAAGGCTTGAACATACACCCAGATTCATACTGATAATGAGTCTATCGTATTCCAGCCAACTTTTAATTTCTCGCAAATTGTGTCACATCACGCTATGCTGATTGTATTATTTTATCTTGCTGCTAGTAGGAGTGAGTTCTGATTAGCGCTACTGACGTGAAATCCCACATTTCGGTCTGTAATTAACTTAGACTGGCTTTAAATATATTATGTATTCTGGTCAATTGGCATTAGACCTGTCAAAACTTGTAGATGTTTGATAGAATGCATGGTTTTTATCCGTGAATTCTGTGCCTGGGTGTATTTTTTTCTCCAGTGATAAAAATAGTTGTCGTCTACCAGTGTTTAGGAACAAAATCTTCTTCGTCATCAGTTTTAGAACAGTCTGACTGAGTATTGTATACCAGTATTTAAAAATAAAGCCTTTATCGAGTGATTGGCATTGTAATTTTTGAAATCATATTAGGTGTTTATGAATTATTGCCATTAGAAATGAGAACATATTTGATTCTGATATCTACCTGGTGTAGTATTATGTTTAAACTAGAGCTTCACAATATTGAGTTAAGTTATATCGACTATGGTATTTAAAAATATATATGACTAAATAAACTAGTAATTTATTATATTGACTTAATTTATATCGATTATATGTGGTATATATGGTATTGAAAAATATATATCGTGATATGACTAAATATCGTGGACAATTTTATTCATCAAAATTTGCTGACTGATCCACTGACTGATCTCATATTTATGACACATGGTTCCACAAAGAAGAACTTATTCTTATTCAAAAAAATGTAGAAATAGTCTGTGTTGGTTACATTCTTATGTCGTCTGGGCATCGTTTAACCCTTTACCCAACAAACCGGCCAAAACCGGTCAAATAAAACTTCAACAGCCTAAAATATCTTCGGTCTGTCTCAATAGAACCATACACATATGGATATCATTGGAACCGGCTCCTTGACCACATTGTGATAGTTACAGTTATGCCATGTGCCAATGCATTCTCTTATATATGCGAGTCGACCATAGGTCGCCTCGCATATATAAGAGAATGCATTGGCCTAAAAAAAATCTTTTTTTAACACTTTTTACCATTTTTTCTTACATTCTTTAACAATTTTATAATTTTTAATGTGTTAAGCCAATGCATTCTCTTATATATGCGAGGCGACCTATGGTCGACTCGCATATATAAGAGAATGCATTGGCACAGGGCCCTTCTGTTGGGTAAAGGGTTAAATAGAACTATAATAGTTTAATTCAGGATGTGCGTGACCTGGACACGTCTAAGGAAGGAAGATTAATTTTATAAACATCGCCATCAGACAATATTTCCTACTTGTCTCATAGTTGATCAGATTAACTACTTGTTGGTGGAGGTGTTAACGTTGCCCAAACCTGTAAACTGCTATTATAGGAATTAGTTCATGGAATGTTTGAGAAACCATTTTGTTTTACAGTTTTGACTTCCTGTGAAACTGCGAATTTGCTTGCCAACTATTTTGCCGATTGAAAATAAACTTTTGCCAAATGAGAATATTTTTTGCATGTGGCAAATTTGGCAAGCAGCAGATCGAACCCTGTCAGGAACGCTTTCCAATATGTTGCTGAAACTGTATTACGTCATTTCAGGAAATACATGAGAGATGGAGAGCGAGTGGCTTTTGCTATGCTGGCATACACATATAGCTTAGATTCCATTGAGAGGAAAATAGATGAAATAAGTTTTGAACTGAACGAGATTGTTGTAGTAAAATTTTTGATGAATGTGTATAAAATGTGGAACCATGGCGTGAACAAGCTGACAACACAGTACAAAATTGGAAGAGATGCCGTGGACAAGGAAACAGTCGAGCGAGCAAATGACCTTCTGCAGGAAGTCTACTGCGTCACTCGACCAGACGAGGTACGTTCTCCTGTTGACCAATTAACCCTTCCATGACTGGAGCTTCCTGAAATTTTGCAAAAACCCTGTGCCTGTGCATTCTCTTATATATGTGAGTCTCTCATAGGGCATATATAAGAGAATGCATTGGCCTAACAATATTTACCTTGAACATGTTAGCCAGTGCATTATCTTTAATATTCAAGGATCCCTATGGAAGCTCGCATATATAAGAGAATGCACTGGCACAGCTTCTGTCACGAAAGGGTTAAATTTCCCTTCCCTAAACTTTCTGTATATAATCCAGAGTTATAAAACAATAATTTTGAGTCTGAGAGACCCATCAACAAGAGCTTCTGTCGCAAGGGAAATATTTGTTTTCAATGATCTGGACAGAAAATGTGGCTATTTTTAGAACATTACAGTATTCAGGGGTGATGTGT
This sequence comes from Siphonodentalium dalli, assembly GCA_032622095.1. Classification (NCBI taxonomy): domain Eukaryota; kingdom Metazoa; phylum Mollusca; class Scaphopoda; order Gadilida; family Siphonodentaliidae; genus Siphonodentalium; species Siphonodentalium dalli. Next base: position 227,328,223 of record CP136061.1, read on the forward strand.
GTGCTTTTGGTAGAAAATCTATTTTAAATGCACTTTTAAAGACATATTGTGGACTTATTTCATTGAATACAACCAATCTCTTAGTATCCAAACATCCCCATTGGAAGAATGCAGCAATAAACTGAGATTGTCGAAAATCGCATCGTATCATTTCAGAGAACACAATGGTTGAATAATACACAAATGTAAATATTTACTAATTCATTCGGCATGCATTATAGGACATAAACTTTATGGCAATGATTGCGCCAATAATCGTCACTACGTGTAATTCATTTCTAACATTGACACTGTTTTCTGACTATTTGGATATAAAATTTATGAAAACAACTTATTTTGGCACTAATTATTTGTTGTTCCAATGTTATTCCATTTGAAACATCTGATCGAAGTGTTTCACATCACTTTAAGTTAATTACCTGCAACGCCAATTGTTTCTCTTAATGTTTGTCAACATGTTTTATGTCAATTACACATAATAGACATGCAAACTTGAGAGAACATTATAGGTTTTCATAAATTACTAAATTCTCTGTATCACGATATGATACACATATCAATGGAATTGTATCGCGATACATTGAATTCATGATGAATCATTACAGCCTTTGCATCCTCAAATGATTTCCCGGCCATATCAAGAAAATAATCCTGATTATCAATTAAAGATGTATTTACAGAACGTGTTTTGCTTTTTAGTTAGATTTTAGTGTATAAAATACATGTTTTGTCATCTGAAAGACACTATTTTAATTGATATGGAATTTTCTATAAATTTATTTGATCAAATTTGATATTTTGGGGAGGCAACAATAACTATCGCATGAAAATCATAGTACATAGTGCATGACTTGTCGATACAACATATGGAATGTGTTTTGTTTGTTAATATCTTGCATGTAACCATGTCTTAAATACACAGGCTACCAGCATCTGATTTAATAGTGGTCATTGTTGTTGCTATTAGACATTGAACAGACATTGAACAATTTTATATTGTTTGCAGACTTGCCACAAATGCAACAATAATACAATGTTCACAGCAATTTGCTTCAATTTTGCACAAACTATTGGCAGCTTCTGAAATATACTTTGGGTATAAAATGACTGATGGAATTTCTCTTTGCATCGGCTGAGCTGACAGTCGACACTATAAATTAACAGGGTTGAATGAATACATAATAATTATTTATCATTCTTTGCCCTAATTAATTAATTTGATCTGATATGACAGGTTGACCCAGACAAACCCCTCCTAGATCAGGCAGTGAAGTTTTGTCAGCATCGATTGTCACTTGGAAAACCACAGGTATTTACAGAGAAATATTGCATTTCACCTTATCAGAACATTTTATATTCATAACACGATTGAGCTTATTATCTGAACATTTTCCCACCAATGAATATGAACCATTCTGCTCTTTTATTGTCTGTATTACTCTCTGTTGTCTGAGTTTGTTACCCAAATGCCTCTCTAAATGAATAATAGACCATTCCAATGTAACCTTTTATAAATCAATGGGAGAATCCATTCAGTATAGAAAGGGTTAAATAAAGAAGGTGACATTTATTTACAAATCACATCATTTATCATGGCTCGACTGCCTTTCTGACAAAAGACCCTAAACATTTGGCTGCCGGCAGTCGGATTCAAGGGATCCAAGAAAGCCCTGAATTCTGGTATCAAGAGACCTCCTTATAGTCTCCTGCGAATCAGGGGTTTGGCCTTGAGTCGAAACTCGACATCGTATAACCGTTCTGACTTAGACATCGAATCAAATCTCGAATCGAGTGATTTTGTTAAATCCCAATAGCGGCAGAATTCATCAGATGCTGCACAGTAATGCAACTATATCTTCACCAGTCTATGTTAACTAGAGACCCACATTTAAATATTGGGTCATAGACTTTCACTATTAATAGCACCAAGATAAAAGTGTCATAATAACGTAGCATGATGTGATGTAATTTGTCGAAGACTGCAAGCTTTCCAAGAAATGAAAAGTTGGCGGGAATATGATAGACTCAGTATCAGTATGAATCTGAGTGTATGTTAACACAGATCATAAATTGTATCTTCTTTTAAGTTAAAAATTATTTTTTTAAATGTTGACTTGGGAATTTACGAATTGCCAATGTGCAACAACCAAATCAAGCAACTAATTCAGTGATTTTTTTCTGACTGCCAATATATAGTGTGCTATCTAGGTGCAGAATGACACCAAATCATGCCGATAGAAAATTTGGTGTTGATCTCGAATCGGATGACCAAAGTTGGATTCAAATTGAATTTTGAATATTCACATGACCCTAGGCCTTCTTGTTGAACTTATTATTTGAACATTTCCCACCAATGAATAGGAATACTTCTGCACTCATCTTATCTTTTCGCCTGTCTGTCGTCTGCTTTTATTTCTTAACAATCCCTCCAGATGAGTAATAGACCAATCCAAAATATACCTTTATAAATGGATGGGAACATCCATTTTAATAGTAAACAGTATTTATTCCATGTAATTTATTTATATATACAGTTACAAATATCGGATGAAGCAAGAATTTATGGATCTGATCCAACAGCAAGCGTATGTGCTTTCATGAGTCATTTCCATGGATGATTTTTCGATCTGTTGGCAGTGTTCGCACTGTCGGTGGCCAAAGTGGCCAATGGCCAATTTTTTCGAAAGTGGCCACAAATAATTTGATTTGGCCAAACTTTTTTTTCACCTCAAATGGAGACAGAAATCTAAATCAAAAAGCGCTGAATAGATCAACGAAGTTAGTGGACATGCAGGTTTCATACTTTGGATACATCATACGATGACAACCCAAATTTATTTTCTAAGGGAAGTGTTGATTGAATGGTGATGGTTGTACAAAGGCAATTACTAATCGTCAAAAACCTTAATCTCTGCACTGATTATTTCATATTTTGTTGATTAGGCGGTCTGTAAGATGAAATACGTAAATGCAGGCCTCAGGCTAGGGGTTCAGAACAGGGAGACTTGAAGTCTCCCTCCAGGAAATTTAGGGAGACTTCAGGAAATTTAGGGAGACTTCAGGGAGAAATTTTCAAAATTTGCTTTATTTATGACATTAATAAATAAGATAAAACAACAAGATAAAACTGTTGTCAGTGTTGACTTTATCTGAAGAAATGATTAATTATTGACTTCATAACTTTTAATATCTGAATTGTTATTATAAATTTTAATTTTTTGGAAATGGCTTTTGGCCACTGCTGTAATGTGGGTCTGTTAAAATAAACAATAAGGACTAATTAAGGAGGTGTAAAAGCTTTTAATTTTGTTTCGAACGAGTTTATTGTTGAGTAGCATCAGTGATGTCTGATGATAATCCGATTAAAGCAATAAACTTGACAAGTTTGATAGCTGTGTCAGAAAAAGGTGTTGATTACTAGTAATGTGTTCTTAACAGAGACCAGTTGAGCTTATAATGTACACCAGCAGGTTAATTAAATACCTGCATTGCAATTAATTTGCAACCATCGACAGACGTATATTGCGCACGTGGCCTGAGTGATAGATTGACAACAATATTATTGTAATTTGCAAACACATAGTTTTGACACAAATTAATCCTTTTTAAATGAGTTTGGATAGTAATAGTTTATTATGTCGATGTTTTATTTAACTAAGAACATTAAAAGTACTTCCAATGCACATTCAAACATCTGTGTTTAATAAAGCAAGCATGTGTTCTTGTTTGTAAACATAATAAATATCCAATTCCAAAAAGTAAAAAAGTTGGATTGGGAAACGGAGTCCGACACAAAATACTTTTGTAAAATTGAAAATTCATTGATATGTTTTAGTTTAAATTCAAAGACAGTATTAGTTGTTCACATTGGCTACTGCATGAGTGGTGGTGACCATGTATGGCACAGTATGGCTATACAATTTGCGGTTACAAAATGACCGACGGAACAAAGTAAGGTCTAAATTCCAGTCTCCTTAAAACGAACCAGTAGCTCATCATAAACTTCGTTGGTCAGAGCAATTTGCCATTTTCAAAAGCACACAACCTGATTAGAATATGTGGATAGGGTACACCATGTATAATTGATAAATATAATGCCTCGTTGGCACAATTAAGTCTATCTAGATATTTTTTTTTTTTTGCAAAACGAGTCAGATTTTCACCGGTAAAATTACCGTAAATCCTAAGCTAGTTTTGTCAAATTTTGAAGGCGACTTCGTTTTCGCCTTGCGGACATCCGAGGGCGACTTCGCCATCCCAAGGGCGATAATTTCGCCCGAGTCGCCTCCTAGCTTGGGGCCTGCGTAAATGCATTGTCCTAAAATTCAATGAACCAGCGATGACATGTCAGTTACATAATGTGTTGTAAACTGCCTCCCGTCTTATAACAACAACTGGGCTGCACACCATAAAGGTTATTAATACAACAATAAGTATTCAATACCTCATGATAATAAGTAACAGAACTGTTGTTTTATTTCGGCGAAAATAGCGATGACAGCTAACACACCTCATTACTTGACGCGACGCGACATAGAGTTATATATTTAAAAAATATATAATTTAGTCATCAATTGTGAGCCCAGAAAATGAAGATTTAATTTGGCCAATTTTTTTTTTACTTTGGCCAATTATTTTATTTGGCCACTAAAAATTTCATTTGGCCAGATGATTTTTCGGTCCAGCGTGAACACTGTTGGTATCGAGGATTTGGAGAAAAGAAAATGACGTAATATGCATGCGTGTTGGCAAGGGGATGACAGTAGGATATTTCAGTTTTCTTGTATAAACATAGAATTTAGTAAAGTAAAGGTTAATTTCCTATTTTTAAAAATATTTTCAGCCAAAAGATCCTAAGCATTCAGCTGTAAGTTCTGATAAACAAGCTGCCGGATCCCAGAAAGCAGCGACTCCTGGAACAAAGAGACCATATAGTCCTGCTCCATCAGCAGACATCAAAAAGTCAAAAACCAGTACAAAATATGCTCCACATGAACAGGCCAGGAAACTGGCGACCTTTACAGGAGGGAGGCAACCAGGAGCTGGGTCACGATCTCCAAGTATTATCAAACTCGGCGTACAGAAACAATCAAAGGGCACATTCGTTACAACAGGAACAAAGAAGTATGGAAGCGACGACCTAAAAATAGATTCAAAAGTAACGTCTATGATTAGTTTAGCTTTGCAGTCGGAGATGAAGAAGAAGTCTGCGAAGAGCGAGGAGGCACCAAAAATCACTGATCTGTCATCTCTAATAAGCATGACGATTGAGACAGAGATCATGGCTAAAGATTCGAGCAGTTCTAATGAGAAGAGTGAGGCCATAGCTGGCCTCCTACCAACAGGTTAGCCTTTCTATACTAAATGGATTCTCCCATTCAGTTATAAAAGTATTCATTGGGCGGTTTGTTATTCATTTGGAGGGGTGTTCGGGTAATAATAGCAGACTACAGACAGGAATACAGATAATACAATAGCAGAATGATTCATATTCATAGGTGGGAATTGTTTATATAATATATTAAGCAGGCTTTCCGCCAGGTTTTGGGAAACGGGTCCTGTATCCGCCGAGGGGAAAATGCAGTCAATGTTTTCAATGTCGTGGAAACACTAGTGGACCTACTTTTGTTGTATCGGCCAATAGAAGAATCAGAGAGTAGATTTGCTGATCGTTTTCATCCATTTTCTACCCAAGTTACTATGCTATTAACCGCAATAACTTTAAAACCTAGAAAATTTATTAGATAAAAATTAATTGCCAGGTTATAGATCACCGGTGGTGAAGGCCTTGCATTGTTCCCAGTATATGGAAATGCGCCTGTTGAAGTTAAACGACTCACAATTCAAGACTCGGCAGATAGTTCGGTGCATAACGTGCCAGAATATAACACTCGGCAGATAGACGATTAGCAGGTTAGAAGCAATGAAGAAATAGAACAAAGGCGCAATGGTTTAGTTCTAAATATCAAGCTAAATTATAATAAACATAGATAAGATGCTTTGAAAAAAATGGAGTGATATATATATTTTACGACATGAAGATAGAATCAGTGGGTATGATTAAATTATCGGCGGTCATTTTTCGTAACCAGCGGACTCCAAAGCATGTGTTCTAGCGACGTCGGGTTTTATCACTTCCTCAGTTCATCTAACTGTGTCTGCAGGTTGCATGCAATGTGCAGAGCCGGGTGTGCTCGTTCAGAATCCGGAGCATTTCAGTAAAAACTAAATAAAGTGTACTCTATATTCTAAATGGAACACATCGACCATGCACGTTGAATGTTAGCTCTGGCCTACAGACATACTGACATCCAACTTTTGGTGTTAGATCGGTCCGAGTGTGTATTCTCGCTAGAAATCAAATAAAGTTGTCAACTATATAAATTTCTCAGTACTGTCCCAACAAAATTGAGAAGTAAACATCTTTATACCTTTATACATATGGAATATGTCCTGTGGTATGACAGAATGGGAAAAATCGGCTGGGGGAATGGGACCCTTAAAGGGACCCCCTGCCCTACTAGCGGAAAGCCTGTATTAATATGTAAATTTATTATCTAACATTGCCTATGGGAATTACTTATCAATGAATATTTAGCATATAAAGGGTTAAAGATCCAAGGTTAGATTTGACACCAAATAATTAACACTTTCGTGACTGGAGCTTCTTGAAATTTTGCAAAAACCCTGTGCCAATGCATTCTCTTATGTATGCGAGTCTCCCGTAGGGAGCCTCGCATATATAAGAGAATACATTGGCCTAACAATATTTACCTTGACCTTGTAAGCCAGTGTATTCTCTTGTATATGCGAGGCTCCCTATGGGAGACTTGCATATATAAGAGAATGCACTGGCACAGGATCTTTAATGCTGCACCATTGCAGCTCCCATCATGAAAGAGTTAAACAAGAACCAATGTCTTTTAGCTTCTATCTTACTCATCTGTTTTGATACAGACTGTATGTATTATGCATGTATATGTAGACATGTGTCAATAAATTATCTACTCAGAAAATACAGATAGTAACTTTGAAGCACCCACTCCTGACAAGTGTCTGTACAATTCACCAATTCTTAACAGTGTGATGCAAACAGGTCGAAACACTAAAAAATAAACAGTGGAGCGTGTGCTATATTGAACTTCCCATTCCTACAACAGGCGATATGTTGGTATTTATTTATCTTTACAGTATAAATTGTATGACTTCCACTCATATTGTCTTGTATTAGTTTGCCACAGTTACTTAAGACAAATGTAGTTAACACAGAATGCACTGAAGTATATTCACAGTGAGGTTTATTCCGAAAAGTTCAGATTTTGTGTTTCTAATGGGGGGTGGGTGTAAAAAAATGGTCGGAAAAAACTTACTAAAACCAGAAAACAATTTGGGTCGTGGGAATGGAACAACTCCTTTTTGTACAAACAGTCCTGAGCATGATATAACGTGATACCACTGTGAAAGTTTCTAACTATTGCAATATTTTAAATATGGTACAACGCTATGTATAGGCTTACACATCAAAATAGCAAGACTAAAGCAGCGAGTTAGGCTTAACTCTCCCAAGACTGGAGCTTCCTAAAATCTTGCGAAAACTCTGTGCCAATGAAGTATATGGGAGTCTCCCATAGGGAGCCTCGAATATATATAAGAGAATAAATTGGCCTAACAATATTTACCTTGACCTTGTAAGCCAGTGCATTATCTTATATATGCGAGGGTGACTCGCATATATATATAAGAGAATGCACTGGCACAGGCACAGGATATTTAATCCTGCACCAGCGCAGCTCCCGTCATGAAAGGTATTAAAATATCAGTTGTTATTCTAACATATCTAGTTAAATTTGAAAATTAGAACAAGACATCTTCAACCTCATGTACTTTTTTATTCACAAGAATGCAAAGAAGGGCAAGCCTTGAAATAGTGAGCCTGTCATTTGCAGAATGAGTTCCCCAGAGGATGAATTTAGTGATGCCACCCCACATAGCAGGCTAGCATCACCAAATTCACCCTCTGGGAACCTCAATCAGCTAAGGCCTAAGCAGAATGAGGTCCCCAGAGGGTGAATTTGGTGATGCTAGCCCACAATGCGGGGTAGCATCACTAAATTCACCCTCTGGGGACCTCATTCTGCAAATGACAGACACACTATTTCAAGGCTTGAAGATGGGTGATTCAAAAATATTTCAATTGAATAAAATCAAATGAATCTTGAAGCTTTGCAGAGCCCTACCATCAGCGAGCATCTGGTTTATGATAGGTTAATCATCGACAAGCCTTGAAATAGGGTGTCTGTCATTTGCAGAATGAGGTCCCCAGAGGGTGAATTTAGTGATGCTACCCCGCATAGCAGGCTAGCATCACCAAATTCACCCTCTGGGGACCTCATTCTGCTGAGGTGTAAGCAGAATGAGGTCCACAGAGGGTGAATTTGGTGATGCTAGCCCGGTATGCGGGGTAGCGTCACTAAATTCACCCTCTGGGGACCTCATTCTGCAAATGACAGACACACTATTTCAAGGTTTGATCATCGAATATTAATCTTTCAGCTTGTGAGACTGAGGAGAAAGCCATGGATGAATCTTATCCCGAGAAAAATAATATTGCTGCAGATATTGCTGGCGAGGATCTTCAACCTTTGTCTGAGAAACCGAGAAAGTTAAAAAAAGATATTGTCTCGGCTTCATCATCGGTTTCTGCACCTGTGAAATCTGGTACGCAAAGAGCTAGAATAATTGTTGTTCCTGTCAAGCATAAAGCAAAACAAAGTGGAGCAGCTAAAACCCACTCTGCTAAAGTCACTTTGGTAAAGAAGTCAAGTGAGAAACCTATTGTCACAAAGAATTTCCCTGTAAAGCAGAAAACTGCATCAAAGACACAATCTATACCTACTGTTACCATGGACTTTTCTGACTTAGATGTTGGTCTGTCTGATTCAGTGCTAATTCCGGCTGAAACACCTCCAAAGACCACATTTCCTGTGAAGAAATCAGCTCCGAAATCTAAACCTAAGCCCAGCAAAGCTACAGCGCTGGAGGAAATGGATGCTGGGATCTCAAGTTTGATCAGTACTATGGTTGCCGCGGATTCTGACTTAGATGTTGCACTGCCCGATTCAGTGCTCATTCCGGCTAAAACGCTTCCAAAGACCACCGTTCCTGTGAAGAAATCAGCTCCGAAATCTAAACCTAAGCCCAGCAAAGCTACAGGTCTGGAGGAAATGGATGCTGGGATCTCAAGTTTGATCAGTACTATGGTTGCCGCAGATTCTGACTTAGATGTTGCACTGCCTGATCCAGTGCTCATTCCAACTAAAACGCTTCCAAAGACCACCGTTCCTGTGAAAAAATCAGCTCCGAAATCTAAACCTAAGCCCAGCAAAGCTACAGCGCGGGAGGAAATGGACGCTGGGATCTCAAGTTTGATCAGTACTATGGTTGCCACAGATTCTGACTTAGATGTTGCACTGCCTGATTCAGTGCTCATTCCGGCTGAAAAGCCTCCAAAGACCATTGTTCCTGTGAAGAAATCGGCTCCGAAATCTAAACCTAAGCCCAGCAAAGCTACAGGTCTGGAGGAAATGGATGCTGGGATCTCAAGTTTGATCAGTACTATGGTTGCCGCAGATTCTGACTTAGATGTTGCACTGCCTGATTCAGTGCTCATTCCAACTAAAACGCTTCCAAAGACCATCGTTCCTGTGAAGAAATCAGCTCCAAAATCTAAACCTAAGCCCAGCAAAGCTACAGCGCGGGAGGAAATGGATGCTGGGATCTCAAGTTTGATCAGTACTATGGTTGCCGCAGATACGGAGGGCATTGATGAGGTGGCTGAATTAACTGAAATACGGGGCTTTGATGACTGTGGTATAGTTGATTCAGAGGTGAGAAATTTAAATAATATGTATTAAATAGTTGTTAACTCTTTCGCCACCAAATTTACAGAGGTCAAATTGTCCAGGACACCGGGTTTGCAGCAGTTTATATGGAAATTCAGTGTCTCACATGTGGGGCATTCATACTAGTATTTACAAGTGCACCGCTGGGCGGTGGTAACGCCCCCTACTGTACAATCAGAGAGGATTTTTCTTATTTTTGTGCAAATACTTAAAAATGCCACATGTTGTTCTATATTAGCTTCAAATTTGGTCTGGTGCCACAAAAATAGAAGGAAAACTGAATTTTCTAAAAAAAAACTGAATTTTTAAAGTCGAATAAGGGACATAACTCTCACAAAAATTATCCGATTGAACCGAAATTTTACCTTGACCTGTATTGCGTTATTGGTAATACACAAAAAAACGAGTTTTGCAAATAAACAATCCAAAATCAAGTTATCATCTGGAAACCAAAAAAAGTAGCAGAAAACCTGAATTTTCTAAGTCCAAAAAGGGGCGTAACTCTGGAAAAAATGGGCGGACGAAACTGCAGTTATGGGGAAATCTTGTCCCCCGGCTGGTCTATTAGCATACCAAAGATCAACTGAATTAAGTTAGCGAAACCAAAGTTATGAGTTGAAACGTTCGTACGGACGGACGGAGGGCTCCACTATATACCCCCAAATCTCCATCGGAGATCGGGGGCATAATAAATGAGGTACCGGTAGGTATGGACACCCATATATTGTCATGACCCGTGACAACTGCCCATCAATTTGAACTAACTGCCGATGGATGACGTCATATAATTGTGATTATATCACCATGGTAATGCATGCCATATGTACCAGGTGCGTATATATATTTGAACTCAATATTTTATACTGTTAACGTTATTTGCAATATTTCACCACATAAACTTGTATATTGACCAAACTCACATTCAAATAGTTAGCACTATATCCACCACATGTCGTAGATTTAGCATATGTAGTGGTTAAGAATGAAATTAGAAGGCATACAATGAGCAAAATGACGAGAACAGACCAAGTGTATGCCCAAGAAGGCGTTATTTAACCGAGATAGACCAATTTTCCCGGATTTTAGGCCCAATTGTATTTCAACTGTAATAATGCTAAGCAATTATGAATAACTTTCCAAACACAACTGCCAATGATCTCATTGCAATCCCAAAATGTTTATGCATGTCAATATCATGCTTACAACATGCACATGCAGCTATTATTATTGAAGTCGCACTATTGCACGGCATGGTGAATTTCATAACATTACGTCGAAAATCGGAGACACTAGACGGTTACCACAGAAAACGTCGTTAGAAAGGGCAACAATCTTCTTTATTTCATAAACATGTGTTATCGCAATGTGTTTGTCATAAACAATAACAAACTTAATCAATGGGTACATGTGTATCTGATTAACAAAAACACACCTGTCGCTGGTTGGTTGTTTGTCAGCATTTTTGGGGAAAACCCAGGGAAACCCCACAATAGTAATTGTGACATCATACATCAACTGTATATATTTAGGTCGGGAACATCTCATTGTGGCCGTATTTGTCAGGTCTACGTGTTCAACAGTAAATTACTATTGATACAGAATATCACCCAAATGATATCTAAGTCGCCAGTCAATAAAATCATTAGTATATCCCCGCAAATGTGATATTATTGTCTGTTATTCCCGAAAATTATACTCTGGCCGCTAAAGCGGGCAGCGGTTTTGAACGTAAATTACGTCATGCCCGCTAAAGCGGGCTGCGGTGTTGAAAGAGTTAACAACATTACTAATATGTAATGAGTGTATTTTTATGGGATCTTGTTGTCATAATTTGCATGTGCAATAGGGACCTTCATTTATTACTAAAAAATAGGCTGTATTATGCATTTCAGTCCTCCTGAAGTAAAATGTATGCATTTATATAATTTTCAGGCATTATGTTTTTTAACCCTTTGAGTGCCAGGTCGATTTTTGTATCAACCCATATACCCTGTGCCAATGCATTCTCTTATATATGCGAGTCGACCATAGGTCGCCTCGCATATATAAGAGAATGCATTGGCCTAACATTTTTTTTTTTTTTTTTTTTTTTACCATTTTTTACAATTTTAATAATTTATTCTTATATTCCTTAACAGACTTATTTTGTAGGTTTAGGGCCGATGAGATCGGCCCCTGGCACTCAAAGAGTTAACCATTCCATGACTGGAGCTTCCTGACATTTTCCGAAAACCCTATGCAAATGCATTCTCTTATATATGGGAGTCTCCCATAGGGAGCCTCGAATATATAAGAGAATACATTTGCCTAACAATATTTACTTTGACCTTATAAGCCAGGGCATTCTCTTATATATGCGAGGCTCCCTATGAGAGACTTGCATTTATAAGATAATGCACTGGCTCAGGATCTTTAATGCTGCCTCAGTGTGGCTCCCGTCATGAAATGCTTAAAGTTTCCATTCCTAATTCTACGTAAACTTTTTCCATTACAGGAATCGGATGTTATCTGTCTCGATTAACAACAGGCCACACAATAGGGCATGTTGCAGTTGATCTGTCCATGTTAAAAAATACCTTGGATACTAGTCCATAGCATCATTGTAACATATCCTGACTGTGATGGTGATTTGACGGCATTAATGGTTCACAGATAAATGGGCTTGAATTTTATAATAAAGCGCCATGAAAATCACAAGTAGCTCATGTTACCAACATGGAGGGCATATCACCCACAAGGAGGTCATATCACTCATGAGAAGCTTGTATCATCCATATTTGTGAGCGTTAAGAATTCTTTACCATTGGTCTATAAAATGTTATCATTGCAACTATCAAATGTCATCATTCATTTAAGCAGTCCTTAGATTAAAAAAAAACGTAGATGCACAATAAATTGCTGCACTATTTTTCTAACTATTAAATATCTAACTTAAAACTAAAATAACATTGTAATATGTTATTCAGGCCTCAAAATATGCTGCTGGACATTTGCAGAATGAGGTCCCAGAGGGTGAATTTAGAGACGCTACCCTGCACAGCAGGCCAGCATCACCAATTCATCCTCTGGGGACCTCATTCTGCATGGCCCATCTGCTGTGGGAGACCTAGACTCAAATTATGTTCCCAGATGGTGATGTGCATCCATTGGGCACCTCGATAATGCATTGTGTCATCTGCCATGGATTGCGTAGTCTGCTAATTTGGGGTTATAGAGAAAATAAACTAAAAAGAAACTTTCTAAAGAATCTAAAAAACTTGTTAATTTAGTGATGCTAGCCCGTTGTGCCGGGTTGCATCACTAAATTAACCATCTGGGGACATCATTCTGCAGTTTGTCCAGCACCATATTTTGAGGCACCATTTTTATTCTACCTTTTGTCCAAGCGACAATGCAGGCATTGATAATCTGAATGACACCCAATTAGCTATTAATTTTTTAAATACCAAACACAGCGTTGAGCAAAAAAAATACAAGCTGCTATTTCAGGCTATTTTGTATCGCATGTAATAATTGCTGACTTTGCAATGTCAAACATTGTTTTGATAACATTGTCTCTTTTACTTTGATGAAAATGATTTGTCTGGGACACAGTGTACTATAGTGTGCACCGAGCTGATGGGTTCACAGAAACACATTGGTGGTAGATAACCTTTAATACTTTGATCGACCGGTGGATCATCATTTAACACTTCCGTGACTGGAGCTTCTTAAAATTTTGCGAAAACCCTGTGCCAATGCATTCTCTTATATATGCGAGTCTCCCATAAGAGAATACATTGACCTTGACAGCCAGTGCATTCTCTTATGCCAGGCTCCCTATGAGAGACTCGCATATATAAGAGAATTCACTGGCACAGGATCTGTAATGCTGCACCAGTGCAGCTCCCATCTTGAAAGGGTTAAAGGGACACTCGCAGTGGGTAAATGTGCAAAACTATAAAAGTCTGTTAACCCTTTCAGTGCCAAGTCCGATTTTTGTATCAACCAACATTTCCTTGATCATCAAGGAAATATTGGTTGATACAAAAATCGGACTCGGCACTGAAAGGGTTAAACATAATCACCAAGAACATGGAGAAATAGATAGTTTGTTCTGATATTAATTATTGTTAGCTTTGCAATATAAAAATTTTGTGTATTCAAACCATTGTTATGTAAACAAAACTGTTACAGTGATTTGGCAGCAAACATTATTGATTGCATATTTATAAAGTTAAAATATTTTAGTCTAAATATGATTTTCAAATTATTTTTCAAATCGTTGGAATTTTTCAATGTTTACCATCAAGTTTTGATTAAATTTGGTATCTAATTTAACTTTGATTAGTAATTCCACTGTAACAGTATTGTTTACATAACAATGGTTTTGATATGCGACATCGTGATATTGGAGAGCTATTAATAATGAAAATAAGAACAAAATCGATCTATTTTACATGTGTTTGTTGTTTTACAAACTTTTATAAAATTTATGCCATTTTGGATGAAACCACTTCCAATGCCTTGTGTTTTCTCTGTCAAGTATTGTTTCAACTCGACCAAGATCGCAAGGTACAAACCTTTTTATTGTGCCCTACTTTCCATTTCCAGGTGCGCGAAGACGCCCAAGCACTATTGTGCACCTCAAAATCAAAGGACTGTTAAAACTATCAAATCTCATTCTCATCATTACCACATGTTCTCATCATCAGTATTGTTATTGTTGTACGTCTAATTATCACAACTATCTTAACCAAATGCTTGAAGGGCAGGGAATATATGTCATAAAAGTGGCATGGTTTTCATTCACTTCAAACTTATAAATCTGTTCTTCTTGGCACATGTTCAAATACAAGTTTGGGTACAAGAGCCAGCAGATATGTATGACATAAAACTAATCTACCTAGAATCAATACCAAGCGTTGAAATAGTGTGTCTGTCATTTGCAGAATGAGGTCCCCAGAGGGTGAATTTAGTGATTATACCCCGCATAGCGGGCTAACATCACCAAATTCACCCTCTGGGAACCTCATTCTGCTGAGGTGTAAGCAGAATGAGGTCCCCAGAGGGTGAATTTGGTGATGCTAGCCTGCTGTGCGGGGTAGCATCACTAAATTCACGCTCTGGGGACCTCATTCTGCAAATGACAGACACACTATTTCAAGGCTTGATCAATACTGATATTTGAAAATGTTTTGAGCTTTTGGTATTTTTAAATTGTTGCATTTTCAACGAGTCCTCATAATTTGACCAAAACTATTGCTACTAAATAAATGTCTAAAGCTCAGCAAAGAATTTGCCAACTTAACAACATGTGTAGCTGGAAATTTCAATATATAATAAAGCTACATGGCAGTTTGCGCTCCATAATACACTTGATAATATTCATTTTTCCCAGTAACGAAATAGGTCGACATATAACCAACCACCTTTGTACGAGCATTTTATGTCACAGAAGATGCATTGATGTCATAAAAAATACAACTTCAAACACAAAAATTTAACCCCGAAGCAAATACTGCACCATTTGTATTCATTGAAATTCTGTAATCGAAAACAGAATAACACATGACTGTCCAGAACAGGTATATTGCCAACCTAACTTGAAACTATTTAAAACTTCACACACTGCTTTATCTTCATTTTGATCATAAAAATTATGTAGTACCATAAACTTATCAAGAGCAAAGACAGCTCTATTTTTGTCTCATGGTCTACAGGTGCAATTTTTATGCGACCGCCGATTAAAAAATATGAATAGGTACAAACAAAACGATCTCAAATTTACCAAAAAATTTAGAAATAAACATGTATTTTCAGCGCAAATTTGTTCAGAAATCTTCCGCAATGGTATGTTCTCAGATACCTCTCACCGAATAATATATACATAATTTTGGGGATCGATTGAGCCACGTCAGTTTAAGTGAATGGGAGTGCTGTTTTGATGATGTTGATTTCTTACCATGTTAGTGCTACCCTCTGATCATGATTGTGATTCATCAATGTCATGACGTCTGGCATAACCTCAATTTAACTATATAGTTTTATTCAACAATTATTGTTAAATTTTAGCTAATTTTAAAATAATGAAGCAAATTGGCAGGCTACATATGTTTGTTGTAACCCTGTTAAACAAAACTTTTTTTTATTCTTATCATATTTGAATGACATTAGCAGGTCAGCTCTGGTGTTCATTCAGAGCATCTTTCTGATGTGACGTGGAGCGCTCTGTTGAGGTGATCGAATAGTAGTGGAGAATAGTCTTACTCAACGTCATTATTTTACAAATTTCACGACATACTGTTATTCTTACATAGAAATTATATGCAGTGACTCGCAGTTTTTTATCTGATTAATTCGTCTCGAATCAAGGCATTTATATTTACAATTGTTCCGTTTTCTGAAATGGTAGACCATGTTAAAAAAAAATTCAATATTAGTGGTATTTTTGCATTCTTCTAGTGGATATATTACCTGGGTACTTGCTTATCAATTTGATTCACTGAAATAAGAGCACATGTCTTATACTTTTGTATGTCTTCATTAAATATTCTCATAGAAACTGTCACTTACAAGTAATTTCATTGCAAAAACAGCAGTGGTATTATAATTTCTGTGTAAATTTTTTTTCAATAATTCATGGAATAGTTGACACCTATTGACTGCCTTGGGGTGGAATAGCGAAAATTATTATATATGTAGAGCTTGCATAGGGACATGCTGTCTTTTGCTTAGATGAGGCGCTATTACTAGTCAGGGAGTAATTTTGACCATCTGCCGGCAAGCGAACTATCACCCGGGCTATAGTCTTCATTCAATTGGTACGAGGCAAGAATTGTGCCTGCTGACATCACATTTGGCACGAGGCGAGAATTGTGGCAAGCAAACTATCGCCTGGGCTGTAGTCTTGGAAATATTTATCTGCCTGCCTAGTTACGGTTGGCACATGACAAGAATTGTGTCATGTCCCTTGGGATGGAATGGCAACAACAGCTCTCCCCTCTCAATGGCGTCTTCTGAACAGCAGGTAGGACTATTGACCTCAGCTGCAAAGCAAGCAGGAATATTGACCGAGGCCAATGTCTATAGCCCTCACTGGGGCTCAACGATTCCTACAGTTTTGGATCTAACCGATTTTTATTCCGGCTATTTTTGAACAAGCCAAAATAAGTTAATTTCATAAATTTGATATCGAACTAGTCAGAAATCAACGTCATTGTTATAAATGAATTGCACGCAGTGACTATTATTGGTGCAATCATTGTTGTCATGTTTATGCCCAATAATGCGTCCCGAATAAAGTAATATATATTTACATTTGTCCGTAGTTCAACCGTGTTGTTCTCTGAAATGGTACTGTCGATTTGGTTGGATTTTCAAAAATCTTATTTCATTGTTGCATTCTTCCAACGGGTAGAGTGTTAGGATACTATTAAAACTGGTTGGTTTTATTCAGTGAAATAAGTCCACAATACGCCTTTGTGAAATTATTCTGACTCTTTTCCGATTTCATGGTTCAGATCATGATCTAACAGCTATTTATGTTCTGACTCTTAACTTGATCAAGACATTTAATTCGCCCTGTATTTTTGCTCTCACTTTGATTGGCTACGATATTGCGAGCCGGAATGTGTAGAAATATGTAAGGGGGTGACCATTTTTAAATATAGTGATTGTCAAATTTGATGTACAATGTTTAAATTCTCGCTATTTGTCACAAGTCATATAGAAGGAGAAAATATATGATATATTTTTAACCTAATTATATGTCTGTTTGTCCCCTATCAAAATTATGGGCCAGCTTTCTTTTGGGGCTCCAAAGGGGTCTACTAACAAGGGTATTTTCTGGGGACATATACTGGTATTATTTATGAAGTTGCCAAAGTAATGAGGTCGGGAATGGGATGCCAGAAAAATATTTTTGCCACAAATTCCCACCAGCCCTTTATTTATATAAGCAGACCCGACTTATACGGAGGCATCTTTGTGGTTCTTGGATCATCAGAGTTAGGGAGTAGAGGTGGAGGTTATGGTTGTGGTCGGGTCACAAAATTGATTTGTAGTTTCTTTTCGGAGGTACAATCATGCAATTTGGGCTGGATAATGTTGGAAGGTGTTATAACCCGCGATGGGCGAAAAAATGGGACAGATTGCTGAGCTGTGGGATACCTGGATGTGACATTCATCGTTTGATGTAAATATCAGTATAAAGCAATGGAATTATATTACTGTCCCATGCATTCTCATATGTTATAGTTGTATATAGACATTTATTTTGAGACAGTGGCAGAGGTGGGAGTCGACATTGGGCAGGGCACTTATATTTTGGAGTTTTATATCATAAACAAAAAATCAATACTACCAGATAAAACTCTTCTCATCATGGGTCCGAAAAGTCATAGTTCATTGTTGACTCGATTGTGTACCAATAGAGATACTAACACTAATATTCAACATTTTCTGCAAACTCCCAGTGGATTTTGTACACAATCACCATTGAAATCATGTTAGATCCCAAACTGCAGGAATCGTTAAGCCCCAGTGGCCCTGCATGCTGTTGAGAAGACACCATTGCTATTCCATCCCAAGGCAGTCAATATATATGTTTTATTATATATGACACCATTCTCTCCTCGCACTAGGTAATAGTTTGGGTGATATTTCACATGTGGGCAATGGTCAAAACTATTCTGAAACTCTCTTTCATCCAATCAAAGACAGTACGACCCTCAGTGAACTCTACATATACAATAATCTCATCCATGTAACTATAATGTTTGAATATAACTACAATAGTTGAGTCCAGGTTGTGCTAAACCTGGTCATTGAATAAAATACATTTTTTTTTAATGTTGTCTGTGTTGTGTTCATGCATGTATGTGCACTTCCATCCCTGAGAAATTTGCCACATGTTGGCAACCTTGGATATATTGGTAAATGTTCATCGACAACTTGCCACTATTGAGAAAGATACTAAATTTACACATTCTTATAAATTCTACACGCGAAACGAGATGTAGTCTAATCAGATTGTTGTTTTCGGGGCTGGGTCGGGTAAACTGTCGGGGCTGGGTCGGGTAAACTGTCGGGGCTGGGTCGGGTAAACTGTCGGGGCTGGGTCGGGTAAACTGTCGGGGCTGGGTCGGGTAAACTGTCGGGGCTGGGTCGGGTAAACTGTCGGGGCTGGGTCGGGTAAACTGTCGGGGCTGGGTCGGGTAAACTGTCGGGGGCTGGGTCGGGTAAACTGTCGGGGGCTGGGTCGGGTAAACTGTCGGGGCTGGGTCGGGTAAACTGTCGGGGCTGGGTCGGGTAAACTGTCGGGGCTGGGTCGGGTAAACTTGGATGGTTGAAAGACAACAAGTCTTCTTATTCACCTTTCTTTTCAGCCATTATTGAAAAAGAAGGGTAATCGATACACTCGCAGGAGGTAAATGTGTAAAAATTATAGTCTAAAAATATCCCCACTAAGAAGAACTTGGAGAAATAGATTTCAATAAAACAAAATTAGCGTTTTTAAACCATTGTTATGTGAACAAAACTGTTACAGTTGTCAACAAATATCACTGATCACGTGTAGTAAGATCTAATACTTCAAAGATTGTTTTTCAATGTTTACCGTCAATTTTTTATTAAACTTTGGTATCTTATCGATTTTGATTTGTAATGCCACTTTAACTGTAATGTTTACATAACAATGGTTTCAATATGTGAAGTCTCATTGGAGAGTAATTTTTCATGTGCATGTTGTTGATGATTGTTATTTTATAGACTTTATTTAAAATGAACCCTCTTTCAAGCCAGGAGTCCCTTTAACCAATATGATAAGTGAATAGCATTTAGTGAGGTGCAACTCTAATTTATACCAAAAACAGTTCCTAGAACTATTTGAAGTGCTCAACAAGATGAGGGTGAATTCTTAGTTGAAAGGAAATTTGTCTTGATTGATGGTGCAAACGATAGATTTCTCTGAATGTTTGTTCTAAAAATAGCCCATAATAGTGTTCCCGAAAGGTTGTATTATACCAGAAAAATATAAATAAAATCAATATAAATTTCTGAACAGCTGTCTTAGATTCATATTATTTTATATGCCGGAATCTATATAAAACTTTCTAGGATGAGTAAAATCTTTAAAGTGATGTGAAACACTCTGGTTGGGTGATCAAATATGGAGAATAATATTGCTCAAAGTACTTATTTTCATAAATATTAATCAAAATTTTCAACACACTTATATATTTATTAAATGCAATATCGATGGCGAAATCATTTACGTTAGTTTATTGCCGATTGTTGCGTCCCATATCGCAATGTAAATATTTACAATTGAGCATAATTCAGACGCTGTTTTCTATGGAGTTGTATGGACGATTTCTACCGTTAGTAGAATGCTACATTCCCCCAGTTGGCATAGCACCTGAGTACTAATTTATCAGTTTCACCCACCCGAACAAGTCCATAATGTCTTTAATGGCATGGGTATATGGGAATTCTAAATATGTCAAATAGCAGTTTGAAATTCTTGTTAAGTCTTTCGCTGCCAATCGCGACTAATGTCAACTTACCCATATGCCCATACACTGCCGATAGCGACTTGAGTCAAAAACGGGTACATGCTGGCAGCAGGATGGGTACATGGGATGTAAATATGGCCAACCAGTTACTGTGACATACGAGTCCCAATGGTGGGCATGTACATGTCATGATTATAAGTTCCTGACTATAATATGATGATACGTAAACGTAATTTGCGCCCGCTTGTTACTGTTCATGGGATTATCGGATGAATTTTTATCTTTAGAAGGATTTGATGATAAACCCTAACGGGACACAAGAAATTAATATATACAATGTATGTAAATAATCACATATAACGTAAATGTGGATGTTTAGGCTGCCCGTGTAATACGAGTCTCAGCTGTCTGGCCATCGACGCAGTCCTGTCTAGAATTTTGCGCGCCGATGTAAGTTGTGACGTCATGATGTACGTCGATGTCATGACACCTTTACTGGTTTACCAAGAAGCAATCTTAAAATGACTCTGCGATCTTTCAATCGGAACTTATAGTTTCCATTTGTCAGCCTTGAACTTTGAGAATATATCTTCAATCTTTCAGGTGGAAATACCGTTAGAAAATGGAAGATCAAATCTAAACGCGCAGTAAGGCCCCAAGAATCCTATTTCGGGGGCAAATATTTTTAATAATTTTATAAAATATGTAAACAAAACTTTTTCATGCAATTTCAGTTTTTGTTAACCAGGGCTCTGGTTTAATTTACATAACAAAAATGAATTATCTTTGGCTTTAGGAGCATAATGTTCCTACGTATGATGAAGTATAGCTAACATTTACCGGAACAAAGTTTTTTATTCTTGCCCTGGAGCATTTTGCCCAATAAGACATTTCGAGGTGGTATTAATCACTACAAAATGGCGGCCGTCGCCAACAATAGTTTTTTGGACTCGGCATCTTATAGCGCCCGCGGCTTCGTATATAACACCAGGAAACGTGTGAGATAGTGCAGATAAGAGGCAGTCACTGTACATATTCTCATATAAATGCGAACTGCTATATAAGGCCACTTGTAATAATTTAAAGATGAAACTCAAATATAGCAACTTACCCAGCATGATATGTTCAACACAAAGTTTATAACTATTCTAATAAAGTTGAAAAATACCAGGCCACGTGACCACTGGGTGGCCATTGTGGTTGCAACAGGTCTAAATATAGTTATAAGTTAATCCATCAACACAAGACAAAGAAATTTGCAATATATTGAAATTTTAATGCATTATCCGTACATTTACATGTATGTACATGGAATGTGACCACACACAAGTGCATGCTAATCACCATGGTTATGTGACATCTTCAAATGTGGGTGTATATAGCACATATAGCCAGGTATGGGTCCCTCACTGAAAGATGTCAACTAATGAACAAATGCCGAGTATTACCAATTTCTGCATTGATAGCACCCATATAAAAATAAATATGAATATGTATCAAATATAGCCATTAGTGTGTAAACGAAGATGGCCACCAAGGTCACGTGACCTCTATGGTGGTGTCTAATTACAAATGAAGTCTCAACAAATTATTCCAAGCGACACTTGAGATACAAATTCACATCCATAATGCTTAAATACAAGTATGGTATGGTATGCTTGGCAGTGGGAATCTGTCTGGTGCCTAGTGGCAGCGAAAGAGTTAAGTGCCATTGCCAATTGATTGGTCATAGCCAGGTTGATTATAATGGAAAGAGCTTGAAAAGTATAGGCTTTAGTTGATGCGTTTGCACATGCATACAAAACCAGAGGTGTGACTGTCCCAATGGGACTAAGGATACCCCCCCTGGTTTTTAAAATGCTAAGATGTTTCACATGTCAGTAAACATTTAGTTAAAATAATAAAATAAGTTCCCATTGCAGGTGCACAACCCTAACCCTAATCTTAAACCTATTGACCGAAAAATGTAGGAATAAAAGCTCGGACAAAATTATGCATGTTTCAAAAATGTTCTTAAGTCGAAAAAGGGGAATAACTCCACAAAAGAAAGTCGGACAGATAATCGCAGGTGCACAGGTTCCCATGGTACTAAATATCAGTGCCAAGATTCAAAAACATTGGCCTATAAATGTAGGAATAAAAGCTTGGACAAAATTATGCATGTTGCAAAAAAAATTCTAAGTCGAAAAAGGGGGATAACTCCACCAAAAAATGTCGGACAGACGTCATAATCACAGGTGCACAGGTTCCCATGGTACTAAATATCTGTGCCAAGTTTAAAAAAAATTGACTTAAAAATGTAGGAATAAAAGCTCGGACAAAATTATACATGTTGCGAACATTTTGTAAGTCGAAAAAGGGGGGGATAACTCCACCAATTTTTTTTCGTACAGACGTCATAATCGCAGGTGCACAGGTTCCCATGGTGGTTGATGTCTGTGCTAAGTTTCACGAAAATTGATCAAAAAACGACTGAGAAAAACTCCAGACAAATTTGTGTCCACGGACGGACGGCCGGTACAGCTGATTCCAGTATACCCCCCCTAACTTCATTGCGGGGGGTATAATGATGGAAATGTTACTCTGCACATGCATAAATATGGATCACAAAGACCAGTGTTCGAGCACACCCTATGGACCAATAAGATGGGAAATGGAATAATCTAACAGTCCATAAGCCACACAAGGATATTAGCTAGGCAGATAAACCAAACTCTTTATCAAGCTGAATGAATCAAATGGACACACACCCATGGTAATTCTAAATAATTTTTTACACTAATGGAAGATCCTACGTCATCAGTTGACCCATGTCTGTCCTGCCTCTAGCCATAAAAAACTTTGTGGCCGCATTATCTCCACCTTCCGATCAAATTGTCAACTCCATATCTATAGGCCTCACATTCAAACAATAACGAGTGATTTTATCAATATTTCATCTGATTTTGATGCCATTAAAAGGCACACACACAGATATATTTAATTAGCAGATGTGCCAACATAAAAGGCCCAATTACTTTTCGAATCCCCAGATCACATTATATAAAATATATGCCATGTTATGTACCATTTGAAATGGGAACCTCCAAAACATAGTATTATCAACTTATCCATTGTAATAAACTGAACATGCCATTTTTGTTGAGGTAACGACATGTTTTTGTGTGCTTAAGATTCATATGGATTGTCAATGGAAGGGGAATAGCTCTATATCTTAGTTTGAATTCTGTTGCATTTTGGGAGCGAGATGTTGGAAATGTTTCTAGGATTTCAGCTATTTCCTATTACTCTATGGGCACCTTCTGAGAAACAGATGTTCCAAATGGTGATGATTTATTTTGTGATATATTGTTATTAAAACCTTATATCAAGGCACTATAAAAAAAAATCAAAAAAATCAGTGACTCAAAAATTAAATGTGCCTTTAAACCTATACTTTTCAACCTCTTTCGTTATAATGGACCAGTTTCAATAATCATTATTAAAAGGGGGACTTTACACTAAATCTGGTCATTTATGGGACCATCTCCTTTTTTTATTAAAATACTCAACAGAATATATGCAACAAATGAATGAATATGAGCCATGGAATCATGCAAAATACACTTGTGTGCTATATGAACGATGCAAACAACATGGTAATTATAATGAAAATGGGTTTATGACTCTACTCACATTTCTCTGCAGTATGGTTATGAAAGACATTAACATACATTGGCTTGGCCCAAAATGATGCTAGAAAGATTTCAGTGTGTCTATTTCCAGATTTATCATCCCAATCATCATCGCAAGGGTGACTGCATGTTTGAGACACAAAAAGAGAATCGCTCACGAGCACATTCCGCTTTTAGCTTGTAGACATTAACCCTTTAACCAACAGAACGGCCCTGTGCCAATGCATTCTCTTATATATGCGAGTCGACCATAGGTCGCCTCGCATATATAAGAGAATGCATTGGCTTAACACATTACAAATTATAAAATTGTTAAAGAATGTAAGAAAAAATGGTAAAAAGTGTTAAAAAAAGATTTTTTTTAGGCCAATGCATTCTCTTATATATGCGAGGCGACCTATGGTCGACTCGCATATATAAGAGAATGCATTGGCACAGGGCATAACTGTAACCATCACAATGTGGTCAATGAGCCGGTTCCAATGATATCCATATTTGTATGGTTTTATTGAGACAGACCGAAGATATTTTAGGCTGTTGAAGCTTTATTTGGCCGGTTTTGGCCGGTTTGTTGGGTAAAGGGTTAAAACTGCCATTTTCGGAAGATATTCAGTCACAAACGGCCTCTGATCAATAGGAATCCTGCATTTGTATTATCTGTAATCTGCTTATATTTCCATAACATCCCTCCAGATGTATAATAGGCCATTCCAATGTGTACCTTTATAACTGATGGGAGAATCAATTTTGTAAAGAAAGGTTTAAACTTCAACTTCTACAAGTTTATCCCTTTTCCAACCACACTCATTATTATACTGCCAAAGTGTTGCTTATAATCAGTATAGCGAGATGTTCCCTAATTTCAAATATTTGTTTGCGTTCTCTGGTATTCATTATCACTATGACATGTGTCCTACAAGCTGAACCTCTCTACGGCAATAGTTAGTTAATTGTATGTTTAGCATCAATCACTGCATTTGATTTTTTGGCAAAAAATATTGGCTTAATTTGATTAGTTATTGGCACAATGTACACTTCCATTGGAGTGTCCCCTGTGGAATTTTAGATAGGAACATTTACTCTTAGTCTCTGAGTCCCTAAACATAGGTTTCATTTGCATAAAATGAATGTAAAAACAATTGGTGGTAATATTTATGTTTTTATTATTAGATTGTACTATGTAAGTAACTTCAGAAACCTATCAAGAATAATTAATAATGAATAATCACCACATTTAATTCTCAGAATCCAGGATGACACTAAACATAAAATTAATTAGCCATATATAGGCCTAATATGCGTATGAACACAAATAATATGTGTGTTTTCTCATGACTGCATCATTAAACTTCTGTTGGGAGTCAAATGCTGAATCAAGCCCGCAAATAGCGTGTCTGTCATTTGCAGAATGAGGTCCCCAGAGGGTGAATTTAGTGATGCTAGAATCACCAAATTCACCCTCCGGGGTACCTCCTTCTGCTTAGGCCTCATATTCTGGGAAGTATCTGTAGTTTCAAATTAACATTGTTTTTAGTTACTTTTCCCTTCGGGGAAGTTACTATATCCCCTAATTTGCAGAAGATAAAATGTATAATCGAGGTGACTAATGGGAAAACATCAACCTCAACTGGGGAATTCAATCTGATCCTAGGTCTCCCACAGCAGTTGAGGCCTAAGCAGAATGATGTTCCCAGAGGGCGAATTTAGTGATGCTAGCCCACCTTGCGGTCCTTGGGGACCTCATTCTGCAAATGACAGACAAGCTATTTGCAGGATGGATTAAATATCTGTTGGAGTCAAGTTCTGAATCTCAAAACATGCGAGAGTTGAGGGTGCCGAGATGCTGGATCTCCTCAGAACTTGCGAGAGTTCCAGGAGCTGAGATGCTGACTACTCATCATACTCTTGCTCCCCAGATTCTGGTTCGGAACCTTCATCAAAGGTCAGGTGTCAGATACACAGAAGCCTGTCACGTCTTCATTGCAGCTTGCTCTATATCATAAACAGCCATGATGTCTTTGCAGATGTTTTAATGATTTCAAGGTTGATGTCATCCGTGAAAACCTGGCAATAAATCAGAATGGGTTAATTAGGGTAAATAGATAAAAAACAAGGGTTCTGCATCGAAGATGGCCCAGTGAAGTTGTTTTGCCTAACAGACTGAATCTGTCTGAGATGAATTTCAAATTATTCGACATAGGTTCAAGTTGATGATTCTTGGCATAAAGTCTGTTATAGAAGAGTAACGAGATGATGGGACTCAGTCCAAAACAGCATAAATCCAACCGATATCCAAAGCTGTTTTGGACTGAGAAGACTTGATCTAATGAAAAGATAGACACCACTATTATTATTCATCTGGAAGATGTTCAGGAAATATACGCAGAAGGACTGACAGTGGTCCGGTCCACTGCCAATGCGGTCCGGTCCGGTCCATTCCGGGTCCGGTACACATGCCTGGACCGGTCCCAAAACGGTCCGGTCCACCTATAATAGGCTATATGTTAATGAATTCTCTGTTTTCTAAAAGTTTTTACTCTGTATAGTACAAACTGTAAGGTTACTGGAGTTCAGTGCATTCACACACTGCATTGCAATGAGTCCATACATGTTAAAACTTACCATTGTTTGCCGATTGTATGCATCATTGTCTGTCTCTGGTGGGATATACTGGAACGATGCACGAGAATAGTATTTCGAGTAATGCGAACATGCACTAATTAAATGTATTGGGCAGATATATAGCTATAGCTAGGGCCATAATGTGTTATAACCAATCTAACATGGCACTCAACTGATCGTATGCATGATTCGTATCATACTTATTTTCATTAAATTGAAATTTAAACGAAATAGCTATACTGATGACAATTATACAAATGTGTACTAAAATGACTACTACATTAATATTGGAGTCTTGGAGATTGTGATGGCTGATTGTATAGTCCTGACAATTACAGTTATATACCTATAGGCTAAGTACAACTACTATAATACTATTGGATTAATGTGACTGTCTTGTGTATGTCCTATGTAATGTGGTTTGCATGTTTCTTCGATAATTATAACTGTGAAAAACAATAGAATACTCAATTCGATATCCATCCAAATTGATTAGTTGATGCCATGTTACACTGTTTATGACAAATAGTTCCAATATTCATTCAGTTGCATGTTTGTCGCATTGGTAGGGTGCTACATAGTGTTGGACATCAAATCAGGCGGCCGCCCACACTGGCACTTTCATTATAAGGAAAGTGACATGTACAATGTACATCTTATACATTGTTTTCGTGACATCAAATGTTTAATTGATATTAACCACTTCAATGCATCAATACATCGTTGCTAATTGATATGATGGCAAATACGCAATAATATTCGCGATAGTTTATTATAACTGAAGTAAAATAGTGGACCGGACCGGAGAGTACCGGACCGGTGGCAAAAAGCGGTCCGGTCCAGTCCAGTGACACCCGGTCCAGACCGGACCATGGTCCACCCCTGGACCGCGGACCGGACCGGTCCAAAGCGGTCCGGTCCGCATCACTAGGGGGGGGGGGGAGGAAAAATCTGCAGGATACAAGTTATGAGCGCCAATAGCAGATTTTTGCCATCAGTGGGTTCACTCGGGATGTTCAAAGATGTATCATACCATTAGTAGCATGGGGATGGTGTGGGGCACAAAAATGTCGAATTATATTTTTTGTTTTGTGAGGGGGGGGGGGGGGGGGGGGGGGGGTAGGGGAAATAGTAACTGAACTAATTCCGCATTTGTTTGGAATGTATAATCAGCAAAAATCACTCAATAATCTTTGGCATAATACTGTAACACTGAAAGTATTCCACACACATACACAGAAATTTTAGGCCATATATACAGGTTTGATTGAGTTTTGAAAGCTGGTGATATTTCAACACAGCAAATTCCTGTGATGTCAAATAATTTCAGTCTGAATGTTTGAACACTATCCCAGGACATTTCTTCCATTATGGCAACAAAGATGAAAATAAACTTAACATCTGCCATGCACCATTTGTTATCACACGGAAGAATATGTTTTATCAATTACGCACCTTGATCGGTATTTCTTGTAAAGATACCCAAGCTGGTTATAACCCATAACAAAATATTTGGGATAACTGTCAAAACTAAAGTTGTACAATTTGCACTGAACATACCTTCCACCATTTTGTATCCGCCTGTTCATGGCATGGAACTTCAACACCATGGCATTGCAAGGCCAAATATATCACAGAAATAGCTACATGCTGAGGCTTGTATAGCAAACAGATCACGTTACTATGGAAACTGTCTCTAAGAAATGACCAGCTGGTTCGAGCTATGGGCACTGTCTTCCATTGTGAACTAGCAAACCAGTCTTTAAGGCTTTTCAAATAATGTAGAAGAAACTGAAATAAGAAAAAAATTTGAATAAAACTTCACCCAATTAACCCTTTATTAACGAGAGTTGAGTTTAACACGTTGAGTGCCAGAAATCAATTAGTAATCTCGCCAGTTTGCCAAATCGTGGCAAGATAGATACCCTTAGTAGACCATAATTTGGCTTCAATGAAGCAAAAATTGGATGACGTCGCGACTTTAGATGACAGAAACGGCGATTGATAGTACTACGAGATAACTCGTAGCCGGCACTGGCGGAAGGAATTTGGGTATTCCCACCACCAGTGCCAACTACGAGTTATCTCGTAGGCACAATTGGACACGTTTGAGAACAAATATGAAGTAGAATGTAACCCAAACAAGTTATTTTGGTGGTAAGCATATTTATGGAGGTTATAGCTCGTTATATAGTTAAATTGTGGCTGATGCACGGCGGAGCAAATTACTTATATATATGAGCAATTGAGCATGCATGCTACAGACAGCGAATCCGAAGTGGAATCGGTGAACTTGTTTCCTGTGAGGATGAGTTTATTTCGTCCATACAGTAATGACTACGAGCATGCATCTTCTGCTGTTTCGGGTATTGTAAGTTATCGCCCATTTAGCCTGATTTAGGCCTATGCTATGGGGTTCCAAAGTACAGCCCAAAATAATAGTGTTGGAAGAATTGTCAGCACAAAATTAAAACAACCATGCAGCAGTAGTCAAATAGATCCCTGCACATTCAGGAGTGTGTGCTACATGTAACTCCATATAATCCATCCGTCTGGAAGTAAGTCACCCTTTACTGTAAACCTCGATCTATGCTACACAAAACCATTTATCCGTACCTACGTAAGTATAGAACAGTTCGATGAACTGCACGACGTCTAAAGTACGGTAATTGCTACGCTTTCCATTGTCCAACACGTTCGGAAGTGGGTAAAATGTAGTTTTGGGGAATAATTGTTCCGCTTTACTTGTATTATAAATAATAAAATACCTAGCCCCCAAATGGAGCCGCACAGTGTATACAACAACTGCTGTGTTCCCTAATAACGAGATAAGCATCAACGCGCATATAACGTCATGGATTATCCGCTTATCTTGTGTTGGATGCGTCCACTCGCACATGAGTGAGAGGGAACAGATTTGGCAGGCCTGTGTGACGTGTGTGGGTGGTTGTGCGAAGTTTCAATGTGTTGAAACACAACGATGTAACCATTCCTCGAAACTGCCTTCGCATGTTTGTACATTGTGAATATCCACCCCCTGACTTTGTTTGCATGCGTGAACATTGTCAGTCTATTGAATACCAAAACCCCAGTCTAATTGCCCACACACGACTGCCTCTGGTGGTCACTCAGTGAGACAGTGTCAGCTGTATTCACTAACAACTGGACCATTTTGAGTAGAATATATGTGCTGATGGTGCTCACTTCAGTTGAACGATGTAAGGGGAGCCACACTATTTATTTGATAAAATCACTGTTCTGATGTTCCGAGGCGGGTTTTCGTGGTGTATTGACCTATTCCACTGCTTCCGTTTGTCAGTTACACGACATGGAAACCACTACGAGATAACTCGTAGTGGCAACCTGCGAAGGTTGCGAACTACGAGATAACTCGTAGTGGCACTCAACGTGTTAAAGGTACTCCATCCGATCAGATGGTTCCCATATCATCAAGTTACAACAACAACAAAATTTCATCAAAATATGCTTTCGTTATCAATCGATTAATTACAACAAAATAATGCTAACCGCTGTCAACTATTTTATATAAATTTCCCAAAACGTGATATTTATCAACATGTTGTTCAACGAAATATGGCCGTATTTTCACTTTTGTATCACAAAATTTGGCCCTATTACCACTTGATTTTAGAGTTATCCATCTTCATCCGCAATTTTGTCTGAGACAATCGGTTTGATGACTCGTTTCTGGGCCACAAATAATTACACATTTCGATAGATAACAAATTCCAAAATCGATATCTGATCACTCTGAGCTTTGATGGTGGTTCCTCAACTCGAATCAAATATTTTTCACACCCCCCAAAGCCTAAGAAATAGTCATTTAGCAGCATTAATTCGGATTATGCATCTTTAATGCTTTTCAAATAATGTAGAAGAAATTGAAATAAGAAAAAATATGAATAAAACTTCACCCATTTAACCCTTTCATGAGCGGTTGATAAATTTTAGTCGGGGCGGAGGGCCGAACTAGGAGTGGGCTGCGGCTACAGGGCGGGTTACCGAAAACGTCACTATTTCTTTAGGCCTTATCAGTACAATAAAGTAATTTTAAACCCTTTCATGATGGGAGTCACGCTGGTGCAGCATTAAATATCCTGTGCCAGTGTATTCTCTTATATATGTGAATCTCCCATTATATATGCCAGGTTCCCTACGGGAGACTTGTATATATATATATATAAGAGAATTCATTGGCACATGGTTTTCGCAAAATTTCAGGAAGCTCCATTCACAGAAGGGTTAAGACCCATAGATTAGACAGAAACTGCCAGGTAACAAAGTCTGAGAGGGTTCTTGTGGAATGTAAACCTGTGACATTTTGAAATATGAAAACTTTACAAAAAATAAATGTGCTCCTTGCCTTTGATGATTTCAGATTGAATACCCTTGGAATAACCTGAGCAAGCTGCACCATGTAATTATCAACTCAGAAAATATAGTGGTGGCTGCTAACATTTGTCACACTGCAGCGATCAAGAGGTCATGAAATACTTATCTGGGCACTGTAATATCCATAACATTTCATGTTATATATTTATTGTGTATTATTATTCGATGTACGTCGACCTTAAGAATGTGTATCTCTGGTCAGTTACGATTGAATAGATAACCACTCATTGCATGAACTCATTATGTCTCACTCCACGATCGGTCCGTTGATTGTTGTGAGTGAATAGCACGATGTGTCCCTCCGCTTGGATAGTTTGTATTATATTGTGACTTTTAATAAATTCATCGAACCAGTCAGTTGTGTGTTATCTTATTCTATATTGTGTCATATTGCTGGCCATCACAGGGACTTTAACCCTTTCATGTTTGGAGCTTCCTGAAATTTTGCGAAAACCCTGTGCCAATGCATTCTCTAACATATGCGATTCTCCCAAGATAACTGTTTTATCATTTCTCGCTGGTAGGGTTGAAACGGTTAATCGACTAGTCGTAGACGACGCTGAAATGTCAGAACGTCGACTCTGAATTTTGCATTCGACTAGTCGGAACATAGTGTATTAGTTCCATGTATAACGTTTTCAAGATCGATTCCGACATAAACGGTGTTAACTGCGCGTAAGTTACGGTAAGTATAATGTTTGGTGGCACCCGGAATTGACAGTGTTACTAGTATAGACACACACGGTGACCCGACTATTAATTGAAAGAATGAAATTGACAACACAATGTCTCACTCGTCGTTTGAAGTCAAAGACATCACTGCGACATGATGGCAATGATTGACGCGACTTTATCGTTTGTCGGAGACCGCTTTGATCTAGACACTG
This sequence comes from Siphonodentalium dalli, assembly GCA_032622095.1. Lineage (NCBI taxonomy): Eukaryota > Metazoa > Mollusca > Scaphopoda > Gadilida > Siphonodentaliidae > Siphonodentalium > Siphonodentalium dalli. Next base: position 227,360,217 of record CP136061.1, read on the forward strand.
TGTATATTTCAATTGATCAATTGAAGGTCGCTTAAGGTGACATCATTGTTGCTACCGTATATAAATGATACTGACATTAAGAACCTGGCTATTGTATTCTACAACATAGCCTATTCTATAGGGCGTATTTAGTCGGAACATTAACATTTTATAGTGACACCGCTCGGCAATGGTTTATTGGTGATCACGTGACTAAACGAAATCTCGAACGCTGATATTAAATTTAAAACCTGTATAAATGATCGAGTTTCTAATCATTATCCACCACATGTCTAATTATATAATTACATTCAGTGTGTTGGATAAATATCAAGATGTTTACAGTATTATTTCCCAAATAAATTGGTGTCTATGCAGGGAAATGCGCTACGCAATAGACCGTCATTGCATCAGTCATCAGTGTACGCCATGTACGATGAATTTTCCGTACCATGTTATGTTTGAAAGTTTTGATATCGGGTACCGACTAGTCGACGCAACGCGACTTTTGGGTCTCGACTAGTCGACTCTGAAATTCACTAATCGTTTCAACACTACTCGCTGGCCTGCTTTTTTCATGATATCATTCATGTTGAACAACGATATGGAGAGAGTGATAGGGAGATTTTGATATTATCATTCTTTGAAATTAATGTCAAATTTCTGTGAATGACCAGGACTGTTGGCAGAACATATACATTATTGTGGTGGATTGACAGTAATATGGTTTGACATAGACGGCCTATCTTCAACCAAGTTGCTCAGTTGAACATAAACTCTAAGCCATCAATGTCACACTATGTTACCACCAATCCACCAAAATAACTAATATTATCATCTCAAAGAAACCCCAGGTTCTGGTATGTCTGTTTCTTGGGTTTTATTTCAGCAACAACATAATAAATGGTGACTGTTTGTTTGCTGTGTGCAGTAAATTGAAAGCAGTTAAAAAATATCTGGAACATTTACATAAGTCTTTCCAAGGCAATTGCAATAATATGTATTCACATCAGAATTCCAGAGACATTAACCCTTTCTATACTAAAGACTCATTGATAAGTAGATATCCCTACAGGGGGGGGGGGGTCGGAAAAAAATTTCAGGCACATATGCTGATTTTTCCTTTTTGATCCTTGTTGGGACACACCCACCCCCCGACCATTTTTGGACACCCACCCCATTTTAACACTAAAACAGAGATTTGCGGGGGGGGGGGGGGGATTATTCACAGTAAACAGCTGTATATGAATTTCTGTGCATACTATTTGTCATGGATGTTAACATTGACATGTAAGTCATTTTGGGGTCATTCGACCAAAAACACATGGCTGCCAGTGGCCATCTTGGATTTCAAAATTCAATCCATTAGCATGGGCTACAGGCTATACTGTTTGTCTGATCATCATGAATTTTTTCATTTATGTTAATATTAACATTCTAAGGTGTTTTAAGCCAACCTCATTGCAAAAACAGTCAAAAAGACATGCAGGAAAAACAATTTGAGTTGCGGAAAAATAATTTTGTTGGTTCCATCAACCACCCACCCCGGCATACATGCCTGAAAAAAAATGTTTTCCCTCCCCTGATGCCTAAGGAAATATTCAGATATTAAGTTCAGCAAATACCATAGCACTTTTTTTTAACTTATTAACTGAACAATTCCCACCAGTCAATATGAATCCTTCTGCACTTGTATTATTTTTTCATATGTCTGTCGTCATATTTTCTGGACACTCCTCCGAACAAATGATAGACTATTCCAATGTATACTTTTATAACTTATTGGGAGAATCCATTTAGTATAGAAAGGGTTAACAAGAGAATGCACCAGCGATGGTGCATACCCCCACAGTGGCAAATTCAAAACCGACAAAATATGGGTGAGATATCTGCTTAAACAGGGAAAAAAACCACAACATTTTCATATTAACAAAGATAAAAAACTGTATAACGGAAAACAAGAACAAAATGATTGAATACTCAATTGATTGCCATCATAATAGTGAATATCCATAGTTTCATTGATATTCATCAACTGGTGATGAAGATACGGACAAAAACCCCCAACACCTCCAAATGTACAAAGATGAATAAATCTAAAACAGAAAACCGGGGAAAAAACGATTCAACACTCAATAAAAATGATTGAACACTCAATTGATTGACCTCATTGTAGTGAACATCCAAACCAAATTTCATTGAGATATCTGCTCGGATGGACAAAAAAAAAACAACATTTCCAGATAAACAAAGATGAATAACTCTAAAACAGAAAATCCGGAAAACAAACACTCTGTTTGAATGCCATCACAGTAGTGAACAACCATACCAAATTTCATCCAGATCCGACAACTGGTGTTTGAGATATCTGGATGGACGGAAGGACAGACGGACAAGGTCAATCATGTATACACCCATTCTCTTTGAGAGTAGGGGGAATAATTGCATTTAAAGGATTTATTCAGTCTAGAAACTACAAAACGTAATTCGGAAAGCCCTCCCTGTTGTGATCCAAGTCCCATTCCGATCGCATAATAAATAACCCGTAAAATAAATAAATAATACCACCACCAGTATTCGGAGATTTCCGTGACTAAACTACGAGTGACGTACTTGTGGGGAGCAAATTAAAAACACAGATTCGGAGCCGGAGTTTATTATGCTGACTACGATGACGTAATCGTAAGTCAGCCGATACTAAAATTAGGGGTGCCACGATTAATCGTATAATCGATGAACCGTTGATAAAGCCGATAATCGATTACCATTTCCATAGTCGATTAATCTGCGTTATTTATTTCAGACGTCGGAAAATGCCGGGTATTATTGAATACGGTGTTTCTTTTACACAGTTTAATTTACAACCGAAGGGTTAACAACATCAATTTAATCAAAGAGATTCCGACAACATGAGTACTACTAACTTATGTTGCAAACACTCGGCAGTTCATTTGATGATGCGACATGGTTACTCTTCGGCCCATTGTATATTCTACAAATCGGTGGCACTGCAGCTTTGAACTTATGGCGACGTCGTTGTATATAAATTTAAACTTGACAGGTGGCACTATGGCTTTGAAATGTGCCGACTGTCACCTTAGATGTTACTAATACAGGTTATCGTGTATCATACTTAACTTGTTCTAAGTCCTGTAATTTGCGGGTGGGGGCACACGTTTGTGATTGTTAACCACGCACTGGATGTTTGATGAAACTTATACTTTCTAACTTTCCTACTTTTATATTGTTTGTATGTTTGGCTATTCGTAACTGAAATCAATCGCAACGTTTGTTCAAATGAACTCACAAAATATTATAATCATAACATCGCCGAGAACTGTGGTGGTATTCAATACATTGTGTTCATTGGTCATTAACAGTGGTTTATGATGCACTTTATTAATGTAAAAAATTACATCAGCCGATGCCACAATCAGCGACAGTGCATTTAACCAGCCCCCAGCCAATAGGCCATATTACGGAAATCTTCCACTGAAGTTATTAGGTACGATTAATCGATTATAGTCGATTATTGACAACCGATTATCGATTATCAAAATCAATAATCGTGGCTCCTCTAACTAAAATGCGGAGTCGTATGTGCGCGTGTGGTGTATAATAAAGTAATTAATAGCGCCTAGAATGGTTGTTGTTTTTGTAGCCATTAATAACATGCCGGCACATGTCTGCTTTGGTGAATAGATGGCAGTAATTAGTGCTTTGATTGTCTCGCGTATTCACTCGGTGATTTGTAATCACTCAGGGACTATTCATCAGTGTCAGTCGCGAACTTGTTTGCACTCTAAAACGCCACAAAGTGAATAGAAAGAACATTATCTCTCTGGTCATACATATATAAGAAGCGCCCAAATTAATATAAACACTGGGCTGAATAATGTTAACTCTATTTAGGCGCTTTTGTTTTGTGTTTGTTGTTTTACTTTCGATATAAATATCCCGAGTATCTGTCATCTCCACATATTCCAAGATGCCTATGGTAGATGTAGTGTGTTCAGTTGTGGGCGGGCTAGCGATCCATTATTTAGTACCTCCAAAAAGACAACACTGTGCGTAATTTATAACGCTCTTTATTGTCTACCGCTTTTGGGAGACGGAAGCATGGACGCTCTTTATATTTAATTGTCACAATACCACATACAAAATCACCCATGACATAGCGAAATAGAGCACGTTCATAATTGAGAACGCTCTTTATTGTCTACACCGCGACGAAAACATGGACGATCTTTATTAGAGGCAATCATTGGATTTTTTCTATGCTAACAATTCAAAAAAATCCTCTCTAGAAAGTCAATATGTGCCATCAAAACGTAAAATAAAACGAACAACAAATACAAACTGAAAAACAATGCCAGGCTAGCCTTCAATTTAAAAAAATGTTGTTATGGCAAACTGCAGCCTAATTATTGTAGTTTCAACAGTCTGTTGTGTATTCGAGTGAATTATTATGTTTACTCACTTATCGATCTTGACTGGAAGGATTTTTGCATGCTGTTCACAGTCGTGCACTTCTCCACACAAAATGTTTCGTGTGAAGAAACAGACAGGAACATTATTATGACGAATATAAGCCATCATAATACATGTACTAGTACAACAACCACCACCTTTTACATCACACCGCATTTGTATTTAATTGTACGCATATAGCGCACAACGGGATGACACTAGTGTGTAAACTAGCTTCCAAAATTGGTACCATACAACGAAGAATGAAGTACATGTACCTGTATATGGCGTAACTTGTATTCTTTCAGAAACAGTTAAATTAGTTTCACACGAAATTCCGCTCGCTCATTGCATTTCTGCATAAATTAATCTCATTTCAAACAACTTTTATCGCTTCAAAGTGCATTTTAGCCATCATTATTCGTAATATAATCCAACATTCTAGCAAATCCAGTTCATAATTCAGCACATTCAAACAATTTTATTCCGTAATCGCTATTTATCGTAAAGGCTTAGGTAATTAACCAGTGTAATTTATCAACTCGTTACGCGATTGGCGGAATTATTTCAAGCTCCACCCACCGCTGTCATCGGTAAGCGTCGAAGCAGATGATCGGTCATGTGACCATGTTGTGGTCATGTGATCGCACTCACGTGACTGACTTCGGATATTTCCACGATTTTTTTAATATCATAATAATAAAAATACTATCTGCTCGATGTCTGTTAGACATATATTATTAGTATTGTGACGATAAAAAAAATATTTTTTTGACAGACTAATTCCTTTAAAACATTTCTCCACTAAATATGGGCTGCAGGGTGTGCCAATGGATTAAAATGTGAAATCCCAGATGGCTCCAGGCACCCATGTTTTTTTAACAAATTTCGGAAGAATTGGACAGCTTCCATCTAGAGGTCACCAGTCCTTCGATTTTGAGGTGCGCAAGGCGCGCGCGGTTCTAAAAACCAGCGAGTTATTAAATGCGCATGCCGAAAATTTCAAATGCGCGCCTCGGAATTTGCAACCAGTGAACGAGACTTTAACAAACAACACACCAATGGTTAAATGCTGACAAGACTATTCACCATGTATCTTTCTCAGCAGTGATGACGTTGATTACGAACCTGGTAACAAAGATCAAAGCGGCTTTTCACACTCAATGATTGGGGTGACACCTCGTCACAATTGCTGCACGTGCGATTTCCCGCAATAAGCGTTGTCAATTCTTTGGAGGCCTTGTTTGATGTTTCGGCATGCGGGATTCGCCGATTCATTTGAATACTAGATTATGGTTTAACTGTATCATCATTCATGTCGGATAGTGACTCAACAAGATCTCATGATGATACGCAGGGAAGTCGGAGGGTTTGTGTAATATATTGAGCGAAAGGACACCCCTTTCGTACTAACACCAGCTCCTGCCTTCGGAAGTCGGCGATGACCGTATTAGGCCCATAAAAATAGCTATTCAATTCGGAATGGATGCTATTCAATTACAATAATTGACTAGCTAACGGTATATACTAATCAAAATTTAAAAAGTATAATTTGCTCCCTGGCAATCTGATTCCGGTGAATACGTGTGTATCATTATACTTGTGTTTGTCTTTATTCAGTAATCATTTCATTGATGTTAATTTGAATTGTGCTCCCTCAAAAAAGGCGCGCACAAATCCCAAAAGCTCTGAGCGATATATCGCGCACCTACGTTTTCCAAATTCGAAGGACTGGGTCACACTAAAGAACCATTTGTAGTTTGGATGAGGGATAAGGGATGTGGCATGTAGGGTGTGCCAAAGGATTTTAGTAATGAAATGAGTAAAATCCAAGATGGTCACTGGCAGCCATGTTTTTAAGGAAATTCAAAAAATATCGTTGTCTACCTGCCATCTATAGGTCACCCTGAAGATCCTAATGAAGTTTGATGACGATCGGATGAGGGATGTGGCCTGTAGGTTGTGCCGAAGGAGTTAGGCCAAAACAAAAAACTTCTCTGTTTCCGATAACATTGGGATAAATTTCCAGACAGGGATTTTTTTTTTTTACAATTTAAAAAAAAAAAAACCTTTCAGCTGTGAGCGATATAATAGCGTAGTCATGGTCCCATGGAATATGGTAGATCAATGTGTATTGAATATGAGCCAAGCATTTGATAAAAACATGCTGTCCCTTCAATTCATTCACTCTGCAGTAAGACCTCTACCAACGTTGAGCTTAATAACCAACCTTTTTTTGCTTTTGGGATTGAGAAAAACGATAAATATTCACATTTACACTCTAACAGGTAATAAAGATAGCCTTCTGGAGAAAAAATGATAAAAAAATTGAGGCAGGCAAGAAAATCTCAGCCAGGCAGGGTGTCGGAAACAAAGAGGTTTTTTTTTTTGCCTTAGTCATGCAAAGAATAAAATCCATGGTGGCCGCTGGCTGCCATGTTTTCTCAACGAATTTCGGAAAAAATTGATGGCTCCCAAATGGAGGTCACCCTGAAGATGCATATAAAGTTTGGCGATGATTGGACGAGGGATGTGGTCTGTAGGGTGTATCAAAGGATTTAGTCTTCAAAGAATAAAATAAAAGATGGCTTCCGACTGCCATGTTTTTAATAAAATATTGTTGAAATTTGATAGCTCTCATCTAGAGGTCATCCTAATCATGCCTGTAGATTTATAAAACATTTCTTAGATATATGGGGCTGCAGGGTGTGCTGATGGATTAAAATTTGAAATCCAAGATGGCGGCTGGCGGCCATGTTTTATAAAGAATTTCAGAATTAATCAATGGCTCCCAAGTAGAAGTCATCCCGAAGATCCATATAAAGTTTGATGACGATAGGATGAGGGATGTGGCCTGTAGGGTTAGCCAAAGGATTCAGTCATGCAAAGAGTAAATTTAAAAATGGCTGCTGACAGCCATGTTTATAAACAATTTTCAGACCTGTAGGGTGAGCCAAAGGAAATTGTTGACGGAGGATGGACAGATGATGGACGCCAACCCATGGCAATAGCTCAAAATTTACAAAGTAAAGTTGAGGTAAAAATGACTGACTAACCTTATGAGGGTGTGTGTAAATTACTTTGAATTTGAGCATCCTCAGCAGAAACAATTCACAGTTTCCTATCGACTCCCTGAGAGCGGAACATGTCTCGCCAATCTCCAGCGGTGGCTTACTTTTGTGGAGACATCTGCAAACAAACAGGATTTGGAGGAGATTAAACATGTGATCAGGCATATCAAGCGATCTATATCCTCACATACCGGTAGTTTTCGAATCTTTAAGTTTATACCACTTAAATGAGTGCATCTGATTGGTCGATGTTCATAGATACACTTGGTGGTGACAATCTCTATCAGCTGATGGAAGCGGTCATTTCCCATATTACAATGCACTGGGTGACTCTAACGGTTGCACACCATGACGTCATTTTTTAAATATGTTCATGGTTACCTTTCACCGAAAACAAAATTAATGAACAAGACTGATCGGCAAAATGCGATAATCCACTTGAGTTACATGACTATTCCATTATAATCATTTTTTTCAGCTTCATACCAATACTAATACCACATGACACTGATCACGAGAGCATAAATGTGACAATTAATAGCATTTGTTTCCATTTCGAAATAGTCATTGGAGAAGGCAAATTCAGTGAGGAAGTTCCGGAACACTGCTTCAGAATTTCTATAGCCACTGAGTGTGTTGATGGCAATATATGCAATAGATTCATTTTAAATGTTTGAATTTTATACCAGCAAGTACAGTTTAATAGTTTTTGGGTGTAGTCCTAACATCTGTGTAATTTATCATCGGAAAAAGAGATCAAAGTGAGTTTATTTTATGAACATCCGTTCCGGTCGTTGTCAATTTCGACCAATGTTTTGGCCCACTAATCGGAATAAGTGATCTTCCGATGGAAAATTAATGTTTTTCAATGATTTTGTTTTGCGAAATAGAAACTATGGTAGATAGTCAAAAATAAAAGACACATTGGGTTAATTAGAAGCAATCAAAATTGTACAGTATATTGTTCAGAATCTGAAAATTCAATATGCCCAGATATGCATAAAAAATGGCGTTGATTGCATATCTACATGTATAAAATGCTATGGGCCATCTGGGATAAAGCGCTATATAAATATTATTTATTATTATTATAATCTAAAAAGCCACTGTAATGTCACATCTGCAGATTAAAATATGACAATATATTGCACTTCTTTGGTTTGAAATGTTGAATATTGGTCAAAATTGGTACTACATGTATTGAAAGAATCCTTTATTATAGATATCATTTGGCGATTAATAGTGTCAGTAGGTAGTTGGACTGATGGCTCTTTGACAATATTGCTTATATTTGTATATCTTCCTCCGAGGCCTAAATAATGCTTGTTTCACTAACCTTACCTACTAGTATCCTATTTTAAATGACCAACTCTATATATTGAGTGAGATCCACCAAAAATAAAATGACAGAGTAGCTCAACTTAGGGAGGGGATATGTGATACATTAGACAATGGAGCAATAAGGAATGTGGAAAGTTGAAATGTTCAAGCAATACCAGGAGATATTGTCGACCCTTGCACCCCCCCCCCCCCCCCCCCCCCCCCCCAGGACTCAACCCCATTAAATTCTTCCTTACGGTCTCCACTAATTTTTTTCACTTGTTAACAAGAAAAGAAAAGTGGACACAGAAACCGCAGACAAGATGGCATCCATCATGGTGGCCATTTTGTTTGATATGCACCAGGTCTCTTTGATCGCCATTATAGTAAATATAATATCGCATGCGCAGGTGGCATATGGTTTTATTTTCAACTCAATTTGTTATGCTAATATGCAGTGCACACAAATTATCCAAAAAACCGACACAAAAAATCCAATATGGCGGCCAACAATGCGCCACCTATCATTTGTCTCTGTGGGAAAACCTAGGCATCTTGGAACCGATTTTATACATTTATCTTATATAATAGTCATTTGCGCACATAATGAGACCATAATGTGCATTACTGGCAGGATAATTTTGCCCGAAATCACCTTTTTTTCAAATGCCGGTATAATCCGATCAACGCCAAATCATAGCTAATAACGTAATATCTGTTTCAATTTAGTGGGTGTTATTGTTATTATTACTCCACCCATGCATATATATGTGTAGGAAATACCCCGGCTAGGATTCTTCTTATACTTGTGTTGAGGAATATTCACTCAAATCCAAGATGGCAACCAAAATGGTGACCATAAATTGAAAAATCACCGAAAATTGCTAATGTTCACATCAGTGAGAGTTGTCATCATGGCAACTCCATGAATTTTTACTGTTGTGAGTAGGGTATGCTGAGGTAAAATACTTTTCTTACATCTCAGCCAACAAAAAGTGCCCCAAATCCAAAATGGCGCCCAAAATGGTGGACAGATTTTGAACAAGAGTATTGCTTGGGCATGGCAAAATACATCCTTTAGGCATTTCGAATTGCACTACTGCAAAATGAAATAATAATTTGAGCCTACAAAGAATATCTGATATACCCCTAATTTAAATGCCAAAATGCGGTCAAATTCTATGTCGAAAATGGCTGTAACTCATGTGAAAATAAATTGACAGAACCCATATTCGAACTTGGCCTGTATCTTTAGCTGGGAAATACACATACCAACTTTCGTTGAGATCAAATAATCCAAACTGGAGTTATCTGTCGGAAACCAAAAATGTTAACAGACGGTCAAATTCTGTCGAAAAAGGGCCATAACTCAAGTAAAAATAATTTGAGCTTACAAAGAATATCTGATATACCCCAAATTTAAAAATGTCAAAAACCAAAAATGTTAGTGGAATCGATTCTGATAACTAAAGCGTCTTTTGAAGAAATGTTGTTGTTGTTAGAATCTGATGATACAGGGACCATAGAAATGGATCGTGTACCTTTAAAACATGAATATATATGAAACAAATAACTTCAAAGTATTCCCACCTGTGTGAAACATTGACGACATCTCTGATCTTCACAGGTTCTTCTTCAGTTTTACCAGCAATGTATAGTGATGTGGCCCCAATGAGCTGAAAATAAATTAATAGTCATGAAAATATCTCTACCAAGACAAATGGTTGGATTGTGAACTTATTACTCAACAATTCTAACAAAATCGTAATCTAACTTTATATTAGTACTGTTCGGTACCGCCCCATTTTAAATTATAGCCAATGAGCTGATCACTTAATTGTTGATGCGACATGTTATTTGCCTAGCAATATGGGAAACATCACAAGCGACTCCCTAACAACAATTATAAGCAGTGATGGCCAAATAGGATGTCGAATTTTAAAAGACCACTATTTGATAATCCTTTGCATCCGGTCGCAAAGTTGTCGGCACCTCTAAAATGTCTCCGGGGCTCATGCAGGACGCTCGAGGTACAGGGAACTGATATCGTTATATTTATTTCGACAAAAGATGGATTATAGATTAATTACCACATTTACACTTCCAGTTGGCTTATTTCATCAATGTGTGAACTATTAGCATAGCTTCGATAGATATTCTATTCGATATTGAAGTTATAATGGCTTCTGTTACACAGTTTAATTCAACGTAAACATCGATCTTTGTTGGTTATCAGAAATGGCCAAAAAATCACTCTTGGTTTTTTGTTAAAATCTGGTTCTATTTTTGTTTATATCGAACGACAGTCACTTTTGCAAAATGCATATACACGCATCGAGAAAATCGTGAATCTCGGAAACAAGGCAAATTATCGTGTTACATGGAGTTTAAAATCACAGTCCGTTCTCATCAGAAGCCATTTTAGTAATGAATATGTAGCGAGATTGAGATGGCTTGTGGTGCTTAGTAACAGTAACCATGTAGCTTCTATGTGGGCGGTACCTACGGATAGGTCCATTGGTTCGTTTGTCAAGTATGGGGGCAAGAGACGAGGAATATACAGAATATACACTACAAATTTCATATACATGCCAGTAAATTGGCTGAATATTGTTTGACTTATCACATTGGATAGCCATAGGCAAGTAATCCTCTATACTCCCTCCAAATCGTGGTTGGGGTATAAAGATATGTTTCATTACCATGCCTTCATACAGGGTTTCCGCCAGGCCGGCTGGGGGTCCGTCGCCCGGACCCATTCCCCCTGCCGACCTTTGCCATGAAATCCCGCTCATACACAAATAAATGACGTTATTAAAAACTTATTCAGTCTTGTCTGTCTCGGCAGGCTATATATGATATTTAACCTTATTTTCATTAATAATGACCAAATGGAATCGACACAGTCCATCTTCAGAAGAAAAAAATAACAGCATGAACAAACCATAAATAGTGACACCCCACAAATAGTTCCACGGGATTCCCCCACGTGATTGGTGGGGAATTCCATATCAAGGGAGATATCATTGGTTCAATTTACTTCCGAGTATGGGAACGTGGATCATAAAAACTGCCTCATTTATTATCTTGACGTGAATATTGACGAGGCATTTGGACTAATTTATTCATCATTATTCCAAATTGTATAAAACATGTGTATAGTTTGAGGCATGAGGAAACACACAAATATCGTATCATTTATAGTAATATAAAATTGCGATTGGCTTATTGTCATGAACTGAAGCATGAAAACGCTTGGGCTAATGGTGATCATCATAAAAGAATCTTTGTGCAACATACACAAGTTCGTGGCTTCGCGTTAATGCCCCATTAAAGAATAACACGCTGACCATGCGTGCCCTCATTCATAGTAAGAGTTTGGCTATAATGCTCGTTCCCGGGCTGGCTTAGATAATCATTCCGATGTGACGTCATCCAGTAGAAATTTGCTGACAAGTGCAGTTAACTGTGTCACAATAATAGAGATAATCAAAACTATTATACCGCAGTCATTGAATATCATGCACGTGTCAACAATTATTAGTCAAGTCAAGGATGCCCAATGTTTTGCTGCTCTTTTGCAGTTGAATTATCAGATACTAATACATATAATTTGATATAAATGTGTGAGACAGGGAATAAAAAAAAGACGCACAGACACAGTGAGAATGGGTGTGTTTATTTCTTTTTTTTATATTGGATTTATCATCTTTTTAGATTTAATTTGCGCCGGCATTTTGTCTTGTTGCTTACCTGTGATCACCGTCTGTTTCTCAAAATCCTGTTGAAAAATGCCCCTCATGACATACCGATCCATAAGTCGCAGGAAGTTTTTAATAAGGGAAATTGGGTTAGAAAGTTGCGACTTATATATACACCGGCCGGTACGGTAAATGGCGAAATTACAGATAAATCGGTCTTCATATATTTAATTGTTTACTGGTTTCCCCCATAGCAGCTACCGGACCCATCCCCCCCGACACCTAGCGGAAACCCTGCTTCATATAGCAGTATGTTGTACATCTTCAGTGTGTCAGTTTTATAAATCAAACTCTTTTTATATTCCAGCATATATTTGATTGAAAACAAATTTGTGTCTATCCCTAAAATGTGTTTCCAATTTATAAACACTGACCATCAGCCAGCTAGAATTAGTTCAGAAAATTGTAGCTAGAAATTATTTCCAGAATAATTTTGAGTTTAATTGGACATTGATTCAATAGACTGTCATTATATCCATTAAAAAAATTATTAAATATCGCCCAAAATGAAAGACACTGTCATGGATAAATTTCACACCAGTGCAACAAATCGCAAGTTCAAAAACTTTATTTGAAAATAGCCTACTTAAAACTGAATGTATGCAATGATATCCAAATAAGGGTGAACAAAGATGGCATAAGAAATTTCAATGTAGCTAATGACGATGATTGGTAGAATATATCTGCTAATAATAATTTGATTGACAATGACAACTGCGGAAAGATCTACATGTACAGTAGTGAATGTCCTAAATAATCAACCCTTAAACCACAGCAAAATTATGGGAAATTTTTCAGGATTTAGTCGGAAATATGGCTTGCTGCCATTCATCGAAAAGCTCTCACCGAGAATTTTCCGATGAATGGCAGCAAGCCATATTTCCGACTAAATCCGGAAAATTTCCCATAATTCTGCTGTGGTTAAAGTGTCATATACTTTGGCATTACTGTATTAGATCCAAACAATAACAATCTCTCTAGCATATATATATAAGAAATGACTTGCATGTGAAATGGGTCATTGGATTTTGACCGGCAGATATTATAAACAAAGTGTGTGAATCCCAAAGGGATTCGCATGAACTTTGTTTAATTACTCTGCTGGTCAAAACCAATGACCCCATTCAATTAGCAAGTCATTTCTTATGTTAATCATAATCCAGTATATTTTAATAGAACATTAATAATTTTAACAACTTTTCAAAAGTACCACAATAATTGCAAGTAACATAATATATTTGTCAAATTCCAACAAGTCTCCCAATAACAACATGCAATGACGTAGGTGGTTCTTGAATCTGTTTTAAATTAAATAAATTGTTATATATTCATGCTGATTCTATTATTATAATATACATGTACTTACATAAGGGTCATACTCTATCAAAGAATTTTCCTTGAAGAAATTGTGATAAATAACAGCAGCTGTTGCCATAGGAACGGATGTCATCCGAAGCTTATAACCTGAAGAAAAGAGTTAATAATAATCTCTATTTGAAAGTTGATACAACAAAAAGAGAGCAAATATGAACCAGAGGTATCTCTTAACACCTACAGGTACACGTAGTATTAAAGGGCAATCACCGGTATGTCCTGCTATAAGTCATAACGCAGAATTAATTGTTTTGTACATAAAGTGCTTATAATAGAAATTAAACTAATCGAACTAGTCGAACCTGTGACTTCTTCGCAATGGTAGGATCTTTAACTTGAGCACATTGTTGCACATGGGACAGCCATTAGTGTTGGCTCCCGATCCAACGGTGTGCCTTGTGCATCCTTGGACATGACATTAACAGAGGTACGAAATGTGCCCAGTACATATTTTTCAAATTTGTCTGAAATTCTTTTTGCTTTCCTGGCTTTTGCAATCGTTCTCAGAGCAATGATCATGACATTTATGGTCTATTCGCGATGCTGATGTAGATCATGCCATGAATCTCTTCTCTGGCTAACGCCTGTAGAGATGATATTCCAACAGTACAAAACCCGGGAACTTTATGAAGTTTTGACATGGAGCCTCATAAAGTCGAAAAATACCTGTTGCTTTAAAATTTATTCATCGGTATGCAAAGGTCCCAGCTCGAGATGACATCATTTACGTGACTTTTGAAACCTGTTTCCGAGATAAATATTTATTTTCTTCCCTGTCATCAAAGTCATCAGCCTGATATCATAAGCAACCCAACGCGGAAGCATTTCTGATTGGTCGACTGCCAAACTGTGGTTTCAGTCCAAGGAAACGGGTCAAGCTCTCCAACAATAATACTCACTGAATAGACCAGCCAGTGAAATGATTGTCACTGCTATTGGGGGACATTGGCTGGTGTCACCACCGAAGTTGTGTAGGATATATAGAATGCATCGGAAAGGAGATAAATAAAAAACGATTTCAAGTGAATAACACTGGGTAAAATTATAGTATAGGTAACCATTAATTAAGTAGCCATTGGTAAGTGGGTGTCTGCAATGTTTTGTTAAAACATATTTTATAGCCATATATATATGTACACATAACAATTGGGATTGGGACACAAGTGCCAACACTTATATTTGTCCTATTGCCTAGGTGTCTGTTGTAGCCTACAACTTGTAGCCTATATATAACTTGCAGGGTAAGCAACCAGAGTAGGTTACCTGCATGGAATGCTATAATGACACACATTTCGTAAGATTATAATGCAGGCCGGTTCCCATATACGGCTTAAAAGTTATTATAAGTGACTTAAGTTAGGTTTAAAGATATATTAAAGGGTTATAACCAGGATCCTGATACTAGTACATTGGTGTAGGGCAACACAACACATATTGAGCCAAATTTCTGTATTATAATGCGCTGCTCTAATGCGCTGTGCTAGATCAAACTTTCACACCTACTAGTATGACCTGCAGGGACAGTGAGATCAACCAAAATGGGCCATAACATTAAACATGAACTAAAAGGTACATTACAACTGCAGATTTATGATTTACACAGTATACACTGTTGAATTAGGTATAAAGCATGCATACTAGTACCTTGGAAATTTCAGGTTGACTAAATATACACGTACTAAAAATTTGGGGATATTTGGGCTTCTAGAGTTTGGGCGTCCAACCCTGAAACATGTACATTATGTAGCTTGTAGCTGATGACCATGCTCTGCAACTATTGCTAGTAACGATTAAAATCATCTTCTTGCAGGGTGCTCGATCGTGTACATGTCGGCAGTGCACTCGAAATCAGGCCTGGTGTTAAGGAAAATCCAGGGTGGCAAAAAAATCGGCTTCCTGAGACTTGCTTAGGAGGGCAAATTGCTCTCCTGAACAATATGTTGTTATTTTGCACCAAAAACAGTCTCAATTTAGTCAAATGCCAAGTAAATGTGTATTTTTCATGTAATGATTTCATAATACATGCAGTTGAATTAAACTTCAATTCAGAACAATAAAGCAGATTATCTTGAAGTCAAATAAAGTTCAACTACTAGTACCATTAATTGAAGTTTATTGACAAACCCTCTACCCTATAGGGGACCAGCTCAACAACATTCAAGAGAATCTTCAGTTATATTATAACTTAACCCTTTACCCAACAGAATGGCCCTGTGCCAATGCATTCTCTTATATATGTGAGTCGACCATAGGTCGCCTCGCATATATAAGAGAATGCATTGGCTTAACACATTAAAAATTATAAAATTGTTAAAGAATGTAAGAAAAAATGGTAAAAAGTGTTAAAAAAAGAATTTTTTTAGGCCAATGCATTCTCTTATATATGCGAGGCGACCTATGGTCGACTCGGATATATAAGAGAATGCATTGGCACAGGGCATAACTGTAACTATCACAATGTGGTCAAGGAGCCGGTTCCAATGATATCCATATGTGTATGGTTCTATTGAGACAGACCGAAGATATTTTAGGCTGTTGAAGCTTTATTTGGCCGGTTTTGGCCGGTTTGTTGGGTAAAGGGTTAAACAAACTGCCACTCACTGTCTGAGTCACATGTAAGTAAAGGTACTGTATAGGACTAACTGCTGTGCTGCAGATTTGAGAGAGTGCTCACGATTAGATGAACACATTATAATTTGATCATCATCATGCATGGTCAGGCAAATTAAATTAATACAGTACTACTACTGTCTGCAATGCAGTCATTTCATAACTGGAACGTAACTCTGGAGATGCAATTTCGCACGCGGTGAAAAACAGCATCACATATCATAAACAGATTGACATAAATAGCGCTGGGGAAAACCCTGTTTGGATTGCATCATTTCCCAAGTTTCAATCAATCTCCGTATTTGGCACATATCAGACACCATACTTCAGTCACATATTCACAGCCATCAACTTTTGTTGATATAAACCCACTTTGACCTTGATTATTCCATTTCTTGTATATATTCAGTTTAAATTTGTTGCTTTTGGCACTATTACGGTTAGTGTCGCCGTCCATGTTATAATCGAAACATGAACAATCAAACGAAACTGAAACTACATGTACTTTCTGGGAAATTCCCGAAATGTATATTACTGACACGCACACGAGTGAAATTTCTGCTGGTCATCAATTCAAAGCATGCGCCGCCTGACTTTGCTACACCGTATACGCAGAACTCCGACAGGCGACAGATGAACCGTAGTCACTGATTGATGTCTACACTTCAAAGGCCTGATGGCACTCATTTTAACCCCCTGTATATAGATTTGTTCTCATGTGATCTCATGTTCTATACTTGGAATACCGGTACTATGAACAGATACATTACATACCTCATATATGTAACATAGCTGGTCATAGGCACATGGAAAAACACGAACGTCGAATTAAAATTGCCCAAGCGGTAAGCGTGATAAAATTGCATGCGTAATAACACCAGGCCTGCGAAATACATAAAAAATCATTATTACATGTGTTATGGACAGTAATACAATTATATTCGGTTAGTAGAGTTAAATTGTTGATTGTAAATTATAATACAATCATATTTATGCTGAATTCATTATTTGGAGACAGTTGAGATAAACTTTACTAACTTAAATTTATATTAAATTATTTAAAGTGTTTTAGATCGCCAGAAGCAGTTTAGTAAAATATTCAAGGAGAGCTTGACCCGTTTTCATGAATGAAAACCGCAGTTTGGTAGTCGACCAATCATAAATGCTTCCGCGTTGGGTCATTTGCGATACCGGGCTGTTGACTTTCTTTGACGATAGTGAAGAAAATAAATCTCGATCTCGGAAACGGGTCTCAAAAGTAACGTAAATGATGTAATCTTGAGCTGGGACCTTCGCTTACCGATGAATAGATTATTAAAGGTACTCAATCTGATCAGACAGTCCCCATACCATTAAGATACAACATCATTTCTTCAAAATACCCTGTAGTTATCAGAATCGATTTATTGCAACAAAATAATGCTATTAAACCACTGTCAACTATGGTAACAAATTTCCCAAAACTTGTTATTTATCAACATTTTGTTCAACAAAATATGGCCGTATTATAATTAAAGTATCAAATTTTTTTGCCGTATTACAACTTGATTTTAGAGTTATCCATCTTCTTCCGCAACATCTCGAGAAATAACAAAGTTCAAAAATCGATATCTGATCTTTGGTGGGTGTGTTCCTCGACTCACAAATATTTTTTACGCCAAAGCCAATGAAATAGTAATTTAGGAGCGTCTGATTGGATTGAGAACCTTTAAGCAACAGGTATTAACAAAGAAATACGTGACCCGCATTATTTTTTCGACTTTATAAGGTTCCCTGTCAAAACTTCAAAAAGTTCCAGGGTTTGTACTGGTGGAATATGATCTAACCAGAGTAGGCCTAGAGATCTAATGCAGCTGGTGAAAAAATTCCGACCAAATAGTATTATTTCCTGGTGGAAGGCGACATATTATTCTTCTTCTTCTTCTTCTTCTTAGTGCCAACCTCAATTTTGCGTAATGTCGCACCGCGATGCTGGGAGCCAAAAGTCTCCGACATTAAGACGATAAAAATGGTTAAAACTATATACATATCCATCCAAAAACTCTATTTCTTCATTGTGGTTAAATAAGGGATCATCGCTTTGAATGTATCTAAGTCGATGGTCCTATACATGTTTGGTATTTTATTCCACACTTTTATGTTTCTCGGGAAGAATGAATATTTGTAGGAATCTATCCTGGCAAACGGCAGATGGTAAGCTCCAGGACCCGATCTTCTTTCCTTGTCGCACGTAGACTAGACCAGTTGTAGGTATCCGTCGACTGGGATGTCCACAGATCTGTTGGCTATGCAGTGGAACATTACTAAATCTGCCTTATATCGGCGATCAGCTAGTGATTCCCATCTCAGTGACGTCAACATTTCCGATGGCCGGCTCCAATTACTGTGGTCATTCTTGACAAATCTTGAGCCTCTCCGCTGGACTGCCTCTATTGCATCGATATTGCATGCTGTGTGCGGGTTCCAAATAGTAGACGCGTATTCTAGTTGTGGTCGCACTAGTGTTGTGTAGCATTTCTCTCTTACTTTTTCTGGACAGCAACTGATGTTTCGTCGCAGAAATGCACAGGTGACTGTCGCCTTTTTTGTGATGTTGTTGACATGTGTGTTCTATTCCAGGCTTTTATCAATAGTGATGCCGAGGTACTTGACAGATTCCACAAGTATGGATCATGACGTCAGCGGGCGATGATGTTTGACCCTCCAAAATAACTTGCTGAGTGCAATCTTTCAGGAAGTCCGCTATCCAACCATACAACGTGTCGTCTATTCCGAGCTGTTGGAGTTTCATTAGCAGACGTTGGTGTGGTACTTTGTCAAAGGGCTTGGCAAAATCTAGGAAAACGCAATCATATTGGTCCCCCGTTGCTAAGGCCTCCAGCAAAGTCGTTGATTGCGGTGATCAGCTGTGTTTCGAAAGATCGTTTTTTCAGAAAGCATTGTTGTGAGTCAGTCAGCATGTTGTTCTGTGTCAGATATGTCATGATCATGATGTAACTGTGAACGATGTGTTCCAGGCTCTTGCAGAGGATTGAGGTGAGCGAGACTGGACGGCAGTTGCTTGGTGTGGAGCGACAGCCCTTTTTGAATAGTGGTGTAACAGGGCTTTCCGCCAGTCATCTGGGATGGTACCGTTCTGTATTGATGTCTCATAAAATAGAGTGATCGCTGGTGATATAGGATCCGCAATGGTCTTGAGCAGGCGACCAGTGATGTCGTCTGGTCCGGTGGCCTTCTAAGGGTTCAGCCTGATCAGTTGCGCTCTTACTCCTTCCTTAGATATTTCCAATGGAGGCAGCATAGATGTTGTTTTCATATCAATTGGTGGGATGCTGGTCAGATGCTCTACTGTGAAGACGGACGAGAATTGCATGTTTAGTATTTCGCTTCTGAGTTTTGGGTCTGTGTACGTTATCCCATCTTTCTTGAGTGGTGCAATACCGCAGTTGTCGTTGCGTTTGTTTTTTTTTAAAATGACCAAAGTGTTTTTGAGCTTGTTGAGTCCTTGATCATATTGTTTACGTACGTACTTGCTGTGTGTTTTCCTGCATTCTTCTGTAGGTCTTTCTTGATCTTGTTAAAGCGACCCCAGTCCTTGACCTTGTTTGACTTTTGTGCTTTCCAATTAGATCATGCCATGAATCTCTACTATGGCTAACGTTACTCCGTTAGCCATAGTAGAGATTCATGGCATGATCTACTTTCCAATATGCTCTCTTCTTTTGTCTTGCTTTCTTGATGATGTTTCGGTTTATCCATGGTTGGTTGAATCTTGTGCTGGTGAATTTGGAAGGAACGTGTTTTTCCATAATTTCTACTCGAGCAAGCCTGACTTGAGGCGTCAAACTGCTGCACAAAATTATCACTGAAGGACCTGGATTATTATTACGATGTCATGAAGACCATTTGAACAGTGCTGTCTGTGGCAGAGAATTTTCTCAATTCCGCAGTCAAATCAGGGGGATTCGGAAAAAAGTGACATGACATTAGGCTGAAATTTTTTTTTTCCGGCTCTTGGGTACCCACCACCCCCCTATTTGAAGGAAAAAATATTTTTTCCAATTTCATCCGGGGTACCCACCCCCTTTTTACCTCCAAATCTGTAATATCACACCATTTAAGCTTGATGGTCAGTATTACAGTTACCCTATTTCCATTTCTGGTTCTTCTAAGTCATTCCAACTTTTGTAACACGAAACAGGTTCTAAAAAAATACCTGGAAAAACCCAAAATAACACACAGAATACATGTGCTGATCAGTAAATTATTGATTGATTCTTCCCCAAATATTGTCTAAGGTAGCTCATAATGCTCATTATACATGTAAACAAATATAAAAACATTAGTGTACCTTCTTTTCATCACAGAAAGTGTAACTTTAGATGTGTCCCATAGTATCACATGAATTTATGTCAATTATGATTTTTGAAAAAATTATTAGGGCAACACCACCTGGCAATTAATTTTCCAACAATACAGGTATTCAGCTGAAATCCACTATGTATCACAAAACTAATTTTCATTTCCATGAGCTGAGTTCTTGGGCTAGGTACTGTGCTAAGGCCAGACCCAGGTCAAGCATTCATGGGCTATAGCATTACCAAATTCACCATATGTGACCCTCATATGTAGCTAGTTCTCCATGGTTGGCCGAGACCAAAATAGAATGAGGTCGTTAGAGGTTGAATTTGTTGATGCTATGCCGGGTAGTATCGCCAAATTCGCCCTCTGCAGACTTCGATCATTTTGCTGATGACCAGCACATTATTTTTAGACTTGCATATTATATTAAGTTATATTATATATTTTCTTTCCCTTCTTTTCACTCATCTGTTCTGATTTTGTTTATTCCACTTAGCAGCCTTCTCCATATCTACACATTCAAGGTCTATGTATGCTCGCCCAATCTTTTATCTGGGTCCCACCATCTCAAGATTATTATCTCAGTGATATGCGTTGTTGCAGTCTACAGTCCCATGCCAAGTTCCGATACAATTTTGACTGAGTCATCTGGTCTGATCAGGTATAATGAGTAAATATTAATGAGATAAATGAATAGCTTTTTTCATTTTATTTATATTAAAGTTTATTCGAGTCATGTGCTACATAACTGTCCATTTTCATCTGGAACCAGTAGCATTGGTACATGGCAATGTGATCGGATGTAAAAGGCGAATTCCTGAGAGTTGGTTTGTAATCTTGATTTCTGAGAAGCATCATGCCCATATCCACACTAACTACCCCCCATAAGCACTGCCCTAAGTGTCATACACACCTTAACAATGATGCTGAACACTTTGAGGCATTTATATTGAAGAAATGTTGTAAGAGGAAAACATTGCGACCACTCAGGAAAAAAGTTACTTTTTCGCAGCTGAACCACCCACCCACCCCGGCCTAATGTATGGAAAAATGTGGATGACCCCCCCCCCCCCCCCCAGGTCAAATCCTAAAAAAAAAAAAGGGTGGATTTTGGTCTGAGGTTGGTTAAATAAATAAAAAGTACGTGCAGATCCGAAATCGAACACTAACCACAGAACGTTTCCTATTTTCGCAACACTACTTTTGGCATATTTACCGGCTTCATAAAGAAA
Source organism: Siphonodentalium dalli (assembly GCA_032622095.1). NCBI lineage: Eukaryota > Metazoa > Mollusca > Scaphopoda > Gadilida > Siphonodentaliidae > Siphonodentalium > Siphonodentalium dalli. Next base: position 227,382,396 of record CP136061.1, read on the forward strand.
TCTAATAGCTCGATAGTGAACAAGTTCGTTGTTAGTCATTTCTTTCGTTAGTTTTCCAATGTATGCTGTGTTCGAAACGCTCTTCTTTGAATATAAAGCGAAAATTTCACGTATCAAAAAACTCCTTGCACTAGAAACTGGGCGCGTTCGATTTTAGTTCTCAGTGCGGGTGCTGGTGAAAGTCAGATTTACGCATGCGCACAAATTTAAGGTCTTTCGTCGCAGGCTATCTAGCATTAACGGTAACAGTACTGTAGCAACAAAGTTTTGAAGATACCGATTTGAACTTGAAAAGCTGAAGAAGTGAATGTTCAATAACATTTACAGTCGGTTATAAATCATGATCCATTTAATGTTGATCAACTTGATGTATTCGACCCACCAGAGAGAAATAAAATAGAAGTTAATGATTAACACTTTCAATAATTTTACATTGTTAGAATAATTTATTGCGAATTTCAGTCGATGACTGACTGACTGACAGTGACAAAGAGACTTGAGTGACAGTCACAGTGTGACATTGGGTAGGATTTTTAATTTAAGACTCCTCTTCACTTCACTCCACGGCTTCACGGTCGTTGAACAGTGGGGCGGCCCGGGGGTGTGACACTGAACATTAGATCAAGCTGAATATGTCTAATCCCCAACTTGGTTACGTAGCGATTCTCCGAAGACCCATAACTCCGAAGGTCCGATTCTCCGAAGGTCCGATTCTCCGACGCCCCGATTCTCCGAAAGCCCATAACTCCGAATTCCCGATTCTCCGAAATCCCATAACTCCGAAAGCCCATAACTCCGAATGCCTATAACCCCGAACGCCCATAACTCAGAAGGTCTATAACTCCGAAGGGCCGATTCTCCGAAGGGCCGATTCTCCGAAGATCATGTTTTATCGCTTAAATAGTGTACAGTCCAGTGACGTACGGAGTCAATGGGGCCCTATATAAGGGAAGACCGCCCCCCCCCCCAAAAAAACATGTCAAATGTCATGTAAACGTCCGGATATCCCTCGCGTATACATATGGTTATATTTTGTATGGAACATGTACATGTAGATAATATATCCCCCCCCCCTGGAATCAGGAATCCAGCTTCAAATTTACCATGGAATCCGGCATCCAGCTTCAAATTGACACTGGAATCCGGCGTCCAGTTTCAAATTAACCCTGGAATCCGGCGTCCAGCTTCAAATTGACGTCTGGAATCCGGCTTACGGTCCAAAATGGGTGGAATCCGGCGTACGAAAAGGAGGGAAGGGGCCCTCATATATATTGGAAACGTTAACTATATGTATTATAATAAGGTGATATCTACACCATCAGTAGTGTGCGACAAGCCTTAATTTTCCACAGAATGCTTAAATTTATGTAAGAAATACAATTATTTTGCCACAACGTACGTCTTAATACAATTAATATGATTAAACTGTGCACATCCGACTGCATTGGGGTGATTTGATGCAATCAAGTTCATTTTATATATGAAAAAGGACAAGTTCTTCCACGTTCACCCCTGTACATTTTACTCTGGCATCTAGCTCATGGGCCAACGTAACGTTATAGTATCTGGTGTATAGTCAGTGGCGGGCCAGGATTCCCATTTAGGTGCATGGGGGCAGTAGGAAAAGTTTGAATATGTTGATGCCCCAGCATGATCGATTTCCGGGCGTTTACATGACATTGGACATGTTTTGGTAGGGGCCCATATTGTATGAAATAGCAAGTAGAGGCTTAATGGGGGCAGTAGGAATTTTGGGACCCCTTGGCTTCGCCACTGGACTGTACACTAAATTTAGTAAACGATAATACCCCGATAAAACAAAATCTTCGGAGAATCGGACCTTCGGACAGTCGAAACATGAGATACCAAAACCAAGAAACTTTGCGATTTTGGCAAATTGGCTATAAACTATTCCACGGTCGTTTTGTTCGTTTCATGCATGGGTGGATCAAAGCACTCCGGTCAAATTTTAGAAGGTTTGCAACTCGACCCATTGAATGCCGCGATAAATTTCGCTATCCCAGATCGACGTGTTCTCAGCTAATTGTCGCTTTGCAATCAAAGGGTCGTATATAGCATTTTTACAATTTTACAGGAGAGACAAAAAACTGTTTTATGGAAGAAAGAAGTTAAACTGGATATGCTATTGATACCATAGTGGCCACACATGAACGAGTGTTAATCCCAAAGCAGTTTTATGAGTAAACTGGAGCAATTTCTCGAGATAATTGCTGATTTGTTGTGATTCAACATTTTGACGCCAGTAACATGGCATCACAAATGCGAAAAACTGTATACGATATTTGGTCACAGACATCGTGGTAATGTGGATATAATTGTCTTCTTATACGACCTTTTGTCAGTAGTAACGTGAGTAAGATTTTGGTCATTATTAATAGAACAGTCATTGGCATAATTTAATTTGCAAAGAAAAATGACTATCAGTTGTCCCTATATTATGAAATAAGTCAAAGAACGGTCAAAGGTAAATCATGATTTTATCAATTTTCAACTCGACTTCAAGCATAAGTTATGTGTGTTCTATATTAAGTATTCTCATCGAAAACACACAAGCAAACGAAAAGATGAAGAAATGACCAATAGTTGCAATAATATTCCAATTTGCCTTTGACCTTTCCAAGATGGCGACATCACACCCACATGTACATAGCCCAAGTAAACAAGCTATTGCAATCGGTTGGTTTTACGCATAAGCCCCGTCCGCATATAGTTATATGACGGTGTTTGTCGATTTTGGCCAGCTCACATACATGTAACATCCCTAATAACTGTATAATATGTCAGAATTGTGACAGTAAACTGGTCTTTTGCATAAAATTTCTTATATTTGTTCTGAACTCCACAAGAGTTGTCAACAAAATAAGTAATTTAATATAAAAACTAAAATATATGGCATTGCTTACATAAATGTGAACTCATTTAAAATTGACCTCGCACGGTTACACGGGGAATTGAATGTAAACAAAGCGACAATTATTTATTATACTCTAGGTATACCTGGTATATTCTGAGCTCAATTTAAAAGGACAGTGGGACCACTAGGGAGGGAAACTACATTTCCCGTCTTGGCCATAGTCTCAACTCTGTCACATACTAAGGGGAGAAACCACATTTCCCACCTGGCCCTAGAATTATTAGCTCCAGATCCCACCAACAAACCCACATGACCGAGGCATTACGGCATGATTATTCACTTTCACATCTTCAACAAACAAAGGCGCACATCTGGAGACATTACCATGCTGCAGTTTCTCTATTTAAAATGTGACTAACCCACCATGTTGGCGACACATACCGGTACATCATGCCTGGACAAAGCTCTCGACCTTCTGCGTATCTCTTCTGTACAGCTTTAATAGGCGCCTACTATACTAAGACATTAGGGTGTCCATGTTGGTGTGACTCCGGTATGGCCCGTCAACCAAGTGGTATAATTCGGCATTGTTTTCGTCAATATCTCAGCACATGTCAGGTAAAATAGGATTCCGAGGGTTAGCATATCATGAGTTGCTCACGGGGTTGAGTGCCTGCCATCTGCGACGGAGTCGTTGACTGTGATAACCGGTCCGGTCACTTAACCCAGGGTGGTCGACCATCAGGCAGGGTGTCCCAAAATCAAGTGGTATGCCTTTCTGGTTACCATCATCACTGGTCATCCAAAAATATCTGCCTGGTCGGCCACTGATGGTCGACCCCCAACAAGAGTTCCATCTGAGATACCAACCCGGAATCAGGGATGCCAACTTGTCCAAAAAGGCTTCTATATAATATCGCCGGTCAAAATGAAGTGGGAAGCCCTCAGTGTGTTAACCATGTGGTGTCACTGCGAGGGCGCCCAACTTCAGCTCCTCTGGTACCCAACTTCCTTGGGACCCAATTATCGTCCAACCACCAGGGCAGTTGTGGGCAGCCAACCACCTAGACATATCAAATTATATATGAAAACGTTATCCCATCAAAATCATCGATCGTGCAATGTTGGATCGCACACAGGGCATACCAATCACAGCCAGCCCATCGCCTTATCATTCTTTAAGAGCTCTCTGGTCTTCCTATGTACTTCTCTGGCTGTGGAGGTTGTCCAACGAGTGGGATGCCAACCAAGCACGATCAATCTCAGTGAATCCTGTTTATGTGTCAAGGTACGCCGCACTGAGATGCACCAACGGGTGTTCACATTGGTCACCAAATACCTGGGATTACCAATATATCGCAAGCGATAGTAAGGGTTACCAATGTATTTGGCTGACCGTGAATTCTCTGAAGGATACATCTTCTCATCCCTATTGTCTGCTTCGGTGGCTGCCCACATCAGTCAAAGGTTGGTGTGACAATCGGGTCCCAAGTTGGCGTACTAGAGGAGCTGAAGTTGGGCGCCATCACAGTGACACCACATGGTTAACACACTGAGGGCTTCCCACTTCATTTAGACCGGCGATATTAATTATAGAAGTTGGCATCCCTGATTCTGGGTTGGCATCACGGATGGAGCGCTTGTTGGGGGTCGACCATCAGTGGCGGACCAGGCAGATATTTTTGGATGACCAGTGCAGGGACGTGGCTAGAAGGTTTCCGTTGGGGGTGTCCACCTTGGGAAATTCCAACTGCACCCCCCCCCCCTTGAATCAGAATCAGACCGAACACAAGTTTTGTTTTGCATTGCACCCCCTCTTGCACCTCAGTGCTTAGGCCTAATATCCTATATTTTCATAAACCATGGTCTGTATTCCCGGTATGAGAACATTCAGATAGTTTAACCTGAAACGTTGCATAGATCCTAACATCTAGTGGTCTAACTCCATACTAATGCACACGGCTACGGGGCAAGAAAGAGACCACGACACACCGGGTCGACCAAGGTTGTTCGGCCCGGTGTGAGAACATTTTGAAATTTGAACAAGAAAATCGCAAATCCTAGCATCTAGACTGGCCTCAACTGAAGCTTTCCTATAGTGTTTGAAATTTCAAAACTCATACTCCCCCTCAGGTTGGAAAATTCTCCAACTGATGACCATTTCAGTCCACAAGTTTGACCAAATGTAGTAAAATATTGTTAAACTTAATATTAGCATTTTTGTATTGGCCACGGGGGAGAGACAATGACACACCGAGCCGACCATGGTTCGGCCCAGTGTGCGAAAATTTTGTAATCTGAACAAGAATATTGCTAAATCCTAGCATCTAGACTAGCCTCAAGCATTCCTAGAGTTGGAAATTTCAAACCTGGAATCCCACTTACGTTGGAAAATTTACAACTGATGACAATTCCAATGACAATGTTGATGAAATGTATGACAATACTGTTTCTTAAATTAAATAGCAGTTTTTGACTGGCCACGGGAAAGGGACAAGGTCACAAGCTTTCCAATTGTTGGAAATTTCCAACCTGTCACCCCCTTGAGGCTGGAAAATTTCCAACTGATGACCATTTCAGTCAAACATTTTGACCAAAAATGGGAAAATATACAAATATTGGTCCAAAAACAAGTAATTCCCCCCAATAAATTGTTTGAAAATCAAATTACAAGAACATTTTCAACATATTGTTGGTGTGAAATTTCCAACTAATGTTTTGGCAGGTATGAAATTTCCAACTGTTGAAAATTTTGAACAAAGTTGGGGGTGATACATCCCCTCCCAACACCCACCCTGTCGCCACGTCTCTGTGTCACCAGTGATGATGGTAACCAGAAAGATATACCACTTAATTTTTGGGACACCCTGCCTGATGGTCGACCACCCTGGGTTGAGTGACCGGACCGAATATGTCAGGTGACAGGCACTCAACCCCGTGAGCAACTCATGATATGCTAACCCTCGGAATCCTATTCTTACCTGACATGTGCAGAGATATTGACGAAAACAATGCCGAATTATACCACTTGGTTGACGGGTCATACCGGAGTAACACCAACTTGGACACCCTAAGGTCTTAGTATAGTAGGCGCCTATTAAAGCTGTCCAGAAGAGATATGCAGAGGCTGGCCAAGAGCTGTGTCCAGGCAGGATGTACCGGTATGTGTCGCCAACATGGTGGGTTGGTCACATTTTAAATAGAGAAACTGCGACATGGTAACGTCTCCAGATGTGCGCATTTTGTTTGATAAAGATGTGAAAGTAAATAATCATTACATGCCGTGATGCCTCGGTCATGCGGTTTTGATGGTGGGATCTGGAGCTAATAATTCTAGGGCCAGGTGGGAAATGTGGTTTCTCCCCTTATTATGTGACAGAGCTGAGACTAGCTAGGGCCAAGACGGGAAATGTAGTTTCCCTCCCTAGTGGTCCCACTGTCAACACCTATGAGAATACAAATCTTTCACCAAACAAATGTTGCCGTCGCGGATTCCTTCCCTTGTTGTACACAACTGATGTAAATTTACAAAGGCGAGGGTCATAACCTATAGATCATGATTTATCAATGGTGGTATTCATACTATACAACGCCCTGGACCACTTCAGGCTGGCGAATGCAGCAATTGTTTCTGTGCACATGGTCGGGTAGATAGGCGATTTCGGTCATGGAAGTCAAGGGGAAAACTCAAGACAAATAAATTGGTTGACATGGTGCTGGCTGCCGATGTGCAGTTGGCGTGACTGTCTATACGTAGGGCTCGAGTGTCCGTGAATTACAACTTGACTGGGTTCTGCCCCTTAAACTGTCAGTAGACGGCACAGCCGCCCAGCTAAATTGTTACGATATATTGCACATCATACTCAGTCATGGAGCATAGCAGATTGACATTTCTTTTTCCGGAAGTTAACGTCAAAAGGGACGCCGTTTCTGATTTTAAAGGTCCCAATTGAATTCTGGGGTGACATGGAAATTGGCAGGGATCTCAGCAAAGAATCTGAGGGGCTCACTCGAAAAGGATTAGATTTTATTTGGCGTGCATGCGGAACCGAAGAGACTTATTTTGAAGGCACTACCATTTGTCGAAATAATTAGTTTCGGCTCATATTTGAACCCCTGTGCGCGTTACACTACACGCAAATACGTCACATCATGTCGGAATTGTCGATTATGGCACATTCAACCATTAATGGTGTACATCGCGAAAGGAACCCTTGTTATAAAAACAAAAATGTCTGTCTTCTAACACAAATATTGTATAATGAAACTGCAACCATGCACGCATCTGCACAAGTGCATGAGGGCGCTCAATTCATGAATGAGAGAATCATAAAATCCGTGATAGTCACGGGGTATGACCGCTCTCAGTTATTGTAGGTGTTGGTATTTGGTTTCGTTGATCGGTATTGATGACATATGCAGAGAAGGTACATCGTCAGGGTCGCCAGCACTTTTCTTGGAACGACGGCTATTTCTTCTTGGTATATTACTGTAGTCATCAGAAAACTTACACTTGTATTGAATATTTCCATCCGGTGTATACATAAGGGCTCGAAGATCGATAGCAACCGGGTCCCCAGGAAACCATGCCTGGTCTTTTATCGACTTATAATAACTAAGACTCCTGTTGAAGAATCGGGTGTTAAGTACTTGACAATGTACGGCTTTTCCTTGGGTGCTGCCTTGATAAGCTCGACATATATAGTTAAATGGCGAATATATCAGAATATATTGGTTTATTACGTTTACTTCGTTCGATTGAACTATGCACTGAGTCGCACTCCATTTGCGTATGGTCCTTTTCGAGGTATTTTTGCGAGATGAGATGTTGAGTTCCTTAGAAGTTAGACAACTTTACTAACGCATTCAAAACTGTATTGTCAAAATGTGGAATAACCGGTATGCGTCACGATACTGGCTTCGCGCGTTTATGTTGTGCTGCCAATATGTCGTATATGAATATACGACTATTTGACAGTACAAAATTGACCAATAGAATTATTCGCATATTTTAAAACTCATATAAAATATGTTTTGATTGGCTAATGAACACATGCCTGAATTTTTTTGACGTCTTTGTTTCCGTAGATCATGATTCCCCCAAAAAACGATTTCGCGCCAAAACACGATATACGACCTTTTGATTGCAAAGCGATTATGAATGACATATTCCCGAGACAATGGCTTGTAGTTTAGTACTCCCCTGGCTTCTGCAGGGCGCTTTGAAATACCATGCAGTATTGGATCTATATATAATAACCAGCACTGCCCATATGAAATACACATACGATGGGCATTGGGCAAAAATTAAATGGAACGCGATTTAACATAGATAGATTTAATAGATTGTTTTACCACAAACGTAATCACTCGTGTCCAGTCTCTCGTCGGTGTCGCGAAAGTCCAGACCTATAACTGTAAGATTTGCCACACTCGCATGTATATATATAATAAGGCTGATGTTGTTGTGTTTAGCTTTCACGTGGTCGCTCAGACTCTGCCTGTAAGAAAACTCAGCTCCGCATGCGTCACATATATGTGAGCTGGAACTGCATGCATTGCGACATGACTGTTAGGAGGTATAGGTGATGGAAACTTTGCCTTACGCTTCTCACACTGAAAAGGAGTGATGTTTTGGTGAGCGTTAGTGTGGTGGATCAGCAACGATTTTCCGATGAACGATTTGTCACATTGACCACACTTAAATTCCCTTTCATTGGAGTGCCGTTTTTTTATGGTTGTTCATGCAGGTTGTCATAATTAGCAAAGAACTTGCCACTTACCTCACACACGCACCTCGACTTGGTGTGAGCACTATACCTCGGTGCGCTGACATCTCATCCGGTTTTCGGACGTTTCCGTGCACACTGTACATGCATGTATAATACGACCTATATAACACGCTGGTCATCCGTGTAACGAGGACCCGGATAAGTAACGACGGACGCGACTAATCCCTCATGCTTTCCACGAGAGATGAGTTCAGGTAGGTACACACATATCGTTATTATAATACATTGTCGGTTTCAGGAGACGATTTTGTTGTATTATTATCGTTAACAATAGTTGGTTCTCCAATTACAACTTGTTATGTCATGCTGGATTAGATATTTTAGCATCATTTGTGACACTAAACTATGAGGTTTCGATTTATCGAAGAAAATATGTTCAAATAACTAATGAAAATTCAGAAATACGAAACCTCCTCCCTAATACATGTTGTCGTGCCGGATGATGTGTGTGCCGTTCACATATATAACATACCGTAGAAATTTCAGGATTGCTATAGATGCAAGTAAAGGGGACTTTTATTCGCGTTTCCAGCAACTTTGGTAGTAACGAGGACCCGTTGAATTTTATCTGGGAAAGTAACTGGACGCGAAAATTTGTAACGACGGACGCGTTTATTTTCCTCAGAAATATTTACCTTCACATGATATATCATGGGCATATATGGTCATGTTTGAAAAACAATAAAGGTAAAATATTTAGGATATGTCCAATTAATAATAAGATATTTTTTTTGCACAACATAATGGGAAATATACTATAACCCACCGGGGCGTGTCCATATCGTCTCCGTTGGGCGGGTGATGCACGTCGACCTGGATTTGTCCAACTGTATCCCCTTGAACCAAACCAAACACTCCTAAAAGTTCTCAAAATTACATTTGCACCCCATAAATAAACAATAGCCATGAATGAGACGGCGCGTCTTGTTATTTATAAATTCGTATATTTCATTTTCAGACGGAGAAATATTGGTGCCTATTGAAGGCGAATTCCTGGAAGTCGATGACAGCCTAGCTTCCCCAGTGACCCCGCCTTCTGCGTGGTGCTGGTAACCAGCAGTGCTACGAATGTTGGAAGAAATATAAAAACCTGCAATCATTAGGGCAACATTCACTTTCTCATATAAAAGACAAGCCAATGTCGTCCAGTGATGAATTCGGGGCTCATAGATCCGGCCACCACCATAATTTTCTCTGCGAGAAGTGTGGTGTGTTGTTATCCAGTCTATCCGTGTTCAGACAACATTACAAAATACACAACGAAGCATTAAAACAATGTTGCCCGTTTGAAGGATGTGGAAAGACATTTATCAAACCAAATCTCTTCCAGTCACACATGAACCGACATACAAAAAGCTATCCACATGTTTGCAGATGGTGCAACAAAACCTTTAGTTCAAAGGACATCAGAAATCGACATAGCAAGGTTTGCGTCGAGGAAGCCACACACACATGTACTACATGCAATATATCATTCGTGGATTCGAGTGGACTCCGCAAGCACGAAGCATCAGTGCATGTTAATTCCCTGGGACTGAACTTGTGCCACTGATTGGCCAGTGACAGGTTCAGGTGGCCTGTACACATGAGTGTTCATGTGTATTCCCTTGGACTGAACCTGTGTTACTGATTGGCCAGTGACAGGTTCAGGTGGCCTGTAGTGGGGAGGTGTCACAACCGGTACTGTTACTGGCTGTTAGACAACGCGAGTGGCATGTGCAGCCCCTCTGTGTATCCCCAGCTCGATCCCTTGTAGTACCGTCATTTGTGATATGCTTACTGGGTTGTCCTGTCCCACCGGTTCGGTCGGTCTTACAGTTGGGCCTTCCCGTCAAGTGGTGGTCATCGTCACTTGACGGACCTCCTTGCCCCCATGTCAAGCGACTGTTATCGTCCCTGGCATTATAATTATCTTGGCCTGGCATCAGTTCGTGAGTAATGGTCCTGTGATAGCCACCATCGCTCGATCTAGGTTTGTTTAATTGCATTAAATCTTCAAACAACCAAAATCGCTGTTCGAAGTCAGCCAATTGACTGTCCAGATTAGCCGTGGTGTGATGTGTGGCAAGCCGTTTTCACATTTTTGATTGATTTGAACTTAAGTCCAATTATTTGGACTTAAGTCCAATTAGTGAATTTATTTGGACTTAAGTCCAATTCATTTGGACTTAAGTCCAATTCATCTGGTTTGAAACGATAGTCCCCTTCTTTGTAATGGTATATTCCTGCAAGTTTTGATTGACAGTCAAACTCCGTACTAACCAGGGCATTCCTGACTCCAAGACTAACTCCGTACGTCCCCTTTGCCACGTGGCTTGTTTCGGCATGCCGAGATTGAAAATGTTTCGAATCCGAATTGGCATCTTAATAAATGCTAAATCAAGAACCTGTTTCATGAAATTCTTCTGCTGACTGGGTGTCTGTTCGTGGTGAGAAAATGTAGGGTTGGAAACAGTACCAACGGCCACTGACCTTTCATATTCAGATATCACACGAACCATCTCGGAACTAGCAGTAGCCCATTTAGTGAGTGCTTCTAGATCATGTGTTAGTCCAATAATCCCACCATCAGACTTCATCACAGCATTGTTTTGTTCGTGCATTTTATCAATGCCCATCTTTGAGAATTTTCTGTAGGTTTTAGAGCATACAAACTTTCCATCATTAAATTCTTTGGCAACATTTGGATGTGTTGTCAACTTGTCTCCAGGTTTCTCATATCCCTTATATGGATTGGCATCCACCTTGCATAGTTGGTGTTGTTCAGACTGAAGAACCATGGTGTGAGAGCCTCAATTGTATCGACGTACAGCTGGAAATTTCCAGTTCGCAAAGACCGCACATACCCCAAGACAAGCACCTCCAATTCAAGAGTCGAGATCCAGAATTCAAATTGAGGACTATCGTCACGTTGTCTACAACACCAGTTGTCAAAGGAGAGTGGGGTGTCGTCACTGTTATCCAACGTGTAGTTGGCATAAGCTTCTTTCAAGGGGATAAATATCGCTCCAGAAGTGACTTGATGAGCATGACTTGTTCGTTTGATGTGCGATCCGCTAAGAAATGACTCTGCTATACCAGAAGTTGTTATAGAAGCCGCAGTCACCACCTCCACCCATCCACTACCTTCCAACCATTTTCCCAACATGTTGTATGCTGTCAGTTCCGTATGAAGTCCTCCCAATAGTATGACCATTGTTTCCTCTCCGAACTATACATCATGTGCCCACTGTATCTGCTTCATTTTAGCGAAAAGCTGCTGATCGACACTCACTACCGGAATCTGACCAGGATTGACACGCTCAACTGCCTCTTTCAAGACTTTCATACTGTGTTGCATCATCGCAATACTTGAGGCTTCTTCAATGAAAGGTGGCAGGATAGCATTAATACATTTGGTAGGTGTTACGTCATTTAATCGACTAGCATGGTAAGCTGTCCATGAAATATCATGTGTGGACTCCTGGACTGAGGATCTAACATATTGGAGCCAGTCATATTCTCCAAAGATATTGAGTTTTCTGCTGATCTCTTGGTCACGATTTGATTCACTTGCGCAAAACGGAACATTAATATCCTCATTAGGTAGAGAAGCTGGTGCAATGCAGGTATATGAAGCTGGCAAGTCTGTTATCTTCCGGTTTCCCTTGACAATATCAAAATATCCTGTTGTGGAAATATTCTGAGCTGTGGTGGTATTGCCATCTGCTGGACCAGTGTTCTGGAACATGGATAAGCCTAGCTGTCCCGTGAAAGGAAGATGTAGAGGCCGTTGATGATGGATTGTGATCTATATTATCAACTGCAGCAGTGACGAATAACCCTTGCAAAAGCTGAGGTGGACATACAAAGCCATCGTTATTGTAGTAATGGCATATATTGTTTCCAAGGGCAGTGACAATGTCCAGAACTCTGTCGTATGAGTCAGAAATACCGAGTGCATGCATATTATCCACAAGTTGTCGCTTTCGAGTTAAAGAATGCATTTTCAATCCAATGAACACTGGAAGTGGTGTCTGCCTACTGATACTGTGTCTGTATTTTACTTCATCTGTGGATTTGGTCTTCCGCTCTTTTTTATGAGAATTGAAAACAATCAATTGACTTATTGTTAATACATGTTGACTGAACTTATTGTGCAGTGACTGGTCTATGATATTCGGTCCGTGTACAACCATACTTATTAATGTCAGAAGAGACTGTGGCACCGATTCCAGTTGACTATCATGAGTGAATTGTCCATTGAAACTGACAGATTGCACGAATATGTCTCTGCGTATGATGTCTGCAACAGTTTTCATCATTAAAGCTTGTTTATCACAGTCACGCTCGAACTCACGTGACAGAAGAACACCGATATCATCCTCATAGGCTAGAAAAACGTCTCGCATCATATGGCATATGTGCACTGTGGATAAACAAGAAATACAATGTTTAATTTACAAGAATTTACATGAATTGTGTGGCATTTCATTGATAAGTAAAAGTTCATAGTTTCAGAGTAGTGTGTTTATAAAATTCAAATTATGTTTAATGCTAATAGTTTCCAATTGATATTTTAAAGCTTCAAAACATTACTTTTTGTGAATCATTAATTGTTGTCACTCTGGCTTTCCCTATATTTTTCAACTGATGCAGCTCATCTACTGACTTTGAAAATGGTTCTTGTATCCTAATTTCAAGGTAATAAACAACACACAATACACAAGTAATTAAGTGCATAAGCAAAAATAAATCATCAGATGATGACATCAATGATCAGAAGAATATAGTAATCAACTTACCTTGCTTGTTTCTCGCTTTATTTTCTTCAATAATTTAAACTTTCCCGCTCCAAAAACTTTGAAAGTCATGACTTATCTATAGTATGGAAGACCGATATTGTCAATTAGTTTGCATATCTCTATGATCATAATTTGTATTAACCCTTTCATACTGGAGACAAAGTTGGATCATGTCTCACTACTGAATAATGAACATATTATATCCAGTGTATGACTACACTATTTTCACCAACAATTTCATGCCATGATCTGTGTTTCTTTTTAAATTAAACCAAAAATACGGGTAGGTTTCTTAATAACGATGGAATGACACCTTCCATCCATAGAACCTATCCATCCTTATATAATATACACTATGTGATGTATTAGCATATGTCAAATGTATTTCAGACTAATCTACCATCAATTTTGGTCCCAAAATCTCATCGACAAGAGTACCAAAGATACATTTTGCTGTTCGGGTAGCTGCATAGCAACGGTTGTTATTGACAATTTGATAGGAAAAAGGGTCACAAGTCTTCGTAATTTATCCTATGTCACAACTAGACCTCAAATATGTAATTCACAACAGCTAAAGTTGAATCAAATACTGTAAACCATCCTTATATGAACATTTTATACTTTCGGGTAGTTGCCTAGCAACCGTTGCTAAGCATGGCCAAATCTCGTTGGGGTCAATATCTGAAAATGATCAGTATGGTCCAACGAACATATGTGCCAAGTTTCATGCTTTTATCATAATTTGTGCAATTCTTACATTTTCATGCACCAAGCGCCTGGACTAAACTGCATGCATGAATGAAGTAAAATTAATTCACGACTTGATTCAATTGTTATTTGACAGCATGTAGTGTAGGCTACACGCAGTTTCGTTTATTGCATTTACTAAGTGTCTTATTTGTATAATTTGCTCGGTTTTCAAACTCAATGTAATAACTTAAGGGTGTATTCGAAAGTCGAATTATGCCAAAACAATAGATTAGAGTGACTCCCCTTCTATTGCTATTGTAATGACTGCGTGAAGCACAGCCTCGGTTAACTTTGTCAATCTATTCTACAGAGACTTCTTTGCATCAATTAGCTTGGTCAGAAGGAAATTGCAAAAATAATTTACATTATATATTGCTCAGAATCAGTGTTAACATACACTTTATATATAAACAAATTAGCAGCCATAATTCCATTAGTGCATGCAGCCTCGATCGAGTGTGGACCCTGTACATAAGTTGTAACTTTTTTTATCAGGTTCAATTTATAAAGAGCAAGGGGTGGTATTTTATCTACCTGGTCGGACTCAGGTAACATTATTATCGGTATACGGCCATTTTCCCACAACTCCGCCCTATGAGCAAAACCAGACCTGCTTAATATCTGATGGGGGTGTTTCTTATACAGATGAATTGGACTTAAGTCCAAATGAATTGTACTTAAGTCCAAATACCACATAATTGTTAATTCGGCGAGGAATTGGACTTAAGTCCAAATAGATGAAAATATCGGTATTTGGACTTAAGTGTAATTCATTTGGACTTAAGTACAATTCCTCGCCGAATTCACAATTATGTGGTATTTGGACTTAAGTACAATTCGCTATTTGGACTTAAGTTCAAATCAATCGAAAATGTGAAAACGGCTTGCCATAGTGATGGTAGTTACTATCATCACATGATAAGCCGACTGGTCCTCCTGTCCATTGGTGGTTATTATCACTACCATGGTAATTACTGTTTGGCGGCTCATATTCTCGTGGGCTTTGGTCCTCCTCTGGAAACCCTTCCCTATAATGGTCAGCCGCATTAGCCCTTGGTTTGTTTAATCTGCTTAAACTCTCCAACAACCCAAATCGTTGTTCCAGCTCTGCCACTTTATTATTCATTTCGTTTGCCGTGCGACGGTCATCGTCACTGGCCCTATACTTAATTATTATTTGAGTGGCTGTAGTCATATTTTGTCGTTTGGGTTTCCGATGCGTATTGTCCGTGGTCATAATTAGCAAAGGTCTGTCCCGAGTAATGATCATCATTACTCACAACCGGTCTGAGGTATGCCCCGTGGGGCCCTGTGCATATCCAGTGTGTCATTCTGGGGTTTTATATAAGGATATTTTGGTCGTACCCCCCTCTCATCACCCCTGGTCTTTCGCACTTCGGCAATCAATTTTACTCTTTCCTGAGCATATATGGACAAGTCATTTGTCCTAGTTGAGGGGATGGCCGATACAACTTTGCCGGGGATGGCTGACTGGATGTCACCATGTGATATAGGGGCCTCCGAATTTTCCTCATCACTACTGACTTCCAGTTTTGATAAAAAAAAATTGCCCCGGAAGAGGTGCATATGTGTATACCTGTCGTCGGACTGTGAACTATTACTGCACACTCCCGACTTCCCTGGATTGTAGCGTTTATTTATCAGGTCCTCCTCCGGATGAAGTATATTGCTATTCGGTGTGTCATGGCATAACCCGATTGAACACTTGGGTCTATGTTCGGTGGAGGAAATTCTTTATACTCTGCCATTCTGTTTTCTGGACTTGATAGTCAATACAATTTTTTTTTATTCACGACTCTGTGTTTGGTAGCGAAAAAATATGTCGGTATCCTGCAAAATACTTGCATTAGTTCATGTCGGCACACATTTTATAAGGCCTGAAATGTTCAACAACAAATTTACTGTTTCAGTATCACAACATGCCTTCTGGCATGGGTTAGTGATCTCCACACACGTGTAATTTGCATCAGGGTCCCATATTAGCTTGAGTGATATTATCTTGCCGACGGCAAGTGTCCGAAATCCACCCAACCACATGCCTATCGATAGCAAACATTCATATACACTCTTAGTTGTGCAAAGAGAAACAGAGTAATGTCGAGAGGAAGCACACAAGTCTCCTGACAACGTTTCGTCTGTTTAAAATTTGCTGTGAAACAGATTGTTAACAATGCGACAAATAATGGAAAAAACACATAAACATGTCATTCCTTATACATTCAAAACATTCATGTTTCTAAATAAATTGTTTGTCGGAATAATCGCGTCCGCGGTTAATCAATGTGATTTCTGAAGCGCGTCCAACGTTACATGATAACGGGTCCTCGCTACTCTTTGATAATGCTAACTATTCGAATTGCTGGAAACTGGTTGCTTGGCGGTGGTCGTGTTGCCTATATTTCAATGACAGGGATCCCGGCGGTACCTCAACGTCATGAATTGTTCAGATTTGCACGTGATAACATTATTTTTTGGGTCAATTTGCGTGCAATTTCAGGGTTTTGCAACAACTTTCCTCTTTATACACTAATTGTGGACACGTTGACATCAATTTAGCATCCACCGATTTAGACTAATATTGTCCAAAAACACTACGCACACTAAAACATAGGTAGATTAATTTTAAAGGCCTTTACTCAACGTTTTTCTTGACAAGCCCGAGACATTTTCTTCACGCGGAAGTCGCGTCCGTCGTTAATTATCCGGGTCCTCGTTACACGGATGACCAGCGTGTATAATACCGGGTGCTTTCTCAGTTTATGCCGCAATAAGGAGTGGTGCCATTGTGTGGTAAAACAGTAATTGTCACAGTTCAAAACCTTGTTGCCCTTAAATGTAGATGGCTTGGTGGGAGTTGATGCCCTCATGTTCTGTTGTGTGACCTCTGCTATAGATCCGTTCAATGGCATGTGTTCTTGAGATGCAGTATCTGAAAAAAGACGATAAACAGATCTTCAAACAGATACTTTGATAAACATGAGCTCGAAATTGGAAAAAATCAAACGAAATTGTCAGATTATTTCAGTGAAATATCTACAATACACTAATACGATGTTTGGCAATGCAAATTCATCATTGATTTGCCTCATTTTGTCGCCAATTTGTGTGTTTCATATTATTTTTCAAATATCGTATGGTTCTTCTGTCGGTTATAAAACAATGCGAAATGTTTAATATGCTCTAGAATAAATCCCACGTGACACGATCAGTAAAACTGACCGCTACAACTCGAGTAAAGTCCATTAAATTGATAGCAGACCACCGTCAGACAGTACAATTATCACCTGCAGACGGTATCATTTGGAAGCGCGGGTCACATGTCATGCGAACGTTACCATTGCCAATCTATTGACCTCGATTTTGTGATACTTTTCGTACCTGGACGTTTCGTACCATCTGGTACCATCTGGTCGTTGCGTAGCGTACTGCCAGAGGCAGAAAGACGTGGAACCTTGCTATTTCCACTGGAGTGACTGGACAGTTATCGAGAAAAGTCCGCCGTTAAAGTTCGGAATATTTTCAAACAGAGTTTAAACAACGATCACGTGGCATGCAGTTTAACCAATCAGGAATACGAACCGTTTAACACGAACATGACATTTGGAACTTATTCCTGACCCCAAATACCACCAAGAATCACCCCGACCCCCACCCACCACCCCAGGGGGTGTTTCTATGTGGTATTTGGGGTCGGCCACCCACTCATGCCGTCAAATCGGTCGAAATCCTTGCCGTTCTCGAGAATGGTCCATACCCCATTTTCACCCCTCGGGATGGCACCCCCGGGGTGATGGTGGGGTCGGGGTGTTTCTATGTGGTATTTAGGGCCGGCCACCCACCCATGCCGTCAAATTGGTCGAAATCCTTACCGTTCTCGAAAATTGTCCATATCCCAATTTTCACCCCCTCGGGGTGGCACCCTCCGGGGTGATGGGTGGGGGTCGGGGTGTTTCTAGGTGGTAATTTGGACCGGCCACCCACCCATGCCGTCAACTCGGTCGAAATCCTTACCGTTCTCGAAAATTGTCCATATCCCAATTTTCACCCCCTCGGGGTGGCACCCCGGGGGTGATGGGTGGGGGTCGGGGTGTTTCTAGGTGGTATTTGGGGCCGGCCACCCACCCATGCCGTCAACTCGGTCGAAATCCTTACCGTTCTCGAAAATTGTCCATATCCCCATTTTCACCCCCTCGGGGTGGCACCCCCGGGGGTGATGGTGGGGGTCGGGGTGTTTCTTGGTAATATTTGGGGCCGGCCTCCCACCCATGCCATGAAATCGGCCGAAAGCCACATTTTTGAAAATAAAGAATAAGGAATAAGTTCCAAATGTCATGTTCGTCCATTTAACTACCTATGTAAGAATCTTTGCTACCTAATCAGTATTTAAAATACCAGCTCCAGGTAGCTAAAGTGACTAGGAAAAGTAGCTAAAAAAACTAGGAGAGTAGTGAAAAAATTTTAACTACCCAAATCTATCTACTTTTTTTTTAGTGTGTAGGTCCGTACTATTGAAGAACCCTGCTCATTCAGCCAAGCTACCTGGAAAAAGTTCCCAATTAGTAAAGTAGATACATTATACTTGCAGAAAAAAAGCCGCATTGTCACACACTTATGTGTATATTACTAGTTAACTCGGTTTGTTCGCCGTGACGGAATCACACAACGGGCGTGACGGAATCACCGTGCGATTTTTTTAGGTATAGTTTTTTGTGTAACAAATGCGGACATTGTCATAAAAGCATAAAACTTGGCACATTTGTATATTAGGTCCCACGTATTATTTTCAGATATGGGGGCAATCACGAAAATACTTTCCATGGCAACGGTTGCTATGCGACTGTTTTTACCTTAGAAACGGGTTGTTGGTAGGGGTTAAACCGTCATTTTACTAAAATATATGTGCAAAAAGGGGAAACTATGGTAATTGAGGCAGATTGTGATATGGGAAATGTGAAAAAAAAAAAATATTTCCACACATGCCCCACTATTAACCTAGAATGACCATTGAGCTGCTTGAAAATGATATTTTGGTTCATTTGACCTTATTTGGCAAAACATGAAAATATGCGTTGACTGCGCATGCGCGCATCATTGATCCCCAGTCACACAATATCTGGCGTTTAAGAGATTGTATAGTGAGGGCAATGACCATTCCAAAATATATTCATTGGATAGTAATAATGAAATACAGAAGAAGCAACAACATTCCCCGATGACATGACAATGATGCAAATACCCATTATCGGTATCCATGGCCGCCTTTTCGTGGAATTCACGAGAACCGAATCACACAGTTTCGAAATACAGTTCTTCCGTTTTAGTGGGACTTTTCAAACTTAAGGTTCAAAATTTATACAAATTTTGTTTGATTTTTTGTGTGCTTAACAAGAGCAGTATATTGCTCTGTTCGCTTAGTATATATCTTAATTTCGCGGAAGTCCACCAAATGTGGGAAATGTAGCACCATATTATTTATTCTAATGCTCGTTGTGTTTACACTGTTTTAAACTTTGAGAGGGTTGTAATTCCCGTAATTTATTTAATGTATTACATTTATATCTTCAATGTTTAATTAATCTATTTATTTTTTATTTATTGACACACATAATTACGATTACAATGGAGAATTCATCGTAATTTGCGTTGTTAGTCGAAAATCTACGGAATATTTTCAACGGAAAATGCCGAACACAATTCGCGAGGTCAACTGAGTTCGCACACTTTTAAAAATTTGTAAACATTGCGGTAAATGTCTCTTTTCGCATCAAATTACCGCTTTCAATTCACAACTGATGTGGGTTTCAGATCAAATAGCATGTCTTCTGCGGAAAATATCCGTTTATTGTCGCAATTGTGATATTTTATTTCATATAATTGTGGTTTTATTTGAGCGGGTCATTAACGCTTAACTCGTGTCATAAGAAGGCTATGCGCGCGATCTCGGACTAAATACCAGCATCTCCATCCCAATATCTTAGCTGGTTTTAGTACGAGAAGACTTTTTGCTGATTAAAATTCGTCTACGAAAATAGACAATACTAGCTGATTTGCCCGACTTCGACCAGGCTATTTAGGGAACAACGTTGAAAAGTATTCGGAGAAAGAAAAAAACTATTGTTCGATTAGTCCAGAAACATGCATATATGAGCGGATATGAGCGATGTAACGGTCAAGGTCACGGTCGCACGTGAAATTGGACCGGGTCGTATTTTTTTTATCAAAGTCGGCCTACATACCAAATTTGAGTCGGATCGATCGAGGTCCAGAAACATGCTATATGAGCGTATATGAGCAAGGTCAAGGACACGGTAGCACGTATATTATTCCCGGGATCAAAGTAGGCTTACATACCAAATTTGAGTCGGATCGGTCGAGCAGTTTTCGAGTATATAACTAGAACACACATACACACATACACTGAAAGCAGACAGACAGACAGAAGTTCCAAATTATATAATAGACTAGCCGATGAGCCCGACGTTGTCCGGGCTATTCAAAAACCAAATTTCAAGTCGATAGCTCCACCCGTTTCCGAGAAATGGTCTGCGTATGCGCAAAGCTGACGTCGCACGGGCTCGGCGACCCGATAAAATTCGTATCCGGGGCAAGATACATTCACATAGCAAATTTCAAGTCGATAGCTCCACCCGTTTCCGAGATCTCGTCAACCACTCAAAAGTATTGTTCCCGTATATCTCTCTGTAGATGCTAATAACGTTGAATGGTAAACAAACGCTCTTTATAGCGATGCGTCAAAAACAAACGCTCATTAAATTATCACTTGATTAACCACCGCAGTGCCGTTTTTTTGTGACTGAGAGTGGAGAATGGGTGCTCTGGGCTTCTCCAAAATGCGACGTCGACGATTCCCGTGGGATTATACCTTTGGACAGGAAGTTTGGTTTCGATCGGTCAACCCGTTTTCGATTCTATAAAGGACAGACAGACAAACAAACAGAGGTCATCAAAAATATATAAGAGGTAAAATACAAGAAGGATATCTCTATATATTCCGTCTATGCTCACGCTTTCCGAAGTCAAGCGCTATATTAATATGGAATTTCACTATAATAACCGGCTATTGACTCATGACAATGTTGGGCCTGCAACATGCTTTATTTTTCAAACTAGCTGGCGACTTTGTGAATTTTGATAGGCGTAACAGGGGTTATTGAATAAACATAGGAAGGCAGTGTAATTCATCTAAATTGATGACAAGTGGTGCAAATTTCAACTTAATGCTTATTTTGTTGTGTTTATCTTTGGTTAATTTCAGGACACGGTCAGTTTGAACCATGTATCCTGCCAAATATTAGCCATAGCACTACCCGTATAGAACCGATCAAATGGTGAGAGAACCGACTCGATCAGGAGAGCTAACCCAAACAAATATCAAAATTCGCGGTTTTCGCCGTTGTTATGACTCGCACAATGACATTTTCGTTATTATTGCGCTAATTGGGGGCCACCGAATGTGAGGGGAATAGAAAAATTAATCGAATTATCAGCTAGATGACTAAAAAAAAAAAATGCATTTCAACTGTCAAAAACTCGCTAAAAATAAAATGTATAATTTCGATCATACGGAACCGTCACAAATCAGGTAAGAACCGTCACAAACCGGCGATAGAACGACTTCCGATGTAACAGTTCCTATACCGAGGGGGGGGACTGCGACGTGAGGATCGATGGCATTCCGATAAAGAGACGATGGAATTCCGATAAAGAGACGGTGGAAATCCGATAAACGAGGACGGTTCGCTTTCGGCGACAAACGAGATTTTCTTCGTGTTTGGGCATTCAAACGGAATTGCCGTGACAACTCAGGTTTCATATCATCATATATCGTTATTTTAGTTACTATTATCCATCAAAATCTAGACGATACAGTGAATAAAACCAAGAGAATAGCCCTTTAAAAAGTCACGCGAGGGTTCGTTTTCCGATAAAAGACACGCGACGGTTCGTTTTTTATCGGAAAACGAACCGTCGCGCGTGACTTTTAAATGGCGATTCTTTGGTTTTACTCACTGTAGCGTCTAGATCTTGATGGATATTAGTAACTAAAATAACGATATGATGATATGAAACCTGATTTGTCACGGCAATTCCGTTTGAATGCCCAAACACGAAGAAAATCTCGTTTGTCGCCGAAAGCGAACCGTGTCGTTTATCGGATTTCCACCGTCTCTTTATCGGAATGCCACCGATCCTCACGTCGCAGTCCCCCCCCCCCCCCCCCCCCCCCCCCCGTGTATACTACACAGTGTATCTATACACAATTCATTTTCTGAGTTTCGTCGGATTTTCAGCGACATATATATGATAGTAAACAGTGATTTGCGATTTTCCCATAACAATAACAATGGAATGGGTACGGTAATGTCAGATATTTGCTGTTAACCGCACGTGGAAAATCCCGCGTTGTGACGCGCACCTGTCAGCTGTTAACTTGACCTGACCCTAAATCAAGGTCATAGTAGCCCGGATGTAAAGTAGTGTTGTCAACATACATGACGGATTGCAACTTTTGGTGAGTGTTACTCTTGTAATCGTTATTTTCATCAATATGTTCTCTTCCTATCGTTTTAATAATATAACCATGGTCTTTTACACCATCACAGTGATCCACGCATACGACTGTCATTTGCAATTATTCCACTTTTCTGATTGTTACCGGCTTCTGAAATGTTTTGCATAAAAATGATCACGAGGCTTGTGTGGTTGGGGGGAGCTTCTTCCGTAAATAGGTCATTCGATTGTTTGTATAGTGCCAATGGGCTATGTAATCTTGCATAACACGTTCTTTCCCAAACAATACCTTTTATTGAATAAGCCGTACGCATAGCGGGTCATGAAACGAAATAACCAGACACAGTAACACCATGTGTTTAAATTTTGACATAAATTATTTGGAGCGAAATTAGTTTTCCTTATAATAATAAAACGGCCATAATCTCCAAAAAATCTGGGTCAAAGATTTTTGCAGATATAATGGAAATTTATTTTGGTATCTCGTGTATTACTGAACGCAATTTCCTGTAAATAGTTGACCGACATTTATCACTTGATAAACTCACACAGATAATGGACGATCTGGTGCAAACTCGGAGCATTGACACATCTTCAAGCAAATTGTGCAGTAAACTGCTTCGAGGAATTTACACCCCTGTATTGCAGAAGGACCCTTGTACCGCAGAAGGTCACACCGGACCATCAAACAAACTGCATAATTAGTATCTTAACTCAATAATAAACAGTTTCGGTAGATAATCTGTGCAGTATTTCATATTGGTCTTAATTTGTATATGACCTCATTAAGTTGTGGACTTAGTTTCACTTTATATAAACAGGACATGTGTTGTGTTGTTGAGTGCAGAGTATATTCCTGCATATCAGTTACCACTGAGTGTATCTCTCTGCATGCAAATAACTCACCTAGTTTTCAACCAATGGGATCTCAACACACTGGGGTGACTTTTACCTTGATAATTATACAGAATACAAAATTCACAATACTAATTTATCATTGTGAGGGCCCAGAGGGGACAGTAGTGTCCACTTTTAAATAAACAAGATCCCATGCAATGATACAGCTAGGACTCTCAAATGACTGAAATGTTATGTTATGGGACAAGAACATTAAAGTTGATTCCTTGTGAGTCTGAGATTTCCTCAACTTGGAATTTATGTAAGCAATAATATGTAAGCAAACACAATTTCACTGTACATCAAGTTGAAAAATACAAGTTTATCAATATAAGTTGTTCTTTTCAAACCTCCAACTTATTGAAGGTTAGGAGTAACCTATAGATAGATAGATAGACGTTATGATTTTCATCACCATCACCAGCATCATCAACATAAACCTTTATATAACAATCATCATTATCATCATCATTATTACCAAAAGTTATGTCCTTATTAAAGTCAAGTGCAAGTTTATGATGAAGTTGTTGAATAAAGTCAAACTCTCTATATTTATCACTGTCAGGGACATGGCAACAGTGTCCGGTGGGGGGGGGGGGGTGTCTCTCACCTTCCCAATATTTTAAAAAGTTGGAAATTTCATGTCTGGCAAGAACATTAGTTGGAAATTTTACACCACATATATGTTGAAATGTTCACATTGCTTGCATTTCTAACAGTACTAGTAATTACTGGCGAATTTGTTGTTTTTAGACAAACTGTTGAATATTTTCTACTTTTGGTAAAAAATTTGTCTGGAATTTCCAACAATTGGAAAGCGGGTTGGGGGGGGGGGGGGGGGGTGGTTACCAGTTGGCCGAAGATCTAAGAGAAAACACTTTTATTTAAATTGCAGTGTTTTTACTATGTTTGTGTGGTGTCTGCAGTTTTAATAACTTGTATCCCATTGTAGATTTAAATATTTTTGGCAGAAAGTGAGTTGCATGTATGGTCAAAGTATGGTATCCATGATCAAGAGAGTTATGATATTAAAGCGATGAAGTACTCAAATATTTAGGAATACCAAGTTGAAAATGAAAATGTTAGGTGTGTGATGGAAAATAGTGAACATCCATTTTGCAAGAATTGATATAAACCTTTGGGCTGAGATGTATTTTAGTCTCACCTTTAGGACATATGTCCACAGCCAAATTCCCAGCTTTATACCTGCTATCTCTAAAATTGTGTCATATATACAGTGTACAGTTGATTGCAATTTTCTAGCACACACCAAACATAATGCTGAGATTCTTGAAGCAGAATTGAACTCAATTAAATTGACATTGGAGCCATTTAATAGTTCAGATCATGTACTTTTTATGGCAGTTATTCATTTCCAGTTTTCCACTCAAGTTGTATACTTGCTGAGAATGCACTTCCCAAAAATTCCCTCTAAAATTATTATTAAAGTCATCTTTTTGACATTTATTGTTATATAATATGCTTGATGCATCTTCAGATAGCATAGATTCCTTTATGTGGTGTACCAGCTTAACAATTGAGTAGTTTTCTGAGTAGATCCATCTAAATTTCCACCTCCTGACATAGCTCAGGCGTGGAAACCGCTTAAGAAATGAAAGTTGATTTGCCTTGCGTTTCATGGTTCCACACATAAAAAAATGTCAGACAAACTTGCATCCATATTCCATCAGGGCTGGCGGTCTAGAAAAATCCAGGAGGGCTATTAATAGCCCTCCTAGATTTTCCTAGGAGGGATATAGCCCTCCTTAACTTTTACAGTTATGATTTATTTTACCTGAGTTACTACTGCCCTTAGTTTGTCTATTTTTGATGTTGTTTAACTTCATCTAAATTAATTTTGTTAGGAGGAAAAAAAATGTCCAGAGTTGTGAATGTCAAATCCCCCACAGTATGGTATGGACTGAATATTTAATTTATGTTTTATATGTTATAATAATTAATATGAACCACAAACAAAATGTAATCTTGAGTGTTTGTACTCAACAATTTGTCATAAAAAGGGTATACTACCGGTAGTATGACTAGAAGTCCTTCCTGTTCATACCGAGTGAGGTCAGTGTTCGGAGGGCGAAGATCGAGTGGATTTCGCGTGTTTTGCGGGGTTGGGTTCCTGAATCGCTCTCTGGGTCATATTTCAAGATCTCAATGTAGAAGGTCGCTTGTATCGTGGTCTGGTAGATTGAAGTGGAATGCTACCAGAGTATCTCTGTTATGTCTAATGTTGGCCAGGTGTTCTGATAGGCATGTTCTGAATTTGCGCTTAGTCTCCCCTATGTATTGGGAATTGCATTTGTTACACAGTTTTTCGTGAGGCAATTGTATCGTGAGGGTCCCTTGCATCGCTTTCTGGTGTTTTTGCTTTTGAACCATTTTTGGAGTGAGATGTCCTTGCATATTGAGCAGTATTTCTGTTCACAGGGTGTGAATGGGTTGGGAAAATGTCTTCCCGTGGTGCCTCTCGATTGTGGGAGTTTGGCTTTAGTCAATATGTCTTTGAGGTTGGGTGGTCTGCGTCTCACTAGGAGAGGTGGTTTTGGAAATAGACGTCGATATCGTATCGATGTCTGAAGTAAGGCCAGTGTGCCCTAATTAAATGGAATGTCCGTGAATATTCTGGGTGGTAGTCCGTGACAAACGGCTATTATTCAATGCATCTTTCTGGGAAATATAATGATCATAGAAAGGTAGTTCAAGTATTTATCAACCTATTTCGATACCGGGAAAAATTCAAAAGCGAATATTTTGGAGCGAAAACTTCCGAGTGGCTTTAAACATGAATTGATTACCTGGAGATATTTTATTATCAACACAAAGCGATATCCGCTCACAAAAATTTCCTAAATTTATGTAATCTTCAGCTGGGACCTTCACCTACTGACTTCTGTGAAATACATAAGATAATCAACATAGCCAATATTTCAACATGAATTGATTCCCTTGAGAAATTTTGTGATCAACACAAGGTGATATCCACTCACAAAAAATGCCTAAATTATGTAAATCTGCAGCTGACTACTGTGAAATATATAAGATAATTAAGGCCATGATAAATATATTGCTAGATGATCATCGGCGCCCGCCCCAATTTTTTCGGCCCACCTCGGTTTTATTTATTACTGGTATACCATTTACGAAAGTGAAACACAAATTTAAAAAAAAAAAAAAAATTGTTTAATGCATGTAATTGGCATGTAAGCACACCTATATCGCTAAATATATATACTATGTTAACATTAAGCAGCAATAATTTTAGATGAAATTTTTAAAAACAATTTACTTCTATCAAAATACATGTATGTCCATTTGTGGTTGCAGATGAATCCCAATCTCACCAATAAATATGCAGTCTTTAAAACATGCCTGTGGTAATCTTGTTTGTTCAACTCCCATATCTTGTGGGAAGAAGTCTTATCTGTTAGAGAGCAATATACATGTAGTAGACTTTCTATATCAGAATTTAAAGTTCCTCTCCCCAGTCAATCAAGGATTCATAGTGTCCATGCGTAGTTACTAGTATGGATACAGATAGTATACATATGACTGCAAACACTGCATGTCTACCATATCAAACACCCTTCTGGGATGGTCACTATTTAAAAACAGCATATGGAATTATTTACTGATTTGTATGGGTGTATAAAACTTACAAGCATGCAATGCCAGTGTGCATAAGGAACTTCAAAGTTGGGGGCAATTTGAATCAGCACTGAGGTGTGGTACCTCAGTCAAGGTGTGGCCTGTATTACACCGGTACCATTTTCAATGTGGTGAGGGTCTTTATATTTCAATGCAATCGAGGGACATTTACACCCTGTGCAATGTGACTGAGGCGCATGTGAGATATCCTGCCAGTGGAGGTGTGTCTTAGGGCCTGAGGTGTATGACCAAATATATAAGTGAGGTTTGAATTAATATCATACTAGTTATGTTATTATAAAGTCATAGAAAAGCCCTATCATGGTGTTCATCTTGGGCCTGTTGATATGTCAATATTGTGCTCTGAGGAAGATGTGCCACCACAATCTAAACTGAGAGAATAATTACAAGAGAGCTGCATAGTTGAGTGCTTGGGATGCATTTAATTGTTTGTCCACATTGACAATACTTATCATATTATTGTGCTACATTAACTGTTTTCTTACAATATACATGGACAGCATTAACACAAGTATAAAGAGTAAGCATTAATGCACTTCTTAACTGATCGGGGAAAAAATAAAAAAATATTACCAAAAAAAAAATAATCCCTACCTACATACCTGGATTTTTTGGCATAGTAATACGAAACAAATATTTTTTTTCTTTCGGCCTAATCGTGCTTGTTCCGTACTGCAAGCATTTGCTCATTTCTCGGGATACCAAACGCCACATAGAAATAGGGCATGCGAATATGTTTGACATGGGCATCTTTTGACATATAGTTTGCACCACAACATATGTGTGTGCGATATTAATATATACATATGTGTTTTATTATAAATGAAGTAAATGATGGGAATATATATATATAACAACATGACATTTATTGTCAGCTATTATTTATTTCCATCTTTCACTTCATTTAACTCAAATTTTATTAATATTGCACATGTATACAACATAGCAATGAATTGAATCAACTTTACTTGGTTCATCTATGCCGAGCTGGAAATAAATAATAAATACCTCCCCCCCGCCCCAATTTAAAAAAAACTTCCGATGATCATCTAGGAATATATTTATTATGGTATAATAGCCAATAGTTACAGATGCCATAAAGATGAAAACTAGGTGCTGTGACTAGTCACTGACTAAATTCCCAGAGAAGTATCAAACTTGGCACTCATGCATGAGAAGTGCGAAGAAAGCAGATATTTGCTTTTAGTCTCAGAGCATTGTAGCATTCTGTTCTAGCAAGTCCACCAACACTCTTCTCTCAGTCAGAGTAGATTTGTACTAAAGTGTAATATTTACATGCACAATAGTCTATCTTTGCACTTTGCACTTGGGATCCTGTATATTTATAGACTTATATGGAAAAATGATAATATTATGTGAATGGTTTATCTGTCTGCCAACATGGGGCATTGTGAGTTAAATATATAAAGCTGTCTGTAAGATCTAGCTGTTTAGGAGACTTTATCTCTAAAGATGAAGTGATGTGAAATAATCCTGAGGGATTATGCTTGCTGTTAATAGATTCTAAACAATGTAAACATGCAAAAGCTATGTGAAAAGCTGATTTCCAAGTTATTTTTTTTAGTCTCACATTTAAAAATGGCTAGAATAAAAAGCAAGCAAAAAGTTTATTTATACAAAACACGTGATGAGTACAGTAATGCTCTAATTAATCGACTCCTTAACCACAGCAGAATTATGGGTAACTTTTCAGGATTTAGTCGGAAATATGGCTTGTTGCCATTCATCGGAAAGCTCTCGACGAGAGCCATTCATCGGCGAGAGCTTTCCGATGAATGGCAACAAGCCATATTTCCGACTAAATCCTGAAAAGTTACCCATAATTCTGCTGTGGTTAAGGAGTCGATTAATTAGAGCATTGCTGTAGTTATCCCATAGAAAATGTTCAGAAAATAAGTTTTACAACAACCGACCATAGGATGAAGTTTTCCTCTATTGGGACACATTCACAAACTCCAAGTGGAAACCCTGCCAACTCTCTTAGAAAATAACAGTGTGACGATCATGTCAGACAGAACATCATGGATTAGGAGATTAGGACCAACAGATAAAATATTATTGTGGCCATTTATGGGACCATCCCCTTTTATAATCAACAGAATATATGCAACAAATGAATGGATTTGAGCCATGGATGAGTGCCAAATACACTCCTGTGCTCGATGAACGATATAAAAACATGGTAATTATAATAAAAATTAATTTATGACTCCAGTCCTTAACTAATTATAATTACCACATGTGTATTTTACATCGTTCATAAAGTAAATGAGTGTTATTTGCGCTCATGCAATGCTCAAATTCATTCATTTGTTGCATATATTCTGTTGAGTATAAAAGGAGATGGTCCCATAAATGGTCGGATTTAGTGTACAGTACCCCTTTAAAGACAGCAAAATCAGAGAATGCCAACTGATCAAGCCTTGAAATAGGGTGCCTGTCATTTGCAGAATGAGGTCCCAAGAGGGTGAATTAACACTGAATTTAGTGATGCTACCCCGCATAGCGGGCTAGCATCACCAAATTCACCCTCTGGGAACCTCATTCTGCTGAGGTGTAAGCAGAACGAGGTCCCCAGAGGGTGAATTTGGTAATGCTAGCCCGCTATGCGGGGTAGCATCACTAAATTCACCCTCTGGGGACCTCATTCTGCAAATGACAGACACCCTATTTCAAGGCTTGCAACTGATTGAAATCTCCATTCATTAACTGATGAATATTGATAACTGATGAATAATCAGCGGTTCTGCAATCCTAATCATTTTTGTTGACTTGTACATGTCGATAGCCATGGGTTCACGCATTTTGGTTACAGTCAACCCATCATGCTGGTTGTTATCTGCTTGCTGAATGGGCGGGTGTGGTGTTGAGAACCCAGTCTTAAGTTATCAGGTCTGACATCCACTTTGTCATATTTGGCATAAAACAAAAAACAACTGATTGAAATCTCCATTCCTTCAGATAGGAACAGGGCCCTGAAGTTCTCTGTGAAGTTACATGTATCTCAACACAAAGACTTCGAGAATGAGGTAGATAGAATGTGGGGTATGAAGGCAATAACTATACAAATCTTAATTGATGCCCTATGTCCTCCAAGACATCAAAGCATGCAGCAAAAACGTGGAATTGCTCCCTGGGAAAATGAGTTTGATTGAATTACAAAAGACAGCATTGCTTGGCACAGCCCATCTTCATCACCAAGTTCTCTCAGTTTGTGGAGATGTACCGTACATGTATATCACACTCTACTTTATAAATTATAACGTTGGGGTTTTGTATGAATGCGATTACTTTTCAAAATTTACAAATTTAAATTTACAAATACTTTATTGGACTAGACGAGTTAGTTGCACAAGTATGTCCTAACAACATGAGGTGAAATAAAATAAAATAAGATAAAATAAAACATAGTGTGAGGTATAACATTGTCACTGTAATTATAATATACAGAGTCATAGTTTAGTTATAATAATTAATTGAGTTGATTTGTTATATAAGGATTAACTGTCATGTGGACTGTTTTTATGGAGATGTAATGGTGAGGTAAGTGGACATAACTTGTGTAAAACCCGAAGGGTTTTACATACAAGTTATGACCACTTACCTCACCGTTACATCTCCATAAAAATAGTCCACATGACAGTTAATCCTTATATTTATATACATTTAGCGAAAAAGCCACTTTTGTAAATTTATTTAAATCGAAAAGTGTATCGTGACAAGATCAGCCCAAAATACCCAATAGCACCCTTGGCAAAAGTTAATAGGAACAATTCCTCTTCATATTGAAACCAGATGATGTATTAAGTCAGTCCTGCGCGAGTCCAAATGCGCCCAAAACATTACGCGTTCGTCTTTCCAAACCTAATGACGTATCGATGGTGTTATTAGCTTGGTGTCATGAGGCGTTGCGCATTCACCGAGAAATAACTGCAACTAGCCACATGGGCGCCGACCAATCAGAATGCTGGATTTAGTGATGACAACACTTAGTGTGTAAATATATAATAATGAGTGAATTGCGTTGAGTTGAGTTGTTAACCATTTGATGATATATATAATAAATAATTGAGTTGAGTTGTTATATAATAATGTATTAGTTGAGTTGAGTTGTTAATCAGTTGACGATCGATAACCGATAACACAGGTGAATAAAGAATTTGACTGGTGTGGTCTCATAGTTTAAGTTTATGCAGGTTATTTTAGTTAATTTCTAGTTTGGTTGAAAGATTGTAGGCTATGCTGTGAAATTAATTCTGATTTTCAGAGAGAAAAATGCAACAGATAAATTAATATTAAATTACAGATGATGGGTTTTGTGTGGTACTTTTAATCTTATTAAATCAATATATACTCAAGAAATGGAGGGACTATCAATAAAGAAACTGATTTTAAAATCACAAATACGCTCTGTTAGGATTTTCGTTGGCTTTTCAAAGAGACTGTACAATACACTGTTATCCCAGCAAATATTTCATTTAATTTCCAGAGGACCAATGTGCAGGCAACCAGCTGTTCAGTTTGTCTGGTGACATGTTTTGATCCTCATCAGTATGACAAGCTGACTGCTACATTAGTCTGGTCGATAAAAGGTTTGACCTAGAAAAAATTTGGACTAAGTTGGTTTGTATATCATTTTGAAGAGGAATATATCCTCCATAACATATCCAAAATCCGCTAAAATCCGCTTTGAGCATTTTTTTTAATTCAAGATGGCGTCCAAGATGGCTGCCATTTTCACATAAGTCAGCTTGATGCAATTATAGTGAGAACATCTTGCCATATATATACACATGTATACATTTTTGTGAAGCTAAGACATAACACCACCTTTATGTGCCAAAATTGGAACTCCCCGTCCAAGATGGCCGCTAAAATGGCGACCGTAAGTGGATTTTTTACGTTTTTTAAATAATATTTTTAAGATAAGTGTCCGTGGTTTGGAACTGGTTGAGAATTTTGGCTTTATTTTGAATATAGCATGTTAACTGACAATTGGAGCAATGAAATATGCTATTCGTGAGGTCCACACCCCTTCTGATCACTCAAAAAATCGATTTTACAAAACGCGGTATAACATTTCACAAAAGATCCCCAAGATTCTAATCATATTTCATCAAGAAGTGGGAAGAACTGTGCAATGTAACTGATCCATTCTATATCTTATTGATATTCGAATTCAAATGTACCAAAATTGTCACTTTGGTTCAAAATGGCTGCCAATATGGCCACCAAAACATGGAAAATGGTAATTATTATCCCAGCGAGCCACGCAACCGCTTACAAGTTAGGGTGATGCACACAGTTGACTAGTATGTCTTATATAGCTTGAGTACTAACATTTCTGATGCACCTTTGGTATTTTGTTACTATTTTAACCACTGAAATTACCAGAATTATTCGAAATTTTCTGTCACAATCCTGATATCAAAATCGGCCAAAAATCGCTGTTCAGGTTTGAGCCATATTTTGAAAGTAAAATGGAACTATGTTTGGTATCAAAGATGTTTATTGTTTTGATATGTGTTACATGTGTCACACTGAGTTGTTTTAGACAAAATTACTCAAGATGGCTTCCAAAATGGCAACCAAGTTTGGTAAACATTATTATATACATAAACATATGTGTATATATACGTGCTGTATATGTATACATAATCAATTGTGACTCACGTGCTACTTAATCAACTAAATGTTCTATTCTGATTGTCCCGGTGCCCTACGAGTCATGACAAATTCATTTTGATGAATGCAATATGGATTTTGCCTAAAGCTTCCTTGTTTTTGAACGGAAATGGGCAGAACGTTGAAACCGAACTGAGATGGATCATATTAAGTGGCTATTCTGGTCCATTAGCATCAACATTGATCAACTTAATACAGTGTGTATGTCTGTTGATTGTCTGGTCATAGGCGATGTGAGTAGGTATACATGGAACTATTGTGTTCATGAATGGTGTGAATAGTTATACAATGTGTGACTATATGGTCATGGATGGGATGTCCATAGTGAGATGTATATGTATATAAGGAGTAGCTGTATGCTGATGTGTGAGGTGAACATGTTTTCAGTGAGTGGCTGTCTGGTCATTGAAGTGGTGTATGGTCATAACGAGAGCAGCTACACTGTCCTGTATGTATACATGGAGTGATTGTGTGGTCAGTGGTGGGCTGTACATATGTACATTGGGTGGATGTATTGTCATGGGCGGGTGTATATGTATACACATGTTGGGTGTATGGTAATGGATGGGTGTATGTATAAATAGGGTGTGGTTGTGTGGTTATGGGTAATGTGTATATGTATACAGGGAATGACTGCACGGTCATTGTTGAAGTGTATATGCATACCTGGAGTACACTTTTATGGCCATTGGTGGCTAGTGTATATAGAGAGCAACCTCATGGTGATGGATGGGATGTATATGTTAATATCTACTATTGTATTGTCTTTGGTGGTGTGTACAAGCATACAGTAACTAGCTGAATGCTCGTGGAGAGGGTGTATATGTATACAGCGAGTGGCTGAATTGTCACGATTGATCTGTATATGCAAGTATGAAGTGTACGAATGGCCGTGTGTGCGGGGTATTGGTATATCTAGAAGGGTTGTATGGCCATTGGTGAGGTATATATACACACCTGGAGTGACGCTGTGTCATGGGTGAGGTGTATATGTATATCATGAGTGACTACATGGCCATGGCACGGCCAATATGTATATGGGGATTGACAGTATGACAAAATTAATGGTGGGGTGAATTGATATACAAGGAGTGACTATGATCACGAATGTGGTTTATGCGTATACAGCGAGAAGCTGAAATATCATGGGTCATGTGTATATGCAAGTCTGGAGTGTATGAATGGCCGTATGCGCGGTACGAGACATTGATATATCTAGAAGGGCTGTAAGGCCACTTTTGTGAGGTTATATGTATATACATAGAGTGACTCTATGGTTTTGGGTTGGGTGTATATATTATGTATATCTTGAGTGGCTATATGGCCATGGGTGTCGCAAATATGTATATATACAGGGAGTGAGACTGTATGACCACTGGTGAGGCAAATAGATATACAAGAAGTAGTATATAACAATGGATGTAGCCAACAGGTATGTAGTGACTGTATGGTCATCGGTGAGGTGTATATGTATATATTTAGTGGCTGTATAGCTATGCATGTGGCAAATACATATACATGGAGTGACTGCATGGCCTATGGTTAGGCGAATATGTATACAAGAGGTTACTTTGTGTTCATGTATGTAGTGAATATGTATACAGGTCATGTGATGTGTGGGAGTATACCTGGTATGTCTGCAATGTTATTCACAGCTATATGACCATGCGTTGGTGTATGGGTAAACCCAATTGTGGCTGTATGGTAATGGGCGAGGTGTATGTCATACAGCGAGTGGCACATGGCCATTTGCGTGGTATTCATGTATGTATATATGAAGTGACTGCATGCTCATGTGTGATTTGTACTGGTGCACCTTTGTGTGACTATCACTTTCCACAATAACTCAAGGATATGTTAATCGATAGAGGTAATATCAGAGTGTTCTCCACATTAATTGCGTTTTATATGCAATGTGAAGAAAACGGTTTTCCTGACAAAAGTTTATAAGTTAATAAATTTTGAAGCTAATGGGCCAGAGTAGCCACATAATATGATACCTGTCAGTTCAGGTTCAACGTTCCGTCCGTTTCCGTAAAAAACATGGACATAATCCCAAAAGAGGTGTTCGGCAAAATTCATACTGCATCCCTTAAAATTAATATGTCGTGCCCCATAAGGTTTTGGGACAACCATAATATAAGATTAAGTTGTCCATTGATTAAGTAGCATGTTTAATAACCAAGTGAGTCACAATTTGCTACCATTTCGGAACAGCCGAGAATAATGTTCGGAATAAAAACTTTTTACTAAATTTGGTTGCCATTTTGCATGTAATCTTGAGTAATATTGTCTAAAACACCACACTATGTCATATTTAAGGCATATCAAAATAAAAAGAACCTTTGATACTAAATATAGTGATTTTTTGCCGAGTTTGATGCTGTTTGTGATAGAAAAATCCCATAATTCTGGTGATTTCAGAATGGTAAATAGTAAAAATTAATCAAGGTGCATAAGAAATGTTGGTATTCAATGTATATAATACGGAATAGTCATTTGTGTATATCACCATAACGTGTAAGCGGTTGCATGGCACGTTGGGATAATAATTAACATTTTTCCATATTTTGGCGGCCATTTTGACAGCCATTTTGAGCCAAAGTGACAATTTTAGTACCATTGAGTTCGAATATCAATAAGGTATAAAATGGATCACTTACATTGCACAGTTCTTCCCACTTCTTGGTGAAATGTGACCATAATCACAAAGGGGATCTTTTGTAAAATGTTATACCACGTTTTGTAAAATCAAATTTTTGAGTGATCGGAAGGGTGTGGACCCCCATGAACAGCATATTTCATTGCTCCAATGGTCAGTTAACATGCTATATACAAAATAAAGTCACAATTCTCAACCAGTTCAAGACCTCAGGAACTTATCTTAAAAGTATTAGTAAAAACGTATGAATTCCACTTCCGGTCGCCATTTTGGCGGCCATCTTAGACGGGAAGTTTCAATTTTGGCACATAAAGATGGCGTTATGTCATAGCTTCACAAAAATGTATACAAGTGTATACATATGACAAGATGTTCTCACTATAATTGCATCGAGCTGACTTATAGGAAAATGGCAGCCATCTTGGACGCCATCTAGAATTACAAAAATTGCTCAAAGCGGATTTTAGCGGATTTTGGATATGTTATAGAGGAGAGCTTCCTCTTCAAAATGATATAAAAACCAACTTAGTCCAAATTTTTTCTAGGTTAACCCTAAAATTTGAGTTTATCGACCAGACTACATATGATAGCACCAAAAGGCAGCCACTGTACTCTGTGACATGATTCAGTTAATGATTTAAAGATACATTCAGTGTTCCATGCCAATTTTGTGAAACCAGGCTTCATTATAAGCGCTCAGTCAAGGGCTCAAGGCTATTGGTGTAAACAAAACATGAAGTGACCTACTCAATTGAGTTGGTGTAGGACAACATGACCATAGTCTGTTTTGCTTTAATCTAAGTAGATTTAAGTATATGTATGTCTAAAGGACAACATGTTGAGCTATCTATATTTTTTCTTTTAACCAAATTTACCAGTATGTTATAATCAAAATAAAAACCAACCTCTAAAAATATTTTATGAAGTGTAATGTGTCACATGGGGGGGGGGGGGGTGTGCTTCTCTGGGAGCGGCCCGTCTCATGCAGGGGGGGGGGGGAGTGGAGGGCTGCGGTTGTAGAAGGAGGCATTTCGGTCCAGATGGGAATGGCGGTTTCATCTGGGTCTAGTGTAGGTGGGTTGGACACAGGACCGGGACAAATATATTTTGACTTTTCTACATGTCATCTTAATAGCAACCACCAGCGCGCCGCAGGCACACGTGGTTGTTTATACCTTAGGCGCAGGTGAATGACGTCATATCTTTTTTTCTATATCCATCAGTGATTTTTCAAAGATTGCGGTATGGATTTTGGAGAAGTTGTCATGTGACTTCCGGTTTGTAACTGTGTGGATATTACCAAAGCACGGAATCGGGGAGAATGGACCATCGCGATGAAAATTAAATTAGCTACTTCACAACTTACAAAGAATTCCCATGTGATTTAGACGTATTAGTTTCATTTAGACCAATTTCATTGGTTAGCGAAGATGTCATGACAAGGTTTCCAGGTGGGCCAGAATCCAAACAAGATTGCACAATCCACGACAAGTCATGTCATTTCGTCTCCGTTGGGGACCACTGCCTGATGTTACATACATTATTCTTAGCGTTATATCGCCAATAACAGGAAAATTTGAGGCACATCATGTGTCATATACGATTCATATTATTTAAATGGCAATTCCCTCTCTTGATGTATGTTCCTTAAGGCATCCAGATATCTGTGCCTATTGCGATGAAATTTACTATGGGTATGTATTTCGGCCCTTCGGTTAACATGGACTGGGTCCAGACTCTACCCGACGTCGCCTTTTGACGTTAAAACATCATTTCCGCATTACCGAACAGAAATGACACGATAGCTCTTTATTTTTTACCTTATTGGGACAGCGATTATGTGTGTATGACTCTCTATCACTCTATGTTCCTTATAGGCGACTTAGGCATCCACATTTCTGCACCGATTACGATGAAATTTTGGCATGGGTATGTATTTAGACTCTCCGGTTAATATGGGCTGGGTCCTGACTCTGCACGATGTCGCCTTTTGATATCCGTACAAGAGTCACATTACCGAACAGAAATGACACGATTGCTCTTTATATTTTATCTTGTCGGGACAAAGAAATACTCGAACACTCTTGATCTTTTACCTTATCGGGACAGCGAATATGTTTGTGGCTCGCTCTCTCTCTACGACTCCTTAACTACAGCAGAATTATGGGTAACTTTTCAGGAGTGAGAGCTGAAATATGGACGCCTATATGGAACATACAGTAATGCCCTAAATAATCGACTCCTTAACCACAGCAGAATTATGGTAACTTTTCAGGATTTAGTCGAAAATATCGATTGTTGCCATTCATCGATCGGAAAGCTCTCACTGAGAGCTTTCTGATGAATGGCAAAAAGCCATATTTCCGACTAAATCCTGAAAAGTTACCCATAATTCTGCTGTGGTTAACTCTTTCGCTGCCAAACGCGCATAAATGCGAACTTCGCAGACGCTGCCAATCGCGCATTTTTGCGAATTTGGTATGTAGTCTAATGTATGGGAAATAACTCTATTCTTTCCGGCATGTTTGACAGTGTACAATGTATTTATCTGTAGTACTTTTGCGCGCGAACAATTTAAAGCCACAATGTCTTCAATGTCATGCTATTTCTGACGTTATGGGAGTACAGTCAGAGCCGGAATATTGCGTCATTGTTGTTAGCACGTGGTTATCAGTCGAAAATGGCTGCTCGCAAAAGACTCAGGACTGAAGAAGTTATTGTTATTACCTCTATACTCTAATGATCGAGGGGCGCCTGCGGCGCATAAGATACTTATACCTAATATTTATGTGGGCAGTAGCCTCTATATGGGTTATAAGATACTATGGGTGGCGGGATGGGGTGGTGGGTGGGTAACTAACCTCTATACTCTAATGATCGAGGGGCACCTGCGGCGCATAAGATACTTATACCTATTAATTATGTGGCAGTAGCCTCTATATATAGGGGCGCCTGCGACGCATAAGATACTATGGGTGGCGGGATGGGGTGGTGGATGGGTAACTAACATCTATACTCTAATGATCGAGGGGCGCCTGCGGCGCATAAGATACTTATACCTATTATTTATGTGGCAGTAGCCTCTATATATAGGGGCGCCTGCGGCGCATAAGATACTATGGGTGGCGGGATGAGGAGGTGGGTGGGTAACTAACCTCTATTCTCTAATGATCGAGGGGCGCCTGCGGCGCATAAGATACTTATATCTATTATTTATGTGGGCAGTAGCCTCTTTTGGGGCGCCTGCGGCGCATAAGATACTATGGATGGCGGGATAGGGTGGGTAACTAACCTCTATACTCTAATGATCGAGGGGCGCCTGCGGCGCATTAGATACTTATACCTATTATTTATTTATACACCTTGACTGGTTTTGAACAACCCTTGTCTATTGTATCGTTTTCCAGTGGTGATAACAGGCAACTAAATTAATTATGCTGGTGAGTTGACCATGCGTACGCCCGCGTGACCCATATAATTCACATAAATCATCGTAAAAGTTTCGTGTAATTCAAGATGGCCGTCAAGATCACGTGACTTATAAGGGGCGGAGCAGGGTCATATTTCCCCCTGCAGGTATATATACATATGGGTATGGTTATATATATATATATATCTATATTTGGAATTGTACCTATCAGGGAATATTCAAGCAACAAAAGCACGAACTCAACAAAGTGCGCCATTGTATCCCATTTTGCTACAAATAGGTGGCAACTTACATAAATCCAAGATGGACGCCAAGGTCACGTGACCTATTTTATGTCCAAAGTGGGTTCATATAGGTTACTCCCGTGTACCTTACTGTTGGACATCGTATATTTGGGTTGAAAATTAGAAAACAAACAACACACCCATTCATACCCACACAAACTGTACATATACCGGCAAATAGCCACTAATCCAAGATGGCCGCCAATGTCACGTGACCTTGGTGGGCGTGTCCACGGCGGCATTCGACAGGGTATACCTATGTCTATATACATGTGAAGTTTCAACTAATTATATTAGAAACTGCTTGAGATATAATGTATTACCCATATATACCTGAAATACATGGATATATGTACAGAATGCGTGGCACTGGGGGGTACGTCTGTGGTGGCGGGTGGCAGCGAAAGAGTTAAGGAGTCGATTATTGAGGGCATTACTGTATGTTCCCTATAGGCGTCCATATTTCTGCACCGATTGCGATTAATTTACCATGTATTTCGACTCTCCAGGTAACATAGGCAGGGTCCGAATTCTGCACAATGTCGCCTTTTGACATTGTGACATGATATCAATGTTTTTCGTTTGTTTGTCTGTATGACTATGGGCAACTAAACAGTTGAAGTCTAGGGGGTGAAAATTGGTACACAGGGATAATTTGATCCAGGGAGTGTTATTATATAGACCCCGTTGACCTCAGATGTCTTAAAGGGGCACTAAGAATTAATTAAATTAGTTAATTAATCTTCGCGACCAAATGGTTGGACACTGGGAACTGAAAATGGGTACACAGTTGTAACTTGCCCTGAGGAGTATCATGCTATAGGTGCCGGTTAACTCAGATGTCTTAAAGGGGCACTAATAAATGATTAAATTTATTATTTAATTGTTAAACGGTTGTTCTCTGGGGGGGGGTGCAAATTTGTACATAGGGGTAATTTGACCTAAGGACCTGCGAAGCTTTGAAGATTTGAATCAATGTCGACATCGGCGATCAGATTCGGGATCGATACCGAATCGGCCCTCCGATTCGTATATATTCGAATTGGCTTATTCTTGATGGGGTAATAGTCGCATTGCACCATGTTTTCCCGCCTGGAGGTCTGATGTAATTTAGAGTTTACTCTAGTTACGCGATTATGTCTAATTGCAGTCCATCGCCCTTTCGCGGATGTAAGTATGTGTAACACTGGTGGTTCTTGGACATTGTTTCGGTAAAATATAGTATACATTTGTATAAGTGACTATAATCACTATATACAGGCCAAACTTCATGACATCTACGGTCTATGTAATTTTATATAGTTAGTGCTAGCTTTAGTTTCTTCTAATCGCTGAACTTGCATTCATATAATTATATACCGATGTTAACTTACCAAGTGTGTTTTGCATCATAACTATGCAAGTTGCATATTAAAATTTTTTAATTCCCCCACACTGTTAATATCCAACGATCCTCATATATTAACATGTTACGCTGGTCCCTCACATAAATGCATTCAGATTTACAAGAAAGCCGGGTATCGCAATATTTTATTAAATTCAGGGATAAAACGCACATGATGATTATATAGAGTTACTTCCCATCAAACTGAATGCATTATTATAAGTAGCAATCCTGGTAATGATGTGTCGGGCCATGTGCATCGATATGCATGTCATTGTTTATGCTACTACCATGCATACATCAGTCCTGAATCCTTACAATATAGAGTCATAGTCATTGGCGATATCAAATTAATATACACTGTACTTCTAGTATATATACACACTACATGCAGTGCCGGAGTAATTATTCATTTTATAGTCGGCGTCAAGGTCTGCTTAGAATGCTTTAGATGGCTTTATATATGTGACATGTTAGACTAAGTGATATATAGATTCAATTTTCATTCAAAATAAAGTTGAGAACGATGTCAGCCTGAGTCGCAAAACGTTTGTCTGTGAACTCTGTCTTGCCTGACGTCGCCTTTTGACATATCTGCATTACCGAACGGAAATAACACAAATTTTACCTTATTGGGACAAAGAACGACTCAACTGCTCTTTATCTTTTACCTTATCGGCACAGTGAATGTGTGTGTGTGTCTCGATCTCTCTATGTATGTTCCTTATAGGCGTCCACATTTATGCACCGATGACGATGAAATTTGTACATTACATTATTCACTATTTTGGAACTTCAATCTGAGTCTATGTCTCCCATAGCAGATGAGGCCATTTTGAATGAGGTCCCCAGAGGGTGAATTTGGTGATGCTAGCCCGCTATGCGGGATAGCATCACTAAATTAACCCTCTGGGGACCTCATTCTGCAAATGACAGGCACACTAAACTCAGACTTGGACCAGGACTATGTCTCCTTTGGTCATCTTTACCAATCGATACATATGCTGTCAAACACTCCAAGCTTTAGGACAAGTAAGAGAACTTAGTTTATTGATTTATGTAAATTATGGAAACCAGACAAATTAATTGCATCAGATTACTGCAAACATTTCCCTCAAGACCATGTAGACCAAATCTTTAGTTTGTACATTACAAATAAATGCAGGTAAAATAATTAGGAATGGTCTGTGTAGTTTTCAAATGCTTCTGGCAGTTGCCAAATGTTTTCAGTTTAATATCATTAAAGGGGATTTAGGTATTTTAGTGATTTTCTGCATGGTTTCTGTGAAATAATTTGCATTATATATGAGGCAAACTTCATATTACATAAAAGTGCATTGCATATAACTGTAATATATATAGTTCTAATAAAAATTTAATTCTCAAATAAACTACGCATTACAGTGTATAAAGGAAATAGCGGGGAATTCCATTACCACCAAAAAGCATTACATCAGTATCAGCCGGAGCTGTTAAGTTTCACGGATTGTCCGTGAGACTCCCGGATTGCCACGGCAATTACACAAACATGGATAACCCCCAATTTCTCCCGGATTCAGCAAAACCACGCATTCGAAATCCCAAAGAACGATGTTTTTTTAATTTATTGAATTCCGATGTGTCCATTTCCTTAGCGGGTAAAACCTTAAGATGGATCATTTTGAACTTTCGGTTTCACACATACATGTCTGATTCTAACCTGTATAACTCGGGTTCGTTTTTACTTAATTTAAATGAAGTTTCTGCTTCTTAAAATTTGTTAATAAATTGTGGAATGTGTGCATTTCTTTTGGGGGTTAAAAAGTAAGACAAGTCCATTTTGTAGTTTATTCCAATTTTGTACATTCGGTTTCGCGCATATCTGGCTGTACCCGGTGGAATTCTGAGTATTTATGCCCCCACTTTCGAAGAAAATGGGGGGTATACTGGATTGACTGCGTCCGTCCGTCACGCTTTCTCCCTCCGTGTGTCCGTCCGACCTCATAACTCGAACAACTATGAACCGATTTCAATAATTTTTTGTATGCAATTTCCTTAGGACTGCCTCTCCGCGTGGTGCTAATTGCGGTTAGGTCCGACTTTTTTTTTTTAAGTTACACCTCATTTTCGACTTATTTTGACTTAGAAAATTCTGTCCGACTTAATAACTTTAACAAATATGAACCGATTTCAATAATTTTTGGTATACATGCTTCTCACAATACCCTCTCTACATGATGCGGCTAGGGATTGGCTCAGACTGTTTTTCGTAATATTACACTTCATTTTTGACTTATTTTGACTTAGAAAATTCTGTCCGACTTAATAACTTTAACAAATATGAACCAATTTGAATAATTTTTTCTGTACAAGCTTCTTGTGACACCATATCGATATTATTAGTCCGATTTGGTTTACAGATAATGCGGGTTGAATTTGCCACGGTGGGGGTATGCTAGCACTCGAGTGCACACCTCTTGTTTTACTTAGTTTATACGAAGTGTATGCTTCTTTTTCTTCAATAAATGGTGGTAGCTCCCACTCACATCAGCTCTATTACAATTACCAACAGGACATTCATTTCCATTTTATTTAGGTATATATATTTATATAATAAACACAAATAGAAACTCATAAAAACTATGAAATCTTCATCATAAA
The DNA here is from genome assembly GCA_032622095.1 of Siphonodentalium dalli. Taxonomy (NCBI): domain Eukaryota; kingdom Metazoa; phylum Mollusca; class Scaphopoda; order Gadilida; family Siphonodentaliidae; genus Siphonodentalium; species Siphonodentalium dalli. Next base: position 227,425,831 of record CP136061.1, read on the forward strand.
AAATATTTTTGGAACATGAACAAATTTGGGCATACCTCCCGCAAAACTCTCCCGGAATGACATTTTCATAACTTAACAGGTCTGGTGTCAGCCAATTTCAATATTTAACAGTAAAGTGATGAAGTCAATTAGGCGATTGTCTGAATTCTGTGACTCCCCAGCTTCTTGTCCCATAGCTAAAAATGGCATACATGTAATTATTTCCTGTCGCATTGCTAATTTCACAGTGCTTACATATTTTGAAATTACGACAACTATATAAACACTAAAACACATCTATGAAGAGTCCAGAATTGGCCAATAATGCCTAGCAAAGAGAATAGAATAAAATATTTACAAGAATTTCAACAGTTAACATAGGTTTTGTTATGAAATTCGTCAAAATGAAACCGAAAGGAGATATTATTCTCTTAATCGTAAAACTATTTGTGCTCTGTGACATTATACTTTTGGAATTGCATGCAGAAGCTATTTATAGTGGCAGTAATATGAATGGTAGCAAAATTCTTTAGACTGTAACGCGCAGCTTGTCCAAGAGTCTAGTTTTATTTAGAACAGGTAAAGCAGTAACAAATTCTTATGAACGAGTTTCTACACGGCAGATTGTTATAAAGCAATCACTTATCAGCTGTTGATGTTATATCAATCAGAAAGTAGTTATGAACCTGAGGATGTAGGGAAACAAAGGGACTCCTCCTTATAGAGCCCTGTGAATATTCGAGATTCGATTTGATGTCGATACTGTGGGTGTGATTCTGTGTCAACACCGATTCAAACCCCCAATTTAAATATATATCCCCACCATTGACACATGGTTGGGGATTTTGTGCAGGGTTCTGATGATATATGCATCTGCGATATTTGTCTCAACACCAAGCCTGAGTTTAGTGTGCCTGTCATTTTCAGAATGAGGTCCCCAGAGGGTGAATTTAGTGATGCTATCCTGCATAGCAGGCTACCATCACCAAATTCACCCTTTGGGACCTCATTCTGCATGGCCTCACCTGATATGGGAGACATAGACTCAGATTGAAGTTCTAAAATGGTGAATATTGTGATGTACACCCATTGGGGTAGCTCGATTATGCAATGTGTCGTCTGCCAATTTGGGGATATAGAGAAGCTAAATTAAAAAAGAAATTTGATAATAAAGAAACTTTCCAGGGAAGATGAGGACTAAGCAGAATGAGGTCCCCAGAGGGCAAATTTAGTGATGCTAGCCCACTATGTGGGATAGTGTCACTAAATTCACCCTCTGGGGACGTCATTCTGCAAATGACAGGCACACTAAACTCAGGCTCTTAATATGTGTGTTGCCTTAAATTATCAGAGCTTTCTTCACTTAGGTATCTCAAAAAAAATGCAGGAGACAAATTGTCCAAAGTGATTAAATGTGTTATCGGATGGATATAGGCCTCGATTTATTTGCCCTATTAATTTGCATAATTATGGCCCATATGGGTGTATATGACTATATGTAGATATATTTACATACACCTAATATCGCTTCCGATTTCCCCATAGTGTTACGGTAGACACGCCCCCTGAGTCAATGTGTTCATAAACTTTCAATGTCGTTCATTGGTTTATGAACACATTAATCCCGGAAATCACTGGGGATTGTCGGACATGAACGACTGCTTGAGTATTCAGCACATCCGGATTTGGCAAGAAAATTTGTATTGGTCTATAATCAGTGTTACCCTGCACCTAAAACTCATCTCCTCTGATTACACAACCACATCTCGACAATTGTTGCCATGAGAAGTACAACGTGCGGAGATCTCTCACCTCACAGCTACTAGTATGTTATAATATAAAGATGACACTCTGTTTATAACCCCACAACTTTCGAAACATCGCGAACAATGGTGTTTGCTCATTTGCATTAATTATTGTTTTTAATTTGCAATTGAATTGCGTTGTGCGTATTTTGTGTTGCGACCGACTTAAATTCGTTTTATGGTATAAGGTTCCTATTGGGTCTTCTTACATGAGCACCGTGACCACATACTTGCACAATAGCATTATACTGCAACTTATACTGAAATACCGCAGACAAATGCACATCCGAGCGACCATACAATACGTTTAATGTTACTAAGCGTTGATGTTCAAATAACCGCTCTACTCAGTAGAGTTTGATCATTTTCCTTGCTGCTACAAATACTCCCCCGATCTCACAAATATATCATTATGGTAGAATGGTGTGTTGTCAATTTCTTATCCACAGCCGAAACTTAATTGTTAGTTTCAGATATTATCATTCTTGAAATCAACACGTCTACATTCATTACAAGCTAATCAATACATTTCGTCATATGTGAAATTGCGTTTTTCCGCTCTCCGTCAAAGGATTCTCACAATGTTTGGTTTTCTAAAAAGCAAGGATTCGAACTATCCGAACTGAACTCCATGCATTCATTTAAATTTGAATAAATAGTGGGAAAGACAGACAATCTGAGTTCATAATGAATTTAAGTATATAAATATAAATAATAAATGGCAGATTCAATGTGGTCATGGGTTTTGACCGTGATAAGAATTCAGCAAACTCCGCATGAACCCCTTTCATGCAGTTTGCTGAATTTTTCTTGCGGTAAAAATCCCATGACCACATTGAAACCGCTGTTCATTTCTTATATAATGCTAATAAGTGTCACATGATCATGCCACAAATCTGTCAATCTGATTTCAACTCGCATCAGGATTAAAGATCAACTGTAGTCTGCAAACTGTATAATTATTTTTCGAATATACATTTCATGAAAATTTTTAGTTTACGTACGTACTAAAACTTAATTGGAACATATATAAATAATAAAATCAGAGAATTATACATGTTATTTCTTTCAATGTAAACTGAAATTTCCCAATGTCTTATATAATAACAAGCGACTGATTTTAGGACCTATATGCATGCTATGCACCGGCAGCTAGCCGATTTGTTTGATACCGACATCAGCCTCAGATAAAATATCAGATTTTTAAGCTTGATCTGAGTTGAGGGACATCTCAATATGCCATTCCGATCGATACATGTCCATGTATATAAGAAATTAGAATTTGTTCACGCTCACTGAGCAAGCACATTTGAAGCAATGGATACATACTGAGTCCGTGCCTCTATAATGGAGAAGTGCCTACTCACAGGGTCCTAGATCCTAGGGACCTGCGAATATTCGAGATTCGATTCGATATTGGGCACCCGATTCAAGATCGACACCGAATCGGTCCGCTGATTCGGATATTATCGAATCGGTGTTACTTTGGTGTAGTCTCGTAATTTGCGTCTAGATGACACATGCCAAATTACTTGAAGCCACAAAAATTGAAGCACAAGGTTGCCAACGTATAGGTAATTTTGAATGCATGCCGTTCAGAATAGACATGCATTATGCAAAATAAGTGCTTCGGTCGCAACTCGTGACAGTGATCAATCGCCGCATACATTTGTTATCTGTATCGACACATATAAATGTTCTGCACGGTGCGTGATCGCTAGATGCGGAATTCAATTGATTACCTTATGTTTAAAACTTCAGATATCCAATTCAGATTTTATGAATAAATTTCAGCTGCCGTTATGTGCGACAAAACATACATTGGAATGAACAGAAACCTTAGAACAATTGGTTGATTACGTTATTCTTAAATGAGCGCCATTATGTGTGACCAGTTATCTGCGACACTGTCGGTAGAATTCCTTGAAATTTCATACAATTCAGCTTCTGTTTCCTGGGAAATCGAGCGGATGTATCAAGTTTCGATCCGTTGAATCTTGTTGATAACATTGAACACTTGTAATTTATGTCTGTTTTCTGGGATCCCCACCGCGAAGACAACTACTGTGAATATGTGATGTATGTGTTTGATCTATCGTGTGGTGAAAAGTGTAACAGATAACTACGATTGCTTTGGACTACAACTACAGCAATTATATAGCTGACCGGTGTACCCATGTCCAAGTTTATCAAATCTAGATTATCTTTAATAAATAATGTAGACAAGTGACTTCCGAGCCATGGGGTTTGTGATACATTTATTGGACTGGCTTTAAGTGTCTTACGGTCACTTCTTGTGTCATGTTCGCCATGACACAGAAAGATAGAAATGCATTGATTCAATGAAACGTATCCCAACCCTTCCGTGAGACTGAGAGTGACTTACCTATGTCATGATTTTCCAAAAAATAAACACAAGTTCCAACAGATGTTTAAGGAGATTAACGTTGTTGATATAGTATCTGGTGCATTTCGCAGGTTTTTTTTGTCACAAGACACCGAAATAAACACTGGTAAACAATGACAATCACTAGCTGATTCGATTCGAGATTCGATTCGATGTCGACATCAGGAAGGAGATTCGATATCGAGATTCGATTCGATGCAAAATACCCGATTCGCAGATCCCTACTAGATCCTCGATTTGAAGATATTATGTACTTGTTCAGGTGTGTGGAACTGATAAGTTAGTATTCAGGTGCTATGCCAACTGGAGGAATGTAGCATTCTACTAGCATCACCAAAAATCTCAAGCAAATCGACCATACCACTCAAAAGAAAACATCGTCTGAACTATGCTCAATTGTAAATATTTACTACTCGATTCCGGACGCATCTATCAGCGATAAACTATTGAAAATTATTTCTCCATCGACAGTCACTGCATTTAATTAATATATAAGAATGACGGTGTGAGTTGTCAATTTACATATGATATTTGTAAAACAACTACGTACAGTACTTTGAACAAGATTATTCTCCATTTCTATTTGATCACCTTACCGGAGTGTTTCACATCACTTTAATGATAGGTTGGTTGACAGGGATGTCACTGTAATATGAGGGGCTGTGTGACTTTGATTGCATGACTGATATGGTGGTGTCAGAGAGAGGTACACTCTTGTTACTACCATCCTGGAACCAGGACCATATAATTATTTATAGAGCAATAAGTAGAATGCGTAACCAATAATTTAATGGGTTGCAGATAAACCCGGCGGGGGGGGGGGGGGGGGGGGGGGGGGGGGGGGGGGGGGTAGGGTAGGTACCTAGGCGTCAAAACATTCACATGTAATTTTTTTCCTTATTCATTTAGGGGGGGGGGGGGGTTGTCGGAAAAAATTTGCATGTAATTTTTTTCCAAATATGTATTTTCAGACTCACAACTTCAATTTTCTCTCATTTTATAGAATATGGATTAACCTTAATATCCAAATCATATATACATGAGTAGTACAATCCACATAAAACAATTTTGGATAACCACTGTCTTGGTTTACATGTGATATTGACCCCATTAACCCTCTTAATAATGCCGACTATGTCAGTGTCTACCAGTCGAATGCAGAATTCTACCCTGCGATCGCTTATCTGGCAAATTTTTACTGCAGAACTATCCCATGTATTAAACAATTTCTCCTCCAATGGTATCAGAAAACAGTTATATGCTGGTATCTCACTCATCTCATTTGCATCTTTTTCAAAGTCGAGGTAATGACTAGTTGTCATTTTTTAAAGTGCATACAAAGCGTTGCAATCACCAATATACATGTTGTACATGACATCACGAGGTACAAATCTGTGTTCTACTGGTAGACAGTGACCATTTTAGTCATAATAATCTAAACTAAGTTTCCAAGCACCTTCTCGTGAATTGTATGCTCCGGTGTTTTTTTCAGTTTGCGGTCAAACCGAGTTGTCCGGCTGGGGTAGATTTGATTTTTATGGGGGGGGGGGGGGGGGGGCAAATTGTCAGTGGAAAAAAACTGCAGTTTTTGCTGTTTTGGGGGGGGGGGGGGGGTACCCAAACCGAAGAAAACAGTTTTTTCCACCCTGTGTCTGCAGGGGGGGGGGTCGGAAAATTTTTTCAGGCACGTATGGCATTTTGTCCCTTTCGATCATTTTTTGTACCCACCCACCCCCACCGCCAAATTATTTTCCGTTTTCGGCAGTTTTTTCCGACCATTTTTTGACACCCACCCCCCCTTTTAACACTAAAACAGAGATTTGCGGGGGGAAATTCACTGTAAACAGCTGTATATGAATTTCTGTGCATACTATTTATCATGGATGTTAACATGGACATGTAAATAGGAATGAGTAATTTTGAGGTCATTCGGCCAAAAAAACATGGCTGCCAGCGGCCATCTTGGATTTCAAAATTTGCAACAAAATACAACACGATAACTGCCTGCAGTCAGTTTACCAGTTAGAATTACATTATTTCTCTCATTCAAACTGATTCAAAGTGGTTTTGAAGCCCAACTCATTGCCAAAACACTAAAAACAAGCAGGATTTTTTTTTTTTAGTTGCGGAAAAAATTGCTTGTTGGTGGCTTTGACCACCCACCCACCCCGGCACGTAATTTTTTCACCCCCCCCCTGGTGTCTGCTGTTTTTTTTCCACCCCCCCCTGTTTATCAATGAAATTATCTGCAATGTACGTTTACTATTGTAGAATATACCATATAAATTTTGATAGTAGCAGCATATTATAAGGTCCCAGAATCAGAAGGTTAAAGCCAAATCAGAGATATTGTCTCTGGCCAAATGCTTATACACTGGCGCCAAATTGTCAATCTTATTCCATCACTTATTGGTTATTCTCAGCTTAAATTAGTAGTGTCATTGTAATGTGGTAACTCTACAGGGAAGCCACATATGATCAGGCAAGCAGCCACAAACACTTACCATAAATATTAATTCCCATGTCAAATTACCTGGTTAAATATTATTGCGGTGTCCTATTCTGACAATAGTAACCAGATAAACGCCTAAGAATTCTGAAAACACATGCGTACATTCTATGTTCAGTGCACAAGCACTAACAGTTAATAGTACACTATTTATTTTCTTATCAACCCTTATTGTGCTCATGGGTATTGATAGGCCATATAGGTTATCTTGATGTTGATCGGACATGGTGCCTTTGCCTTATTGGCTTTAAATGGGTCGAGTACACTAAATCCGGCCATTTATGAGACCATCTCCTTTTATACTCAACATAATATATGCAACAAATGAATGAATTTGAGCCATGGATTAGTGCAAAATACACTCATGTGCTCTATGAACGATGTAAGCAACATGGTAATTATAATGAAAATGAGTTATAAACTCATTTTCATTATAATTACCATATTGTTTGTATCGTATGCAGGCCACTCAAGCTGGGAGCAATCAATAATCTAATCCAATTATTAGAGAAAACTGGTAAGCTGGAAATTTGGCTATGACCTAAAAGTGAAGCTGAAACTCACCTCAGCCCAAAGGTTTATATCAATTCTTGCACAATTTTCCAGCACTCCTAACATAATGTTGAGATTCTTGAAGCAGTATTGAACTCAATTAAATTGCCATTCAAGTGTTTTACTAGTTCAGATTGCATACTTTTTATGGCAGTTATTCATTTCCACTCGTATTGTATATTTGCTGAAAACTTTCCACCCAAAATTTCCCTTCTAAAACTATGATGAAAGTCATCTTTTTGAAATTTGTTTAATATATAATATGTTTGATATGGTCTTCCTATAGCAATGCTGCATGGATTCCTTCATTTGGTGTACTAGCTTAACATTATAAGTAGTTTTATATGTAGGTCCATCTAAACTTTCCCCTCCTGACATAGCTCAGGCATGGAAACCCCTTAACATGAAACTATAAAAAAAAAAAAAATTCCTGCACTGCTTTCCCTTCATTTAATCATAAAAATTATGTAGTACCATAAATGTTCCAGTGCAACGACAGCTCCAGATATTCTTCCCACGGTCTACAGGTGCAAGTTTTATGCGACCGTTTATTAAAAAAAATAATTAACTGGCACATACAAAACAATCTCAAATTTATCAATAAATATAATAAACAAGACATGTATTTTCAGCGCTATATTTACAAATTTGTTCGGAAATCTTCCGCATAGGTATGTTTTGAGATACCTCTTACCAAATTGTGTGTCCAAAATTTTGGGGTTCGAATGACTCTTAACCCTTTACCCAACAAACCGGCCAAAACCGGCCAAATAAAGCTTCAACAGCCTAAAATATCTTCGGTCTGTCTCAATAGAACCATACAAATATGGATATCATTGGAACCGGCTCCTTGACCACATTGTGATAGTTACAGTTATGCCCTGTGCCAATGCATTCTCTTATATATGCGAGTCGACCATAGGTCGCCTCGCATATATAAGAGAATGCATTGGCCTAAATAAAAACAATTTTAACACTTTTTACCATTTTTTCTTACATTCTTTAACAATTTTATAATTTTTAATGTGTTAAGCCAATGCATTCTCTTATATATGTGAGGCGACCTATGGTCGACTCGCATATATAAGAGAATGCATTGGCACAGGGCCCTTCTGTTGGGTAAAGGGTTAAAGCCATATGTATACACTTGTCAAGTTGTCATTTGCTTAAATCATCCTCAACATCATTTTATTGACTGCACCATATGATATAGTTTGGGATGTATCAATTTAGTCAGTGAGTAAATAATAGACTGGCTGCATGCCCACCCCCATGTGGATCAACTAAACATGTTATATTAAAGATGCATTCAGGTCTAACCTGAGTTTAGAGTGCCTGTCATTTGCAGAATGAGGTTCCCAGAGGGTGAGTTTAGTGACGATATTCCGCATAGCAGGCTAGCATCACTAAATTCACCCTCTGGGGACCTCATTCTGCTTAGGCCTCAGCCGCTGTGGGAGACATAGATTCAGATTGAGGTTCCCAAATGGTGAATATTGTTATGTACACCCATCTGGAACCTCAATGATGCAATGTGTCGTCTCCAAATTGAAAGTGAAACTAAACAATAAAAAAGAAATAGAATCAAAGTTTCTATAGAAATTTTAAAATAATATACCAAAGATTATTTTGTTATTGAAAAATTAACAAACTAATTGTTGGTGTCACTCTAAAACATCGAAACAATATGAAATAAGTGCATCGAAAATTCTATATCAAACAAATTAGCGTCTTTCATTTAGCATGCGCTTATTGTTCTCAACATGTACATATACACTAAAATCAGGCCAAAAAAAACACTCTTTGTTTACAATACCCTGCTGGCTGAGATTTTCGTACTTGCCTCAATTTTTTTCTCCAGAAGGCTAGTCTATAGTTACCTGTTAGAGTGTCCTTGTGAATATTTATCATTTTCCCAATCTCAAAAGCAAAAATAATTGGGTTAATAAGCTCAACGTTGGTAGAGTGCACTGCAGAGTGAATGAATTCGAGGGACAACATGTTTTTATCCAATGCTTTGAACATGCTTGGCTTATTTTCAATACATGTGGATCTACCATATTCCATGGCACCGTGACTACACTGTTATATCACTTAGGCTGAAAGTTTTTGTTTTGTTATTTTAAAATGCAAAAAAAAAAATCCATGCCTGCCTGTCTGGAAATTTTTCCCAATGTTATCGGAATGGAGAAGTTTTTTTTTTTTTGACCTGAGCATCGACACCTGTTTAAAATGACCTGGTTTTCCTTCGACATAAACCAGCTAGTGAAATCGGTTGGGATAATGCTGTTTTACGTCGAAGACCTGTGTATACATGTATGTCTTTCTATATTGGGGTTTAGCTTTGTTGAACCGCTCATCCTAAAATCCCCAATTGTGACAGTAAACCGGTTTATTCCATTGAACATATTATATTTGTTCTGAATGCCACAAAAGTTGTCAACTGATGGTAGGTATTTAATGTGAAAATTCTATTTGATCACAATGTTTACAGGAATAAGAACTCCTTCGACCTTGCAAAGTGACAGTGGGTATTAAATGTAATTGTAACTGAGGTTATTACAAGGAATTTTCGATGCGCAATTTAACATGAAACTTAGATTATAGAACTTTATTATGACCGTAAGATGTCACTCTTTTCCGAAATATATAGCATTATGTATTGATCTGTAGGGTAAAATAGATTAAAATTGTTGAAAAATCCTTCCACTGCATATGGGGTGTAAAGTCTGCTATAGAAAGATATATACGCAGGGCTTTGATGTAAAACAGCATTATCCCAACCAATTTCACTAGCTGATTTATGTCGAAGGGAACTTGGACTAAATTCAGATTGAAAGCCTTGAAATAGTTTGTCTGTCATTTGCGGAATGAGGTCCCCAGAGGGTGAATTTAGTGACACTATTCATTACCAAATTCACCCTCTGGTAATCTGGGAACCTCATTTTGCTTAGGCCTCAGCTGCTATGGGAGACCTAGGATCAGATTGAAGTTCCCAGTGAAGTTGGTGATGTTCACCTATTAGTCACATCGATTATGCATTTTATCTTTTTGCAAATTATGGGATATAGAAACTTCCCAGAAGGGAAAAAGTAACAAAAACAATGTTTATTTGAGACTACAGATACTTCCCAGAAGATGAGGCCAAAGCAGAATGAGGTCTCCAGAGGGTCAATTTAGTGATGCTAGCCCGCTGGGGACCTCATTGACATTCTGCAAATGACAGACACACTATTTCAAGGTTTGTTCAGATTTGAGACGATGCTAGGGATCTTAAAAATCTCCCTCCATATATTGTATTTTATACTTAAAGGTACTCAATCCGAACAGAGGGTCCCCATCTCAACAGATTCCAACAACAACAATCCGATCAGAGGGTCCAATATTACTATTTCTTTGACTTTGGGGGTAAAAAATATTTGATTCGAGTCGAGGAACCCATCAAACAAAGCTCAGAGTTGTTAGATATTGATTTTTGAAATTTGTTATGTTCTCGAGATGAGTACTAATAATTGCCGTCAATTTCGTATCCTGCTCGAGATTTGTACACCAAAACTATACTCAAACAGACAAGGATGGATAACTCTAAAATCAAGTGGTAATAATAACGCAATTTTGACTGAGATCTGGGCCAGAAAGTATTCCCGATAATGAAAAATAATAGATTTCTAAAATCGATATCTAACAAATCTGAGCTTTTATGGGTGACTTCCTCGACTCGAATCAAATATTTTTGACCCCGAAGCCATTGAAATAGTAATTGAGAGGAGTTTTATCGGATTGAGTACGTTTAATCGCAGAAACTATTCCTGCTGCAAAATAAATATTTGTTATTTACATGTATGTTCCTGAATGACCAATTGGACAATGTATGGTATTTATTAAGAACAAAATCAGGCCTATCTCATTATTAATAGGTTATCAGAGGGGTTCAGTGTTCACAAATCAGGCCTATCTCATTACTAATAGGTTATCAGAGGGGTTCAGCCAAAAGTTTGGTGAAATGAAATTGTTTTGGCCAAATTAAAAAAACTTGGATCAAATTCTCATTTTCTGAGCTCATAATTAATGACTAAAATTTATTTTAATTTAATAGTTACTAAGGATAAAACCATAATTTAAACAACACGAAAACGACTTTAAGAACCTAATATTATACGAACATAGGTATGCGTTATGTTATAAATCCACCATGTCGCTGGTCACCGCCTTCGCCAACTAATTAGCTGTGTTAGTTGTCACTACTGTTTTCATGAGTGATATCATAACTGTCATCTACGTGTTGAATTAAAATCTATAGGATGGAAAGCCAGGTTATTGTTATTGTTAATCCCTAGCTAGATGGGAGGCAATCTTAACACATTGGATAACTGACATTCCATTGAGTAGTGCTGTTCCCTGGTACATCCAATTATGGGACAATGCATTAATGTATTATATCGCCCAATCAACAAAAATGACATAACAAGTGCATATATTAAATTTTTTCAAGTTGAAAAAGTGTTTTAAAGCCAATATTAAACGGAGAAGTTGGTTAAATGTTAAAGCTTAATTTATATTTGGATTTTCATGGTACGATGTTTCCGAAGTACGAAACCCGCATGTTCGAGACCAATGAATCGGCGATACTGTTTCATCGTCTAATTTCATCGAGCTATTTAGCGCTTTTGAATTAGATTTCATTCTCCGTTTGGGGTATATTAAATTTTTTGGCCACTGACAGTGCGAATACTGGAGGTGTTAACCTCTTTGCTGCTATGACATCTGTAATAGTTGACATCCGTAACTTTTACGGATGTAAAAGTGCACATTGTGTGCTATATGGTCCATAGTACCTACAGACCTACTTCTGCACATTAGATGTAGGCCATTATTCATAACTGGAACTCAGAGATTGGTCCATCGGAATAACAGTATCTTTCAAACAGTGTATGATGTTCCATGATTATGAACGATATTAGCCTCTCAACTGAGTCAGTTTTATGATTTTTGTGATATTCCCATTATATTTTTCCACTGGAAAATGGCAATAACGTCAAGCCATCATTTAGCAGCGACGTCATGCCATCATTTAGCAGCGAAGAGGTTAACATAAGTTACAGGGAGATTTGTTGTCTGTTACAGTGTCATGTGAGGTGAAGTGAGATATTAATATTGCTGAGCCTTACATGACACCGTAGCTGTAACATAGAATCCTGTAACGCTTTAATCGTGCTTTCCAGGTGAGAACTTGAATTACCAGAACAAAGTTCTTTATATTCTGGTAAGCTAAATGTTCCCTCTACATGTATGGCTATTAACTTATGTAACGTAAAAGTGACTCGCCATGGACGTAAGAACGTCAACACATTCAGTCAATTAAATGGCTCATCAACTTAAGGTAACAACTTTAAGTTTGATATATTTTTATGCTTCTTTGGAATTTGAAAAATATAGCAGATGCAGGCTTTGGTACACTGTACTATTTTTTTAATGCGTAGAAAAAATTTTCATACAGATATTCCTATTTTGGTGTCAAACTTCAAAGTACACATTAAATATATTTGAGATGGTAGAGTTCCAAGAAAAACAAGATGGCATCTATCAATCCATATCCTCCTTGGGGCTTTCAATGTGGGTCTGTGTCTATCAAGGTGAACCTAATATCCCCTCATAAGTTATATCCTGTAGATCTCCATTCTCATTGGTTAATGTAGTTGGCCAGCATGATAACATCCATTTATGGTGCATGCGTTCTTAAAAAGTAGATGTGTCTTATTGAGCAATGGTTTTGTGTAAGTAAATTTTTGTAATTTAATTTTAAATTCCCTGTACTAGTACACGAATATCAAGTAAATTAAATGTCACCGAAGTGATTGAAGGTTTTTACAATATTCTGTTTATCAATCATAGCATCTTGGAATCGACAATGTCAATGGTGAAATTTGCATAATAGCAATGCAAAAGAAATCAAACTGATTCTGTATTGGAATAATTCCCAGACAGAATGTCCAGACAGCTGATGTGATGCGAACATTGAATTGTGTAGTGCCATTCAATGGCGTAGTGCCATTCAGTTCAAATTTAATGCATAAATAAAAGTGTTATTGACAGTTGTTACAGTGAGTAATGCCCTAAATAATCGACTCCTTAACTAAAGCAGAATTATGGGTAACTTTTCAGGATTTAGTCGGAAATATGGCTTGTTGCCATTAATAGGAAAGCTCTCAGTGAGAGCTTTCCGATGAATGGCAACAAGCCATATATCCGACTAAATCCTGAAAAGTTACCCATAATTCTGCTGTGGTTAAGGAGTCGATTATTTAGGGCATTACTGTAAGCATTGAAATGGATCAGACTACTGGTGTGCACGTTCGGTCAGAACGTTCACAACGGTCACAACGGTATATGATTGTGAACTTTGATAGACAATACATCAGCCATATAGGTGATGAACGCATGATGACAGACTTGTTGTTTGTGCTTGTGCACCCTTGTTTATCCAAACAATAGTATGAACATTCTAACTAATATGTTTGTTCTTGACATGTTTGTGTGCCAGTACTTGTTCTGTAGTACTTATCCAATATAGTTTGGTATAGCTACCGGCAGTGTGAGAACTCGTTCAGAATCCATTTTGGTCCAATCGTTTTTTTTTTCTCACAGGGCTGATATGTACTGCGACTGTAGTAGAACAATGAACCTGTTTCCAATCGAGTCGTGTGAACGAATTAATTTTTTTAATTTGGCAGCAATGGCGGGAAGTTGCAGTATAAAGGGATCCACTGCACTCGGATTGGGTACATGTGCAAAAAATATTAAATAGACAATAGTTAACTTGTTCTGAGTAACGTACGGTTTTTCTCCTTGAGTGAGATGTGGAGGATGAGAAAACCCGTACGCTAGCTACTCAGAACAGTTGACTGTTGTGTTTATTATATTTTACATGCCAGTTTGTTATGACCCAGACCATGATGAAACACACGGTTAGACCTACATGTACATGTATAATACATTTGTACGTTCTTAAAGCTACAACATCACCAGCCATTTCCGTTAAAATAACGTGCAAGGATCCCGAATGATGCAAATATTTATGTCATGACGCAACGCTGAGAGTAGAATAACATCTTGAGAGTAGGATAACATGTTCGGTCTTCCGGGAGTGGGGATATGATTTATATTTTGAAGTAAAAAGTTGATGAAAATATAATAAAGTGTAAAACATCACCACTAAGAAAAAACATGGAGAAAGATAAACTTTGTTCTTATATTTACTAACTGATAGTTTTCTAATAATGAAATTTCGTTTGTTTAAACTATTGTTATATAAACAAAGCTGTTGCAGTGATTTTTTAATAAACATCGCTAATCGTGTAATAAGTTCAAATATTCTAGTCTGAATATGATTTTCAGAATATTTTTCAATGCTTTGACCTTTTGGAATGTTTGCTGTCAAGTTCTCACTTGAGACTGCAAACAAGATAGAGTTGTTCTTCTTTGTACACTTTGGCATGCTCTGTCCTTATTGGCTTGGATTTCTGTTCTAAAAATAGCCCCTGATGTGATAAGAATTTATATTCATTGATAGAAACGTTTCCGGACAAGAGTCCTCGATTTATATTTATTATTTTATACCACAGTATCTATATAAAACTTTTTGAGAAGAGATATAAATGATCTTTAACAGGTCAGGCACATCATGAATTCAACTATTATAGTGGTACATTTATTCCACTATTATAGTGGTATTGACAATAACATATTCATGCTTTATTTGCGTTGGGAATAGAAGACGGCGCATACCACTGCTCGGCCAAATTTCACTCTTTACCCTTCCATGACTGGAGCTTCCTGAAATTTTGCGAAAAACCTGTGCCAATGCATTCTATTACATATGCAAGGGAGCCTCTCATATATAAGATAATACATTGGCCTAACAATATTTACCTTGACCTTGTAAGCCAGTGATTTCTCTTATATATAAGAGAATGATGATGCAGGATCTTCAATGCTGCATGTAAGGGTTAACAATATCACAATGAATGAACAGTCATCCTACAAAATTAGTTGTGCAATCTTTTGTGCCAGCTTTGTTATTCAATAATATTATTAATATATGCCTTTCTAAATGACAATAACAGGATGGCTCAATTCATAACAACATTTAAATTAATTGAATACTAATTGAGTTGCGTATAGTGTGCCACCATGACTAATCATTCTCCTGGACAAAATTTATGTATGATACTGAATTAGTGCGACACTGATTTTGAATAATTTGTGTGAAATATGTTTCTGGATTATACCTCTTTTATCAAATTCACAAAACGGTTATGGTTATATACCACTGTAAAATTGGAATACCACAAAATGGTAATGGTTATATACCACTAGTGGAATACCGCAAAAATAGTGGAATTCAGGATGTGCCTGACCAAGCCTGAGTTTAGTGTGCCTGTCATTTGCAGAATGAGGTCCCCAGAGGGTGAATTTAGTGACGCTATCCCGCATAGTTAGCTAGCATCACTAAATACACCATCTGGGGACCTCATTCTGCTTAGGCCTCATCTTCTCTGGAAAGTTTCTTTATTATCAAATATCAAAAGAAACTTCTTCACATAGATTCATTCTATTTCTTTTTTAGTTTAGTTTCTCTACAGTATATCCCCAAATTGGCAGACACATAGAATAATCGAGGTTCCCAATGGGTGTACATCACAATATTCACCAATTGGGAACTTCAGTCCGAGTCTATGTCTCCCATAGCAGATGAGGCCTAAGCAGAATGAGGTCCCCAGAGGGTGAATTTGGTGATGCTAGCCCGCTATGCAGGATAGCGTCACTAAATTCACCCTCTGGGGACCTCATTCTGAAAATGACAGGCACATTAAACTCAGGCTTGTGCCTGACCTGTTTAATGTAAAGGCATTTGTTGAACTTATTACCGGAGCATTTTAACCCTTTACCCAACAGAAGGGCCCTGTGCCAATGCATTCTCTTATATATGCGAGTCGACCATAGGTCGCCTCGCATATATAAGAGAATGCATTGGCTTAACACATTAAAAATTATAAAATTGTTAAAGAATGTAAGAAAAAATGGTAAAAAGTGTTAAAAAAAGATTTTTTTTTTAGGCCAATGCATTCTCTTATATATGCGAGGCGACCTATGGTCGACTCGCATATATAAGAGAATGCATTGGCACAGGGCATAACTGTAACCATCACAATGTGGTCAATGAGCCGGTTCCAATGATATCCATATTTGTATGGTTCTATTGAGACAGACCGAAGATATTTTAGGCTGTTGAAGCTTTATTTGGCCGGTTTTGGCCGGTTTGTTGGGTAAAGGGTTAAATAATCAATGGAGATAAACCAGTGATGTGCCAAATATGAATTCAATTCAGTTCAATTTATTGTATAACTCATCATCGTATATTGACATACAGAGTAATATAATTAATACAATTCAAATAATCTAAATTATTAATTATTGCATGGCATATGTGTGGTGTTCATTTATAAATATAAGTATAGAGCCTTTGACCAAATATAAACATGTGTGTGTATATAATAATGGGGGGGGGGGGGGGTCAGGATCAAATACAAGTAATGATGGGTGATGATGAGCCTCAGGAGAAAATAGTTTTGGGCCTGAGGGTCTCAAGTCTGACATGGCGAACCATGGTCCAAAGTTTTGTCTAATTTCTTAGGGATAATTTAATTAGATTCATTTTTTCGCCATATCTCTCACTTTGATAAATCACTAATCAAACCTTCTGCGTTAATGGGAGGCATTCAAACCTGAGTATAAGGTGCCTGTCATTTGCAGAATGAGTTCACCAGAGGGCATGGCAGGCTAGCATCACCAAATTCACCCTCTGGGGACCTCATTCTGCATGGCCTCATCTGCTATGGGAGACATAGACTCAGATGGAAGTTCCCAAATGTTGAATATTGTGATGTACACCCATTGGGTATAGAGCTGGGCGATATTTCAATATATTGACTATAGTCGGTTTGGAAAAGGAAAACCGTATTGAAACTGTCTAAAATAAATATTCAATATATCGCAACTGCAATGTTATCACCTCATAAGACGGTTTCAAATTGACCACTGATTGAAAGCAGCCTTTAAACGGTCGCTTCTGAGTCTCCATTGTCTTATCTTATGGTAACCAATGGCGACAGACACGTACATTGACAGTGACAGTTGTATTTTTGGTTGAATTTGAGCGTTGGGAGTATCTTCTTCCAAATACAAGCTGGTAGAGGTGTAACGTCACAAGAACGATACTTCGTCTAAACTTTTGCATCCCTGCGACAAGTTGTACTTCCAGTGGGTCTTCGGCACTGCGGGACATGTTGTTTCTCAGAAACCAACATGGTCTCACTCAATCCGTCTAGACCAGAATTGACATGTTAGTGTTCCTTGCCAAGAATTTGGACAAATAAACTTACCGTTACGAACTGAATTATTGTATTATTGTTCAATGATTAGTTATGATTATCTTGTTCCCATGTTCAATAGTTAATTTAAAAATGTTCCGTAATTTATCGTGTGTGATAAACCGCAGACAGCCCAGAATGAACCATCTCGGCCCAATTCCATAGGTCCTGTATCAATCTACGAGCATGTGCTTCGCTATGTATGATGTAATGAGAATGTGCATCGCATGCTGATGTCTTCATAAGTAAACAAGGAAGTAATCAGGACATGTTCACTCAATGTTGTTGCAAACTCAGGATGACAGGAACTTTATAGAATACGGGTACCTGCCATTCTGAGAATAGTTTATCATTTACTGCCTGGAGATATTGTTTACAATTTTACATCCCTTATAACAAACACCTGGAATGTTAGAACTCTTGTTTAAAATGTGATTTCACATTGTATCTTTCAATAGTAAAATATTATTCAATAAGCCGTATATCGCAGTGTTATTTGGGAAAAATCGCGGTTTTTATAAACGTCAATACCGCCCAACCCTAATTGAGTACCTTGATTATGCAATGTGTAAGAAACTTTAAAGCCAATTTAAAGAAACTTTCCAGAGAAGCTGCAAATGACAGGCACACTATAGTCAGGCCTCGAGGCATTAAATACAGTAATGCCCTAAGTAATCGACTTCTAACCACAGCAGAATTATGGGTAACTTTTCAGGATTTAGTCGGAAATATGGCTTGTTGCCATTCATCGGAAAGCTCTCGGGGAGAGCTTTCGGATGAATGGCAACAAGCCCGAGAGCTTTCCGATGAATGTCAACAAGCCATATTTCCGACTAAATCCTGAAAAGTTACCCATAATTCTGTAGTGGTTAAGAAGTCGATTACTTAGGGCATTAGTGTAGCTGGTTACAGGTTTTGCATACTTAACCCTTTCATGACTGGAGCTTCTTGGAAGTTTGCGAAAACCCTGCGCCAATTGCCCTAACAATATTTACCTTGACTGTGTAAGCCAGTGCATTCTCTTATATATGCCAGGCTCCCTGTGGGTTCTAATGGGTCTTGAATTCTGCACCAGCGAAGCTCCTGTCATGAAAGTGTTAAACAATACATGTTATTAATAATGGGATAGGACTGCTGGAATAAACATATTTACAATAAACAAAATGTGCAGACGGTTATCTTGTATGTTAACTTTTCCCAAAATAGATAACTCTGCAAAGCCTACAAAGACAACATTTTCTGTCATAATAAATTGAAAAGTAAATGAATCATGGAAGTACTGTACCTCCTATGGAGTACCTACAGATTTAACTGCGAAATTATGTGACAAGAATTGCTATTAAACATAGAACGCTGCTCTTTTCTGTTTAACTAGCTGTTCCGAAAGATACATCGAACAGACCCTGGTAAACATTCTCATGTGTCCATGACATCAATATTCAAATGATATCTATTTTCAGAAATAAAGAAAAACAGAAGTTTCATTGAATTTATTTTACTGTGGTGTTTTGTTGTCTTAATTTGAAGATTGGATAACAACAGTCTTTCTACATATATGTAAGTATATTAATGATAATTATAATATTTTCATCAACTTTTTACATCAAAATATAAATCATATCCCCACTCTCAGAAGACCAAACGTGTTATCCTACTCTTAACCCTTTACCCAACAAACCGGCCAAAACCGGCCAAATAAAGCTTCAACAGCCTAAAATATCTTCGGTCTGTCTCAATAGAACCATACAAATATGGATATCATTGGAACCGGCTCCTTGACCACATTGTGATAGTTACAGTTATGCCCTGTGCCAATGCATTCTCTTATATATGCGAGTCGACCATAGGTCGCCTCGCATATATAAGAGAATGCATTGGCCTAAAAATAAATCTTTTTTTAACACTTTTTACCATTTTTTCTTACATTATTTAACAATTTTATAATTTTTAATGTGTTAAGCCAATGCATTCTCTTATATATGCGAGGCGACCTATGGTCGACTCGCATATATAAGAGAATGCATTGGCACAGGGCCCTTCTGTTGGGTAAAGGGTTAAGATGTTTTTCTGACTAGTACTTTCAGCACTGTGTCATGACGTCAATTTTTGCGTCATTCGGTATCCTTATGCGTTACTTTAACAGAAATTAGATTGTGATGTTATAGCTTAAAGAACGTATTAGGTCTAACCGTGTGTTTTATTGTGGTCTGGGTTGTAACAAATAATATAATAAACACAACAGTCAACTGTTTTGAGTACAGTAATGTCCTAAGTAATCGACCTCTTAACCACAAGCAGAATTATGGGTAATTTTTCAGGATTTAGTCGGAAATATGGCTTGTTGCCATTCATCGGAAACCTCCCGGGGAGAGCTTTCCGATGAATGGCAACAAGCCATATTTCCAACTAAATCCTGAAAAGTTACCCATAATTCTGCTGTGGTTAAGAGGTCGATTACTTAGGGCATTACTGTAGCTTACAGGTTTTCTTGTGAGATGCAAGGATTATTTTCACTTGGCTAGCGCCTTGTAAAAATAATCCTCCGCATCTTATTTGCAGAAAAACCTACGCTACTCAGAACTGTTTTAAAACTATTGTCTATGTATTGTTGATAATAGATATTTGATATGATAATACCATTATTAGCAGCAGTAATTTCACTGAAGACCACTCTAATTTACTGGTATATGTATGCAAATTATAGTTTCAGCTGTGTATACAGTAATGCCCTAAATAATCGACTACTTAACCAAAGAATAATTATGGGTAACTTTTTTCAGGATTTAGTCGGAAATATGGCTTGTTGCCATTCATCAGGAAAGCTCTCAACAAGCCATATTTCCGACTAAATCCTGAAAAGTTACCCATAATTCTGCTGTGGTTAAGGAATCAATTACTTAGGGCATTACTGTATGTATACAGAACAACTGCAATCATAATCCACCAATACAAAACCTGGGAACTGTTTGATGTTGTGACAGGGAAGCAGGGTGGCCCAGGATTTCCCGGACACAGGTATGATACCCCAATGGGGGGGGGGGGGTATAGCTACCTGGCTGACCACTGCAGAGCTCCCCGACAGGGGGGGCTAACCCTCTCCGACATGGAGGCTATAACCCCCCCAACAACAACCCCCCAAAGCCCCTGTGACCTCTCCCCCTGGTGCCACCTCTGCAGGGAAGTGTATAACTTTGAAAAAACAGTGCAGGTAATATATTTCTTAGTTTTTATCTGTTCCTTAATAATGAAGATCACTGTAGTTGAAGGTCCCAACTAGAAATTGTACGATTTAATTGACTCAATGAGCAATTATGCTTTGCGTCGCTTACAATTTTGGAATTTCTTCCACGTAATTAAATCAATGTTTATTGCATTATTGGCTCACAAAAGTCACACAAAAACATGCGATCTCGAGCTGGGACCACCCCCAAATGTGAAGTAGATTACTGAGGAACAAGTATTAACAAAGAAATATAGTCCCTGCCTTGTTTGATCAATGCAAAAGTTCCCAGGTTTTGTACTGGTGGAATATAATATCTACGGGCATTAGCCATAGTAGAAATTCATGACATGATCTAGTGGTAGCGCCTGCCTTCATGTTGATATGTTTCCATGCAGATGACTGTGTCATATTCACATATTTTGTCTCAGTTAGCATAAGCCAACATGTAAGCACATGCCAAACTTACATGTAACATTGCTGAACTTTTGTCCTCCACTTCTAACCTTTTGTCTCTTGCATAGTTTTGTTTCCTACCATTTTAAATATTTATATCAATACCCGAGTAAAGTTTACGGTATTTATAAACTGTGGCTCTTGAACACACAAACTTACTTAGGTTAGCTTAAGGTGTTGCTCAGGTAACCATTATTTTTATACCCCGAAATTAATTTTTCGGGGAACTATAGAAATGAGTAGTGTCCATCCTTCTGGCTATTTGTTGTCCAGATTACAACTTGAATAGTATCCGACAAAATTTGCTGAAACTGGCAATGTGGCCTTCATAAAGAAATTCCCGATCAAATTCGAATTTGGAACCGGTCCAATTATTTCTGGCTGAATTATGCCCCTATTCAAGTTAGAATTTGCTGATGATAAATCGTTTGATTCAATGATTGTTCCCAGAATAAAATTGTTCATTTCTTAAAAAGCCACCTTATTCCAGGTAAGTGATGTATGGCCAAGCAGCCATTTATCACTCTTGCAGTTGGTCCACTTGTAAATTTAAGAAGATTCGATTACACTTATTTGAATTTATAATATGACCCTCATCCATGTGTCCATGTGTCCATCCATCTGCCCGTCCGTCCGTCCATCAACAATTCTTTGAACATCTTCTTCAAATCTATAGGACCGAATGGGTTCATATTTGGTGTGGATGTTCCCTAAATGACTCGCATTCAGATTTGTTCAAATGAGGTCACCAGGTCAAATAGTTGCCAAGCTAGGATCATAACTCTTTCCCACCATATTAATTCTTAAAATGACTTCTTCTCAAATTCCATTGGGCCGAATGGGTTCATATTTGGTATGAATGGTCCTTGGGTGACTGGGGTTCAGATTTGTTCAAATGAGGTCACTGGGTCAAATGTGGGTGATTCCAGGGACATAACTAAAAAAAAAAAAAAAAAAAAACCCGAATAAACCCATTGGTCAATTAAAAAAAAAAATTCAGATTGAACTCCTTTGCTAAATTTAAAAAACAAAAAAACAAAAATTTTAAATTGAATTTTTTTTTATTTATATTAATAATATTTTTTTTTTAGTTAATTATTAAAGACACACATATATAAAGAAGCCCATCACCCTTGCCCATTGGTGCTTCTAGCATCCCTGTTATCAAACACTTGTTTTAAATTTATTTCACAGTCACAATACAATACACCCTGTGCTTATGCTAGAATCTCTTACAATGAAAGTCAGTTAGGCCAGTCTGCTCTGTTGATAATTATCCACATGTCAAATATGACACTGCAGTATCAACAAGCAGACAGCTCTCTCTCTCTCTCTAGCCAGACCAGATAGGTTTTGTTTTTGGTAATTAATTTTGAAATTGAATGTCAAATGTATTCCCAGGAGCCTTCAGTCTCTACTCATATGAACTATTACTGGTTACAGGTAAAGGAATTTGTTCAAATGGTGGGTCGGCGAAATAGGTCATTTATACAGTTTGAACACTTCCTTTCAGTGAATTAATTTCTACCATATGAATGGTTCTGTAGTTCTGTGTGTACCACCTTTTATTGATTGAGACTGTTTCTAATGGAGACAGCTTTATAAGTTTAAGAATCAGCCACTCACTCCAAAAACTTTAACCCCCTCCATAAGACAAACTATTTGAGTTGTTGAGTTCAAGTTTGGTACTGATTATAGTTTTAAGCTCACTTGAGGCAAAGTCTCCAGTGGAGCTACTGGGTATAGTCATCACTCATCGTCTATCCATCCATCAAAAATTGTTTAAACATCTTCTCCAGACCCATAAAACCAAATGGGTTCATATTTGGTGTGGGTGTTCTCTAGGTGACTCATATTCAGATTTGTTAAAATAGTATAGTCGTTGTGGTGATTTTGGAGGGTGAACGTAGAAAAAATTGTTATAAAGCCAGTTTTGACCGGGAATGTTTGGACAACAATATATCTAAAATCCGCTTTGGGGAATTTTTTTTACAGTCATTTGAATACAGGACGTTTCGTCATTATGCCACAAAATTTCGTAATGCAGATAAATACAAACAGTTTACTTGTGTTAGCTCGCAAACCACTAATGCGTGGCAAGTTCGCATGGATAATTGTCATATGATGATACGACAACATGACCCACCACAGTGTAAGCCATATTTGCCCCCACCAATAAAGAGCGTTTAGTAAAATACCATACATAAAGAGCGTTTTGTGAGCGTTGGAGGAAAACACCACAATAAGCCATGTGTGCGCTCCAGTGATAAAGCACGTTATCATAGAACGACATAACGCACTTCACTGCAGTTGTGCAAACCACAAGTCGCATTGTTCAGTTGTTTCTAATATATCACTTCGATTTGTATCTCTAATTGTGAAAGTTGTAAAAGTAGCTTTTTTAGGAGTCGGACACATGTTTCCTGTTGAAACCTAACGGTGACAACGTACGCAGGAGATTTGTTTTGGTTAATTTGATTGCTTCATTCGTTGTTCTCGTGTTCTGTTTTATTATTGCATATTTATTCTCGCTCTATTTCATTTCTCATTGTTGATAATGGCCGACAATCGTACCGTCGGCGATGAGCTTAACCCAGCTGAAGACCTCTGTGTCATATGTGGTTTTGGTTTTGTTAATGATCCACCGGTAAAGGTGGGGGCAAAAGGTATTGTGACTCTCATAAGCTTTTGCGGACAACGGGGGCGACCTAATTTGAAACAATACCTCACCGCGCGCAGCCAGGTGACGCCTGTCGACAAAGTGCTGGTGCATGCAGGTTGCCGGAGAGATTTTACCGACACAAAAAGAAAGACACAAGATAATTTGGTGGTTTCAGAAGCGAAAAGACTACGATCTGATGCAACGCCAATCAATATAGCAGAAGACTGCTTAATATGTGGTGTTCATACAAGCACTGATGTTAGACACCCAGATAGGTCCACACCAATGAGCCAAGTAGAGACCATCCCTTTCAGGGACAAGCTCTTACAATGCTGTGCGCATAGACAGGATGCTTTAGCATATGACGCGGAGAAGCGCATTCAAGGGCGCATTGACTTGGTAGCAGCATAGGCCGTTTACCACCACGGATATCTGACTCGATTCTTGCAAGGCAAGGATGTGAGTCAACCCGAGACAGGAAAAGCAGGTCGAAGATCAGATCAGGGTATGAAACATTGGTTCGAAACGATTTGTAATTGGCTCGAGACAGAAGCTGGTGCTGAATTAACACTGTTAGTGAGTTACATTCCAGAATGGTTGAATTCGCAGGCGAGTCAGAGGTTTATACTATTAAAAGTTTGAAAGGTAACTTAGAGGAATACTATGCATAATTCATTTTCTTCGCCGATGTTAAGGGACGGAAGGATGTCGTTTGTTTTCGAAATATGGCCAAATTCATTATAAATGAAAAGTGGTACACTGATAAAAAACAGGATTTAGATGAGGAGGCAGACAGGATTGTCTTGATTGCAGAATAATAAAAGCACAAATAAGGGAGGCCGATTACAGTCGCGAATCTTATCCACCCAGTGACGCTATATCTATTATTAGTCAGGGGCGAAATTGGATCCCGAATCACCTGCAAAGCCTACTAAAGATTTTAATTCCGTCCGATGTCAAGCAGAATATCATCGGTCATTCCATTGTACAGGGTGCTCGTCCACATTCGGTTATAACACCAACGCTGTTTGGACTGAGTGTAGAAATGGACAATGTGTTTGGTTCCAAATGGCTAGTGAACGAGTTATCCCGGTTGCGATTCTCTGTTACCCACGATGAAGTTGAGAGGTACAAGCAATCCGTCATTCAGACCGAAACGCCCAGTCAAATACTAACTGACTATGCACCCGGTGCCTTCGTTCAGTGGGTGGCAGATAATGTCGACCACAACATAGCAACTCTAGATGGCAAGGGGACCTTCCATGGAATGGGGATAGTTGCGATATCTGCACCCATGAATCAATCAGCACTGAACATGAAATCGCGTGTAATCATGAGACAAAAGCGGTTGCGGGTTGATGAGCTCGTGAAAAACAAAGGAGTGTCCATCTCCCAATATGTTGATGCTATTGGCAAAGGAATTTCCAATATCAAACTGAAACCTCTTCTTCATTTGGCCACACCGTATACCCTCCCATCTGACCTCAGCACAGATCTGCTATGGCACTCACCATGCTTTTTCAGTAAGAGTGAAAAACCTAGCGCGAACTGGTCAGGTTTCATGCAAAGTGCTTACTCGCAGGACGACACTCTGACCGCTGAGAAATAAGATGTTCTGTTCCTTCCCATCATCGATCTGAATCCGTCAGATGACGAATGCATTTATTCTACACTCATTTATGTTGAGGAACAGGCACGTAGATTGAACATCCACACGCCATGTATCACTTTCGACCAGCCGTTGTGGCTCAAGGCTGTAAACATAATAAGTTCTAAGTCGATGAACATAGTGTGTAGGCTGGGCGGATTTCACACTGTAATGAGCTTCATGGGGAGTATCGGTTCGATGATGAAGGGGTCGGGGTTAGAAGAAGCATTGGAGAAAGTGTACGGTCAGAACACAGTGACCCATATGATATCTGGAAAGGCAGTGTCGAGTGCATTGCGTGGTTACTACCTAGTTGAGGCTGCGCTTTTCAATAAGTTGATAGCTGAAGTTGTCCCAGTTGAAAAGGACGGCAGTTCTGCGGACATCGAATCGGTAATTGAACAAGATGACATAGAAGCCTCACACATGCAACAGGGTGATGTACACGTTGTTGGTGAAAACACGATGGGCAAAATGCACCAGAGTGAAATGGGCAGAATACAAAACTGCGTGAAGAGATTGAAATTGGTGTTGTTCCTATATCCGCGGCTGCGGACTCAACTGAACTGTTGAAGGTCGAGCAATGTATCAATTGTTATAAATCACTGCTTGTCAAAGAATCCCTCACAGCAATATTGTGGGTGCAGTATATGGATTATGTGCAAATCCTAAAGAACTTCATCCGTGCTGAGCGAACAGGGGATTGGAATCTGCATATTGTAACATTAGGGAAGATGCTGAACCTCTTCGCAGCCACTGGTCATATAAATTACGCAAAGAGCTGCAGACTATATCTCCAAATGATGCTAGAATTACCAGTGAAGCATCCTTGGGTACATCAGTGTTTGAGGAACATGGCTTCCATGTAGCCCGTAGAAGTAGCAGATTCTGGGCGGGGTTATCAACCGATCTTATACACTGAATAATGACGTATTGAATGCTGAGGGGTGGGGTTGGGAACGACGTGGTGAGGATCTTTCCCCAGTCATGACTGACCAGAATGCAGCACAAGACGAATTGCTCAAGTTTGTACGGTGCAAGTGTAAGATGTCATAAAAAAACCATGTGACACCAATGTGTGTACATGTCGCAAACATGGTCTGAAATGTGTTATCGCTTGTGGAGATTGTCGTGGAGAGGGCTGCGTGAATTCAGAAGAGGTTCTGATAGATGACGAGGGTGAGGTCTGAGTATAAATGATATATATGACACACAAGTGTCGAAATCATGAAGTATTTCTCATTTTGGTCATCACTGGCTGATTTCGATCAACAATATAAACAAAAGAAATAATAAATTTGTTTTAATTAAAATTAGAATTTAGAAAAATTTATTACGTTATAACAATGTACTGACTATCGTAGTCTTCAAAGTCCCAGTCTTCTCTGTATTTACAGTCTGGTGTAAAGACCCCACAGTCATTGACTGTCTTGTTCAATGATATAAGATCACAAAATGTCTTTAACTCTTCCATGACTGGAGTTTTCTGAAATTTTGCTAATTTTTCCATCATGAAAGGGTTAAAGGGGTTTTAGAGATTTTCTGCATGGTTTCTCAAAAATAATTTGCATTGTTTCAGCAGACACTTACATGAGGCAAATTTCATATTACAGCGCAGAACTCATCATGAAAGCGTTAAAGTGATGTGAAACACTCCGGTAGGGCGATAACATAGAAATTGAGAATAATCTTTCTCTAAGTAGTTATTTGTTACGAATATTAATCCAAATTAAGGATATACACCGTCATTCTTATATATTAATTAAATGCAATGACTCTCAATGGCAAAATAATTTTGTTAAATTATTCCGAATTGAGATGTAAATATTTACAATTGGGCATATATAGTTCCGATGATGTTTTCTATGGAATGGTATGGTCGATTTGCTTCACATTTTCTGCGATGTTAGTAGAATGCTACATTCCCAAGGTTGGCATAGCGCCTGAGTACTAACAGTTTAACGCACCCAAACAAGTACATAATATGTCCCTAAGGGAAGAGAATCCTCTTTAAATCCATCTCTGCACCACCTTAAGCCAGGGAGATCAATCTGTAATGGGGTATCAGTGGTTATATCCAGCTGTGGAGAATGTAGCATGTGGAGCATGATAAGCCACAAATTACCATCCAACACCATCTTGTTTGCATATCAAACGCCTGCCTAATGTTGTTTAATTTTTTAGCATTCAGTCACTTTGTTAAATCAGCTGTTGGTGCTTGAGTTATATAGTGTTTTAATCAAGTTTGTATGTTCTTTATGCCGCTGGTTTATTATGTTATTCTAGTAAACAGTTGTGAAGCAATCTGATTTCCCTGATGGCCTGAAGAACAAAACATCCAATATACAATTCGCATTTTGGAAGTCTACTTGCAAGAAACCTAACATTTGCAGTACATTTGGGGCAAGTTGTCTTGTACGGTACATTAGGAACTTTCCCAGCCCTCAAAATTAGCTCCGGCAAATGGGCAGAGCTGTAGAAAAAATTGTTGAATTAAGCCAATATAGAATTGCATGCAGTTATAAAGAAATGCGAAGAAGAAAAATGCCAATTTCAAGGGCTGCTTTCCTACACTTTCATAATTTATTAGTCTTTGTTGAGTTTTAGTGCTGAGCCATTTGAGTAATGGTCATTTTTCAGTGGGGATACATATATTGGAGATGTTGTGAAATGCTGTTACCCTTTCTATACAAAATGGATTCTCCCAATCAGTAATAACAGTATACATTGGAAGATTCTATTATTCATTTAGCGGGGTGTTAAGGTAATAGCAGTCAAAAAGGTCTATTGAAACGTTCCATCCAATCAAATTAGTGTGACAAAGGAACATGCGCCAATGAGAATAGATTATCGGGGATTCCTGGCAATTCCCTTTTCGATTGTCAGTTTTCAATGTCCCGCCTTGTCTTAAAATAGAATTGAAAATATCTTTTGCGAATGTTCTTTGGAGACACAGCTGTTTAACAATTACGACATTAGTCAGGCAGTGATACCAAGTGCAAAGATTACCAATGAAACTAAATTCACAAATAGGACAAAACGTGTCGCTTTTATTTCACTGTAGCGGCTTCACAAGGGTTGTTTGTGCAGCCAGGTTGCAACATGTTTTGTAAACAAAAGAGATTTAGTGTCAATCATTTCTTCGTTTTGTACGCGTGGCATAGTTATTGATATCTTTGGGATGCCGACTCTCCTTAGTAATGATTTCAGATGTGGAAATTATCAGACAATCATAAATATGTTCTAATTGGCTTGAGGGACACAGACGGGTAATAAAAGCAGATAACACACAGACACAGACCTAGGTAATAAAAGTAGGTAACACACAGACACAGATTGAAGTAATAAAACCAGATAACAGACAGAAAAACAGATAATACAATAGCAGAAGATTCGTATTCATTGGTGGGAAATGTTCAGATAATAAGTTCAAAAATTGGCGTAGAGGGTATTATCACTAACTCTCATGTAATAGGATGGGCAGGGCTGGAGGTCAAGTGTCACCAACGATGCGAATTTATGCGACCAGTGCAATCTTATAGGAAATTTATCGTAGTTTATGGATCCGGTTCTTGCATAGCCAAAAGTGGACGAGAAATTAGTTTTTTCGGTATGTTTCATAGGTTACCCCACTGAAATATAGGGTTGATTTTAAGCAATTACTGTGTATCATACATGTGATTGTGGGATGACTAAACACATGCAGATATAATATAATTGTGGTCAATTCGGACCGTCTGGTGAGCCTCTACGATACGTATATACAATATATTGGGTTGCATTTTCTATCATGACGTCATATCGACGAAATCAGCATGACTCGGCACAATTTTATGACGATTCACACAAACAGTCGCATGTCAACTCCAGCGATTGATTTATTTATGCATATTTCATAGCATGTCATATGGTTTTGGAAACAGTAGCATATTGCGAACAACATTCATAAATGGTTTTCATAATATGTTTCATAAAATATGTAGTCAAAAAGCTACCCCTCCCCCTAATGTTGCGAAATATGTCAATTTCCAAATAACGATGATTTGACTATTCCGCTGACTTAATAACTCCACCAACATTAATAATTGTCGTGCAGATCATGTGCTATATGACATATGATGCCATATAACATTAATATATTGTGAAATTCCTGCAAAATTTTCATGACTCAGCAAAATTTAAGGACGATTCACCAAAATTGTCACATTTCAACTAGGTTCATTTGTTCAACCTTACGTATTTCATAGAATTTCATATGTTACTGGAAACATTGGCATATTGCAAACAATATCCGACAATGATTGTATTGACATGTTAGAAATTATGTTTATGGTGACCAAAAAGCTACCCCTCCCCCAAAAGTGACAACAATTTGTACTTTTTTTTAAATAATGAAAACATGGAATTCTAACTCAAATTTCTCAATATATATATAAACTAGACATAATGTACTCCTATATTCATTACTCACTCATTTACATATAGACACATACACACACACACATACATACTAGTATATATATATATATATATATATATATGTGTGTGTGTGTGTGTGTGTGCGTGTGTATGCTATGTAGTATTACGATATCAAACGAATGGAATACAATGGCTAGTTGTGTCACCAGTACATGTTATCACAACAAGACATTCAAGAAACAGCTTCAACTAATGCACATGTATGTTCAAGATTGATACTTAGTTAATCTGATGAAAGCTCATCACAAGAGTCTTCGATGTCATCGCCATAAAGGTCATCATCTGAGGACAATTCATCAATTTCGGTTGTACGTGTAGCTTGGTCATTCACAGCCTGGTCAGCATCCATGTTATACAGAAGGGATGCTATGTCATCCGGGAATGCAGCGTTGGTCCATTTGATAGCCGCGTTGTCCAGCCATCCGTGTGATGTGGTGGTTGGCGCCTCGATTTTACTTTCCCGCGATAACCACCACAATCGATCCACGTAGTTGGACCTGACAATATGCAGTTTGAAAGAATCTTGGCAAGGCGGCAGAAGAGAAAGGTCCATAAGTTGCTTTTCTTTCTTGTACTTTTCCCAGAATATCTGCCGCCTTGTTTCGTTGCATGTTTGTGGTCTTCTTTGCCCATAAAGCTTGCACAAAAAGTCTTCCAACAGACAGAAAATATCTGCGTCAACATCCCACGATGAACCTAGTTCGCTAAATGCAGCCATATAGTTTGGGTTTTTGAGCATTAAATTGAAGCACGACTTCTTTCCCTTTTTGAAGATTGAAGATATATAGTCATTTCCCGTTGCAGCATGCATGCCGATTAATGCAACGCGTGTTTCGCTGGATAGTGAACAACTACTCAATTTGTAAATTTTTCTGGAATTACCGTGACCGTTATCCAAGAAAATGTCGGGGTTGTTGTCTGGGAAAAGTCCTAACAGTATTACAACAATGTCTGTGTCACCAGACGGAGAGCGAACCACGACAGGACCTGGGTCCTCCACATCCAGAATATCACTTATGTGGAGAGCAACCTTCGTATCAGCTTCCTCGTGATCAGACTCGAGTCGCGGAACACTTGTACTCGACTTGTTTGTGATCTTGTAACACCCATCCCTCTTGGAGAAGTATATGGCCCTGTCCGCTGGAATTGTCGACTTGCGTTCCTCCAACACTTGTAATAGAAGATCAATGAGGCGCTCCTTGTTGGTTCCATTTGACAGGAACGCTGTAAAATTCCTCGGGATTTTGCAACGCGGGCTCTTTATGATGTATTGATCTGATGCTCCGCGATCAGATCGTTCACCTGTCTTGATGGAATCATCGATAGGCCTATAGGTGTCGGCTACAATATCGACTCATTTGTATGTTGCTGGTATTTGATTAAGGATTATTATTCCCAAGTCTTCGAATGTCTCCGGGACCGGTGCTATATATCATGAATCCGAATGGCTGCCATCAAGTCGATGGTGTATCCGGAGACACCTTGTTTCTTCGGTAAATCGGCGGTATCGATGACTTCGATACTTGATGATATATATACACCCCAGAAGCGCACTTTTTGTAGTTTTCCTTCGGGTGCCGTCAGGATGTGCGAGCGACAATGGAACCGCCCCCAAACAGTAGTCTAACATTTTATCAATGGCGCATCGCTTTGTGTTTGAATAAGCCAGTAGTTTAGCCACAATGTCCCGCTCCATCGTAACATCAAGAACATTTTGACTATCAGCAGACGATACACGAACAGTGGCGCCCATGTCTTTAAATTTGCACAGTTTGACTCTCGCGATTGGTTTGTGGAAATGATCTCCGTGCAAGGAATCTTCACGGAACGCGCTTGCCTTTTCGTTGCCGACGGAGATGCATTTGCTCAGACTGTCCTTGATCTCTTGAGAAACCGGAGCGCCAGATGATAGGTGGTAGAGCTGGTCAGGATCGATGTCCTTTGCGAATGGGTTGATAAAGTCCTCAATAAGCACCCGCAGGACTGACATGACATGCTTCTCTGACCGCTTCATGTGTTTAACCTGGCACAACTTTGGGGTATTGTCTGGAGAACTGTTTATCCCAGTAACATCGAACAACATGTCCTTTAACTTCGCCATCTGGGGACGATTTAGCACCCATTTGTTGTAGGCGCCCTTATTCCAAGCAAATTGCGTAATACCTCTAGGTACTTTGGCACTTCTGTTGAAGGTTTGCTCACCAGACTTATCAGTAGCAACACCAACGGCCTTGTGTTTACTTCGACAAACGGAAACTCCTCCTTGCAGCAAGACGTCCGTTCCTTTTGATGCAATGTCTTCCAATTGTCGCCCATAGAAAGACCCATATCTCGCATAATTATGCTTGTTGAATGCAAAACATAGAGGAATGGACATTTTCCAAGACTTTAATCGCATCAAGAAGTCATTTTCTTTGACGGAGGCGTGTATTCATCAGATCAATACATCATAAAGAGCCCGCGTTGCAAAATCCCGGGGAATTTTACAGCGTTCCTGTCAAATGGAACCAACAAGGAGCGCCTCATTGATCTTCTATTACAAGTGTTGTAGGAACGCAAGTCGACAATTCCAGCCGTCAGGGCCATATACTTCTCCAAGAGGGATCGGTGTTACAATATCACAAACAAGTCGAGTACAAGTGTTCCGCGACTCGAGTCTGATCACGAGGAAGCTGATACGAAGGTTGCTCTCCACATAAGTGATATTCTGGATGTGGAGGACCCAGGTCCTGTCGTGGTTCGCTCTCCGTCTGGTGACACAGACATTGTTGTAATACTGTTAGGACTTTTCCCAGACAACAACCCCGACATTTTCTTGGATAACGGTCACGGTAATTCCAGGAAAATTTACAAATTGAGTAGTTGTTCACTATCCAGCGAAACACGCGTTGCATTAATCGGCATGCATGCTGCAACGGGAAATGACTATATATCTTCAATCTTCAAAAAGGGAAAGAAGTCGTGCTTCAATTTAATGCTCAAAAACCCAAACTATATGGCTGCATTTAGCGAACTAGGTTCATCGTGGGATGTTGACGCAGATATGTTCTATCAGTTGGAAGACTTTTTGTGCAAGCTTTATGGGCAAAGAAGACCACAAACATGCAACGAAACAAGGCGGCAGATATTCTGGGAAAAGTACAAGAAAGAAAAGCAACTTATGGACCTTTCTCTTCTGCCGCCTTGCCAAGATTCTTTCAAACTGCATATTGTCAGGTCCAACTACGTGGCTCGATTGTGGCGGTTATCGCGGGAAAGTAAAATCGAGGCGCCAACCACCACATCACACGGATGGCTGGACAACGCGGCTATCAAATGGACCAACGCTGCATTCCCGGATGACATAGCATCCCTTCTGTATAACATGACGCTGACCAGGCTGTGAATGACCAAGCTACACGTACAACCGAAATTGACGAATTGTCCTCAGATGATGACTTTGATGACGATGACATCGAAGACTCTTGTGATGAGCTTTCATCAGATTAACTAAGTATCAATCTTGAACATACATGTGCATTAGTTGAAGCTGTTTCTTGAATGTCTTGTTGTGATAACATGTACTGGTGACACAACTAGCCATTGTATTCCGTTCGTTTGATATCGTAATACTACACAGCATACACGCACACACATACGCACACACACACACCCTCACACACACATTTGTACTATATGTATATATATATATATATATATATATATATATATATGTATGTGTGTGTGTGTGTGTGTATGTGTCTATATGTAAATGAGTGAGTAATGCATAGGAGTACATAATGTCTAGTTTATAAATATATTGAGAAATTTGAGTTAGAATTCCATGTTTTCATTATTTAAAAAAAAAGAACAAATGTTGTCACTTTTGGGGGAGGGGTAGCTTTTTGGTCACCATAAACATAATTTCTAACATGTCAATACAATCATTGTCGGATATTGTTTGCAATATGCCAATGTTTCCAGTAACATATGAAATTCTATGAAATACGTAAGGTTGAACAAATGAACCTAGTTGAAATGTGACAATTTCGGTGAATCGTCCTTAAATTTTGCTGAGTCATGAAAATTTTGCAGGAATTTCACAATATATTAATGTTATATGGCATCATATGTCATATAGCACATGATCTGCACGACAATTATTAATGTTGGTGGAGTTATTAAGTCAGCGGAATAGTCAAATCATCGTTATTTGGAAATTGACATATTTCGCAACATTAGGGGGAGGGGTAGCTTTTTGACTACATATTTTATGAAACATATTATGAAAACCATTTATGAATGTTGTTCGCAATATGCTACTGTTTCCAAAACCATATGACATGCTATGAAATATGCATAAATAAATCAATTGCTGGAGTTGACATGCGACTGTTTGTGTGAATCGTCATAAAATTGTGCCGAGTCATGCTGATTTCGTCGATATGACGTCATGATAGAAAATGCAACCCAATATATTGTATATACGTATCGTAGAGGCTCACCAGACGGTCCGAATTGACCACAATTATATTATATCTGCATGTGTTTAGTCATCCCACAATCACATGTATGATACACAGTAATTGCTTAAAATCGACCCTATATTTCAGTGGGGTAACCTATGAAACATACCGAAAAAACTAATTTCTCGTCCACTTTTGGCTATGCAAGAACCGGATCCATAAACTACGATAAATTTCCTATAAGATTGCACTGGTCGCATAAATTCGCATCGTTGGTGACACTTGACCTCCAGCCCTGCCTAGACTATAATACCTAGCATTGATTCATACAGTTTGATTGAAATACAGGCTATTGAACTAGCTACACCTTCCAGGTTCTGAACGTTTTCACCATCTAAATTCATCATAAATTAAGTTCTACAGACAATCCCTGCAGTATGATGTCACAGCACACATTTTGCATTAAAAATAGATTTACAATTGGCAGATATCTCCTTTCGATTTCGTTTTCGCGAATAAGAAATTTGGTGTTGAATTGTTAAAATTCTTGGAAATACTTAATTCTACTCTCCTTACTTGGTATTATTGGTCAGTTATGCAATCTTCATAGATGCTATTTAGTGTTTAACCCTTTACCCAACAGAACGACCCTGTGCCAATGCATTCTCTTATATATGCGAGTCGACCATAGGTCGCCTCGCATATATAAGAGAATGCATTGGCTTAACACATTAAATATTATAAAATTGTTAAAGAATGTAAGAAAAAATGGTAAAAAGTGTTAAAAACAGATTTTTTTTAGGCCAATGCATTCTCTTATATATGCGAGGCGACCTATGGTCGACTCGCATATATAAGAGAATGCATTGGCACAGGGCATAACTGTAACTATCACAATGTGGTCAAGGAGCCGGTTCCAATGATATCCATATTTGTATGGTTCTATTGAGACAGACCGAAGATATTTTAGGCTGTTGAAGCTTTATTTGGCCGGTTTTGGCCGGTTTGTTGGGTAAAGGGTTAATTTGTTGTCGTAATCTCTAAATTTGTAAACACTGTATGAAATTAGCAATGTGACACAAAATTTATTGCTCTATTTTTTAGCTATGTGCAGCCAGGTTTACTGGAATTGTGGTCGCTATATAGGAATTCCCACAATCCAGATTGGCTTCATCGCTTTACCGTTAAATGTTGTGATTGGCTGACACTGATGGAGGGCTCGATTTGACTGGATCCCATTTCTGCTAACCAATTTACAATGAAAAAACATGTATTGATAGGAAATGCTTTACAAAATCTACCCAGTGCTGCAAAATGCTATACAAATTTAAAACACTAAATCGACCCCTGCACTGATGTAATACTTCTTAGAAGTAATAGGATTTAATTCACTCTGGATGCATTGCTTGTTCAATAGTCTGTATTCCAAGCAGACTGTATTAACCCTCCGGCAGGGTGTAACATTTTTTTCGTTTTTGAATAGTTTTATGATGTGACATATTTGAGCACACATAATGTTGCAAAATCAGTTTACTAAATGCAAAGCATCTGCGTGTAGATATGTGTAGACTGAGGTTTATAGTTTTATGTGCTACCACTTTTAACCCTTTACCCAACAAACCGGCCAAAACCGGCCAAATAAAGCTTCAACAGCCTAAAATATCTTCGGTCTGTCTCAATAGAACCATACAAATATGGATATCATTGGAACCGGCTCCTTGACCACATTGTGATAGTTACAGTTATGCCCTGTGCCAATGCATTCTCTTATATATGCGAGTCGACCATAGGTCGCCTCGCATATATAAGAGAATGCATTGGCCTAAACAAAATCTTTTTTTAACACTTTTTACCATTTTTTCTTACATTCTTTAACAATTTTATAATTTTTAATGTGTTAAGCCAATGCATTCTCTTATATATGCGAGGCGACCTATGGTCGACTCGCATATATAAGAGAATGCATTGGCACAGGGCCCTTCTGTTGGGTAAAGGGTTAAACGCACTTACAAAATGACAACATGCATCAGTTGGAAAGAAGTAGTGTAATGTGTGAAGTTGATTGTACATACTTTTTAATGACATCATTATAAACTGACCAAAATGGCCACATTTAAATAGTGATGCATGGCATATGAACACGAGAATCTGTGCATGTACAGTAATGCCCTAAATAATCGACTCCTAAACCACAGCAGAAATATGGGTAATTTTTCACGATTTAGTCGGAAATATGGCTTGTTGCCATTCATCGGAAAGATGTGAGAGCTTTCCGATGAATGGCAACAAGCCATATTTCCAACTAAATCCTGAAAAATTACCCATAATTCTGCTGTGGTCGATTGTTTATGGCATTACTGTATGTTGGACTACTAGATGATCGGATATCCAGAATAATTTCATTATTAGTACCATAATAAAATAAAATGCTCAATAATTTTGCAAATATATTCATCCTCGGTGCTGATGTTGTATATGGGATACTGACCCATCAAAGGATTAAAAGTCTGAAGAGCTGTGTTGCTAAATCTAGTTGTATACATAGCACTTCACCAGTGAATTATCTACATGTAGCTATCTATTTGAATATTCGTTTGCAATGGCAGCAAATATTTGAATAAGAAATTTGGGTGAAACTGAAGGGTTTATAAAGTAGACTGGCTGTTTGTCGACCTTATTATCATCCCTAATAATGAAAGAATGGGAGTCCATGAGGTCCTTCTGTCTGTATATACCTACTTACATTATCTCAACACCCCTACATACGAAGAATAGATCAATCCATTGTATATCTTTAGAACTGAATGGGAGAAATCCATTCATGAACCCAAGGTTTAAAATTATTGAAGGCATCCGGTATTGAATCCAGATCTGGTAACCTGAAGGTAGGTTTCTCTTGTAATTAATGAGGATCTGAAGGAAAATTGGCAATCTGCTTCATATATTTCATGAGTTCCTCTCATAAATAATCGGGAATGTACAGATATGGCAACTGAAATATGGAGGTATTTGTAAAGGTCAGCCGGAGAATCACAAAATATCTCAGTATCTACATAGTGCATTAGGAACATTTCCAGGGTACAGGTGTACCATGCACTGCCTTTCCTGTGATAAATCAGATCTGTTATTTAAGAATTCTGTAAACACTAGTCTGGGGGCGAAGCCAGAATACTCATTAAAACTTTCTCTGACAATTTAAAGATGGCAGATTGATATTTCTTAACTAACTAGATTTTAAGATTTCAGGGTGTCTGCCAAACAGAGACGTGACATTGTTGACATGTCTCCAATTAAGATTAAACTATATTGATTGATTTCTAGGAATCTAGGCCTTATTTCCACTGTGGTCCCGTGCAGGTATTTTCGTTCATAATTTTGCTGGGCCATGAATCTCTTGCCAAAGTTAGGGTTCTGTTACGTGCACATAATACCTGGGCTATATGTACAATGTAGTACACTGGACAGCCATTAATATCAGTCAGCAAGCAATCCGAGGGGGACACCCCAGCACTGACCTGCACACAGCACTACTGTAATGCCCTAAATAATCGACTCCTTTATAACACAGCAGAATTATGGGTAATTATTCAGGATTTAGTCGGAAATATGGCTTGTTGCCATTCATAGGAAAGCTCTCGGTGAGAGTCGATTATTGAGGGCATTACTGTACATATGAAGCAATGAACACATCATACTGAGCCTCTACGGGGACCTCAGCTCAATCGGTTAGGGGTACAATTCTAAGCCGTTTCGCCCTCCAGCGCTGGCAATGAGTCTTCACATCCACATGTTTCCATCGTGGACTTTGTAACTCGAAATTGTAAACTGATGGAGTTGCCAGTTACTCGCTGATGTCGGGTGGTTTGCCACACATGGTCGACGAGTTTATCAGCTATTGAAATCACTGTTAGATTAGCCATAAGTGTGCGGATTTCCTCCACCACTTTAACTTGTAATGTCGTGATATGGTCTTAGTGGCTGAAAGCGATATTAAACCCAAATCAATCAATCGATCTGAGCCTCCACCCATTTATTTATAACAGAATACAGTAAAACCTCTCCAAACCGGAGCGAATCCCTCTCCATACCGAAAAATTTGTCTGGTCCCGAATTCACT
This sequence comes from Siphonodentalium dalli, assembly GCA_032622095.1. Classification (NCBI taxonomy): domain Eukaryota; kingdom Metazoa; phylum Mollusca; class Scaphopoda; order Gadilida; family Siphonodentaliidae; genus Siphonodentalium; species Siphonodentalium dalli. Next base: position 227,464,540 of record CP136061.1, read on the forward strand.
CAAGTGCATTCTCATTAAAAATTACCTCTATAATCTGGTAACTCTCTATTCCGAACATCGGATGGCTTTTCTAGTCCATAAGTGAACAAATACATTAATTTTTACCTCCGAAATCCGAACACGCTTATTCAACAGTATGAAACTATTATACATGCGCTACATTAATATTTTAAGCGACATTTTCGACTCACCGTAAAATTTTTCTTTTAGGCAAACAAAAAGAGAAGGTTTTGGTTCTCAGGCCCCGCCGCATTGAATAAAAAGGGCCGCATTAGGCCTTTTTATTGCAATGCCTGATGTTATGACAAAAAAACTTACGAGGAAAAAAAATAAAACAAACTTCTTTTTTTTAGTGGATTTTATCAACATGTCCATAGCAGATATGTGTTCAATATTAGTGTGCATTGAGAGCTCTAACATGTAATGTGTTAAAAAGTGACTTGCAGGCTTACAACATGAAGTAGATGACTACAATTAAGAAAACGATTAGCTGATCCTCATGCTCTTCTTACAATTAGTCATTGTGAACAACTTACACTAATTGTAACTTTATACAATTGAAATGCACAGGACTAAATTCAGGATCACATATTAGAATGGGGAGGTATCAGTTTTTAGACAACAATAACAGTAGTTAATGTCAGGGGCATTATATATTGTTAGGTAATCCCAGTCATACACTGGTAGTACAATGTCATTTTTATATAAGACTAAATGAGTTTATATGCATAACAGTTCCCTCTACCTTTCTGGTTATTACTATACAGAGGAAGGTATCTTTGTCCATGCTTACTATGCACAGAAAAAAATAAAAAATAAAAATAAAACCCTCCCTGCCTCATTGATTTGAAAAAAAAATTGCCCGAGAACCAAAAAACTTTTTTTTGTTGGCCTTACAGTCTTATCTATATATTATATCTTATTAATATACCATGTTTTAATTCTTATTATTTATCTATGTTATTTATATTTTATTTGGTACTTTATTGAATAAAGTTAAATTCAATAATGAGTTGGTTGTGCTTCCGATCGTAGTGCGATTTTCTATAAACCGAACACCTCTCTAAATCGAACAGAAGGACCGGTCCAAAGGGTGTTCAGTTTGTAGAGGTTTTACTGTTTAACCATATGATACCAAATTTTATTGTCAATGATATGAAAATATTAAGAAAGGGGTCGGGCACAATAAACTTTAATCTTTCTACCTACAAAAGGAGCTGGAAAGCATCGCCACCTGATGTAGAATTCTAAATGACACTTCATAGACTTAATAGCCGATAGTATATATCTGGGACACAATGGCCCACTCAGTGCAAGATATATCGATTCTCTTGAGTGAACATGACACTAAAAGCAGACAACACTTATTGAGTCGCCTGAGAAACACGCTCAATACACTGTATAACGTCACTGCATCATGGCCTATTGGTTCAATTAGTTTTTACTCCAACTTTCTCAGGACATCTGTACTGAGAAATGTCACGCCAGAGATATTTTTAATATTTCAGGCAATGTCAAGGGCCAGGCTAAGTATTAATAAATAATGAGTTTACACTTGTTAAAACCCTGGGACAGTATTAACCTTTCTACAGTAATGCCCTAAATAATCGACTCCTTTATAAACCACAGCAGGTAATTTTTCAGGATTTAGTCGAAAATATGGCTGGTTGCCCTTCATCGATCGGAAAGCTCCCACTGAGAGCTTTCTGATGAATGGCAACACGCCATATTTCCGACTAAATCCTGAAAAATCACCCATAATTCTGCTGTGGTTAAGGAGTCGATTATTTAGGGCATTACTGTATACAAAATACTCACTTACAAGTAGTTGCATGCCTTTGGAAATGTTCAGACAGGGTTACTACTGGAGGGGCAGTTGGTCCCTTTTAGTGTCCCCTTTCACCTATTAAAATATAATACTTTTCAAGAATACACACATCCATAGTTACTATCATATTCTGAAAGCTATCGAAGTAGACATTGCTGAAAGCCACGTTTCATTCTGCCTGCATGGTTTGCATTTACTTTAAACATATTTTAACTTGTATATAAATATACAAAAGGGATTGAACTCAGGTAGCCTCTCTTCCATATACAAAGTGGACAATACATTGTTATAAAATGACAAGAAGGTGATAACGTTGAGAGAACACTGCGAATGCAACAAGTTCGTCGATCTTGCAGTTCTCATATTAAAACGTCTTTAGCGTGTTATTATATGTATCGTGATGTGTTGTTATTATAAAGCATGATGACCGTATATTTTACGTAGGACCTAACTGTTACCATAAAAGAAAGCACAGATGAAGACTTTGGAATATTATTAAGTATATACTGCCACGATGTATTAATAAATTATCATATATTATTTTGGTTTTACGCACAGTTATCTACGTTTACATAAACATGTGCTCGTGTTTCTCGTCTTTTCGTTACTGGAATAGTCCAAGTTATATTATATAAAATTATATATATTATTATACAGATTTCATATATATGAGAAGACTTGCAAAGTTGTATATAGAATTGTTATAGACATAGTCCGTGGCAGCTTCCTTTGCCTTTGATGTCAGCGCCGACACACCTTTTTATTGAAAATGTTCAGGTTACAAATGGCAGTAATGTGACTGCATCCCTGTCACCCCCACAGAAGCTCAAATATCTGCCACTGCATGTCTACCTATTTTCTTGTTAACTTCAGTGCAAGTGCGCGCCTTTTGCCACAGTTTCGCGCCCTCGTCGACTTAATGCTCTGTCGAAATATGTATCGATGGCTCGCGGCCGAGATTAGCTTTAGTTACTGTCACGTCATGTGTGCAGTTTGCAGAAACATCGGGGTCATCAGCAATTCTGGGTAGTATTTTATTGTAAGGGCATGTGTGTAACTACATTGGGACGAATGAGAGCATGAGTATCCCCCTGTTGTATATACAAAATTAAACACGGAACACTGACAGCTTATAACTTGTGATCAGAGTGGATATAATTGTAATTTCGCATTTTTCACTTGTTTACCTGGATGTAATATAGGGTGCATATATGAACAATTAATCAACTAACCGTCAACTATATAGGTCGATTAGTCGATTCTGAAAACTAATGGTTATGGCAACCCTAATATTGACGGGATTCCCGCCATTTCATTGCTTGTGGCTCAGACTTGGTGCGATTTCATTGGTTAGTGATGTAACAGCTAATTGCAAGGTAGAATCCAATCTCTACACAGTTAATACCAAATTTTTTTATAAAATTTGATAAATTTATCCTTAGATATTGTTTATTTGAAGATGTAAGCATCTGAGAAATCTCATTATTTTAACCTGCTGTGTACACCCATCAGTAAGCCCATCCCTGAGGGTAAGCCCAGTCTATGTATTTAAAAAAACAATCATGTAGTAATCCTCATAGATAAGCCCACCCCAATTTTTAGCTCACCTGAGACAAAGTCTCTGGTGGAGCTATAGTTATAACTCGTCGTCCGTCCATCCATCTGTCTATCCATCCATCCGTCAACAATTCTTTAATCATTTTCTTCTCCAGAACCATAAGACCGAATGGGTTCATATTTGGTGTAGATGTTTCCTAGGTGACTCACATTCAGATTTGTTTAAATGAGGTCACCAGGTCAAATAGTTGTGAATCCAGGGCCATAATATGATCTTAACAATTAAATATATATTTTTTTAAATAAAAAAATTAAAGGCATTGTAACAGCTGCATAGTTATGAAATTTAAAATTATGAAATCACTGAGACTCATTAAATTTTCCCTTTCCTGCACCCCACCAACATGGACCAGACTCCCCCCTGCCCCCAACACACTTCTCCCATAATAAGGTGCAGTCAATGATTATATTAGCTTTTGCCAGCTAGCCAACACATGTCATTAATTGAGATTTAATCTCATCTGACAAACTGGAGTCTGGAATATAAACAATCACATAGCACTGATTGAATAAATTGTGCTGCTCTAATATTATTTTGTTAACCCCCACTCTTGTGAACTGATTATACCCTGATTTTGCAAAGAAAATTAGGGGTTTACTGGATTGAATTTGTCTGTTGGGGTGTCCTTCTGTCTGTCCTTCTGTCCATCCATCAACAATTGTCGTCTTCTCCAGATCCATAAGACTGATTGGGTTCATATGTAGTGTGGATGTTCCCTTGGTGACTCATATTCAGATTTGTTCAAATGAGGTCACCAGGCCAGATAGATGTGAAGTTTAAAAGGTCATAACTCTTTCCCTCCATAGTAATTCTTAAAATGACATCTACTCAAGAACCATTTAGCTTCTATTTGGTAAGGAGGTTTCTGTGTGACTGGGATTCAGATTTGGGGCATAACTATTTCCCTCCATAGTAATTCTTAAGACATTTTCTCCAGAATTGCAAGATCGAATGGGATCATATTTGGTGGGGATAATAGCTAGGTGACTGGGATTCAGATTTGTTCAAATGGGGTCACCAAGTCAAATATGGGTGGGGCTTCGAACATAACTCTTTCCCACCATAGCAATTCTGAAAACAACTTCTTCTCAAGATCCATTAGGCCAATTTAGCTTATATTTGGTATTGGAGGTTCCTTGTGTGACTGGGATTCAAATTTGGTCACCGGGTCAATTATGGGCAGAGCCAGGGACAGAAATCTGTAGTAATTCTTAAAACAACTTCTTCTCATGACCATTGATCATAAGAGGTTTAGGACATAGAATTTTGAACATTTAACCATTTTGATTTAAAAAAAAACATTATTTTAAATTATAAAAAAAAAATTAATGAATTTTTTTAATGATATTAGATTTAACTACTTGCTCTAGCTATGTTCCTGGTTTGAGTGTTTTAAGTGATTTTGACAAGTACTGACTGTTGTAGTCTTCAGAATCCCAGTCTTCTCAGTCTTTGCAGTCATTGACTGTCTTGTTAGAACTTAGAGGGCGAGTATAGATTGATGTCAGGTTACAGAGAATGAAGCTGACACAAATTCATGCATATATGCACATACACATTAAAGACATATTCTCTCTTTATCTACAATATATATATTAAAATATGACACAATAATATAAAAAGAATACAAAAAAAGTTCTATTTGTCAGGCTTACTGACGGGTGTATACATTACACAAATTCAGAATGACCTACCCAATCAAAATTGTGTCAGTCATCTTGGCCTAAACCATTTGGAAAACTATAATCTGACAATGTAGCATTCCTCAGTTCAGATGTACTGATTACTCATGAATACAGGAATAATGCCAGTGCAGTGATAGAAGAGATATTTGAACAGTATGTGGTAACAACATAGAGCAGTAATATACAGTGAACAAAGCCACCTTTTGAGCCATATTTATCATATAACCCAGTAAGTGCTTTCTGATGCCAAGATTACTTTCCCATTAAAGTATCCTTGAGAAATACAGTAATGCCCTAAATAATCGACAGCAGAATTATGGGTAATTTTTCAGGATTTAGTCAGGGAGAGCTTTCCGATGAATGGCAACAAGCCATATTTCCGACTAAATCCTGAAAAGTTACCCATAATTATGCTGTGGTTAAGTGGGTCGATTAATTAGAGCATTACTGTATTTCTGTTTGCTGAACTTATTATCTGAACATTTCCTGAAGGCCCATACAGGCAATTTCTGCATCAATGGCGTCAAAATATTCCTGTGGAAATTCTGTCATTCAATGTTGAGGGTTGGTTCCTCTTGTTTGTTTTGCATTTTCAAATGGCAACTTGGCAGCAAGTCATCTCAAATTATATTTTTGGCACATGTAGTTCCCCAAGGCCCTGTGGGCTCATTGGTCCAACACACAGGTCACTAACACTGAGATATTTTTTTTATTGCCTTCTAATAAAATATAAAATGACAATTTAATTATACAATTCACTTGTAGGCGCGACCCAATGTCCATCCATACATTCTCTTTGAGTGTTTTGAATGATGCAGAGTCTTGTTGTATAATACTTCATGCTTTCGCACTGCGATAATACTTTTCGCTATAAATATTGCATTTGAAGTAGCCATTCTGTTTAACCCTTTACCCAACAAACCGGCCAAATAAAGCTTCAACGGCCTAAAATATATTCGGTCTGTCTCAATAGAACCATACAAATATGGATATCATTGGAATCGGCTCATTGACCACATTGTGATAGTTACAGTTATGCCCTGTGCCAATGCATTCTCTTATATATGCGATTCGACCATAGGTCGCCTCGCATATATAAGAGAATGCATTGGCCTAAAAATAATCTTTTTTTTAACACTTTTTACCATTTTTTCTTACATTCTTTAACAATTTTATAATTTTTAATGTGTTAAGCCAATGCATTCTCTTATATATGCGAGGCGACCTATGGTCGACTCGCATATATAAGAGAATGCATTGGCACAGGGCCCTTCTGTTGGGTAAAGGGTTAACTCGAATGACATTGGTAATGTTGATGGATTCCACATCCGATGAATTCGTCTATAACTGTCATTGAAAAAGCAAACAACACTTGAGTAAAACACTCTTGATTGCATCCCTCATTTAGAACAAATCATATTCTTGCGATTGCGGCTTTGGTCACGCCAATCATAATGCGCCGCAGCTGCCACTCGTGACGCCATGTGAATGACTCAATGATATTGTGTTTGTCCTAATTGAGCATTAAAATTAAAATTAAATTAAAATTTTGATTTATCGAGTAATAGATTTACTATTTTTTATTTTTTTTAAACCTCCTAAGAAAACCATCTTTTTTGTGGGACATGTGGGCGGCGACATTTTGTAATTCTTACATTAATGCCTTAGATAATCGACTCCTTAACCACATCAGAATTATGGGTAATTTTTCAGGATTTAGTTGGAAATATGGCTTGTTACCATTCATCGGAAAGCTCTCACAGAGCTTTCCGATGAATGGCAACAAGCCATATTTCCAACTAATTCCTGAAAAATTACCCATAATTATGCTGTGGTTAAGGAGTCGATTATTTAGGGCATTACTGTAGTTACAAAAAATTGCCAACTAAGTCACCTGAGTTACATCAGCATGCCATAATTATTTATAAACTATTTATTGTTATTTTTTAACAGTCCCACCCCCATGGTGAATTTATCTGTTTAATATAATCTGCCTGTACAGCAGTGTACAAGGGGGATTATTGAAGTTTATTGATTGCATCAAAGCAGACAGCATAACAAGTCTTTGGTTGTGTGATCAATTTCTATATTTATTCTCAGTAAATGGTGTTATATTATTGCACTGGATTACAGACTGCTGTCTGTTAATACTTTGCTTCCCTCCTTGATTGGTGCCACAGTGTCATGACATGGTGTCTCCCAGATGAGCAGGAGAGAAAGTCATTAGGTTGTCAATCACCTGTCTATATAGGCTGATAATTTTTTTCTCTGTTTCTTGGAACATATTTCTGGAGTATTTAACAATTTCAGCAGTAACTTGTAAGTGCTATATACTAGTATTGGAGTAATTGTTGATAATATATCAATATTTTGCTATACTATATCTTGTAATTTTGAAAGCATTTTTAATGCAATTTTTGCATGTCATATTTTCATCTGTCTGGAGATCAGTAACTTTTATGTATCAGATTGATGGAAGCAATTGCTCAGTATGTTCGTTGCTTCAATGAAGAATGAACAAATTCTTACCGTAATTCTTATTGAAATGGCCATGCATTTATCACAATGATTTATTGTGGTGCCTCTCAACTGAGATCAAGATTAGAAATTTCTCCCAATTACAGCCCATGTCATAGTTATCTAGACCAGACAGCGATGATGGTATTAAACTGGTATTAATATTTTGCATTAGTGCTTTTAGCTCATTTTGTGTTAACCCTTTACCCAACAAACCGGCCAGAACCGGCCAAATAAAGCTTCAACAGCCTAAAATATCTTCGGTCTGTCTCAATAGAACCATACAAATATGGATATCATTGGAACCGGCTCCTTGACCACATTGTGATAGTTACAGTTATGCCCTGTGCCAATGCATTCTCTTATATATGCGAGTCGACCATAGGTCGCCTCGCATATATAAGAGAATGCATTGGCCTAAAACAAATCTGTTTTTAACACTTTTTACCATTTTTTCTTACATTCTTTAATAATTTTATAATTTTTAATGTGTTAAGCCAATGCATTCTCTTATATATGCGAGGCGACCTATGGTCGACTCGCATATATAAGAGAATGCATTGGCACAGGGCCGTTCTGTTGGGTAAAGGGTTAAATTGACCTCCGATAAAATCCTTTCAATGTCAGTGTTCATGTCATAGATTTATTTGAAAACGTAACATCAGATTAATAAAATGTTTTCAACAATGACAATATGCCGCTATATATCAATATTAGAAGAATGTTTTTGTACTTTTGTAACTTTACGCCCAGATTGAAGCCAAAATGCTGTGCATTTGGTATCAAATGATGACTTGAAATGTAGTATACTGTTTTATTTATGGTTAACCGTTTTGGACAAATTGTACATCTGTTGTTATTATTATCACGTTATAGTGGCCTCAGTCATTCTGTAAGAAACATCTCTATACCACAATGAACTGTTCTGCAATATTGAACCCCACTTATACTATCACTCGTTCAACTGAATCAATACTTCCATAATGCTTATACAGTAATGCCCTAAATAATCGACTCCTTAACCATTATGGGTAACTTTTCAGGATTTAGTCGGAAATATGGTTTGTTGCCATTCATCGGAAAGCTCTCACTGAGAGCTTTCCGATGAATTGCAACAAGCCAGATTTCCAACTAATTCCTGAAAAGTTACCCATAATTCTGCTGTAGTTATGGAGTCGATTATTCAGGGCATTACTGTAAGTGATGATGGTTGTACTAACATTTTTATGATTTTTATACGCCCTTTTGAAAAAAAGGCCGTATTATAGTATTGGTCTGTCCGTCCGGGCGTCCGTTAACCTGTTGTCCGGATGATAACTTTAGTTAGAGTGAACCAAAATTAGTAAAATTTGGTATGTGGGTTTATTAGCCGAAAAGTAAGTTCAAGTTCGAATTTGGGTTCCGCCCGCCAATTTTCACCGGAGTTATGCCCCTTATTTAACGTTTTTTGACTTAGAAAATCCTTGAAATTTGTTGTCCGGATGATAACTTTAGTATAGTTTATCGGAATGAATCCAAATTTGGTATATTACTTTCTCCCACCAAAACACAGGTCAAGTTCGAACTTGGGTTCTGTCCGACCATTTTTGGCAGAGTTATGCCCCTTTTTCGACTCAGAAAATTCAGTTTTTCTTATGTTTTTTGGTTTCCGGATGATAACTCGATTTTGGAATGTTTATACGCAAAACCCGTTTTTTTGTGGATTACATATATCAAAATACAGCTCAAGTCCGAATTTCGTTTTAATCCGATAATTTTTGCGAGAGTTATGGCCCCTTTTTTGACGTAATTTGACTTAGAAAATCCCTGAAATTTGTTGTCCGGATGATAACTTTAGTTAGAGTGAACCGATTTCAATCAAATTTGGTATGTGGGTTTATTAGGAGAAAAGACAGCTCAAGTTCGAATTTGGGTTCCGTCCGCCAATTTTCACCGGAGTTATGCCCCTTATTTGACATAATTTGACTTAGAAAATCCCTGAAATTTGTTGTCCGGATGATAACTTTACTAGAGCTTATCGGATTCAATGATAATTTGGTATATTACTTTCTCCCACCAAAACACAGGTCAAGTTCAAATTTGAGTTCCGTCCGCCAATTTTTACCAGAGTTATGCCCCTTTTTTACCAGTTTCCGCCGACCCAAGAGAGGGCGTATATTGCACGCCCAGCGTAGCTCTTGTTTAAATTTAAAAGTGACTTCTGTCCCTTTAACATTCAATCTACCACTGAATTGGTATACTGTTGGTGTGTGACTATCATGTATGTTTGTCTGTAAATGTCTGTTGCCTTAATATATGTACTGGTATACATGTACTTTCAAGAGCAATGTTCTTACTTTATTGGATCACAAAATCATGATGATGATAAAGGAATGAAGCATGTGTCTCAAAAACTCAGATGCTGGCAGTTTATATATGTCTTAATTACAGTAATGCCCTAATTAATCGACCCCTTAACCACAGCACAATTATGGGCATTCATCGGAAAGCTCTCCCCGAGAGCTTTCCGATGAATGGCAACAAGCCATATTTCCAACTAAATCCTGAAAAGTGAGCCATAATTCTGCTGTGGTTAAGGGGTCGATTATTTAGAGCATTACTGTAAGAGTGTTTTATTGATCCTCAAGCAAGTTTACATAGCAACATTCCACCTTTGCAATGGTTTCTTGTTATTCATTGGAATCAATCTGTTTGTCTTGGTGGTTTAAGTGTGGTTGACATGTTGTGCCCTCATGTGAAGATGTCATGCATATGTCTCTGACATTGAACGTTACCCATTCTAGATTGAGTAGACAAGAGACAGACTGAGATGAGAATAATTGTGGTCTTTTAAAATTTAATTTAGTGGCTCGTAACGTCACGGTGTGAAAATGTCATGCATTTGAATCCAGCTCCTGGCCATTGAAAGTCAAATGGTGCGTTGGTTGCCTTCGGCAAGCGATCTTACACAGGAGACTGCATTTAAACTGAGTATCCAGTTGCGAATCAATGGATATTGCTTCCTCCTTGATGAGGATGGGTAATCAATGCCCTATGACTGGGGTTATTGTCCCTCAGAGTTATGGGCTTTTCGACTTAGAAAATTCAATTTTTCTTGTAATTTTCTTCATTTTGTGCTAATTTGAGGTTATATTTTGATTTTAAGAGTTTTTTTAAGATTTGGTTATTTGTATGCATGTCAGTAATGAGACAATGCACAAGTGTCTTATCCATATAGTATACTTCTACAAAGCCTCCACTCCAAATGAAGCCACGGTTCGGGGGACACTGTGGCCGAGCGGCCTTTTATTAGTCTATAAAGTGCATTGAAACTAATTTACTGTGGATTGCACTATATAAATGCTTTGATTTTTATTTATATATTTATTTGTATTCCTATTCAAGAAGCAGTGACCTCCCATCTCGGATTTTCAGCACGATCTAACTCAACATACGGCCATTAGCTCTACCATTTTTCTGTGAAACCCAGAATTCTGGCTACACCGACATTCAGACACAGACCCAGCCTTTTGTTTACTTGGGTCTTACTACAGTAATGCCCTAAATAATCGACTCCTTAACCACAGCAGAATTATGGGTAACTTTTCAGGATTTAGTCTGAAATATGGCTTGTTGCCATGCATCAATGAATGGCAACAAGCCATATTTCCGACTAAATCCTGAAAGTTACCCATAATTCTGCTGTGGTTAAGGAGTCGATTATTTAGGGCATTACTGTAGGAATCAACCAAGCCTTGAAATCTTGTGTCTGTCATTTGCAGATTGAGGTCCCCAGAGTGTAAATTTAGTGATGCTACCAGCAGGCTAGCATCACTAAATTCACCCTCTGGAGGCCTCATTCTACTTTAGGCCTCATCTTCTGTGAAGTATCTATAGTAACATTATTTTTAGTTACTTTTTCCCTTCTGTTCAGTTTCTATATCCCCTAATTGCTGAAGATAATTGCATAACAATAATATTCTGCTAACATCTACCATAATCGAGATGACTAATGGGTGAACATTATCAACTTCAACTGGGGAACGTCAATATGATTCTATGTCTCCCATAGTAATTGAGGCCTAGGCCTCATCTGTGAAGTATCTATAGTAACATTGTTTTTAGTTACTTTTTTCCTTCTGTTCAGTTTCTATATCCACTCAGTTTCTATATCCAAATCAGTAGATCATTTGGCAGAGGTAAAAAATTAACTTGGGTCCCACGTCACTAAAATAATAAATTCACCCTCTCGGAACCTCATTCTGCAAATGACAGACACACTATTTGAGTCTTTGGAACTAACTGGTATATCACAATCGATGGAGGCACTGGGTCTGTATACGTTAATTACATTGTACATGTCCATCAACAAATTATAATTTCTTCTCTATTGTTGCAATCAGTAGGACACATTTCGATGTCCCTCAACTCAATTCAAAATGATTGTCGTCCCTTGTCAGGGTTTGAACATGCAATCTCCCCATCTACCCTCCGACTGTGATGATGTTATATGAAGCCTCATGATTTGATTTGTGAATCGGGCTTCGGATTTGATTTTATTCAATTCGAACATATGATTTTGTGACTGAAACTTCCAGCAGTTTGCCTGTGGGTTTTATATGTTGTACCACACTCCATTACCCATCCGATGCTCTTCATAATTGCATACCCCATGCATTTTGCCCCAGTACACATATAATACAGCTGAATTGGTCTTTATTCGACAGTTTTGGGCACTAAATTACCCAGGTTCATAAAACAAACTGGAAAAATGTTACACTGAAATGGTATTTTGATACCCTGGTTTGGCTCATTCATTTATTCGGTTCTAGATTAGATTCTATTTGAATCGAGAATCACATCCCTGATTCAATTTGAGATTTGATTCTACTGTAACCCCTATAATGGTATCCATGACATAACCACCTCGGCTTTAAAATTCATTTCACTGAGAGTTGAGCTGCGTTTCAGATTGAACTTGAAATGTTGAAACAGAATGGATCTACTGTTATCAGAACAACATAATGCACTTCCTCTATTTCTATTCATGCTATGACTTTAATCAGAGGTATATATACCAATGGAGATATTTCATGTATGCCTGTAAACACATATGACATGCATTAGCCTGCTAGATAAATACTGATAAAACTTGGCCTCAAACATTACTCAATCAGATGACAACTGTCTGACCCATGGCACTCCCTTGTTGTTCGTGTACTCAGATGGTTCATAACAATTGTTATTGGAGATACCATTTCCTTAGATTGCATGTGGAATACATAAAAACATATTCACTCCTGAGATTTTATATGTTCTTAGCCTGCTTATGTGCATGTATGTATTATGTTTTTTCCTATTGCGATACCTATATTTTCCTTTGGTGATTATGTGCACTTTTTCATACCGACTAGAATGTTTCCAATGTTCACAAACCAATAACTGAAGTCGACACTTCCTTTATATAACATACGCCACTTCAAGTCGATCATGTGCACATGCTCGCGGCTAGTTGGTGAACCCAACTATTCAAACAGAGCTAGACGCTCTCGAATAGTTGGGCCGCCGTAGCTTTATTCACGACCTCCAAGTGCTTTTCCATTATTATGAATTTTTTTCCCACTTATAACATGAAAATACAAACATTGTATATAAATTATGTTGAAGACTAATCTGTTCTGAGTGAGTATCAACAAGCTACCCGACGAAAAAAATAAAAATGTGACATTTGTAGTTGTTTTAAAAATGCATGGTAGACTGCTTGCCGAAAACCTATTTCGGGAAAAAAATAGACACTACCCCGCCTCATTTCAATCACCAAATTCACATATAACTAGATGGTTTTATCTGCTACCATTATGTTGTAAGGTCCAGTGATAGTGGCAGATTACGAAGTCATTGTGTACAATACCTGACTCTTGAAATATAATCCGAACTTTGAGATAAATCCGAGACCGTTAATTTGTCAACATTTAAAACTTGATCTGTAGTAAATTGACGGAACGGAAAAGGCGGAACGAACTTTCAACTACATAACCGGAAAGGAGATCAGATAATTACGGGAACGATCGACCGAGTGAAAGCAACAGCAACAAATCATTTTTGAATTTTAAGTTTTAATAAACAATGGAGTTTGATTTCAAAGAAACAATGACCAAGGGCGTGACGATATGTGCGGGGACACAATATAAAGTGTAAGCCAAGGCCGTGGCCGGCTCCAAATAAAATGTGTAACGGGGTGTTATATGTTTGGACCGTTGTTTCTCAATGGATATTAATGAAATTTTGTATATATGTCCGGGCTGAGGCATGGAATACACTAACGTTTGAACTGTTTTTAAATTCACAAATTTGTCAATTTTCTTCAACTTTTTCATTCTGGAACACACATTAATATTCAAATAGTGGTCTCGGTATCAAACGCCCAAGTTCCGACCACGTCGCCATCGCTATGCTTACATAAGATTTACGTGCCAATAACGTTGACAAAGCATTAGCGACAATATGGAGTCGAAACCGAGTAGAGATGGGCGGTTTTGATTTTTTATGTTCGGTTTCGGTTTTTCTGGGAGAAAAAACATCGGTTTCGGTTCGGTTTTTTTTTTACTAGATAGTGAAATTATACTGAAATAAATATACTTTCAAAGTAACCGCAATTAGAGTCAATAATGTCCCAATAACGTTCAATTTTTTAGGAAGGAAATGCGATCACAGGTAAACAACGGGACAAAATGCCGACGCAAACTGAATCCAACACGATAAGATGATACAATTCGGTATTTAAAAAAATAAACACCCCCATCTTCACTGTTTATCCCTTTCTGACATGTTTAAAACATATTTATCATATTATAATGCATTGATTAGTGTCTGAGAATTCAACCACAAACAGCAGCAAATTCACAAACAGTGGGCGTCCTTGACCCGACTGTGTAACAATTATTGACACGTGTATGATTGACCCACATTCAATGACTGCGGTGTGATCGCTTTGATGTGTGTGATGTTGCGACATATTTTACAAGCTGCACAATGGCTGCAAACTTCTACCAGATTACGTCACATCGGAATGTCCAGACGACCAAAGTGTTCATACCATTTACTTAAGTTTTCGAGTTAGCAGACGCTTCCATTTTTTTGGTTGGCGATTATCGCCTTATTTGGACTTGTGTACGTTCGGCATTCATATAGTTAGCCGGACTCTGGTTTAAGCGACGTTTTTATGACATATTAAGCAGCGACATTTTTTTGCAGTCGTCTCCAGTTAGACGTGTAAAATAACTCCAAACAGGGCTTTTTGTTGAACCATGTTCGTTATTTTGTTCGGCCATATGTTTTGAAAAAGAACAAAAACAGTCGCCTATACGATATTATAACAACACATATCTGAGACGAAATGGACACATTCCGATATAATATTGATCAGTGAGGCCGATAATTTGATAACAATATCAACTAATAAGTACCTGGGGAGGTATAATAAGTTGATTTAAGTGAAAAATAAACATTAAAAAAAAACGTAATATCGGTTTGAGCAGAATCGCGTGGGTCGGTTTTCGGTTTATTGTTAAAAATCGAAACTGAGTTGTTTTCTCGGTTAACCGCCCATCACTATCTGAATATTATAGTCTTAGAGTCGTCAATTAGTTAAAGCCGATTACCTACGCCGATAAGTGACCGTGTGGCTACCTTATATTACAATTTGACGACAGTTGGTAAGTTAAGGTGTCAATTTGGAAAATTCTCACTCAATTAGGATGGAAAGAGGTTGGAATAATAATTTGGACACTTAATAAGACACTTTAGCCACGCCCTTGAAAAAAATTGATTTGATGATATATTATTATGATATCATGGCGATGATGATTTTAATAATAATATGTTGATGTCGGATGATGACGATGGTGATTATGAAATGGTTACATGCATATATACATATATAATCATTAAGTTTATTTCTCATGTTTATAAATATTTGAATCGAAAATAAACTCGAAACAAACAAGAACATGTTATAGCCGGAATCCAATTATGTTCGTTCCGTTTCCGATTCCTAATTCACTGTTTTGACGGATTTTTGCAAATACAAAATGGCTGAAAGTTCGAGGCGGTAGAAATATGCTCTCGCTTTATGCGAAGAATGACACGACTAACATCTTAAACATGCATTGACAACACACTAGAAATGTACTAGAAGCTCTGATCTACAAGTATGTGGGAGTTTTGGTTGTTAAATAATATTTTTTAGTGTGTGTTATCGCTTGTGAAAAGTCGAGTAAATGTCCATACCAATGATTGGTGACGGAGTACTGCTTTCAGTGATATACAGTCCTGACTTTTATAGAGCTATGCTCTGATAATAAAAGTCAGGTTTACGGACTAGCTCGCGGCGTGGTGTATACTTCGCAAAAAGCTATGAACAACCTACGTCATGTCAAGCCGATTGTATGCACTCACTCGCTGAGTGTTAATATCGGGAGACTGTGTTGAAATTTGATCTTCTGGTAGTGGTAGCACCTTAGTTTCTGAAAAGAGAAAGAGATCAAAGTTTGCACCAAAAATATAGGTTAATAGGCCTACAGTAATGCCCTAAATAATCGACTCCTTAACCACAGCAGAATTATGGGTAATTTTTCAGGATTTAGACGGAAGGTTGGCTTGTTGCCATTCATCAGAAAGCTCTCAGTGAGAGCTTTCCGATGAATGGCAACAAGCCATATTTCCGACTAAATCCTGAAAAATTACCCATAATTCTTCTGTGGTTAAGGAGTTGATTATTTAGGGCATTACTATATAACATTTCAATTGGCAACCCTTGTTTAGGTCACAAAAAGTATCGCTTATTGTCGGAGTCCTCAGTGAATTTCATATTATCATGCATTATCAAACTGGCTAGTTTCATTTGTAAGATAGATTGTTCATGATGTATTCATATTTATTGTCATATAATGTATGTATTAATACATAAATAGAAGCAAATGGAGGACAAGTTCTGAAAAACTTTGTTGGACCTCAACTTCCTATATACAACACATTTAAATTTAAACACAAATTTTCAATATAATATAACAGGTCTTGGTATGCAGGGTAGGTGTCAAATATGTATAATAAATTGATCTTGGTTAAATACGATTTGCAACAGAATCAAAGAATGGTGTCGGTGTTTGTTTTCACACTAGGGAAATATATTTGGACGGGATACAACTATATGAGGGTTAATTATTAAATATAAATTAAGGATGTTGTCCCGCTAGGAGGACAACTACAGTAGTGCCATAAATAATTGACTCCTTAACCACAGCAGAATTATGGGTAACTTTTCAGCATTTAGTCGGAAATATGGCTTGTTGCCATTAATAGGAGCGATGAATGGCAACAAGCCATATTTCCGACTAAATCCTGAAAAGTTACCCATAATTCTGCTGTGGTCAGGGAGTCGATTATTTAGGGCATTATACTGTATATAGGGAATGGTAGATAGTTCTTAATAATTTAGTGCATATGTTTATAGAAAGTTCTTACAGAGAAATCCGATATATTGATGTCAATTATTCTTGCTTGTTTGTTGTTTTGTACTCTGTTATGGAATTCAGTGTATATTATATGTGTATAATGGATATAAAATATAAGGACTGATATAGGTAGTACCTCTTAGCCCCAGTGATAACAGTGAATTGAGAAATGGATGTTTGTTTTGTGCATGTATGAATGAATCCATTTCGTCATAAATCCATTTATGCTACAACACAAGTGGTTATTTTAATATGTTTTCTTTTTCAATTTTCAATTTCATAGAGATTAATTGATCCATTTAATGTTTAATCTCATTTATTTAAAAAAGAGATTACCCTCTGTGGTAATCAGTTATAGCTGATTTTAAATATTTAAAAATTATTAAAGATATCCATGTGTGACAAATTCATTATTTTAAAATAATAAAGTTATACAGGTACCTTTAATAATTTTAAAATAATTTAAAATATATAAAAAAAAAACTAATCAATCAACGATGATATGCTGATAGTCCGTTTATTCTATACACGTGTAATCACAAAATATAACTGTACACAGAAAGCAGGCATATACTTCAGTCCATTTATTTAGCCATTTTATGTGTGTGGGTGCATTGATATATAATATAATATAATGTAACTTATAGATACAATATAATTAGGATCTTCGGCACTATTAATATGTGACATTAATTACAGTCGATGAAGCAAAACTAGAAACTTAATAACTTATCGATCCAGACTTTATATCAACTGACTTCTCAGAATCCTTCAGTCAATAACATCACAGCAAGTCATCATGATCCCCGCATGTCTCTGAACTGTGGTGGACGGGTGCGGCCATGACCTACACAGTTGATTGAGGTCATTGGCATCATATCCATTATTAGCTCACCAGACATAGAAATAAAAGCTTGAAGTTGATAGGGCGAGCCAGGTAAACAATGGAACTTCCACGTGATGGAATCAATGTTTCCTGTCTCGATCGTCTAATTATATTGATCACCTATATTTCTGACGATTCTCTTCATCATCCCAGCGACATCACGAGTTTGAAGCATGTTGCATGTTGTAACAAGCCGAAATGCAATGTGACATACGCTTAGTATGGCACATAGTCAGCAATAATGTTACAAGGCCGAAACGTAACGTGATAAACACTTTAATAGTATGACACATACAGTAATGCTCTAAATAATCGACTCCTTGAGAGCTTTCCGATGAATGGCACAAGCCATATTTCCGACTAAATCCAGAAAAGTTACCCATAATTCTGCTGTGGTTAAGGAGTCGATTATTTAGAGCATTACTGTAGTCAGCAAACTGCAACTGATGATGATCCTATCAAAACAGTTTGACATCTTTTCAACTCATTGGATGTCAATTTCCAAAAATGTCTAAATTCTACTTTTGGCATACAATTTAATCTATTTTATTGGGGGTACATTCTAAAACCGTTTTCAAAATTCCATTAAACCACTCCAGGATCCAGCTTCCACCTCAAAATTAATGTCATGAGTACGAGGAGAAATTTGTCTGATAAATTGGGACCTTGGTCATTATTTTATTTAGCCTCTTCTTTAATATGACTATAGCAGACATCCTCCCTTTTCTTGTGCCATCCATGCATTTATGTACCACCTTCATTATGTGGGGAAATTATATGGCAGATAGGTTATAAGCCATTATTTCTTTCGCTACACTTACATTATATTGACAAACGGAAAGCTTTATAGTCCGTCAGCCAGTCCTCCATTCTGACGTGTTATTGTCATTCCGGAGGAGCGAGGTGTGATTTCAGACACCCACTTACATGTATCTGTATTGGTTAACCTATAGAACAAAGAGATGCATTCAATGTTTCCTGTCTTGTCTGTTATTTATAAACTTATATTGATCACCTTTTATTCTGATGTTTCTCATCATCATCCCAGTGACATCACAAATTTAAAATATGTCGCATCATGATTTTATAATGAATGGCAGGGAGTTAGTGCACAGCAGGCTAGCATCACCAAATTCACCCTCTGGGGACCTCATTCTGCTTAGGCCTCAACTGCTATAGCAGATCTAGGATCAGACTGAAGTTTCCAAGTTTAAGTTGGTGATTTTCACCCATTGGTCACCTCTATTATGCATTCTAATTCATAATTCACTCTGCTAGCAGGTAAATCCAATTTCCACCACAATGCTTGGTCAGTTGCCCAGGCGTAGCTGTCATAAAATCATATGATTTTACACAGTGTGACGCATGCGTACAAACTGGGAGCCTGCCCACTGATAAAAACATATCTGTATATCTGAATCCCAGAAGTAGCTTCATTCCTAGGGACACACTGTAAACATCGGGGAATTTGAAGTATAGTTAAAACGCACATCGAATAATGAATATTGAATGGTAGCAGTTTCTTAATATTAATGAATGTTTATTAATGGAGAAATACCGTGGGTTGCATCGGTGCTTATTTAAATTATATGTAATATGGTGAATATAGAGTGTCTAGTGATACCTTTGTGGTGAGGGCATCTCGTGGTTTCGCCCGTGTTCCAGCTTTTGACTCTTTCATAACTAAAATGGATTCTCCCACTCGTGTTATAAATGTATACATTGGGGGTGTTCAGGAAAATTAAGCAGATGAGAGATAATACAATCGCAGACATATTTATTGGAGGGAAATGTTCAGATTATAAGTTCAAGAAACATGTTGAACTTATTGTCTGAACATTTCCTAAGGCCAGGCCGAGTTATCTCCCATTGCTCTGCTGATATATATCACTGCCACAAGGACATTTGGTAAGGATTTCTGACATGATCTTATTTCTTATGTTTTAGGATTGCAATTGTCAGTCATATTGTTCATATTGATACCGAAAGAATTACCATTATTGCAAACTGCATGTTGGTGGTCAAAATAAGATAATAGGTGACTAAATATAGTTCCGACGATACGTAAAAATAGATGTATCGGTCCACAAAGCACCATTCTTCCGGCAGTGATATAACGGAGAGGTCGCTGCATGGAGTTTGATATAGATATACATTGTTATGCAATATTTGTTCTGTGCATAGGTGTCCTGCACATGTGTTTTTTTCAGTTTGGCAACGAGAAATATCAGACAGTAGTCATTTCTCCCCAATTAAACCTGATATTCTGATATTTTAGGGAGATGTTTAGATTATGTCATGAATCTCTACTCTGGCTAATGCCCATAGAGATCATATTCCAACAGTATAAAACCTTGGAACGCTTCAAAGTTTTGAAAGGGAACCTTATAATGTCGAAAAATAATGCGGGGAATATATTTCTTAGTTATTGTCTGTTTCTTTATAATGTACTTCACTGTTGGTGAAGGTCCCAACTCAAAATTTAAAGATTGGAGTGAATTTGTAAGCGATTTTGCTTTGCGTCGCTAACAATTATGGAATTTCTTCTGGGTAATTAATTCGATGTTTATTGCGATATCGGCTCACAAAAGTCCGAGAAAATCATGAAATTTTGAGTTGGGACATTTATCTACTGAGAAGTTCTTTATTAAGGAACAGATAGCAGCTAAGAAATGTGTTCCCCACATAATATTTTCGACTTTATAAGATTCCCTGTCAAAACTTAAAAAAGTTCAAGGTTTTATACTGGTGGAATATTAGCAGAGACATGATCTAGGGAGATGCTGTGTCCCTGTTTAACCCTTTGAGTGCCAAAAACTTATAGATACAATATAATTAGGATCTTCGGCACTATTAATATGTGACATTAATTACAGTCGATGAAGCAAAACTAGAAACTTAATAACTTATCGATCCAGACTTTATATCAACTGACTTCTCAGAATCCTTCAGTCAATAACATCACAGCAAATCATCATGATCCCCGCATGTCTCTGAACTGTGGTGGACGGGTGCGGTCATGACCTACACAGTTGATTGAGGTCATTGGCATCATATCCATTATTAGCTCACCAGACATAGAAATAAAAGCTTGAAGTTGATAGGTCGAGCCAGGTAAACAATGGAACTTCCACGTGATGGAATCAATGTTTCCTGTCTCGATCGTCTAATTATATTGATCACCTATATTTCTGACGGTTCTCTTCATCATCCCAACGACATCACGAGTTTGAAGCATGTTGCATGTTGTAACAAGCCGAAATGCAACGTGACAAACGTAACGTGGTAAACACTTTAATAGTATGACACATACAGTAATGCTCTAAATAATCGACTCCTTGAGAGCTTTCCGATGAATGGCACAAGCCATATTTCCGACTAAATCCAGAAAAGTTACCCATAATTCTGCTGTGGTTAAGGAGTTGATTATTTAGAGCATTACTTTAGTCAGCAAACTGCAACTGATGATGATCCTATCAAAACAGTTTGACATCTTTTCAACTCATTGGGTGTCAATTTCCAAAAATGTCTAAATTCTACTTTTGGCATACAATTTAATCTATTTTATTGGGGGTACATTCTAAAACTGTTTTTAAAATTCCATTAAACCACTCCAGGATCCAGCTTCCACCTCAAAATTCATGTCATGAGTACGAGGAGAAATTTGTCTGATAAATTGGGACCTTGGTCATTATTTTATTTAGCCTCTTCTTTAATATGACTATAGCAGACATCCTCCCCTTTCTTGTGCCATCCATACATTTATGTACCACCTTCATTATGTGGGGAAATTATATGGCGGATAGGTTATATATAAGCCATTATTTCTTTTGCTACACTTACATTATATTGACAAACGGAAAGCTTTATAGTCCGTCAGCCAGTCCTCCATTCTGACGTGTTATTGTCATTCGGAGGAGCGAGGTGTGATTTCAGACACCCACTTACATGTATCTGTATTGGTTAACCTATAGAACAAAGAGATGCATTCAATGTTTCCTGTCTCGTCTGTTATTTATAAACTTATATTGATCACCTTTTATTCTGATGTTTCTCATCATCATCCCAGTGACATCACAAATTTAAAATATGTCGCATCATGATTTTATAATGAATGGCAGGGAGTTAGTGCACAGCAGGCTAGCATCACCAAATTCACCCTCTGGGGACCTCATTCTGCTTAGGCCTCAACTGCTATAGCAGATCTAGGATCAGACTGAAGTTTCCAAGTTTAAGTTGGTGATTTTCACCCATTGGTCACCTCTATTATGCATTCTAATTCATAATTCACTCTGCTAGCAGGTAAATCCAATTTCCACCACAATGCTTGGTCAGTTGCCCAGGCGTAGCTGTCATAAAATCATATGATTTTACACAGTGTGACGCATGCGTACAAACTGAGAGCCTGCCCACTGATATCTGAATCCCAGAAGTAGCTTCATTCTTAGGGACACACTGTAAGCATCGGGGAATTTGATGTATAGTTAAAACGCACATCAAATAATGAATATTGAATGGTAGCAGTTTCTTAATATTAATGAATGTTTATTAACCCTTTGAGTGCCAGGTCGATTTTTGTATCAACCCATATACCCTGTGCCAATGCATTCTCTTATATATGCGAGTCGACCATAGGTCGCCTCGCATATATAAGAGAATGCATTGGCCTAACAATTTTTGTTTTGTTTTGTTTTGTTTTGTTTTTTTACAATTTTAATAATTTATTCTTATATTCTTTAACAGACTTATTTTGTATGTTTAGGGCCGATGAGATCGGCCCCTGGCACTCAAAGGGTTAATGGAGAAATACCGTGGGTTGCAGCGGTGCTTATTTAAATTATATGTAATATAGAGAGTGTCGAGTGATACCTTTGTGGTGAGGGCATCTGGTGGTTTCACCCGTGTACCAGCTTTTGACTCTTTCATAACTAAAATGGATTCTCCCACTCGTGTTATAAATGTATACATTGGGGGGTGTTCAGGAAAATTAAGCAGATGAGAGATAATACAATAGCAGACATATTTATTGGAGGGAAATGTTCAGATTATAAGTTCAAGAAACATGTTGAACTTATTGTCTGAACATTTCCTAAGGCCAGGCCGAGTTATCTCCCATTGCTCTGCTGATATATATCACTGCCACAAGGACATTTGGTAAGGATTTCTGACATGATCTTATTTCTTATGTTTTAGGATTGCAATTGTCAGTCATATTGTTCATATTGATACCGAAAGAATTACCATTATTGCAAACTGCATGTTGGTGGTCAAAATAAGATAATAGGTGACTAAATATAGTTCCGACAATACGTAAAAATAGATGTATCTGTCCACAAAGCACCATTCTTCTGGCAGTGATATATCGCAGTGATAACGGAGAGGTCGCTGCATGGAGTTTGATATAGATATACATTGTTATGCAATATTTGTTCTGTGCATAGGTGTCCTGCACATGTGTTTTTTTCAGTTTGGCAACGAGAAATATCAGACAGTAGTCATTTCTCCCCATATTCTGATATTTTAGGGAGATGTTTAGATTATGTCATGAATCTCTACTCTGGCTAATGCCCATAGAGATCATATTCCAACAGTATAAAACCTTGGAACGCTTTGAAGTTTTGAAAGGGAACCTTATAAAGTCGAAAAATAATGCGGGGAATATATTTCTTAGTTATTGTCTGTTTCTTTATAATGTACTTCACTGTTGGTGAAGGTCCCAACTCAAAATTTAAAGATTGGAGTGAATTTGTAAGCGATTTTGCTTTGCGTCGCTAACAATTATGGAATTTCTTCTGGGTAATTAATTCGATGTTTATTGCGATATCGGCTCACAAAAGTCCGAGAAAATCATGAAATTTTGAGTTGGGACATTTACCTACTGAGAAGTACTTTATTAAGGAACAGATAGCAGCTAAGAAATGTGTTCCCCACATAATATTTTCGACTTTATAAGATTCCCTGTCAAAACTTCAAAAAGTTCAAGGTTTTATACTGGTGGAATATTAGCAGAGACATGATCTAGGGAGATGCTGTGTCCCTGTTTAACCCTTTGAGTGCCAAAAACTTATAGATACAATATAATTAGGATCTTCGGCACTATTAATATGTGACATTAATTACAGTCGATGAAGCAAAACTAGAAACTTAATAACTTATCGATCCAGACTTTATATCAACTGACTTCTCACGATCCTTCAGTCAATAACATCACAGCAAATCATCATGATCCCCGCATGTCTCTGAACTGTGGTGGACGGGTGCGGCCATGACCTACACAGTTGATTGAGGTCATTGGCATCATATCCATAATTAGCTCACCAGACATAGAAATAAAAGCTTGAAGTTGATAGGGCGAGCCAGGTAAACAATGGAACTTCCACGTGATGGAATCAATGTTTCCTGTCTCGATCGTCTAATTATATTGATCACCTATATTTCTGACGGTTCTCTTCATCATCCCAGCGACATCACGAGTTTGAAGCATGTTGCATGTTGTAACAAGCCGAAATGCAACGTGACAAACGTAACGTGGTAAACACTTTAATTGTATGACACATACAGTAATGCTCTAAATAATCGACTCTTTGAGAGCTTTCCGATGAATGGCACAAGCCATATTTCCGACTAAATCCAGAAAAGTTACCCATAATTCTGCTGTGGTTAAGGAGTCGATTATTTAGAGCATTACTGTAGTCAGCAAACTGCAACTGATTATGATCCTATCAAAACAGTTTGACATCTTTTCAACTCATTGGGTGTCAATTTCCAAAAATGTCTAAATTCTACTTTTGGCATTACAATTTTATCTATTTTATTGGGGGTACATTCTAAAACTGTTTTTAAAATTCCATTAAACCACTCCAGGATCCAGCTTCCACCTCAAAATTCATGTCATGAGTACGAGGAGAAATTTGTCTGATAAATTGGGACCTTGGTCATTATTTTATTTCGCCTCTTCTTTAATATGACTATAGCAGACATCCTCCCCTTTCTTGTGCCATCCATATATTTATGTACCACCTTCATTATGTGGGGAAATTATATGGCGGATAGGTTATAAGCCATTATTTCTTTCACTACACTTACATTATATTGACATACGGAAAGCTTTATAGTCCGTCAGCCAGTCCTCCATTCTGACGTGTTATTGTCATTCCGGAGGAGCGAGGTGTGATTTCAGACACCCACTTACATGTATCTGTATTGGTTAACCTATAGAACAAAGAGATGCATTCAATGTTTCCTGTCTCGTCTGTTATTTATAAACTTATATTGATCACCTTTTATTCTGATGTTTCTCATCATCATCCCAGTGACATCACAAATTTAAAATATGTCGCATCATGATTTTATAATGAATGGCAGGGAGTTAGTGCACAGCAGGCTAGCATCACCAAATTCACCCTCTGGGGACCTCATTCTGCTTAGGCCTCAACTGCTATAGCAGATCTAGGATCAGACTGAAGTTTCCAAGTTTAAGTTGGTGATTTTCACCCATTGGTCACCTCTATTATGCATTCTAATTCATAATTCACTCTGCTAGCAGGTAAATCCAATTTCCACCACAATGCTTGGTCAGTTGCCCAGGCGTAGCTGTCATAAAATCATATGATTTTACACAGTGTGACGCATGCGTACAAACTGAGAGCCTGCCCACTGATATCTGAATCCCAGAAGTAGCTTCATTCTTAGGGACACACTGTAAGCATCGGGGAATTTGATGTATAGTTAAAACGCACATCAAATAATGAATATTGAATGGTAGCAGTTTCTTAATATTAATGAATGTTTATTAACCCTTTGAGTGCCAGGTCGATTTTTGTATCAACCCATATACCCTGTGCCAATGCATTCTCTTATATATGCGAGTCGACCATAGGTCGCCTCGCATATATAAGAGAATGCATTGGCCTAACAATTTTTGTTTTGTTTTGTTTTGTTTTGTTTTTTTACAATTTTAATAATTTATTCTTATATTCTTTAACAGACTTATTTTGTATGTTTAGGGCCGATGAGATCGGCCCCTGGCACTCAAAGGGTTAATGGAGAAATACCGTGGGTTGCAGCGGTGCTTATTTAAATTATATGTAATATAGAGAGTGTCGAGTGATACCTTTGTGGTGAGGGCATCTGGTGGTTTCACCCGTGTACCAGCTTTTGACTCTTTCATAACTAAAATGGATTCTCCCACTCGTGTTATAAATGTATACATTGGGGGGTGTTCAGGAAAATTAAGCAGATGAGAGATAATACAATAGCAGACATATTTATTGGAGGGAAATGTTCAGATTATAAGTTCAAGAAACATGTTGAACTTATTGTCTGAACATTTCCTAAGGCCAGGCCGAGTTATCTCCCATTGCTCTGCTGATATATATCACTGCCACAAGGACATTTGGTAAGGATTTCTGACATGATCTTATTTCTTATGTTTTAGGATTGCAATTGTCAGTCATATTGTTCATATTGATACCGAAAGAATTACCATTATTGCAAACTGCATGTTGGTGGTCAAAATAAGATAATAGGTGACTAAATATAGTTCCGACGATACGTAAAAATAGATGTATCTGTCCACAAAGCACCATTCTTCTGGCAGTGATATATCGCAGTGATAACGGAGAGGTCGCTGCATGGAGTTTGATATAGATATACATTGTTATGCAATATTTGTTCTGTGCATAGGTGTCCTGCACATGTGTTTTTTTCAGTTTGGCAACGAGAAATATCAGACAGTAGTCATTTCTCCCCAATTAAACCTGATATTCTGATATTTTAGGGAGATGTTTAGATTATGTCATGAATCTCTACTCTGGCTAATGCCCATAGAGATCATATTCCAACAGTATAAAACCTTGGAACGCTTTGAAGTTTTGACAGGGAACCTTATAAAGTCGAAAAATAATGCGGGGAATATATTTCTTAGTTATTGTCTGTTTCTTTATAATATACTTCACTGTTGGTGAAGGTCCCAACTCAAAATTTAAAGATTGGAGTGAATCTGTAAGCGATTTTGCTTTGCGTCGCTAACAATTATGGAATTTCTTCTGGGTAATTAATTCGATGTTTATTGCGATATCGGCTCACAAAAGTCCGAGAAAATCATGAAATTTTGAGTTGGGACATTTACCTACTGAGAAGTACTTTATTAAGGAACAGATAGCAGCTAAGAAATGAGTTCCCCACCAGTTGTCCCCACATAATATTTTCGACTTTATAAGATTCCCTGTCAAAACTTCAAAAAGTTCAAGGTTTTATACTGGTGGAATATTAGCAGAGACATGACCTAGGGAGATGCTGTGTCACTGTTTAACCCTTTGAGTGCCAGGGGCCGATCTCATCGGCCCTAAACCTACAAAATAAGTCTGTTAAAGAATATAAGAATAAGTTATTATAATTGTAAAAAATTGTAAAAAAAAATAAAAAAAATTGTTAGGCCAATTCATTCTCTTATATATGCGAGGCGACCTATGGATAGTCCGTTTATTCTATACACGTGTAATCACAAAATATAACTGTACACAGAAAGCAGGCATATACTTCAGTCCATTTATTTAGCCATTTTATGTGTGTGGGTGCATTGATATATAATATAATATAATGTAACTTATAGATACAATATAATTAGGATCTTCGGCACTATATTAATATGTGACATTAATTACAGTCGATGAAGCAAAACTAGAAACTTAATAACTTATCGATCCAGACTTTATATCAACTGACTTCTCAGAATCCTTCAGTCAATAACATCACAGCAAAAATATCATGATCCCCGCATGTCTCTGAACTGTGGTGGACGGGTGCGGCCATGACCTACACAGTTGATTGAGGTCATTGGCATCATATCCATTATTAGCTCACCAGACATAGAAATAAAAGCTTGAAGTTGATAGGGCGAGCCAGGTAAACAATGGAACTTCCACGTGATGGAATCAATGTTTCCTGTCTCGATCGTCTAATTATATTGATCACCTATATTTCTGACGGTTCTCTTCATCATCCCAGCGACATCACGAGTTTGAAGCATGTTGCATGTTGTAACAAGCCGAAATGCAATGTGACATACGCTTAGTATGGCACATAGTCAGCAATAATGTTACAAGGCAGAAACGTAACGTGATAAACACTTTAATAGTATGACACATACAGTAATGCTCTAAATAATCGACTCCTTGAGAGCTTTCCGATGAATGGCACAAGCCATATTTCCGACTAAATCCAGAAAAGTTACCCATAATTCTGCTGTGGTTAAGGAGTTGATTATTTAGAGCATTACTGTAGTCAGCAAACTGCAACTGATTATGATCCTATCAAAACAGTTTGACATCTTTTCAACTCATTGGGTGTCAATTTCCAAAAATGTCTAAATTCTACTTTTGGCATACAATTTAATCTATTTTATTGGGGGTACATTCTAAAACTGTTTTCAAAATTCCATTAAACCACTCCAGGATCCAGCTTCCACCTCAAAATTCATGTCATGAGTACGAGGAGCAATTTGTCTGTGATAAATTGGGACCTTGGTCATTATTTTATTTCGCCTCTTCTTTAATATGACTATAGCAGACATCCTCCCCTTTCTTGTGCCATCCATACATTTATGTACCACCTTCATTATGTGGGGAAATTATATGGCGGATAGGTTATAAGCCATTATTTCTTTCACTACACTTACATTATCTTGACAAACGGAAAGCTTTATAGTCCGTCAGCCAGTCCTCCATTCTGACGTGTTATTGTCATTCCGGAGGAGCGAGGTGTGATTTCAGACACCCACTTACATGTATCTGTATTGGTTAACCTATAGAAAAAAGAGATGCATTCAATGTTTCCTGTCTCGTCTGTTATTTATAAACTTATATTGATCACCTTTTATTCTGATGTTTCTCATCATCATCCCAGTGACATCACAAATTAAAAATATGTCGCATCATGATTTTATAATGAATGGCAGGGAGTTAGTGCACAGCAGGCTAGCATCACCAAATTCACCCTCTGGGGACCTCATTCTGCTTAGGCCTCAACTGCTATAGCAGATCTAGGATCAGACTGAAGTTTCCAAGTTTAAGTTGGTGATTTTCACCCGTTGGTCACCTCTATTATGCATTCTAATTCATAATTCACTCTGCTAGCAGGTAAATCCAATTTCCACCACAATGTTTGGTCAGTTGCCCAGGGGTAACTGTCATAAAATCATATGATTTTACACAGTGTGACGCATGCGTACAAACTGGGAGCCTGCCCACTGATATCTGAATCCCAGAAGTAGCTTCATTCCTAGGGACACACTGTAAACATCGGGTAATTTGAAGTATAGTTAAAACGCACATCGAATAATGAATATTGAATGGTAGCAGTTTCTTAATATTAATGAATGTTTATTAATGGAGAAATACCGTGGGTTGCAGCGGTGCTTATTTAAATTATGTGTAATATGGTGAATAGAGAGTGTCTAGTGATACCTTTGTGGTGAGGGCATCTCGTGGTTTCGCCCGTGTACCAGCTTTTGACTCTTTCATAACTAAAATGGATTCTCCCACTCGTGTTATAAATGTATACATTGGAGGGGGTGTTCAAGAAAATTAAGCAGATGAGAGATAATACAATCGCAGACATATTTATTGGAGGGAAATGTTCAGATGATAAGTTCAAGAAACATGTTGAACTTATTGTCTGAACATTTCCTAAGGCCAGGCCGAGTTATCTCCCATTGCTCTGCTGAGATATATCACTGCCACAAGGACATTTGACATGATCTTATTTCTTATGTTTTAGGATTGCAATTGTCTGTCATATTGTTCATATTGATACCGAAAGAATTACCATTATTGCAAACTGCATGTTGGTGGTCAAAATAAGATAATAGGTGACTAAATATAGTTCCGACGATACGTAAAAATAGATGTATCGGTCCACAAAGCACCATTCTTCCGGCAGTGTTATATCGCAGTGATAACGGAGAGGTCGCTGCATGGAGTTTGATATAGATATACATTGTTATGCAATATTTGTTCTGTGCATAGGTGTCCTGCACATGTGTTTTTTTCAGTTTGGCAACGAGAAATATCAGACAGTAGTCATTTCTCCCCAATTAAACCTGATATTCTGATATTTTAGGGAGATGTTTAGATTATGTCATGAATCTCTACTCTGGCTAATGCCCATAGAGATCATATTCCAACAGTATAAAACCTTGGAACACTTTGAAGTTTTGACAGGGAACCTTATAAAGTCGAAAAATAATGCGGGGAATATATTTCTTAATTATTGTCTGTTTCTTTATAATGTACTTCACTGTTGGTGAAGGTCCCAACTCAAAATTTAAAGATTGGAGTGAATTTGTAAGCGATTTTGCATTGCGTCGCTAACAATTATGGAATTTCTTCTGGATAATTAATTCGATGTTTATTGCGATATCGGCTCACAAAAGTCCGAGAAAATCATGAAATTTTGAGTTGGGACATTTACCTACTGAGAAGTACTTTATTAAGGAACAGATAGCAGCTAAGAAATGAGTTCCCCACCAGTTGTCCCCACATAATATTTTCGACTTTATAAGATTCCCTGTCAAAACTTCAAAAAGTTTAAGGTTTTATACTGGTGGAATATTAGCAGAGACATGACCTAGGGAGATGCTGTGTCACTGTTTAATCCTTTGAGTGCCAGGGGCCGATCTCATCGGCCCTAAACCTACAAAATAAGTCTGTTAAAGAATATAAGAATAAATTATTATAATTGTAAAAAATTGTAAAAAAAAATAAATATATATTGTTAGGCCAATGCATTCTCTTATATATGCGAGGCGACCTATGGATAGTCCGTTTATTCTATACACGTGTAATCACAAAATATAACTGTACACAGAAAGCAGGCATATACTTCTGTCCTTTTATTTAGCCATTTTATGTGTGTGGGTGCATTGATATATAATATAATATAATGTAACTTATAGATACAATATAATTAGGATCTTCGGCACTATTAATATGTGACATTAATTACAGTCGATGAAGCAAAACTAGAAACTTAATAACTTATCGATCCAGACTTTATATCAACTAACTTCTCAGAATCCTTCAGTCAATAACATCACAGCAAATCATCATGATCCCCGCATGTCTCTGAACTGTGGTGGACGGGTGCGGCCATGACCTACACAGTTGATTGAGGTCATTGGCATCATATCCATTATTAGCTCACCAGACATAGAAATAAAAGCTTGAAGTTGATAGGGCGAGCCAGGTAAACAATGGAACTTCCACGTGATGGAATCAATGTTTCCTGTCTCGATCGTCTAATTATATTGATCACCTATATTTCTGACGGTTCTCTTCATCATCCCAGCGACATCACGAGTTTGAAGCATGTTGCATGTTGTAACAAGCCGAAATGCAACGTGACATACGCTTAGTATGGCACATAGTCAGCAATAATGTTACAAGGCAGAAATGTAATGTGATAAACACTTTAATAGTATGACACATACAGTAATGCTCTAAATAATCGACTCCTTGAGAGCTTTCCGATGAATGGCACAAGCCATATTTCCGACTAAATCCAGAAAAGTTACCCATAATTCTGCTGTGGTTAAGGAGTTGATTATTTAGAGCATTACTGTAGTCAGCAAACTGCAACTGATTATGATCCTATCAAAACAGTTTGACATCTTTTCAACTCATTGGGTGTCAATTTCCAAAAATGTCTAAATTCTACTTTTGGCATACAATTTAATCTATTTTATTGGGGGTGCATTCTAAAACTGTTTTCAAAATTCCATTAAACCACTCCAGGATCCAGCTTCCACCTCAAAATTCATGTCATGAGTACGAGGAGCAATTTGTCTGTGATAAATTGGGACCTTGGTCATTATTTTATTTCGCCTCTTCTTTAATATGACTATAGCAGACATCCTCCCCTTTCTTGTGCCATCCATACATTTATGTACCACCTTCATTATGTGGGAAAATTATATGGCGGATAGGTTATAAGCCATTATTTCTTTCACTACACTTACATTATATTGACAAACGGAAAGCTTTATAGTCCGTCAGCCAGTCCTCCATTCTGACGTGTTATTGTCATTCCGGAGGAGCGAGGTGTGATTTCAGACACCCACTTACATGCATCTGTATTGGTTAACCTATAGAACAAAGAGATGCATTCAATGTTTCCTGTCTCGTCTGTTATTTATAAACTTATATTGATTACCTTTTATTCTGATGTTTCTCATCATCATCCCAGTGACATCACAAATTTAAAATATGTCGCATCATGATTTTATAATGAATGGCAGGGAGTTAGTGCACAGCAGGCTAGCATCACCAAATTCACCCTCTGGGGACCTCATTCTGCTTAGGCCTCAACTGCTATAGCAGATCTAGGATCAGACTGAAGTTTCCAAGTTTAAGTTGGTGATTTTCACCCATTGGTCACCTCTATTATGCATTCTAATTCATAATTCACTCTGCTAGCAGGTAAATCCAATTTCCACCACAATGATTGGTCAGTTGCCCAGGGGTAGCTGTCATAAAATCATATGATTTTACACAGTGTGACGCATGCGTACAAACTGAGAGCCTGCCCACTGATATCTGAATCCCAGAAGTAGCTTCATTCCTAGGGACACACTGTAAACATCGGGGAATTTGATGTATAGTTAAAACGCGCATCAAATAATGAATATTGAATGGTAGCAGTTTCTTAATATTAATGAATGTTTATTAACCCTTTGAGTGCCAGGTCGATTTTTGTATCAACCCATATACCCTGTGCCAATGCATTCTCTTATATATGCGAGTCGACCATAGGTCGCCTCGCATATATAAGAGAATGCATTGGCCTAACAATTTTTATTTTTTTATTTTTTTTTTTTATACAATTTTAATAATTTATTCTTATATTCTTTAACAGACTTATTTTGTATGTTTAGGGCCGATGAGATCGGCCCCTGGCACTCAAAGGGTTAATGGAGAAATACCGTGGGTTGCAGCGGTGCTTATTTAATTTATATGTAATATGGTGAATAGAGAGTGTCGAGTGATACCTTTGTGGTGACGGCATCTCGTGGTTTCACCCGTGTACCAGCTTTTGACTCTTTCATAACTAAAATGGATTCTCCCACTCGTGTTATAAATGTATACATTGGGGGGTGTTCAGGAAAATTAAGCAGATGAGAGATAATACAATCGCAGACATATTTATTGGAGGGAAATGTTCAGATTATAAGTTCAAGAAACATGTTGAACTTATTGTCTGAACATTTCCAAAGGCCAGGCCGAGTTATCTCCCATTGCTCTGCTGATATATATCACTGCCACAAGGACATTTGGTAAGGATTTCTGACATGATCTTATTTCTTATGTTTTAGGATTGCAATTGTCAGTCATATTGTTCATATTGATACCGAAAGAATTACCATTATTGCAAACGGCATGTTGGTGGTCAAAATAAGATAA
Source organism: Siphonodentalium dalli (assembly GCA_032622095.1). Taxonomy (NCBI): domain Eukaryota; kingdom Metazoa; phylum Mollusca; class Scaphopoda; order Gadilida; family Siphonodentaliidae; genus Siphonodentalium; species Siphonodentalium dalli. The sequence goes on from CP136061.1 coordinate 227,498,023, forward strand.
TAGGTGACTAAATATAGTTCCGACAATACGTAAAAATAGATGTATCGGTCCACAAAGCACCATTCTTCCGGCAGTGATATATCGCAGTGATAACGGAGAGGTCGCTGCATGGAGTTTGATATAGATATACATTGTTATGCAATATTTGTTCTGTGCATAGGTGTCCTGCACATGTGTTTTTTTCAGTTTGGCAACGAGAAATATCAGACAGTAGTCATTTCTCCCCAATTAAACCTGATATTCTGATATTTTAGGGAGATGTTTAGATTATGTCATGAATCTCTACTCTGGCTAATGCCCATAGAGATCATATTCCAACAGTATAAAACCTTGGAACGCTTCAAAGTTTTGAAAGGGAACCTTATAAAGTCGAAAAATAATGCGGGGAATATATTTCTTAGTTATTGTCTGTTTCTTTATAATGTACTTCACTGTTGGTGAAGGTCCCAACTCAAAATCGCTTACAAATTCACTCCAATCTTTAAATTTTGGAGTGAATTTGTAAGCGATTTTGCTTTGCGTCGCTAACAATTATGGAATTTCTTCTGGGTAATTAATTCGATGTTTATTGCGATATCGGCTCACAAAAGTCCGAGAAAATCATGAAATTTTTAGTTGGGACATTTACCTACTGAGAAGTACTTTATTAAGGAACAGATAGCAGCTAAGAAATGAGTTCCCCACCAGTTGTCCCCACATAATATTTTCGACTTTATAAGATTCCCTGTCAAAACTTCAAGGTTTTATACTGGTGGAATATTAGCAGAGACATGACCTAGGGAGATGCTGTGTCCCTGTTTAACCCTTTGAGTGCCAGGGGCCGATCTCATCGGCCCTAAACCTACAAAATAAGTCTGTTAAAGAATATAAGAATAAATTATTATAATTGTAAAAAATTGTAAAAAAAAAAAAAAAAAAAATGTTAGGCCAATGCATTCTCTTATATATGCGAGGCGACCTATGGTCGACTCGCATATATAAGAGAATGCATTGGCACAGGGTATATGGGTTGATACAAAAATCGACCTGGCACTCAAAGGGTTAAGCCCATTATTAGCCAAACCAAGAAGTATTGAATGGCTATCTGCTTTGCCCAGAATCAATGCACTAACAAGCAAACGTTTGGTCTGTCACCATTAATTAGTCAAACATGAGTATTTTGTTTACAAGGAGCAAGGAATTCATAACATCTCTGGCCAACTAATATCATGACATTGTGAACTTTTAACCCTTTGACTGGTGAGTCAATTTAAATGGACATTGTTATAAATGAATTGAATGATTTGGAATGCATGGGATGTTGTTTCTCTCTTATAAAAATCATTGAATAGGAGAAACCAGCCAGGAGTTGGAGGTTAATATTTTACTGCATGACTTTAATATATAAAGGCATTTTATTTTTTATTACTTGGTTTACGGATTTCCCTACTCAAAAATAAGCCGTTTGTCAATCAAAATAAAATTTAGTTTTCATATTTTTTATTTCCGCCAATGGAAATATTAGTCCAGACAAATAATTATTTTGTTTCCTCCAACCTTTCATACCTTTGAGCCAAAGAAATCCATAAACCAAGTAATAAAAATTAAAATACCTAACATGATTGACAAAATATCAATTACAAATCAAGATCAGTCTGATATTCAGATAAAGCTCGCTGGCAAAATTTTATGGAAATAATAAATGAGCAAGTTTTTTCTCCTTTGAATATTGAGTGCGATCAGATACAGTATTGCCCTAAATAATCGACTCCTTAACCACAACAGAATTATGGGTAATTTTTCAGGATTTAGTCGGAAATATGGCTTGTTGCCATTCATCGGAAAAACATACATACGATAGGATTTTCTTTGGCTTGTCAAAGAGACTGCTGTTTTAGCTGATATATAAGGCATTTCTTGTGATTTTATGAAGAATGAAAGCAAGATTTAGTGTGTCTGACATTTGCAGAATGAGGTCCCCAGAGAGTGAATTTAGTGTCAAACTAGAAGGTGACCCGACTTCGTCCGGGCTTTGACCTTGAATTGTCCATGTTGAAGGTCAAGGTCAAGTGGGGTCACGATTTGACCAGTCCAAAAACACTGCCCGGACAAAAGTACCCGACAAACGTGCCCGTCGAAATCCATCCGGTTTTACCCGATTTGACCTTGAATTGATCATTTTGAAGGTCAAGGTATGGTCGGGGTCACGATTGGACCCGTCCAAAACAATCAGTGGACAAAAGTAACCCCACGTATCAAATTTCGTAGAAATCCCATCAAAATCGGCGATTTGACCTTGAAGTTACCCGATTTCAAGGTCAAGGTCACGTCGCACGGGCAAATGAATATGCTTATGAGACTCGCCATAAGAAAGTACCACCACATACCAAGTTTCATCGAAATCCCGATTTCAAGGTCAAGGTGACGTCGCACAAATTAATATGCCTATGTTCGTCCACGGCCGAAAATACCCCCACATACCAAGTTTCATCGAAATCGGGTGGGCCGTTTTCGAGTTCATCGCGAACACACAGACAGACAGACAGACACACAAATCTTCCAAAATATATAATAGATTAACATTGTTTTTAGTAACTTTTTTTCCTTCTGTTCAGTTTCTATATACCATAATTTGCAGAAGATAAAATGCATAATCAAGGTGACTAATGGGTGAAGATCACCTTCAACTTCAACTGAGTAACTTCAATCTGATCCCAGGTCTCTCATAGCAGTTGAGGCCTAAGCAGAATGAGGTCCTCGGAGTGTGAAATTGGTGATGCTAGCCCACTGTGCACTGACCTCCTCCCATTCATTATAAAAGCATGATGCGACATACTTCAAACTTGTGATGTCGTTGGGATGATGATGAGAAACATCAGAAATAAAGGTGATCAACATTAAAGTTTATAAATAACAGACGAGACAGGAAACATTGAATGCATCTCTTTGTTTTATAGGTTAACCCTTTACCCAACAAACCGGCCAAAACCGGCCAAATAAAGCTTCAACAGCCTAAAATATCTTCGGTCTGTCTCAATAGAACCATACAAATATGGATATCATTGGAACCGGCTCCTTGACCACATTGTGATAGTTACAGTTATGCCCTGTGCCAATGCATTCTCTTATATATGCGAGTCGACCATAGGTCGCCTCGCATATATAAGAGAATGCATTGGCCTAAACAAAATCTTTTTTTTAACACTTTTTACCATTTTTTCTTACATTCTTTAACAATTTTATAATTTTTAATGTGTTAAGCCAATGCATTCTCTTATATATGCAAGGCGACCTATGGTCGACTCGCATATATAAGAGAATGCATTGGCACAGGGCCCTTCTGTTGGGTAAAGGGTTAACCAAAACAGGTAAAGTTGGTGTCTGACAAGGTGACATATCTGCCAGGGTCAGCGAAAATCACACTTACATGTAGGCCTTAGCAGAATGAGGTCCTCCGAGGGTGAATTTGGTGATGCTAGCCCGCAGTGCAGGATAGCATCACTTAATCAACCCTCTGGGGACCTCATTCTACAAATGTCAGACATGCTTTATCCAGGCTTGTGCCACTACACTATAGAATAATAACTAGAGTTATCTTTGCATAGGGCAGGCGGTTTACTCTGCCACCACTGTACTTGACCTAGACAGCAGTCCTTTATTATGAGCAGATTGTGCTACTAACTGGAACACATATATACAGTCAAGGTACTCAAGCATTAATGATCTAACCACAATCACTAAAATGGGGGATATAGGTAAGTTGGCTGGCATAGTTTTCTATTCGATTTGTTAATGGCGTGAATGTATTCAATATGGATTTACAGTGTGCTTTCGGATTATAATCACCCAGTGTTCTATGATGTATCATCAGCTGCATCATTCCACCCGGCTACTGTTCCTTGATTTGTATTGTTGTACAAGGTGTTGCGGGCACAAGGTAACTATAAGTAGTCCAGGTACACATAGGTGAATATATTAAAGCAAAGTTAACATGGCTCCATTATTTCTCCTTCGCTTATTTGTTTGAAAGCATTGGGTTAGGCTGTGCATCATCATTTACACTTTAATACCATATGTATCAATGGGCTGTCAGACACATCTTGAATTCCACTATTATAGTGTTATTCCATCATTATAGTGGTATATGACTATAACATATTCATGTTTCCTGTATTTGCATTGGGAATATAAGACGGCTCATACCAGTGAACAGCTAAATTTCACTCTTCACAGCGAATGAACAGTCTTCGGACAAAATTTGTTGTGCAATCTTTTGCGGCAGCTTTGTTATTCAATAATGTTAAGTACTAATATATGCCTTTCTAAATGACAATAACAGGATGACTCATCATAACAACATTTTAAATAATTGAATGCTAATTGAGTTGCTTTTCTTGTGCCATCATGATTAATCATTCTACTGGACAAAATATATGTATAATACCAAATTAGTGCTAATTTGTGTGAAATATGATTTTGAATTATCCCTCTTTTATCAAAGACGGTTATGGTCATATACCACTATAATAGTGGAATTCAGGATGCGCCTGACCTGATTGGTGTTGGGTGAACATAGGTTAGATATGCAAAACGAGGTATACATACAAATGTAGATGGTAAACAGGTCTGGTTCATATGCTAATCTTAATACATGTATATATATAAATACAAGATCTATGGTGGCGCAGACTTAGTATACAGTAATGCTCTAATTAATCGACCTCTTAACCAAAGCAGAATTATGGGTAACTTTTCAGGATTTAGTCGGAAATATGGCTTGTTGCCATTCATCGGAAAGCTCTCCCCGAGAGCTTTCCGATGAATGGCAACAAGCCATATTTCCGACTAAATCCTGAAAAGTTACCCATAATTCTGCTTTGGTTAAGAGGTCGATTAATTAGAGCATTACTGTAAGTGTCATATTGTGTTTATCATATGTTCTGTGCTGTTCTGTTGGAGGTTCCTCCTTTATTTATGAGGAGCACCCCACAGGGTTCAAATGATTTGCATAGGCCTCAGTGTTAACAAATCCCACTGGCCTGTATTCGCAGGAAAGATTTGACCCTGCACGAGTATTAAAAATTAAAGAACGTCCTTTTAAAATGTGCCAAAAATTACTTGTGAACGAACTGCGTCATACTGCAGTTTTGACAAACGTCACACTACCCTTAAAATGGAGAAAAAAATGACATCGAAAAAAACACCAACCCCTCCCATAAATTATTCGCCAATTTGACAGCCGTAACTGCAAGTTTGTGCATTTTTTTGTGCACTTTTCATCCATTCAGCTGCCAGGATTTTTTTTATGCTGATCCTAGCTTGTGGGTCCCAGGGGAAATAACTCTACTAATTTGTATTTGGCTTGTTGCCATTCATCGGAAGGCTCTCACTGAGAGCTTTCTGATGAATGGCAACAAGCCATATTTCCGACTAAATCCTGCAGAATTATGGGTAACTTTTCAGGATTTAGTCGGAAATATGGCTTGTTGCCATTCATCGGAAAGCTCTCACTGCCCATACTCTTCTGCTGTGGGTTAAGGAGTCGATTACTTTATAGGGCATTACTGTAGGTTATAATTTAGAATTAACAGTTACCAAATTATGAGAATTTCCTCAAGAATGTACTAATAGTATAGGATAATGATAGTATGAATGCGATATTATCCACAAAACACTGCGTGAGCCGAGCGTTTGTTTGTAAACAGCACGTAAATAGTGAGTGATAAGCAAAATGCCTAACACTGTAACAATATTTTAGGAGAATGATTCACGGTGACCCATTCAACACCGAAAACTTGAATGGCGAGGATTAACGAGTGCTATACTGGTATGTTGAAAACAACTTGGTGGCATTTCTAACCAAAGTTCACTTCGTGAGTTCTCCCTGGTGTTAGAGTGTTTTGCTTATCGCATACTCTTTACATGCTGTTTGTTTACATATCATGGCGATTGTTTACATAACAGAGTACTAACAGCAATAACATGCAATATACACGATATTTATGATTGGTATAAGAACAAAATTTGTCTATAATATTTCTTTACATACTGTTTTTGTACTTAACATGACATTTGTTTACATAATACAGAGTACTAACACAGCAATAACATGCAATTTACGCGATATTTATGATTGGTATAAGAACAATTTAGTGAGAACCTCTTTGAGGTTCACACAATGTACCCCCAATGATCACAGCGCCACATATCCCCCAATAACACACACCCACTACATAACTTTACATAATTTTGTATCCTGGTAGTGCATGACTAATAAATAAATTAGTCTGCTAGGGAAGTTGATTTAATTGACAGTAAGCATGTATTCTTCTATTCTATTCTGATCTTAGACATATGAAGTTTCTCCTGTCTGTTGTTTTACAAGGTTTACTACAGTAATGCTCTAAATAATTGACTCCTTAACCACAGCAGAATTATGGGTAACTTTTCAGGATTTAGTCGGAAATACGGCTTGTTGCCATTCATCGGAAAGCTCTCAGCGACAAGCCATAATTCTGCTGTGGTTAAGGAGTCGATTATTTAGAGCATTACTGTATCTTTTCCTGTCTGGATTACAGACGCACACTGCTGTAGGCCAGGAATATTTGTCTGCACTGATACTATTCTCAAATTGCCCTTGGGATAAACTGTTATATCCTTTAACTCTTTCTATACTAAATGGATTCTGCTGTGGGTTGTAAAAGTATATATTGGAAAGGTTTATTATTCAGTTGGAGGGGTGCTCAGTTAATATAAGCTGATAACTGACAGATGAAAAGATAATACAAGTTCAGAAGGATTTCTATTAATTGGTGGTAATGTTCATGGTCATTTATTAAACTTGTTATCTGAAAATTTCCTAAGGGAACTACATATCAATGAGTATAATTTAGTATAGAAAGGCTTAAAGGAATTTTAGTTTATCACTAAGCAGAATCAGAAAGTTATACTTTCCCAGGGGGAAAACCCTCTGTTGCTATGTTATCCCTATTGTCTTATCGATTTTGGATTCTCCCACTCAGTTATAAAAGCATACATTGGAATGGTCTATTGTTTATCTGTAGGGGTTTTTACAAAAAATAAGCAGACAACAGATAATAAAAGTGCAGAAGGAGTCCAATTTTTAGGAGGGAAATTTTCAGATAATAAGTTCAACAAACTGGGTTCATTTCCTGAAGGAATTCGAAGTAAAGTAAATTTTGACCTTTGAATAATTCAAGCATAATGACCTGAGTTGTGTATCTAAACAAAATAACAACAGGTGATATATACAGTAATGCCCTAAATTATCGACTAAATCCTGAAAAGTTATCCATAATTCTGCTGTGGTTAAGGAGTCAATTATTTAGGGCATTACTGTACACTACTAACACTTGGGCTGTTTCTTTATACAGACATGAATGCAAGCCCTGAAATAGTGTATCTTGTCTGCTTTGGCCTTATCTTCTGGGAAGTATCTATTCTCAAATTAACATTGTTTTAGTTACTTTTTCCCTTCTGTTCAGTTTCTATATCCCCTAATTTGCAGAAGATAAATTGCATAATCGAGGTGACTAATGGGTGAACATCACCAACTTCAACTGGGGAACTTCAATCTGATCCAAGGTCTCCAATAGCAGTTGGGGCCTAAGCAGAATGAGGTTCCCAGAGTAAATTCTCTTATATATGTGAATTTGGTGATGCTAGCCCACTGTGCAGGATAGCGTCACTAAATTCACCCTCTGGGGACCTCATTCTGCAAATGTCAGACACAATAAATCCCGGTTTGCATGGTTGGTAGAGTATTTTTGTGTGAGTTCTTACTTCTGGGTGCAATTACACTCTTAGAGAATTAGGGTAATCTGTGCTGCTGGTGTTAATGCTGAGCTTGAGTGAAGGTCATATGGGGCATCTCAAGTCTCTTTATTCCATTCAGTGTTCAGTGGCTATCCAGGTGTAGAGATATCTTCTTTATTAACCCTTTACCCAACAAACCGGCCAAAACCGGCCAAATAAAGCTTCAACAGCCTAAAATATCTTGGGTCTGTCTGAATAGAACCATACAAATATGGATATCATTGGAACCGGCTCATTGACCACATTGTGATGGTTATAGTTATGCCCTGTGCCAATGCATTCTCTTATATATGCGAGTCGACCATAGGTCGCCTCGCATATATAAGAGAATGCATTGGCCTAAAAAAAATCTTTTTTTAACACTTTTTACCATTTTTTCTTACATTCTTTAACAATTTTATAATTTTTAATGTGTTAAGCCAATGCATTCTCTTATATATGCGAGGCGACCTATGGTCGACTCGCATATATAAGAGAATGCATTGGCACAGGGCCCTTCTGTTGGGTAAAGGGTTAAAGGCCGGTAAATTTGCGAAACATATATGTCTGTAAAAACAGCAGCACTAAGAAGAACGTGGAGAAATAGATAAACTTTATTCTAATACATATTCATTATTAATAGTTCTCCAGTAAAAACAAAATTTGTGTTGAAACCATAGTTATGTAAACAAAACTGTTACAGTGATTTTTCAACAAACAGCTATCATCGTGTAGTAAAAATATTTTAGTCTGAATATGATGTTCAATACTTTGATCTTTTCCAATGTTTACCTTCAACTTTTGATTAAACTTTGGTATCTAATTATATCCCTGTGACCGAAGGAAATGATGGGTATACTGGATTACATGCTTCCGATCCTCCATCCATCTGTCCGTCTGGCCTTCATGGTTGACTGGAGTTATTTTTTTTTCAAATAATAATGGTTGAAAAATGGCAGATAACTCTTAAATTTTAATTTAAAACTTGAATATAAAAAAAATCTTCTCTAGTTTTCAAACTATGAAACTTTTCGGTACTTAGCTTGTAACTTCTGCAGGCCATTATTTTTCCGATTTGTTCATGTCATATTGATTTAACGAGTTCTTGGGGGGCCTGCTTGCCATTGAATTCAGCATTGAAAACATGCAGAATTTGAGGCCCCTGTGTTCCTCCGTCCATTATCTGTCTGCACTCATGGTGCCAGGTTCATGGCTGATTGGTTAGATTGTAAAACAACAAACTTCTAACTTGTGTTGCTACAGAAATATTCTTGGTGCAAAAGCACTGCATGATATGACGTACACTAGTATGCCACGGCGACTTTGCAGAAATCAATATGTGTCCATCACAAAACTGCGAACTGTGTGTGACTACTGTCTCACAATCCACTCAATTAACCTTTCTATACTAAATACTCATTGACGAAATGTTCGGTAACAAACTAAATCTGAACATTTCACACCAATGAATATGTCTGTTGTCTGCATTTATTACCTGAACACCCCTGCAAATGAATAATAGACTGTTCCAATGTATACTTTAATAACTGAATGTAAAATTCTATTTACTGTAGAAAGGGTTATCTAACTATTTGATAGATATCAAGATCCATGAACGTCGCAAAATGAGTTAAAGCGATGTTCACATGTTTTTATGTGTGATTTGGGTGGACACATGAATCTCAGTCTCGGACTTCTTGTTAAGGCATCAACATGCTGAATACGTTCATTGAATTATCACGCATGCTACAAGATTGAAGTTGCCGTATGGACCCTGAATGACCTGTGCCAGTTTATAACGAAACGGGAATGTCTGTTGATCATGTGAATCAGCTGACAGTTTGTAGCTATAATTACTGACCCAAGTTTGCCATTTTACAATCTAAACCTCCCCAATAATTGTACTTGTTCATCTTAGTGCAAAGATTATCCATGTCTGCTGTGTAATAACTGCTGTTGCATAAATTGAATGGAACTCATGGCCAGACAGTCACTCCAATTTATTAAAGAAAAGTTGTCACTTCAGACAAGGAACTAAAATCCATTTATTATCTTTTTCTGTCAGCATGTTTTCAGCACAACATTCTTTATGGTTATGGAAAAACGCTGTTTTGCTGGAGAACCTCATTTACACAGTCTGATTTGTCAAATTCACCCTTCAATTAAGTCATAGAAAAACCTGGGCAGAACAGTTTTTAAGTTAATGCTAATGGAAATTACACTGACAAATTGAATTGAGCATGTCGGCTGAAAATTGAACCAATTTAGCCATTACTGACGCTGAAGGGGTCACTCTCACCAAAAAAAGTGCTGAAGGGTACACAGGATTTGAAAATGTGCTGAAGGGTACACAGGGTTTGTGATCGTCACGGACACCATTAGTTAAATTGTGTTTATGAAAGTCTGGCGCCCATTAGCAGTTTGTTTTCAGAAGATTTAAATATTCATTGGAACATAAACAATTATTCTCTAACAGAAATCATGGCAGATACGAAGACTGAATGTCCTTCAGAATGACATTTCAAACCCTGTGTACCCTTCAGCACATTTTGAAAATCCTGTGTACCCTTCAGCACTGTTTTTGGTGAGAGTGACCCCTTCAGCATTACTGACTGCAGTCCAGAAAACTTGGGTCCATAAAAATAAAGATTGGAGATGCCCACAATATTTTTTGCTGAACCAAACACAAAATACATGCCTTCATTCTGGAGTATTTTGTATAATTTGCATTCCAATAGACAATATTTTGCTTATTGTGATACTGGGCATTAAAAGATTGTATTGCTCAACGCACACTGTCTCATCAACACTTCACATGACATGTTGCCAACTCATTATCTGCCCTACTTGTCAGGTGACTGGTGAAAATTGTCTCTCGTGGTAGTCCTATTCAAAATATCTTTGCTACGTGAACAAACATTGATTCATTCCTTATTTTTGTTGTTGGCTCGGGTTGAAAAAGAGGTTAACACATTCACTGCCGACTACGAGTTATCTCGTAGTTTTTGCATGTAATTGAATGGGTGTCGGCAGTGAATGTGTTAAATCATTGAAATTGTTTTTGTTGTTCCAAAATTATTCACTCCCATATACTGCTTAAACACATCCCTTTGTTTCAACAGAGATAGTGGTAATAATAGTAATAACATATGCTTGTCAGAGTCTGAAACATTTCAACCATCTTCCTATTACCGCCACTATAAATAACTTTCCCTGGCTAACCCCACAGTATGATGTCATGCGCATATTTCACATTAAAAATAGCTTTATGATTGACAGTATTTGCTGTTTCACTTTCGCTAATAACAAATATGGTGCTAATTGTTGAAATTCTTGGAAATAGTTAATTCTATTCTTATTGATTGGTATTATGAATGGTCAATTCTGGACTCTTCATAGATGATTTTTAGTGTTTAATCAGTTGTTGTGATCTCTAAGTTGGTAAACGCTGTGTGACAGAAAATTTATTACACTATTTTTGGCTATGTGGTGATGTTTACTGGAATCAGGGTGACTGTATAGGGATTCTGATTGGCTTCATCGCTTTATGTGGAATGTTATGATTGGCTGACCCCGACATAATACTTCTTGGAAGGAATGGGATTCCCTGCTATTTGTTTCAGACTCTGGAATGTGTAGCTTGTTCAATAATCTGTATTTAAATCAGACGATTTGTGTGTTCGAGAACAATTTATTTGATTTGTTACTACCATTTGGAGAAGTATTTTTCCAATCTATTTATTTGTCTATTCTAAATTATCAGATTTTATATTTTCAATCTTGGATAAAATGTGCCAGACATAGAAAACTAAGGGCAACATTAACCCTTTCATGATGGGAGCTGCGATTGTGCAGCATTAAGTACCCTGTACCAGTGCATTCTCTTATATATGCTAGATTCCCAAAGGGAGCCTAGCATTTATAAGAACATGCACTGGCTTACAAGGTCAAGGTAAATGTTTTTAGGCCAATGTATTATTATGCCCCCGACTTGAAGTCGGCGGGTATATAGTCGACGTCTCCGTACGTACGTCCGTCCGTACAAACATTTTGCATTATTGTTCAGCAACCGCTGGGCAGATTTAGCTGATATTTGGTATGGTGATAGAGCAGCATGGGGGAACAGCTACATGCATAGCGCGGGTTTCGTCCACCCATTTTCACCAGAGTTATGGCCCTTTTTTGACTTAGAAAATTCAATTTTGTCCGTCCGTACAAACATTTTGCATAATTGTTCAGCAACCGCTGGGCAGATTTAGCTGATATTTTGTATGGTGATACCGTCCATGCTTAATCCGAATTGCTATGGTCGGGGGCAAATGCCACGCGACAGCGTACCTCTTGTCTTATATATGCGAGGCTCCCTATGAGAGACTCGCATATATAAGAGAATGCATTGGCACAGGGTTTTTGTAAAATTTCAGGAAGCTCCAGTCATAGAAGGGTTCAGTCATAGAAGGGTTAAACTCATTTTTCCCAGTATTACTGGAAGCATGCATGATACAACTTTTAACATCCATTCAAATCACTCAATCAACCCAAGTATGAAATGAAAACCTCAGCTGGTGATAGCAATTGAACTCAAGACACATTAGATTAACAGAATTATAAGATGATTTAGATCTTGCCACGTTCTTGTTTTGTCTGGTCAGGCAGTTAAATTCCTGGGAATCTCTACCAATTCCCTGCAGGGCATATCAATAATAGTGATGATTTGGTTCTGCAATTCGAAACAGTCTGCTGGACTATCGATATTATTAGACTTAGTATCACGCCTGCAAATAGTGTGTCTGTACTTTGCAGAATGAGGTCCCCAGACGGTGAATTTACTAATGCTATCACTAAATTCACCTTTGGGGACCTCATTCTGCAAATGACAGACACACTATTTGCAGGATTGCATGCTTAGTATTGGTGACATCATTAGCTAGAATCAGCTGAGTGTTGGCATGCAATTATTGATTGCTGGATAATAGTGTGCTAGTATTATCTATGATGTGATATGTCATACCGGTATTATCAAGTTTTATTAAATTAGACTGCTTTGTCTTTCATCTAGGCCATCAATATGGCTAACTAGGCCAATGGGTATTTTGGTCAATATACATATATATATATATAAATTATGAGGCATAGTTCCTTCTCATCAAACTCGCATTCTCAACTACTTGGCCATTTCCGCTTCGATCGGAAATAACCTCTTCCATAAACAGACACATTATATGCCGGACTCTTTCAATCACATGATTATACATGTCCATACTATGGGGGAAATGCATCTGCTGACTGGGAGACTTGTTAAACTTGAACTAATTATTGCTATTTATTACTGTTTATTTTATCACTATTTAATGCGTGATCATTTGGTACAGGCTTGCAGTGAATAAATTCTGTTCCATTCACATCTATGCATCAACGAGGCAATGTCATTGTATGATTACCAGGGCCATGTAGTTTCTATTTATGGAAGAGGTTATTTCCGAGCGCAGTCGTTGAGAATAATGCAACTCGGTGGCTGACTGGGTCACTGTGAAAATTAAGTGGGGAGCTCGGTAGTTCAGTGGTTAGAGCACTCGGCTTGTAGCGCTGTCAGCACAACCATATGAGATAGCCGACCATCAGTGGACTGTTGAGTTTTCCAGCAACAGTGGCTTGGTCAGATTGAGTAGTGTGTGAAAGTTGAGTCGTACGCTGTTAAAATCGCGCTCCATCACTAATAAATACTGTGCTCTCTAGACTCATCGTCGTACTTAGAGTCTTAGATGTGAAATAAGCACCTGAATTGTTGGGTGAACATACACATAAGTTGGGTTGAAAGTGCATGGATTTCCATGATATATTTTCATGATCTCTAATGATCGCCTATGAAAGGCAGTGCGCATTAGACTAAAAGAAATGTAATAATGCTAATAATGTAAATATTCAAGCGCTTTGAGACTCATGTGATTAACCCTTTACCCAACAAACCGGCCAAAAACGGCCAAATAAAGCTGCAACAGCCTAAATTATCTTGGGTCTGTCTCAATAAAACCATACAAATATGGATATCATTGGAACCGGCTCATTGACCACATTGTGATGGTTACAGTTATGCCCTGTGCCAATGCATTCTCTTATATATGCGAGTCGACCATAGGTCGCCTCGCATATATAAGAGAATGCATTGGCCTAAAAAAACAAATTAACACTTTTTACCATTTTTTCTTACATTCTTTAACAATTTTATAATTTTTAATGTGTTAAGCCAATGCATTCTCTTATATATGCGAGGCGACCTATGGTCGACTCGCATATATAAGAGAATGCATTGGCACAGGGCCGTTCTGTTGGGTAAAGGGTTAAGCCCTAAATAAAACCTATCCATGTGAAAGCATGCACTTTACTTCATATAATATTCATTTGTGCTGCACAAATCATTATCATCAGTCCCATATGTTAACCCTTTCATAATTAGATAGTCACTATTTATTTTATTCTCATTCATTTGCTGGGACATTTTCCTAACATGAGATAAAACAGCCTTTCAAATTTCAACAGAAATAAATTGAAGAACAAATGAATGAATGTGAATCATAGGGTGTGTAGATCTTTGTCATCTGCTTCTGTTACCAGAACATCCCTACAAATGAAGAATAGACCATTCCCATGTATACTTTTAGAACTGAGTAAGAAATTCCAATGTTGATAAAATGAGGAATGAAAGTGTTAACCCATTCATGACGGGAGCTGCTCTGGTGCAACATTAACGATCCTATGCCAGTGCATTCTCTTATATATGCGAGTCTCCCACCAGAGGGAGCCTCGCATATTTAAGAGAATGCACTGGCTCACAAGGTCAAGATAAATATTGTTAGGACAATATATGTATTTTCTTATATTTGCGAGGCTCCTTATGGGAGACTTGCATATATCAGAGAATGCATTGGCACATACAGTAATGCTCTAATTAATCGACTTCTTAACCACAACAGTGTCGGGGGAAATATGGCTTGTTGCCATTCATCGGAAAGCTCTCGGCGAGAGCTTTCCGATGAATGTTCCAAGCCATATTTCCGACTAAATCCTGAAAAGTTACCCATAATTCTGCTGTGGTTATGGAGTCGATTACTTAGGGCATTACTGTATATAAGAGAATGGCACATAGGAAGCTCCATTCATGGAAGGGTTAAGTTGTCCGACAGTCTAATTTCTGAATCACTTTCGCCAGTCGCTTATTTTGGGAATTATCTATATTTACACACTATATGGATCTGCCAGGATGTTGAGCAATTTGAGGGCATGCAGTTTACTAAAAACAGGTTTGTTCTTTAGCTATGCTAATAACTGTGTGCCAATTATTTTGGTCTTACAGCTGATAACCACCTACTCTGCATACAAGTTCATTGACCTCATCTTGTCTAGCAGGAAATCGTGTCATTATATGTTGTTATATAAACATGTTAGTACTGCTAATAAAGATATACCAAAGACCAAAGTTGCTCCCGAAACTACAGCTATACCTCCCCTCTCACACAGAAGTTCACTGGCCACATATTGTTTGGTTTAAATTCTAAATTTAATACTGAATCATGCCATGGTGTCTGTTATCTGTGCTCTTCACCTTGACCTGAGTTTGTGGTAAGTGTTGTTTCCCTGCATGCTAATGAGATCGATAGGTCTAGGTCCTGCATAGTGGGTTTGATTGATTTTTCATCTGTTGCAGAGTTGCAAGTTTGCTGAGCAATTACAATAATAAATCACGGCACACACATTCAAAACTCCTTTGTTTGCCTTAACAAAACTTGTTATTTCCGTTACTGATTAAGAGTCTATTTTTTCCGCTGTTATCAAATGGAACTTTGATTAAACTTTGATTGAATCAGTCTACTTTAGCAGAATTTATATATCTTGTGTCAATTATATTAATTACTTATGTCCCACACACCTGTTCAACAGTAAGGAAGCTGGTTCAATTCTAGATCATGTCATGAATCTCTATTCTGGCTTATGCATGTAGAGATCATACTTCACCCATACAAAACCTCCGAACGTTGTGATGTTCTGATGGGGAACTTTATAACCTTAAACAAACAATGCGGGGAATATAATTCTTTGTTAATAATTGTTCCTTAATAATTTATTTCACAGTTGGGGTGGTCCCAGCTCGAGATTGCATGACTTTTGTGAAGCGATATCGCAATAAATATTGAAAAGCAATATTGGCTCACTATAGTCGTTTAACCCTTTACCCAACAGAAGGGCCCTATGCCAATGCATTCTCTTATATATGCGAGTCGACCATAGGTCGCCTCGCATATATAAGAGAATGCATTGGCTTAACACATTAAAAATTATAAAATTGTTAAAGAATGTAAGAAAAAATGGTAAAAAGTGTTAAAAAAAGATATTGTTTAGGCCAATGCATTCTCTTATATATGCGAGGCGACCTATGGTCGACTCGCATATATAAGAGAATGCATTGGCACAGGGTATAACTGTAATCATCACAATGTGGTCAATGAACCGGTTCCAATGATATCCATATTTGTATGGTTTTATTGAGACAGACCCAAGATATTTTAGGCTGTTGAAGCTTTATTTGGCCGGTTTTGGCCGGTTTGTTGGGTAAAGGGTTAAATCATAAAATCTCGGTGTTGGTACCTTAACCTACTGTGAAATAAGTACATTTAATATTGAGGAATAGGTACTAACTGTAAAGAAATATATTACTTGCGACCTGCATTGTTTTTTCAATGTTAAGTTTCCCATTGGAACATCAACAGGCCGGTGCCCGGGTTTTGAACTGGTGGAATATGATCTCTACAGGTATGGCCCGAGTTGAGATTCATGGCATGATCTAGTTCAGTAGAAGTTATATCTTGTCAAGACTTGAAATAGTGTGTCTGTCATTTGCATTCTGCTTAGTCCTTATCTTCTGGGAAGTATCTATAGTCTCAAATTAACAGATAAGTTACTTTTTCCCTTCTGTTCAGTTTCTATATCCCCTAATTTGCAGAAGATAAAATGTGTAATCAAGGTTTATGCAATTTTGCAAGGGAGAATATCTTGATTTTTCTATCTGGGTAAGTTTGTCAGTTGCCTACAAGGGGATGACGACAACGTATATATACATTAGTATACACTGGATTTCTGGTAATATAAAGGACTGAACATGGAATAGGACAAATCAAAAGATATTCCCCTTGATAGTCAATATCAGCCTTTATTGTAATAAACTCTCGTAACATTTACAGAATTCTTTGATCCTCCAAGAACATATGATGCTGTATTCCCCTGTTTTTCGAATGTGTTACCCGGCAAAGCAAATTCCTCTCTATATAATGGAAACATTTCCATGGGGGAAACAGTATTTTACTAGTTGTAGTCATATTGCCCGACAAAACAAATTCCTCACAATGAATGTAAAGGTAATATTAGTTTCATAGGGGATTCACACTATATATTGTGAGTAGCATTTGAAAGGCCGGAGACTGCATTAAACATCTAATTTTCCCATAACCTTTCCATGACTGGAGCTTCCTGAAATTTTGCGAAAACCTTGTACCAATGCATTCTCTTATACATGTATATGCGAGTCTCCCATATATAGATGTAAGGGAGCCTCGCATATATAAGAGAATACATTGGCCTAACAATATTCACATTGACATTGTAATATATAAGCTAGTGCATTCTCTTATATATGCAAGGCTCCCTATGGGAGACTTGTATATATAAGAGAATACACTGGCACAGGCTCTTTAATGCTGCACCAGCACAGCTCCCATCATGAAAGCATGAAAGGCCGGTTAATGATTGCATTTTCACATTCTGGAGATAAAAGAGTTAAATAAATAAATATGTAAAATAATTATACATGCGTGTGTGTCCAAATGATTGATTTATTATTCCAATGTATATACTTATATAACTGATAGGAGAGTCCATTTAATATATAAAGTGTAAACCCTTTCATGATGGGAGCTGCACTGACGCAGTGTTATGGGCCCTGTGCCAGTGTATTCTCTTAGATATGTGAGGCTCCTGTCATCAAAGTGTTAACCCTTTACCCAACAGAACGACCCTGTGCCAATGCATTCTCTTATATATGCGAGTCGACCATAGGTCGCCTCGCATATATAAGAGAATGCATTGGCTTAACATATTAAAAATTATAAAATTGTTAAAGAATGTAAGAAAAAATGGTAAAAAGTGTTAAAAAAAGATATTTTTTAGGCCAATGCATTCTCTTATATATGCGAGGCGACCTATGGTCGACTCGCATATATAAGAGAATGCATTGGCACAGGGCATAACTGTAACCATCACAATGTGGTCAATGAGCCGGTTCCAATGATATCCATATTTGTATGGTTCTATTGAGACAGACCGAAGATATTTTAGGCTGTTGAAGCTTTATTTGGCCGGTTTGTTGGGTAAAGGGTTAACAGAAGTCGTGCACGAGTTTTTTGTGATTTTATTCCAACAGGATACCGGATTGCCTTTTATTTAGTAACAAACTTGTATCAGGGAAGCTAAGCACTTGAACATTTCCTGAAAAGCTTGTTATTAACCGTTGATTGCAGCTAACATAGACTAACCTATGCCAGTATTATTCTGATTGTTATCTATTCTAAGGCTGCTTTAATGAGTGTCAACACATTTAATAATAACTTCTTGTTTGTGGTCTGACTACATTGTGTGTGTGTTTTTTTAAGGTCTACTTGTCATGCAGAAAATTAGATAAATGGCAATGTCACCTGACACATGTAATGAAGCTACCGGTATTGAGAAATACATTAAGGCATTAAACCTATGAAATATACATGTCTCCGATGTCAACGGGATCTATATAATAAGATTCTCTGGGTCAAATTTCCCATATAGATCTACACATTTTCAGTTCTGATGGTCCAGTCGTTTCTGTATAAGCAATCAGTAGATAAAATTTCAAGTTTTGACACTGCGTGTCGCTATAGTATAGTCCCTCATGTGACGTCACATGAAGGAGGATTAACGATTCACACTGCATAAAGCATAATTGAATATTCAATCGCATGAATCGGCATAACTTCAGTTACGCCAGCCTATCACAAACAGGCCTTGAAATAGTGTGTCTGTCATTTGCAGAATGAGGTCCCCAGAGGGTGAATTTAGTGATGCTACCCCACATAGTGGGCTAGCATCACCAAATTCACCCTCTGGGGACCTCATTCTGCTTACACCTCAGCAGAATGAGGTTCCCAGAGGGTGAATTTGATGAAGTTAGCCCGCTATGCAGGGTAGCATGACTAAATTCACCCTCTGGGGACCTCATTCTGCAAATGACACGCACTATTTCAAGGCTTGATCACAAATATCTTTTCGGCAAACTGCTATGTGGATTAGCGGGCAGAAAAAATACACCAGTGTAATCTTTTAAATGGAAAATAAATTTTATTTATATTTTACTTTCTTTCTTTTTTTTATGAAAATTAAATTTTTAATTATAAATTTAAATTTTGAAAAACTAAACACATTATAACATCCGCCAGGGTATATCGATTCATCCGACCAAATTTAGTTGAAATGGGTCCAGGGGTCTGGGAGAAAAATCACGAACAGACAGATTGTTACTCTTGCCAATTGAAGGGTCAAGTAAGTGCATGTACCCCTATTACAAATGTTGTTCTTTCACACTTCACACTTTCCTTTCACACTTCACACTTTCCTAATTCCACAATATTATTGTCCCCCGAAAATAAAAAATTTGGGGGACTATTAAAATAGCCAGTGTCCGTCCGTCCAGGAATGGTTTCTGGATGATAACTTCAGTTTCGGTTATTAGATCAAAAGCAAATTTCATAGGTGAGTTTATCAGACCAAAGTACAGGTCAAGTTCGAATATGGGTTTGCTCCTCCCATTTTTGCGAGAGTTACATGTATGGCACTTTTTTTTACTTAGAATCTTGTAATTTTCTGGTTTCCGGATGATAACTTCAGTTTGTGTGATCATATCTGAACCAAATTTGGTATGTGAGTTTATCAGCCCTATGTACAGGCCAAGTTCGAATATGGGTATGCTCCGCCCATTTTTGCGAGAGTTGTGGCCCTTATTCGACTTGTTTTACTTAGAAAATTTCTCACTTTTTCGGTTTCCAGATGATATCTCAAGTTTGGATCCTTTAATTGCAAATACCGTTTTTTTGTGGATCAGTCATATCAAGATACAGGTTGAGTTCTAATTTGAGTTTGATCCGATGAGTTATGGACTTTTTTCGACTTAGAAAATTCCATTTTTCTTCTGTTTCCCGATGATAACTCAAGTTTGGACTGTTCAATTCCATTTTTCTTCTGTTTCCCGATAACTCAAGTTTGGACTGTTCAATTCCATTTTTCTTCTGTTTCCCGATGATAACTCAAGTTTGGACTGTTCAATTGAAAATTCCATTTTTGTGTGAGTCATTGATATCAAAATACAGGTCAAGTTAGAATTTGAGTTTGATCCAATGATTTTTCTCAGACTTATGGGCTTTTAGACTTTTCAATTTTTCTTGTAATTTCTTCATTTTGTGCCAATTTGAGGTTATATTTTGACTTTAAGAGTTCTTTTAAGATTTGGTTATTTGTATGCATGTCAGTAATGAGACAATGCACAAGTGTCTTATCCATATAGTATACTTCTACAAAGACTCCGCTCCAAATGAAACCACCGGTTCGGAGAGGGGGGGGGGGGGGAGGACACTGTGGCCGAGTGGCCTTTTATTTGAGAAGTGATCTCCTTCACTGACCACAATATAAAGCTTGTCTGCCTGCCATTCTCTGCAATGTCTCTTGTGTATGAAATGAGATCTTATCTTATCTGACAGTGTTTGATAAACAAACAACACTGAGAAATGGCTGGATAATGTTTATTTGTGTCATTCATTTCAATTTAAACTAGATTAATTCCTATATGCTGTGTTCTATGCAGTTGTACAGGCAGGTGTTACAATATTATGTTTATAGAGGCTATTAACTCCTTTTCATCTGTGATAATGATATGTCTTTATATTTATTATGCTGATGATTTCAAGAAACAGTTATCAGAGGTGCCTTGTTGTAACCTTTCCCTAAATTGGTTAATTTTTTGAAGGAAAATGAAGTCACTTCAACTTCTTTAACCCTTTGAGTGCCAGGGGCCGATCTAATCGGCCCTAAACCTACACAATAAGTCTGTTAAAGAATATAATAAAATATATTAAAATTGTTAAAAATTGTAAAAAAAAAAAAAAAAAAAAAAAAAAAAAAGGTTAGGCCAATGCATTCTCTTATATATGCGAGGCGACCTATGGTCGACTCGCATATATAAGAGAATGCATTGGCACAGGGTATATGGGTTAATACAAAAATCGGCCTGGCACTCAAAGGGTTAATATACCCTTTGAAATTACTAGATCAATGGATCTCATAGATTGGGATTTACATATAGTTCAAATAGGGGCAGAGATAGGAGTTTTACACTCCCGCACGCACCCTGTCTATGCTATGATTTCATGTTTGGTACTTATACACAGTTTATTATATTACATGTAATAATTTTGATATATACCGGTATTATCAGTAAGGTTTTGATAAATTTCCAACAGTTGGAGATCTTAAGTATCAGTTGTAATTTAGTTTGGTCCAGCTGGGAGGTAATGGACAATGATCTATTGGGGGAGAGGGAGGGGTGTGCAGTTAGTAATTTTAAGATGGACACCCTCATATCCCCTTCCACCATTCAGATGAGACCCTCTACCTGTGTCCCTGTTTAGAACTTCTTGTTTCAAAGTGATTTGTCAAGTACTGACTTGTAGTCTTCATAGTCCCAGTCTTCTCTGTCTTTACAGTAATGGAGTGTCTTGTTATTTTAAGTACCTTATAGTTTCTAAATAATTATACCCCTACTTTCGAAGAAAATGGGGGGTATACTGGATTGACTGCGTCTGTCCGTCACGCTTTCTCCCTCCGTGTTTACTAATGACTACTTATGTGGCTAAGATTGTGTAAAATGGATATTTATGTGCATAACTTCCGTTGCGTGGCTAGCCACGTAACAGCTTTCACATGGACGTTCTAAAATGATCTATTTGGCCTAATCAGCTTATTATGCCCCCGATCTCCGATGGAGATTTGGGGGTATATAGTGGAGCCCTCCGTCCGTCCGTCCGTCCTTCCGTCCGTCCTTCCGTCCGTCCTTCCGTCCGTCCGTCCTTCCGTCCTTCCGTCCGTACGAACGTTTCAACTTGTAACTTTGGTTTCGCTAACTCAATTCAGTTGATCTTTGGTATGCTAATAGACCAGCCGGGGGGACAAGATTTCCCCATAACTGCGGTTTCGTCCGCCCATTTTTTCCAGAGTTATGCCCCTTTTTGGACTTAGAAAATTCAGGTTTTCTGCTACTTTTTTTGGTTTCCAGATAACTTGATTTTGGATTGTTTATTTGCAAAACCCGTATTTTTGTGTATTACCAATATCGCAATACAGGTCAAGGTAAAATTTCGGTTCAATCGGATAATTTTTGTGAGAGTTATGACCCTTTTTCGACTTAAAAAATTCAGTTTTTTTTTTAGAAAATTCAGTTTTCCTTCTATTTTTGTGGCACCAGACCAAATTTGAAGCTAATATAGAACAACATCTGGCATTTTTATAGCGCTTAACCAGAAAGTTTCTCTGATTGTACAGTCGGGGGCGTTACCTCCGCCCAGCGGTGCACTTGTTTAATTTTGTAGTCACTCAAAATTTGGAGAAAAAAAAGTCCATCGATTTAGACATCCATGACCTGTCATTAGGCTGTCAATAGGAGATGTCGGACACTGACAAGACATTTATGTGGCTAGCCACCCAATCACGGACCTGTCAGTTTCTCCTATTCCACTGTCCCAGTTGCTGTGAGCAAGTTTTTGAGTTTTAATCAGCTTCTTCTGCTATAATTCCAACATGTTATGAATCCATAATCTGGAGTTTTATCACTATCTACTACTTGATAGCCACTTAAAATTTTATGGCTACTTGAGAAGCCACATACAAACTAAAGCCACATTACCATTTCTAGCCACATAGGTCGAAGCCACATATCTACCCATTTGTTGGTACGTCCGTGTGTCCGTCCGTCGACTTATTTTGACTTAGAAAATTCTGTCCGACTTAATAACTTTAACAAATATGAACCGATTTCAATAATTTTTGGTATACATGCTTCTCACAATACCCTTTCTACGTGATGGTGCAAGGGATTGGCTCAAACTGTTTTTCGTAATATTACACTTCATTTTCGACTTATTTTGACTTAGAAAATTCTGTCTGACTTAATAACTTTTAACAAATATGAACCAATTTGAATAATTTGTTCTGTACAAGCTCCTTGTGACACAATATCGATATAATTAGTCCGAATTTTTCTTTAAAGTTAAAAATCTTTTTTGTTGGGTTTACTGATAATGCGGGTTGAATTTGCCACGGTGGGGGTATGCTAGCACTCGAGTGCACACCTCTTGTTACAATTATTCTGGAGTAAAAATTCAAGTTATTCTGGATATTCGAGTGGTCCCAAAGGTGCAAATTAAACAGTTTCTCATGTTCGTGGCAATTACACCACACAGCTCTATTTAAATGGGTGTGGTTTTACATGCACACAACTTCACACACCACACTAATACTTTCCAATTGATGTGTGTTGTCTTTTTGAAAGTGCGATTAAAAGAGCAACTGCACAGCATTATAAACCTCCATCTACACACATCTATAGTATGCTTTTCATTTATTAGGCTAATTTTTCTACGTCATTTGTGCGCAAAACTGCCATTCCGCTCGACAACCGTATGATAAATGTCGTTCTACCCTTCAAAGGGTTAAAGATACCCAAGGCAATCACAGTAGGTAGATATGCAAAAAATATAAAAGTATGTTAAAATATCACCGCTATGAAGATCATTGAGAAATAGATAAACCTGTTCTTATATTCATTAATGATAGTTCTTCAATAACAAAATTTTATGCGTTGAAAACATTGATATATAAACAAAACTGTTAGTGATTTGTCAACAAACATCACTAATGGTGTAGTATTTTCAAATATTTTAGTCTGAATATGATTTTCAGAATATGTTTCTATGTTTTGACATTTTCCAATGTTTACCGTCAGGTTTTGAACTTTGGTATTCTATTGGACTATTTGGACAGTTAACAGTAAATATATAAGAGAATACATTGGCCTAATATACCTGTCTTGTAAAATCAGTGCATTCTCTTATATATGTCCCAGGATCCCTATGGGAGACTTGCATATATTAGGAAATGCACTGGCACATGGTCTTTAATGCTGCACCAGTACAGCTCCCATCATGAAAGGGTTAATAATGATAATAAGAACAAAGTTAATCTATTTTTCATGTACTTGTTTTACAGATTTTTATGAACCAACTTTGAAGGCATTTAGTTCCTTTAATACAAACAAGTGGAAGTGAATAATAATGGTTGTTAGTTTTCCATGTATATTTTTCATCTGAGGTACAGCTTGTTAATTTAGATTTATAGAAGGCATATCTCTTCGCTGAACTCATTGTATATATTCAGGATGATAAAAAATAGGTTTAGTGTCCGAGACACCAGTCTGCATGAGATTCCGTCAAAGGGAATAAATTTTTGTTCTTAATTATTTTGCCATGAAACAGGACAGAAAATGTGACAATTTTTTGGAATAATAACTAACTTTTTGAAAAGCTATCTTTTAGGTCTCTTCCGCGAGAAATAGTAACACCAAATATTCCTTGTGTGTTTGTTTGGGAACAACAATGTAGTCATGCTTTCAAACCCAGTTTGTTTGAATTTTTGTACGCCCCGTTTTAAAAACGGGACGTATTATGTTATTGGTCCATTCAATTTTGGTTTCCTGATAACGTTAGAAAGCCTCAACTGAATTAAATGAAATTTTGTATGTGGATTTGCTATCACAAAATACAGGTTACCGCAGGTTACCGGTGAGTTCAAATTCGGGTTTTGCCCACCAATTTTCAGCAGAGTTATGGCCCTTTTTGTTGGAATTTTCAAAAAAAAATTCATTTCCGGATGATAACTTTATTAAGTCTGAACTAAATGCGCTGTGCGGGATAGCGTCACTAAATTCACCTTTTGGGGACCTCATTCTGCAAGTGACAGGCACTTTGTTCTCAGGCCTGATTAGCTTAGGTTTTCCATGGAAATTCTTCTATCAGAGGTACACATGGACTAATTCTTTTTGAGCGCATATCTCTCCACATAACAAGGCAATAAGTGTCATTCCCTCTTGAGAGAATTTGGCGGAGAATGTGCAACTTGCAGCATGAATCATTGTCAGCCCTCAAGATATGGTGCTGTTGCAGAATGAGGTCCCCAGAGGGAGGATTTAGTGATGCTTCCCTACACAGCAGGCTATCATCACTAAATTCACCCTCTGGGAACCTCATTCTGCTTAGGCCTCATGTTCTCTGGAAAGTTTTTTAATTTTCTTTAGTCTTTTTGAAAGTTTCATTTTCTTTTTTAATTTAGTTTCTCTATATCCCCAAATTTGCAGATGACGCAATGCATAATCGAGGTGCCCAATGAGTACACATCACCATCTGGGAACATAAATCTGGGTCTCCCTTAGCAGATGAGTCCATGCAGAATGAGGTCCCCAGAGGATACATTTAGTGATGTGCAGGGTAGCATCACTAAATTCACCCTCTGGGGACCTCATTCTGCAAATGACCAGCAACATGCAGTATGAATCATTGTATATATTCCTCTTCGTGCCTATTAAGTTGTTTGCATTCTGCAAGGTACTTTTGCGAAGACATGAACAGTCTCTGCTACCAAGGAATGGTCTGGTATTGCAATGCCCAGATATAAAGTGGCATTCACCAAAGTGTTACTATTCTAGCCCAGAGCTACTTTTGGTTACACTGGTGTAAATATGGTTCGGAGTGACATCTAGCGGATGTGGGAGGAATATATAGGAGAGAATCAAATAGACACTGGGCCCTGATTGGTCAATAGCCTTGTGTGCTTTTTGCATAAAAAAATCATCACACCTCTTCCCTATGATTTCCCATAGGTAAAATAGCCATTGGCACAGGAATTAACCCTTTCTAGTGAAGTTTGAATTTTTTGGTGCGGTCTAAAATATGACAGTATATTTTTATGCAGTTCTGACACTAGTTACGAAAACACAAGATTTGAAGACGAATTCCCTGCTAGACGGACATGATTTTTTTGCTTTAAAAGTTTCCCCAAATGTCAATTTTTTCAGATTTAAAGAATTTTTTTTACCCAAAATTTATATTGCCAACAATATATGCTAAAACATTAGCACTGAGGACTATGGAAAACATTTACACCAGTGTAACCTTTTGGCAGGCTCCACTATCTGATTTAACATATGTGGTACAGTAATGCTCTAAGTATTAAATCGACTTCTTAACCACAGCAGAATTATGGGTAACTTTCAGGATTTAGTCGGAAATATGGCTTGTTGCCATTCATCGGAAAGCTCGCGGCGAGAGCTTTCCGATGAATGGCAACAAGCCATATTTCTGACTAAATCCTGAAAAGTTACCCATAATTCTGCTGTGGTTAAGGAGTCGATTACTTAGGGCATTACTGTATGCCAGTCTTTTCCAGAGGTGTCAATCCACTGACACACAGGAGGATCTGATAGTGCTTGGTGTTGTAATACAGAAATGCAAAACATGTCCAACTATTTCACGAGTGCATGTGCTCTCCCAAACTGTTGCACAGATTGCTCAGGTGCTTGCGAAGAACAGAAGGGGTTCTTTTGCACTGTGCATTATTGCCTGCCAATGGTAAAAAAACAGGTCAAAGCTCATGCTACTATACTAGATCATGCCATGAATCTCTACTCTGGCTGATGCCTGTAGAGATCTAGATCATGCCATGCTTCTCTACTCTGGCTGACGCCTGTAGAGATCTTAGATCATGCCACGTCAGCCAGAGTAGAGATTCATGGCAGGATCTAGCTACTATACTATTACTGTTAGTAACTTATATGTGGTTGTACTAGTATGTGCTGACTTAGATGTGGAATTATCTGTATTCAATGCAGAGAAACATTGTTGGGAAGGCTTAGATTGTAAAAAGGCTATCTTCAATCTTGGGTCGCTATTAGCTACAGACAATCAGCTGATTCACATGATCGCCAGACGTTCCTCTTGTGTCAAAACTGTTTAGATCATTCAGAGTTTGTACAATAACTTGTAGAAAGCACGATAGCCCTATTAATGCATAAGTCATACACCTCAAAAATTATTGTGGTCAGTTTACGTGTATAAGGTTTACAATATAAAATTTTGAACTCCAAGAACAAAAAGTTCAACTTATGTCGCAGTTGGATTCATGTAAACCTTGAGAGACACGATGTATACGGTTAGCCATTCATGTGGACAACATTGTTATAATTTATCATATTCTACCAGTACAAAACCTGTAATGTTTGATGTTGTGACATTGAATTGTGTATATTTACACACTAAGTGTTGTCATCACTAAATCCAGCATTCTGATTGGTCGGCGCCCACGTGGCTAGTTGCAGTTATTTCTCGGTGAATGCGCACCGCCTCATAACGACAAGCTAATAACACCATCGATACGTCATTAGGTTTGGAAAGACGAACGCGTAATGCTTTGGGCGCATTTTGACTCGCGCAGGATTGACTTAATACATCATCGGGTTTCAACATGAAGAGAAATTGTTCCTATTAACTTTTGCCAAGGGTGCTATTGGGTATTTTGGGCTGATCTTGTCACGATACACTTTTCGATTTAAATATATTTACAAAAGTGGCTTTTTCGCTAAATGTATATAAATATAAGGATTAACTGTCATGTGGACTATTTTTATGGAGATATAACGGTGAGGTAAGTGGACATAACTTGTATGTAAAACCCTTCGGGTTTTACACAAGTTATGTCCACTTACCTCACCGTTACATCTCCATAAAAACAGTCCACATGACAGTTAATCCTTATATAACATTGAAAAAACAGTGCAGGTAATATATTTCTTAGTTATTACCTGTTCCTTGATAATGTACTTCACTGAAGGTGAAGGTCCAAACGCACAATTACGTGACTTAATGAAAAAATTTTCATTGCATCGCTTACAATTATGGAATTTTTCCCGGGTAATCAGGGTAATTATTTCAAAGTTTATTGCGATATTGGCTCACAAAAAAGCATGCAGTCTCGAGCTGGGACCACCCCCTACTGTTAAGTAGATTAATGAGGAACAAGTATTAACAAAGAAATATATTCCCTATCTTGTTTGTTCAATGTTATAAAGTTTCCTGTCAGAACGGGTAACATTAAAAAGTTCCCAGGTTTTGTATTGGCGGAATATGATCTCAATGGGGGTAGTTATAGAGTAGGGATTCTTGGCATGATCTACCACGATAATAAAGTGGCTGCGAGTGTAAGCGAACACTACATCTAGCCCTCTGGAATGACAGTAACAAGTTAGAATGTAGCACCAGCTGTTGGATTATAACTGTTACCTTTCCGTCGTCAACTTAATAGGTATAGTTAAAGATATTAATGGCTTAAAATCCATCCATCACATAATTTCCCCACATAATGAAGATTGTACACTAATGCTCCAAGTAATCGACTCCATAACCACAGCAGAATTATGGGTAATTTTTCAGGATTTAGACGGAAATATGGCTTGTTGCCATTCATCGGAAAGCTCACATAATTACCGATAATTCTGCTGTGGTTAAGGAGTCGATTATTTAGGGCACTACTGTATGTATTTTATAGCTTTCTGTTGAAATTTAAGTTCGGCGAGAGCTTTCCGATGAATGGCAACAAGCCATATTTCCGAATAAATCCTGAAAAATTACCCATAATTCTGCTGTGGTTAAGGAGTCGATTACGATTAGAGCATTACTGTACTTAAATGTATGGATGACACATGAAAGGGGAGTATGTCTGTGAGGCATATTAAAGAAGAGGCTAAATATAATAAGGTCCCAATTTATCTCAGACTTATTGTTCCTTAGGATCCTGGAGCGGCAGGCATTTATTTGGAAATTGACTCCCAAGGAATTGATAAGATGCCAAAATGTTTCGACAGGATTGTCATCAGGCAGATTACTGACTGTGTACCATACTAAGTATATGTGGAGCTTCCTGAAGTTTTGAGAAAACCCTGTGCCAATGCATTCTCTTATATATACAAGTCTCCCATAGGGAAGAGAATGCATTGGCCTTACAATATTTACATTGGCCTTGTAAGCCAGTGCATTCTTATATGCGAGGCTCCCTATGGGAGAAACGTATATATAGAGAATGCACTGACACCCACATTCCCATTATCTTGTAACCCTACAATTATTTTTGATGCTTCATTTTCACTTAATCCAAAATTATCTCCAAATTCTGGACAAGGATGAACTGATTGCTATATTCCATGACACATTACTCCCACAATTTCTAAATTGAGACACTTTGATATGTACTGACAGTAGGGTATTATGGTCGATTTCTATGAAATTGTCTGCAATTATAGTAGAATTCTACATTCCCACAGTTGGCATAGTGCATGAGTACTAACTTATCAGTTCCATGCACCCAAACAAGTCCATAATATGAATTTAATATATTTATTGATGTTCCCCAACGTGTGCACGGCTAGTAACGAGTTAACGAAATTGTCCAGTTTGTTGGTCATTCAAACTGGGTCAATACTGCGCCGTCTGAACGATGTTCAAGGCAATCGTAACGATAAGCTCGTGTGAGCTTATTCACACGACCGATTTTGCATTGGTTTAACTCGCTTGACATGGCAGTCAAGCTTCACTCTACTCTTGAAGTTCCGCGTTGTATCCCCCCCCCCCCCCCCCCCCCACCCACCCCATGATTGGGAGATGCTTATAACAATTGTAACACTATAATATTCGTCATTTCATGTCTTATTTGTTATATGACTGATCGTCTGCGAACGATATCTGTCGATACACTTCATGTTTGTCCATTAAAGTTTACATTTAACATCATGCATCGAGTTAGATCATAAATAATCTAAACCCCTCTATTATTATCTTGCTGTCAAGTGCTTATATTCATATACCTCAAATTTTAACTATTCATTTGAAAAAACAATGATATTTTCATGGCTCATACAATCCAAAATGGTGTGAAGTTTGCAACTTTGTTCAATCTATCATCCACACGGTTTCTATTATCAGTAGGTAATAGCAATTATGAAAAGCACAATTGTCTATCACTGCTTGACTTTTACTTCTAATAATGTGAATATTGTGCCTTTTAAGTGCTTTCTCCAGACAACTTACACCCTTTGACGCCCATAGGCATCTTTAGGGAATTGTGCCTTTTATATCCTTACTTCCCCATTCTCCACCAGACCATCTACCCCCTTTTCTGCCCATGTCTACTTTAGGGAATTGTGCCTTTTATATCCTTACTTCGTCATTCTCCAGAACACCCACATTCTCATTATCTTGTAACCCTACACTTATTTTTCCGGGGCATGATATCCTGTTTTGATGCTTCATTGTCACTTATTCCAAAATTATCTCCTAATTCTGGATTAGGATGATCTGATTGCTATATTCCATGACACAGTACTCCCACAACTTCTAAATTGAGACACTTTGATATGTACAGTAGGGCATTACTCATATCACGTAATCCATGAGTATGGTCGACTCACATATATAAGAGAATGCATTGGCACAGGGTTTTCTTAAAGTGATGTGAAACACTCCAGTGGGGTGATAAAATATAAATGCAGAATAATCTTGTTCAAACTATTAATTTGTACAAATATCATATCCAAATTGACAACACACACCGTCATTCGTATATATTAATTAAATGCAGTGGCTGCCAATGACGAAATCGTTTTCGTTAGTATATCGCCGATAGATGCGTCCCGAATCGAGTAGTAAATATTTACAATTGAGCGTAGTTCAGACTATGCTTTCTATGGTGTGGTAATGTCGATTTGCTTCAGATTTTCGGCAATGTTAGTGGAATGCAATATTCCTCCAGATGGCATAGTGCCTGGATCCTAAATGATCAGTTTCACGCACCCGAACAAGTACATAATATGTCTTTAAAAATTCAGGAAGCTCCTGTCATGAAAGGGTTAACTTCCTCTCTGGATATTTATCATCGCCCTCAATCTGAAAAACTTTTTCATTGATATGCAATTCCTCCCAGGATCAATTTCTAGGGATTCAAACCTTAATATCTTCCAATGAACTGGTTCTGCTTTTATAATCGTGCACGAGCATTTCGATTGCCATCTAATGACTTTGATTGATCTTAGGATATGCTTCTCAGGATCGATTTGAAATTGTATCCGTACAATCGGAAGTGAGTTTCAGACGTAGGCATTGTATTGATCTCACTTGAAATGTCAAGGGAAGTATTTAGTGGTGTGGAAATTGGTTTGCATAGTCTCTTATCATGTTGGTCTTCCTTATTGTCCAATCTCTGGCCTGTACAGACATTCTGTTTATGCCTTTAGAGCACGCATGCTATGGATGATGGAGATTTGTGGCTATACAGTAATGCCCTAAGTAATCGACTCCATTACCACAGCAGAATTATGGGTAACTTTTCAGGATTTAGTCGGAAATATGGCTTGTTGCCATTCATCGGAAAGCTCTCGGGATGTGGTTAAAGAGTCGATTAATTAGGGCATTACTGTAGGTCACCACAATAAGTAGGACTCCTTATGTACTTTGTATTATCGGTCGTCTGCTTTTGTTACTGGAACAATCCTCCAAATGAATAATAGACCATTCCATTGTAAACTTTTATAACTGCGTTGGAGAATCCATTTAGTATAGAAAGGGTTAAATCCTTTAACCCTAGTAAACTGGTCCTGTTATGATGGTTTGGTTTATTCGGGTTCATTTTTTCAGTTGCTTGTCTTTATAATTTTTTCAGTGAAGGAAAGGCCAAGCACAGGGTTAATTTAACTAAGAAATCACACTGCAGTGAGTGCATGTAAAAATCCAATCAACTTGCTCAGATGCAAGCCTGAGTTTAGTGTGCCTGTCATTTGCAGAATGAGGTCCCCAGGGGTGAATTTAGTGATGCTATCCCGCATAGCGGGCTAGCATCAATAAATTCACCCTCTGGGGACCTCATTCTGCTTTATAGGCCTCATATTCTCGGGAAAGTTTCTTATTATCAAACTTAGATTTGATTTCTTTTTTAGTTTAGTTTCTCAATATCCCCAAATTGGCAGACAACACATTGCATAATCGAGGTTCCCAATTGGTGTACATCACATTAACGGTTTTGGTTTTGGTTTTAGTCAATACATCAATGAATTTGTGCATACCGGTTAGAGATGGGCGGTATTGAAATTTCAATCTCGGTATCGGTAAATTTCCGTTGATTTACCTCGGTATCGCTACGGTAATCGGTATTGCTATTAAATTACAAAACCTGAGCAGAGATTCCCGGTAAATTGCGGTAATTCAAGTTTTTAACTGAACAATATACATGTATATATGCCCATGTATTACTACATTCGTGACAACAGCTAAACGAGGCAACAAAATGAATAACTCAATTATTCAATTAAGTGATTTACACGCACGCCGTCGCACCGCTTTCGAAAAGAATAAGAGTTTGCATCATTGCATGGTTACAATATCTATACGTGTCAATTTCGTCACATTTTCGTGCGTGAATAGAATTGTGAGTAGTAATCAGCGATCACAATTCACAAATCCGAATCAATAGCCGCAACGGTGAAATAAATTCCAGGGAATGCGTGGGTGTTAACATCAGTCACAAAAGTTTTGTGTTCAGTGCCTCAGTCGGGAACCTGTAAATCTGATATTTCATCACAACAGAGAGAACGAGCTGAAGACAGTGAAATGTGATCGATCATAGTCTCACAGGCGGGAATATGGTATTATCCCATAACAAAGAGCAGTTAAGAATTAATTTCGATCATGAACAGAAACAGTCACTGAATTTCTGAAACACGGTTCAAACACGTACTTACAATGTTTTTATGAACCCCATTCTAAAACATATTTGGTACGTCGTTTTGTCAGTAAAATAATTCTTATTGCTGTTCTGCATGTAGTATTGTATGTGGTACGTAACAAATACGATATCCTTACCTTGTGTGAATTTAGAGTTGTCCTCCCTGCACCCGGTCACGACTCACAAACATGATTCAAAGAGTGCCGCTTCAGTTTTAGTTCTGATTCAGTATAAATTAATGACATGACCTTATTTCTGCTTAAAATATACAATGGCCGTGACTTTCAGTTTAATGGGAGTAAATGTTTTGACCCGAAATTGGACCCATGTTTTAAGTACAAATGCATATCGTACCAAGCATGCAAATGCATTTTGGCGCATCTTCAGACTGTGTCTTAATTAATTCTGAAAATTATGATAGATAGGTTGCTTGTGTTTGAATTCGCTGCGACGACGGTCTTCGAACATGTTGAGTTTTGTGATCGCAGATCTTGTGCATAAAAACTATACACTGCATTCAATGGTCTAGACATATGTGTTCCCAAATATCAGCCGACGGAAGCACGTGCTAATTGTGCGCCGTGAGCGGGTGCAAGTTGCACGAAACAGAGATATTTAGCTACCAAAGGCATCTGTGTATCGAAACCGATATTATAGGTTTTTATGGAATATATATCGGTTATGGTTTGGTTTTGAAATGAAACCGAAATAAAACCGAGAAACGGAAAAACCGCACATCACTAATGAGGTCCCCAGAGGATGAATTTGGTGATGCTAGCCCACTATGCGTGATAGCGTCACTAAATTCACCCTCTTGGGACCTCATTCTGGAAATGACGGGCACACTAAACTGAGGCTTACTCATATGCACGAATCGGGTAATTTTCATGAATCACAAATTCACTCTTAATCAGGATTTGAACCAGCTTTGCCATCATTGGATGTCTTCAAAATGTTGTCCTAATGTGTCATGCACCTTACCAGCTAACCCTTGCATGACTGGAGCTGCATTGGTGCAGCATTAAAGATCATGTGCCAGTGCATTCTCTTATATGTGTGAGTTTCCCATAGGGAGCTCACATATATAAGAGAATACACTGGCTTATAAGGTCAAGGTATGGAATGTATGCACTGGGTCAAAGGTCAGCGATGGTGCTATGACACTCGAAAGTACCGTTTACTGTTTTGATTGACATGCGACAATTCCTACATGCGTGAATAACAATTGCTGTCACTTCAATCCCTGTACGACCAATTCGGTCTGAAACAAATTACCGTATCTCTCTTGTTCTTGTTTCAGCAAATCAATACCTATTTTTTTGCAATACATTCTTAATTGCAATTTTGTTTAGCCATTGTTCTCGGAAAGCCTTGCCTTCATTCATTTCCACCTTCCGCAATACTTATTTTTCGAAATATTGGGCGTGGCTTGTATGAATAATTATTATTGAGTGCAGAATGTGAATAGGTAATGGGTTTGCAGGAAGCTATTGATTGGTCGAGCAAGGCACTCTTTGATGCGCATTGGTTGGATTTCTCCTAATTTGAAATAGTTTATTCCATGAGTGTCTCAAGACCGTAAGTTAAAAGTAATGAAAATTAGGTCTACATGTAATGACTGTTTGATCTGGTTTGATGATATAGATTGGATGACCGCTTCAAAAGTATGTCACCTATTCATGGACCTATTTTGTTAAACGTAAACAGGTAGGAATGTGAGAAAACCGAGAATTATTAGTTATAATTTGAGGCTCCGAAATGGCATTTCGCCATGGGCCTATAATTGCCTTGTTTTCCTCATGTTAAAATAATCGTCACCCAGATTCAGATGCAAATTTCCCAGCTTGATCCATAATTGTTATGAAGAAATAGAAGCCAAGCCTGCAAATAGTTTGTCTGTCATTTGCAGAATGAGGTCCCCAGAGGGTGAATTTAGTGATTCTATCCTGCATGGCAGGCTAGCATCACCAAGTTCACCCTCTGGGAACCTAATTCTGCTTAGGCCTTAACTTCTATGGGAGACCTAGATAGAGTCAGATTGAAGTTCCCCAGTTTAAGTTGGTGAGGTTCACCCATTAGTCACCTCGATTATGAATTTTATCTTCTGCAAATTAGGGGATATAGAAACTTCCCAGAAGGGGGAAAAAGTAACTAAAAACAAAGTTAATTTGAGACGAAAGATACTTCCAAGAAGATGAGGTCTATTAAGCAGAATGAGGTTCCCAGAGGGTGAATTTGGTGATGCTAGCCCACTGCAGAATAGCATCATTAAATTCACCCTCTAGGGACCTCATTCTGTAAATGATGGACACATTAAACGGACAGAGTAAAGTATCAAAGACCATCATGATAGGGGTGATGCTCAATATAATTTAATAGGAGGCCTGGTAGCTGGGAGCCACAATTGAGCTATTGATCCATCAAACAAGGTTGACATTCAGGATAATTGGGGCACTGGGCAGTAACACTACTGACCTAGTTGTGTTGTGTTGTAGAATATGAATGGCCCAAAATACATCTCAGTCAGTCAGTCTCCAAAAATGTCACATGGTTTTCCTGAGCTTCTCTTTGATATGTCATCCTCTTTCTTGTTGTTGCTAACTTGTTATTAACCCTTTGACGGTGTGTATGACATATGTTCATGACGTGATATATCCATGGGTGAATATATTTTATGCAAATAAACCTATTACAACACATACATCATACAACAACATTATTAAAAGCATGAATCCGGCAATGGAAATAAATCAAATATTATCGATCCACATTTATATATCCATGAAAAGTGTCCTTATGGGAGATGATTTTTCAAATAATTCACAGTGACATTATATTACCCGAAAACTACTCCACTCGGCAACTTTAAAACAACATAAATGTTGTCCTTCTTGCCAAAGGGTTAAAACTCTCCTCTCTGTTAATTGTACTCTGGGTTACCTGTTAAGTTTTACAAAATTATAAAGATTTAATGAATAAAATCTCTTGTTTGAGACCAGTTTCTTTGAAAAGCCAACGAAAAGTTTATAATATTTACGTACAGTAATCGACTCCTTAACCACAGCAGAATTATGGGTAATTTTTCAGGATTTAGTGGGAAATATGGCTTAGTTGCAGAGTGAAACAAGCCATATTTCCGACTAAATCCTGAAAAATTACCCATAATTCTGCTGTGGTTAAGGAGTCGATTAATTAGGGCATTACTGTAATTGGATATCTCATTCATAATCAGCTACTGAATTGATGGGATGGGATTCCCTCCATTTCATAGGAAAGTGGCGAAGCACGCACATGATTTCATTGGTTTGTGGCATAACAGATCACTTCACAGACCAGAGGTGTCAATTTTCTTGCACACACCTAACATAATGTTGACATTCTTGAAGCAGTATTGAACTCAATTAAATAGCCATTCGAGCCTTTTACTATTTCACATCATCAGTAACCCCTCATTAAATTTCTATACTCTGACCCCTTTTTAGCTCACCTGAGACGAAGTCTCCGGAGGAGCTATAGTCATCACCCGTCGTCTGTCCGTCAACAATTCTTTAAACATCTTCTCCTCTGAAACCATCAGACCGATTGGGTTTATATTTGGTGTGGATGTTCCCTAGGTGACTCTTATTCAGATTTGTTCAAATGAGGTCACCAAGTCAAATAGTTTTGATGTCAGGACCATAACTATTTTTCCACATAGTAATTCTTAAAACGACTTCTTTTCTGAAGTTGTCGGGCCGATTGGGTTCATATTTGGTATGAGGGTACCTTGGGTGACTGTGGTTCAGATTTGTTCAAATGAGGTAACTGGGTCAAATGTGGGTGGGGCTATGGACATAAATCTGAAGAAATATATTTTTTTTTAGATTTAGCTTATTGCTCAATTTAACCCAAAAAAAAACAAAATTATATATATTTTATTTTTAATAAAAAAACAAAATTATTAAATAAAATATTTTTTATTTAAATAAAATAAAAAACATTTAATTAAATGTTTGAAGAACTTGTGACATTACATCTTGGGGGGGGGGGGGGGGTAGGTACCTCTAGTCTCCCCACTAAATTTGGTTGAAATCAGGGGTTTGGGAGAAAAGATGAACAGACAGATGTACAGAAATGTTCAGTAAATTCCTTTTAATACTAGTATCTGTGCATTCCCATTACAAGCCAACTCTGCTCTGAACTGACAGACATGACACATGTTGTTATAATCAGGGCCAGATAGAAAGATAAGAGAACTTCTGTAGCTATAGGCAGAGTCCCCAGGGAGTGTATTCATGTCATTCATAATTTAAATGAGATTAATGGTGTTGTACATTTGTTTTCTGAAGTTGTCAGTAGCACCATCATTGTTTACAATACAATGGTCATTAATATCAGATTAAATTCATTTTTTCAGAGCTTTAAGTGTGTCTGGCATTTGTAGAATGAGGTTCCCAGAGGCTAGCATCGCCAAATACATCTTATGAGGACCTCATTCTGCTTAGGCTTCATCTTCTGGGAAGTATCTAGAGTCTCAAATTGACATTTTTAGCAGCTCTTTTCTCTTCTGTTCAGATTTTAAAATGCATAATTGAGGTGTTAAATGGGTGCGCATACTGTCATATGTCAGTACTTAGTAATGTCACCAACTTCAGCTGGAGAACTTCTGTCTGTCCCTAGGTCTCCCATAGCAGTTGAGGACTAAGTAAAATTGGGTTCCCAGATGGTGAATTTGGTGATGCTAGCCTACCTTACAGAATAGCATCACTACATTCACCCTTTTGGGACCTCAGACACACTAAATTCACACTTGGCTGTTCCAATATTATTTTCTTAACCACTTAGCTATGTGACCTCATTATACCTTATTATGGACAAAAAAGTGTGGGGGTATATTGGATTAAATCTGTTGGTATGTTGGAGTGTCCTTCCAACCATTGTTATGTCCATCCATCCATCAACAATTGTTTTCTTCTCGAGATCTATATGAATTCCCTACCTATATGTGACTCACATTCAGATTTGTTCAAATAAGTTCACCAGGTCAAATAGGAGGGGTGCCAGGGCCATAACGTTTTCCCTCCATAGTAATTCTAACAACTATTTAACTACTCAAGAACCATCAAGTCTATTTAGCTTATATTTGTGTATGCAGGGTCCTTGGGTGGCATGTTTAGATCTTTTCCAATGGGGGCCTTTTTGGAAAATCAATTAACTTCCACTCTTAAAAGCGAATGTTTATAATTATAAGATGAATAGATATCAGAGATGGGGATTCATATTTGTTCAAATAGGGGCAGAGACCCCACCCACACTACCTGTATCTATGCTGTACGCTACTGGTATAATAAGATAATGTCATATTCTTGCAGGGATGTCCCCACAGTGTTGGGGAGGTGATTTACAGTTTTGTTCGATGAAATGTAATTTTTGAGCTCACCTGAGATGAAGCTATAGTCATCACTTCTCATCTGTCACCTGTTCATCTTTCTGTCCGTCCATCAATCTGTCAACAATTCTGTGAACATCTTCTCTAGATCATAAGACTGAATGGGTTCATATTTGGTGTGGATTTTCCCTAGGTGATTCATATTCAGATTTGTTCAAATGAGGTCACTCTTTCAAATGGTTGTGAAGCCAGGGCCATAACTCTTGCCCTCCATGGTAATTCTTAAAAACGACTTCTTCTCATCTACCATCAGATATAGGGTGGGACCCGAGACATAACTGTATGCCTCTATAGTAATACTTAAAATGTCTTCTCAAGAGAGGTTGGACTATTTAGCTTACATATAGTATGGAGGATCCTTTAGTGACTGAGATTCAGATTTGTTAACATAAGGCAACCTGTTAAGAAATGACCGGGCTATGGGGACTTAACACTTTTGTGTCTAATAAAATCATTAAAATACAAAATTCATTAAAACACATACCTTGGAACTACTTGACTGATTAATCTGACATACATATATGCTGTTTTTGGGTCCATGGTTAATTGGGCTTCAAACATGTCTAAATAGTTTTATAAAAAGGTGCTTGTGAGATTGGAAATTTCCAACAATAGAGAAAGTTTGAGACTTGGGAGTCTGGAGCCTGGTCGGGAAGGGACATGAGCTGGAGGAGGGGAGGGGTGATCAGTAGCGTACAGTTGGTA
This sequence comes from Siphonodentalium dalli, assembly GCA_032622095.1. Taxonomy (NCBI): domain Eukaryota; kingdom Metazoa; phylum Mollusca; class Scaphopoda; order Gadilida; family Siphonodentaliidae; genus Siphonodentalium; species Siphonodentalium dalli. The sequence continues at coordinate 227,536,943 of CP136061.1, forward strand.
CATGAAGCCTCTCTATCTACATATCCTGTTTAGATCTACTTTTTTAAAGTGATTATGAAAAGTTCTAACTGTTATGGTCTCCAAAGTCCCAGTCTTATCAGTCTTTGCAGTCTGGTAAGCGACCCCACAGTCTTTGACTGTCTTGTTTCAGCCTCACAGCTCTTATATCTTAGTCAAAACTGCTATGTATACATTATACATTATTGTTAAATTCTTTTGTCTCAAATTTTCTACATAAACTGTTTGGCCATCAAATAAAATCTAATCTAATCTAATCCATTTAGTACAGAAATGGTTAATTAGCCTAAATTAGGGATTAATTCAGTCTGAATTTGATTGAAACTTATTTATTATTTATTGTGCCGCAAATATACAAGAGCACAAAAATGTAGAATATAATTTATAGGGGTTCATGTGGTAAAAGGGCAACATTCATCTGAAAGTTATTTTTATATTCAACATAATGATGTTCATCAGTGACATTATATTAAACACGTTCCCTGTCACATCAAAGAATTTAAGTCCCGATTCTGGAAAATCAATATTTGAAATAACTTTTTCTAACATGTGTGACTTTCTGGTCTTAAGTACTTAAGGACGAGGTGGTTCTGTACACGGACTTATGAATGTGATTAATCGACAACACATATTGATGCTATTCTATAACACAAAAGGAGGAAATGGATGGAATTATTTCAAGAGGGTGAGGTGAGTGCAGGGTCTAATTCTCGATATGTCCAAGAACTGGGGTAGGTTTCTTACAAAGGGAGAAACAGGGCTTCAAGTACCCATCATATTCTGTCTTCTAATTTCCATCCAAATAAAACTGAGAATCTTTTTAATATGTTCAACCATTTGATTACTAAATAATTATTTGCGAGTAATACAATTGGAAATTGTTCAGATAATAAGTTGAACAAATGACCTAATGCCATTGATTGAATTTATTATCTGAACTTTCCCTCCAGCATCCCTGCAAATGAATAAGGCACATTTTATATTTATATTTTATATTTCTATATCAGTTTTTATGAGAATACATTCAGTAAAGAAATGTTAACTTCTCTGCACTGGTATCAAAGACAATGACCTTTATAATAGTAAGATAATAATTAATGCTTCGTTTTATTTCCCAAAATAAACTTGATAGATATATCCCAGTGATGTTGGTGTCCTAGAACTAGTGTATAGTTTTAAAGGTATTAAAACTGTAAACAAGTCTTATGGTGAATCCTATTTATTTCTTATTATACATGTAGTTTTTAAGAGAAATATACTTGAGTCTAGATAATTTAAAATTATGAGAAAAGTCTTTTCTCCCTATCGATATAATAGTATCTACTTATACTAATGTCTATATGCATATAACTATGCCTGCAATCCAAATGGAAAAAATATATTCAACCATAATTTCTAAAAATAAATATATCTCACCCACAGATGGTGTCCTGGAACTAGTGTAGGTTTATAATAACAAATGTGAGATCTAGACAACAATACCGGTTATGTCTCCAAGTCTGAGTTTAGTGTGCCTGTCATTTGCAGAATGAGGTCCCCAGAGGGTGAATTTAGTGGCTAGCATCACTAAATTCACTCTCCGGGGACCTCATTCTGCATGGCCTCATCTGCTATGGTAGACATAGACTCAGATTGAAGTTCCCAAATAGTGAATATTGTGATGTACACCCATTGAGAACCATGGTTATGCAATGTGTTGTCTGCCAATTTGGGGATATAGAGAAACTAAACTAAAAAAGAAATAGAATCTATGTGAAGCAGTTTCTATAGAAATTTTATAATAAAGAAACTTTCCAGAGAAGATGAGGCCTACGTAGAATGAGGTCCCCAGAGGGTGAGTTTGGTGATGCTAGCCTGCTATGCAGGATAGCGCCACTAAATTCACCCTCTGGGGACCTCATTCTGTAAATGACAGGCACAGTAAACTCAGGCTTGTGCATCTCTTATTGCTTCCAGAGGGATTCACAGGTCCCCAGAACAAAAATTTACCCCACCCCCAATAATACTTAATCCTATAGAAAGGTATCCAACTTGGCCCGGCCTAATTTTTTATTATTTTTACAATGTCCACAATCAGGTTAAAATACACCAAAATAATTTTTGTAACATAAATGCCTCATATATAGTTAGAAAGATATGTTATTACTCTTCAATTTGATGTATCCCCTGTAAAAACTGGTTAAGAAAAACTCTGGTTATGAGCACAGGTCTGAAGCAAACCGACTGTAAAATTTCACTTGTTCGACATGTCCGCTAAACTCGGTCAAAAAGTGTGATTTTTACACCGACTTGGGCTTCAAAAACACAATCAACGGTTAGTAGTAGGGGCCTGCGAACCGTTCGAGGTTCGGTTCGAATCGAAACCACCGTGATGATTCGGTCCGGTTCGAAACCTTAGACGGGATTTGTTTATATCGAACCTTTTCTTTAGTCCCGCAAATTGGGCAAGTTTTGCGTACTAGGAATTGTTTATTGATTATATACAGTACATTACTAGTAATTGGTTTCCACACAACTTTTTCGACTTAGAATTCACAAATTCTATGATAACTAAAAAAAAAATTATCTGATCACAACTGATCAGAACCAAATTTGGTATGTCAGTTTCTCCACCTAACATACAGTTCAAGCACAAATATGGGTTTGATCAGATTATTTTTAATGGAGTTATGGCCCTTTGACATAGAATTCATGCATGCTTCAATAAATCTACTAGTTTTCATCTGATAAGAAACAAATTTGGTATGTGTGTTTGTCAACTCAAAACACAGATCGAGTTTGAATATGGGTCAGATCCTGTTTTTTATACCAGAGTTATGGCCCCGTTTTAACTTAGAATTGAACAGATTTGATATTTGCTTACAATATATAACCAGAAGCAGCTTATAATTAACTGTGGTATCTGTGAGAAAGAGACTAGAGTTAAACTCTTTTATTGATAATGGAATCTGATACTCACTGCTGCCAGCCATCTGTTGTTTATTGCATTTCCATAGTGTGTGGACCCTGTTGGCTGAGGACTCCCAGGCAGCTCTCTGTCAGATTTAGCCTATCAATGCATTGTTCAAGTGACATACAGTCCCCTAATTTTATAGAGTTAAATTGTTAACCCTGGTCATCAATTTATGCTTTTGTATATTTTTCATGTAGCTATTCTCCTATTATATCCCATTCACTTGTACAGAATGGACTTTTGTAGTTAAAATGTACCCTTCTCAACATTCCTAATACTTAATAGAAATACCTTTCATCTGATATATCTCATTTTATTGAGATGTATGTAAATTTGGTATGTGAGTACATAATGCGATAACTCAAACATTTTCTATCCGATCGGAACCAAATTACAGATCGAGTTTGAATTTGGGTTTGATCCGAGGTTTTGTTAAAGAGTTATGGCCCTTTTTCCACTTAGAATTAACAAATTCTGCCATAACTCAAACATTTTTTATCTGATTGGAACCAAATTTGGTATGTGAGTTTCACAGCCCAAAATACTGAGCGGGTTTGATCTGATTTATTTTGAAGGAGTCACCATACAGACCACATCCCTCATCTGATCACCACCAAACTCAATATGGGTCTAAATTGGAGCCATCATTTTTATGTTTATACCCATACCATAGCATGGTGCGATAACTGAAATATTTTCTATCTGATCAGAACCATATAAGGCCAAACTTTTTTATTTTACTGCTTTACGGATCTGCCGACCCTGTTTTCTTTGGCCCGACAAGGAAATAAAAATCAAATATAATTTTTATTTTTATTTTCACAGCCGACAGCTGTTTCTGCTTAAGAGTAACAAATTATCTAACCACATTTCACTGATTAAAGATGCCTAGGACACACCAACTTTAGATATCTGGCTTTAATTACTTTTAACTACATCCAGAAGAAAAACTGAGAAGTCAGCTTGAGTTTATATGTGTCAGCCACCAAGATACCTGTATGCTTTCTATAAATCTTGACATCTCTTTAAAACTTTAAATGGCCTTTAGAATACATTTTGTATTCCTGGGAATTTATGATTATCTTTATGACTGAAGACCAATAACAATCCACAAGATTTCTTAGATAGGAATGACAAACTAATGAGTATGTGGGTTTGCTCAAGTTAAGGTGCCTTTACACGATTAAGCTTGCTTAATTCAGCACGCTCAAGAGGCGAGCTGCATCGTGTAATGTCATGCCTTTTCATACAGCTCAGCACTTTTTATTATCTATTAAGCAAGCTTAATCCAAAGGGACTCGGCTGTATTTCCATACACCACTGAATGGCCCATTAAATGTCAAGTAGCAGTTAAATAACAAAATCCCTTCTATTTCTGATTAAAGACACATGTGTAGTCCACAATATTGGAGTCTAGAGAGTAAATATAACCACAGACCTGTTAATTATGATGGACAGTTGTAAAAGATTTCCTGATAAAACAGTGCTAAAAAGGCTTGCTGGGTTTTCAACATAACACCCTGTGGTTACCATTTGAAGCTGAATTAAGCAAGCTTAATGGTGTAATGGCAACATTGAGCATCACCCCCTGTGGTTACCATTTGAAGCTGAATTAAGCAAGCTTAATGGTGTAAATGCGCCTTCAATTTTTATCACTACCACTAATCTCACCATTCCCATGTGTGTATTAACCCTCTCTATACTAAATACTCATTGACCAGACAAGGAAATGTTCAGATAATAAGTTCAACAAGTTCTAAACTTATTATCTGAACATTTCCCACCAACTAATAGGAATCCTTCTGCAAATATATTATTTGTCGGCTACGTATTTTTTCATGACATCCATCCAGATGAATAATGGACATTTTCAATGTATACATTATAACTGAATGGGGGAGTCCATTTATTAAAATAATGTTGAACAAAAACAAACTCTTTATTTCTGGATTTTTTCAATATTATTCAATAATCTGAGCTATGTTTCAAATAATAGTGCTGGATTTGAATTTTGTGATATACATCCAAAAAGTGTTCTCTATAAATGACTGACAGAGAATTATAAAGACACAGTTACCACCTTAGCGAATGTCAAAAAAAAAATGATTCAAGCATTTTTATTTTTATTTTTTTTCCGACCGACCCTACCAAAACAAGGTTTAAAAAATCCGTAAAGCAGAAAAATAAAAAAGTTTGGCCTAATTGATACTGACGGGTCAGTAGTGAGGTGTTTATCTTGATGGCTGTTGTGGGTAGAATTTGATACATTAACATTGTAAATCTCTTGACCAAGTATTTCATGTCCAAGTCACATTTAACCCAAGGCTGTGGTTGTGCAGCTTTACAGATCCTGTTCCAGTGCATTCTCTTATATAAATGTGAGTGACCCATAAATTCCAATAATTTGTGTTGGGTACATTGTCTATAATAGTACATAACAGTATACTCTATAATTCAACATCAAAACTCTGATTTATGATTCCGATCAGAATAACTTACCTTCGCCAAGGGATGGGTTAACATCTGCCGATCGTGATCGGCCTCTCGTTACAGGGGATACATCAAATTGAAGAGTAATAACATATCTTTCTAACTATATATGAGGCATTTATGTTACAAAAATTATTTTGGTGTATTTTAACCTGATTGTGGACATTGTAAAAATAATAAAAAATTAGGCCGGGCCAAGTTGGATACCTTTCTATATGATTAAGTATTATTGGGGGTGGGGTCAATTTTTGTTCTGGGGACCTGTGGAGGGATTATGAATAAACTGGTGCTATGATATATACCATCAGACCCTATTCTCACATAGTCCTGAAACTGGGATAACTGAATAACCAATGACTAAACAGGGCAAGAGTATATGCATATCACATATTAAAACCAGATTAAATGAGTTAAAAAGATAAGTTATCAGCAATGGGTGTGGGGCAAGCATGGAAATAGTTTGTCTCACATTTGCATAATGAGGTCCCCAGAGGGTGAATATGGTGATGCTACCCCGCACAATGGGCTAGCATCATCAAATTCACCCTCTGGGGACCTCATGCTGCTTAGGCTTCATCTTGTGAACTTGGTGATGCTAGCCCACCATGCGGGGTAGCGTCACTAACTATATTTACCCTCTGGCAACCTCATTCTGCAATTGTCAGACACTATTTCCAGACTTTGTGTGTGGGGAGGGGTATTTTAACACATGCCACATCGTGTTGTACACGTTTTCTCCATTATATGACCTTGTTTCACTTATGCAAGAACAAGGTCGTTCAAAATGCTGTTATACATATGACACAATATGTTGATAGTAACATTTTATCATTGACAGTAAACACCTGAGTGATAAAAAATATCATGACCTTGCATAAATGCAGATCGGCTGCAGAACTTGTAAACAATTTGCTAACATATCAGTTCATGAGTCCAGAGCAAAAGTAAGTTGGAAGGCCATTTGTTTTTATTTTATTGGTTCATGGACAGGCGTGAGAATAGTTTGTCTGTCATTTGAAGAATGAGGTCCCCAAAGGGTGAATTTAGTGACTCTATCCCACATAGCAGGCTAGCATCACCAATATCACCCTCTGGGGAATTATTTATGCATGTCCTCATCTGCTATGGAAGACATAGGCTCAGATTGAAGTTCCCAAATTGTGAATATTGTGATGTACACCCATTGGTATCCTTGATTATGCAATGTGTCGTCTGCCAATTTGGGGAAACTAAACTGAAAAAGAAATAGAATCTATGTGAAGAAGTTAATATAGAAATTTAATAATAGTGAAACATTCCAGAGAAGAAGTGGCATAAGCAGAATGAGGTCCCCAGTGGGTGAATTTAGTGATGCTAGCCTGCTATGCGGGATTCGTCACTAAATTCACCCTCTGGGAACCTCACTCTGCAAATGACTGGCATCTTATTCTCAGGTCTGTTTATTTTATTTACTCAGAATTATTTTAGTAATAATATTTATTGAGCATCATCAGCGCCAGAATATCATGTAAAACTATTTCTGATTGGCTGGTTAATATTGGGACTAAGTTCCCAGAAATACCCCTGTACACCAATCAAAAGAAGCTGAACAATATTGCAACACTATTTAAATTTCGAGGTCCAGTTCGATTTGAAACCAAGATGCTGCTTAGGTTTCAAGATTCGGGTTCGACCTAAAATTGAGATTCACCATCTGGGGACATCATTCTGCATATGTCAGACACACTATATCCAGACTTGATGGTAAACCAACAGATAAAAACGTGGCCTAATCAGGAGTGGTAGAAACATATTTAAACAGGAGTTAAGTATTTATTTAGTGTATCGGCAACAGGCCAGAGAATAAGGTGCCTGTCATTTGCATAATGAGGTCCCCAGAGGGTGAATTTAGTGACTCTATCCTGCATAGTGGGCTAGCATCACTAAATTCACCCACCGGGGACCTCATTCTGCTTAGGCCTCATCTTTTCTAGAAAGTTTCTTTATTATCAAATTTCTATACAATCTTCTTCACATAGATTCTATTTCTATTTTAGTTTAGTTTCTCTATATATCCCCAAATTGGTAGGCATCACATTGCACAATCGAGGTTCCCAATGGGTGTACATCACAATATTCACCATTTGGGAACTTCAATATGAGTCCATGTCTCCCATAGCAGATGAGGCCATGCAGAATGAGGTTCCCAGAGGGTGAATTTGGTAATGCTAGCCCGCCATGCAGGGTAGAGTCACTATATTCACCCTCTGGGGGACCTCATTCTGCAAATGACAGACAAACTATTTGCAGGTTTTGATTTGTTGTATCCTTCGGGCATGTCGTGTATAAAATCAAAATTAAACTTTGATCGCAGTCACCCGGGAACAAACAAAGTTTGGCCATAAGGAACGTTTATTGACGTATAGTTCCGATGATGTACAGTAATACCCTAAATAATCAACTCCTTAACCACAGCAGAATTATGGGTAACTTTTGAGGATTTAGTCGGAAATATGGCTTGTTGCCATTCATCATAGAGAGCTTTCCGATGAATGGCAATAAGCCATATTTCCGACTAAATCCTGAAAAGTTAACCATAATTCTACTGTGGTTATTAAAGGAGTCGATTATTTAGGGCATTACTGTATTACTGATTTTGGCTGACTTCAGACGACATTTTTGTTCAACATTCAATTAAGGGGGGGGGGGGGGGTGGGGGGTATTATTTAAACTTGTTTTTACAGTAGTATAATTTTTGTTTTCATGAGATGTTGTTTTTATGAGATAACTTCAATATATTATCTGTAAGTTAGAGCTACCTTTCTCTAGGCATATAGTATCGTCTAAATGATATATGTGTATTTCACTGTATTAACCCTTCCATGACTGGAGCTTCCTGAAATTTTGCGAAAACCCTGTGCCAATGCATTCTCTTATATAATCGAGTCTCCCATAAGGAGCCTCACATATATAAGGGAATGTATTGGCCTAACAAGAGGTGCCTTGACCTTCTAAGTCCGTGCATTCTCTTATATATGTGAGGCTCCCTACAAGAGAATGCCCTGGCACAGGATCTTTAATGCTGCACCAGCGCAGCTTCTGTCATGAAAGGGTTAAAGCACAAAAGTGATGACCATGAATAATTCAAGATTGACTTGCGTCCTGGAAACTAATTCAGTAGTTAATGACTGCATTATGATGATACATGATTTATTTGAAACTAACCACAATACAATGGCGTCTGTTATAAATGACAACATATCATGAGTAAGATTGTGATGACATCATGGAGGATCAATTGGGTATTGTTGATAAAAATTTACATATCAGACTGGTCTCACGGATTGTGTCTGGATTAAGCATCCTTTTCATTATTTTTTGCAGATTATGTAGAGTGTTTAGAGATGTGATTAATGTTACTAAAGTTACTGAGCTTTGCTATTAACCCTTTACCCAACAAAACGGCCAAATAAAGCTTCAACAGCCTAAAATATCTTTGGTCTGTCTCAATAGAACCATATAAATATGGATATCATTGGAACCGGCTCCTTGACCACATTGTGATAGTTACAGTTATGCCCTGTGCCAATGCATTCTCTTATATATGCGAGTCGACCATAGGTCGCCTCGCATATATAAGAGAATGCATTGGCCTAACAAAAATCTTTTTTTAACACTTTTTACCATTTTTTCTTACATTCTTTAACAATTTTATAATTTTTAATGTGTAAAGCCAATGCATTCTCTTATATATGCGAGGCGACCTATGGTCGACTCGCATATATAAGAGAATTCATTGGCACAGGGCCCTTCTGTTGGGTAAAGGGTTAAGTTAATAACTCTGATTCTCATTTCTTGTAGAAAAGTGTAAGAGCCTGATCTGCAGAACAAATATGTAGGGAGTGACAATTGATTTAATGTATCCCGGGACATGTTCAATAGGGATGATTATTTGTTATTATTGTGAATTACCCTTGATCAGGTCCAATACTACAAACTACTCTTTGGCCTTCTATATAATTTGAAGACTGTAGCACAGAGCTCTGCTTGGAGGAATCAATTAATTGAGGGATAATGATTTATATTCTCAGCGTTGTCAAGGAGAAATTAAGTTCAGCAGCAGAGACAAAGACAGAACACAACGTGCATCTTAACTGTTTTTATGACTGGAGCTTTCTGAAATTTTCCGAATACCCCGTGCCAATGCATTCTCTTACATAAGCGAGTCTCCCATAGGGAGCTTGCATATATAAGAGAATACATTGACCTAACAATATGTACCTTGACCTTGTTAGCCAGTGCATTCTCTTATATCATATGCGATGCTCCCTTTGGGAGACTTGCATATATAAGAAAATGCAATGGCACAGGATCTTTAAGCTGCACCAAATTAGCTCAAGTTGCACCAGCTTAGCTCCCATCACGAAAGGGTTAATATATAATTTTGAGTTGCAGAAAGATATATTTTTATGAAAGCCGAGCTTGACAGCTGTGCGCCACCTTAACAATTTTGATAAAAAATTCTAGATTATGATGAAGTTGTGTTCTGTATTTATTAGGAGCATTGTGGTGTTCCCCCTCCCTCTACATGTAACGACACAGTTGCCCAATTTTCAAAATTTGGGATTTGCGAGGATGAAACACACGAAAGTTGGAAATTTAATGTATGACAGTACCAGAAATGTCCTGAATATTAACCTATTTCATTGAAAAAGTAAAAACATTATGAAACTTTATTTTTTTTTGTCCGAGTCTGAAATTTAACTTACCAAAACAGACTGCTTGTATCAGCTTGGATTGTAAATTTATTAATGTTTGAAGATTTGGAGTTAGAGTGGGAAAATTTGATGAGAGTTAAGCTAAATGGATATTTCTTTACTACTAAAGGTTGATTTCTCGCTGCGGCCAAGTGAGGAAGGAGGTGCAGTTGGAGATGTGATGTGGACAAAGCCTTTTGCTCTTTTCTCAATTGAGAAACCTTTACCTTTACTTTAACCCCTTGAGTGCCAGGGGCCAATATTATCGGCCCTAAACCCACACAATAAGTCTGTTAAAGAATATAATAAAATATATTAAAATTGTAAAAAATTGTAAAAAAACAAAAAAAAACAAAAAATTGTTAAGCCAATGCATTCTCTTATATATGCGAGGCGACCTATGGTCGACTCGCATATATAAGAGAATGCATTGGCACAGGGTATATGGGTTGATACAAAAATCGGACCTGGCACTCAAAGGGTTAACAATGCTCATGCCTGGAATGGATAAACCCTTGAATCATTGTATACCATATACATGTACCAAGTACATATGGCACCATCTCAATAGTGTTATGTTCTCTGATGTTCTGTATATTTTATCAATATGTCTGAATTGGCTGGTTCTCAACACTAGCCTCTAATGGACCTATCTCATCCCATTCTCATTGTCAGCTGAAGGTTGCTTCCAATCGTATCGGCAGATGAACAATAGGTATTTATCGCAGGTTTTCCCATCCCACTTCACAGGTCAATACGAAGAGCTTTGAAAAGTCATTATTGCTGTCTGCTTCTTTGTTGCCTGGAACTCACCTGTTGAGAGATTGAGATATTGAAGTTTTATTTTTATTTAGGAGTGTACTTCAAAATATATGGATATCTGTTATTTTCAAGCATGTTGAAACCTGAATTGAATGAAATGCCCTTTCATATACACCCTTTTAAAAATGGCTATATTATGCTATTGCAGTGTCAACGTCTGGATTGAATACTCATCGTTCGTTCATCTATCTGTAGAAACTTTGTAAACACTTCGGTGCGATAATTCCGAACATTTTCTATCCGATCGGGAAAAACATTTGTGTATGTGTTTCCCAGCCCAAAATACACATATTCGAACTTGATCTGTATTTTGTGCTGGGAAACACATATACAAAATTTGGTTCCGATCGGATAGAAAATGTTTGAGTTATAACACCATGCATAAAGCGTTCATGGACAGACTAATGGGCGGACAAACGAGTGGTCAATCCAGATGTTGACACTATGTGTACCATACTATGGTACACACAGAAATTCATGGATCGATAGAGTGGATGGATGGAGAACAAAAACATAATATAGCCATTTTTATACACAGTTTTGAAAAAATGATGTATTAAGTTATTGGTCGTCCATCCATTTGTCCATCTGTCTGTCTGTTGTTGAACAACATGTTGATTATTTTGCTATAATTAATCGATTCTGATAACTAAAGCATATTTTGAAGAAATTTTATTGTTGTTGTAACTTGATAATATGGGGACCATCTGATCGGATTGAGTGCCTTTAAATGGATTCTTTCATCTGTTGTAAAAGTATACACAGGAAGGGTCTTATTCATCTGGAGGAGTTTTAGGGGTTAAAAAGCAGATGATAGATAATACAATAATTACAAATCCTATTTATTGGAGGGAAATGTTTAGATAGTAATTTCAACAAATGACCCATATCATAGGGTGTTTCTTTCAATTGGTTAACAATTTTAGTATTGAAAGCTATGGTTTAAATATGGGTGATACACTATATCTGCCTCCCACATTGTGGCATATCATGATTTATTATTTATTGTGATACCCTCAAATTTCATTCTCGCAAATAATGTATGGATTTTAACCCTTCAAATATGCGAAAACCCTTTGCCAATGAATTCTCTTATATATGCGAGTCTCCCATATGGAGTCTTGCATATACAAGAGAATACAATGGCTTAAAAATATTGTCCTTGACCTTGTAAGCCAGTGCATTCTCTTATATATGCAAGGCTCCCTATGGGATACTTGCATATATAAGAGAATGTACTGGTACAGGGTCTTTAATGATGCACCAGCACAGCTCCCATCATGAAAGGGTTATTAAAGGGTTAAGGCCTACCCAAAAGTGTGTTTCACATTACACGAGTGTCTGATCATTAGACTGGAACCTTTATAGCTTGATTATAATTGATGACTTTCAATTAAATTTGATTCTTGTTAATTAGGAAATCAATAGACAAGCATGTGAAAGGTGTGTACAGTTTTATGGTTTATGCCATTATGGCAAAGGAGATGTCAAGGCCTAGTAACTACTTACTGGGTGGACAGCACCACACCGACCCGCCGGACTAGCAGGTAAATACTAGTATGAGGGATCGACTGGTAACCGAGAGTGACCCCTCGGCTATCTACAGGTCAACAAAGGATACAGGATACAGGATAGTATAACGGCCGATCATTCTGTCGTCATATATGAAAATTTTCACGTGATATGTGTATAAAACAAATGTATGCATACCATGACGGAAAAGGAACATAGCACCAAGATTTATTAGGGATATGGGAATATCTTATTGTTATGCTGCCCAAATTGTAGTACAGGTACATGTTACCCCGTACATCGTGATATGAAATTTACGAGGCATGATTCGGGAAGTGATTTAGTTGACGCTCTTCATTTTGCATCAAGTTATGGTATTGTGTTATTAGTAGCTGTGTAGCTTAAAAATTATAATTTTTTATCTCATCCACTAAGCTATAATACTTTATAGTGTATATAGTAGTCCCTGAGTTCCCGCTATATATAGTAGTCAATCAATGCTGGAGCAGTATTGTCTCCCACCTAATAACAACCATGGTCAGTAGATATGACAGCATTGTCTAGTTAGTACGATATCATCCGAATATGGAGGCTATTAGTTGATTATTTGTACAGTAATGCCCTAATTAATCGACTTCTTAACCACAGCAGAATTATGGATAACTTTTCAGGATTTAGTCGGAAATATGGCTTGTTGCCATTTATCGAAAAGCGCTGAGAGCTTTCCGATGAATGGCAACAAGCCATATTTCCGACTAAATCCTGAAAAGTTACCCATAATTCTGCTGTGGTTAAGAAGTCGATTACTTAGGGCATTACTGTACTTTGGTAGGTAATTGTGAACCTGACTAAGTCATACTGATATCCATGTGTTACGATGTCTTTAAATGAAACTAGTCTGGGTCATACTAACATTCATGTATTACTTACAACATGATCATTTGTCTTATCACTTTTAGCCTGTTGACGTCTAGTCTGAACTTGACTGTCTTATTATTCACTATATAGTCTGTACCATATTAATATTGATGTGTTTTTCTGGCCATAAGTCATGGCACAAGCGCGATGACGTAAGGACAGCACTGATGGCGTAAGGACAGCACGAGAAGCCAAATGTCTCAAGTGTTAATTTCTTCTGCAATTGGAAGAAAAGCCATTCGTTCGGTGACTCCACAGCTGTTATCAGCTGTGTTTGGAGGTTATTAGCTAGCTGCGTTTGGAGCGATGTCAGTCGAGGTTGACAACGAGGTTGACAACGGGTAACTCCATGGTGGCAATTATTATATCTATTTAATAAATATTGTAATCATTTGTCTTTTCGCAGGTAGCGTGGACTCAACTACGTTGTATTGACATCCATGTATTATAATGTAACAGATAAGGATCCACATGGGCATGACATGGCAGCAGCCCCACCGAAGGCTGGTCTGAAATCACCCACATGTAAAGTGTGTGGTGATGATTCATCAGGGTTCCATTATGGAGTGGACTCATGTGAAGGATGCAAGGTACGTTCATTATACCCAACTTCTGATTAGTTCAAGTCCTGCCATGTGTCGGTCCACAAATCAAACTGCCCCCACTCACCCTGGTTACACAATGTCTCCCACCGGATGGTATACTGCAAGAATATCTCCTTTTCTAAGCGCACATAGCGCAGTAGCTACAGTAATGCCCTAAATAATCGACTCCTTAACTACAGCAGAATTATGGGTAACTTTTTAGGATTTAGTCGGAAATATGTCTTCTTGCCATTCATCGGAAAGCTCTCAGTGAGATGAATGGCAACAAGCCATATTTCCGACTAAATCCTGAAAAATTACCCATAATTCTGCTGTGGTTAAGGAGTCGATTATTTAGAGCATTACTGTAAGTGATTTCATATTACAAATAAGTGCAAGAAGTGCAAATCTTAGATACCCACTGGAAAAAAACCAAATGTGGTGTAATCCAAGCCTTTGGAAAAACAGCTAGGCTCTAAACAGACATTAACCCTTTACCCAACAGAAGGGCCCTGTGCCAATGCATTCTCTTATATATGCGAGTCGACCATAGGTCGCCTCGCATATATAAGAGAATGCATTGGCTTAACACATTAAAAATTATAAAATTGTTAAAGAATGTAAGAAAAAATGTTTTTTTTTAGGCCAATGCATTCTCGTATATATGCGAGGCGACCTATGGTCGACTCGCATATATAAGAGAATGCATTGGCACAGGGCATAACTGTAACTATCACAATGTGGTCAAGGAGCCGGTTCCAATGATATCCATATTTGTATGGTTCTATTGAGACAGACCGAAGATATTTTAGGCTGTTGAATCTTTATTTGGCCGGTTTGTTGGGTAAAGGGTTAATTGACCGACGTAAAACAGCTAATAACCGACAAAATCCAGGTTTGCAGTATCAAAATTGACAACTGAGTGTGATAATGCTCTACATGGTCATATAATTATGATAGTGCTGATATTAGAGATTGGGGTGGGGTGGATATCCAGGGGTGACTTGAAAAAAAAAATTCTTCTTAGAAATGTTTTTTCTCGCCATTTCATAACCAAATAATGAGGAATTACACAATTTTTTTTTTTTCGTTTGCAATATATATAAAGTAGAAGGGGAGGATATCCAGGCTAAGAAATTTCCCCTCGGCCCCAATGTAGCATGATGTGAGATATTAAAATGTATCTCTATCTTGCTGACCAAGATCTGCAGTATAAAAATTGACACTGACAACTGAGCCCAAATCTAGCAATGCTCTACAGGATCATATTATAATGGTGGGGATATTTGTGGGTTGGGGTGACTTGAAAAAAGGAAAAAATTCTGAAAATCCTTTTTCTCACCATTTCGTTACCAATTATGACATATTCAATGAATTTGTTTTTTTTATTATTGGCGGCAGGAACTTATCCAGGGTGGGGGGGGGACTTATCCAGGGGGGGGGGGGGCATAACATGGTACACCGGTCGTCTGACTGATGAAATTCACCCTGACAATCCCCCTCTTACAAATCATGCAAAGTTAGGAAGCAAATTCAGTTAAAGATCATTCTCAAACTTTTTTATCAACACATAATTTCAAAACAAACGTTAAAGTGATGATGGAAACACTCCGGTAGGGTGATCAAATAGAAATGGAGAATAATATTGTTCAAAATAGTTGTTTTACAAATATTATATGTAAATTGACAACACACACCGTCATTCTTATATATTAATTAAATGCAGTGACTGTCGATGATGAAATCGTTTTCATTAGTTTATCGCCGATAGATGCGTCCCGAATCGAGTAGTAAATATTTACAATTGAGCATAGTTCAGACGATGTTTTATATGGAGTTGTATGGTCGATTTGCTTGAGATTTTCGGTGACGATAGTAGAATACTACATTCCTCCAGTTGGCATCACACCTGAATACTAACTTATCAGTTTCACGAACCCAAACAAGTACATAATATGTCTTTAATCGTGCACATGTTTATATGTTGCAGCAAGTGCTTATTGCGCTCTTCTGGTGTCACCAGTGGTGCCACCCGGTGATGTAGTCTTTGTTCCATTCTGCAGAATAACACATATTTACTGCACATTTATTGATTGCGGACATTTTATTGCAACACAAGTATTTTTTATACTATTTTTGCAGTATAATTGCAACATAAGTATCAATAATGCTGCAGACCAAATTAATACAAATTATATGATAAACATTAATTAAGTTTTTTACTGATGGTTGCGGCAATCTTTGAGCAAAACAATCAACAGTACTAGTTAAATAAAATTATTTTTAGTTCGTAAATTGTTTCAGATTCTTCCGATTTTCAAATTCAATCACAATAAATTCAGTAGAACTTTGAAAGTCTCAATGAATTGTCCATCATACTGCCTAATAGCTGGGGGTACATTGGGACCAGAGCTAAAAAATAATTTGAATTTTAAAGATGGTCAGTCTCTTCCTGTAACAAGTTTTTCATAATATCCTGGGTATAAAATAAGAATATGAATTGAAGACCCATGTCTGGAAACTCTTCTATCAATTAATATTGATTTTATTTCGAATTTTCTGGTTTTATATAGCTACAATCAATTTGGTGGCTCGCATTCGATCGGAGCGTAGCATACGTCATAACTCTATCTAAAATTTCTAACAATATTAATTAACAAAAATATGTCCTACTTGTTATCGCATTATATAAGAAAATATTGATATAAAATCAATATTAATTGATAGAAGCGTTTTCAGACAGGTGTTTTTGTCACATTTTGGATTCCAAATATCAGTCCTAATCCCATGAGGAAAACACAGAGAGAGAAATTATTTGCTCTCGCAATTCATAAGACGGGTGTATTTACACCCATAATATAATCATGAGTTGGGTTTTTCTCAAACAAAATGTCATTGTGTTATAGACCTAAATATAACTTCAAATAGTTCAATATTGAATCAACGATTACAGTGACCAAAAACATTTTGACAAGAGGGACGAGTGCAAATTTTAGCACCTGTGAATTAAACATTGCAAGTGCATGTGGGTGCGAGAGCAATTGCTCCCGTCTCCAGGGAAGGACTGAAATACATACTAGTAATATAACTACAGTAATGCTCTAATTAATCGACCTCTTAACCACAGCAGAATTATGGGTAACTTTTCAGGATTTAGTCGGAAATATGGCTTGTAACATTCATCGGAAAGCTCTCGCCGAGAGCTTTCCGATAAATGGCAACAAGCCATATTTCCGACTAAATCCTGAAAAGTTACCCATAATTCTGCTGTGGTTAAGAGGTCGATTAATTAGAGCATTACTGTAGTTGCTCAAAAGCATTTCTTGAACTTTTTCAAGGCTTAAACAAAATTAATTTATTTTCTATTTCGTTCTTTTTCAGGGTTTCTTCAGACGCTGCATTACTCAGGGGATGACCCACAAATGTAATAATGAAGAAAAATGTGACATCACACCGTTCACTCGGAACTCCTGTCAATATTGTCGGTTAAAAAAGTGCATCTCAGTCGGCATGTGCCGAGAAGGTTAGTAGATTACTAGGAATATGGTCAACTTTAAACTATTCTTTAACAAATACTCATTGACGAGTAGTTCCCTTAGGAAATGTTCAAACAATAAGTTCAACTATGGTCATTTGTTGAACTTATTAGTTTGAACATTTCCCACAAAAGAATGTGAATACTTCTGCACTTGTATTAGCTTTTCGTATATAAATTGTCCTGGGTACCCCAAATGTAATTTCTCACCCACAATTTAAGTATATACTGTATGTGGACATTTAATTGTCTGAATTGAAATTAGCTTTTGTTAAAAACTCATTAATTCTTTCTTAAATTTCACAGTTACATCAGGCCATAATATGATGTTCTTTAATGAAATGTCTGAGTTTAATGTCATGTAATGTGTAAGCACCTGTGAAAAAGAGACCGCTTTTGTTACCAGACATTATTTTTAACCCAGACATGATCTCTACTTGTTGTGTTACGAAACATTTTAGTGTTTGAGCAATTGAAACAACAAATATCATAAGATAGTTCGGTTTATTGACATTTTATATCCACCTCCTACCCCTTTCCACTGTACAGATAAACCACACCTCTATCCGTCTACCAGTCACTTTGAAAAGCCAACGGAAATCCTAACAGATTTACGTCTCTAGATCTGTGATTAAATTTTTAGGAAGATGCGGCTTTCCCAAGATGACGAAATAAATCGTTTCCAAACATGGAGTGCATGTCTGGCATACTAAACGTTTGGTAGAATCGTAGTATTTAGTCATAAAACAAACTGCAAAAGAATAATCAGTAATAAATATCGTCGACTGATAAAAACTCGAATATTAAAGTCTACTGCATATGTCACCTGTATTCTGCGTTATAAGTTATAACATTTGTTTGTGTTTCACTATCGTGGGAAAATTTCATTGACCTCCGATCTCGCAATTTATAGTGGAGCAGCTGGGACCGGAATTCGGCCGTATTTTTCGAGTTCAACCATGTGGAAGTGTAATAAACTGAATTATATATCAAAATGTCCGTATTGATACAGCGGATAACATACCGGTGTTAGCCTTTTTGTGCAGTGTTGCTGAGTGTTGTACGATTTCTTATTTTGGGGTAAAATAGGCTTTCGTGAATCAAACCAGTTAAAAATGGAATTCAGCTGCCAAAATAACATTTACATCTATTTTTGGTTGGGAATACAACTAAACAATAGAGGTTGGACATGTTCACATTTTGTAAGAGTATTTTGTAGTATGTCAATCTTCTAGGGTTAAATATAACCAATCACAAATCAGTGTTTGTCATTGCTATCGGCTTTTTATAGAAATTGGATTCTGCCTTGAAGTGATCTGTTAGGCCACTAACCAATGAACTTGTACAAGCTCTGTGCCATAACCAATGGAATGGAGCGAATCCCATCATTACAGAAAACAAAAGTGAACTAGAATGCACTCAGAGAGATGCCAACGTGCGCAAAAATGTAATAAACAATAATTTAAAAAATAATTTCACTGTATTTTACTTAATTTATTTAATTTAATTTAATGTTAGCAAAAAAAGACAATTACCATTTCTCATTTCATCATAGATAAAAGGCAAATTACTATATTAATCATTTAAGTAATTAAAACCAATTCCATGTTGCCGAAAGGATGAGACTTTAATATCGATTTTTTTTTTCAGCGGCATATTTTCATTTTCCGATAGTCAAAGTTGACCAAAGGAGCAATTATAAGAAATAATTAATACCATTTGTGTAAATATTGATAGCAGCCAATATGCAACAATAAATATCAATAATTAATCAAGAACGATCATTTTATGTAATAATAAACTCTTCAAGCGGTGTTTGTGTCAACAAATGCGTTTTGTTTTGTGTTACGTCATTCGTCGTATTTGACCCGGAACTCGGCTGAAGTTTAGGCTATTCAGCCTGTTGTGTCGAATTACGAAATCGCGCTTTGAATGTCTCTCTTTTCCCGCATGATAAAAAAGAGGTCTTCGCACGAACCAAAAATGATAAAACTTCCCAATTATAAGTAAAATTACCCAAATGAAGGAGTCTATGTAGGTTCCGAAGGAGTCTATATTTGATATAGAGTTCTGATGGAGAAAATGTAGGTCGATCTATTTTTGTCATAACTCTGACATATTTTGACCTGGGAGAAAAAATCGAAATCGAGGCTCACTACGAGCATGCCAGTTTTAAATATAGAAACAGGGAATCCCGACAAATGGCGATATCGGCGACAAACAAATAATCGAAAACAACACATAAAATAAACATAGCAAAAACGCGGCACAGTAAAAATGTCAGAACGCCACGAGGTTTTACGTCGTTTTTGGTGACGTCATGGAGTGAAACGGAGTAGGGTGACACCAACCTACGAAATCTGTCATACGCACGTAATCATAGATCTTGAGTCTTCGATCTGTTAGGATTTCCGTCGGCTTTTCAAAGAGACTTTCCGTTTATTAGATGAATAAAGCATCCTAGATCGGCGAGACAGTAGACAGATAAAGTTAATAGTACATGTATGAGAGGAAGAAAGGTTACAAGAACTTGGGGGAAGTTGACCTCCAACAGGTCGTAAATGACGTCACTGTGTCAGGCACAACTCATGGAGCATCATTAGAATTTACCCTGCTGGTTTCCATTTCTAACAACATTATCCTTAGAAAAAGTCAACATCCACAATGTGCAATCAGGCACTGCTCCTTCCTAAAATATTCAAACCTTGCGCCCCAAAACCCCTCAAATATAATAATTTATAATTTTTTGTCACAAGGGTGGCAGAATCTATAATTTTGATTAAGCAATTTGCAGTTTATTACAATAAAGTATTCCGATTATATTCTTCTGTTAACTGGTTGAAATGAAACGGGTGCATCTGAACTGCCAGGTCTCACACTCAGTGCTAATGTTCATACTTTCAACCACAACCGACAAAATTTGCGTGAATACTATACTTGTCCACTTCAATTTTAAACTTGAGCTATTTATGAAAATTAAATATTTTAGTAGAAATTACATCATACAAGGGCATTTTTCCGCCATTATTTATACATTATAAAGTGGACTATTTTACCAGGTAAGAACGGTATACATATAATTAATAATACCCCCATCCAAAAGAACAGGGTATACTGGATTACAAGCGTCTGTCCATCCATGTGTACATTCATCAGTCCATGCATCCGTCCATCCGCATATATATCTCAACCATGGTTATCAGATCTCGATGAAATTTGGTATGCAGATTTGTCATCAGGAGGGCTTGCACTTTTCTATCAGCTTAGAGTCCCCCCCCTGAACTGTACTATGTGTTGCCACGATATTGTTTACATTAACAAAGTCACTACCAATGGAATATGGTGACATAATGTCGAAGGATAAGAATCTTGGGGATCTTTGGTGAAAATTGGAGAAAATATAATGACAGTGAATAAAGTTTGTTTATCCAACAATAGAACAACAAAAGCATTGATAAATTACAGCCCGAGTAATGATTGGATGAAATTGATGAATCATAATGAATCAATCAATCACTGAATCAGTCAATGATCATGATCATTTGTCTTGTTTCGATTACTAGTGGTACTAGTAGGCCTACTGAATATTGTGAGTTATTCTTCAAACTTGAAATAATCATTCTGTAATTTAAGCAATTTTATATCATATCGATTGGTATAATTTTGGGTGGGAATATCCAGGACTATTTTTCCTTGCGAAAGCTTGGTTCAAAAAAGAATTAATGTAGCACTGGCAGTGAGTTGTCAGTAACCGCTGATCAGGTAATCAATCAAGCAAAACATGGGATTCAGGGCTGATTTTTTACTTAATTATAATACTTATGCGTGGCTAATTTGTCAAGCACATAATAAACAGAATAACTGTGGTTCTTGAGTGAATACCGGAATTACCTCATTTGTGGCTACACTGGAATATAACTATTCCCACTCGTGGCCTGTAGCCACTTATGAGCTAATTCCAGTATTCACTCAAGAACCGCAGGTGTCCTCTATATAGTATTAGATAACAGGGTGACTAGATAATAATGTAAATTTTAATAAATTATTTTTACTTCAAAAGGCATTTCTGTCTCCTGGATAGATTCTCACTTTCATATGACGTTCGAGTAAACATAAATTATGAATGGAATATCTACAAAGAATAAAAATTATATCCCTATATATACAAATTAATGGACAAACTTACTATTTAGTGAGGCGATAGATATCAGTCGCAGGTGATCATGTATATAGATCCAATCAAATAAACATGAAGAATACTAAACACACACCCCCCCCCCCCCCCCATGGGCTTAATTAAACACTGCTCTATATATTAAACATTTCATTTGTAAATGCATTTTCTGATGATCTGATCGTAATGGGTTGGGATTTTGTATGGGTTGGGGGGGTCGTGGGTGGTGGGGCGATATTGTGAGTGACAATACAATGCTGAAATTTGAGAGTAGAGTGCAGCTTGGAATAATGCAGTGCCAAGCTTGATAAATGAATACAAAATCAGTCATGCACATAGACTCAACCAGGTATAGTGTTTATGCTTAAATTGGGGCCCAAGTTTGAGCTATTTCCATGGGTTGGCGTCTGTTGTAAAAAACAATGCTGCCAGCAGCCATCTTGGATTTGTTTACTCTTTGCATGACTAAATCCTTTGGCAAGCTCAACAGATCACATCCCTTATCAAAAGCATCACCAAACAACATATGGATCTTCAGGGTGACCACCAGATGGGAGTCATCTAATTTTTACGAATGTCATTAAAAACATAGCAGCTGGTAGCCATCTTGGACTTTACTCTTTGTTTGTCTAAAGTAAATACTTGGGCATGCCCCACAGCAAACATATTTCTTCCATTTGATTCCAAACTTCATATGGCTCTTCGGGTTGACCTTTGGTATTACTTAAACATTTCAACTTTCCCCATTCGTTATCGCTGGCAAACTTCTTGGCATGCATATATTTGCATTTAGTTGCTAAATTTTAAGTCAAGCATAACATTTGCAACAAATGTAAAATGTTGAAGAAATTAGTATTATCCATCAGTGATGATCATTCAAACCACAGTCATCAAAATGTCTACTCTTTTCAGAAGAAAATTGAACTTTAGATATTAATGAAATTCCTTATTTGCATTGAAAGGGAAGGTAATATCATTTGGACCAAATGTCAACAGCAATGTTAGAAGCATTTAATGACACAGTACATATAGAGAGAAGGCATTGAATTTATTATTCCATGTACGGATGAAGTCACAAAGAAGTTGGTAGTTTTTAATATCCTAAAATTGGGGCCCATTTAAAATTTTGTTAGTAGCTTGTTAATTTTGTGTCAACTCAACAAAGCCCCCAAAAAATATAATGTATCCCATTTGTGTTTATGGAGCCTTTTCACTATATAATGCCAAAGAAAAAATATTGATTGCTAGGGTTTCCCTACCGACCCTAATTTAAACCCTGGTCCCTAAAAAAAATTCCACAATACAACTAAAACCTCTTGGAAAAAAAAAATCTTCCAATGTCAAAAACATTTTGATTTCTTTGTAAAATACAAAAACCAATGAAAACTTTTCTCAGCCTGATTATATCATGAAATATTAATGCAAAACTGAAAGCCATAAAAAATAAGATGTTAAGCCTATAGCTACTGACTGTATTTTTTTTGGACATGTTATAACCCAAAGTCCCCAACCGCACATTAAATGTTCTTTAGCCTAATGATAATATAAATGGTAATGTTAAAATAAAATATCTTAAACACTATGTGTACCTTTAAAGTGAATGTTAATATTGAGATAAAAGAGCAATTGAACGAGAATCACACACAGATGAATGGTTCATGGTCATTATGTTGGGTTTCTCATTTAATATATGTCTCCACCAGTCAGTGATCTGAATAAATTAACCGACTTCTTACTGTAGGACACGACTGTTACACATGATAGAGCTGCATGTATGTTCATATTGTTTACAGGCTTACTGGGTACCTTGGCAGAAATAGATTCTTTTTTCATTAATATTTTCCCTATTTCCCACACAGAGAGAAAAAAGTCTACTTAACCCTTTCATGACCTGAGCTGTGCTCCATAGGGAGCCTCACATATATAAGAGAATGCACTGGCTTATACGGTCAAGGTAAATATTGTCAGGCCAATGTATTCTCTTATATATGCGAGGCTCCCTATGGGGAAACTGGCATATATAAGAGAATGCATTGGAACAGGATATTTGCAAAATTTCAGGAAGCTCCAGTCATGGAAGAGTTAAAGTAACTAATCACCATCCAGCATGAACCCTTTCTTTACTAAATACTCATTGATGAGTAGTTCCTTTATAAAGGTCCAGATAATAAGTTTGTTGAACTTATTATCTGAACAACTCCCACCAATGAATAGGAATCCTTCCACACTTTTATTATCTGTTAACCTGCTTGTTGTCTTCTTATATTTCTTGACCATCCCTCTAAATGAATAATAGACATTTATAATTCCTTTAGTTAGGAGGATCAAAATATTGACTGATTAAAGGCCCACTTAATTTTCAAGTCGCCGATTATTTTTTTTTATAGTGACATGATATACTGTTTTAATAACAATCTATGCTATAAAATATGATTAAAATACTATAATTCATCACTATTTGAAACATCTGTGTCTCAGAAGATGCCCATAGAGATATAGAAAACTGCTGAAATCAGAATGACCCCCCCCCCCCCCCCCCCCCCCTTTGGCTCCCAGAATGCAACAGATTCAAACTTTTTCAATGGAAAGGGAAGAACTCTATCTTTAATATATAGAGTTATTCCCCCTGCATTGGAAATAATACTGCTTTTTGCTGCAATCTAGATGACAAAATGCATTGGCAACTCAACAAAAACAACATGACCCCAGTTTATTACACCGGATAAGTTGATAATACAATGTTTTGGAGCTTCCTCTTTCAAATGGTATATAATATGGCATATATTTTATATAATGTAATCTGGGGGTTCGAAAATTAAGTGGGCCTTTATTACATAAAATACTTCAGGGTTCATACGCGGATCTGGAATCCTGGAAAAGTTATGGAATTCGAAAATTTGATTTCCATGCCCTGGAAAAGTCTGGAAAATGGGACCTTTTCTCACCCAGTTATGGAAAAAGGTCTTGAAAATTGGTGGAGGCCTGGGAGAATATCTTGAAAAGTCATGGAATAATATAAAATATCAGTGCTGATTACTTACATGATGTCTAAATGACTGGCAACTGTTTGTTCAGGGATAATATATCACTGCAGCAAACATGGAGGAGGCCACAGTGATCAACCATGAAAACATATAAAAGCGTAGACTTTATGGATGGTAAACACAATAGCTACTCATCTTCCTATAATTCGAACACTAATTCCAGTGACCTTTTCAAAATAAGGAAATTGTAAAGTCTTTCCCAATTTTTTTTTCAAATTCCCTGATGTGACGTATGGGAAAGTTATTGAATTTGTTCATTGAAAAGTCTTGAAAAAATGATCAGGAAGTCTGGAAAAGTTATGGAATTTTGTTCAAAGGTAGATGTATGAACCATGTACTTACATGCGCACAAAATGTCACAGAATTACTTGGTTAAGTTATAGAAATTTATTCACTTCTTTCAATGATCCACACAGAAGTGAGAAGATGCTCTTTATTTTATCGTTTGAAGATAAATCTGTCGGGGGAACAATCTTTAACCCTTCCATGACTGCATGGAGCTTCCTCAAAGTTTGCAAAAACCATGTGCCAATGCATTCTTTTATATATGCGAATCTCCCATAGGGAGCCTCATAGGGACTTTCGCATATATAAAAGAATCCATTGGCCTAACAATATTTACCTTGCACTTGCACAGGATCTTTAATGCTGCACCAGCGCAGCTCCGGTCATGGTACCACTGTTGTTGGACATTTTTTTATAAAAATCTGACAATATATACACATATCATTATTTTAATAATATAGACAAGTATGGGAAAACTCCTGTGTGAGATTGTAACATCATAATCAATCCATACTTCTAATTATAGCCTGTGACTTGGATGGCGACTCATCAGAGTTTTTAATTTGGTACTGTTGGGATTTCAAAGAGATTTACAGTGCAAAAAATGGCAAATCATTTCGGTTTTTTAGTGTTATAAGAGAGATAACTAATTGTTTGAGAGGAAGAATATATTTTTTTAAATCACTTTATTTTTTAGACTGAAATAGGACTTGAAACAAGTGTTCATAGTGGGAGTCCATGACTTGGAATTAGCCAGCTTACCATACTCGTCTATATTACTATTAGTATGCCCCCCGACCCCCGTAGGAGGGTGTAGAGCCGAGGGCTTCGATCGTCCTTTCATCCGTTAATTTTTGACTTGTTTGACTTGGAAATTTGTGAACTTTGTATCCATACGAACATCTCAGTTTGTAACTTGGGTGTTAATTATCGGATTTCGTTATCCTTTGGCATGGTGATAGCAGAGGTAGGGGGGAAAGGATATCCACATACTAAGAGTTTCGTCCATTAATTTTTACCAGAGTTAAGTCCTTGTTTGACTTGGGATATTTGTGAATTTTGTGTCTGTACGAACATTTCAGCTTGTAACTTGGTCATGTATCATTGGATGTGGTTGTGGTGATAGTACAGTTTGAGTGAAAGGATGTCCACATTCTACGGCTTTCGTCATTCATTTCTACCAGAGTTACGGCCCTTGTTGGACTTGCAATTGTTGAATTTTGCATCCGAAAGAACATTTCAGCTTGTAACTTGGGTAAGGATAATCGGATTCAGTTGTGCTTTGATGATAGCACAGTTTGAGCGAAAGGGATGCCCATATACTACATATTTTGTCATTCATTTCTACCAGCATTACGGCCCTTAATTAATTGTTGGACTTGTAAATTTATGAATTTTACATCCGAAAAAACATTTCAGCTTGTAACTTGGGCAAGGATAATCGGATTCAGTTGTGCTTTGATGATAGCACAGCTTGGGAGAAAGGATACTGACTGTAGTTTCGTCCATTCATTTTTACCAGACTTACGGTCCTTGTTGGACTTGCATATTTATGAATTTTGTCTCTGTATGAACATTTCAGCTTGTATTCGGGCATGGAACATCAGCTATGGTTGTGAATTTGTGATAGCCCAGAATCTGTTAAAGGATACTGACATACTACGGTTTTGTCCATTTATTTTTACCAGAGTTACAGCCCTTGTTTGACTTCTGAATTTCTGAATTTTGAAACCGTTCGAAAATATCAGCTTGTAACTTCGGCAAGGATCATCGGATTTGGTTGTACTTTGGTGTAATGATAGCCCAGAATAGAGGGAAAAGATACCCACTTCTTGTGTTTAGAAAAGAAATTTTTGTTCCATCCATACAAATATTTAGTAATGCGCACTCTTTAATTGTTGGCGGCATATGCCACTCTTTCGCATTTCACTTGTTTCTGAATAGGTTCTGTCTGAACCCCAAATACATAGAATTCTGGAAGGTGTCTTGTCTTTCAGTAACGAATTGTTGCATTCTCATCGGGGTTCGTGCTGCCAATTTTGGGAAAAGGTTGACTAGAATTATCTTTTCAATTTATGTTATAACCTGATGGGTTTGAATCATGGTCCTAATCACACGTTACAGGAAATTGTTACAATTCGATGATCATCAGCAGTGTTTTATTGTAACCTCTGCATACCGGTATGAGTGTCGTGGTTCGTTCAGGAAGGTCTCTCTGCCCACTCAGTGGTGTCAGGTTTACTGTTATTAATCTCCAGGGTATGACAAGGTAGACCCATAAAAACTTGGGCACTGTGTCAACATGTCATATGTACCTCTAGTATAAGGCTTCTATTTTTGTTCAACCAAAAGATTATTACAGAAATAGAGAATCTCTTAAAGAGTCACAATTCTATATATAATTTATTAACCAACTGCACTAAATTTGATTCGAGGTGAGCTTTAGCGAGGCTTGAATAAAATTTAATGGACAAGGTTAATAAATTTTGTATAGATTTGCGACAAATTTTAGATCCATTTTATCACATACCGGGTAATCACATTTCTGCAAGGAAACAATCTCCAAACAGCTGGGGTTAAAAAAAAAATAATATTGATTTCCTTTTCATAAAATATAGTTCAATTTTAATGGTGTCTTTTCATATTTACAAAAATGTTCAACCACCTTTATCACCCATGTTATCTCAATGCTAAATAACCCAACACAAATTTATATTTATATTCTAACTAACACTGAAAAGGTTCCGGCATTGACATGATATGATTGCGCTATTAAAGATCTTACGTACCTGACTGAGTATGCCAATAATAGACGTGTGTCTTACTAAAAGAATGAGGCCCAGTTAAGGGGCTAATTACATCATAATAAGAGATACAGTGTCGGAAATGTCAGCTGAAAGACATTATTGGACACTTGACAGACAGAAACCACTTGGCAATTTCAAGCCATATGAATTATTTGTCCCCCGACGTTTCCGTCGGGAGGACTATAGAAATGACCCTCGTCTGTCCGTGCGTCCGAGATTGGGTACCTTCATGGTGTAATCAACTCCTCCTACAGTTTTAAATGTAGAGATTTGAAACTCTGGGATATTGTTCCTAACATGTTGGTGATTTGCAACATCTATATAGCCAATCAAAAATATAATTTTTTCCATATTTTTGGGGGGTTTTCGACTTAGAAAATTTGGAACATTTTTGCCTTTTGGATGAGATTGGGTACCTTCATGGTGTAATCAACTCCTCCTACAGTTTTAAATGTAGAGATTTGAAACTCTGGGATATTGTTCCTAACATGTTGGTGATTTGCAACATCTATATAGCTAATACAAAAATATCATTTTTTCGCGTTTGCATGCGTTTGTTCATCGGGTTGTTTTGTCCAAGAAATTTTGCGGTGGTTTGCAACATCTATATACTGTATAACATTGTTGCAAATAGTATCCTTCTAACAAATCCAATCATGAAATTTACCACTCGAGTCGGGGGACATGTGGTCTGCGACCTTTTATTTTATTTAGATCGTTATGCTTTTTGGCGTTGACATCTAACCACCTAAATCTCCCATGAATGGGTTTATAGGTTCAATCTCATTTTAGAGTTATATAACACATACAAATAGTAGTTTTATTTCATGATTTTATTCAGATGTTGTCATCAAAATAGAAATGAAGATTTGATTACAAACTTACAGTAATGCCCTAAATAATCAACTACTTAACCACAGCAGAATTATGGGTAATTTTTCAGGATTTAGTCGGAAATATGGTTAAGGAGTCGATTGTATTTAAAAGAAATAGAAATAGCACAACGACTAAAGCAGGAACATAAACAAGCCTTGAAATAGTGTGTCTGTCATTTGCAGAATGAGGTCCCCAGAGGGAGAATTTAGTGACGCTATCCCACACAGCAGGCTAGCATCACCCAATTCACTCTATTAGAACCTCATTCTGCTGAGCTCTCAACTGCTATGGGAGACCTATGATCAGATTGAAGTTGCCCATTTGAAGTTGGTTCACCCATTATAGTCACGCCGATTATGCATTTTATCTTCTGCAAATTAGGGGAAATAAAAATTGAACTGAAGGGGAAAAGTAACTAAAACAATGTTAATTTGAGACTATAAATACTTCCCAGAAGATGAGGCCCACTATTTGAAGACTTAAACATAAATTGGAAAAGCACCAACACAACTGAATTGTCTATTCATTTGGAGGGGTGTTCAGGAAAAGTGTGCAGAGATGACTGTCTGTCGGCTGGCAGATGAAACACAGTCGAAAAGATATTCATTGGCGCGAAATGTTCAGATATTAAGTTCAACAAACGACCTATGGTTTGTTTGTTGATTTATATTATCTGAAAATTTCTAAGGGTTAACTATTTGTCAATGAGTATTTAGTAAAGAAAGTGTTAACCCTTTCATGACGGGAGTGTGCTGGTGCAGCATTAAAGATCATGTGCCAGTGCATTCTCTTATATATATGCGGGTCTCCCATTGGGATCCTCGCATATATAAGAGATTGCTAAATATTGTTAGGCTAATGATGTATTATCTTATATATGTGAGGCTCCCTATTTGAGACTTGCATATATAAGAGAATGCATTGGCACAGGGTTTTCGCAAAATTTCAAGAAGCTCCAGTAATGGAAGGGTAAAACTATCTGTGGTAAATTTAAAAAAAAGCCCAGAATCAAATCTGGAATATTTAGAATCAAACTCCTACGTACTGTATTTCTTGAGGCCATAATGTTTATTATAGAAATCTACTGTTCTCAAAATAGTATCAAGGAAAATCATTATTTCCTCGGAACCAATTTTCACTGAATGCCCTTCCTCAATTTCTGTGAGAGGCTTCATTCTGATTGGTCAATTTGTAATGTGAAATGACAAGCTTCCTTTCAAAATATCTTCAGTACTATTAATGTAACAAAACACATTTAGTAGAGCTGCATTTAAATCACAATTATAAACAATTTTTAATAGTGCCTGGCCTGATATTAAACTGGGTGAGCCCACATGGCACAGGAGCAGTGCGACTAAGAGTCCTGTAATGCTTTTTAGCTCATCTGAGACGAAGTCTTGGTGGAGCTATAGTCTTCACTCCTCATCTGTCTGTCCATCAAGAATCATCTTCTCTAGAACCATAAGACCGAATGGGTTTATATTTGGTGTGGATGTTCCCTAGGTGACTCACATTCAGATTTGTTCAAAAGAGGTCACCAGGTAAAATAGTTGCGAAGCTAGGATCATAACTCTTTCCCACCATAGCCATTCAACAAAGACTTCTTCTCAAGTTCCATTGGGCCTAATGGGTTCATATTTGGTATAAAGGGTCCTTAGGTGACTGTGGTTCAGATTTGTTCAAATGAGGTCACTGGGTCGAATGTGGGCAGAGCCTGTGACATGGCTAAAAAATATATAATTCAGATTGAACCCCTTGCTCAATTTAACCAAAAAAACATCCGCAGTTTATGAAAGTTTAATTTTTAATGAAATTACGGAAACATTCCATTACCCCCCCCCCCCCCCCACATGGCCCAGACCCCCACCCTGCCCCCATCCCACAGCCCTTCCACTCCATTTCATCTTACAACTTACCTCTCTCACCAGAAGCAGATATTATATCTCTGCATAGAGGCACAGGTCATTAATTGAGATTAGAATAATAGAGGTCATCTGATAGGCATATGTAAACAACTGCTAGCACTGTTTGTTTTCATTATCAAATTAAAACAAACTGCTGTTCCCAAGCCTGAATTTTGTGTGTCTGACATTTGCAGAATGAGGTCCCAAGAGGGTGAATTGAGTGGTGCTACCTTGTACAGCAGGCTAATATCACCAAATACACCCTCCGGGGACCTAATTCTGCTTAGGCCTCATCTTCTGGGAAGTATCTAGAGTATCAAATTGAAATTTTTTAGTTAATTTTTCCCTTCTGTTCAGTTTCTATATCCCCTATTTTGCAGAAGATACATTGCATAATTGAAGTGCCCAATAGGTGCACATCACCAACTTTGGCAGTTGAGGCCTAATCAGAATGAGGTCCACAGAGGGTGAATTCATTGATGCTAGCCCGTCTTGTGGAATAACGTCATTAAATTCACCCTTTGGGGTCCTCATTCTGCAAGATCATCAGTTTCCATGTGAGAACTTGAATTAGCGTATGAAGTTCATTATATCCTCATTAGTAAAATATGCCATCCATGGCCATTAACTTATGTAATGTTACAGTGATGTGCCACAGGTCCCTGGCACAATAGACACCCACCACCCAAAGACATATATGTCTTTGGGTGGTGGGGGTCTATTGTAACAGGGACCTGTGTGACGCGCAATGGATGTGAAACATCAACATATTCAATTCAGTCAAAGGCTCATCACCACAAGTATGGTAAAAAATTTAGTTTGATGGTTAATTTATGTGTCTTGAGAGATTTCATAAAATATATCAGATGCAGATGTCGGTACATGTTGATGGTACTATGTTTTAACCCTTTACCCAACAGAAGGGCCCTGTGCCAATGCATTCTCTTATATATGCGAGTCGACCATAGGTCGCCTCGCATATATAAGAGAATGCATTGGCTTAACACATTAAAAATTATAAAATTGTTAAAGAATGTAAGAAAAAATGGTAAAACGTGTTAAAAAAAGATTTTTTTTAGGGCCAATGCATTCTCTTGTATATATAAGAGAATGCATTGGCACAGGGCATAACTATAACCATCACAATGTGGTCAATGAGCCGGTTCCAATGATATCCATATTTGTATGGTTTTATTGAGACAGACCGAAGATAGTTTAGGCTGTTGAAGCTTTATTTGGCCGGTTTTGGCCGGTTTGTTGGGTAGAGGGTTAAATTCATAAAAAATGATTTCCGACTGATACACTTTTTCTTGGCTCCAAAATGCACCGTATTTATGCTTGAGGCAGCAGAGTTCCAAGAAAAAATAAGATGGCATCTACATGTATCATTCCCATATAGATTCTTATCATGCTGGCCTGCTAGATTGACCAATGGGAATGGAAATCTACTAGCAGGAGATGAGGGGATATTCACCTTGACTGACACAGACCCAATATTGAAAGCCCCAGGGGGATATGGGTTCATATGATATCGATAGACGCCATCTTTTTTTCTTGGAGCTCTGCCGCATCAGGCATAATATACAACCACCAAGGGTGCTTATACCTAAGGCCGGTGAATGACGTCATATAGTTTTTAGCTCTAGCTATAGTCATCACTCCTCGTCCGTCCGTCCGTCATCATCTTCTCCTCAAGAACCGTAAGACTGAACGGGTTCATATTTGGTGTGGATGTTCCCTAGGTGAATCACATTCAGATTTGTTCAAATGAGGTCATCAGGTCAATTAGTTGAGAAAGCAGGGCCACAACTCTATTCCTTCATAGTAATTCTTAGAACGACTTCTTTTCCAGAACTATAAGGCCAAATGGATTCATATTTGGTGTGGATGTTCCCTAGGTGACTCACATTCAGATTTGTTCAAATGAGGTCACCAGGTTGATTAGTTGAGAAACCAGGGCCATAACTCTATTCCTCCATAGTAATTCTTAGAATGACTTCTCAAGAAATATTGGGCCGATTTTGCTTATATTTGGTACGGAGGGACCTTGGGTGACTGGGGTTCAGATTTGTTAAAATTGGGTCACTGGGTCAAATAGGGGCAGGGACATAACTCTAAAAACACAAATCCACACATAGGCATGAGCTATCCAATGCTGTAAACCTAAGTATTTTTTGTCTGATTGCGTTTATATTTGATATGTAGGTTTATAATGTCACACCCCTCACCTGGTATCGATTGGTTGATCAGTTTAGAAAATAATTAACCCTGCACACAAATGCTATCTGATGCATCTAAGTCAAACAATTTTCTTCTGATCTGCCTCATATTTCTTACACTAGATCTTTCTTAGGACGTTCTTCATCTGTATGGATTTTGGTAGTGTTTATTTAACCCTTTCCACTCTAGTTTTTAAATAGAATTCATCCAAGCCAGGATGACTCAAACATTTTTCATCTTATCGACACCAAATTTTGTATATGAATTTCTGACCCCTAAATACAGATCAAGTTCGAATATGTGTTTGATCCGATATATTTTAACAGAGTTATGACCCTTTATAATTCATACTTGTTTGCGCTATGAAAGTTTTAAGAGAAGATTACCCCACTGAGCACTGTGTTATTGAATGAGACAATATAGCTACCAGTATGGACACCTGATACCACTGGTGCCTTGCAGACCTGTTTATTATCTGTCAAACTGACTGATGACTCTTTATTCCAGTTTAGAAATTAATTAACACTTTGCATCTGCACATAGGCATGAGCTATCCGATGCTAGCTGTAACCAAAGTCTTTTTTGTCCGATTGTGTTCATATTTGATATGTAGGTTATGATGACACACCCCTCACCTGTATAGTTTTTGGTATCGATTGGTTGATTTGATTAAAATAATTAACCCTTTTACAGACTGCCATCCAAAGCAATAAGTAAAATATGTTTCTTCTGATTTACCTCGTATTTCTAATGGTACCTAGTTTTTCCATAGCACTATCTTCATCTGTATGGATTTTGGTTTTAATTAATTAACCCATTTAGTCTTGAACCAGGGTTATTAATGAACACTATTTGATAGTTTTTAGCTCACCTGAGACGAAGTCTCCGGTGGAGCTATAGTCATCACTCAAAATTGTTTGACTTTGAGCTATAGTCATCATTCTCCTGGCTTGGTCATCACTCCGTCCGTAAACAATTCTTTAAACTTCTTCTCCTCTGGACCCATAAGACCGAATGGGTTCATATTTGGTGTGGATGTTCCCCAGGTGACTTACATTCAGATTTGTTCAAATGAGGTCACTGGGTCAAATAGTTGTGAAGCCAGGGCCATAACTCTTTCCCTCCATAGTGATTCTTTTAAACATCTTCTCAAATACCATCACGCCAAATGGGTTCATATTTGGTATGAAGGATCCTTTGGTGACTGGGGTTCAGATTTGTTAAAATGAGGTCACTGGGTAAAATGTGGGTAGGCCAGGGACATAACATAACTATTTCACACGTAGTAATTCTTAAAATATGTTTGCAAGAGCCAAGAACTAGTTGGCTTATTTAGCATGGAATGTTCTTGTTTGACTGCAATTCAGATTTTTTTTAATGGGGTCACCTGGTCAAATGGGGGCCAAGTGAAGGACAGTTTCACTCTTAATATGCTTCCTTCACAAGGACCATCAGGTTTATTTTACTGATATTTAGTATGAAGGGTTCTTTGGTGTCTGGGATTCAAATATATTCAGATGGGGTCACCAGGTTAAATAGGGTGGGACCAGGGACATAACTGTATGTCTCTATAGTAATTCTTAAAATATCTTCTCAAGAGAGGTTGGACTATTTAGCTTACATATAGGGGCCAAGCGAAGGACAGTTTCCCTCTTAATATGCTTCCTTCACAAGGACCATCAGGTCTATTTAACTGATATTTAGTATGAAGGGTTTTTTGGTGTCTGGGATTCAAATTTATTCAGATGGGGTCACCAGGTTAAATAGGGTGGGACCAGTCTCTATAGTAATTCTTTAAATGTCTTCTCAAGAGAGGTTGAACTATTTAGCTTACATATAGTTGGAGGATCCTTTAGTGACTGAGATTCAGATTTGTTAACATGAGGTCAACCTGTTAAGAAATGACCGGGCTATGGGGAGTTAACACTTTTGTGTCTAATAAAATCATTGAAATACCAAATTCATTAAAACATCTACCTTGGAACCACCTGACTGATTAATTTGACATACATTTATGGTGTTTTGGGTCAATGGATAATTGGGCTTCAAACATGTCTAAATGGTTTAATAAAAAGGTGCTTGTGAGATTGGAAATTTCAAACAATTGAGATGTCGGTTGTGAAATTCCAACCTAAGACTTGGGAGTCTGGAGCCCGGTCGGGAGGGGACTTGTTGAGCTGGAGGAGGGGGGTGATCAGTAGTGTATAGTTGGTAATTTCAAGGTGGATATTCACCGAACTACATACAGGAAGCCTCTCTAACCACATATCCTGTTTAGATCTACTTCTTTTAAAGTGCTTATGAAAAGTTCTGACTGTTGTGGTCTCCTGAGTCCCAGTCTTACCAGTCCTTGCAGTCTGGTGAGCGACCCCACAGTCATTGACTGTCTTGTTTCTATATCCATCAGTGATTTTTCAAGATCGCGGGTATAGATTTTGGAGAAATTGTCACGTGACTTCCGGTTAGCAAACGTGTGGAGATTGCAAAAACGCTGAATTGGAAATGAAGCGTCGCGATAAAAATGAAAGTAACTTCTTCACAACTTACTAAGAATTCACATGTGATTTAAGTCTATTAATTTCATTTAGACCAATTTCGTTGGTCAGCTTAATGAAAAAGAAAATGAAGAAGTCATGATGATAATCCAGACAAGATTTTACAATCCACGACACGTCTTGTCAATTTGGCACGTCGTCTCCGTCGTGACCACTGCATGATGTTACATAAATTATTCTTAGCATTATGTCGCCGAAAAAAAATGCAAATTTGAGGCACATCATGTGTGGTTGATCCACTACGTGTCACGTACGATTCATATTATACAGTGTATTTTGGCGCAAATAAAAGGGATATATGTCAGATATAATTTTCTACCACAGCACCTTGTAACAACACCTGCCTCTAATATATTTTACGATTTTTTAAAGATGCATAAATGAACTATCAAACTCAATTTTTTTAGACAATTTAATAGCCATAAGCCATAAGCGGCACGATTAGCTTACCATACTTTAAAAGACTTTATACCGGTAATTCAATTTCTCACATGGAAGGCACTGTGGAAGGCATGATAAAAACAGGACTCTTAGTTGTCGGCTACAGTGTCATGTGAGACTTGGCGAGATTAATGTAATATATAATACAGTAATGCCCTAAATAATCGACTCCTTAACCACAGCAGAATTATGGGTAACTTTTCAGGATTTAGTCGGAAATATGGCTTGTTGCCATTCAATGGAAAGCTCTCACTATGGTAAGGAGTCTATTTTATAGGCCATTACTGTATAATAATCTCTATTCGCCTCACCTGACACTGTATTCGGCAACTAAATGCCCTGTAACATAATATCCCCCCCCTGGGACTTTCCATATGGGGACTGTGTCAATGAAACTAATATCACCTCATGGCCTGTTTGTAGATCATTGGTCACTCTCATGGTCGGGCATGACGTTATTCATTCCTGTGTCCGTGAGATTGTTTACTAATAGATTTCTTCCAATTTCTTCTATAGCGTGACCAGCAATCGTGACATCCTCTCAGACAGATGAGATGAAGCCATTCATAAAATGAGAATTGTTCACAGTGATGTACATATTTGGCTTTGAAGCCTTTACAATGTCCCTTACAGTGTAGTTTCCAGTAATTGTTTGGGGACACCTGTTTATATGCCAAAGTCATATCCGAAGGCAGCAGCCCTAAGTTGGGGAGGGTATGGGGTGGCCTCCCCCTTGAACTAGTACATGTACATACTGCCATAAAATGACAATTTATTGCTTTATTTGATGATTTAGTGTTAGTTGTGTTTGTTTTCTAGTAATAATGGTCAAAAAACTAATTATCTGAGGAATTTTTCTTCTTTCTAACTGTTTTTTGGGCGCCTGGAGTTTGGGCGCCCATACCTGTTACAGGTACCAAAACTGGCCTGGAAATTACCCTGGTCCCTTAGCTATTGTGAAATTATTTCGCCATATGAAGTGTTTGCTGTACATTAACCCTTATGTGCTAAATACTCATTGATGAGTATACTTATCCTGTAGGAAATGTTCAGATAATAAGTTCAACAAATTCCTGTCGTGGTCATTTGTTGAACTTATTATCTGAACATTTCCCTTTATAAATAGGACTCCTTTTGCACTTTCATTTATATCTGTCGTCTGCTTATATTACCTGTACATCCCTCCAAATCAATAATAGAACATTCTGATGTACACTACATTAACTTTGTGGGAGAATCCATTTAGTATAGAAAGGGGTTCATATTTATGAAGTTTTGTAGAAGATATACAGTAATGCTCTAAATAATCGACTCCTTAACCACAGCAGAATCATGGGTGACTTTTCAGGATTTAGTCTAAAATATGTCGCCCATAATTCTGCTGTGGTTAACCCTTTGAGTGCCAGGTCTGATTTTTGTATCAACCCATATACCCTGTGCCAATGCATTCTCTTATATATGCGAGTCGACCATAGGTCGCCTCGCATATATAAGGGAATGCATTGGCTTAACAATTTTTTTTTTTTTTTTTTTTTTTTTAATTTTTTACAATTTTAATATATTTTATTATATTCTTTAACAGACTTATTGTGTAGGTTTAGGGCCGATAATATCGGCCCCTGGCACTCAAAGGGTTAAGGAGTCGATTATTTAGAGCATTACTGTACATCATAGTCCATCGGTTTTCCAGTGTTTTTGCAGCATTCATGACCAAGATTTACTTTTGCCAAATGAAAATTTATTTTGACAAATTCTCTCTGTTATGTGTGTTTCCAATCAGTGAGAAAAATCACTCAGTTTAATCAGAGAGAAAACCATTGGTTGGACTAAATATCGGGTATTATGCAATCTCTATCAAATGTTCCGCATATCCTTCATGTAAGAATACAAGAAACCACGCACCACCCTCCATATGTGTTATGGTTAGGGCCAGGGTTAGGGTTAGGGTTAGGGTTAGTGTATTCTTACATGAAGGACATACCAAATGTTCTCATCCAAACCAAGTCTTGAGTTTCATATACCGGTAGATTCTATTTCTTTTTTAGTTCAGTCTCTTTATATCCCCAATTTGGCAGATGACACATTGCATAATCGAGGTTCCCAATGTGTGTACAGCACATATTCACCATGTGGGAACTTCAATCTGAGTCTGTCTCCCATAGCAGATGAGGCCATGTAGAATGAGGTCTCCAGAGGGTGAATTTGATGATGCTAGCCCACTATGCGGAATAGCATCACTAAATTCACCCTCTGGGCACCTCATTCTGCAAATGACAGGCGCACTAAACTCAGGCTTCATCCAAACTTTTGTCAGCCCAGTGGGTTCAGAATTCATCACACATTAGCAGGTCCCTGGGATCCCGGATTCATTGGACCCACCATTGAGAAATCTTTAGATCTGGTTCTGGGGTCTGATAACTTCCTGTTGATGTCTTTGTCCATGACCTCAATCACACCAATATCGAAAACATGTCATGCATTCTTGTTTCATTCAAACTGTTTGTTATTAGATTCGTTCTCTTGGGCTTCGTTTTGTAGCACTATCAGCAATTATGACATACTCTCAGACTGTCGAAGCCATTCAAATGTGAATTGTTTTTAGTGATGTAGATATTTGTCTATGGAAGTGCCCCAGACATCTTGATTTTCAAGTCTGGAAATAGTGTGTCTGACATTTGCAGAATGAGATCCCCAGAGGGTGAATTTAGAGATGATACCCTGCAAGGTGGGCTAGCATCACCAACTTCATCCTTTGGGGACCTCATTCGGCTTTATAGGCCTCATAATCTTGAAGTATCTATAGCCTCAAATTAACATTGTTTCGTTACTTTTTCCCTTCTGTTCAGTTTCTATATCCCTTAATTTGCAGAAGATAAGATAAAATGCATAATCAAGGTGACTAATTGGCGAACATCACCAACTATAACTGAGAAACTGTAATATGATCCGAGGTCTCTTGTAGCAGTTGAGGCCTAAGCTGAATGAGGTTCCCAGAGTGTGAATTTGGTGAAGATAGCCCACCGTGCGGGAATAGCGTCACTAAATTCACCCTCTGGTGACCACATTCTGCAAAAAGTCAGACACACTATTTCCAGGCCTGTTGATCATTCTTACTGCGTTATACTGACATACTGAGTCTATCTTAGTCTTGTCAGGTACAGTAATGCCCTAAATAATCGACTTATTAACCACATGTGCAGCAGAATTGTGGGTAATATTTCAGGATTTAGTCAGAAATATGGCTTGTTGCCACAGAGCTTTCCGATGAATGGCAACAAGCCATATTTCCGACTAAATCCTGAAAAATTACCCATAATTCTGCTGTGGTTAACCCTTTACCCAACAGAAGGGCCCTGTGCCAATGCATTCTCTTATATATGCGAGTCGACCATAGGTCGCCTCGCATATATAAGAGAATGCATTGGCTTAACACATTAAAAATTATAAAATTGTTAAAGAATGTAAGAAAAAATGGTAAAAAGTGTTAAAAAAAGTTGTTTTTTTAGGCCAATGCATTCTCTTATATATGCGAGGCGACCTATGGTCGACTTGCATATATAAGAGAATGCATTGGCACAGGGCATAACTGTAACCATCACAATGTGGTCAAGGAGCCGGTTCCAATGATATCCATATTTGTATGGTTCTATTGAGACAGACCGAAGATATTTTAGGCTGTTGAAGCTTTATTTGGCCGGTTTGTTGGGTAAAGGGTTAAGGCATCGATTATTTAGGGCATTACTGAAGTCATTTCTTGGAAGTCGTGTGGTACCCCACAAATTACTTCACATTGTCTGTTCTCCAGTTTGTTGTCTGCTCATATTTCCTGAAACATCCCTCCAAATAAATAATAGACCATTTCAATGTATAACTCCTGGGAGAATCCTTTTAGTGAAGAAATGGTTAACCCTTCCATGACTGGAGCTTCCTAAAATTTTGGGAAAATCCTGTGCCAATGCATTCTCTTATATATGCAAGTCTCCCAGGGTTCGTACGCGCGTCTGGAATCCTGGAAAAGTTATGGAATTCGAAAATTTCGATTCAATGTCTGGAAAATGAGACATTTTTTCACCCTACTATGGGAAAAGTCTTGAAAATAAGCTACCCCGAGATTCAAGGTCTTGGAAAGTCATGGAATATCCCAAGGCCGAGGTAAATAAACGCTGTTACTTTCCGATCTTATCGCGTAAGCTTGCGATGCCATCTCCGTAGTCATAGTTGAACTACACGTTTTACGGTATGCCGAAACACGAATTTTCTCCCTTACCGGAACTCCTGTTTGACTGCTAAATATTATCAGAATTTGACCTAAATAGTAATAGTGAACAAATATGCCTGGAAACTGTGTCTTCCATGACAAATGGGTCACGGATACGCGGTTTGAAGCATGGATAGATCGGGTACCAGAGAACCGGATGAAGGCGAAATGCCGACTGTGTGTTAAATCCGGAAAGTTAATAGATATTGCCAACATGGGCGAAGCGGCACTCATCAGCCACGCTAAATCAAAAACACACATGGATGGCATAACAAACATGAAAAGTAACGGCACGAAGATGGCAGATTTTCTCAAACCTAAAACGACACCAGATCAAAAGGAAAAACCAAAAGCTGCCTCCATAAGTGAGTGTGTTGCAACTGCAAAAGAGGTTTTGCAATCTGAGACTGTGGACTCTACACACAATTTCAACACACTCCTCCTATAATTCAAATTCAAATGCGAGTGACCTGTTCAAGAAAATGTTCCCAGACAGCGCGGAGGCTATAAATTTCCATTGTGCTGAGAGGAAAACCGCCTACCTTGGGGTATTTGGTCTTGCTGAATACTTTAAAAACAGCTGATTTCGTCCGTGAAAATGAGTCGTCCATTCGTACTTTTGTTTGATGAAAGTTTGAACAAAAAGAATCAACAGAAGCAAATGGACATTCACATACGGTACTTTAGAGAGAAAGATGCCACTGTTATAACAAGGTATTTGACGTCGGTGTTTGTTGGTCATGCCACTGCAGATGACATGGTGAAGGAGTTCGAGACTTATAATAAGTGACCACCCTTTTGATGTTAAGAAATTGTTACAAATCAGTATGGACAGACCCAACGTAAATTGGTCATTCTGTTTAAACAACCTGGAAATTTATATATTGGTCTTCCTCATTGTTTAGCTAGGTACGAGGTATGGAAAAGTTATGGAATATTTTCACTGAAAAGTCTTGGAAAATTTGTCCGAAAGTCTTGAAAAAGTATGGAAAAGTTAGGGAATTTTACTCTCAGCTAGGTGTATGAACCCTGTCTCCCATGGGGAGCCTCGCATATATAAGAGAATGCATTGGCCTTACACTATTTACCTTAACCTTGTAAGCCAGTGCATTCTCTTATATATGTGAGGCTCCCTATGGGAGAGTCGCTGCAGTCGCATATTTAAGAGAATGCACTGGCACAGGATCTTTAATGCTACACCAGTGCAGCTGCCGTCAAGAAATGGTTAATGTGATTTCATTGTTGTTTTTGATGACCAGACTTTATCTATTTTGTAAAGTGTTTTTCCTAAGGCAATTATCTTTGGCTATTAAATTAAACAAAAATGGTCATTGGACATTGGCCAGTTTTTCTGCCAACAACATATACCATGCTTTCGCCATCATACCAACATATCATATAATAATTATCATAATGTCATGCACAGTTTCACTTACAATTACTTTTTAATAGATCATGCCATGAATCTCTACATCACGCATGAATCTCTACACTGGCTATTCCACCATTACCAAACCTGCGAACTCTTTGAAATTTTTACAGGAAACCTCACAAAGCCGAAAAATCAAACGGGGAATATATTTATAAGTTATTTATTACTTTGCGAGCGATTTTGATTTGTGTTGCTTACAATTATGGAATTTTTTGCTGGGTAATTATTTAAATGTTTATTGCGATATCAGCTCACAAAAGTCACAGAAAAGCATGCAATTTCGAGCTGAGATCACAAACTAATGTGAAGTAGATTATTGAGGAAGAAGTATTAACAAAAAAACAGAGACTAATGCTACTGCCCACATAAATAATATGTATAAGGTGGCCCGCCCACCACCCCATCCCGCCACCCATAGTATATTATGCGTCACAGGCGCCCCTACATCATTAGAATTTTTACTCTAGGAAGCAGACTGAACCCATCTCCCATAGTATCTTATGCGCCGCAGGTGCTGGAGACTAATGCTACTGCCCACATAAATAATATGTAAAAGTTCCCAGGTATTGTACTGGTGGAATATGATCTCTACTTGCATAGCATGATCTCAATGACAGTCAGATTTATCTTTCATCTATTCATTTATGTCTTCCTGGTAACACGGGTAAACAAGGAAATCGCAGAATCTTAATTAAATGTCATGGCAACTTAACTTATCTCAAATCAGAATATTGGAAAAGCCTATTGAACAGTATAGTGTGGTAGTAACTATTGACTTTTTTCTCTGGTTTCATATTTAGATATTAGATTTACATAATCAAATATACGTTTGCTTTAAATATGCAAATCTAATATCTTAAGTACAGAGTACAATACTTAGTACATCTGAAAGTTTAATGTGACAACACTCTTCACTGTTCTGTGACCTTAACACTGATGTTCTAACAAAAGGAGGTGTCTAAAAAAATTGGGGATTCAAAGATCTCTTATAATTATTATACCGCCCGCAACGAAGTTTTGGGGGGTATACTGGAATCAGCTTGTCCATCCGTCCGTCCATCGTCCGTCCGTCGACAGACGACACAAATTTGTCCGGAGTTTTTCTCAGTCGTTTTATGATAATTTTCCGTGAAACTTGGCACAGACATCAAGCACCATGGGAACCTGTGCACCTGCGATTATGACATCTGTCAGACATTTTTTGGTGGAGTTATCCCTCCTTTTTCGACTTTGAAAATTTTTGCAACTTGTATAATTTTGTCCGACCTTTTATTCCTACATTTTTAAGTCAATTTTTTTAAAACTTGGCACAGATATTTAGTACCATGGGAACCTGTGCACCTGCGATTATGACGTCTGTCCGACTTTTTTTGTTTGTTGAGTTATTCCCCTTTTTGCAACATGCATAATTTTGTCCGAGCTTTTATTCCTACATTTTTCGGTCAATAGGTATAAGATTAGGGTTAGGGTTGTGCACCTGCAATGGGAATTGTTATTTTATTATTTTAACTAAATGTTTACTGACATGTGAAACATCTTAGTATTTTAAATACACCGGGGGGGGGGGGGGGGTATCCTTAGCATTATTTTCTTGCAATTAATCAATTCTGAAAACTAAAGCGTATTTTGAAGAAATGTTGTTGTTGTTGGATTTTGATGATGTGGGGACCGTCTGATCGGATTGAGTACCTTTAATGATGTTGGATTGAGAAGGGAACTTATGTCTATTTCTTCTATTTAGCTTGAGAATATTTCTTTATTATATTTTGTTAAATTTTGATATTCTAGGAGAAAGCGTATCTCATCTTCCTTGTGAGTTACTGTCTATCAGTATGAAGGCCCATACAGACTGCGATGCATTTCTTGTCAAAATATTCATGTGGAAGTTTCGTCGTCCTCCTTGGGCGTTCTTCTTGTTTGTTTTCCATTTTCAAATGGCGACTTGCCAGAAAGTCATCACATATATGGTATGTTTGGTAGTTTTACCCAGGGGCCTGTGAGCTCATTGTCCTAACACCT
The DNA here is from genome assembly GCA_032622095.1 of Siphonodentalium dalli. Classification (NCBI taxonomy): domain Eukaryota; kingdom Metazoa; phylum Mollusca; class Scaphopoda; order Gadilida; family Siphonodentaliidae; genus Siphonodentalium; species Siphonodentalium dalli. Next base: position 227,580,526 of record CP136061.1, read on the forward strand.
GAGTCACAAACACTGAAATAGTCTTTTTAATAATGCCTTCTAATAAAAAATTAAATGCACCAATTTAATTATACCATTTACTTGTAGGCGGGACCCAATGTCCATCCATATGTTCTATTTGAGTGTTTTGTTATATAATACTTCCTGCAGTTCCATCGCGATTATAATTTTTCTATAGATAATGGATTTGAAGTAGTCATTCCTTTTACGTCGAATGACCTTGGCAATGTTGATGGATTCCACATCCGGTGACATGGTTTATCTCCATCTTTGAAAAAGCCAAAACCGCTCAAGCGTTGACACAGAATGCAGAATTCACCGAGATCGCGATTCTCGCATCATTATCTGAATCTGCAAGAGTGTGATGGTTTAAGGATAGCACAAGAGGATCACCTTGCCACATCCAGAGCTATATAGGTTGTGTGATGTCCATGTTATTCCGTTCCACACATATGTGTGGAACGGCTAAGATTTTACAACATGAGGATTGGTATGTTTTTAAGTAATGAGGCATGTAATAAATTAACAGAAAATATTCTTCAATATTTTAATAATTTTAATGGCAAAGAGAGAAAAAATTAGTACTGGTAGTTATCGAGCCAGACTATCAAATAAAACTACAGTAATGCCCTAAATAATCGACTCCTTAAACACAGAAGAATTATGGGTAACTTTTCAGGTTTTAGTCGGAAATATGGCTTGTTGCCATTCATCGGAAAGCTCTGTTAGGGCATTACTGTATTTATCGAGCCAGGCTATCAAATAAAACTATTTCTCATTGGCTGTAATTAGGAATAACCTCCCAGAAATTACCTTGTACTCTGTGTACTCCAATTAGAAGGAGCCTTTCTGTATAATTGCAGCACTGCATACTTTGCTAGTACTTTACATACTCAACAAAGGCCTTCTTTCATGTCTATTACAGACTTATTTCATCATTATACCCCCACTTTCGAAGAAAATGGGGGGGTATACTGGATTGACTGCGTCCGTCTGTCCATCACGATTTCTCCCTCCGTTTGTCCGTCCGTCCGTCTGTCCGTCCGACCTCATAACTCGAACAACTATGAACCGATTTCAATAATTTTTTGTATGCAATCTCCTTAGGAGGACTGCCTCTCCGCATAATGCTAATTGCAGTTTGGTCCGACTTTTTTTTAAAACTCTTTCGCTGCCACCCGCCACCACAGACGTACCCCCCAGTGCCACGCATCCTGTACATATATCCATGTATTTCAGGTATATATGGGTAATACATTATATCTCAAGCAGTTTCTAATATAATTAGTTGAAACTTCACATGTATATAGACATAGATATACCCTGTCGAATGCCGCCGTGGACACGCCCACCAAGGTCACGTGACATTGGCGGCCATCTTGGATTAGTGGCTATTTGCCGGTATATGTACAGTTTGTGTGGGTATGAATGGGTATGTTGTTTGTTTTCTAATTTTCAACCCAAGTATACGATGTCCAACAGTAAGGTACACGGGAGTGACCCATATGAATCCACTTTGGACATAAAATAAATCACGTGACCTTGGCAATTCCAAATATAGATATATATATATATAACCATACCCATATGTATATATACCTGCAGGGGGACACTTGACCCTGCTCCGCCCCTTATAAGTCACGTGATCTTGACGGCCATCTTGAATTTCAGGAAAATTGGGTTTTACGATGATTTATGTGAATTATATGGGTCATGCGGGCGTACGCATGGTCAAGTCACCAGCATAATTAATTTAGTTGCCTGTTATCACCACTGGAAAACGATACAATAGACAAGGGTTGTTCAAAACCAGTAAAGGTGTATTATAAATAATAGGTATAAGTATCTTATGCGCCGCAGGCTCCCCTCGATCATTAGAGTATAGAGGTTAGTTAACCACTCACCACCCCATCCCGCCACCCATAGTATCTTATGCGCCCCTATAGAGGCTACTGTCTACATAAATAATAGGTATAAGTATCTTATGCGCCGCAGGCACCCCTTTAACATTAGAGTATAGAGGTTAGTTACCCACCCACCACCCCATCCCGCCCATTCATAGTATCTTATGTGCCGCAGGCGCCCCTATAAAGGCTACTGCCCACATAAATAATAGGTATAAGTATCTTATGCGCCGCAGGCGCCCCTCGATCATTAGAGTTTAGAGGTAATAACAATAACTTCTTCAGTCCTGAGTCTTTTGCGAGCAGCCATTTTCGACTGATAACCACGTGCTAACAACAATGACGCAATATTCCGGCTCTGACTGTACTCCCATAACGTCAGAAATAGCATGACCTTGAGGACATTGTCGCTTTAAATTGTTCGCGCGCAACAGTACTACAGATAAATACATCAAACACTGTCAAATTTGTTGGAAAGAATAGAGTTATATCCCATACATTAGACTACATACCAAATTCGCAAAAATGCGAGATTGGCAGCGTCTTCGAAGTTCGCATTTATGCGCGTTTGGCAGCGAAAGAGTTAAAGTTACACCTCATTTCAAGTTATGACTTAGTTTGACTTAGAAAATTCTGTCCGACTTAATAACTTTAACAAATATGAACCGATTTCAATAATTTTTGGTATACATGCTTCTCACAATACCCTTTCTACATGATGCGGCTAGGGATTGGCTCGTAATATTACACTTCATTTTCGACTTATTTTGACTTAGAAAATATTCTGTCAGACTTAATAACTTCAACAAATATGAACCAATTTGAATAATTTTTTCTGTACAAGCTTCTTGTGACACCATATCGATATTCTTAGTCCGAATTTTTCTTTAAAGTTAAAAATCTTTTTTGTTGGGTTTACGGATAATGCGGGTTGAATTTGCCACGGTGGGGGTAATGCTAGCACTCGAGTGCACACCTCTTGTTACATCTAAAATTTATATATATTACATTCAATTCAAGATTTGTTTGTTTTTTTATCTTCCTACCTGATTTTTTTTTATAAAATGAAAAATAGAAAAATTCAGAACCTATCAGAAAATGTTCTTCAATGTTACATGCTGTAGATTAAAAGGGACTCAATTTTTCCTTCTGAAGAGATAATTTCAATAATTTCAAAAATAAGTATTCTCAAAATAACAGAAAATTCACATATAACAATCTATGTATTTTTTAAGCTCTTTTGATCTCCAGAATGTGACATATAAACAAGCAGATACTAGCTAGCTTTAATTTGACCTTCGAGGTTTATATATCTCTTTAAGGGATTCTATACTCAAATGTTTCTATAGTCTCTGCTTCATAGAATAAGGTAATAGATTTCCTTTATTGAAGTCTGTTGAGTATGAAGTAATGTTACGGATGGCAGATTAGCAGGAATGCAAAAGTAGAACTATCATTGTCGTGTAATTTTAGTACAGTTTTCAAGCAAATGTATCAAATAAAATGTTATATTATATGCATACTCGTCCCATATACTCATTTAAGTTATTATACCCCCCGCAACGAAGTTAGGGGGGGTATACTGGAGTCAGCTTGTCCGTCCGTCCGTCGTCCGTCCGTCGTCCGTCGTCCGTCGTCCGTCCGTCCGTGGACACAAATTTGTCCGGAGTTTTTCTCAGTCATTTTTTGATCAATTTCCGTGAAACTTGGCACAGACATCAACCATCATGGGAACCTGTGCACCTGTGATTATGACGTCTGTCGGACTTTTTTTTTTGGAGTTATTCCCCCTTTTTCGACTTAGAAAATTTTCGCAACATGTATACTTTTGTCCGAGCTTTTATTCCTACATTTTTCAGTCAATTTTTTTAAAACTTGGCACAGATATTTAGTACCATTGGAACTTGTGCACCTGCGATTATGACATCTGTCCGACATTTTTTGGTGGAGTTATCCCCCTTTTTCAACTTAGAAACTTTTTTTGCAACATGCATAATTTTGTCCGAGCTTTTATTCCTACATTTTTCGGTCAATGTTTTTGAATCTTGGCACTGATATTTAGTACCATGGGAACCTGTGCCCCTGCGATTATGACGTCTGTCCGACATTTTTTGTGTGGAGATATTCCCCTTTTTCGACTTAGAAATTTTTTCGCAACATACATAATTTTGTCCAAGCTTTTATTCCTACAATTTTCGGTCAATAGGTTTAAGATTAGGGTTATGGTTGTACACCTGCAATGGGAACTGTTATTTTATTATTTTAACTAAATGTTTACTGACATGTGAAACATCTTAGTATTTTAAAAAGGGGGGTATCCGTAGTCCCATTGGGACAGTCACACCTCTAGTTGTATAGGCACTAGTCAGTGAGTGTCTTGAGTTTATGCCCCTTATCAACATAATTGTTTACACGATAATGTATGCCACATGTTGCCCAATCCACTGTCTGTCAAATAGTTTGATTACTTCTTGTACACGGAAATTCGTAATTTAATTTATGGCTCGAGCCATAAAATAAATTTATATCAAATAATTAACTTTGAGTTTAAGATAAGAACATTCACAGGATACATCTTCCACTCAAATTACATATTTTTCTATATGTTATCGATATTAGATCATTGTTATTATTTTTCTATATATTATCAATATTAGATCATTGTTATTACCAGGAATTTATTGAAATTGGCAAACAGTACCCCTTTAAACATTTCTATACTAAATACTCAGTGACGAGAAGACACTCCCAACGGAATGATAGACCATTCCAATATATACTTTTATAACTGAGTGGGAGAATCCATTTTGTATTGAAAGGGTTAACATCCTGTCTCTTTATCCACAGCCTCCAGACTTGGGCGGCGTCCAAAAAGGTTGAAAGATAGTGAATCGACAGCCAGGTCATCTACTAGCCTGCCAGAAATTCGACCGTATCCTCAAGATCCCCAAGACTTGTTCAAACTACGAATGGCTGAACTTCAGGGTATGCTCAAACAAAATGGAGCCCTGAAGGACGATTTAATGCAGGCATTTCTTCATGCTGCTCAGACAAGTTTTAAAGAACATGCTCGAACGGGGCAAAACAACACAAATACCTCACGGACTCCTGCGGACCAAGCCAATATGAGTTATGTTCCAAATACGTCGCAGCAAAATCTCGCAGCACCCGACAACCCGACGATACAGGGGGGAGATCAGGGCTACTGCAGCAGTATGAGTAGTCCAACAAGTATTAAAAGTGCGTCACCGCTCAATGACAACAACAACCTGGCCTTTAGTTCTATGAATGTTTATAACCCTAATCATGAAATAATAATAAAGACTGAGCCCGGCGAGATTAGTAATGTAACTTTACTAGCAGATGACAGTGTTGGTATGAGTGAGAAGAATTTGCTAGTCAGTTCTGCTAACCAATTCAATATCTCTACGCCTACAATATCTGCAGCACCCTCTCCGATAATGCCATCATCAATGATGGGTTCGCCTCTCATACCATCTCCGGACGCGACGCTCTTCGATGAGGAACTGCGATGGGATTCGCTGCAATCACAGCTATCGGTCCGATCACAATCATCGAGTATCAATGATTATGATTATGACAGGACCCTTGAGCATGCTAAACAGATACCGTCAGAAGCTCGCCTTGACTTGATCAAACTTTACACGCAGCCAATAATTGAGGCTCACTTGACGACGACTATTAACCTGTATAAGGTAGTGAATGACGCCAATGAGGTGTATGAGCGCAAGATGGCAAATAATGAACTGGTAAGTCAGAATTCTTCATTTAATACCATTTATTCACTGGACTCAGTTTTAAATTTGTAGATTGGAACAATCATTTATTCATATGGAGAGTTGTTACAAATGCAAAAGACATAAGAGTCCTATTCAGTCATTGAGGGGAGGGAAATTTTTTGATTATAAATTCAACCTTAGTCCATTTGTTGAACTTGATATTCTGGCCTGAAAATATTGTGCCGGACATTTGCAGAATGTGGTCCGCAGAGGGTGAATTTAGTGACGCTACCCCGCAAGGCCGGCTAGCTTCACCAACTTAATCTTCTGTGGACCTCATTCTGCATGGCCTCATCTGCTAGGGGAGAACTGGACACGGATTTCTGTTCCCAGATGGTGATCTGAACCCATTGGGTACCTCGATTATGAATTGTGTCTTATGCCAATTTGGGGTTAAATAGAGAAACTAAATTAAAAAAGAAAAAGAATCTTTCTGAAGAAACAAAAAAACTTAATTTGATAATAAAGATACTTTCCAGATAAGATGAGACTTAAGCAGAAGGAGGTCTCCAGAAGGTGAATTTAGTGGTGCTTGCCCAATATGCAGGGTAGCGTCACTAAATACACCTTCTGAAGACCTCATTCTGCAAATGTCTGGCATCATGTTTTCAGGCCTGGGTCTAATGATTGTGGTGACCATAAGTGATAAAGCAAAAATCAACATTGGCAAAGTTGATCGTTTTAACCCTTTGCTGAGTAGAATGACATATATGTCGTCTATCGGTTGAGGAGTAGAACGACATATATATCGTTTCAGGAAGTGTTATTTTATGTAGACGTAACTTCAATAAACCATCTGATTTATAAATGATTTGTATAGGAGTTATTATGCCCCCGATCTCCGATGGAGATTTGGGGGTATATAGTGGAGCCCTCCGTCCGTCCGTCCTTCCGTCCGTACGAACGTTTCAACTCATAACTTTGGTTTCGCTAACTCAATTCAGTTGATCTTTGGTATGCTAATAGACCAGCCGGGGGGACAAGATTTCCCCATAACTGCGGTTTCGTCCGCCCATTTTTTCCAGAGTTACGCCCCTTTTTGGACTTAGAAAATTGTTGACCCGTACGAACGTTTCAACTCATAACTTTGGTTTCGCTAACTCAATTCAGTTGATCTTTGGTATGCTAATAGAACAGCCGGGGGGACAAGATTTCCCCATAACTGCGGTTTCGTCCGCCCATTTTTTCCAGAATTACGCCCCTTTTTTTACTTAGAAATTTCAGTTTTTTGTGGCATACAAACGTTTCAACTCATAACTTTGGTTTCGCTAATTCAATTCAGTTGATATTTGGTATGCCAATAGACCAGCCGGGGGGACAAGATTTCCCCATAGCCGTAGTTTTGGCCGCCCATTTTTTCCAGAGTTACGCCCCTTTTTGGACTTAGAAAATTCAGGTTTTCTGCTACTTTTTTTGGTTTCCAGATGATAACTTGATTTTGGATTGTTTACTCCTGAATAACATAACTTTACAAAGTGCCATTTAATAAGCATTTGCACAAAAATAAGAAAAATCCTCTCTGATTGTACAGTCGGGGGCGTTACCTCCGCCCAGCGGTGCACTTGTTTTGATTAATATAATGTCCCAAATGTATGAGTACAATCGATTATGATAACACACGTTAAAAAAAAATGCACATAAATTAAAACGAATTACTGGACCCTTTTGACCCGAACTTGTTAATAATTATTGCTATGACGTAGACGTTAAATTTACTCATAACGTCATGTATATGACATTACAGATACTCTCCAAAGGGTTAAGACTTAGAAATTGATAATTATGTTGGTCATCAATTTATGTTTTTCGACCAGAGGAAAATGTGAAAAGTTTGAACTTGAGAGTCAGTGGGATAAATGTTGGCACAGTTATGGCCCTTTTCATTTTCAGAAATTTCTAGATTTGATTCCGGATGAAAACTTGAGTTTAAAATTTTCAATTAACTTGAGTTTCAAATTTTCAATTGGCTTCACATTCAGTATCTGGTTTGATCAGAAGAAACTAATTTTTTTTTGGTATTATCTCCCGGTATATAGTCCAAGTTTCCTTTGACGTAAACCAGCTAGTGAAATCGTTGAGGATAATACAGTAATGCCCTAAGTAATTGACTCCTTAAACACAGCAGAATTATGGGTAACTTTTCAGGATTTAGTCGGAAATATGGCTTGTTGCTATTCATCGGAAAGCTCTCGGGGAGAGCTTTCCGATGAATGGCAACAAGCCATATTTCCGACTAAATCCTGAAAAGTTACCCATAATTCTGCTGTGTTTAAGGAGTCGATTACTTAGGGCATTACTGTACATCGAAGTATGATTTCCTTACTCTTCTATAGCGGACTTTTCGTCCAGATCCAGTGGTAGGATTTTTCGTCAATTGTAATCATCTTTATCATACATGTCAATATAAAATGTTATGGTTATCGGAATATGTGATATCTTATGGTCATAGTGATGAATTATAATCTTAACTGTTGTGGTTAAATTACGCACATAATATCACATTTGTTTACGTCCAGAGAAGACCCGACCTGTTACGAAGTTTGTGAAGTCATATGAGTTTGTATTCTTTTGAAATAATGTAAACAATGTGATCAAATATATTTTTCACGGTAAATTACTACTTGTGTACAGTATGTGTTTTTCTTCTACAAGTCCAGTTTGTGGTGAAAAGTCATATTGGACGCAGTGTCGAGTCCAATATGACTTTTCTCCACAACCTGGACGAGTACAAGAAAAACACATACTGTACACAACATTGTATAATGACATTTTTATTATCCATCTGTACTAGTATGGCTGATGGGGTCATTGTCACAAGGCATCGATCACAATCGTAGCCAGCTTTTTAAATCGATCACAAATGTAGCCAGCTTTTCAATGGTGATCACATTTGTAGCCAGCTTTTCATATTCATGCGAGCCTCAATGAACAAGATTAGATTAAGCTCATTGTTCTGAGTTGATGGATGAAAAACAACTTGAATTTTAATTTGATATTAGTTCATCTAATAATCTAACGTTTCTGATCAATGTCGTTAGAATGCTCGAATTATATACCAATATAAGTTAATAAACGAAGTCAGTTTTGGAGAATGACGTCGACATTTGAGTCACGAGCGCGATGACGTCATATTTTGCGCCATATAAAGCATGCAATTAGAAAAGCTGGCTACGAATGTGATCGCCGGTGAAAAGCTGGCTACATTTGTGATCGATTTAAAAAGCTGGCTACGAATGTGACCGGAGCCTTGTGACAATGACCCCATCGGCACTAGTATGTTTATTCAAATTTTGGGGAAAAAACGTTTGTGGTTATTTTTGGTATTTGTCGGCGCTTAATTCTCTGTAATAGCCTGTATTTGATCATCAGAAAGCATGATTTGCAACAGTAAACACAGAAGTGAAAATAAAACCTCAATGCGGAAGTGAAACATCTTCTAAATCCACCAGTGTTACGCGCGCATCACAATTTTACCAATTCATTTGGCAATAGAATTAATTCGTGACGTCACGGAGTCCCGATAAAAAAGTGATATTGTACACTCGGGAGTCCAATATGACTTTCGGGAGTCCAATATGACTTTTTCCCGGATTATCACGTGACAGCTTTTGCCAAATCAGAAATAGTGTTAGTTAAGGGATGGATAATAATATAATATAAACCATGATGATAACAATGAACATGCATCCACAGCCAAAAATAGAGAATCTAGGCATGATGAAGGAGAAGATGTGGGGCAAGTTTAAGTCCAACATGGTTCCTGAAATTGAAAAGGTTGTCAAGTTCTGCAAGCGGTTACCTGGTGAGTCCTCCATCACAACTCTTTTATCAGTTTCAGAATACTTCTCAACATTTTGGTTATTACTGATTAACAATAATTAAAGGGGGACCGTACACTAAATCCGGCCATTTATGGCACCAACAGATTATATGCAACAAATGAATTAATTTGAGCCTTGGATTAGTGCAAAATACATTCATGAGCTCTATGAACAATACAAACAACATGGCAATTATAATGCAAATGAGTTTTATGACTCAAGGTAATTATAATGAAACTGAGTTTATGACTTGAGTCATAACATATTTATGATAATTACCATGTTCATTGTTGTATATTTACACACACCTTAACCTTTGAATATCTCCTCCGATTTCCCCATAGCGTTACGGTAGACACGCCCCCGTATCCAATGCGTTCATAAACCTATGAATGCAACGTGACGTCACTTGCAGTGTCGTTCATAGGTTTATGAACACATTGGTCCCGGAAATGACCGGGGATTGTCGGACATTGCCGACTGCTTGAGTATCTATATATAGTACGTCCGGATTTGGCAAGAAATTTATTTTGGTCTATAATCAGTGTTGTTGCCCGGTGTTACTGAACGTTGATGTTCAAAAATCCTGCTACTTAATAACGTTTTATCATTTTCCTTACCGCTACAAATATTCCCCCGAACCTCACAAATATATCATTATGGTAGAACGGCGTGTTGTCGATTTCTTATCCAAAGCCGAAACTTAATTGTTAGTTTCAGTTATCATTCTTGAAATCAACACGTCTAAACAAGACAGTTTGTCATATGTGTATACTAAACTGTGAAATTGCGTTTTTTTTCCGTTCTTCAAGAACGGATTCTCAAAATGTTTGGTTTTCCAAAAAACGAGGATTCGCACTTTCTGAACTGAACTTCGTGCGTTCATTTAAATAGATGAATAAATAGTGGGAAAGACAGACAATCCTAGTTCATAATGAATTTAAGTATATAAATATAAATAATACACGGCGGATTCAACGTGGTCATGGGTTTTGACCGCGATAAAAAATCAGCAAACTCCGCATGAACCCCTTCGGGGTTCATGCAGTTTGCTGATTTTTTCTCGCGGTCAAAATCCCATGACCACATTGAAACCGCCGTTTATTTCTTATTTGTATCGTTCATAGAGCACATGAGTGTATTTTGTACTAATCCATGGCTCAAATTCATTCATTTGTTGCATATATTCTTTTGAGCATAAAAGGAGATGGTCCCATAAATGGCCGGATTTAGTGTACTCTCCCCCTTTAAATTCACACAGTCTTGAAACCTTTAATTACTATTATATATATAACCTATATTTATCTCACTAGAAAGAGAAGGTTCTAGAATACAGAAAATATATGTACTGCAAAATATTCATGCACAATCAGTATTAACTGAGAATATCCATCAAATTAAATCTGGCACATAAGGTCCTTTTGTCATGCAAACACCAAATGCTACTTTAACATTTTGTTTTTTCTCATTACATGGTAAATCTTATGTAAAATAGATGCATTAACTACTTTGGTTCCAATAATCCAATATGTGTGATAATTCTTCAACAAATATTCTTTTCTTATGATGAATCTGTTTCTTGTTAGAGGGCTGCTCTTCTGCTTCTATATGGTAATATTACCACTTTACAGGGCCTAGTGTATTAACCCTTTACCCAACAGAAGGGCCCTGTGCCAATGCATTCTCTTATATATGCGAGTCGACCATAGGTCGCCTCGCATATATAAGAGAATGCATTGGCTTAACACATTAAAAATTATAAAATTGTTAAAGAATGTAAGAAAAAATGGTAAAAAGTGTTAAAAAAAGACTTTTTTTTAGGCCAATGCATTCTCTTATATATGCGAGGCGACCTATGGTCGACTCGCATATATAAGAGAATGCATTGGCACAGGGCATAACTGTAACTATCACAATGTGGTCAATGAACCGGTTCCAATGATATCCATATTTGTATGGTTCTATTGAGACAGACGGAAGATATTTTAGGCTGTTGAAGCTTCATTTGGCCGGTTTGTTGGGTAAAGGGTTAACACAGTTTTATTGGTATGATCTTGTTACACCCTGCAGTGGCGGGCTGATATTTAATTTTTTTCTGAATAAGGGCCCATCTACTGCCACTTTTAATGTTGACTTAACAGACACAACAGCTGAAATTACCTCCCCAATTTGTATGCCACATTTGGCGTCTGGATCACACTTCAATTTTTTGTTGTAAGAGCAATTGATAAATTGTTTTTATGGAATATTTACTAATTTTTCAAGAAGAAATGACATGCATTATGGACATGAAAATATTTAGGTCATCGTATATATTAAGTGGTAATAATAGTACTAACATGAATTTCTCGGGTAATACGGTGCCATTCAGAAATTATTGACATATTAAGTGCTTATTTCACTACTTCAAACTTATATTTCATGACACAGCCAATACAATACCAACAACAATTTCAAGAATGCACCATTAAACTTTTAATGTACAACAATAATGGCTGTTCCATTGCGTAGAACACGACATCTGAATTACGCAAAAATGGAACAAACAAACAGTCCTTCAAACGAGAATTATTTGTCAACGAGCATCACTTTCTTTAATTTATATGAAAGAATGGTGTTGTGTTCTGGCAATTTTGATACAAACTTTATTGAAATACATGCGTTGAGCAAGTTTATTCTCTGTGAGGCACCGCAGAGTGTTTCAAATCACTTTAAAAGTGCTCCATCCTATTACAGGCCTGATACAATGTTGGACTGTTAATCATTTCTGTCCGGCTGCTAATTTATGGAAATGCCCTCCAAAATCATGCTATTGTCAGGCCTGAAAATTAGGTCCCCAGAGGGTGAATTTAGTGATGCTTCCCTGCACAGTATGCTAGCATCACCAAATTCATCCTCTGGGGACTTAACCCTTACATGATTTCAGCTTCCTGAAATTTTGAGAAAACCCTGTGCCAATACATTCTCTTATATATACACGAGTATCCCTTAGGGAGCCTTGCATATATAGGAAGCCTCACGTATATAAGAGAATACATTGGCCTACAATATTTACCTTGACCTTGTAAGCCAGTGCATTCTCTTATATATGCAAGGCTCCCTATGGGAGACTCGCATATATTATAGAATGCACTGACACAGGATCTTTAATGCTGCACCAGCGCTGCTCCCATCATGAAAGGGTTAAGCAGAATGAGGTCCCCAGAAGGTGAGTTTAGTATGCTAGCACTCTTTGCGGGGTATCGTCACTAAATGTCCCTTCTGAGGACCTCATTCTACAAAATGTCTGGCATCATATTTTCAGACCTGGTTATTGTTCTATTATAAAACTTGTTTTTTTTCAGGCTTCTCCGAGATTGAGCAGGAAGACCAGATACGGCTGATTAAACAAGGCACCTTTGAAGTGCTACTGACAAGGTTCTGTATGTTGGTCGATTACGAAAAGGGCGAAATGTTCGACCCAGGCATGAAGCTCAAGGTGTCCAAGTAAGTTTCTACAAGGCTAACTTTTAGAAAGAACATTATGTTATAAGTTACAGGGCGATTTAGTTGATGGATACTATGTCATGTGAGACAAATTGAGATTAATATCGGGCGATATGCTAGCAAAGCCCGATATTAATCTCGCTTAGCCTCACATGACACTGTAGCCAGCGACTTGGAGTCCTGCAATGCTTTTATCATGCTTTACATGTGAGAAATTGAACTACCGGTTCAAAGTTTATTATATTCTGGTGAGCTAAATGTGCCATCTATGGCTATTAAATTATAGTAGAATGTTGGTGCACTCAATCAATTGCTCATCACCTGAAGTTTGGTAATAAATTGAGTTTGATAGTTAATTTATGCATCTTTACATGGTTCCTGCGGCTTCTTGAATTTCCTTGAACACTCTTGAATATGAAAATCCATTTACAAGGCCCTTGAATACCCTTGGATTTCACCGTTAGAACTCCTTCAAAACCCTTGAATAATAACCATTTATAAATCATTGAAACTGTTGGAAACCCTTGAATAGTTGGCATTCCATTATGATCACAGGATTTGTAATGATTACATGTAGCGATCGGCAAAATAATTAGGTGCGATTGAAAATTAAGAGTATTTATGGTAATTCTTGTAAAAACCCGGTATTTCTGTCTTCCTAAATTTAATCTATGGTTTCAGTTTCATCACTGTTTGGACTCTGTGATTTGGTACGCACGTTTGTTTCGATGTATTTAATTTTAACCCTTTCAGTGCCAGGGGCCGATCTTATCGGCCCTAATTTACGGTCTGTAAAATCGGCCCTAAAAAAAGTTTAAAATTATTTTTTTTTTTTTTTTTTTTTTTGGGTTGAATATTTTGGGTATGCTTAAGCATGCTATAGCGAATTTGAGGACCAAACTGGTTAAAACCTTAGGGGCATGTTATAACTCAAAACTATCACCAAGTATTCATAGTAATAATTTTGATGCCCATGAAAAATGTAAGATTCCCTGGCACTAAACCTACAAAATAAGTCTGTTGAAGAATATAAGAAAAAATTATTAAAATTGTCAAAAATAATAACAAATGATGAAAAATTGTTAGGCCAATGCATTCTCTTATATATGCGAGGCGACCTATGGTCGACTCGCATATTTATAAGAGAATGCTTTGGCACAGGGTATATGGGTTGATACAAAATCGGACCTGGCACTGAAAGGGTTAATTTGTCACAATTGCATACACACACAAATTAAATTTATTTAGTTGGCCTAGTATTAAAATGACAGTATGCTGGTTAGAAAATGCTGTTTCCAAAATTTATGGGATCGATATTCAACTTTAGTGGACTGACTGTCGAAATTGTACGATATCAACCACCAGCTGTGTGAAGTACTTTGTACTTTATCAGTCTCATGTAATACTGGTACATAACATATATGCACTTGCTAATTAATTAGTCTATGTAGCAGCCGACACTACTCCTGGAGTACCCTTGAATTTCTAGCTGGTGCACCCTTGAATTCTTCCTTGGATACTCCTGGAATACCCTTGAATTTGATCACGAATTAGGTGCAGGAACCATGCTTTAAAATTTGTCAATTATATCAGATGCAGGTATTTGTACTATGTTTTTAAAGTCGTATAAAATTATTTCTGACAGATATCCCTTTTCTCTGTGCCAAAATACAGTGTATGAATCCATATCCCCCTGGGGGTTTCCATATGGGGTTGGTCAATCAAGGTCAACCTAATATCCCCTCATCTCCTGCAAGTAGAACTCCATTCTCATTGGTCAATCTAGTAGGCCAGCATGATAGCATGTGACAATGAACCAATGAAGGGTTCTGTAGATAGGAGAAGTAAGTCCCTATGAATCACACAGTATTATTAACCATTTATTTACTAAATGGATTCTCCCATTCAGTTATAAAAGTATACATTGGATTGGTCTATTATTCATCTGGAGGGATGTACGGGTAATAAAAGCAGAAGTCAGACAGACAAAAGGCTAATACAAATGCAGATGATTCATATTCTTTGATGGTAAATGTTTAGATAATAGATTCAAAAAAACATTTGTTGAACTTATTACTGAACATTTCATAAGGGAATGTCAACGAGTGTATAGTATAGAAAGGGTTAAAGATGGTCTCTCTCTCTTCTGGGCCACAATTACAACAACAACATAAATTTTATAAATCCTGATTTCAAGACTACAGTGATGCCCTAAATAATCGACTTCTTAACCACAGCATAAATATGGGTAACTTTTCAGGATTTAGTCTGAAATATGGCTTGTTACCATTCATCGGAAAGCTCTCACTGAGTGCTTTCCGATGAATGCCAACAATCCATATTTCTGACTAAATCCTGAAAGTTACCCATAATTCTGCTGTTTTTAAAGGTGGATTATCTCTTTGTAAACATGTATTATATAGTTACCGGGATATAAAATATTAGATCTGAGTCGAACACTCCTGTCCGGAAATGCTTCTATCGATTAATATTGATTTTATTTAGAATATTTTCTGGTCCAAAAAGGTGTGGTTGTTTAGCCAACGAACAATACTAGTTACTGTTAACAGAGACCACAAATTTTATTGCGTAATTTTGTCACAAATAAACGTTAATTATATTCATTATCACTTATAACTATGGAATAAAACAATACAACCAATCAATCTGGGACATTTGACGCTAGGGACGTAGCCATAGGAACAGCATAATGATCGCTTTATGGTATCACCTGAATGGTCTGTTCTAAAAATAGACAAATAAACGGTCCTTATAAAATATTCGAAATAAAATCAATATTAATTGATGGACGCTTTCCGGACAGCGGTCTTCGGTTCATATTTATTATTTTATACCCACGCAACTATTTCAAATTTGTTATTTAAAGAGATAATCCATCTTTAAGGAAACGATTATTTAGGGAATTACTGTACAAACAGCTATTTTGTGATAGGTCATGTTATCTTTTAAAAGATCAGCTGATATGATTGGTTTATGTTCACACCAAGCCTTGAAATAGTGTGTCTCATTTGCAGAATGAGGTCCCCAGAGGGTGAATTTAGTGATGCTACCCCGCATATTGGGCTAGCATCACCAAATTCACCCTCTGGGGACCTCATTCTGCTTACACCTCAGCAGAATGAGGTTCCCATAGGGTGAATTTGGTGATGCTAGCCCGCTATGTGGGGTAGCATCACTAAATTCACCCTCTGGGGACCTCATTCTGCAAATGACAGACACACTATTTCAAGGCTTGGTTCACACTAATTACAATATGAACCATTTTTGTGAAAAAAATATTTGATGGCAGAGTTTCTTCTTTTTTTTTTTATTTTACCTCCTTTTCCATTATTTATACATTTTTTTGGGAATAAATATCTCAATTTATTTTTATAATTTGTACAAAACTTATCTTATTCAAAATAGTCTGCTATTTGTCAATTGTTGT
Source organism: Siphonodentalium dalli (assembly GCA_032622095.1). NCBI lineage: Eukaryota > Metazoa > Mollusca > Scaphopoda > Gadilida > Siphonodentaliidae > Siphonodentalium > Siphonodentalium dalli. The sequence goes on from CP136061.1 coordinate 227,596,985, forward strand.
GGTGGTGATGCATAATTCTATTTTTATTTTTATACCCTCCTGTATCTACTTTTTTCAAACCAAATGTTTACAAACCAGGTTATTTTATTGTTGTTGCCTAATATATCGGAAATCATCATCAGGCCACAAATGTAGGAGATTGTTGCTAGAGGTGCTACAGCTTTTGGGGTCATGGGTGGGCCCAGACCTCGGCCTGAGTTGCTCAATTCTGTGATTGGTTCACCATTGGCATTTAAGCGGAAAGTCATTGTAACTTTTCCGTTCGCCCAAAATTACATGCTCTGATTCGGCCGTTATGTATTCAATGTATACTTATCCAAATTTCTATCTATTTGTAGATAAATAGTTATGAACTCTAAAAATTCTTGATAAATTGCAAATTAATTTTTATTGTAAAACACTCTTTGGTACAGCAGGCTAGCTTCATCAAATTGCCCTCTGTTGACTTCATTCTGCTTAGGCCTCATCTATTGGGAAGTATCAATAGTCTCAAATTAACATTGTTTTTAGTTACTGTTTCCCTTCTGTTCAGTTTGCAGAAGATAAATTACATCATCGAGGTGACTAATGGGTGAACATCACCAACTTAAATTGGGGAACTTCAATCTGATCCTAGGTATCCCATAGCAGTTGAGGCCTAAACAAATTGAGGTTGCCAGAGGGTGAATTTGGTGATGCTAGCCCACTGTCCAGTATTCTCTGGGGACCTCATTCCACAAATGTCAGACAAACTATAATACAGACTTGCAGTATTTTATTTTATTTTATTTGACCTTATGCGCGACTATCTAAACATTTCTTAATCTAATAATGTATTGATTGCAGAGACGTGATAACACATATGCCTATGGGAGCTTTCCTATTGGAGTTCTTCAATGTGGCTGAATCTTTCAATCCCTACAAGTTGACGGATGGCGAGATCGGTTTATTCACTGCAATGCTCATTTTCAGTCCAGGTGAGAGATTTATAAGCTAACCAAACATTCCCTCGATTGAATCCCTAAATTATACACACATAATTTGACAAGAGGTATCTCAAAAAATACCACGCAGAAGATTTCCAAGTGAATTTGTCAATATAGCGCTGAAAATACGTGTTTTGTTTCTCAGTGGCCGTACCAATTTGCTCACTTCATAACGGTGATAAATGATCGTCAGTATACAATGTAAATATTATCTTTAAATGAATAAAATGCATGTGTAACCAATTGTGGCTGTCTCTGTTATACAATATTGAAACCCTATCAGAAGCAATATTGAAGCCAGAAAGCAACCGTGTTCACAAGCTTTGCATATTTATGAAATTTTGCTAAATCAGTTGCATAAGTCTTACAATGATTGGTGGTCTATAGTATAGCTCAATTGACGGCAAACCCGATTAGGACATTGGCAGATGTTTTAGTTGGAAAGGCACTCATAATTCATCAGCATAATCACAAGTAATTACAGTAATGCCCTAATTAATCGACTCTCTAACCACAGCAGAATTATGGGTAACTTTTCAGGATTTAGTCGGAAATATGGCTTGTTGCCATTCATTGGAAAGCTCTCGGCGAGAGCTTTCCGTTGAATGGCAACAAGCCATATTTCCGACTAAATCCTGAAAGGTTACCCATAATTCTGCTGTGGTTAGAGAGTCGATTAATTAGGGCATTACTGTACATGTGGGGCTAAATGTGGGAAAATGTCTATTTCGGTCAAATAACGTCTTTTTGGGCATGCTAGGTTAGTACTAGTCTTTTCTCGCGTTTGATAAAGCAATTAGGTTCAATTATCGATTTGTACAACATTTGAAACCATGCAGGGTGTCATCCGAACCATGTATACACACCATATATACTAGCATGAAATTAAAACAGTAAGTGTGGGAAACATTGTTATGTGAAGTTGCTGTTCACGATATCCCAGATACAGGTGATACAACTAGTGTTTATTGGGTTTCAATGTCCATTCACAGTTTTCACATGTACGCACCTGAGATATAACTTTGAGGTGACATAACCAACTGGTATATAACACAAACTGAAGAACACTTACTAATGATCCTAAAAATAAGTTTGAATTAACTGACATCACTCTGAAGGTAGTATTGAAGCTATACATCAGGGACACATACAGTAATGCCCTAAGTAATCGACCTCTTAACCAAAGCAGAATTATGGGTAACTTTTCAGGATTTAGTCGGAAATATGGCTTGTTGCCATTCATCGGAAAGCTCTCCCCGAGAGCTTTCCGATGAATGGCAACAAGCCATATTTCCGACTAAATCCTGAAAAGTTACCCATAATTCTGCTTTGGTTAAGAGGTCGATTACTTAGAGCATTACTGTAGTTTTACTCAGGCAAGCTGTAAATCCAGAGTTCTGGGATAGCTATATCTGTATATTCAGTAATGAAAGAGTTAATTATACCCCCTTTTAAAAAAAAAGGGGGGTATACTGTTTTGCACATGTCCGTCCGTCGGTCCGTGCGTGCGTGCGGACGGTCGTCCGTCCGTCCGATGTCTGTTCATGTCATAACTTGAACGTAGTGCTCGGATCTCAATGAAATTAGGTATGGATGTTCACTACTATGAGGACATTAAATAGAGGGTAATCCATCGTTTTGTTCGGATTTTCCATTCTAGAGTTATTCATCTTTGTTTATCTGGAAATGTTGGCTTTTTGGTCCGTCTGGTGTCTGTTCATGTCATAACTTGAACAGTAGTGCTGGGATCTCAATGAAATTTTGTATGGATGTTCACTACTATGAGGGCATTCAATAGAGGGGTCCATTGTTCTGTTCCACTTTTCCATTCTAGAGTTATTCATCTTTGTTTATCTGGAAATGTTGGCTGTTTGGTCCATCCGATGTCTGTTCAGGTCATAACTTGAACAGTAATGCTCAGATCTCAATGACATTTTGTATGGATGTTCACCACTATGAGGACATTTAATGGCACATTCAACTGTTTTGTTTTGGTTTTTTGTTCTAAAGTTATTCATCTTTGTTTATATGAAAATGCTGATTTTTGTTTTTAAATGCTTACTTTACAGTCCGTATGTCTGAGTATATCAGTCACAGGTTATAGATATGCCCACACTAGGTGGTATGCCACAAGGGGGTATGTACCGGACGACAGTCCATCTCTTGTTGCAGTTGGGGGGAGGTGGTAGGGGCTTCAATTGCTTTTAAATTTGGAGATATTTGCATCACTTACTGAATTCTTATTTGATTCTGAACTTATTTGACAATACTTGTTTGAGGTTCTTGAATAAAGCTTGACCCTATTTACCAAATGGGTTCTCCCATTCAATTATATGGAAGTATACATTGGAAATTTCTTTCATTCATTTGGAGGGGTGTTCAGGTAATAAAACATATAACACAAGAGCAGAATGGTTCATATTCATTGGAGGGAAATGTTCAGATAATAACTTGGTAAAGAAAGAGTTAAATATTGCCGAGAATTGGCCTTGAGCGACCTTGAATTTAAGAATTAAGAACCTTGAAGACATGAATACACACCAAAATTTAACATCTAACCTGTCATATGTTTTCAGATCGAGAGGGACTGATAAACACTGGTGCAGTAACTAAGATTAGGGCATTGTTTGAACAAATATTATATTATCAGCTTAAGTCCAATCACGCAGGTGAGTATCATCAAAGGACCCTGCGATTCATTAACCCTTTACCCAACAGAAGGGCCCTGTGCCAATGCATTCTCTTATATATGCGAGTCGACCATAGGTCGCCTCGCATATATAAGAGAATGCATTGGCTTAACACATTAAAAATTATAAAATTGTTAAAGAATGTAAGAAAAAATGGTAAAAAGTGTTAAAAAAAGATTTTTTTTAGGCCAATGCATTCTCTTATATATGCGAGGCGACCTATGGTCGACTCGCATATATAAGAGAATGCATTGGCACATGGCATAACTGTAACTATCACAATGTGGTCAAGGAGCCGGTTCCAATGATATCCATATTTGTATGGTTCTATTGAGACAGACTGAAGATATTTTAGGCTGTTGAAGCTTTATTTGGCCGGTTTTGGCCGGTTTGTGGGTAAAGGGTTAAATCAAATTTAGATTCTTGATTCAGTGTCCAGAATCTTATAGAATAATTTTCTACTTTGAATCATCACAGTTTTGATACGATTCACAGGATATGAACTCCAATATTTCTTGTTGATTTATCGTTTTCCAAATCTTCAAAGCATAAAAATAAAGACCCTAATGATAAAGAATTTCATCATAGATTGGAATCATCTGTGATGTCGCCCCATTAATGTGTGCGACTGCACATACAACCTTTTAATTTGATGTCAAGCAGTCATAGACTCAAAATCATTTGTTGTGTCCTATCATTAAATCAATGAACTATTCATGACCACACAATAGGAAGCTCTTGGCCAAATGAGCTCTTAAATCTGTTGTGCTTGAATATTAACAATTTCCACTAGCAGACCCTGCAGGTCACATTTCTCATCCGATCGTCACCAAAATCACCATCTTTGATTTCAAATTTGATTCCATTGGCACACCCTGCATCTCACATCTGATCATCACCAAACTTCATGTGGATCTTCGGGGTGGCCTCCTATTTTAACCGAAATTTGTTAAAAAACATGGCCGCCAGGCAGCCATCTTGAATTTTTCTCTTTGCATGACTAAATCCTTTGGCACACCCTACAGACCACATCCCTCATCCGATCATCACCAAGTGTAATATGGATCGTCGGGGTGACCTCTAGATGGGAGCCTCCTATCTTGACCGAAATTTGTTAAACATGGCCGTCGGCAGCCATCTTAGATTTTACTCTTTGCATGACTAAATCCTTTGGCGCACCCTACAGACCACATCCCTCGTCCGATCATCACCAAACTTCAAATGGATCTTTGGGTAACCTCTAGATGGGAGCCTCCTATTTTGTCAGAAATTTGTTGAAACACATGGCCATCAGCAGCCATCTTGGATTTTAAATTTGAATCCATTGGCACATCCTGCAGCCCGCTTTTATTGGAGAATTGATTTGAAAATTTACAGGCATGTTTAGATTCACCTCTTGATGGGAGTTATTAAAAATAAAAAAATAAAAATTCAATAAAAAACATGGCCACCGGCAGCAATCTTAGATTTTACTCTTTGCATGACTAAATCCTTTGGCAGACCCTACAGACCACATCCCTCATCTGATGATCACCAAACTTTATATGAATCTTTGGGATGACCTCTAGATTGGAGCCTCCTATTTAGACTGAAATTCATTGTAAAACATGGCCACCAGCGGCCATCTTGGAATTTACTCTTTGTATGACTAAATCCTTCAGCGCACCCTACAAACCATATCCCTCATCCGATAACTTTATATGAATCTTCAGCTTGACTTCTTCTTTATCACTCTTTTCATTGCTCAGCAAAAAACGGTTTACAATATGATTTACCTCTATTTTCTTCAAAAGTTGAGTAGAATAATTTCTTGGGTGGCTAGTTCACAAACTTATCGTGCTCGAATCCCCAAACATCCAATGAAACAGGGTGCATTTAACCCTTTACCCAACAGAAGGGCCCTGTGCCAATGCATTCTCTTATATATGCGAGTCGACCATAGGTCGCCTCGCATATATAAGAGAATGCATTGGCTTAACACATTAAAAATTATAAAAATTGTTAAAGAATGTAAGAAAAAATGGTAAAAAGTGTTAAAAAAGATTTTTTTTAGGCCAATGCATTCTCTTATATATGCGAGGCGACCTATGGTCGACTCGCATATATAAGAGAATGCATTGGCACAGGGCATAACTGTAACTATCACAATGTGGTCAAGGAGCCGGTTCCAATGATATCCATATTTGTATGGTTCTATTGAGACAGACCGAAGATATTTTAGGCTGTTGAAGCTTTATTTGGCCGGTTTGTTGGGTAAAGGGTTAATCAATGACAACTGTATCTATGATAGACAACTTGCGGTTGCACTCAAGCCTGAGTTTAGAGTACTTGTCATTTGCAGAATGAGGTCCCCAGAGGATGAATTCACCCTCTTGGGACCATCTGGGACCTCATTCTGCAAATGACAGACACAATATAATCAGGCTTGGTTGCACTTGATTCAGACTGCAGGCTACGTAATGACATATTTGACACGCTTTATCAATCGTAGTGTTCTGCATTCAAAATTTATTCAACCATGAGTGGGCATTGCTAATGAATGGATTACAGTAGTTATCAGTTCTTGACCAATCAGAATGTGTGTTTTAGCGAACAATATTCAACTTGAATATATTACAATGTATGACAGCCAGAGAATTTCGATTTCAGATCCAGATAGACTGTTCAAAGGACTCATGGTCTGTGGCAAAATGTTTCGTGACGTTAACGCTCGACACAGTGTCGCCATTGCTAGTATGAAGTTGAAGAATCAGGAAGACTTTGGTGAACTACATACAGAAATATTCGCTGAGAATGTGAATCAGAACGCGAATCAGAACAATGATTCGATGAATGATTCGACGAATCACAATGATTTGTGAGTGATTCATACCAAGACTTTACTGGCCAGTTGTGACATTATCAGAGATCGTGACAGTGTCAGATTAACAGATCTCACTGCGCCATTTGTCTCATGGCATGTATATTTTCCATTTGGATTATCAATTCATGTAGCTATTCAAGCCTGGAAAAATGCTTCCTGCCACGCTCAATGACCGGCAGAAAATGCCCAAATGACCGATGCGTGTTTGTGTGTGCCTATAATTATGAACCGTGCCAATTTATCTACCATTCACATGTAAAAAATGCTAATATTTTTTGTTGATTAATTGTGTATGATAATAAATTTGTTACTTGTAAGGACATGTTTTTAAAACTACATGTACAATTGAGTAAACAAATCGCACAAAAAGATACAACTTTGAAACAGTACGCACCACGTTGTTATATAAATTTGTTTTGTATTTTTTAACGTTCCAGTTTTGTTGATGTTTACCAATTACAAGGGTTCATTTTAATTAAAAGTTGTTTTAAATAATTTTATTTTATTAGATATCTGGATTTCCCGTAAATAATAGGAAATCCTTTTTTTAAATTTGTTTGACAGGCACCAAATTATTGATGATCAGGACAAACCAATTGGTGCAATCATTTATCCAGCAGTGTCCAGCATCAAAATTAGAGTTATTTCCAGGCTTGTAGCTAATGATTGTGAATTGATCTCAATATGTTTATTATATGACTACCACTAATCCCTTACAAATACCACTATTGTTTGGCGATAAATTCCGAGCAGTCGGAAAATGCTTGTCTGGTCGTGAGCCGTATCGATATTCTATAAATTCCGTATCAGTATCCTTGGAATTCCCGTGAAATTAGGTCACCGGAAGTTGGGAACTATTTATCAGGTCTGTTCGTTTGAAGCGTAAACGGATCTGTTCTATTGTCGCGCGTGTATCCTGACCAACTGTTAAGACTTATTACGAAAGATTTGTTTTGTATTATTACGCATTTGTGCGAATCACCCCCAAATTCAACAAAAAATAGTTCCTCGACTTTGGCCTTAAATTGGTAGTTTCGAGTGATGACTGGGAATGTTCAATGGAGTACTTTTGCCCGCGTGATGACATGGGATGGTGTAACGAAGTAGTTTTGCCCTTTGTGACATGGGATGAACCAAAAATGTGTCATATAATAAAAGCTTTATCGGTACAGTGAAGTGATATGGGCTGCAGTATCACGTCTCGTTGACGATGTCAGATCGCCGCATCAAACTGGCTGCCTGCGGCAGCTCGTTTCATATGGCGATCTGACATCGTCAACTTGGCGTGATACTGCAGCCCATATCACTTCACTGTACCGATAATGTGTATGTATCATCCTTCTACACAAGTTTAAACATGGTGTCTTCAGTTGGCTGGAACAACAGTATTCTGTGCAGAGAGGTCTGTTCTGGCACCGTGAATTAGGACATGCTGTGCAAAATATAGAGATCGCTTTCGTACAGAAACAATTCAGGATATAATAATGGCTGCTTCTGGACAGATTTAATTTGGACATGGGTTTGATAATTCACAGAGTTCACATGCTTGAGTGAGCACACATCCTGAAGGACGTGTAATCTGGACATGGGTTTACTACTACACAGAGCCCACGTAACGTTAAGCTGAAAGTTGTTGCTGGAGACATGTTCTGAAAGTGTAATACAGACAAGGCCTTTCTGTGCTAGAGAGCTTACGTTATGTTGATACCTGGTATTTGCCATTTTGTTGGAGAGAAACATGTTCTGATACTGCATAGTTGAGACACACACAGTGTATGGGAGATAACCAGATTTCACATCATCTTGCTGGTCAATGCCTTCATTGTGGGCTGTCAAATCGGTTCCTGATCAGTGTCTGCGCTGGACCTGAAAATCGTTGGGCCATTCTCAATATTTTTGACCCACTCGTGAAAAGTCTTGGGGCCAATAATTTATCAGTAATGAACGCCCAAGTAATTTTTCTGGCACAAACAATTTTCTTGAGCATTGATGATAAAGCTATTTTTTTTTTACTCTTGATAACTTTTGTGATTCTGTTATCGATATCTAACTGGCATTTATGATTCATGTCGGGAGTTTGATTTTGCATAGAAAATTACCTTGGGCCATTAGCGATATCTTTTGGGCCTTTCATATTTTCTTGTGTGGCCCCTGATCCTCATAAACTTAATCATGATCTTTCTCATTAATCATGTGAAAATATTTTATACGCATCTCATTTGATTCAAACCAATGCTTGTTTATATTGCACCTAAACATTCTAACATCTGCATTCATATAGGGCAGTTTAGAGTGACAACTATGAATTTAAGGGGATTGGGGGAGGGGGTATTGTCATTGGTGACAATGAAATATAACTGTTGGAAGTGCAGATTTCTGAAGCATGTTGGCATGGATGATGGAAGACCTAAAGATAAAGAGGCCTAAAATTAGCTTGTTTCTCAGGGAAAGCCTAATTCCCCCCCAAAAAACTGTGTCTCAAGCACGTCCGACATCTAGCTTTATTACAGGCATACTCACGACGTTTTAGCCCAATTTAAATATGAACTTAGTGGACAAACTGTGTATATAAAGGTGATTCGAGACAGCTTGCAATATGAGCGAATCAGTTGGTGATTCTGTTATTTACCTACTATATCAACATTTCTATTTTGTGTTCATATTATATTTCTTATAATAAAAGAGCTGACCTTCACACCACCAGCAAGGCTACAAATAGTGTGGCGGCTGTCATTTGCAGAATGAGGTCCCCAGAGGGTGAATTTAGTGATGCCATCCTGCACATCAGGCTAGCATCACCAAATTCACCCTCTGGGGACCTCATTCTGCTTAGGCTCAACAGCTATTTGAGCCATAGGATCCGACTGAAGTTCACAGTTTGCCACCTTGATTATGCATTTCAACTTCTGAAAATTAGGGGACATAGAAACTTCCTAGTAGATAAAGAGTAACTATAAACAATGAAAATTTGAGACTATAGAGACTTCCCAGAAGATGAGGCCTAAGCAGAATGAGGTCCCCAGAGGTTAAATTTGGTGATGCTAGCCCACTATGCAGGATAGCATCACTAATTCACCCTCTGGGGACCTCATTCTGCAAATGACACACGTTATTGCAGGCTTTATCACCAGAATCATATGAAAATGTCTTTTTCTCAGTACGCTATTCCTTATTGTGTGTTCACTCCCACTGGATACAAATGGTTCATTGTATCTTCCTGTTTTGGTAACTTGATGTTAGTATTCATATCTTACAATTGTTTGGAATAAAGGCCACACCCTTAAAGCATTCAGACGGCTGTGAATGTCCTTTACGCTGCATCAGTTAAACACACGCAACAGAGCAATTCTATTTGTCAATGTTAAATGCAAGTCACAATGCATACTTTTACCTACAGTAATGCCCTAAATAATCGACTCCTTAACCACAACAGAATTATGGCAGGATTTAGTCGGAAATATGGCTTGTTGCCTTTCGTCGGAAAGCTCTCAGTGAGAGCTTTCCGATGAATGGCAACAAGCCATATTTCCGACTAAATCCTGAAAAGTTGCCCATAATTCTGCTGTGGTTAAGGAATCAATTATTTAGGGCATTACTGTATATTTCTCAAGGAATGTGTGCATTATGATGTATCTGTAATGTTTTTTATTGTCAATCGATCAATTATAGTCTGCAAATCAGAGGAAATTTGACTTGTATATGGGAGAATAAATATTTTTGGGATTTGACAGGTTTGGTATTACATTAGAATTTGTCCATTATAATAATTAGTGCCAAATTTAACGTATGAGTAACAATTCAAAGCTGTGCATTATAACGCAATCTGCATTACAACACAACACAACACAATTGACTCTGAACACAAATGGATTGTGCCATCACAAAACGCCAATGGAACTTGAGGACACAATGCGGCCATATCAGTCTGGATCTATATTACCAATTTCTCATATAGCTCATACCATCATAAAACCTGAAAACTAAACTGCTCTATTGTTTCAATAATTACATCATTAATTTACATCCTGTGCGTTGCTTATTTGGGTCTGCACGTTTAGTATGTTTGCACCCTCCGCCGGAAACTTGAGTATGTTTTGTTGACAAAAATCATTGGGAGGTGTTTCTTATTTATCGGTTGATGCCAGCATTATGTGTTTTGATGACAGCTGTACATAATGACACACAATTTGCATGACTATTATTGAAACCAAGCATATGATGTCAAATATACCTGGATCAAGCACATGATTTTACTCCAAAAATATCATGTTTGTTTATGTTTGACAACTGTGCTGAAGAGGAACACCTGAACAGGCATAAAAACCATCTCAGGTTGGAGAGGATGCTCCCTGATAATAATTGTTTCGAACTGTACATCTCTACACAATTATTCGGGTCTGTACATTTTAACCCTTTCAGTGCCAAGTCCGATTTTTGTATCAACCCATATTTCCTTGATAATTTTTCAAATTTATTGATTATAATAATGTGATACATTGATGGAAAGAGCTCAAATTTGAAAAAATGATCAAGGAAATATGGGTTGATACAAAAATCGGACTTGGCACTGAAAGGGTTAATAAATTTTATCAAGATATCCACCCTGGACATTTACTTGGGACTGCATGCTTTTTGGAACAGTAAAGTATTGCCTTTGGCAAGAAAATGTGTTACTCACATTATATTTGTTATTGTTACACTGTATTTTCCTTGTTTTGGATGACTTCCATGTAATGGCAAAACCATTGAACATGTTTCAACCGGTGAATAGAAACTTCCAAGCCTTTGTGGCTTTTATTTTCGTCCATTACAACCTGACTTCTGTGTATTTGTCTTTATATATCGCAGGCGATTAATCCAGCTTTTAAAGCTATTAATCCACAAAATACTGGAAAACAACAAGTTGCAGTCAAAAGTCATGTTACGTCTTATTTGTTGTCCAGTTTTCGCTTTCAGCTCCTAACACAAACTGCAAGGCAGAGTTTAGATGTTAAGCAATACACATCACATAAGACTTGTCTGTTGCTATTAATTTTGCATTAATTACGTATATATAGAAAATGGGAATGGTCAGAGCAGCGTAGCAGGGACTGAACTCTTGCCATGCAGTTTGCTCCAAGCATTGCCAAAAGCAGTTATTATGACCACGATACACAAAAAATTATCCTCAGATGTAAACCAAATAATGAGAAAACCGTATTTACCTGAAATTGTCCAGAATGCTTGGATACCTCAATTTGTCCATACTTTGCCAAGATAAAAGAATTAATTTTTGAGAATTTCTTGTTTTTTCATGATAGCATGATCTTGAAGGCCATTACAGTTCACTAGCGGCCCAGCAGAGATGATTAACAACTGGACATATTATTAATATGATCGATGGCTGTCAATCATTTCTGGAGGGATGCTAATGAAACTAATGTCTGTCACTATCATGCTATTACTATTATTGCCACAGAGTAAGAGACAATTTAAAACAGATTCAGATTGCATTGAATACAGTAATGCCCTAAATAGTCGACTCCTTTCATGATTTAGTCGGAAATATGGCTTGTTGCCATTCATCAGAAAACCATATTTTTTGTTGTCAATATTTCCGACTAAATCCTGAAAAGTTACCCGTAATTCTGCTGTGGTTAAGGAGTCGATTATTTAGGGCATTACTGTAAGTAAGACTTGTGGGGTGTTTTTTGATAAGGCAGGCTGTGCAACAAACTAAAAACCTCAACTCGAAGTGATACTATGACACGGATCAACACAGTGTTGTGATAGTATGTATATATCCAATTAGGAGTATCCTTTATTTCCAGAGTTAACACTTTCTTTGCTAAATGGATTCTCCCCGTCAGATCTAAATCTATACATTGGAATATTATTCATCTGCAGGGATGTTCAGGAAATAAAAGCAGACGACAGATAATAATGAAAAACGGAAAGAATCTGAACATTTCTCGAGCGATAACTACTCGTCATTGAGTATTTAGTATAGAAAGGTTTACTATAAGAATAATTTTATATGCTATGTAAACGGAAGTTGAAGAATAGTTCTCCAAATGCCAGTAGTTACATTACTGAAATTACTAAAATAATTTTGAACTTTTAAAAGTTGCTGCGCCAGGCCCATTATCATGAGAATATTTTATTATCAGCCTGCCACTTCATGGAATTATGACATTCTACGTGCCAGTAAAACTCTCAATATTCTAGTGAATTCTCTGTAAAGTTATAATATTAAAGGCCCACTTAATTTTCGAATCCCCAATCCCCAAGTCGTACCTTTAGTCTGATCATCATGAAATTTGTCATGGCTGTTGAAATTGGAATATAGATGGGAACGAGTCATTTTGGGGTCATTCGGACAAACAACATGGCTGCCAGCGGCCATCTTGGATTTCAAAATTCAATCCATTAGCACGGGCTACAGGTCGTACCTTTGGTCTGATCATCATGAAATTTGTCATGGATGTTAACATTGACATGTAGATGGGAACGAGTAATTTTGGGGTCATTCGGCCAAAAAACATGGCCACCGGCAGCCATCTTAGATTTACTCTTTGCATGACTAAATTCTTTGGCACGGCCTACAGGTCGTACCTTTGGTCGGATCATCATAAAATGTGTCATGGATGTTAACAATGACATGCAAATGAGAACGAGTAATTTTGGGGTCATTTGGCCAAAAAACATGGTCGCCAGCAGCCATCTTGGATTTTACTCTTTGTATGACTAAATCCTTTAGCACAGGCTACAGGTCCTACTTTTAGTCTGATCATCATAAAATTTGTCAAGAATGTTAATAATGACATGTAGATGGGAAACATTCGGACAAAAAACATGGCTGCCAGTGGCCATCTTGGATTTCAAAATTTAATCTATTAGCACGGGCCACAGGTCGTACTGTTCGTCTGATCATCATGAAATTTGTCACGGATGATAATATTGACATGTAGATGGGAACGAGTCATTTTGGGGTCATTCGGACAAAAAACATGGCTGCCAGTGGCCATCTTGGATTTCAAAATTTAATCTATTAGCACGGGCCACAGGTCGTACTGTTCGTCTGATCATCATGAAATTTGTCACGGATGATAATATTGACATGTAGATGGGAACGAGTCATTTTGGGGTCATTCGGCCAAAAAACATGGCCGCCAGCAGCCATCTTGGATTTTACTCTTTGTATGACTAAATTCTTTAGCACGGGCTGCAGGTCGTATTTTTAGTCTGATCATCATAAAATTTGTCAAGAATGTTAATAATGACATGTAGATGGGAACGAGTCATTTTGGGGTCATTCGGCCAAAAAACATGGCTGCCAGCAGCCATCTTGGATTTTACTCTTTGTATGACTACATCCTTTAGCACTGGCTACAGGTCGTACCTTTAGTCTTATCATCATAAAATTTGTCATGGCTGTTGAAATTGGAATGTAGATGGGAACGAGTCATTTTGGGGTCATTCGGACAAAAAACATGGCTGCCAGTGGCCATCTTGGATTTCAAAATTTAATCTATTAGCACGGGCCACAGGTCGTACTGTTCGTCTGATCATCATGAAATTTGTCACGGATGATAATATTGACATGTAGATGGGAACGAGTCATTTTGGGGTCATTCGGACAAAAAACATGGCTGCCAGTGGCCATCTTGGATTTCAAAATTTAATCTATTAGCACGGGCCACAGGTCGTACTGTTCGTCTGATCATCATGAAATTTGTCATGGATGTTAACAATGACATGTAGATGGGAACGATTAATTTTGGGGTCATTCGGCCAAAAAACATGGTCGCCAGCAGCCATCTTGGATTTTACTCTTTGTATGACTAAATCCGTTAGTACGGGCTACAGGTTGTACCTTTAGTCTGATCATCATAAATTTTTTCATGAATGTTAATAATGACATGTAGATGGGAACGAGTCATTTTGGGGTCATTCGGCCAAAAAATATGACCGCCAGCAGCCATATTGGATTATACTCTTTGTATGACTAAATCCTTTAGCACAGGCTACAGGTCATACCTTTAGTCTGATCATCATAAAATTTGTCATGACTGTTGAAATTGGAATGTAAATGGGAACGAGTCATTTTGGGGTCATTCGGACAAAAAACATGGCCGCCAGCGGCCATCTTGGATTTCAAAGTTTAATCCATTAGCATGGGCCACAGGTCGTACTGTTCGTCTGATCATCATGAAATTTGTCATGGATGTTAATATTGACATGTAGATGGGAACGAGTAATTTTGGGGTCATTTGGCCAAAAACCATGGCAGCCATCTTGGATTTTACTCTTTGTATGACTAAATTCTTTAGCATGGGCTACAGGTCGTACCTTTAGTCTGATCGTCATAAAATTTGTCATGGATGTTAATGATGACATGTAGATGGGAACGACTCATTTTGGGGTCATTCGGCCGAAAACATGGCCGCCAGCAGCCATTTTGGATTTTACTCTTTGTATGACTAAATTAATTAGCATGGGCTACAGGTCGTACCTTTAGTCTGATCGTCATAAAATTTGTCATGGATGTTAATGATGACATGTAGATGGGAACGACTCATTTTGGGGTCATTCGGCCGAAAACATGGCCGCCAGCAGCCATCTTGGATTTTTTAACAAAGCGGCATCAACTTGCCACATTTTCAGGGGACACTGTGGTCGGTTGACCTTTTATTTTCAATGGAAGGGGAATAACTCAATCTCTTAGTTGTGAATTATGATGCATTCTGGGGTAAATAATGGGGGAAGTTATGGTGTAAATCTGAGAATCTCTGTAACTTGGTGGGCACTCAGAGACCACAGCTGTTCCTTACTTACTCTGGTAGAATATATATTGTGGTTCTTCTCCCAAATGGTATATAATATGGAATATATATTGTATATAATGTGATCTGGGCATTCAAAAATTAAGTGGGCCTTTAATTAAGTGGTAATAATAGAAATTACATGACCCTGTATGGCCACCAGAATTTATTAACAGCTCATTAGAAACCTCAACTCTTATAAACTGTTGGACTGTTAATAATTTACATGTACAGTAATGCTCTAATTAATCGACCTCTTAACCACAGCAGAATTATGTCGATTAATTAGAGCATTACTGTATGTTGGCCATTAATAGTGACCTCCAAAATAGCACAGTTCATGCTTGTACCTCATTTTAAGGCAGTGTATAATTTGCATAATACAGATCCTTGCTTATATTGTTATAAATATTTGTTTATGTTTTAGATACAAACATTGGTTGTGTGATGCTAGGAGGAGTCGTCATTGTTATAAGTTAATGGTGAGAAATATTTCAGTAACGTGTGCTTAATAATGGAGATTCGGAGCTGATTTATTTCAGTAAACTCAAAAAACATACTGCATTATGTACATCTATTGCATATGGCTTCCTTATCATGAAAAATATAATAAAATAAGCTATTGTGGTGGATTGATGGTAACATGGTTCAGCATTTATGGGTTGGAGTTTATGTTCAACCAAGTCGTGAAGGATTTAGTAGCCAAGTCATGTGCTGGCATAAATCTTCTTGTGGAGAATCTCAATATTTGACCTTTGTCAAACAGACGGCTTATAAACACAGAAGGTCTTATAAACACAGATAAGGGCTTATACGCACAGATTAAGGGCTTTAAAATAAACACAGATGAAGGGCCTATATACACAGAAGGGCTTTGTGGGGTCTTTGATGGGTTAAACTGATCTCTCTATTTATTTTCCCCAGTTTTGATGACCTATGATAGCATTCTGTGAAATCACTTCATCTGTTCTTCATAAAATTATTCAGTTTCGTGTTCATAGGCTGAGTTAAAGTAAGTCTGTGTTGTGGCCTATTTTTTTCAAAGACAAGAAGCCATTATTTCTATGGGGAAAAAAATATCGAAACTGAATAAAGACTCTTATCTTTTACACACAATATTGGTAACAAAAGCTCTTTAGCTGGTTTAATACATGCATGCAACCAATGATATTTGTCAGTCATATTGGTCACATTATCGTTCCAATCATTATGTTGTTAATTATTACTCGTATTGTTGAAGATTTGTTTTAAGATGTTTTATGAATTGTAAAGAACAGATTTGTACAGTATTTTTAAAGAATTACAACTTTTAAAAAATGTTATAAATAAATTATAACAGGATTTCATCCTCAGATCATATTTTATCACAAGGGTGTGTTCACATTCACTGTATTTTTATATCACATTTTTTAATAAAACAGACAAAATATTATAATATGGATAATGAAATAAGACATACTTCTGCAACATGGTGTGCATGAGTAATAGCTGAAAAACTCATGACCATGCTGATATTTTGGAAGGTATACATTTGGATAACTAACATTTTAAGTAATGGTTAGAGCACAAGAATTGTTCTTTACCAGAATCAATCGAGTCGAAGACGAGATTTATTCTGGTAAAGTACAATTCGCGTGCTCTGACCGACTTAGAGCACAATTGATCCCACATAATGCAATCAACTTGGAATGTGCCGCGATTGGACGCAATAGCCGGTTAGCCACGCCCAAAAACATGATTAACATGAACTGATCCCGTTGAATGCGAATAGATATGTCCGAAACAACACGGACTGGTCCCACGTTGAAGCGCCCGTGCGATTTGTCTGTTATGAGTTGCGGGTGCATAACAATGGGATAATCATTGAACTATTCCTTCGCCAGCCTTGGGAATTGGTGTACTTTTCCAGAAATCAGGGAACGATTGCAACAATGGGATTGTGCTCTAAGATATCTAATTACAAAATAAATCCTAACAAATTAAATCTGTACACTTTCCTTGAACTTATTATCTAAACATTTCCTAAGGGAACTATTCATCGATGCACGTTTAGTAAAGAAATGGTCAAGATCATCGCAAACATTGCATGTCCATACTCGGCAAAATAATGTACAGTAATGCTCTAATTAATCGACTCCTTAACCATAGCAGAATTATGGGTAACTTTTCAGGATTTAGTCGGAAATATGGCTTGTTGCCATTCATCGGAAAGCTCTCACTGTGGCAAAGAAAGTTTTAACTCTGGAAATAAAGGATACTCCTTATTGGATATATACATACTATCACAACACTGTGTTGATCCGTGTCATAGAATCACGTTGAATTGATGTGGGCACTGCTGTGATAAAAGGTTTATTATATGACGCACTATTTACAATAGTAACCATTTAATTTAATGAATGGCAACAAGCCATATTTCCGACTAAATCCTGAAAAGTTACCCATAATTCTGATGTGGTTAAGGAGTCGATTAATTAGAGCATTACTGTATATGGATGCATACTTGTAGCAGAAACATGGCATGTCATAGATATCCTGGCTTTTAATTTTTCAAATTTCATAAAACAAATTTGAAATAAAAATGTGGCTATTGTGGACACGCCCGAACTCATATAATGAAATATATTCATATCATTTTATCATTGTTTTATCATTGCTCACATTCATTACATGGATTGTGGAATAGCAGATTTTCTTGAAACAAATATGCTATGTTAAGGAGTCAAGAGGAATAACATATATTTGCTAGGTTCAGATTGAGGAACTTTGCAGGTCAAAAAGCTACAAATTATAACACTTTATTGTACGTGACGGAAAAATATCATGCAGTAGCGTGAGCGCTTTGTATAGGTTCTTACTTCATAATGTGTCATGAAACATACCATATTATCATCTGTATTATGTGATCACTACTCTTATAAAACAATTCACACTGGGGTGTTATGCAGAGTTTTTCAACAGATTATAGTCGAGCCTGATTATACTTTTCCATAATTAATGGTTTCGGACAAAATGACCATTACCAATTATGATAGTGTTGGTCATTCTGAAATCGAGTAGGTCAAAATAGTGAGAAATTCTCAAATGCTTTAACCCTTTACCCAACAGAAGGGCCATGTGCCAATGCATTCTCTTATATATGCGAGTCGACCATAGGTCGCCTCGCATATATAAGAGAATGCATTGGCTTAACACATTAAAAATTATAAAATTGTTAAAGAATGTAAGAAAAAATGGTAAAAAGTGTTAAAAAAAGATTTTTTTTAGGCCAATGCATTCTCTTATATATGCGAGGCGACCTATGGTCGACTCGCATATATAAGAGAATGCATTGGCACAGGGCATAACTGTAACTATCACAATGTGGTCAAGGAGCCGGTTCCAATGATATCCATATTTGTATGGTTCTATTGAGACAGACCGAAGATATTTTAGGCTGTTGAAGCTTTATTTGGCCGGTTTTGGCCGGTTTGTTGGGTAAAGGGTTAATCACCAAAATAACACTATTTTACAGATAGATTTGTTGTTTTAATATACCACTTTATGGTGTAGCAGGCAAATGTGGGATCCTATGTATGTTTTTTTTTATTGAATGCTTCTGTAAAGAATAAGTGATAGAAAAAATGAATGCCATGGTCATGATAGTGGTTATAATGACCATGATAACTCCTATTATCACTCCTGTTATGACATCTCAAAAAATAATTTTCAAGAGATTGGGAATATCATTGTTTATTCGTTAAAAGAATAAATCTTTGATGTAGATTACACTGGATATACCTTCATCATATAGCTAGATCTATTAGATCAGAGAAAAACATACTTTGGTCATCTTGTCTTACACCAACTGAATTGTGTAGGTCACTTTGAATTAATGTCCTTGACCTAACTTATAATCAGACTTGATTAAGCTACTAATTGATTGATTTTCTCGCCACACATAATGGATGTTATAGTCTCTTGATTCTTCGCATCCGATGGTAGACTTTCTCCAATCTAAACCTGTGAAATGCAGATACGCTTGCCATGGAATCAACTATGGCAGTAACTGAATGATTATCTTTTAACCCTTTCAGTGCCAAGTTCGATTTTTGTATCAACCCATATTTCCATGATCATTTTTCAAATTTATTGATTATAATAATGTGATACATTGATGGAAAGATCTCTGAAAGGGTTAATAATCATGAAATAAATCATCTATTTTATTTTCTTCATAGAATCTGGAATTGTACGGTTTTATTATTCAACAATTTTGTGAGTTCTTTGTTTTGGTGCCAATACTAATAATTGAAGATAATTGTTGATAAATATTTAGACACACCTTTTGTAAAATGCGACATTTACCTTTTTGAAAAATCGATATAAAATTCAAAAATAAAAGCATTGTCATGCCAATGAAATATGATCCAATTAAACGGAATAAATAACTATTTTCAATACATGTATTGCATCAGGTCACACCCTGGAGAGCCACTGCATACACTAATGCCCTAAGTAATTGACCCCTTAACCACAGCAGAATTATGGGTAACTTTTCAGGTTTTAGTCGGAAATATGGCTTGTTGCCATTCATTGGAAAGCTCTCACTGAGAGCTTTCCAATGAATGGCAACAAGCCATATTTCCGACTAAATCCTGAAAAGTTACCTATAATTCTGCTGTGGTTAAGGGGTCGATTATTTAGGGCATTACTGTAACTTCTTCTTTGGAGACCCTTTAACCCTTCCATGACTGGAGCCTCCTGAAATTTTGCAAAAACCCTGTGCCAATGCATTCTCTTATATATGCGAGTCTACATAGTGAACCTTGCATATATAAGAGAATGCATTGGCCTAACAATATTTAGCCAGTGCATTATTCTCTTATATGTGCGATGCTCCCTATGGGAGACTTGCATATATAAAAGAATGCATTGTCACACGATCTTTAATACTGTACCAGCGCTGCTCCCATTACGAAAGGGTTAAATTTGTCACTTTGCCACCCCCTTAAAGATCGTCTATCTCATCCAAACAAATTTTAAGATTCCGTGGTATAAAATAATAGATTGTAATCGAGGACACCTGTCTGGGAAAGATTCTATCAATTAATGTCAATTTTATTTAGAATTTCTTATAACATTCATGGGACAGTTTTTTTAAGGGCTATTTCTAGAACAAATCTGTTAAAGATTATAAAGAATTATGTAATTGTGTCCTGGAAGAGGTAGACGATCTTTAAACGTGTATGTGAATTAGCCAGCAGATTGATCATTTCATAGCTGCCTGATTGTGCCTGTGTACTATCAGTACAATGTTATTACTTGGTACAGTCCTAGGACCAGAATTTTCAAAGTGTTTACAGGGTTAGCGTGGTTACAACCTATAAATACCATGTCTAGAAATAGAAGCTCTATATGCAGTATGGTTAGCATTGCATTCATGTAAATTGTTTAGTGCCCTTAAGCATTTCTCAATGTCCAACACATTACACTCACTTTATCTAAATGAAGGTTTTATACTAATTAACGCTTTCTATACTAATTACTCATTGACGAGTAGTTATTCCGTAGGAAATGTTCATAGATTGTTGAACTTATTTTATCACATAATTTGGCCATAAAAGCAGTTTCATAATTATCGGTAATAGACACGTTTAATATCAGCGCGTGCGATGACGTCACGGCGTTCTTCAGATAACTTGCGATCGCTGTAGTGTATGATTGTTGTTTTCGATGAATATTTCGCGTTGCTTCGGGTTTATTTGATCATGTGATAAAAGGTATCTCACACTCGTCCTATTTTATACGTAATTTATCAACCTCGTCCTCTAAATTCTATTTGAGCCTCGGTAAACCTCGGCTCAAATCGAATTTAGTGAACTCGGTTGATAAATTCCGTATAAAATAGGAACTCATGTGAGATCCTCTATATCTGAACATTTCCCTCCAATAAATAAGCCTTCTTCTGTACTTGTATTATCTGCCGTCTGTTAAATTTACCTGTATAAACTTAGATGAATAACAGATCATTCAGATGTATACTTTTATCACATAATGGAAGAATCTAGTATAGTATGTTCAAGGCCATGTGTAGTATTAAGAAATGGTTTCAGTTGTAAAAAGTTAAATGGACATAGCTCGTTCGGACCCCAAAATTACATAATTTCATACGAGATATCCCTATTCCTAGAGAAACTCAATATAGCGCTAAAAACAGGTTGTTTCTTACAATTTTCAGTTAATGAGATTGTTTCGTTTGTTTCAGCTTTTTTTTTTTTATCGGCGATCGCGTAAAATTTTACCTGTAGACAATGGGAGGAAATTCTAGAGCAACAACTTTTATTGTACAACATAATTTTGATGATTAAAATGAAGAGAAAGTAGTGCATGGAAATATGCAATATACATTTTCCAGACAGTCACTCATTCCGTTTCCAATTCTGGAACTAGAAATAAGATTCTTAAAAAAATTTGTCATTACAACTGGATGCCTGGAACTCTGTATATATCTTGAAAGAATATTAAAATTTAATATCTCACAAGAAGGTTTATGTGGATATAAAATCATTATTTGAAAAATATTTTATTAATCGCTTAAATAGGATTAGACTAGACACCATCTTATCAGTAGAAGCTGAAAAAAATTCTGGTCCTATGATCTGATAATAAATTGTTGATGCGTGGATTAAATTCATGTACATTTATGTATAAAATGTATCTGTTGTTACATTGGTATGGCGTGGCTTGAGTCGATTCTTCGATGGGGAGTGTGGCTGGGTGTCGACTCAGCCTGGCTGGACATAACTCTGCTTGTTATATCACATGTTAAACCATTAGTGCTGAGCAGAATCTTCTGTTTTGTTTGAACTTGTATGAGATGATGTGAGGCATTAAAAAGAAAGTAACATAACATTATATTTCTTATTCTTCTCATGACACAAACATGGAGACTGGTTAACCGTCGTGTTTCATCCAGGTTCTTTTAGAATCTTAACTGATTTTATCTGGTCCTGCTAAAATCAAACTGGGTTCTATTAAAATATGGTAAAGGTTTACAAGGTCGAATTCAAGCCTGCAAATGAGGTCCCCAGAGGTGTATTTAGTGATGCTATCCCACATGACAGGCTGGCATCACCAAATTCACCCTCTGGGAACCTCATTCTGCTTAGACCTCAACTGCTATGGGAGACACAAGATCTGATTGAAATTCCCCAGTTGAAGTTGGTGATGTTCACCCATTAGTCACCTCGATTATGCATTTTTCTTCTGCAATTTAGGGGAAACTTAATTCCCAGAAGATATTAAATAACTAAAAACAATGTTAATTTGAGACTAGATATTTCCCAGAAGATGAGGCCTGAGCAGAATGAGGTCCCTAAAGGGTGAATTTGGTGATACTAGCCTATCGTTATCCACCAACGATCATGCACATATGATCTTGTCCAGTTAAGTGTGAAGTAGACCTCCAAGATGACCATAACGGAAATATATGGGTCTAGGTGCCTGCCAGTACCACCTGCATTGATTGGCATCCATGCAGGGACATGTCTAGAGGGTCTTTGTTGGAGGGGTGTCCACATTGAAAATTCCATTTGCAACCCCCCACCCCCACCCGAACCAGACCAAGCTCCCACGTTCATGAAATTCCATTTGCACACCCCCATCTTGTGTTGGAACTTCCAAGCTGCATGCTCACTCAAACTTTTTAACCATTCCAAAATTTCGGACCTGACTCCTCCCTAATGTTGGAAAATTTCTGGCCATTTCAAACCATAATATTTACCAAAAGTAGACAATTAGGCTGCTGTTGGTCCAAAAACAAGATATAACCTACTAATTAATGGTTCTAAATTTAAACCATGAGAATGTGTGGTTTAAAATTTCCAACTATAAATATGTCGTCAAGCATGGATTTCCAACTGTTTAAAGATGCATAATCCGAATTAACGCTCGCAAATTACTATTTCCTTGGCTTCGGGCCTAAAAAATATTTGATTGTACAACCATAGAGCCACTGAAACAGTATGGAACCCACACACTTCCTCTTGGTCCTTCGAACTGAAAACATACAACTAAGTTAGCTAATCAGGTCATAGATAATAAATTGCTTGATCAAGATAATTAAGTTGATTAATCAAGTCAGTAATAATAACATTAATAATCAGGATAATTATATTGATTAATCAAGATTGTAACTAAAGTGTGTGATGGTCCAACCCTATAAAGCTTTTGTAATGATTTTCTGTAGCTTCCTCAGTCTTATGCTGGTAACACTTCTAACAACAAACTAATGATAAAAAACAATTATTTTTAATAAAATACTTTTTTCAAATTGTTCAATCACTGTGATGACATATATTTCAGCCGTTTTTACAACTTTAAGCAAGTACATATTGGAATCATCGTCACAGATTTACCCCCCCCCCCCCCAATCACTCTCCCTTCTGCTCTAAATTATTAATGATCCTCCCCATGCAGTTTTCAGCTCACCTGTAGCTATAGTCATCACTCCTCGTCTGTCGACCGTCCATCTGTCCGTCTGTCAAGAATCATCTTCTCCAGAACCATAGGACCGAATGGGTTCAAATTTGGTGTGGATGTTCCCCAGGTGACTCATATTCAGATTTGTTCATATGAGGTCACCAGGTCAAATAGTTTTGAATCCAGGGCCATAACTCTTGAAAAAAAAACATTTTTAGGTTGAACTCCTAAAAAAAATAATAATAAAAAGAAAATAATAAAAAAAGGACAAAAATTAAAAACAAATTTTTATTTATTTATTTTAAAATGAGTTTAAACTCGTTGCTCAATTAATTGTTTTTTTTTTAAACATTTAAATTTTTTTTTTAAATTAAAGTTATTATAACATCTGCATAGTTATTAAACTTATAGTTATGAAATCTTTAATGAAATCACTGAGACTCATTATACTTTCCCTTTCCTGGACCCCCCCTCCCCATCATGGACCAGACCCATGCCCTGCCCCCAACAAACTTCTCCAACCATAAGGTGGAGTCAATATTAGCTTTGGCCAGCTAGCCTACTCATGTTATTAATTAAGATTTAATCTCTTACATATTGAAGTCTGGAATATAAACAATCACATAGCACTTGTGTGTTTGTGTTGTCATTAAAATCAAATTGAATAAAACGTGCTGCTCTAATATTATTTTGTTAACCCTACCATGATTTTGCAAAGAAAAATGATAGGTACACTGGATTGAATTTGTCTGTTGGGCTTTCCTTCTGTCCGTCCATCAGTCAGGATGTCCTTCTGTCCATCCATCAACAATGGACCTATCCGTAACTACCGCCCCATTTTAAATTATAGCCAATGAGCCGATAGCTTAATCGTCGATGTGACATGTGTCTGCCTAGCGATATGGGAAACACCACAAGCGACTCCCTAACAACCATTATAAGCAGTAGGGGGTATACAAACACGAGAGCAAAATATCTGTTTAATATTTAGCTACAAAGGTGTTGAAATGCGCATGGGGAACATGTCCGGTTGACGAACGATATCTATAGAAATATCCTGGAGTGTTTTATTTCGGTTTCCTAATCCAAAAAGTAACTAAGACAACTGTTAACGCTGGATTAAACAATGCCCACGACAATACTCGATCGGATCCTAATGTTATTTAAAGTCCAATGTTAATATAACAGATTTCAAACTAAAAAGTGGAAATAGTAGTCCCGATCGATGATGCGTTATAAATATTAATTGTGCCGCGAGTGTTTTTCGTTATATGTGTATACGTGTATTGCTGATATAACACCGTGGTAATATTGAGTTCAAATGTCTGCTATTCACACTAACCTGTAGGATCTTCTGCGAACGTTTTACTGAATCCATTTGAGAATTAATCTAAAGCTTCCTCCATATTAATGCGAAAATGTACATGTAAATGGGAATCAACAAATGTTTTCCAAGAGATTTACACGAAATTTCACACATTGCATGTGCTTCGCGGTGTATACACGCAACCTTCACCGAACAAGTTCACTTTGTGCCATTGTTGCCACATGACAAAAGTAACTGACTCCATGGTAGTGGGTGTTTTCTTTAATGTACTTTAGTGACGGCCAAATAGGATGTGGAATTTAAAAAGACCACTATTTGATAATCCTTTGCATCCCTTCGCAAAGTTGCCAGCACCTCTAATGTCTCTGGGGCTCATGCAGGGCGCTCGATGTACGAGGAACTGATATTGTTATATTTATTTCGACAAAAGATTAATTACCACATTTACAGTTCCGGTTGGCTTATTTCATCAAGGTGTGAACTATTAGCATAGCTTCGATTTTAGATATTCTAATCGATATTGAAGTTATAATGGCTTCTGTTACACAGTTTGATTCAACGTAAACATCGATCTTTGCTGATTATCGGAAATGGCCAAAAAATCACTCTTGGTTTTTTGGTTCAAATCTGGTTCTATTTTTGTTTATACTAACGACAGTCACTTTTACAAGATGCATATACACACATAGGCATCTTGAAAATGGTGAATCTCAGAAAGAAGCTATATTTTCGTGTTACAAGGAGTTTAAAAACACAGTCCGCTCTCATCGGAAGCCATTTCAGTAATGAATATGCAGCGAGATTAAGATGGCTTGTGGTGCTTAGTAACAGTAACCATGTAGCGAATATGTGGGCGGTACCTACGGATAGGTCCATTGTCATCTTATCCAGATCCATAAAACTGATTGTGTTCATATCTGGTGTGGATGTTCCCTAGGTGAGTCATGTTCAGATTTGTTCAAATGAGGTCACCAGGCCAAATAGGTGTGAAGCTTAAAATGTCTTAACTCTTTCCCTCCATTGTAATTCTAAACACAACTTCTGCTAAAGAACCATCAGGCCTATTTAGCTTCTATTTGGTATGGAGGTTTCTGGGTGACTGGGATTCAGATTTGGGGCCGAGCCAGGGACATAACATTTTCCCTCCACAGTAATTCTTAGAACATTTTTCTCCAGAACTGCAAGACTGAATGGGGTCATATCTGGTGGGGATAATTGCTAGGTGACTGGGATTCAGATTTGTTCAAATGGGGCCAATAAGTCAAATATTGGCGGGGACTGGAACATAACTCTTTCCCACCATAGCAATTCTGAAAACAACTTCTCAAGATCCATTTGGCCGATTTAGCTTATATTTGGTATGGAGGTTCCTTGTGTGACTGGGATTCAAAATTGTTCAAATAGGGTCACCGAGTCAATTATGGTCAGAACCAGGGACATAAATCTTTCCCGCGATAGTAATTCTTAAAACAACTTCTGCTCATGACCATTGACATAGAATTTTGAACATTTAACTGTTTTGAATTTTTTAAATTATACATTTTTTTATAAATTGAATTTGTTCAATGTTATTAGATTTAACTCCTTGCTATGTTCCTGCTTAGAAGTACTTGTTTTAAGTGATTTTGACAAGTACTGACTGTTGTAGTCTTCAGAATCCCAGTCTTTGCAGTCAGGTGAGTGATGCCACAGTCATTGACTGTCTTGTTATGTTTACCCATACCATAGTATGGTAAACATAGTGTTGATGTCCGGATTGACCACTTGTCGTTCATCTATCTGTCAGTCTGTCTAGCCGTCTGTCTGTAGACACTTTATGCATGGTGTGATAACTCAAACATTCTCTATCTGATCGGAACCAAATTTTGTATAGGAATTTCTCAGCCTAAAGACAGATCGAGATCAAATATGATCCGACTATTTTTAACTGAGCTATGGCCCTTTTTCGACAAATATTCACTCTTAAAATTTTTTTTTAATAATTTAGATTGAATTCACTCCTCAATTTAACCAAAACAAATATAAAATGACAAAAAAAAATGTTAATTAATTTTGATTGAACTCTTGCTCAATGTAAAAATATATATTTATTTTTTTAGTTAACAAAATTTGAAAAACTAACACCATTATCTAATTTTTTTTTAAATGCTTCAACAATACACATGACATGCTATTAACAGCAGACTAGAAAATATGTGCTGCATTGCACAGCTGAGTATATTACTCTACAGATGGTAAGAGATCATTATAAGTGTTATATGTTTAATAAAAATGCCAAGGTTCAGCATAAACAATGCCAGTGATTATCTGACAGCTCTCGATATTAATTGGTCAGCAGTGAGGTGGCTTATCTTGATGGCTGTGTTGGTAGAATTTGATACATTATCATTGTAAACTTAAATTGGACTCTATTAACCAAAGTATTCCATGTCCGGGCCACCTTTTGACATTTAATCCAAGGCTGCGCTGGTGCAGCATTACAGATTCTCTTATATATGTGAGTGACCCATATATTCCAATATGTGTTATGTACATTTGTCTATAATAGTACATAACAGTATACTCTATAATTCAACATCAAAACTGTAATTTATGATTCCGATCATAGTAATTTACTATCGCCAATAGGTTGGTTAAACATCTGCCTCATGTATCATCCCCATGATTTATAGATGACCTTTCTAGCAGAAAATTTCTACTACTTATGCAATATATGTTGAGAACAGTTGTGGCTCACCTGGGGCCAAATGGTGGTATTTACACAGGTTATTATTATTTATTTATTGTTTCATTTATTTATTTAAATCTGGTTCACATTCTATGGTATTCTCCTAGTCTCACCCCTTTGCTCCAGGGATACCACATACCACTGATCCAACTGCTCTTATGTTGATTTAATTGATATTATATTTTATATTAGGATATATATAATTTTACTAAATGCAAGTTCTGTGGTAGAGGAACGACGTATGCCATTTTCAACTATTTAAACGGACATGACTCAATCGGATTTACAAATTATGTCTATGTAATTTGGAAGGAGGTATAACATAGGTTGACATTAAATACACAAACTATTGATATACTGGCTTCATATGCTCTTAAAAATATTTTCATCATCACAGCCATTTTCCTGCTATTTTCAATTGTTGACACAGAAGAGAACAGACGCTCTTTATATATCACATGAAACCCTTATAATCTAATTGAAAATTCCATTAGATATTTTCTTATCTCTCACTAGTGATTCATAGCTGAATGTCCGAAAACCATAATCACGAATAAAACGTGTGCTTCATGCCAATTTGGCAGCACACCAATAAAATTACTTTACATTGATTAGGTGGATTAATACTATTTTGAAAAGCCGTGCATAACACCAAAACCAGACAATACAAAATGATTGATTTGTTCAACAAAGTAAAACTCTGAACACCAAAAACCAGACAATACAAATGATTTGATTTGATTTGTTCATCAAAGTAAAATCCTTGTCCAACTTCGTTGCACTAACGAAAATAGACACAAAAACAAAGAGGCACATTGGAGGACTATAAACGAAATGTGGAAAGCGATCGACGCTGGGGAAGCTTATCGCGCACCTGCTTGTAAATCAAGGGACGATACTCCGTTCTTCACGAAAAATCGAAAGTCCAAATTCCGAAATGTCAATTTCAAGCAGGCTTGTTCGCTCAATAGCTAGATTTCATCGCATAACGTCTCAACAGTTTTCAAGACCATTTAGTTCTGGAGCACCAGAAGAAGAGTTTAAATTGCAATACCTCGATGGAGACAGAACAGGTAACTCAAATATACTAATCTAGTTTCCTTATTTCGTGCACGGGGACCTTGTAGATTTGTATCTGTAGATATTTCAGTGCAGGAACCTTCCGGTTATAGACGCACTGGTCCAGGTGCTACCACGGCCAAGTAACTTTATAACCATGTGGTGACTCCAGTGGCATTCCAGCTCGGTGCACACACCGAGCCGTGTACACGGGTCAGCCTAGACCCAGTTGAGTCACATACATGATATACACATGTATGAGACTCAGATTGGGTCAGTAGTGGCCAAATCTGATGCTCATACCTTTTCTAATTACAGGCGACAAAGGACTCCTGGTCGCAGATTCTGCTTGGTTCTCTTATTATGGTGACAATAAAGACAAGATTCCACCAAAAGTTCCGAAATCCGCGCCTTCATGAGCTAAAATAAAGACTTTTGTCATTTGTGCAAAAGAAATTGTTGTCTGTCTGTTTACGGAAGCGATATTTCACCACATGTTAATGCTGTTTGTCATGCGCAGTTCAATGTTTCATGATGGTCAATAAAACGTGTACTCCACCCCGAAGACGACTGTTGGAAATGTGTACTTGGAAGATATTATGGAAAAACTAAATTCTTTTGCTAAATGTTATGCTACTATGCCAATTTATTACATATGTAATAAAAATATTACCGAAAAATTATCAACATATACTTTTTAATAGAATTGTTGCTTCGAAAATATACTATTTAAAACGTGTACTCCAAGCCAGAATGAGAAAAAGTGTAGCCGAGTTAGATCATGCTTTATTACCCACTTCTACAAAATGTTGTATTATACTTTCAACAAGTTGTAGAAATATATTGGTGATATGAAGTAATTATTTTATTCAGTGAAACATAATCAGTTCTCACATTTGTCATGCATGGTGTCAAAAAAATGCCATAATCACATCGTCGCGCATTGATAGCTGCGCGAACTGTGTTTGTATTCTAACACCCATAAGGTTTGCTTTCGTGTGCCTATTGCGTATATATATACAATAACAACATTTGTTCAAAATAAGCTTTAGTTATCAGAATCGATTTACTGCAACAGACTAATGCTATAAACCAGTCTTGAAACTGTATGGTAAAAAAAAGTCTCAAAACTTGTTAGGCCTATTTATGAACAATAAAATGGCGATATATTATCACTAAAGTGTCACTAAATAGGTTATTATAATTAGCGTTTGTTTCGCTAATATGAAAACATGTTACACCTAAAAATATTTGCTTTTGGAAAAGAGCATTCCGTGTGAGTCTATTCCTGATATGGTATAAATAAATAGCGTTTGTTTCACTACTGTGCGAACAACGGACGACCAGATGATGGTGCAAGTTTGTAGCTGTTAGTGCAGGGGGAAAACCAGGACAAAGAAAACTATAACAAAACGGCTACCATGAAGTCTGCTTATCCCAATCCCAGATACAGGACGAGAGTAGGTACCGTAATTAAACTGAACAAATAGACACTGAATGAAAAAAAAAAACCCGATATTGGCCAAATGTATGAGTCGGATCCGGAGTAGGGCAGTAGGCCTACACTTTTTAATGCTATTTCGATGTACACTTTATTATAATAGGAGAATGATTGTTTTGTTCAACTTTTAATGAAGTTAACAATGATATAAGTATATATACCGTATAGTGATGCAATTATACCATATATCTTCCGAGTATCGGTACCGGTATACACACAATTTCCCCGCGTCGGCGTCAGGGCCGGAGTATGTCATTTTTTGACACCATGACAAATGTGAGAACTGATTATGTTTCACTGAATAAAATAATTACTTCATATCACCAATATATTTCTACAACTTGTTGAAAGTATAATACAACATTTTGTAGAAGTGGGTAATAAAGCATGATCTAACTCGGCTACACTTTTTCTCATTCTGGCTTGGAGTACACGTTTTAAATAGTATATTTTCGAAGCAACAATTCTATTAAAAAGTATATGTTGATAATTTTTCGGTAATATTTTTATTACATATGTAATAAATTGGCATAGTAGCATAACATTTAGCAAAAGAATTTAGTTTTTCCATAATATCTTCCAAGTACACATTTCCAACAGTCGTCTTCGGGGTGGAGTACACGTTTTATTGACCATCATGAAACATTGAACTGCGCATGACAAACAGCATTAACATGTGGTGAAATATCGCTTCCGTAAACAGACAGACAACAATTTCTTTTGCACAAATGACAAAAGTCTTTATTTTAGCTCATGAAGGCGCGGATTTCGGAACTTTTGGTGGAATCTTGTCTTTACTGTCACCATAATAAGAGAACCAAGCAGAATCTGCGACCAGGAGTCCTTTGTCGCCTGTAATTAGAAAAGGTATGAGCATCAGATTTGGCCACTACTGACCCAATCTGAAGCTCTAAAGAGTGTAAATCTTTAGAGCTTCCCTGGAGCTAGGGTCAGCCAGTAATGTTCACACCCGTTCGGACATCGCGTGCTGGCACTGCACCCACGACAACATACCTGGACAAATGTTGTAATGTGGGAAGTGGGCAATTTTGCATTCAGATCTTTATTCAGTGATCTCGAATGATAATTTTCAGCCTGACAAACTTCGTATCTGACTGAGTTCTGATTTTTGACAGAATACCCTGACCAGGTAACGGCAGGTTGCGATCCCGGTCGACTAGCACAAGAGACCAGTACGATAGGCCTACCTCTCGGCTACCAACTTCCCTGTTATAGATTTATTTATAAAATATACCTTACCGAGATTACTCTATATACATACCCAAGAGGATGACACTTGACCGTAAGCTGTACCGAAAATCGCGGTACAAGCTGATTACGTTGCATTCTTACTGCAGCGATTATGACCAGGTAATTAAATTGGAGGAATGGGGAAGAAAATGGGACATGTTGTTTAATCCTGGAAAATGCCAAGTACTAACAGTTGCTCGCAAGAAACACCCAGTTTACCACCAATACATCTTGCATGGACAAATCTTGCAACATACCAGCACAGCCCGGCCGCTATCTCGGGGTTGACCTAACCACAAACATGTCATTCAATGAGCATATAAATAAAATAACAAGTGCAAATCAAACTCTTGGGTTCCTGAAAAGAAATATAAAAACCAAAAATGAAGTTATTCGCAAAATAGCATATCAAGCTGTGGTAAGGCCTAAATTAGAATATGCAGTTTGCGCATGGTCACCTAATACACAGCCACAAATATTGTCGAAATTGAAAAATTTCAGAATAGGGCTGTAAAGTGGATAAAAAATCAATACTCAAGATATGTTTCGGCTATGACTTCTGATCTAAATTTGAAATCTCTGGAGGCTAGAAGAACTATATCATGGCTTCCAAAAAACCATCCAAAAACATGATGCAATTCAAATTCCAACAGATCTTGAAAAGCCCACAAGAAAAAATGCAATACATGTACCACCATCAGGAAACATTCCGCCACATTCATACAGGCCCAAATTACTTCAGATGTTCGTTCTTCCATGCCACTGCAATTCTCTGGAAAAAATCTAAACTCTGACCGGGTCACAATCTCAGACCCTGACATATTCAAAAAGGGTATGTACCAACATATCAAATGACTGGCTCAAATAATCATTCTTTTAACCTACCGGTAGTGTTTTTAACTGTTTTATCTCGCTTCTGTAGCATAAATCCTAAACCTGATTCTCCTATCTCACTGTCATCTCCTTTCTTAACACATACTCTCTCCATTCTGCACAGACTCGCACTGGATATAATACCGGATAAGGGGGTCTCCAGTAACCATAGATAGATAGATAGCAAATGCCATTACTGCAGATATTTCTTATTCCAAAAGTGATATATCTACTGTAAAATATTGAATATCAAATAAATTTCTTTTTATCTTAAATCTTGATAGAAACCATCCATACCGTGACCAATAAAGTGGAATGTCGATATGAACCTGTGATCAA
Source organism: Siphonodentalium dalli (assembly GCA_032622095.1). Taxonomy (NCBI): domain Eukaryota; kingdom Metazoa; phylum Mollusca; class Scaphopoda; order Gadilida; family Siphonodentaliidae; genus Siphonodentalium; species Siphonodentalium dalli. The sequence goes on from CP136061.1 coordinate 227,629,848, forward strand.
TGGAAGCTGAGAATTAATTTAAGTAAAACGAAAGCAATGGTTTTTCGCAAGAATAACTCTGGTGTATCTGATGAAGTATTTAAATTAGATGGAAATATAGTTGAAGTAGTTGATAAATACAAATACTTGGGAGCAATTGTACCTAGAAATGGGAACTTACAACAAGCAGCTGCCCACATGGCTGACAAAGCCCTGAAAGCTGTGTTTAGCCTTAAAGCAAAAATATTAGATTTTGATGTATCTGAGCGCCAACTCAGTTTGAAGCTTTTTGATGTTTTGGTTCGTCCTATATTAACATATGGAGCAGAGATATGGATGGCAGATTTCTCTTTGAAAAATTTATCAGTGACCAAAGCTGTTTTGAAAAAATTAATACCAGATTTTGCAAATACCTCCTGGGAATATAAAAAAAATCATCGAATTTGGCTAGTAGATGCGAGTTTGGTCGTGAACCAATAGCAAACTTTATATTTAAACAAGCTCTAAAATATTATGTACGTTTAACATAGCTTCCATCAAACAGATTATTAAAAGAAGTGTATGAGTTGGATAAAGAGTTGTTTGAAGATGGGCATAAATCTTGGCAACAAGCTCTGAACAAAATTACCACCCATTTCAATATAGATCTTGCGTCTTTGAGCATGAATGGTATTGAGGAAAAAATTTATCAATTCCATGAAAAAGAAGTTAATGGACAAATAAGTCATCTTGCACAAAAGGTAGAAGATAATAAACTTTTGTTATACAGTAACATTTATCAGAGTTTTAATTTACAAAGTTATCTGAAATTTAGAATACCGTACCCAAAAATCTCACAAAATTCCTCACATCGTTGAGGATGAGTGCTCATAGACTGGCCATTGAAACTGAACGCATGAAAAGACCAAAACCTGATAGGAAAGATAGGAAAAGCTCATTTTGTAACATTATGGAAGATGAAGAGCATTTCTTATTATTTTGTCAGAAACACACTGAATATAGAGCACCCCTTTTGAATAAGCTGGGATTAACCAGATTTGATTTTTCTGCAGGATCAACAGATGTAGGTCCAACAATTAAAAGAATTTTAAACCCTAATAATGCAAAAGATACAAAGTTGGTATGTGAATTCATAAAAGCATGCATGGAATGAGATATTAGCTACTCCTCAATACCATCAATTCAAAGAAAAAAAACCCATACATATACATGTAACAATTGTACTTTTTGTTTTGTTTTTGTAATAAATGTTTGATTATGTTACAGCAGAAATCAAAATTCATTGGTATTGCTTACTAAAAACTTGATGAACCTTTTTTATACTTTGAGGTGATAGAAATCATTTGCGGCGAATGTTTGACATGACCTGTGTCCTCATTTAATTGTCAGTAAATGTGACCCTCTTTCTAATTGGTCGATATTTATGGAAAATTAATAATAGTGGAAAATCCCAAACTGATACTGTTCATAGATTGTCACATTTTGCTTCCTATCAGTAGCGATACTAGGCCATGCCAAACGTTTGCCATGAACGATTTCTATCACCTCAAAGTACATAAAAGTTTTATATCGACATTCCCCTGCATTGGACAGGGTAAGGAACTTATCTATCACTTATGGAAGTAGAAATACACACGACACCGCCGCTTACCAGGTCATAATCGCTGCAGTAAGTCAGATATCAACAATTTTACAGAATTGGTTACCAGCAGGTGGCATCCCTTGTATGATTTTTGTCTTTCATGTATGTATAGAGGTGCCATGATTATTGATTTTGATAATCGATAATCGGTCGTCAATAATCAATTATAACTGATTAATCGTTCCTAATATTTGGGTCCTGTTATGGCTTATTCCGGATACCAGACCAGCATATGTTGGATGCTGTTGGGCTCATATTACGATGCCGGATGCTTCTATTGATTTTCTGTCTTGACGTTAATGGTTTAAACACCGAAAACAACCAAGTTCACTCTGCTGATTTATATTTCTTTGCTCGAACATACATGTTATATTCTCCACAATTTAGCCCCTTATACGTCACGTTATCGTACTTGCTAATGAATAGATGTGTTGTAATGCTGCTCTGCGATATTGGTTTGTTATATTCCCTGATAGAGTTGTCTCCCATCTGACATCTGCATGACAGATCAATATGTTGATAGTCTGAATAGTTTGTAATATTGAGTGTGCCATACTAGAATGGTGGAATAGTTACATTGGTTGAATGGAATTGGTTAGAATGGGAAGAATTTGCAAGTCTTTTGACACTGCATGATCAGAAATGGGGCAAATGTCTTACAAAACTCAGAAGATTAATAACTAGTATTAACTACATAGGTTTTGTTTCTGAAAACAATTATATTGGAATAAGGGCCTAATCCAAATCGAGGGGGGTATTCGGATGACCAGGACACTCCCCGATAGGCTCCTGTGAATCACAATTTTTTCTTTCGTCGTATCAAACCTCGAATCAAACGAGGGGGAAGATTTCAATTCGAATCACCATAATCAAAAGTACAGCGACATTCGATGGTCCCTGTATCATCCAGTTACAACTAGTGCTGGGCGGTATTTCGGTATACCGATTATAGTCGGTAAGATTTTCAATACCGTTACCGTTACCGTCATTCTTTCCCATAATCGGTAAACCTTGAAGACGGTATTATCGCGGTTACATATCATACAGGCCCATTACCGAGTATATTGTGGTTTTCCTTTGTCGGGATACAAAGAAATTACTTCGTTTCTTTACACCGTATTTCATCGAAATCACAATTAAGAGGTAGCCAGTTTGTGTCAGGAGACAGCGTTGCTGTAAATTGGGCTGGAGTAGCTACTAGCGTTGCGGATTCTGTTTACCAAGTCATCCCCGAAATTGGCGCAAATATATTTCAAGACTTCCGTTGTGTGCCCCATGCACGTGCTGATCGACAATTTTAAAATGACCAGTCCGTTTCAATGATTGGCGTGTGCAAGTTTATGTCATTTTCAAACAAAATGCATTCCTTCCCCACCTGGGACAAAATCCAGCCCAACATTATATTGCAAGGTATGATTGCATCATTCTGCGCCTTTTTTAATCGACTGAATGCATGGGGCAGCTCATTATTTCAGGGGTGTTATCGAGTGGGAATAATTGATCACATTCATAAACCTGGATTTAAAAGTATGATTTATAATAATGCAACGGGAAGTCAATAATAGTTCTAGAAGTTAAATACTTTGGAAGTAATACACTTCATTTCCCGGCATTTAATAAAATCATCGTACTTATTCTTAAGTTATTCACACCCAGCGGAACATTCCAATATCAACGTCACAGCACGTGCTCTGCAAGTCGGAACTGTCAGTTGGGGATTGTTTCAAAGCTCTTGGGTATATCCAACTTCGCTGAATGATGCTTGCATTAAATTGTATAAATCACAATTATTACCTGTATTTAAGATCAGCTCATGAATCCATGCATGCAGATAATGATACATTCATTGAATGCATTCCATAATTTAATAAAACGGAGCGTAAATTTCCTTGTTTTATGTAATCTGGGTAGCGATTAGATTTCCCTCCATAAACAGTCGACCTGTGCACCAAACGAATGCTACTATAAACGGGGGTTTTAAGGGATTAGTATAAATAATCGGTAATACCGTATACCGCGGTATTATTTTAGGATTACCGCGGTATTTTTATGGTTAAATACCGCCCAGCACTAGTTACAACAACAACAGAATTTTACCAAAAGCCGAGTTATTCAAAATAGTTTATTACCAATAAATCCTCACAACAATACCAATCACTATAGCATACATGTATTTGCTATAAAAGTCCTACTACTCCTGAAATAACGGTTTTGCTTGGCAGTTTGGAGGTGACCGAGTGTGGTTTCCAATATGGCAATTCCTATTTCAAATTGGAATTCCCCAAAAACATTTGTCACGAATGTAAACACATAGTATTTCCACATGTAACCAGCATGGTGCCATATAACATGTCTATTTGCATGGATAACACATGATTACCTATTCATAAATAAGTATAATGCATGTATCCCCACAGCAACTATCACAACATACCGTAATCTTGTTGATGGCGATACTTTTCAACGACTTCTATTCCAATTAATAGATCGGCGTGATCGCACATGGAGCCGCAACCTTAGTGATCTCTCTTTACAGTATGCACGTGCATGTATGTACTATTTCTGTAAGAAGTCAGCTGGTTTTTGCCAGACTGCCAAATATTCCCGGTGGTGAATAATAACAGATTTAAAAAATACACATCTAATAACTCTGAGCTTTGATGGGTGGGTTCCTCGCCTGGAATCAAATATTGTTTACCCCCACAGCCAAAGATATAGTAATTTAGGGGCCTTTAATCAGATTATGCTTCTTTAACAATATGTTTTCATCATTGTGATTATATAGAAAACATGATGAATAATATATCAATATATATCTTTAATTATCCTCCATTACTGAAGATTATATATGAACAAATGGCAAATAAAGAACATGACACAAACGCTTATACATAAGCATATGAACAATCAAAAGTATATACAAATATATATATATATATATATATATCATTATGCATGGAGTTGGGTCTGCGCGCCTACGTACACGTACCATCACGTAATGTTCGGCATGACTACACGCGGTAGTAATGCATCCGAACGCCATTTCGTTGCTGTATGGTACGCACACATAGGGGCGCAGCCACAACGGCATACATTGGTGTATGCCAAATGCACACACGTGCACCCGGACGCGCAGGATATACTGAAGCATTGGATTGTCATCCTACTGGCCAACTGATCCCAACCGAATGGGACGCACACACCAACACGCACAGGCACACGTGTACACGCAACTTACACGATTTATTTGTATACTTGAATGGTTTTATAAAGCAAGTGCGTTTTCAATATAATATAATTCGTGTGAGAATTGGAGACATATTATAACCTGGATATCACGTGTCACGTATATAGTTAAAGTGAAGTATAGTGAGGTATATATATAATTATATTTATTATTCATCATGGCCATACACTAATATTTTGGCTGATTATACTCGAAAATTGAACTGATACTACATGTACTAGTATATGAAATCGGACTGGACGGAGGTATATTTGTACTGTGAATACTATAGAGAAAAAGATTTTGGGGAATTAGTGCATTATATTTATCACGCGGCATCATAAATGTACTTTGGTGCATGTGGAGTACTCCAACCTGTTCCACGTGATGCTCCAGTGCAAAGGGAAGTAATTCAATTTTCAGCTACCGTATATACATGTATATGGCGGTACTTTCATTAAATAATAATTGCAAATGTGAGTATCATAACATTTAAAGGCATCCTTTGCATCATGTTTCGGTATGTTCAGTAAGGATATTATTACGCAACCACCCCCTACAAGTTATTAGATTAGTATGAATTTTAGTGACTACCTAATAAAGAATACTTGTACATATCAAACAGGCCTACTTTTTTAATTTAGTATTTTTCTTTCCAGGAATTGCAGTGTTTTCTATGTGTCGTCACCATGCCAAGAATGCTCTTGGAGGAAACTTGGTGCCTCAGGTGATCTCTTACTGATTTCTCCAGTATTATATTAGATCTAACTTGTATAGATGACCTCTACCTACACATCACCATTCACCACTCATTTCAGGGACCATATACACATAATATCAACAAGACGCAGACCCAAATATCACACTCGGTTCCCTCATGGGAGTGTCGCATCCAATCCCGAACAGTAATGATCACATAATGAAGTCCCCCAGATATGGTCATGGGATATGACCACAACATCATGACCAATCCTGAAGTGTATTAACGAACTCCCTCATTAAATACTCAATTTAAACACTATATAAGAAATTGTATTTCCAAACCTACAGTAGTATGCTTGCTGAGTCCCATATTTGGGCCATCTACTCAATAAGCATCCACCATCTTTGTTGGCTCGATACTTGGGTCGGTATACTACCATATACTTCACCATTGTACCTAGACAATTCTTCTCGGTCCACAACAGTTTCGGTATCGGTTGGGATGAGTCCCGCCCGTTTCTTTTCTCTAACTGACTTTCATTCAAATGGCATACTACACTTAACCCTTTACCCAACAAACCGGCCAAAACCGGCCAAATAAAGCTTCAACAGCCTAAAATATCTTCGGTCTGTCTCAATAGAACCATACAAATATGGATATCATTGGAACCGGCTCCTTGACCACATTGTGATAGTTACAGTTAGCCCTGTGCCAATGCATTCTCTTATATATGCGAGGCGACCTATGGTCGACTCGCATATATAAGAGAATGCATTGGCCTAAAATAAATCTTTTTTTTAACACTTTTTACCATTTTTTCTTACATTCTTTAACAATTTTATAATTTTTAATGTGTTAAGCCAATGCATTCTCTTATATATGCGAGGCGACCTTTGGTCGACTCGCATATATAAGAGAATGCATTGGCTCAGGGCCATTCTGTTGGGTAAAGGGTTAAACCCCTGAATGTGATTAATCATCTGACATGTCCGCGATTAATCTGTCTTCTAAATGATATATCATTTACCATGATAGAAAAAGGTATATTGATGATACGATTGATGTTTTATTTACATTAATTTTCTGCTTGACGAATTCTGTGGAAAACAAAGCTTTGTTGTTTACTTATAAATCTCGTTGCTTTAACATTTAATGGACATCTGATCTATGCATGTTTGATATCATCATGATTGGGAAAGGCTGCCCTCTATGTTCATATATGCAAAGCTTCCATTTGATCTAATCCGAAGACATACAAGCAAGATAACCTCCGCCCACGATTCTGGGTGTAAAGTCAGTTATAGAAGAGTAATGGTATGGGACTTGGTCCAAAACAGATTAAACCCAACCGATATCCCAGAAGACTTGGTCTAGATTCTACCTTCAGGCTACAGATTCATTAAAGATCTTCTATTAGAATTGTACATTATTCATCTGGAGGGATATTAACCCTTTGCGTGCCAGGTCCGATTTTTGTATCGACCCATATACCCTGTGCCAATGCATTCTCTTATATATGCGAGTCGACCATAGGTCGCCTCGCATATATAAGAGAATGCATTGGCCTAAATTTTTTTTTTTATTTTTTTTTTTTTACAATTTTAATAATTTATTCTTATATTCTTTAACATACTTATTTTGTAGGTTTAGGGCCGATGAGATCGGCCCCTGGCACTCAAAGGGTTAAGGAAATATAAGCAGACAACAGACATGATAATAAGATTATACAACTGCAGAAGGATTCCTATTCATTGGTCGGAAATGTTCAGATAATAAGTTCAACAAACAGCATATGGCCCTTTGTTAAACACATTATCTGAACATGACCTACATGTACATGTACTTGGCAACGAGTATTTTAGTAAAGAAAGGAATAATGTGGAAGGAGGACTCCTCAATCCTTGAAGATATTTCTTATAATCACTATCAAGATCTTATGCAATTTAATAATGGATATGTAATCTTATTGTGTGATGATTGGGAGAATGAACAAATAATTGATTGTGATGTGGATTTTTTAATACACTCTTAGACAGTATCATCATAATACAGTAATGCCGTAAATAATTGACTCCTTAACCACAGCAGTTACGGTATGGGTAATTTTTCAGGATTTAGTCGGAAATATGGCTTGTTGCCATTCATCGGAAAGCTGTCATGAATGGCAACAAGCCATATTTCCGACTAAATCCTGACAAGTTACCCATAATTCTGCTGTAGTTAGGAGTGGATTATTTAGGGCATTACTGTATATTGTCAGAATTATGATACCTTGGTTATCTGTCTGCCATCATTACATCACTGGATTCTTTTTTAAAATAATGGTTTTAAATTACACAAAGGTGAGACCCTCACACCTAGGTTATAGATGATGTGCATGTTTTACATCTGATTAAGACATGTTAATGGTGACATGCAACGTTTTTTAGATTGGTCTATGCCCCTCATACATGTAGCAATGTGCCATGGTCGGCCCTGATACCAACAAGTGGCAACGCTAAGTTTCTAGACAGCTGTGAAGCCTGGAATTCGCTTTTACGCCAACTCCCCAAAGTTATTGCAAAAGACAAAACGTCCTGTATTCAAGTTTCTTGCCAGATATCATGAAGTCAATTATATATACTTTATGTTGTAGACGTGCATAACTACGAAACTTTTCAGTGAGATGAGAATCCATCCTACAGGGTATATATAACAATAGTTCAAGGAATATGATTTCACACCCGGCATATTCACATTGATGGCACAATAGGCCTAGCCTATAGCCACAAAATTGAACATAGAGATCTATTGCTTATTTTGATTGTTGGTATCTCTTGATTTACAGTTTGCAGAAGCCATACAGAGTGTAAAGTTTGATAACAATGTGAGGGTCGTCATCCTAAGAAGTGAAGTGAAGGGAATGTTCTGTGCTGGTAAGTATTACCAATTTCTATACAAAATGGATTCTCCCACTTATAAAAGTATACATTGGAATGGTCTATTGTTCATCTGGAGGGTTCTTCAGTAAAAATAAGCAGACAACAGTAATTAAAAGTACAGAAGGAGTCCAACTTATTTGGGAGGGAAATGTTCAGATAATAAGTTCGTCAAAACAACCTATTTGTTGAACTTATTATCTGAACATTTCCTAAGGTATAACTACACGTCAATGAGTATATTGTATAGAAAGGGTTCACCCTTTCATGCTGCTGGTGCAGCATTAAAAATCCTGTGGCAGTGTATTCTCTTATATGCAAGTCTCTCATAGGGAGCCTCACATATACCTGTATAAGATAAAGCAACTGGCTTACAAGGTCAAGGTAAATAGTTAGGACAATGTAATCTCTTATATATGCGAGGCTCCCTATGGGAGACTCACCTATATAAGAGAATGCATTGGCACAGGGTTTTCAAAAAAATTCAGGAAAGCTCCAGTCATGGAGGGGTTAAAGCCCTATTGTGGTTTGAATGTTTAGGTTTATTGGAGTTTTTATTTTCGTATCAATCGCTAGGCCATTTCACGATGTCAATTTTACTGATAAAGGAAGACCGCACAGATGGTTAGTTTTCCTGGGAAATCACCCCGCTTCATATAGAAACCATTGACCCCTGGAAAGCAGCTTACAAATTTGCCCAGATACACGAATCATGTTAACTCCTGTTTGCATGGATCACAGATTCATGCTCGTCAGGATTCAAATTAAGCTGGATGGCTTATGATGGGATAAAGAACCATGCACCTTACCATTTCAACCACCGGGGCCCCACTCGCTTTTGGTTCATCCCTGTTCGGTTCCAGGGTTCAAAATAGGTTGATAAATAAATAACTTGATCCAGGTTTTAACTAACTTACTAGTCATTTACTCTATTTATAATACAGGCGCTGACTTGAAGGAAAGGATAAAGATGAAGCCTGAAGAAGTTGGTCCTTGGGTTGCTAGGGGACGTGCAGTGCTTAGTGATTTCGCGAACCTTCCCATGCCGACCATTGTTGCTTTAGATGGTACTGCTGTTGGAGGCGGATTGGAGATTGCATTATGTGGGGATCTCAGGGTGGCTGGTCTGTATCCTAAACATATATTATTAAAGAGACTAAAGGCCTTCGAAGTGGGTTCGTGTGAAATAACACCAAAGTCTGTAATACAACTATCATCAATAAGCACATGATAAAATAGATTGACTTTGTTCTTGTTTTCATTATTAATAACTCTCCAATAATGAGATTTCACATTTCATCATCATCTATCTATTATATATTTTGAAAGATCTGTGTGTGTATGTGTTTGTTTGTGTGTGTGTTTGTGTGTTTGAAATCGATGGACTCAAAAACGACTAAGCCAATTTCGATGAAATTTGGTATTTGGATGTGTTTTCGGCCGGAGACGAACATAGGCATATTTATTTGTCCGTGCGAGGTCAACTTTTCACGTGCGGAGGTCAAATCTGTTTTTACGCCGTTTTTGCGCTAATATATTTCAGTTCGGTGCTCACAAATCGATTCGATATAGCGCGAATAATAAATTGCCAGTCATATAATTTGCACGGTTAGAATCTGTGGCGTGTCCTCTTTCCAACGATATATAATATGTATGTATCCGTTTTAGTTATCTGCCTCAATTATTAGGTACAAGTGGTACGATGCTTTTATCAGGATAAAATCAATGCGTAATTTCTATGACGTCGTCAGAGGTCATAAAGTTAGATTACGTTAACTCTCACCCTGCCGATGCATTTGACTGTGTCGCGTTAACTCATCACCGGCCGAGGTATCCGCAAATGACATTGGGCTATATATCTCGGAAACGGGTGTAGCTATCGACTTGAAATTTGGTATGTGAATGTATCTTGCCCCGGATACGAATTTTATCGGGTCGCCGAGCACGTGCGACGCCAGCTTCGCGCATGCGCAGACGAGATCTCGGTAACGGGTTGAGATATTGACTTTAAATTTGGTATGTGAATGTATCTTGCCCCGGATACGAATTTTATCGGGTCGCCGAGCACGTGCGACACCAGCTTCGCGCATGCGCAGACCAGATCTAGGAAACGGGTGGAGCAATCGACTTGAAATTTGGTTTTTTAATAGCCCGGACGAAGTCGGGTCACCTTCTAGTTATTATATATTTTGAAAGATCTGTGTATGTGTGTGTGTGTGTGTGTGTGTGTTTGAAATCGATGGACTCAAAAACGGCTAAGCCAATTTCGATGAAATTTGGTATATGGGGGTATTTTCGGCCGGAGACGAACATAGGCATATTTATTTGTCCGTGCGACGTGACATTGACCTTGAAATCGGGTAATTTCAAGGTCAAACGCCCGAATATTACGGGATTTCGATGAAACTTGGTATGTGTGGGTATCTTCGACCGGGGAGTGGCATAAACATATTAATTTGTCCGTGCAACGTGACCTTGACATCGGGTCATTTCAAGGTCAAATGGCCACATATTACGGCATCTCGATGAAACTTGGTATGCGGGGGTACATTCGTATGGGGAGTCTCATAAGCATATTCATTTGCCCGTGCGACGTGACCTTGACCTTGAAATCGGGTCAATTCAAGGTCAAATCGCCAATTTTGATGGGATTTCGATGAAATTTGTTACATGGGTGTACTTATGTCAACTAAGTGTTTTGGACATGTCAAATCGTGACCCCGACCTGACCTTGACCTTCAAGATAATAAATTCAAGGTCAAATCGGGTAAAACCGGATGGATTTCGACGGGCACGTTTGTCGGGTACTTTTGTCCGGGCAGTGTTTTGGACGGGTCAAATCGTTACCTCAACTGACCTTGACCTTCAAAATGGTCAATTCAAGGTCAAAGCCCGGACGAAGTCGGGTCACCTTCTAGTACTATATATTTTGAGACTTTGTATATATATATATATATATATATGTACTTCATAGAATCGAAAACGGTTCGCTCGATTGAGTTCAAACTTCCCATCTAAGGGTAAAATCCCACGAAGACCGTAGCTGTCGCGTTTTGGAGAAGCTCTGAGCACCCTTTCCCCGCTCCCAAAATCACCGCAAAGGCACGGTGGGGGTTAATCGTGTTGATAGTTAAAGAGCGTTCATATCCGCAGTGTCTTTGATAAAGAGCGTATGTGTGTAATGTAATTCTTATGTCTGGGTCTGGGCGTGTGCGTGTAAGACTGTATCCAGACATGAGCGTGTTGTGTGACGTATTGCATCCCCACGGCAATTTTAATTCACATTCCCAACACCTATAGCAGGGACAAATATCTCTTAGCCAGCATCAAGGCGAGTCTTGTAACGTATTAATTCAAATGCTTTCGATCAAACAATATTATCTGTCGCACTCATATTTCGAATCCACTGCAATCGACCTATTTTTAGAACGCAACACATGGAACGGCGGGATTAATTTAAATATGTCATGTTGGTAACAATATCTAGCCGAGAATTCCTCAGACCTACAGACGAATGCGACCAGCAAATTTCAAAATTGGTCACTTGACCTCACCATGAATATTCCAGGGAATGCGTGGCCATTATCGGGCCATTGTGTGTGTCGCGGTCGAGGTAAATACACGTGGTTGTGAATTACGTCACGCCACGTGGATCCAGGCTGAAGTTAACCTGACCCTTCCGATGCCGCGTACGTTAGTGATACCGGAGTTATAGCGTGCGCGTTATGTTTTTTGACTGACCGCAGTGCCCGATCCGCCAGATGTGAACATGTTGTTATCAAGTGTTACGGCAGTCCGTGGCCCACGGCAGTCAATTGCCGTGGCGAATATTGAAGCCTACGGCGATTGCCACGGCAATGCCGATTGCCGTGGTGAATGTGTGTCCTTCATAGACTCGAACCGATTGAGCTCAAACTTGCTACATACGGGAAGTGTCATGGACGGGTTAAATTGTGACCCCGACCTGACCTTGAAAAACTAAAAATTAAATTAAAAAATTACTTAAAAAAATTTATTTAAAAATTCACTCATTGAAAGTCATGTTTCAGACAAAGCCATGGGACAAATGCCGCCAGTGGCGGGCTAACCTGCTAGTTGTTATATCTTTACATACTAAGTGTTGTCATCACTAAATCCAGCATTCTGATTGGTCGGCGCCCACGTGGCTAGTTGCAGTTATTTCTCGGTGAATGCGCAACGCCTCATAACACCATCGATACGTCATTGGGTTTGGAAAGACGAACGCGTAATGTTTTGGGCGCATTTGGACTCGCGCAGGATTGACTTAATACATCATCGGGTTTCAATATGAAGAGAAATTGTTCCTATTAACTTTTGCCAAGGGTGCTATTGGATATTTTGGGCTGTTTTTGTCACGATACACTTTTCGATTTAAATACATTTACAAAAGTGGCTTTTTCGCTAAATGTATATAAATATAAGGATTAACTGTCATGTGGACTATTTTTATGGAGATGTAACCGTGAGGTAAGTGGTCATAACTTGTATGTAAAACCCTTTGGTTACATCTCACGGTTACATCTCCATAAAAACAGTCCACATGACAGTTAATCCTTATGTAAACATCACTGTTACAGTGGAATTACTCATAAAAGTCCAATTAGTGCAATAAGATATCAAAGTTCAATCAAAACTTGATTGTAACCACTAGAAAAGCACAAAGCTTTGAATAATATTCTGAAAATCATATTTAGACGAAAATATTTGAACTTACTACTTTTAGTGATGTTTGTTGACAAATCACTTTAACAGTTTTGTTTACATTACAATGGTTTCAACAAGCAAAATTTTTTAATTTGAGAACTCTCAATAATGAATATAAAACAAAGTTTATCTATTCTCCATTTTCTTCTCGGTGGTGTTTTTTTTAGCTCACCTGAGACGAAGTCTCCGGTGGAGCTATAGTCATCACTCCTCGTCCGTCATCCGTCCGTCGCACCGTCCGTCCATCCGTCAAATAGTTGCAAAACCAGGGCCATAACTCTATTCCTCCATAGTAATTCTTACGACTTCTTGTCAAGAACCATTGGGCCGATTTAGCTAATATTTGGTATGGAGGGTCCTTGGGTGACTGGTGTTCAGATTTGTTCAAATGAGGTCACCCGGTCAATTAATTGAGAAACCAGGGCCATAACTCATAGTAATTGTTAGAATGACTTCTTCTCAACAAACATTGGGCTGATTTAGCTTATATTTGGTATGGAGGGACCTTGGGTGACTGGGGTTCAGATTTGTTCAAATGGGGTCACTGGGTCAAATAGGGGCAGAGCCAGGGACATAATTCTAAAAACAAAAAATTACATTATTGCATTTTGACCTTTAATTTTTTTTTAGACACATCACAGCGTCATATTTCTTACCTAGATTTTTCTTAGCACATTCTTCATCTGTATGGATTTTGGTATCATTTATTTAACCCTTTCCTCTCTTGTTTTTATATAGAATTCATCCAAGACAGGATGAATCAAACATTTTTCATCTGATCGACACCAAATTTGGTATATGAATTTTTGACACCTATATATAGATCAAGTTATGGCCCTTTATAATTCACACCTCTTTGCCATGCCCTATGAATTTTAGAGAGAACATCACACGACTCAAGGCTGTATTATTGAAGGAGCCAATTTATCACTATGGACACTTGATACTACTGGGAGAGACTGCTTGCTTGCAGACATGTTTACACCATCTGTCAAGCTGTGATTGATGACTCTGTATTCCAGTTCTCTGTGGAATATTAAGTTAATCCACAGGTTCATGGCATAATAGTTAAACACCTATTCTGCAAGAATAAATAGGAAAAGTCTATTGTTCATTTTTTCAAGCCTGGACATAGTGTGTGTGACATTTGCATAATGAGGTCCCCAGAGGGTGAATTTAGTGTTGCTACCCCGTACAGCAGGCTAGCATCACCATACACCCTCCAGGGACCTAATTCTGCTTAGGCCTCATCTTTTGGGAAGTATCTTAAGTATCAAATGTTGTTTTAGTTACTTTTTGACTTTTTCCCACCTGTTCAGTTTCAATGTCCCCCTAGTTTGCAGAAGATAAAATGCATAATTGAGGTGTTCAATGGGTGTGCATCACCAACTTCAACTGTAGAACTTCAATCCTAGGTTTATATTGACCGTTGAGGCCTAGTCAGACTGAGGATCAATTCGGTGATGCTGGCCCGCCTTTGTGAATAGTGTCATTAAATTCACCCTTTGGGGACCTTATTCTGCAAATGTCAGACACACTAAATTCAGGCTTGGCGGTTTCATATTATTTTCTTAACCACTACTTATCTAAATTAAATCATACCAGGGACATAACCCTTTTTTTTTAAATGTTAAATTGAAATCTTTGCTCAATTTAAAAATAAGATAATGAACAAAATTCAAATTTAAAATGAAAAAAAAATTTCAGATATTTTTTTTCATTTAACCTTTAATCTTTTAAAGTGATTATGAAAAGTTCTGACTGTTGTGGTCTCCAGAGTCCCAGTCTTATCAGTCTTTGCAGTCTGGTGAGCGACCCCACAGTCTTTGACTGTCTTGTTTTACAGAATTATATATTTTTGGCAAATTTACCCAATGCGAGTGCCTTAAGTCAACTTTAAATATATATTATGGGCTTATTTCGGTGAATAAAACTGTTAAGTTGGCACCCATACTCTTATCTCTGCTGCAGGGATATAGCAGATATAGCAATAATCTAAGATTATCGAAAAATTAAACCACATTGACTACCATTTTCAAGATCACAACATCTGAATTACCCACAAATGTAAACATTTAGTCCTCTGTTTGGGATGAATTAATGGAGATAAAAATATGGCAATGATTTCATTATCAAGAATCACTGCACATAGCTTCTTTTTTACAAAAATGATGCTGTTATCTGACAATGTGGGTAGAGGGTTAGGAATTTACAAAACTAACTACATGTATTTGCTAAAATACCTTACTTGCTGTTCCCTTCTGATACTCCCAGCAGTGTGTTTCACATCACTTTAACCTTTTCACTGCTGAATGATGTCGTGAGCTGGGCCATTGATGTTTTGTTAATTTTTCTGTGGAAAAATATAACTATAACTGGAATATGACGATAACCGTAATTCTGACTCCATGCAAAGGCTAATGTCATACACAATCCGTAAAATTATACGTCCATACTACTACTGATATAGCAGCTAAGAGGTTAAAGCTTGACTTGATTGAAGGACCCAAGTTTGGGTTACAATAATAGCTTTACTTTCCACCATCAAGTTTATGGGACATTGTTGTTGTTGTCCCAACATCTGGGCTGTAACATGAATTCTGATTGGTTACAATGGCACTCATTAAATTCACCATGTCCTCCAGGGATGGTGGCTTTTAAAAGTACATTCACGAAACATCAAGGGTCTATAAGAGCTTGTAAAACATTATATATATATCTTATATAGTATCCATAGATTATGGATGACCTCTGAACTGACAGTTTAGCTCAATCATGGCGTTATAGCATGTTGTTTTTTACGTCACCTGTTGTCCGAACTGTGGTGAAAGTTTTCACTGTTGGTATTTCTTGATATTGCCCTACACCATTTGTCTATATACAGTAATGCCCTAAGTAATCGACTCCTTAAACACAGCAGAATTATGGGTAACTTTTCAGGATTTAGTCGGAGATTTATCTCTTCCCAGAAAGTTTATATAGATTCCTGGGTATAGTTTTAGGGGCCATTTTTATAACAGAAATTTGCGCGAAAACATTCAGAGCATAAAAAAAACGTACCAAGAAGGTCAACTCGGTCTTGTAAGCATCCTCAATCACAGCAAATTGTATTTCAATTACAGATTTAACGCGATCATACAATCCAAATATATCATTTTATTATGCATATATAAGAGAATGTACTGGCTTACAAGGTAATATTGTTAGACCAATGTATTCTCTTATATATGCAAGGCTCCCTATGGGAGAATAGCATATATAATAGAATGCACTTGCTCACAAGGTCAATGTAAATATTGTTAGGCCAATTCATTCTCTTATATGTATGAGGCTCCCTATGGGAGATTTGCATATATAAGAGAATGCATTGGCACATGGTTTTCGCAAAATTTCAGAAAGCTCCTGTCATGGAAGGGTTAAATATCTGAATGGTTATTTGGAGGATATAACACATCTTCACATCAAAATGATGATAGAGTAAATATTTATTGTGTTGGTCATTAACCCATTATATACTTAATTGATTCTCCTATCAGTTATAAAAGTATACATTGGAATGGTTTATTATTCATGTGGAGGGATTTTCAGGTTATAAAAGTAGACAACAGACAGACAAAATGCTAATACAAGTGCGGAAGGATTCATACTCTTTGGTTGGAAATGTTCAGGTAATAAACTTTTGTTGAAATTATTATCTGACCATTTCCTAATGGATAACTACTTGTCAGTATTTACTATACAAAGCGTTAATATACTCATGTATCTTCAGGAACGATTAAGATCTAAAACTGTCATCAGATGCAAGACTTTTACAAAGTTCTTTTTGTCGGTTTTGAATTTGAAGTGTGCGAATTCAAAATTGTGCGATAAATAAGTATGTGTATAAGTACCTGTATGTGTATGGTAGTCTATTATTCATCTGGAGGAATGTTCAGGAAATAAAACAGACGAGAGATAACGTGAGCTGTTCAGATCGATGCTTGGCATGGCAACAAGTTTTGTCATTTGATGATGGTTTTATTTTGCACAAGAAATTTGTGAAACATAGGTTTTCAGTCAGATGATTCAAATTGAATGTTTTACGTTAATGTATCTAAATTTATCACTCTTAAACATGGATGTTGGTTTCGCTTTACATCTGGCATCATTGGAGGCTATGTGGATAATTAAAATTACCCTAAAAATTTCATGTTTAATTCTATCTTTGCAGCAAACAATGTAAAACTTGGACTGGTGGAAACAAGACTGGCCATTATTCCTGGAGGAGGTATGTTAAGTTAACATGAAGAATATCTGACTGGAAATTGGTTTCCAAAAGAAATTTCATTCAAGACTCAGGTCCGGTGCAAGACATATGCATTGATAAGAGTTGGAGCCCAAATAATACATGTATATTGTTAAATATTTAAATTGAACCACATTCTGGTGAATGTTCTGGCTATTCAATATTGGTAATATAATTTGATGTCTGAGCACAGTTTATGTATTGGTCATCGGTTTTGTTGGAGAATTCCTATTCAAAACTACTGGCCAAACACAGTGTTTGGTTGGTGACAACCATGGTTTTTGCATTTGGAGGGCCCATTATATGCCATTTTCAGCTGACAATTAAAATTGTGTCAAAACAGTAACATAAAATTTCATGTTGTCATAATGTATTGTAGCTGACCAGGCATAACATCTGAACATATAACTCTCTGCATAAATCTTCATACTTTAACGTTCCAATAATTGTTCAATAATTGTTTATTGTTACCCGACAATACCTATACAAATGAATGGATGGGAAACCATAGAGGTTTCTTCTTCGCGCTTATAGTCTCTGGACCCATCACCAATGAATGACAGATTACACCAATCCATTCATCAAACAGTTTGATAGACATAGATTGTATATCAGTGGCTGCGTGGCATGCAGGGTTCACCAAACAGTTACATAGACAAATTGCGGTTGTAAGATGGATAACTCTAAAATCAAGTGGTTATTATTGTTAATAGTAACCACTTGATTTTCGAGTTATCCATCCTACAATTGCAATTTGTCCGTTTGAGCACGTGGCTCTGGACAAGTTCTGGTCCACAAACAATAGAAACAGCAAACTTCAAACATCGATATCACTCTGAGCTTTGATTGATGGGTGGGTTCCGTTCCTCGACTCGAATCAAATATTTTTTTACCCCGAAGCCAAAGAAATAGTAATTTAGGAGCGTCTGATCGGATTTAGTACCTTTAAGAAAGTACGCCATTCTAGCAGCTAATCATCATTTTAAGTTCAACCACACATGTAGCGTGTATTGTGAACTATTGTCATCGCTCGGAATATGCAATTTTTTCGAAATATTTGGATGGAGTTTTCAAAGGTAATTTAAGAATTTGAGACCTTTTTGTTTTATCGCTTTCTGACAGTTCTATCCGACTACCGTTTTATGCTGTGCATGCAATAAGTTATTTCATAACTTCACCATTAAATGCTTTATAATAAGAAATATCGGAGGAATTCTGTCATAACTGTATTGTGTTTTGTTCACTACAATACAATAAACAAACTTGCGAGATAGATCTCGCGAGATACGCTACTTGACAAATGGAACGGGACTGGATGCTGGACACAATTTGTAATTATGTGGGATGGCCGATATCTCGTTATTTATCCCCGCTGATGGAAATATTAACCAAGAGATAAAAAATAGTAAATCAGGTCTGCAAATTTCTGGCGAAAGACTTTTCAGTTCGCCTGGAGGTTACATCAAATAAAAAAGCCATGAATGAAGAACGGGTAATGTTTTACCCAATAACCTGATGCCAAACCTCGATGTAGAACCTCAATCGAATGCACCCGAACATGTGACATTAATATAACATAAGATACACATTGTTTTTTTTAACATTAGTAGTGGTTAATCCTGGTGAATGTTACATACTTTAATTTGAAAATATGTTTGGCAGTAGATATTGTCATGCGTTTGTTTTTTCCAACTTTATAATCGATAAATGCCTTTGAGGTTAGAACATAACGTGGTTGCTTTTAAACCTTTTGTTACAACTGACGCCTTTTTTGTTGACCGATATCTTTTTATTCCCGACGAGTTTCCATTTCCGTCGTGATGAAATAATAAAATATGTTGAAAAATAGTTTCCTCGCTATTATGTTCCTGATTTCTAATAATCCGTTGAATAAATATTCAAATCAGCCTGACAAGTTCATTGAACACCTAGTCAAAAATCTACGAGATAAAGATATATATTCAATGTACATGTTGTAAAGCCAATTTTGAACTATTCCTAACCATACTAAGTTACAGGGTGATTAGTCTGAGTGTACATATTTTAGGCCATAAACACCTGTGTTAGTGCATCTTAGATGTAACAAAACCTACCGTATAGAAACACAAATTTGATTGTTGTTAATCTGTCATGGTGCAACATTTATTATTATACATGTACACACACACTCATAAGAGAATGGGGGTATACTGGATTGACCTTGTCCGCCTGGACTTTTCCCTCTGTTTTTCGTCCTTCTGTCCATCTGGGCAGATATCTCAAACACTGGTTGTCTGAACACGAAATTTTGTGTCCGTGCAAGCAGATATCTCATACACTGGTTGTTGGATCTGAATCAAATTTGGTATGGATGTTCACTACTATGAGGGCATTCAATGGAGTGTTCAATTCTTTTTTCTGGATTTTCCGTTCTAAAGATATTCATCTTTGTTTATCTGGTAATGTTGGATTTTTTTGTCCGTCTGAGCAGTTATCTCCCCCACCGGTAGATGAATCTCAATGAAATTTGGAATGGATGTCCACTACTATAAGGGAAATTAATTGAGTGTTCAATTGTATTTTTTCTGGTTTTCTGTTCTAGAGTTATTCATCTTTCTTTATTTGGAATTGTTGGTTTTTTGTCCATATCTCCACCACCGGTTTGACAGATATCAATGAAATTTGGTATTGATGTTCACTACTATGATGGCAATCAATTGAGTGTTCAATAAATTTGTTTTCATTCTGGTATTATTCATCTTTGTTTCTATGAAAATGTTTTTCCCATCCGAGCAGATATCTCAACCATACTTTGTCGGCCCGAATTTGCCATGGTGGGGGTATACCAGCACCGCTGGTGCATTCTCTTGTTTGCAATTGATTTTGATACATCAATGTTGTTGCTGGGATATTTTCAAACCAGTGGAATAAGATACATACCAATGACCCATTAAAGCACAAACCTTATTTATATTACTTGATGTATTTAAGACTTAAGGCATTCAAATTTCAGAGTTCCTAATCGCTCCATTGACTCTTAACACATGAAATTATCTCCTATTCATGTTGAACTACAGTGGCATTGGCACTTTCATTTTGATAAGTAAGCATGTGTGACTTTTGATAAATTGTTATGCATACAGTAATGCCCTAATTAATCGAATCCATAACCACAGCAGAATTATGGGTAACTTTTCAGGATTTAGTCGGAAATATGGCTTGTTGCCATTCATCGGAAAGCTCTCAGGGAGAGCTTTCCGATGAATGGCATCAAGCCATATTTCCAACTAAATCCTGAAAAGTTACCCATAATTCTGCTGTGGTTATGGAGTCGATTAATTAGGGCATTACTGTACATAGGCGAGCAACTGCTGATTACCTGTTAGCGAATTAAGGATTTCATGGAAATCTGATGATATTTTGAGAGGTGATTGTTGACCATAACCTTGAAACTTTTTGCCATATTCCGACAGCATAAACGCTGGTAGTCCTGTGATTAGTGTCCTCGACTCTCATAACATCACGGTGTGGAAACAAAATGCATTCACATATTAGTTGCTGTCATTTGGACATCATACTCTATTAGTCGCCTTTGACAAGCAACTTCTTTCTGTGATTGCGGCAGGGGACTTGTCTGTAAACCAAGCATCTGGCTTGGAGCGGAAATGTTTAATCGATGTAGCACCCATGTTGGCAGCATGTCGTTCCAGGATAATAATTTGTATTCACATTGAAACTAATTAATGTAGAATGTGTGTAATAAATGAATCAATTATTATTTTTATTATATGTTACGCCTCCAGTAAGAAAAATATCTTTGATTGGCCAGGTAGCCGCGCAACATATCCCATGTTTACAACTCCAGATGTCTACATAATGGACACCATGGCAACCTTTTCGGCGTCTCTCGGCTGACTGATTTTTTCATGATGTCACATACAATGGTATGGAGAGGCTGACAGGAAATTTTGATGTCATGTGCAGACAATTCTTCCCGAAGAAATGTCAAATTGCTATGAATGACCAGGACTGTCGGCAGAACATATTCGTTATTGTGATTGATTGATGGCTTGGAGCCTATGTTCAACCTCGTTGCTTATTGACTCTGTTTAACATGATCTTCAAGTGGTCAATGTCACACCATTACCCTCAATCCACCATGATAACTTATATAGTCTCAAATTTATAAACATTCATTATAACAGGTGGCACACAGAGACTTCCACGATTGGTTGGCTTGTCCAAAGCTAAAGAACTCATCTATTCTGCGAGGATAATCAACGGATTAGAAGCTAAGAATATAAGTCTCGTTAATGATTCAGTAGAACAGAATGATGAAGGAGATGCAGCGTACCAAAGATCCCTTGAGTTAGCGGAGGAGATAAATGTTAATGTATGTTTTTCATCTACGTGGTCTATCTGGTCTTTACTATATATGCATGGTATCAGCTAGAGAGCTGTCCTGCTGTCCTTGGAATGGCCTATTTATTCAACTGAGTTGAGCTTGGGAATCACAATCGTCTTTTCTCCAGTGTATATTTTAATTCTCTTCAACTATATTTAGGTTACATTGACTCTTTTAACTCTCAATGACTTGTCTAATATATGTGATATAATTCACCTTATGCCAAGTCTTATCCAAAAAAAACCCCTTATTTGTGTCTCAAATTATACTTTATACACACAAACTACATATATACTTGAACTTTTACCCTTGAAATTATGGCCCAGTCGGATATTTTGATTGCATCGAAATGGGGTCACCAAAAGTTTCCGGCTGGCTGAAACGTTGTATATATGCATCAGATTCATGGAGGTAATGTCTTGGTATGCTTGTTCATTGCTTTAATGTCATTTAAAAGAATCTCAATTCATTGAAATGGCACACTGAGATGTTCCTCAAATTAGATCAAGCTTGAAACTTGGTCCCTATTTTCACCCATGTCAGGATTCGAATTTGCGCCACCCTCTGACTGCGATAATGGTATCTGACTCAACTACGGGGAATATTTTCAAACATTGACAATTTGAGATTTGGAATCGCTTTTGTTGTTTTGGTCGCATCGATCATCCATCCAATGTTGAAGTAAAAATTGAGAAAAGACAAGGTTATTCCAATAATAAAAATGACTGCTATAGCTAATAGTTTAGTAATATGTTTTTATATTTTAATGTGGTTACAACATCGGTTGCATTCGGCATTTTCATAGTAAATTTGTATTATTGGGGAAGCTTTCTACTGAGGTAGCATATATAGTGGCTAATCATGTTCACAGATCACAAATAATGTGACTGACAGTCCTCTAACTGGGATGTTCATTTATTCTCCAACAAGATCTTCAGTTCCATAAAAATAGATATTTGAGCAGAAATATTCTTTTGCAAACCCTCCACTTGGACAGATATTTCAAAAGAATTTTTGAGTGATATATAATGAATATTTTTTACCATTCTCAGGCATACAAAAAAGACAGCCCTTTAATTAGTTTAAGTTATCTCATTATGATCTCACTTCAGATCTAGATACCTTGTTATTACAGGGCCCAATTGGAGTGAAAATGGCTAAGTCATCAATAAACAAAGGTATCGAGGTGAGTCTGCACTAGCTATACCAAACTGCAAGGCAGAATTCTATCCCCTCGCTATACTGGTCTGACCACTGCCATCACTTACTGAATGTAATCTTTCTTTACATTTTATTAAACACTTTTAGAAGTTACAATTCATTCTGAGAAACTAAGCTGTCGATATTAAATTGGAAATTAGCCAATCAGATCAACTTTGTTGGAAATTGTGACAACTCCTATGCTGATTGGACACAAGTAAATAAAAACATGTTTCTGAAACGATCTTGGTAGACCTTCCACTAAATCTACTAAACAACTTATATTAGTAGTATTAATGTTCTCTTTTGTGTAAGCAAAACAAGATTTGGAAGAAGTTAGACAAAAAAACGTGATTAGAACTGACCCATGGTAACAGCTATTCCACAAATAGACACTAGCATGTAATGGCAGTGGTATATCCAGTGTAATGACAGACAGAACTCTACTTTTCAGTTTGTAGCTATACTTTTTATTATTGTCCCCCGAAAAATTTATTTTCGGGGGACTACAGAAACGGGGTCCATCCGTCCGTCAGTTCGTCCATCACACTTTTGAGTACCTTCATGGTGTAATCATCTCCTCCTACAGATTTCATCCCAGAGATATGAAACTTCAGAATATTGTTACCCATATATTGAAGATGTGCAACCTGTATGTAGATGACGGAAAAATTACTTTTTTCACGGAATTATTAACCCTTTCGATTTAGAACATTTCAACATTTTTTTTAATTTCTTTAACAAAGCGGCATCGACTTGCCACGTTGTCGGGGGACACTGTGGTCGGCTGACCTTTTATTATTATTATTATGATATATATATTTAGAATGCATTCCACAATAAATTTGTTTCAATGCATGTACATTGAGTGCTTAAAAAATAAAAAAAAGACACATGAGCAACAAAGATAAAATGTGTAGCTGATAATAGACAAGTTCAAATTCTCATAAGATAAAAAAGATGACTTGAGATAAAAATTAACCTGATGAATAAGATCGATATCGTTCTAAAGAAACTTGGATAAAAAGTATTGGTTAATAAACTGAAACATATTTTAAAGAGGTGGGTTTTCTATGCCTTCACTAATTAGGCCAGAATGGTTTTATTTCTCAGCGATTGTCTCGTCGCCCAAAAGCCTATGCCTCTTACGTATTTATGACTTGTCATAAATAGTTTTAAATATATTAAAGTGATGTGGAACTTCAGAATAAGTTATTTTCATAAATTATAGTTATACCCAGATAAGCAAAACACAGCGACATTGTTATTTAAACAAATTACATGCAGTGACTACTGTTGGCTTAATCATTGCCGAATGTTTATCAGCCAATAATTCATCCTGATTATGGTAGCCACATCTTTATTGCTGACATTAATAACTTACAGGTTGATTTGGACACAGGACTCAAGATAGAAGAGATGTGTTATGCGCAGGTACACTATTTAAAAATCTCGTCTCTGGTCTCTGAGGTCCCAAGAGATTGCTAGAAAGTACTGTCATCACGCGAAGTACTGTCATAGTAGGCTAGCATCAACAAATTCACACTTAGGGGACCTCATTCTGCATGGCCTCATCTGCTGTCGGAGACATAGACTCACGCTGAAGTTTCCAAATTGTGAATTTTGTGATGTATGCCCATTGGGAACCTCGATTACAATGTGTCGTCTGCCAATATGGGGATATAGAGAAGCTGAACTAAAAAAGAAATAGAATCTACTTGAAAAAGTGTCTATAGAAATTTGATAATAAAGAAACTTTCTAGAGAAGATGAGGCCTAAGCAGAATTAGGTCCCCAGAGGGTGAATTTAGTGATGCTAGCCCGCTATGTGGGATAGTGTCACTAAATTCACACTCTGGGGCCCTCATTCTGCAAATGACAGGCACACTAAACTCAGGCTTGCTGCCGCTCAACAATTAACCCTTTCAGTGCCAAGTCCGATTTTTGTATCAACCCATATTTTCTTGATCATTTTTTCAAAATTATTGCTTATAATAATGTGATACATTGATGGAAAGAGCTCTTAGAGCTCTTTCCATCAATGTATCACATTATTATAAGCAATAATTTGAAAAATGATCAAGGAAATATGGGTTGATACAAAAATCCGAATTGGCACCGAAAGGGTTAAATTAAGCACCCCTAAATTACTATTTCTTTGGCTTCGGGGGTAATTGGACTTAAGCTCTTTCCATCAATGTATCACATTATTATAATCAATAAATTTGAAAAATTATCAAGGAAATATGGGTTGATACAAAAATCGTACTTGGCACTGAAAGGGTTAAAGAACTGCTGACCATCATACTGACACATTTCATCTTCTATTTGATCTGTCCCTTAGTATTTCTGATAAAACTGAAGTTTTACTTTCTATTTGTTTAAACTGTATGTCTTTGTATGGTATAACAGACTGTTACATTATAATTGCAGTTACACTTAATCATGAAAAGTCATTTTTCTCACCCAACAATGATTTTTTTTTTATTTTAGTGAGTAAACATATATCAAAATAAAAACATTCTGGTTGTAAAAATTGGAATAAAAACCGCCTGCCAGTTAATTTTGCGGGTAAAAAGATTAATATAAAAAATCTGCATGCCTGTCCATTTTTTTTTTTAATCTGAAGGTGGATAATAGACTCCAAATAAACTCTGAATTCACTATCAATATTGATTATTAAGATTAATTAATGGCATTTCTAGGGTGCCTTATTTCTTTTTTGGTAATTTGGGTTTCAGAGTTTGAGGGACCATACCTGTTACAGGTATCAACTTGTTCCTGAATATGTCCTGAAGTTGATGCTTTGAGATTTCTCAACCATACCTAGATTTATTAAAAACAACATTGTTTGCAGTTAATTTTGAATGTGGCTGTTTCGCAGTTAAGTGCACAGATTCTAAACCAGTATACATAGTTTGGAAGTATGGAATTTTAAGAATTGAACCTTAAGATTATTATCATTAACACTTTTATTGGTAAATACTCACTGAAGAATAGTAAGCTTGGGAAATGTTCCGATGAGAAGTTCAACAAATCGCATTATGGTCACTTGTTGAACTAATTACCTGATCACTTCCTAGGAATGAATAGCAAATCCTATGTCTTATACTTGCATTATCAAAACAACTGAATCTGAATAATAGGCTATTCCCATGTACAATTTTGTCAGTACATGGGAGTATCCATTCAGTAATTAAAGGGTTAATTAATCCTTTCATGACGGGAGTTGCGCTGGTGCAGCATTAAAGATTCTGTGCTAGTGCATTCTCTTATATATGCGAGTCTCCTATAGGGAGCCTCGCACATATAAGAGAATCCACTGGGTTACAATGTCAATGTATATATTGTTAGGCCAATGCATTCTCTTATATATGTGAGTCTCCCTATGGGAGACTCGCGTATATAAGAGAATGCATTGGCACAGTGTTTTCACAAAATTCCAGGAAGCTCCAGTCATCTTAGATGATTCTTACTTATTATTTTTTAGGTAATTCCCACACGAGATAGGATGGAAGCGCTTCAGGCATTCAAGGAGAAACGTCCTGCTAAGTTCGAAGGGAGATAACCATTCTGAACATCATGTGGATTATGTCATGTGACTTGAGATTGTGATATTTCGTGCAGAGCACCAATTCCGAACATACCAAGAGAAGAGACAATACAAAAGACTTCCTATTGAGGCAACAACCATGTTAATATATATTTGAAAACAAGTTGTTTCAAGCACAGGTGCTTGCACATATGGTCAAACACATTGAAATATGCAAATACAGTCCTTGAAATTGGCCACAGCAATAAGCAATGCCGTGGGAAACGTTGTGGCAACATGCGGAATCTATAATGCCACAGCATTAAATATTCCCTGGGACATTTTTCCTAATTTCAAGGATTGCAAATAACATTCTTGGTAATATACATCACCAGGTAGAAATAAAATTTGCAGAAAGAGATATAATTATTATTTGCCAGGTTTAAGTCAGATCACACTTGTAACTTGTAATGTGTGTTACTATGGTCTTGCTATGGAGATACACTTGACAGGAAAAGTCATGTGATTACGGCGCTAAACCTACACGTTTATAGATATATTGGCCCAACATGTGGGCAAACAAATAGTCAGTCTTGACGACAAGCTAACAGCACCAATACGCTTTGTTGCTTGTCTCAAAATAATCTTTTCTCGCTCAGGTAAATCATTTGTACACCACCTGCATAGTGTTGATCGTTCATGTAGGTGGAGTGGTCACATGAGTCAAGAGACTTCCATTGGCAATTGTAACAGAAGTTACAAGTACTGTGGGTAAATCTGGCTATTATTATATATACATTTTAGAAATGCAATTTTCTACAGCAATTAGTTTCAATGCGCATTCACATAAAATCACATAATATTCACACATAAATACTATTGCAAGCTTCACCAATATAATTATGAAGGCGTTATAGTCTGTCAGCCAGTCCTCCATTCTGACTTGTTACTGTCATTCTGGAGGGCTAGGTGTGATTTTCGCTGATCCTGTCAGATTGTCACCTTGTCAGACATCCACTTCCCTATTTGAGCCATGGATTAGTGTAAAATACATTTGTGTGCTCTATGAACGATGCAAACAACATGGTAATTATAATAAAAATGAATTTATGACTCCAGTTCTTAAACTGAGATTTCATTATTGTAGACCCATATTCTTATTCTTACATTCTGTTGAGTATAAAAGGAGATTGTCCCATAAATGGCTGGATTTAGTGTACAGTACCCCTTTAAGAGATATCTATTTCAAACTATAATGGACAACAATATCAGAGGTCCATACTTTTAGCCTAATATATAAGATAGTGACTTGAGACTGGCAATATTAGTGAAAGCAAAAAAAGCTCAATGCTTTAAATTCCCCAATAAAACAATCAAGGACTTATCTCTGGATGGATTCATATCCGCGCTCTTTGTCGTTTATAAATGGTGAGTTAACAAGACCAATCAGCACTTGACAATTTATATATACATGACCCTTTGGTGGGTAGAACGACATTTAATTCATTTTATGGTTGATGGGTGGAATGACATTTATGTCGCTTACAGTAGTTCTATGTTAATATCATGTTACTGTGTGTAGGTAATGTTGTGAAATCATCTCCTAAAAGGATTTTTTTCACAGATATTATATTAAACTGTTTTAGTTTATGAAATGTCACTTTTATCTCAATTTAAAGATACAACTCGCAGAAATTAAATTAAAATATGACAAATTTACTAGTATGAGCACACATTTTAATGAAATTTGCCATGTAACCAAATTTTAAATGGTCGCATCTACTACACTACAGAAATATCGCCACGGTGTATGCGCAATCACATAACTTTTTATGCATGTATAGTGTTTAGCTGTTTGGTATTATATAGTTTTTTTTTTAATTAAATAACCAGGACAATGGTAGCAATCTGTTCTGGGGTTATGGGAACAGGAGGGAGTGTGTGTCCACTCTGATGATTAGGTAGGAGGAGTATGTTTGCTTAACCCTTTACCCGACAAACTGGCCAAAACCGGCCAAATAAAGCTTCAACAGCCTAAAATATCTTCGGTCTGTCTCAATAGAACCATACAAATATGGCTCCTTGACCACATTGTGATGGTTACAGTTATGCCCTGTGCCAATGCATTCTCTTATATATGCGAGTCGACCATAGGTCGCCTCGCATATATAAGAGAATGCATTGGCCTAAAAAAAAACTTTTTTTAACACTTTTTACCATTTTTTCTTACATTCTTTAACAATTTTATAATTTTTAATGTGTTAAGCCAATGCATTCTCTTATATATGCGAGGCGACCTATGGTCGACTCGCATATATAAGAGAATGCATTGGCACAGGGCCGTTCTGTTGGGTAAAGGGTTAAATGCATGATGTTTGTGTAATTTATTTGTTATAATACTCGGTTTATTTGCAGAAATATATTCACCCACAGGTATGACATCACATATGACGTACTTGCCTGCCAAAGGGTTATATATTTATCTGAATGCTTTTGCTAAAGGGGGACTGAACACTAAGTCTGGCCATTTATGGGACCATCTCCTTTCTCAACAGAATATATGCAACAAATTAATGAATTTGAGACATGGATTAGTGAATAATACACTCCCATGCTCTATGACGATGCAAACATCATGGTAATTATAATGAAAATGAGTTTATGACTCGAGCCATTCACTCATTTCCATTATGAGTGTATTTTGCACTAATCCATGGCTCAAATTCATTCATTTGTTGTATATATTCTGTTGAGTATAAAAGGAGATGGTTCCCTATAAATGGCCAGATTAAGTGTACAGTACCCCTTTAAGGAAATGAAAAATGAATTGGAAATTGGAACACTGAGAATATGTCCACACACACCGGGACCTCATGTTATTGGGTTTGAATACTCACTTTTCACCAAAAAAGACGAAGTGACAATTTCCACCCGCGAACATGATGCCTCTGTCTTTCTGGTCTGGGGGGCGATAGCAAAGAAATCCCTAAATATCCCGGACGAAGTCGGGCACATCAGCTAGTTATTATATATTTCAGTGTATTTATCATATATAAAAATTGTTGAAGCAATTTTGCATGAGCTTGCCACAAAATCAAAAGATTCAAATATATTAAGTATTGAGTCTTGATAATCTGAGAACAGATATGAAACAAAATTGGTTCAAGAAGGACAGGATTGTGTCGGACTTCATGAAATTGTTGTCTCTTTATGAATAATATTTATATTTTTATGTGGAAATAAAAGATTTCCAACTTATTCATGACTTCTCTGTTTACAAACTTGATCTTGGTCAAATCTGGTCAAATGATCTTACTCTGTATTCTATGTACATACTGAAAATGATCATTTTGAATTTTGTAAATTGTTTTGGCATTAGCTGTAGCTTCAGATCTATATTCTGGATAGTAAAATAATCGAGAAGAGTAAGGTTAAAACAATCCACAAATAATAAAATTCACAATAAATTAGATGATAAAATTTGCCTCCAAGTTGGGGCCAACAGAGGATTTGAGTACCATATTTATATTAAGTAAAAAATAATTATACCGTATAATAAGCTCATGGGGTGCAAGTTTTTTTTTAGTGCCAAAAATGATAAGTGAGCCTAAACGAGGATAAGGCCCTACCCAAAAAAAAATTCACTACGGAAATACCAGGTAGTAACCATGTACCGGTATATGTAATCAGGAAAAGAAGAAGAGAGAGTGAGGGAGAGAGAGAGAGAGAGAGAGAGAGAGAGATATGTTATTTCACTGAAAATATATTCTCTGAATTATATTATTTGCTAAACGTTTGACATAGTTCTCTCTTTTCACAATGGACCTTTCTACAGCTGTCAATAACTAACAAAATATTATTTTATTCTCACAAAAAACACCCCAGCTGCTTAATGTGCTATTGTGAAATAGAGTTATCACTCATGCCCTTGTAAAAACTCTCTGAAAAAAGCCATGTAAAACATGGTATACCAGGCTCTACTCCAGTAAAATAAAGGCAGGTAAAATGATATACATGTACTATGGTAAAAGGTATTTAAAACCCATTTAAAAAGGACATACCATTGTAAATTCCAAGTAAAGCCATTGTGTACCCCACTTACATTATACTCTGGTAAATCCTGGTGTATTACCATTACATACAAACCATTTAACCAACATGGTTACATGGGATCACATGTACAAATTTTGAGAATGATTGGACTCCACCTTGCAGAGTTGTTTCCATTTTGGACTAAAATATACAAAAAAACCTAACCCAAACCACCTAAATTCTTGTCCCTGCATGGTTGAAATACGTTTTGTAGGATCAGTCTGTAAGTGTAGACTTAAATAAAGTCTGAACTAGCTGCTCCAAGATTCATACTATCATTCCCCTTGTATGACCTGTATATTATTATGTGGTATTGCCGCACCTCATTCGAAATCCCAGGATGTGTTATTGGCTGTCCCATAACAATTACACGTTCACAGTCCACACCTATTCAATTAGATGCATAAACTGAGATAACTCGGTGTGTTGCAACATGATTGTAGTGCCAGGTTTTGAAGTAACTGACGACTTTTCAAGTAAAGTGTTTTTTAAAGATTTTTTTTCTTTAAGAAATCTACATTGACTAAATAACAGAGAATTGAAATAAAAAATACAAAAGTTTAAAGGCCCACTATCTTTGACACATATAACATACTAATTGACATCAAACTACACTGAAATAAATTCTGATTCAGAAGTAACACACGGAGGAGGTGAGTTTAAAGTCCCATTTAATTTTTGAGTCTCCGATTATTTTTTTTTATAGTGACTTGATATACAGTTTTAATAACAATCTATGCCATAAAATATGATTAAAATACTGTAATTCATCACTATTTGAAACATCTGTGTCCCACAGAGAAATAGAAAACTGCTGAAGACTTCCCCCGTCTGACATCCAGAATGCAACAGAATTAAAACTTTTTCAATGAAAGGGGAAGAACTCTATCTTTAATATATAGAGTTATTCCCCCTGCATTGAAAAATAATACTGATTTTTATTTCAATCTTGAGGACAAAACGCATTGGCAACTCAACAAAAACAACATGTCCACAGTTTATTACACCGGATAAGTTGATATTACAATGTTTTGGAGCTTCCTCTTTCAAATGGTATATAATATGGCATATCTTTTATATAAAGTAATCCGAAAATTAAGTGGGCATTTAAAAAAAATCTTTTAAAGAGCATTTTTCCCCCCAAGCAAAATACCGAAGATTTCAAAACGTTCAATAAACAATTGTGTATTGTTCTTAACAATACAAATCGATTACGTCATTGGCGACGTCAACCGTAGCAGACAATTTCTTCACTAAATTATTAGGTATAGTCTACACTAAGACATAAATTTTAGAATAATACAAGCTACAATCTTCAGAGTGTGCAATAAACAAAGAACAACACAGTTTTGTGAACATGTTAACGTTATTGCACTCGTTTGTCATGCCGCGAGGTAAAACTCGAACCTCCGGTTCTCGTTTTACCATCGTGTCAGAACAAACTCGTGCAATAACGTTATGTCGTTCTAAATATCTCGGTTTACCAGGGTTTTACCAGAGTATAATCTGTTACAACATGACTCCATCAAGACTTTACTACTGTATGTTTTGATTTACATGGGTTTTACCCAAGCATGTTCTGTCCCACCAGCATTTCATGAGAGCATAGTGGGGTACACCATGCCTTTAATCGGAATTTGCAAGGGTATGTCCCTTTTACACAGAGTATAATATGTTACACCCTGACACCATCAAGAATTTGCTAGAGTATATTTGGGACTAAAATAATCTTCATATAAGTTGATTTTGGCACATATGTGTTTAGCAATTCCAGCACCGCGTATTTAACCTAGTATACGTAAGAGGTTAAGAAAAATACAGGACTTACAGATATCAATTTATTGAGTTGTATGACCTCGAATATGGTATTTCATCACACCAGTTCTGTGTCACAAGGCAACTTTGGCTAAGTCCATACAATGGAACACACAGTTTGTTTAACCCTTTACCCAACAAACCGGCCAAAACCGGCCAAATAAAGCTTCAACAGCCTAAAATATCTTCGGACTGTCTCAATAGAACCATACAAATATGGATATCATTGGAACCGGCTCCTTGGCCACATTGTGATAGTTACAGTTATGCCCTGTGCCAATGCATTCTCTTATATATGCGAGTCGACCATAGGTCGCCTCGCATATATAAGAGAATGCATTGGCCTAAAAAAAAATCTTTTTTTAACACTTTTTACCATTTTTTCTTACATTCTTTAACAATTTTATAATTTTTAATGTGTTAAGCCAATGCATTCTCTTATATATGCGAGGCGACCTATGGTCGACTCGCATATATAAGAGAATGCATTGGCACAGGGCCCTTCTGTTGGGTAAAGGGTTAAGAACAGTTTGTCTACTTGATCATAGATGCATAAAGTAATCATTTTTTTAGCACAATATAGTGAGGAAACTAATACAACAGCAAGATATCCCTTCATGTTTCTCCAGCTTTTAAATTACTATACCATAAAATATTGATTTGAACTAATTCTGAGAAATAGAGGCTCCGAAATTAGACAAACTCCCAATTTTGGAGACACATAACTCGAAAAATAATGGAGGTATCTGGAAAATGTTTTCTGTTTCGTTAACATAATTGTGGATATATAAATGGCAGTACTTGTGAAATGGAGTTTTTTATGAACATCTTTGAAAATCCATAATGGAGTATTTCAAAAAATTTTGACAAAATTATTTAACATAATGTATCAATTTCGCCTTTCTTTATCGTTTTTGGTTTTTAGTCTGTTGTTTATCATGGGTTATTATACTTATTCCTGCTAAGAAACATTGTGTTGAGGTTTGACACGTTGTTCTCTTAAATGCAGTAGATTACACAGTGTAAACCTATACGTGAGGATTTGCCTTTCTTCCGATTTTATGCTACGACTTTCCTCAGATTTGCATCAATTTGGACAAAGATTACGATCTCATGTGTACAAAATCTGTTAATAAAAGGGGTTAAAGGGACGGGCGGCGTTCGCTGTGGGTTATAATTTAGAAATAACATTTATCAAATTATGATAATTTCCTCAAGAATATACTAATTGTATAGCAAAATGATAATATTCATAAAACACGCTTTGTGTCAGAGAAAATTCAGGGCGAGTGATGTTTAGTTTCTCGCAAAAAAGCATAGTGAATTGTTTATAAGCGGAGTCACGATATTGCGTCATTTCCTTATTTGGATTCGCGCGCATTATACGCCGGTTATAAAACCCCTAACATGGTGCGTCTACAAGTTACAACTAAAATAATATCATAGTAAATTCCATATTTGGTATGTATTACCATATATATGTCAGGAGAAAATATGTGACGTAATTACCATAGGTTAGTAGAAAATGCTAACTGGATTGAAACATATTCACCAAGAAATTGCGAGAACAATTATATTATGTAATTGTTTTCTGTCCGATCATTTCCCAATCATGAAGTAACGTGGATTAACTGCACGCATGGATTTTGAACTGACAGCGGATATAATTGGTCAATTAAAATGTGATTTGAATGCGATCGTTGGTGGCGCCAATAATTTGATATTCGCGCAACGGAACATTTTCATTGCACGATCCTGTATAGTTCCGAGTGTTTGTCTATAAACAAATGGTTTTGTAATGTTTTTGATGTTTGTTTACATAACAAAGAGTGAAAACGTGACAATATATAACATGCAATGTACGCGATATCTATGGTTGGTATAAGAACAAAATCTGTCTATTATATAATATGATTTCTGTTTATGGCGGTTTTTAGCGGATGTGACTATTTTAACAGCAATGCACACCACGAAGACCGCCCGTATCTTTAAGTGTCGATAAATGAATAAGTCGACCTAACCACATGACAATTAAACAGTAATATAAATTCGTTATTCAGACATAAACAACTATTTCAAATGCATATGTATACAAATAAACGTCATATTTCTCAGATTTTGTGTAATTTTTTGTTCCGTATTTATAAGCGATAAAATGTACTCATACTCAACTATACCTTAACTATATTCAGGAACAAATGACTTCCCAGAACAACACTATATATACCCTATATTATATATAACGTTCGGTTGAGGTTGACGCCGGGAATACATTATGCATATATAGCCTATATATATACTAGAAGGTGACCCGACTTCGTCCGGGCTTTGACCTTGATTTGACCATTTTGAAGGTCAAGGTCAGTTGATGTAACGATTTGACCCGTCCAAAACACTGCCCGGACAAAAGTACCCGACAAACGTGCCCGTCGAAATCCATCCGGTTTTACCCGATTTGACCTTGAATTTATTATTTTGAAGGTCAAGGTCAGGTCGGGGTCACGATTTTACACATAAATTTAACTGCAAGCTTCACCAATTTATGAAGGCGTTATGGAATCAGGGAGCTAAATGTGTTCTAGAGTAGGGGAGCGAGTACACCGTGGAACCCTAAAGGTGAAGGTAACTGAACAATGACCTTCACCTGATACATGCGACACGTTGTTAAAGGATGACATCGCGTTTATTTGATTTGTACATAATATCTAAATAATTTAAACTGGTGAATGAATGGGGGAATGGATTTTTGTGAGCGGGAAATTTATTTAACTAGCTGCTGTAGTTCGGGATTTTTCCAGATCAAATTTGGCTGTGTGATAGCCCCGTCGTACACTTGGGGATTTATTTTTAAAAGTAAACACATGACCTATGATTTTTCTTGCATTTTCGTGATCAACTGGTGTCAATCTAGCTGGGTAAACATCACTGGTATGGCCCGCAGGCTTCAATTCAGTGAATTTGGCGGAAACGTTAACACTGTCGCCTATGGGAAACCATTTAGTTCAGTGATTCCTTATATAGTCCATCAGCCGTCCTCCATTCTGACTTGCTACTGTCATTCCGGAGGGCTGGGTGTGATTTTCGCTGACCCTGTCAGATTGTCACCTTTTCAGACACCCACTTACCTATTATGGTTACCTGTAAAACAAAAAGATATCATCATGCCGATTGATTAAGAGATATTTACACGTAAATACAACTTCAAGCTTCACCAATATATGAAGGATGGCACTACAATTAAAATAATAAAATATATGGCTGATTAAAAATACCTGGCTATAAGTGCGAGATTAAGTCAAAGGAGTACTGTACACTAAATCCAGTCATTTATGGGACCTCCTTTTATACTCAACAGAATATATGCAACAACTGAATGAATTTAAGCCATAGATTAGTGCAAAAATACTCTATGAACGATGCAAACAACATGGTAATTATAATGAAAATGAGTTTATGACTCCAGTTATTAAACTGAGATTTCATTATCGTAGACCCAGATTCTTCTTCTTACATTCTGTTGAGTATAAAAGGATATTGTCCCATAAATGGCCGGATTTATTGTACTGTACCCCTTTATGAGATAACAATTTCAAACTATAATGGACAGCAATATTAGAGGTCCATACTATAAGCCTAATATATAAGATAGTGACTTGAGACTGGCAATATTATTGAAAGTAACAAAAGATCAATGCTTTATATCCCCCAATAAAACAATCAAGGACTTATCTCTGGATGGATTCATATCTGCGCTCTTTGTCGTTTATAAATGGTGAGTTATCAAGCCCAATCAGCACTTGACAATTTATATATACATGACCCTTTTGTGGGTAGAACGACATTTAATTCATTTTATGGTTGATGTCGCTTACAGTAGTTCTATGGTAATATCATGTTACTGTGTGTAGGTAATGTTGTGAAATCATCTCCCAAAAGGATTTTTTCCACAGCCATTATATTAAACTGTTTTAGTTTATGAAATGTCACTTTTATCTCAATTTAAAGATACAACTCGCAGAAATTAAATTAAAATATGACAAATTTACTAGTATGAGCACACATTTTAATGAAATTTGCCATGTAACCAAATTTTAAATGGTCGCATCTACTACACTACAGAAATATCGCAACTGTGTATGCGCAATCGCATAACTTTTTGTGCATGTATAGTGTTTAGCTGTCAGGTATTATATAGTTTTTTTAAAAATAAATAGCCAGGACAATGGCAGCAATCTGTTCTGGGGTTATGGGAACAGGAGGGAGTGTGTGTCCACTCTGATGATTAGGTAGGAGGAGTATGTTTGCTTAACCCTTTACCCAACAAACCGGCCAAAACCGGACAAATAAAGCTTCAACAGCCTAAAATATCTTCGGTCTGTCTCAATAAAACCATACAAATATGGATATCATTGGAACCGGCTCCTTGACCACATTGTGATAGTTACAGTTATGCCCTGTGCCAATGCATTCTCTTATATATGCGAGTCGACCATAGGTCGCCTCGCATATATAAGAGAATGCATTGGCCTAAAAAAAAATCTTTTTTTAACACTTTTTACCATTTTTTCTTACATTCTTTAACAATTTTATAATTTTTAATGTGTTAAGCCAATGCATTCTCTTATATATGCGAGGCGACCTATGGTCGACTCGCATATATAAGAGAATGCATTGGCACAGGGCCCTTCTGTTGGGTAAAGGGTTAAGAACAGTTTGTCTACTTGATCATAGATGCATAAAGTAATCATTTTTTTAGCACAATATAGTGAGGAAACTAATACAACAGCAAGATATCCCTTCATGTTTCTCCAGCTTTTAAATTACTATACCATAAAATATTGATTTGAACTAATTCTGAGAAATAGAGGCTCCGAAATTAGACAAACTCCCAATTTTGGAGACACATAACTCGAAAAATAATGGAGGTATCTGGAAAATGTTTTCTGTTTCGTTAACATAATTGTGGATATATAAATGGCAGTACTTGTGAAATGGAGTTTTTTATGAACATCTTTGAAAATCCATAATGGAGTATTTCAACAAATTTTGACAAAATTATTTAACATAATGTATCAATTTCGCCTTTCTTTATCGTTTTTGGTTTTTAGTCTGTTGTTTATCATGGGTTAATATACTTATTCCTGCTAAGAAACATTGTGTTGAGGTTTGACACGTTGTTCTCTTAAATGCAGTAGATTACACAGTGTAAACCTATACGTGAGGATTTGCCTTTCTTCCGATTTTATGCTACGACTTTCCTCAGATTTGCATCAATTTGGACAAAGATTACGATCTCATGTGTACAAAATCTGTTAATAAAAGGGGTTAAAGGGACGGGCGGCGTTCGCTGTGGGTTATAATTTAGAAATAACATTTATCAAATTATGATAATTTCCTCAAGAATATACTAATTGTATAGCAAAATGATAATATTCATAAAACACGCTTTGTGTCAGAGAAAATTCAGGGCGAGTGATGTTTAGTTTCTCGCAAAAAAGCATAGTGAATTGTTTATAAGCGGAGTCACGATATTGCGTCATTTCCTTATTTGGATTCGCGCGCATTATACGCCGGTTATAAAACCCCTAACATGGTGCGTCTACAAGTTACAACTAAAATAATATCATAGTAAATTCCATATTTGGTATGTATTACCATATATATGTCAGGAGAAAATATGTGACGTAATTACCATAGGTTAGTAGAAAATGCTAACTGGATTGAAACATATTCACCAAGAAATTGCGAGAACAATTATATTATGTAATTGTTTTCTGTCCGATCATTTCCCAATCATGAAGTAACGTGGATTAACTGCACGCATGGATTTTGAACTGACAGCGGATATAATTGGTCAATTAAAATGTGATTTGAATGCGATCGTTGGTGGCGCCAATAATTTGATATTCGCGCAACGGAACATTTTCATTGCACGATCCTGTATAGTTCCGAGTGTTTGTCTATAAACAAATGGTTTTGTAATGTTTTTGATGTTTGTTTACATAACAAAGAGTGAAAACGTGACAATATATAACATGCAATGTACGCGATATCTATGGTTGGTATAAGAACAAAATCTGTCTATTATATAATATGATTTCTGTTTATGGCGGTTTTTAGCGGATGTGACTATTTTAACAGCAATGCACACCACGAAGACCGCCCGTATCTTTAAGTGTCGATAAATGAATAAGTCGACCTAACCACATGACAATTAAACAGTAATATAAATTCGTTATTCAGACATAAACAACTATTTCAAATGCATATGTATACAAATAAACGTCATATTTCTCAGATTTTGTGTAATTTTTTGTTCCGTATTTATAAGCGATAAAATGTACTCATACTCAACTATACCTTAACTATATTCAGGAACAAATGACTTCCCAGAACAACACTATATATACCCTATATTATATATAACGTTCGGTTGAGGTTGACGCCGGGAATACATTATGCATATATAGCCTATATATATACTAGAAGGTGACCCGACTTCGTCCGGGCTTTGACCTTGATTTGACCATTTTGAAGGTCAAGGTCAGTTGATGTAACGATTTGACCCGTCCAAAACACTGCCCGGACAAAAGTACCCGACAAACGTGCCCGTCGAAATCCATCCGGTTTTACCCGATTTGACCTTGAATTTATTATTTTGAAGGTCAAGGTCAGGTCGGGGTCACGATTTTACACATAAATTTAACTGCAAGCTTCACCAATTTATGAAGGCGTTATGGAATCAGGGAGCTAAATGTGTTCTAGAGTAGGGGAGCGAGTACACCGTGGAACCCTAAAGGTGAAGGTAACTGAACAATGACCTTCACCTGATACATGCGACACGTTGTTAAAGGATGACATCGCGTTTATTTGATTTGTACATAATATCTAAATAATTTAAACTGGTGAATGAATGGGGGAATGGATTTTTGTGAGCGGGAAATTTATTTAACTAGCTGCTGTAGTTCGGGATTTTTCCAGATCAAATTTGGCTGTGTGATAGCCCCGTCGTACACTTGGGGATTTATTTTTAAAAGTAAACACATGACCTATGATTTTTCTTGCATTTTCGTGATCAACTGGTGTCAATCTAGCTGGGTAAACATCACTGGTATGGCCCGCAGGCTTCAATTCAGTGAATTTGGCGGAAACGTTAACACTGTCGCCTATGGGAAACCATTTAGTTCAGTGATTCCTTATATAGTCCATCAGCCGTCCTCCATTCTGACTTGCTACTGTCATTCCGGAGGGCTGGGTGTGATTTTCGCTGACCCTGTCAGATTGTCACCTTTTCAGACACCCACTTACCTATTATGGTTACCTGTAAAACAAAAAGATATCATCATGCCGATTGATTAAGAGATATTTACACGTAAATACAACTTCAAGCTTCACCAATATATGAAGGATGGCACTACAATTAAAATAATAAAATATATGGCTGATTAAAAATACCTGGCTATAAGTGCGAGATTAAGTCAAAGGAGTACTGTACACTAAATCCAGTCATTTATGGGACCTCCTTTTATACTCAACAGAATATATGCAACAACTGAATGAATTTAAGCCATAGATTAGTGCAAAAATACTCTATGAACGATGCAAACAACATGGTAATTATAATGAAAATGAGTTTATGACTCCAGTTATTAAACTGAGATTTCATTATCGTAGACCCAGATTCTTCTTCTTACATTCTGTTGAGTATAAAAGGATATTGTCCCATAAATGGCCGGATTTATTGTACTGTACCCCTTTATGAGATAACAATTTCAAACTATAATGGACAGCAATATTAGAGGTCCATACTATAAGCCTAATATATAAGATAGTGACTTGAGACTGGCAATATTATTGAAAGTAACAAAAGATCAATGCTTTATATCCCCCAATAAAACAATCAAGGACTTATCTCTGGATGGATTCATATCTGCGCTCTTTGTCGTTTATAAATGGTGAGTTATCAAGCCCAATCAGCACTTGACAATTTATATATACATGACCCTTTTGTGGGTAGAACGACATTTAATTCATTTTATGGTTGATGTCGCTTACAGTAGTTCTATGGTAATATCATGTTACTGTGTGTAGGTAATGTTGTGAAATCATCTCCCAAAAGGATTTTTTCCACAGCCATTATATTAAACTGTTTTAGTTTATGAAATGTCACTTTTATCTCAATTTAAAGATACAACTCGCAGAAATTAAATTAAAATATGACAAATTTACTAGTATGAGCACACATTTTAATGAAATTTGCCATGTAACCAAATTTTAAATGGTCGCATCTACTACACTACAGAAATATCGCAACTGTGTATGCGCAATCGCATAACTTTTTGTGCATGTATAGTGTTTAGCTGTCAGGTATTATATAGTTTTTTTAAAAATAAATAGCCAGGACAATGGCAGCAATCTGTTCTGGGGTTATGGGAACAGGAGGGAGTGTGTGTCCACTCTGATGATTAGG
The DNA here is from genome assembly GCA_032622095.1 of Siphonodentalium dalli. Classification (NCBI taxonomy): domain Eukaryota; kingdom Metazoa; phylum Mollusca; class Scaphopoda; order Gadilida; family Siphonodentaliidae; genus Siphonodentalium; species Siphonodentalium dalli. The sequence continues at coordinate 227,670,818 of CP136061.1, forward strand.
TAGGAGGAGTATGTTTGCTTAACCCTTTACCCAACAAACCGGCCAAAACCGGACAAATAAAGCTTCAACAGCCTAAAATATCTTCGGTCTGTCTCAATAAAACCATACAAATATGGATATCATTGGAACCGGCTCCTTGACCACATTGTGATAGTTACAGTTATGCCCTGTGCCAATGCATTCTCTTATATATGCGAGTCGACCATAGGTCGCCTCGCATATATAAGAGAATGCATTGGCCTAAAAAAAAATCTTTTTTTAACACTTTTTACCATTTTTTCTTACATTCTTTAACAATTTTATAATTTTTAATGTGTTAAGCCAATGCATTCTCTTATATATGCGAGGCGACCTATGGTCGACTCGCATATATAAGAGAATGCATTGGCACAGGGCCCTTCTGTTGGGTAAAGGGTTAAGAACAGTTTGTCTACTTGATCATAGATGCATAAAGTAATCATTTTTTTAGCACAATATAGTGAGGAAACTAATACAACAGCAAGATATCCCTTCATGTTTCTCCAGCTTTTAAATTACTATACCATAAAATATTGATTTGAACTAATTCTGAGAAATAGAGGCTCCGAAATTAGACAAACTCCCAATTTTGGAGACACATAACTCGAAAAATAATGCAGGTATCTGGAAAATGTTTTCTGTTTCGTTAACATAATTGTGGATATATAAATGGCAGTACTTGTGAAATGGAGTTTTTTATGAACATCTTTGAAAATCCATAATGGAGTATTTCAACAAATTTTGACAAAATTATTTAACATAATGTATCAATTTCGCCTTTCTTTATCGTTTTTGGTTTTTAGTCTGTTGTTTATCATGGGTTAATATACTTATTCCTGCTAAGAAACATTGTGTTGAGGTTTGACACGTTGTTCTCTTAAATGCAGTAGATTACACAGTGTAAACCTATACGTGAGGATTTGCCTTTCTTCCGATTTTATGCTACGACTTTCCTCAGATTTGCATCAATTTGGACAAAGATTACGATCTCATGTGTACAAAATCTGTTAATAAAAGGGGTTAAAGGGACGGGCGGCGTTCGCTGTGGGTTATAATTTAGAAATAACATTTATCAAATTATGATAATTTCCTCAAGAATATACTAATTGTATAGCAAAATGATAATATTCATAAAACACGCTTTGTGTCAGAGAAAATTCAGGGCGAGTGATGTTTAGTTTCTCGCAAAAAAGCATAGTGAATTGTTTATAAGCGGAGTCACGATATTGCGTCATTTCCTTATTTGGATTCGCGCGCATTATACGCCGGTTATAAAACCCCTAACATGGTGCGTCTACAAGTTACAACTAAAATAATATCATAGTAAATTCCATATTTGGTATGTATTACCATATATATGTCAGGAGAAAATATGTGACGTAATTACCATAGGTTAGTAGAAAATGCTAACTGGATTGAAACATATTCACCAAGAAATTGCGAGAACAATTATATTATGTAATTGTTTTCTGTCCGATCATTTCCCAATCATGAAGTAACGTGGATTAACTGCACGCATGGATTTTGAACTGACAGCGGATATAATTGGTCAATTAAAATGTGATTTGAATGCGATCGTTGGTGGCGCCAATAATTTGATATTCGCGCAACGGAACATTTTCATTGCACGATCCTGTATAGTTCCGAGTGTTTGTCTATAAACAAATGGTTTTGTAATGTTTTTGATGTTTGTTTACATAACAAAGAGTGAAAACGTGACAATATATAACATGCAATGTACGCGATATCTATGGTTGGTATAAGAACAAAATCTGTCTATTATATAATATGATTTCTGTTTATGGCGGTTTTTAGCGGATGTGACTATTTTAACAGCAATGCACACCACGAAGACCGCCCGTATCTTTAAGTGTCGATAAATGAATAAGTCGACCTAACCACATGACAATTAAACAGTAATATAAATTCGTTATTCAGACATAAACAACTATTTCAAATGCATATGTATACAAATAAACGTCATATTTCTCAGATTTTGTGTAATTTTTTGTTCCGTATTTATAAGCGATAAAATGTACTCATACTCAACTATACCTTAACTATATTCAGGAACAAATGACTTCCCAGAACAACACTATATATACCCTATATTATATATAACGTTCGGTTGAGGTTGACGCCGGGAATACATTATGCATATATAGCCTATATATATACTAGAAGGTGACCCGACTTCGTCCGGGCTTTGACCTTGATTTGACCATTTTGAAGGTCAAGGTCAGTTGATGTAACGATTTGACCCGTCCAAAACACTGCCCGGACAAAAGTACCCGACAAACGTGCCCGTCGAAATCCATCCGGTTTTACCCGATTTGACCTTGAATTTATTATTTTGAAGGTCAAGGTCAGGTCGGGGTCACGATTTTACACATAAATTTAACTGCAAGCTTCACCAATTTATGAAGGCGTTATGGAATCAGGGAGCTAAATGTGTTCTAGAGTAGGGGAGCGAGTACACCGTGGAACCCTAAAGGTGAAGGTAACTGAACAATGACCTTCACCTGATACATGCGACACGTTGTTAAAGGATGACATCGCGTTTATTTGATTTGTACATAATATCTAAATAATTTAAACTGGTGAATGAATGGGGGAATGGATTTTTGTGAGCGGGAAATTTATTTAACTAGCTGCTGTAGTTCGGGATTTTTCCAGATCAAATTTGGCTGTGTGATAGCCCCGTCGTACACTTGGGGATTTATTTTTAAAAGTAAACACATGACCTATGATTTTTCTTGCATTTTCGTGATCAACTGGTGTCAATCTAGCTGGGTAAACATCACTGGTATGGCCCGCAGGCTTCAATTCAGTGAATTTGGCGGAAACGTTAACACTGTCGCCTATGGGAAACCATTTAGTTCAGTGATTCCTTATATAGTCCATCAGCCGTCCTCCATTCTGACTTGCTACTGTCATTCCGGAGGGCTGGGTGTGATTTTCGCTGACCCTGTCAGATTGTCACCTTTTCAGACACCCACTTACCTATTATGGTTACCTGTAAAACAAAAAGATATCATCATGCCGATTGATTAAGAGATATTTACACGTAAATACAACTTCAAGCTTCACCAATATATGAAGGATGGCACTACAATTAAAATAATAAAATATATGGCTGATTAAAAATACCTGGCTATAAGTGCGAGATTAAGTCAAAGGAGTACTGTACACTAAATCCAGTCATTTATGGGACCTCCTTTTATACTCAACAGAATATATGCAACAACTGAATGAATTTAAGCCATAGATTAGTGCAAAAATACTCTATGAACGATGCAAACAACATGGTAATTATAATGAAAATGAGTTTATGACTCCAGTTATTAAACTGAGATTTCATTATCGTAGACCCAGATTCTTCTTCTTACATTCTGTTGAGTATAAAAGGATATTGTCCCATAAATGGCCGGATTTATTGTACTGTACCCCTTTATGAGATAACAATTTCAAACTATAATGGACAGCAATATTAGAGGTCCATACTATAAGCCTAATATATAAGATAGTGACTTGAGACTGGCAATATTATTGAAAGTAACAAAAGATCAATGCTTTATATCCCCCAATAAAACAATCAAGGACTTATCTCTGGATGGATTCATATCTGCGCTCTTTGTCGTTTATAAATGGTGAGTTATCAAGCCCAATCAGCACTTGACAATTTATATATACATGACCCTTTTGTGGGTAGAACGACATTTAATTCATTTTATGGTTGATGTCGCTTACAGTAGTTCTATGGTAATATCATGTTACTGTGTGTAGGTAATGTTGTGAAATCATCTCCCAAAAGGATTTTTTCCACAGCCATTATATTAAACTGTTTTAGTTTATGAAATGTCACTTTTATCTCAATTTAAAGATACAACTCGCAGAAATTAAATTAAAATATGACAAATTTACTAGTATGAGCACACATTTTAATGAAATTTGCCATGTAACCAAATTTTAAATGGTCGCATCTACTACACTACAGAAATATCGCAACTGTGTATGCGCAATCGCATAACTTTTTGTGCATGTATAGTGTTTAGCTGTCAGGTATTATATAGTTTTTTTAAAAATAAATAGCCAGGACAATGGCAGCAATCTGTTCTGGGGTTATGGGAACAGGAGGGAGTGTGTGTCCACTCTGATGATTAGGTAGGAGGAGTATGTTTGCTTAACCCTTTACCCAACAAACCGGCCAAAACCGGACAAATAAAGCTTCAACAGCCTAAAATATCTTCGGTCTGTCTCAATAAAACCATACAAATATGGATATCATTGGAACCGGCTCCTTGACCACATTGTGATAGTTACAGTTATGCCCTGTGCCAATGCATTCTCTTATATATGCGAGTCGACCATAGGTCGCCTCGCATATATAAGAGAATGCATTGGCCTAAAAAAAAATCTTTTTTTAACACTTTTTACCATTTTTTCTTACATTCTTTAACAATTTTATAATTTTTAATGTGTTAAGCCAATGCATTCTCTTATATATGCGAGGCGACCTATGGTCGACTCGCATATATAAGAGAATGCATTGGCACAGGGCCCTTCTGTTGGGTAAAGGGTTAAGAACAGTTTGTCTACTTGATCATAGATGCATAAAGTAATCATTTTTTTAGCACAATATAGTGAGGAAACTAATACAACAGCAAGATATCCCTTCATGTTTCTCCAGCTTTTAAATTACTATACCATAAAATATTGATTTGAACTAATTCTGAGAAATAGAGGCTCCGAAATTAGACAAACTCCCAATTTTGGAGACACATAACTCGAAAAATAATGCAGGTATCTGGAAAATGTTTTCTGTTTCGTTAACATAATTGTGGATATATAAATGGCAGTACTTGTGAAATGGAGTTTTTTATGAACATCTTTGAAAATCCATAATGGAGTATTTCAACAAATTTTGACAAAATTATTTAACATAATGTATCAATTTCGCCTTTCTTTATCGTTTTTGGTTTTTAGTCTGTTGTTTATCATGGGTTAATATACTTATTCCTGCTAAGAAACATTGTGTTGAGGTTTGACACGTTGTTCTCTTAAATGCAGTAGATTACACAGTGTAAACCTATACGTGAGGATTTGCCTTTCTTCCGATTTTATGCTACGACTTTCCTCAGATTTGCATCAATTTGGACAAAGATTACGATCTCATGTGTACAAAATCTGTTAATAAAAGGGGTTAAAGGGACGGGCGGCGTTCGCTGTGGGTTATAATTTAGAAATAACATTTATCAAATTATGATAATTTCCTCAAGAATATACTAATTGTATAGCAAAATGATAATATTCATAAAACACGCTTTGTGTCAGAGAAAATTCAGGGCGAGTGATGTTTAGTTTCTCGCAAAAAAGCATAGTGAATTGTTTATAAGCGGAGTCACGATATTGCGTCATTTCCTTATTTGGATTCGCGCGCATTATACGCCGGTTATAAAACCCCTAACATGGTGCGTCTACAAGTTACAACTAAAATAATATCATAGTAAATTCCATATTTGGTATGTATTACCATATATATGTCAGGAGAAAATATGTGACGTAATTACCATAGGTTAGTAGAAAATGCTAACTGGATTGAAACATATTCACCAAGAAATTGCGAGAACAATTATATTATGTAATTGTTTTCTGTCCGATCATTTCCCAATCATGAAGTAACGTGGATTAACTGCACGCATGGATTTTGAACTGACAGCGGATATAATTGGTCAATTAAAATGTGATTTGAATGCGATCGTTGGTGGCGCCAATAATTTGATATTCGCGCAACGGAACATTTTCATTGCACGATCCTGTATAGTTCCGAGTGTTTGTCTATAAACAAATGGTTTTGTAATGTTTTTGATGTTTGTTTACATAACAAAGAGTGAAAACGTGACAATATATAACATGCAATGTACGCGATATCTATGGTTGGTATAAGAACAAAATCTGTCTATTATATAATATGATTTCTGTTTATGGCGGTTTTTAGCGGATGTGACTATTTTAACAGCAATGCACACCACGAAGACCGCCCGTATCTTTAAGTGTCGATAAATGAATAAGTCGACCTAACCACATGACAATTAAACAGTAATATAAATTCGTTATTCAGACATAAACAACTATTTCAAATGCATATGTATACAAATAAACGTCATATTTCTCAGATTTTGTGTAATTTTTTGTTCCGTATTTATAAGCGATAAAATGTACTCATACTCAACTATACCTTAACTATATTCAGGAACAAATGACTTCCCAGAACAACACTATATATACCCTATATTATATATAACGTTCGGTTGAGGTTGACGCCGGGAATACATTATGCATATATAGCCTATATATATACTAGAAGGTGACCCGACTTCGTCCGGGCTTTGACCTTGATTTGACCATTTTGAAGGTCAAGGTCAGTTGATGTAACGATTTGACCCGTCCAAAACACTGCCCGGACAAAAGTACCCGACAAACGTGCCCGTCGAAATCCATCCGGTTTTACCCGATTTGACCTTGAATTTATTATTTTGAAGGTCAAGGTCAGGTCGGGGTCACGATTTTACACATAAATTTAACTGCAAGCTTCACCAATTTATGAAGGCGTTATGGAATCAGGGAGCTAAATGTGTTCTAGAGTAGGGGAGCGAGTACACCGTGGAACCCTAAAGGTGAAGGTAACTGAACAATGACCTTCACCTGATACATGCGACACGTTGTTAAAGGATGACATCGCGTTTATTTGATTTGTACATAATATCTAAATAATTTAAACTGGTGAATGAATGGGGGAATGGATTTTTGTGAGCGGGAAATTTATTTAACTAGCTGCTGTAGTTCGGGATTTTTCCAGATCAAATTTGGCTGTGTGATAGCCCCGTCGTACACTTGGGGATTTATTTTTAAAAGTAAACACATGACCTATGATTTTTCTTGCATTTTCGTGATCAACTGGTGTCAATCTAGCTGGGTAAACATCACTGGTATGGCCCGCAGGCTTCAATTCAGTGAATTTGGCGGAAACGTTAACACTGTCGCCTATGGGAAACCATTTAGTTCAGTGATTCCTTATATAGTCCATCAGCCGTCCTCCATTCTGACTTGCTACTGTCATTCCGGAGGGCTGGGTGTGATTTTCGCTGACCCTGTCAGATTGTCACCTTTTCAGACACCCACTTACCTATTATGGTTACCTGTAAAACAAAAAGATATCATCATGCCGATTGATTAAGAGATATTTACACGTAAATACAACTTCAAGCTTCACCAATATATGAAGGATGGCACTACAATTAAAATAATAACATATATGGCTGATTAAAAATACCTGGCTATAAGTGCGAGATTAAGTCAAAGGAGTACTGTACACTAAATCCAGTCATTTATGGGACCTCCTTTTATACTCAACAGAATATATGCAACAACTGAATGAATTTAAGCCATAGATTAGTGCAAAAATACTCTATGAACGATGCAAACAACATGGTAATTATAATGAAAATGAGTTTATGACTCCAGTTATTAAACTGAGATTTCATTATCGTAGACCCAGATTCTTCTTCTTACATTCTGTTGAGTATAAAAGGATATTGTCCCATAAATGGCCGGATTTATTGTACTGTACCCCTTTATGAGATAACAATTTCAAACTATAATGGACAGCAATATTAGAGGTCCATACTATAAGCCTAATATATAAGATAGTGACTTGAGACTGGCAATATTATTGAAAGTAACAAAAGATCAATGCTTTATATCCCCCAATAAAACAATCAAGGACTTATCTCTGGATGGATTCATATCTGCGCTCTTTGTCGTTTATAAATGGTGAGTTATCAAGCCCAATCAGCACTTGACAATTTATATATACATGACCCTTTTGTGGGTAGAACGACATTTAATTCATTTTATGGTTGATGTCGCTTACAGTAGTTCTATGGTAATATCATGTTACTGTGTGTAGGTAATGTTGTGAAATCATCTCCCAAAAGGATTTTTTCCACAGCCATTATATTAAACTGTTTTAGTTTATGAAATGTCACTTTTATCTCAATTTAAAGATACAACTCGCAGAAATTAAATTAAAATATGACAAATTTACTAGTATGAGCACACATTTTAATGAAATTTGCCATGTAACCAAATTTTAAATGGTCGCATCTACTACACTACAGAAATATCGCAACTGTGTATGCGCAATCGCATAACTTTTTGTGCATGTATAGTGTTTAGCTGTCAGGTATTATATAGTTTTTTTAAAAATAAATAGCCAGGACAATGGCAGCAATCTGTTCTGGGGTTATGGGAACAGGAGGGAGTGTGTGTCCACTCTGATGATTAGGTAGGAGGAGTATGTTTGCTTAACCCTTTACCCAACAAACCGGCCAAAACCGGACAAATAAAGCTTCAACAGCCTAAAATATCTTCGGTCTGTCTCAATAAAACCATACAAATATGGATATCATTGGAACCGGCTCCTTGACCACATTGTGATAGTTACAGTTATGCCCTGTGCCAATGCATTCTCTTATATATGCGAGTCGACCATAGGTCGCCTCGCATATATAAGAGAATGCATTGGCCTAAAAAAAAATCTTTTTTTAACACTTTTTACCATTTTTTCTTACATTCTTTAACAATTTTATAATTTTTAATGTGTTAAGCCAATGCATTCTCTTATATATGCGAGGCGACCTATGGTCGACTCGCATATATAAGAGAATGCATTGGCACAGGGCCCTTCTGTTGGGTAAAGGGTTAAGAACAGTTTGTCTACTTGATCATAGATGCATAAAGTAATCATTTTTTTAGCACAATATAGTGAGGAAACTAATACAACAGCAAGATATCCCTTCATGTTTCTCCAGCTTTTAAATTACTATACCATAAAATATTGATTTGAACTAATTCTGAGAAATAGAGGCTCCGAAATTAGACAAACTCCCAATTTTGGAGACACATAACTCGAAAAATAATGGAGGTATCTGGAAAATGTTTTCTGTTTCGTTAACATAATTGTGGATATATAAATGGCAGTACTTGTGAAATGGAGTTTTTTATGAACATCTTTGAAAATCCATAATGGAGTATTTCAACAAATTTTGACAAAATTATTTAACATAATGTATCAATTTCGCCTTTCTTTATCGTTTTTGGTTTTTAGTCTGTTGTTTATCATGGGTTAATATACTTATTCCTGCTAAGAAACATTGTGTTGAGGTTTGACACGTTGTTCTCTTAAATGCAGTAGATTACACAGTGTAAACCTATACGTGAGGATTTGCCTTTCTTCCGATTTTATGCTACGACTTTCCTCAGATTTGCATCAATTTGGACAAAGATTACGATCTCATGTGTACAAAATCTGTTAATAAAAGGGGTTAAAGGGACGGGCGGCGTTCGCTGTGGGTTATAATTTAGAAATAACATTTATCAAATTATGATAATTTCCTCAAGAATATACTAATTGTATAGCAAAATGATAATATTCATAAAACACGCTTTGTGTCAGAGAAAATTCAGGGCGAGTGATGTTTAGTTTCTCGCAAAAAAGCATAGTGAATTGTTTATAAGCGGAGTCACGATATTGCGTCATTTCCTTATTTGGATTCGCGCGCATTATACGCCGGTTATAAAACCCCTAACATGGTGCGTCTACAAGTTACAACTAAAATAATATCATAGTAAATTCCATATTTGGTATGTATTACCATATATATGTCAGGAGAAAATATGTGACGTAATTACCATAGGTTAGTAGAAAATGCTAACTGGATTGAAACATATTCACCAAGAAATTGCGAGAACAATTATATTATGTAATTGTTTTCTGTCCGATCATTTCCCAATCATGAAGTAACGTGGATTAACTGCACGCATGGATTTTGAACTGACAGCGGATATAATTGGTCAATTAAAATGTGATTTGAATGCGATCGTTGGTGGCGCCAATAATTTGATATTCGCGCAACGGAACATTTTCATTGCACGATCCTGTATAGTTCCGAGTGTTTGTCTATAAACAAATGGTTTTGTAATGTTTTTGATGTTTGTTTACATAACAAAGAGTGAAAACGTGACAATATATAACATGCAATGTACGCGATATCTATGGTTGGTATAAGAACAAAATCTGTCTATTATATAATATGATTTCTGTTTATGGCGGTTTTTAGCGGATGTGACTATTTTAACAGCAATGCACACCACGAAGACCGCCCGTATCTTTAAGTGTCGATAAATGAATAAGTCGACCTAACCACATGACAATTAAACAGTAATATAAATTCGTTATTCAGACATAAACAACTATTTCAAATGCATATGTATACAAATAAACGTCATATTTCTCAGATTTTGTGTAATTTTTTGTTCCGTATTTATAAGCGATAAAATGTACTCATACTCAACTATACCTTAACTATATTCAGGAACAAATGACTTCCCAGAACAACACTATATATACCCTATATTATATATAACGTTCGGTTGAGGTTGACGCCGGGAATACATTATGCATATATAGCCTATATATATACTAGAAGGTGACCCGACTTCGTCCGGGCTTTGACCTTGATTTGACCATTTTGAAGGTCAAGGTCAGTTGATGTAACGATTTGACCCGTCCAAAACACTGCCCGGACAAAAGTACCCGACAAACGTGCCCGTCGAAATCCATCCGGTTTTACCCGATTTGACCTTGAATTTATTATTTTGAAGGTCAAGGTCAGGTCGGGGTCACGATTTTACACATAAATTTAACTGCAAGCTTCACCAATTTATGAAGGCGTTATGGAATCAGGGAGCTAAATGTGTTCTAGAGTAGGGGAGCGAGTACACCGTGGAACCCTAAAGGTGAAGGTAACTGAACAATGACCTTCACCTGATACATGCGACACGTTGTTAAAGGATGACATCGCGTTTATTTGATTTGTACATAATATCTAAATAATTTAAACTGGTGAATGAATGGGGGAATGGATTTTTGTGAGCGGGAAATTTATTTAACTAGCTGCTGTAGTTCGGGATTTTTCCAGATCAAATTTGGCTGTGTGATAGCCCCGTCGTACACTTGGGGATTTATTTTTAAAAGTAAACACATGACCTATGATTTTTCTTGCATTTTCGTGATCAACTGGTGTCAATCTAGCTGGGTAAACATCACTGGTATGGCCCGCAGGCTTCAATTCAGTGAATTTGGCGGAAACGTTAACACTGTCGCCTATGGGAAACCATTTAGTTCAGTGATTCCTTATATAGTCCATCAGCCGTCCTCCATTCTGACTTGCTACTGTCATTCCGGAGGGCTGGGTGTGATTTTCGCTGACCCTGTCAGATTGTCACCTTTTCAGACACCCACTTACCTATTATGGTTACCTGTAAAACAAAAAGATATCATCATGCCGATTGATTAAGAGATATTTACACGTAAATACAACTTCAAGCTTCACCAATATATGAAGGATGGCACTACAATTAAAATAATAACATATATGGCTGATTAAAAATACCTGGCTATAAGTGCGAGATTAAGTCAAAGGAGTACTGTACACTAAATCCAGTCATTTATGGGACCTCCTTTTATACTCAACAGAATATATGCAACAACTGAATGAATTTAAGCCATAGATTAGTGCAAAAATACTCTATGAACGATGCAAACAACATGGTAATTATAATGAAAATGAGTTTATGACTCCAGTTATTAAACTGAGATTTCATTATCGTAGACCCAGATTCTTCTTCTTACATTCTGTTGAGTATAAAAGGATATTGTCCCATAAATGGCCGGATTTATTGTACTGTACCCCTTTATGAGATAACAATTTCAAACTATAATGGACAGCAATATTAGAGGTCCATACTATAAGCCTAATATATAAGATAGTGACTTGAGACTGGCAATATTATTGAAAGTAACAAAAGATCAATGCTTTATATCCCCCAATAAAACAATCAAGGACTTATCTCTGGATGGATTCATATCTGCGCTCTTTGTCGTTTATAAATGGTGAGTTATCAAGCCCAATCAGCACTTGACAATTTATATATACATGACCCTTTTGTGGGTAGAACGACATTTAATTCATTTTATGGTTGATGTCGCTTACAGTAGTTCTATGGTAATATCATGTTACTGTGTGTAGGTAATGTTGTGAAATCATCTCCCAAAAGGATTTTTTCCACAGCCATTATATTAAACTGTTTTAGTTTATGAAATGTCACTTTTATCTCAATTTAAAGATACAACTCGCAGAAATTAAATTAAAATATGACAAATTTACTAGTATGAGCACACATTTTAATGAAATTTGCCATGTAACCAAATTTTAAATGGTCGCATCTACTACACTACAGAAATATCGCAACTGTGTATGCGCAATCGCATAACTTTTTGTGCATGTATAGTGTTTAGCTGTCAGGTATTATATAGTTTTTTTAAAAATAAATAGCCAGGACAATGGCAGCAATCTGTTCTGGGGTTATGGGAACAGGAGGGAGTGTGTGTCCACTCTGATGATTAGGTAGGAGGAGTATGTTTGCTTAACCCTTTACCCAACAAACCGGCCAAAACCGGACAAATAAAGCTTCAACAGCCTAAAATATCTTCGGTCTGTCTCAATAAAACCATACAAATATGGATATCATTGGAACCGGCTCCTTGACCACATTGTGATAGTTACAGTTATGCCCTGTGCCAATGCATTCTCTTATATATGCGAGTCGACCATAGGTCGCCTCGCATATATAAGAGAATGCATTGGCCTAAAAAAAAATCTTTTTTTAACACTTTTTACCATTTTTTCTTACATTCTTTAACAATTTTATAATTTTTAATGTGTTAAGCCAATGCATTCTCTTATATATGCGAGGCGACCTATGGTCGACTCGCATATATAAGAGAATGCATTGGCACAGGGCCCTTCTGTTGGGTAAAGGGTTAAGAACAGTTTGTCTACTTGATCATAGATGCATAAAGTAATCATTTTTTTAGCACAATATAGTGAGGAAACTAATACAACAGCAAGATATCCCTTCATGTTTCTCCAGCTTTTAAATTACTATACCATAAAATATTGATTTGAACTAATTCTGAGAAATAGAGGCTCCGAAATTAGACAAACTCCCAATTTTGGAGACACATAACTCGAAAAATAATGCAGGTATCTGGAAAATGTTTTCTGTTTCGTTAACATAATTGTGGATATATAAATGGCAGTACTTGTGAAATGGAGTTTTTTATGAACATCTTTGAAAATCCATAATGGAGTATTTCAACAAATTTTGACAAAATTATTTAACATAATGTATCAATTTCGCCTTTCTTTATCGTTTTTGGTTTTTAGTCTGTTGTTTATCATGGGTTAATATACTTATTCCTGCTAAGAAACATTGTGTTGAGGTTTGACACGTTGTTCTCTTAAATGCAGTAGATTACACAGTGTAAACCTATACGTGAGGATTTGCCTTTCTTCCGATTTTATGCTACGACTTTCCTCAGATTTGCATCAATTTGGACAAAGATTACGATCTCATGTGTACAAAATCTGTTAATAAAAGGGGTTAAAGGGACGGGCGGCGTTCGCTGTGGGTTATAATTTAGAAATAACATTTATCAAATTATGATAATTTCCTCAAGAATATACTAATTGTATAGCAAAATGATAATATTCATAAAACACGCTTTGTGTCAGAGAAAATTCAGGGCGAGTGATGTTTAGTTTCTCGCAAAAAAGCATAGTGAATTGTTTATAAGCGGAGTCACGATATTGCGTCATTTCCTTATTTGGATTCGCGCGCATTATACGCCGGTTATAAAACCCCTAACATGGTGCGTCTACAAGTTACAACTAAAATAATATCATAGTAAATTCCATATTTGGTATGTATTACCATATATATGTCAGGAGAAAATATGTGACGTAATTACCATAGGTTAGTAGAAAATGCTAACTGGATTGAAACATATTCACCAAGAAATTGCGAGAACAATTATATTATGTAATTGTTTTCTGTCCGATCATTTCCCAATCATGAAGTAACGTGGATTAACTGCACGCATGGATTTTGAACTGACAGCGGATATAATTGGTCAATTAAAATGTGATTTGAATGCGATCGTTGGTGGCGCCAATAATTTGATATTCGCGCAACGGAACATTTTCATTGCACGATCCTGTATAGTTCCGAGTGTTTGTCTATAAACAAATGGTTTTGTAATGTTTTTGATGTTTGTTTACATAACAAAGAGTGAAAACGTGACAATATATAACATGCAATGTACGCGATATCTATGGTTGGTATAAGAACAAAATCTGTCTATTATATAATATGATTTCTGTTTATGGCGGTTTTTAGCGGATGTGACTATTTTAACAGCAATGCACACCACGAAGACCGCCCGTATCTTTAAGTGTCGATAAATGAATAAGTCGACCTAACCACATGACAATTAAACAGTAATATAAATTCGTTATTCAGACATAAACAACTATTTCAAATGCATATGTATACAAATAAACGTCATATTTCTCAGATTTTGTGTAATTTTTTGTTCCGTATTTATAAGCGATAAAATGTACTCATACTCAACTATACCTTAACTATATTCAGGAACAAATGACTTCCCAGAACAACACTATATATACCCTATATTATATATAACGTTCGGTTGAGGTTGACGCCGGGAATACATTATGCATATATAGCCTATATATATACTAGAAGGTGACCCGACTTCGTCCGGGCTTTGACCTTGATTTGACCATTTTGAAGGTCAAGGTCAGTTGATGTAACGATTTGACCCGTCCAAAACACTGCCCGGACAAAAGTACCCGACAAACGTGCCCGTCGAAATCCATCCGGTTTTACCCGATTTGACCTTGAATTTATTATTTTGAAGGTCAAGGTCAGGTCGGGGTCACGATTTTACACATAAATTTAACTGCAAGCTTCACCAATTTATGAAGGCGTTATGGAATCAGGGAGCTAAATGTGTTCTAGAGTAGGGGAGCGAGTACACCGTGGAACCCTAAAGGTGAAGGTAACTGAACAATGACCTTCACCTGATACATGCGACACGTTGTTAAAGGATGACATCGCGTTTATTTGATTTGTACATAATATCTAAATAATTTAAACTGGTGAATGAATGGGGGAATGGATTTTTGTGAGCGGGAAATTTATTTAACTAGCTGCTGTAGTTCGGGATTTTTCCAGATCAAATTTGGCTGTGTGATAGCCCCGTCGTACACTTGGGGATTTATTTTTAAAAGTAAACACATGACCTATGATTTTTCTTGCATTTTCGTGATCAACTGGTGTCAATCTAGCTGGGTAAACATCACTGGTATGGCCCGCAGGCTTCAATTCAGTGAATTTGGCGGAAACGTTAACACTGTCGCCTATGGGAAACCATTTAGTTCAGTGATTCCTTATATAGTCCATCAGCCGTCCTCCATTCTGACTTGCTACTGTCATTCCGGAGGGCTGGGTGTGATTTTCGCTGACCCTGTCAGATTGTCACCTTTTCAGACACCCACTTACCTATTATGGTTACCTGTAAAACAAAAAGATATCATCATGCCGATTGATTAAGAGATATTTACACGTAAATACAACTTCAAGCTTCACCAATATATGAAGGATGGCACTACAATTAAAATAATAAAATATATGGCTGATTAAAAATACCTGGCTATAAGTGCGAGATTAAGTCAAAGGAGTACTGTACACTAAATCCAGTCATTTATGGGACCTCCTTTTATACTCAACAGAATATATGCAACAACTGAATGAATTTAAGCCATAGATTAGTGCAAAAATACTCTATGAACGATGCAAACAACATGGTAATTATAATGAAAATGAGTTTATGACTCCAGTTATTAAACTGAGATTTCATTATCGTAGACCCAGATTCTTCTTCTTACATTCTGTTGAGTATAAAAGGATATTGTCCCATAAATGGCCGGATTTATTGTACTGTACCCCTTTATGAGATAACAATTTCAAACTATAATGGACAGCAATATTAGAGGTCCATACTATAAGCCTAATATATAAGATAGTGACTTGAGACTGGCAATATTATTGAAAGTAACAAAAGATCAATGCTTTATATCCCCCAATAAAACAATCAAGGACTTATCTCTGGATGGATTCATATCTGCGCTCTTTGTCGTTTATAAATGGTGAGTTATCAAGCCCAATCAGCACTTGACAATTTATATATACATGACCCTTTTGTGGGTAGAACGACATTTAATTCATTTTATGGTTGATGTCGCTTACAGTAGTTCTATGGTAATATCATGTTACTGTGTGTAGGTAATGTTGTGAAATCATCTCCCAAAAGGATTTTTTCCACAGCCATTATATTAAACTGTTTTAGTTTATGAAATGTCACTTTTATCTCAATTTAAAGATACAACTCGCAGAAATTAAATTAAAATATGACAAATTTACTAGTATGAGCACACATTTTAATGAAATTTGCCATGTAACCAAATTTTAAATGGTCGCATCTACTACACTACAGAAATATCGCAACTGTGTATGCGCAATCGCATAACTTTTTGTGCATGTATAGTGTTTAGCTGTCAGGTATTATATAGTTTTTTTAAAAATAAATAGCCAGGACAATGGCAGCAATCTGTTCTGGGGTTATGGGAACAGGAGGGAGTGTGTGTCCACTCTGATGATTAGGTAGGAGGAGTATGTTTGCTTAACCCTTTACCCAACAAACCGGCCAAAACCGGACAAATAAAGCTTCAACAGCCTAAAATATCTTCGGTCTGTCTCAATAAAACCATACAAATATGGATATCATTGGAACCGGCTCCTTGACCACATTGTGATAGTTACAGTTATGCCCTGTGCCAATGCATTCTCTTATATATGCGAGTCGACCATAGGTCGCCTCGCATATATAAGAGAATGCATTGGCCTAAAAAAAAATCTTTTTTTAACACTTTTTACCATTTTTTCTTACATTCTTTAACAATTTTATAATTTTTAATGTGTTAAGCCAATGCATTCTCTTATATATGCGAGGCGACCTATGGTCGACTCGCATATATAAGAGAATGCATTGGCACAGGGCCCTTCTGTTGGGTAAAGGGTTAAGAACAGTTTGTCTACTTGATCATAGATGCATAAAGTAATCATTTTTTTAGCACAATATAGTGAGGAAACTAATACAACAGCAAGATATCCCTTCATGTTTCTCCAGCTTTTAAATTACTATACCATAAAATATTGATTTGAACTAATTCTGAGAAATAGAGGCTCCGAAATTAGACAAACTCCCAATTTTGGAGACACATAACTCGAAAAATAATGGAGGTATCTGGAAAATGTTTTCTGTTTCGTTAACATAATTGTGGATATATAAATGGCAGTACTTGTGAAATGGAGTTTTTTATGAACATCTTTGAAAATCCATAATGGAGTATTTCAACAAATTTTGACAAAATTATTTAACATAATGTATCAATTTCGCCTTTCTTTATCGTTTTTGGTTTTTAGTCTGTTGTTTATCATGGGTTAATATACTTATTCCTGCTAAGAAACATTGTGTTGAGGTTTGACACGTTGTTCTCTTAAATGCAGTAGATTACACAGTGTAAACCTATACGTGAGGATTTGCCTTTCTTCCGATTTTATGCTACGACTTTCCTCAGATTTGCATCAATTTGGACAAAGATTACGATCTCATGTGTACAAAATCTGTTAATAAAAGGGGTTAAAGGGACGGGCGGCGTTCGCTGTGGGTTATAATTTAGAAATAACATTTATCAAATTATGATAATTTCCTCAAGAATATACTAATTGTATAGCAAAATGATAATATTCATAAAACACGCTTTGTGTCAGAGAAAATTCAGGGCGAGTGATGTTTAGTTTCTCGCAAAAAAGCATAGTGAATTGTTTATAAGCGGAGTCACGATATTGCGTCATTTCCTTATTTGGATTCGCGCGCATTATACGCCGGTTATAAAACCCCTAACATGGTGCGTCTACAAGTTACAACTAAAATAATATCATAGTAAATTCCATATTTGGTATGTATTACCATATATATGTCAGGAGAAAATATGTGACGTAATTACCATAGGTTAGTAGAAAATGCTAACTGGATTGAAACATATTCACCAAGAAATTGCGAGAACAATTATATTATGTAATTGTTTTCTGTCCGATCATTTCCCAATCATGAAGTAACGTGGATTAACTGCACGCATGGATTTTGAACTGACAGCGGATATAATTGGTCAATTAAAATGTGATTTGAATGCGATCGTTGGTGGCGCCAATAATTTGATATTCGCGCAACGGAACATTTTCATTGCACGATCCTGTATAGTTCCGAGTGTTTGTCTATAAACAAATGGTTTTGTAATGTTTTTGATGTTTGTTTACATAACAAAGAGTGAAAACGTGACAATATATAACATGCAATGTACGCGATATCTATGGTTGGTATAAGAACAAAATCTGTCTATTATATAATATGATTTCTGTTTATGGCGGTTTTTAGCGGATGTGACTATTTTAACAGCAATGCACACCACGAAGACCGCCCGTATCTTTAAGTGTCGATAAATGAATAAGTCGACCTAACCACATGACAATTAAACAGTAATATAAATTCGTTATTCAGACATAAACAACTATTTCAAATGCATATGTATACAAATAAACGTCATATTTCTCAGATTTTGTGTAATTTTTTGTTCCGTATTTATAAGCGATAAAATGTACTCATACTCAACTATACCTTAACTATATTCAGGAACAAATGACTTCCCAGAACAACACTATATATACCCTATATTATATATAACGTTCGGTTGAGGTTGACGCCGGGAATACATTATGCATATATAGCCTATATATATACTAGAAGGTGACCCGACTTCGTCCGGGCTTTGACCTTGATTTGACCATTTTGAAGGTCAAGGTCAGTTGATGTAACGATTTGACCCGTCCAAAACACTGCCCCGGACAAAAGTACCCGACAAAAGTGCCGCGTCGAAATCCATCCGGTTTTACCCGATTTTGACCTTGTATTTATTATTTTGAAGGTCAAGGTCAGGTCGGGGTCACGATTTTACACATAAATTTAACTGCAAGCTTCACCAATTATGAGGCGTTATGGAATCAGGGAGCTAAATGTGTTCTAGAGTAGGGGAGCGAGTACACCGTGGAACCCTAAAGGTGAAGGTAACTGAACAATGACCTTCACCTGATACATGCGGACACTTGTTAAAGGATGACATCGCGTTTATTTGATTTGTACATAATATCTAAATAATTTAAACTGGTGAATGAATGGGGGAATGGATTTTTGTGAGCGGGAAATTTATTTAACTAGCTGCTGTAGTTCGGGATTTTTCCAGATCAAATTTGCTGTGTGATAGCCCCGTCGTACACTTGGGGATTTATTTTTAAAAGTAAACACATGACCTATGATTTTTCTTGCATTTTCGTGATCAACTGGTGTCAATCTAGCTGGGGTAAACATCACTGGTATGGCCCGCAGGCTTCAATTCAGTGAATTTGGCGGAAACGTTAACACTGTCGCCTATGGGAAACCATTTAGTTCAGTGATTCCTTATATAGTCCATCAGCCGTCCTCCATTCTGACTTGCTACTGTCATTCCGGAGGGCTGGGTGTGATTTTCGCTGACCCTGTCAGATTGTCACCTTTTCAGACACCCACTTACCTATTATGGTTACCTGTAAAACAAAAAGATATCATCATGCCGATTGATTAAGAGATATTTACACGTAAATACAACTTCAAGCTTCACCAATATATGAAGGATGGCACTACAATTAAAATAATAAAATATATGGCTGATTAAAAATACCTGGCTATAAGTGCGAGATTAAGTCAAAGGAGTACTGTACACTAAATCCAGTCATTTATGGGACCTCCTTTTATACTCAACAGAATATATGCAACAACTGAATGAATTTAAGCCATAGATTAGTGCAAAAATACTCTATGAACGATGCAAACAACATGGTAATTATAATGAAAATGAGTTTATGACTCCAGTTATTAAACTGAGATTTCATTATCGTAGACCCAGATTCTTCTTCTTACATTCTGTTGAGTATAAAAGGATATGTCCCATAAATGGCCGGATTTATTGTACTGTACCCCTTTATGAGATAACAATTTCAAACTATAATGGACAGCAATATTAGAGGTCCATACTATAAGCCTAATATATAAGATAGTGACTTGAGACTGGCAATATTATTGAAAGTAACAAAAGATCAATGCTTTATATCCCCCAATAAAACAATCAAGGACTTATCTCTGGATGGATTCATATCTGCGCTCTTTGTCGTTTATAAATGTGAGTTATCAAGCCCAATCAGCACTTGACAATTTATATATACATGACCCTTTTGTGGGTAGAACGACATTTAATTCATTTTATGGTTGATGTCGCTTACAGTAGTTCTATGGTAATATCATGTTACTGTGTGTAGGTAATGTTGTGAAATCATCTCCAAAAGGATTTTTTCCACAGCCATTATATTAAACTGTTTTAGTTTATGAAATGTCACTTTTATCTCAATTTAAAGATACAACTCGCAGAAGAATTAAATTAAAATATGACAAATTTACTAGTATGAGCACACATTTTAATGAAATTTGCCATGTAACCAAATTTTAAATGGTCGCATCTACTACACTACAGAAATATCGCAACTGTGTATGCGCAATCGCATAACTTTTTTGTGCATGTATAGTGTTTAGCTGTCAGGTATTATATAGTTTTTTAAAAATAAATAGCCAGGACAATGGCAGCAATCTGTTCTGGGGTTATGGGAACAGGAGGGAGTGTGTGTCCACTCTGATGATTAGGTAGGAGGAGTATGTTTGCTTAACCCTTTACCCAACAAACCGGCCAAAACCGGACAAATAAAGCTTCAACAGCCTAAAATATCTTCGGTCTGTCTCAATAAAACCATACAAATATGGATATCATTGGAACCGGCTCCTTGACCACATTGTGATAGTTACAGTTATGCCCTGTGCCAATGCATTCTCTTATATATGCGAGTCGACCATAGGTCGCCTCGCATATATAAGAGAATGCATTGGCCTAAAAAAAAATCTTTTTTTAACACTTTTTACCATTTTTTCTTACATTCTTTAACAATTTTATAATTTTTAATGTGTTAAGCCAATGCATTCTCTTATATATGCGAGGCGACCTATGGTCGACTCGCATATATAAGAGAATGCATTGGCACAGGGCCCTTCTGTTGGGTAAAGGGTTAAGAACAGTTTGTCTACTTGATCATAGATGCATAAAGTAATCATTTTTTTAGCACAATATAGTGAGGAAACTAATACAACAGCAAGATATCCCTTCATGTTTCTCCAGCTTTTAAATTACTATACCATAAAATATTGATTTGAACTAATTCTGAGAAATAGAGGCTCCGAAATTAGACAAACTCCCAATTTTGGAGACACATAACTCGAAAAATAATGGAGGTATCTGGAAAATGTTTTCTGTTTCGTTAACATAATTGTGGATATATAAATGGCAGTACTTGTGAAATGGAGTTTTTTATGAACATCTTTGAAAATCCATAATGGAGTATTTCAACAAATTTTGACAAAATTATTTAACATAATGTATCAATTTCGCCTTTCTTTATCGTTTTTGGTTTTTAGTCTGTTGTTTATCATGGGTTAATATACTTATTCCTGCTAAGAAACATTGTGTTGAGGTTTGACACGTTGTTCTCTTAAATGCAGTAGATTACACAGTGTAAACCTATACGTGAGGATTTGCCTTTCTTCCGATTTTATGCTACGACTTTCCTCAGATTTGCATCAATTTGGACAAAGATTACGATCTCATGTGTACAAAATCTGTTAATAAAAGGGGTTAAAGGGACGGGCGGCGTTCGCTGTGGGTTATAATTTAGAAATAACATTTATCAAATTATGATAATTTCCTCAAGAATATACTAATTGTATAGCAAAATGATAATATTCATAAAACACGCTTTGTGTCAGAGAAAATTCAGGGCGAGTGATGTTTAGTTTCTCGCAAAAAAGCATAGTGAATTGTTTATAAGCGGAGTCACGATATTGCGTCATTTCCTTATTTGGATTCGCGCGCATTATACGCCGGTTATAAAACCCCTAACATGGTGCGTCTACAAGTTACAACTAAAATAATATCATAGTAAATTCCATATTTGGTATGTATTACCATATATATGTCAGGAGAAAATATGTGACGTAATTACCATAGGTTAGTAGAAAATGCTAACTGGATTGAAACATATTCACCAAGAAATTGCGAGAACAATTATATTATGTAATTGTTTTCTGTCCGATCATTTCCCAATCATGAAGTAACGTGGATTAACTGCACGCATGGATTTTGAACTGACAGCGGATATAATTGGTCAATTAAAATGTGATTTGAATGCGATCGTTGGTGGCGCCAATAATTTGATATTCGCGCAACGGAACATTTTCATTGCACGATCCTGTATAGTTCCGAGTGTTTGTCTATAAACAAATGGTTTTGTAATGTTTTTGATGTTTGTTTACATAACAAAGAGTGAAAACGTGACAATATATAACATGCAATGTACGCGATATCTATGGTTGGTATAAGAACAAAATCTGTCTATTATATAATATGATTTCTGTTTATGGCGGTTTTTAGCGGATGTGACTATTTTAACAGCAATGCACACCACGAAGACCGCCCGTATCTTTAAGTGTCGATAAATGAATAAGTCGACCTAACCACATGACAATTAAACAGTAATATAAATTCGTTATTCAGACATAAACAACTATTTCAAATGCATATGTATACAAATAAACGTCATATTTCTCAGATTTTGTGTAATTTTTTGTTCCGTATTTATAAGCGATAAAATGTACTCATACTCAACTATACCTTAACTATATTCAGGAACAAATGACTTCCCAGAACAACACTATATATACCCTATATTATATATAACGTTCGGTTGAGGTTGACGCCGGGAATACATTATGCATATATAGCCTATATATATACTAGAAGGTGACCCGACTTCGTCCGGGCTTTGACCTTGATTTGACCATTTTGAAGGTCAAGGTCAGTTGATGTAACGATTTGACCCGTCCAAAACACTGCCCGGACAAAAGTACCCGACAAACGTGCCCGTCGAAATCCATCCGGTTTTACCCGATTTGACCTTGAATTTATTATTTTGAAGGTCAAGGTCAGGTCGGGGTCACGATTTTACACATAAATTTAACTGCAAGCTTCACCAATTTATGAAGGCGTTATGGAATCAGGGAGCTAAATGTGTTCTAGAGTAGGGGAGCGAGTACACCGTGGAACCCTAAAGGTGAAGGTAACTGAACAATGACCTTCACCTGATACATGCGACACGTTGTTAAAGGATGACATCGCGTTTATTTGATTTGTACATAATATCTAAATAATTTAAACTGGTGAATGAATGGGGGAATGGATTTTTGTGAGCGGGAAATTTATTTAACTAGCTGCTGTAGTTCGGGATTTTTCCAGATCAAATTTGGCTGTGTGATAGCCCCGTCGTACACTTGGGGATTTATTTTTAAAAGTAAACACATGACCTATGATTTTTCTTGCATTTTCGTGATCAACTGGTGTCAATCTAGCTGGGTAAACATCACTGGTATGGCCCGCAGGCTTCAATTCAGTGAATTTGGCGGAAACGTTAACACTGTCGCCTATGGGAAACCATTTAGTTCAGTGATTCCTTATATAGTCCATCAGCCGTCCTCCATTCTGACTTGCTACTGTCATTCCGGAGGGCTGGGTGTGATTTTCGCTGACCCTGTCAGATTGTCACCTTTTCAGACACCCACTTACCTATTATGGTTACCTGTAAAACAAAAAGATATCATCATGCCGATTGATTAAGAGATATTTACACGTAAATACAACTTCAAGCTTCACCAATATATGAAGGATGGCACTACAATTAAAATAATAAAATATATGGCTGATTAAAAATACCTGGCTATAAGTGCGAGATTAAGTCAAAGGAGTACTGTACACTAAATCCAGTCATTTATGGGACCTCCTTTTATACTCAACAGAATATATGCAACAACTGAATGAATTTAAGCCATAGATTAGTGCAAAAATACTCTATGAACGATGCAAACAACATGGTAATTATAATGAAAATGAGTTTATGACTCCAGTTATTAAACTGAGATTTCATTATCGTAGACCCAGATTCTTCTTCTTACATTCTGTTGAGTATAAAAGGATATTGTCCCATAAATGGCCGGATTTATTGTACTGTACCCCTTTATGAGATAACAATTTCAAACTATAATGGACAGCAATATTAGAGGTCCATACTATAAGCCTAATATATAAGATAGTGACTTGAGACTGGCAATATTATTGAAAGTAACAAAAGATCAATGCTTTATATCCCCCAATAAAACAATCAAGGACTTATCTCTGGATGGATTCATATCTGCGCTCTTTGTCGTTTATAAATGGTGAGTTATCAAGCCCAATCAGCACTTGACAATTTATATATACATGACCCTTTTGTGGGTAGAACGACATTTAATTCATTTTATGGTTGATGTCGCTTACAGTAGTTCTATGGTAATATCATGTTACTGTGTGTAGGTAATGTTGTGAAATCATCTCCCAAAAGGATTTTTTCCACAGCCATTATATTAAACTGTTTTAGTTTATGAAATGTCACTTTTATCTCAATTTAAAGATACAACTCGCAGAAATTAAATTAAAATATGACAAATTTACTAGTATGAGCACACATTTTAATGAAATTTGCCATGTAACCAAATTTTAAATGGTCGCATCTACTACACTACAGAAATATCGCAACTGTGTATGCGCAATCGCATAACTTTTTGTGCATGTATAGTGTTTAGCTGTCAGGTATTATATAGTTTTTTTAAAAATAAATAGCCAGGACAATGGCAGCAATCTGTTCTGGGGTTATGGGAACAGGAGGGAGTGTGTGTCCACTCTGATGATTAGGTAGGAGGAGTATGTTTGCTTAACCCTTTACCCAACAAACCGGCCAAAACCGGACAAATAAAGCTTCAACAGCCTAAAATATCTTCGGTCTGTCTCAATAAAACCATACAAATATGGATATCATTGGAACCGGCTCCTTGACCACATTGTGATAGTTACAGTTATGCCCTGTGCCAATGCATTCTCTTATATATGCGAGTCGACCATAGGTCGCCTCGCATATATAAGAGAATGCATTGGCCTAAAAAAAAATCTTTTTTTAACACTTTTTACCATTTTTTCTTACATTCTTTAACAATTTTATAATTTTTAATGTGTTAAGCCAATGCATTCTCTTATATATGCGAGGCGACCTATGGTCGACTCGCATATATAAGAGAATGCATTGGCACAGGGCCCTTCTGTTGGGTAAAGGGTTAAGAACAGTTTGTCTACTTGATCATAGATGCATAAAGTAATCATTTTTTTAGCACAATATAGTGAGGAAACTAATACAACAGCAAGATATCCCTTCATGTTTCTCCAGCTTTTAAATTACTATACCATAAAATATTGATTTGAACTAATTCTGAGAAATAGAGGCTCCGAAATTAGACAAACTCCCAATTTTGGAGACACATAACTCGAAAAATAATGGAGGTATCTGGAAAATGTTTTCTGTTTCGTTAACATAATTGTGGATATATAAATGGCAGTACTTGTGAAATGGAGTTTTTTATGAACATCTTTGAAAATCCATAATGGAGTATTTCAACAAATTTTGACAAAATTATTTAACATAATGTATCAATTTCGCCTTTCTTTATCGTTTTTGGTTTTTAGTCTGTTGTTTATCATGGGTTAATATACTTATTCCTGCTAAGAAACATTGTGTTGAGGTTTGACACGTTGTTCTCTTAAATGCAGTAGATTACACAGTGTAAACCTATACGTGAGGATTTGCCTTTCTTCCGATTTTATGCTACGACTTTCCTCAGATTTGCATCAATTTGGACAAAGATTACGATCTCATGTGTACAAAATCTGTTAATAAAAGGGGTTAAAGGGACGGGCGGCGTTCGCTGTGGGTTATAATTTAGAAATAACATTTATCAAATTATGATAATTTCCTCAAGAATATACTAATTGTATAGCAAAATGATAATATTCATAAAACACGCTTTGTGTCAGAGAAAATTCAGGGCGAGTGATGTTTAGTTTCTCGCAAAAAAGCATAGTGAATTGTTTATAAGCGGAGTCACGATATTGCGTCATTTCCTTATTTGGATTCGCGCGCATTATACGCCGGTTATAAAACCCCTAACATGGTGCGTCTACAAGTTACAACTAAAATAATATCATAGTAAATTCCATATTTGGTATGTATTACCATATATATGTCAGGAGAAAATATGTGACGTAATTACCATAGGTTAGTAGAAAATGCTAACTGGATTGAAACATATTCACCAAGAAATTGCGAGAACAATTATATTATGTAATTGTTTTCTGTCCGATCATTTCCCAATCATGAAGTAACGTGGATTAACTGCACGCATGGATTTTGAACTGACAGCGGATATAATTGGTCAATTAAAATGTGATTTGAATGCGATCGTTGGTGGCGCCAATAATTTGATATTCGCGCAACGGAACATTTTCATTGCACGATCCTGTATAGTTCCGAGTGTTTGTCTATAAACAAATGGTTTTGTAATGTTTTTGATGTTTGTTTACATAACAAAGAGTGAAAACGTGACAATATATAACATGCAATGTACGCGATATCTATGGTTGGTATAAGAACAAAATCTGTCTATTATATAATATGATTTCTGTTTATGGCGGTTTTTAGCGGATGTGACTATTTTAACAGCAATGCACACCACGAAGACCGCCCGTATCTTTAAGTGTCGATAAATGAATAAGTCGACCTAACCACATGACAATTAAACAGTAATATAAATTCGTTATTCAGACATAAACAACTATTTCAAATGCATATGTATACAAATAAACGTCATATTTCTCAGATTTTGTGTAATTTTTTGTTCCGTATTTATAAGCGATAAAATGTACTCATACTCAACTATACCTTAACTATATTCAGGAACAAATGACTTCCCAGAACAACACTATATATACCCTATATTATATATAACGTTCGGTTGAGGTTGACGCCGGGAATACATTATGCATATATAGCCTATATATATACTAGAAGGTGACCCGACTTCGTCCGGGCTTTGACCTTGATTTGACCATTTTGAAGGTCAAGGTCAGTTGATGTAACGATTTGACCCGTCCAAAACACTGCCCGGACAAAAGTACCCGACAAACGTGCCCGTCGAAATCCATCCGGTTTTACCCGATTTGACCTTGAATTTATTATTTTGAAGGTCAAGGTCAGGTCGGGGTCACGATTTTACACATAAATTTAACTGCAAGCTTCACCAATTTATGAAGGCGTTATGGAATCAGGGAGCTAAATGTGTTCTAGAGTAGGGGAGCGAGTACACCGTGGAACCCTAAAGGTGAAGGTAACTGAACAATGACCTTCACCTGATACATGCGACACGTTGTTAAAGGATGACATCGCGTTTATTTGATTTGTACATAATATCTAAATAATTTAAACTGGTGAATGAATGGGGGAATGGATTTTTGTGAGCGGGAAATTTATTTAACTAGCTGCTGTAGTTCGGGATTTTTCCAGATCAAATTTGGCTGTGTGATAGCCCCGTCGTACACTTGGGGATTTATTTTTAAAAGTAAACACATGACCTATGATTTTTCTTGCATTTTCGTGATCAACTGGTGTCAATCTAGCTGGGTAAACATCACTGGTATGGCCCGCAGGCTTCAATTCAGTGAATTTGGCGGAAACGTTAACACTGTCGCCTATGGGAAACCATTTAGTTCAGTGATTCCTTATATAGTCCATCAGCCGTCCTCCATTCTGACTTGCTACTGTCATTCCGGAGGGCTGGGTGTGATTTTCGCTGACCCTGTCAGATTGTCACCTTTTCAGACACCCACTTACCTATTATGGTTACCTGTAAAACAAAAAGATATCATCATGCCGATTGATTAAGAGATATTTACACGTAAATACAACTTCAAGCTTCACCAATATATGAAGGATGGCACTACAATTAAAATAATAACATATATGGCTGATTAAAAATACCTGGCTATAAGTGCGAGATTAAGTCAAAGGAGTACTGTACACTAAATCCAGTCATTTATGGGACCTCCTTTTATACTCAACAGAATATATGCAACAACTGAATGAATTTAAGCCATAGATTAGTGCAAAAATACTCTATGAACGATGCAAACAACATGGTAATTATAATGAAAATGAGTTTATGACTCCAGTTATTAAACTGAGATTTCATTATCGTAGACCCAGATTCTTCTTCTTACATTCTGTTGAGTATAAAAGGATATTGTCCCATAAATGGCCGGATTTATTGTACTGTACCCCTTTATGAGATAACAATTTCAAACTATAATGGACAGCAATATTAGAGGTCCATACTATAAGCCTAATATATAAGATAGTGACTTGAGACTGGCAATATTATTGAAAGTAACAAAAGATCAATGCTTTATATCCCCCAATAAAACAATCAAGGACTTATCTCTGGATGGATTCATATCTGCGCTCTTTGTCGTTTATAAATGGTGAGTTATCAAGCCCAATCAGCACTTGACAATTTATATATACATGACCCTTTTGTGGGTAGAACGACATTTAATTCATTTTATGGTTGATGTCGCTTACAGTAGTTCTATGGTAATATCATGTTACTGTGTGTAGGTAATGTTGTGAAATCATCTCCCAAAAGGATTTTTTCCACAGCCATTATATTAAACTGTTTTAGTTTATGAAATGTCACTTTTATCTCAATTTAAAGATACAACTCGCAGAAATTAAATTAAAATATGACAAATTTACTAGTATGAGCACACATTTTAATGAAATTTGCCATGTAACCAAATTTTAAATGGTCGCATCTACTACACTACAGAAATATCGCAACTGTGTATGCGCAATCGCATAACTTTTTGTGCATGTATAGTGTTTAGCTGTCAGGTATTATATAGTTTTTTTAAAAATAAATAGCCAGGACAATGGCAGCAATCTGTTCTGGGGTTATGGGAACAGGAGGGAGTGTGTGTCCACTCTGATGATTAGGTAGGAGGAGTATGTTTGCTTAACCCTTTACCCAACAAACCGGCCAAAACCGGACAAATAAAGCTTCAACAGCCTAAAATATCTTCGGTCTGTCTCAATAAAACCATACAAATATGGATATCATTGGAACCGGCTCCTTGACCACATTGTGATAGTTACAGTTATGCCCTGTGCCAATGCATTCTCTTATATATGCGAGTCGACCATAGGTCGCCTCGCATATATAAGAGAATGCATTGGCCTAAAAAAAAATCTTTTTTTAACACTTTTTACCATTTTTTCTTACATTCTTTAACAATTTTATAATTTTTAATGTGTTAAGCCAATGCATTCTCTTATATATGCGAGGCGACCTATGGTCGACTCGCATATATAAGAGAATGCATTGGCACAGGGCCCTTCTGTTGGGTAAAGGGTTAAGAACAGTTTGTCTACTTGATCATAGATGCATAAAGTAATCATTTTTTTAGCACAATATAGTGAGGAAACTAATACAACAGCAAGATATCCCTTCATGTTTCTCCAGCTTTTAAATTACTATACCATAAAATATTGATTTGAACTAATTCTGAGAAATAGAGGCTCCGAAATTAGACAAACTCCCAATTTTGGAGACACATAACTCGAAAAATAATGGAGGTATCTGGAAAATGTTTTCTGTTTCGTTAACATAATTGTGGATATATAAATGGCAGTACTTGTGAAATGGAGTTTTTTATGAACATCTTTGAAAATCCATAATGGAGTATTTCAACAAATTTTGACAAAATTATTTAACATAATGTATCAATTTCGCCTTTCTTTATCGTTTTTGGTTTTTAGTCTGTTGTTTATCATGGGTTAATATACTTATTCCTGCTAAGAAACATTGTGTTGAGGTTTGACACGTTGTTCTCTTAAATGCAGTAGATTACACAGTGTAAACCTATACGTGAGGATTTGCCTTTCTTCCGATTTTATGCTACGACTTTCCTCAGATTTGCATCAATTTGGACAAAGATTACGATCTCATGTGTACAAAATCTGTTAATAAAAGGGGTTAAAGGGACGGGCGGCGTTCGCTGTGGGTTATAATTTAGAAATAACATTTATCAAATTATGATAATTTCCTCAAGAATATACTAATTGTATAGCAAAATGATAATATTCATAAAACACGCTTTGTGTCAGAGAAAATTCAGGGCGAGTGATGTTTAGTTTCTCGCAAAAAAGCATAGTGAATTGTTTATAAGCGGAGTCACGATATTGCGTCATTTCCTTATTTGGATTCGCGCGCATTATACGCCGGTTATAAAACCCCTAACATGGTGCGTCTACAAGTTACAACTAAAATAATATCATAGTAAATTCCATATTTGGTATGTATTACCATATATATGTCAGGAGAAAATATGTGACGTAATTACCATAGGTTAGTAGAAAATGCTAACTGGATTGAAACATATTCACCAAGAAATTGCGAGAACAATTATATTATGTAATTGTTTTCTGTCCGATCATTTCCCAATCATGAAGTAACGTGGATTAACTGCACGCATGGATTTTGAACTGACAGCGGATATAATTGGTCAATTAAAATGTGATTTGAATGCGATCGTTGGTGGCGCCAATAATTTGATATTCGCGCAACGGAACATTTTCATTGCACGATCCTGTATAGTTCCGAGTGTTTGTCTATAAACAAATGGTTTTGTAATGTTTTTGATGTTTGTTTACATAACAAAGAGTGAAAACGTGACAATATATAACATGCAATGTACGCGATATCTATGGTTGGTATAAGAACAAAATCTGTCTATTATATAATATGATTTCTGTTTATGGCGGTTTTTAGCGGATGTGACTATTTTAACAGCAATGCACACCACGAAGACCGCCCGTATCTTTAAGTGTCGATAAATGAATAAGTCGACCTAACCACATGACAATTAAACAGTAATATAAATTCGTTATTCAGACATAAACAACTATTTCAAATGCATATGTATACAAATAAACGTCATATTTCTCAGATTTTGTGTAATTTTTTGTTCCGTATTTATAAGCGATAAAATGTACTCATACTCAACTATACCTTAACTATATTCAGGAACAAATGACTTCCCAGAACAACACTATATATACCCTATATTATATATAACGTTCGGTTGAGGTTGACGCCGGGAATACATTATGCATATATAGCCTATATATATACTAGAAGGTGACCCGACTTCGTCCGGGCTTTGACCTTGATTTGACCATTTTGAAGGTCAAGGTCAGTTGATGTAACGATTTGACCCGTCCAAAACACTGCCCGGACAAAAGTACCCGACAAACGTGCCCGTCGAAATCCATCCGGTTTTACCCGATTTGACCTTGAATTTATTATTTTGAAGGTCAAGGTCAGGTCGGGGTCACGATTTTAC
This sequence comes from Siphonodentalium dalli, assembly GCA_032622095.1. Lineage (NCBI taxonomy): Eukaryota > Metazoa > Mollusca > Scaphopoda > Gadilida > Siphonodentaliidae > Siphonodentalium > Siphonodentalium dalli. The sequence continues at coordinate 227,702,506 of CP136061.1, forward strand.
ACATAAATTTAACTGCAAGCTTCACCAATTTATGAAGGCGTTATGGAATCAGGGAGCTAAATGTGTTCTAGAGTAGGGGAGCGAGTACACCGTGGAACCCTAAAGGTGAAGGTAACTGAACAATGACCTTCACCTGATACATGCGACACGTTGTTAAAGGATGACATCGCGTTTATTTGATTTGTACATAATATCTAAATAATTTAAACTGGTGAATGAATGGGGGAATGGATTTTTGTGAGCGGGAAATTTATTTAACTAGCTGCTGTAGTTCGGGATTTTTCCAGATCAAATTTGGCTGTGTGATAGCCCCGTCGTACACTTGGGGATTTATTTTTAAAAGTAAACACATGACCTATGATTTTTCTTGCATTTTCGTGATCAACTGGTGTCAATCTAGCTGGGTAAACATCACTGGTATGGCCCGCAGGCTTCAATTCAGTGAATTTGGCGGAAACGTTAACACTGTCGCCTATGGGAAACCATTTAGTTCAGTGATTCCTTATATAGTCCATCAGCCGTCCTCCATTCTGACTTGCTACTGTCATTCCGGAGGGCTGGGTGTGATTTTCGCTGACCCTGTCAGATTGTCACCTTTTCAGACACCCACTTACCTATTATGGTTACCTGTAAAACAAAAAGATATCATCATGCCGATTGATTAAGAGATATTTACACGTAAATACAACTTCAAGCTTCACCAATATATGAAGGATGGCACTACAATTAAAATAATAAAATATATGGCTGATTAAAAATACCTGGCTATAAGTGCGAGATTAAGTCAAAGGAGTACTGTACACTAAATCCAGTCATTTATGGGACCTCCTTTTATACTCAACAGAATATATGCAACAACTGAATGAATTTAAGCCATAGATTAGTGCAAAAATACTCTATGAACGATGCAAACAACATGGTAATTATAATGAAAATGAGTTTATGACTCCAGTTATTAAACTGAGATTTCATTATCGTAGACCCAGATTCTTCTTCTTACATTCTGTTGAGTATAAAAGGATATTGTCCCATAAATGGCCGGATTTATTGTACTGTACCCCTTTATGAGATAACAATTTCAAACTATAATGGACAGCAATATTAGAGGTCCATACTATAAGCCTAATATATAAGATAGTGACTTGAGACTGGCAATATTATTGAAAGTAACAAAAGATCAATGCTTTATATCCCCCAATAAAACAATCAAGGACTTATCTCTGGATGGATTCATATCTGCGCTCTTTGTCGTTTATAAATGGTGAGTTATCAAGCCCAATCAGCACTTGACAATTTATATATACATGACCCTTTTGTGGGTAGAACGACATTTAATTCATTTTATGGTTGATGTCGCTTACAGTAGTTCTATGGTAATATCATGTTACTGTGTGTAGGTAATGTTGTGAAATCATCTCCCAAAAGGATTTTTTCCACAGCCATTATATTAAACTGTTTTAGTTTATGAAATGTCACTTTTATCTCAATTTAAAGATACAACTCGCAGAAATTAAATTAAAATATGACAAATTTACTAGTATGAGCACACATTTTAATGAAATTTGCCATGTAACCAAATTTTAAATGGTCGCATCTACTACACTACAGAAATATCGCAACTGTGTATGCGCAATCGCATAACTTTTTGTGCATGTATAGTGTTTAGCTGTCAGGTATTATATAGTTTTTTTAAAAATAAATAGCCAGGACAATGGCAGCAATCTGTTCTGGGGTTATGGGAACAGGAGGGAGTGTGTGTCCACTCTGATGATTAGGTAGGAGGAGTATGTTTGCTTAACCCTTTACCCAACAAACCGGCCAAAACCGGACAAATAAAGCTTCAACAGCCTAAAATATCTTCGGTCTGTCTCAATAAAACCATACAAATATGGATATCATTGGAACCGGCTCCTTGACCACATTGTGATAGTTACAGTTATGCCCTGTGCCAATGCATTCTCTTATATATGCGAGTCGACCATAGGTCGCCTCGCATATATAAGAGAATGCATTGGCCTAAAAAAAAATCTTTTTTTAACACTTTTTACCATTTTTTCTTACATTCTTTAACAATTTTATAATTTTTAATGTGTTAAGCCAATGCATTCTCTTATATATGCGAGGCGACCTATGGTCGACTCGCATATATAAGAGAATGCATTGGCACAGGGCCCTTCTGTTGGGTAAAGGGTTAAGAACAGTTTGTCTACTTGATCATAGATGCATAAAGTAATCATTTTTTTAGCACAATATAGTGAGGAAACTAATACAACAGCAAGATATCCCTTCATGTTTCTCCAGCTTTTAAATTACTATACCATAAAATATTGATTTGAACTAATTCTGAGAAATAGAGGCTCCGAAATTAGACAAACTCCCAATTTTGGAGACACATAACTCGAAAAATAATGGAGGTATCTGGAAAATGTTTTCTGTTTCGTTAACATAATTGTGGATATATAAATGGCAGTACTTGTGAAATGGAGTTTTTTATGAACATCTTTGAAAATCCATAATGGAGTATTTCAACAAATTTTGACAAAATTATTTAACATAATGTATCAATTTCGCCTTTCTTTATCGTTTTTGGTTTTTAGTCTGTTGTTTATCATGGGTTAATATACTTATTCCTGCTAAGAAACATTGTGTTGAGGTTTGACACGTTGTTCTCTTAAATGCAGTAGATTACACAGTGTAAACCTATACGTGAGGATTTGCCTTTCTTCCGATTTTATGCTACGACTTTCCTCAGATTTGCATCAATTTGGACAAAGATTACGATCTCATGTGTACAAAATCTGTTAATAAAAGGGGTTAAAGGGACGGGCGGCGTTCGCTGTGGGTTATAATTTAGAAATAACATTTATCAAATTATGATAATTTCCTCAAGAATATACTAATTGTATAGCAAAATGATAATATTCATAAAACACGCTTTGTGTCAGAGAAAATTCAGGGCGAGTGATGTTTAGTTTCTCGCAAAAAAGCATAGTGAATTGTTTATAAGCGGAGTCACGATATTGCGTCATTTCCTTATTTGGATTCGCGCGCATTATACGCCGGTTATAAAACCCCTAACATGGTGCGTCTACAAGTTACAACTAAAATAATATCATAGTAAATTCCATATTTGGTATGTATTACCATATATATGTCAGGAGAAAATATGTGACGTAATTACCATAGGTTAGTAGAAAATGCTAACTGGATTGAAACATATTCACCAAGAAATTGCGAGAACAATTATATTATGTAATTGTTTTCTGTCCGATCATTTCCCAATCATGAAGTAACGTGGATTAACTGCACGCATGGATTTTGAACTGACAGCGGATATAATTGGTCAATTAAAATGTGATTTGAATGCGATCGTTGGTGGCGCCAATAATTTGATATTCGCGCAACGGAACATTTTCATTGCACGATCCTGTATAGTTCCGAGTGTTTGTCTATAAACAAATGGTTTTGTAATGTTTTTGATGTTTGTTTACATAACAAAGAGTGAAAACGTGACAATATATAACATGCAATGTACGCGATATCTATGGTTGGTATAAGAACAAAATCTGTCTATTATATAATATGATTTCTGTTTATGGCGGTTTTTAGCGGATGTGACTATTTTAACAGCAATGCACACCACGAAGACCGCCCGTATCTTTAAGTGTCGATAAATGAATAAGTCGACCTAACCACATGACAATTAAACAGTAATATAAATTCGTTATTCAGACATAAACAACTATTTCAAATGCATATGTATACAAATAAACGTCATATTTCTCAGATTTTGTGTAATTTTTTGTTCCGTATTTATAAGCGATAAAATGTACTCATACTCAACTATACCTTAACTATATTCAGGAACAAATGACTTCCCAGAACAACACTATATATACCCTATATTATATATAACGTTCGGTTGAGGTTGACGCCGGGAATACATTATGCATATATAGCCTATATATATACTAGAAGGTGACCCGACTTCGTCCGGGCTTTGACCTTGATTTGACCATTTTGAAGGTCAAGGTCAGTTGATGTAACGATTTGACCCGTCCAAAACACTGCCCGGACAAAAGTACCCGACAAACGTGCCCGTCGAAATCCATCCGGTTTTACCCGATTTGACCTTGAATTTATTATTTTGAAGGTCAAGGTCAGGTCGGGGTCACGATTTTACACATAAATTTAACTGCAAGCTTCACCAATTTATGAAGGCGTTATGGAATCAGGGAGCTAAATGTGTTCTAGAGTAGGGGAGCGAGTACACCGTGGAACCCTAAAGGTGAAGGTAACTGAACAATGACCTTCACCTGATACATGCGACACGTTGTTAAAGGATGACATCGCGTTTATTTGATTTGTACATAATATCTAAATAATTTAAACTGGTGAATGAATGGGGGAATGGATTTTTGTGAGCGGGAAATTTATTTAACTAGCTGCTGTAGTTCGGGATTTTTCCAGATCAAATTTGGCTGTGTGATAGCCCCGTCGTACACTTGGGGATTTATTTTTAAAAGTAAACACATGACCTATGATTTTTCTTGCATTTTCGTGATCAACTGGTGTCAATCTAGCTGGGTAAACATCACTGGTATGGCCCGCAGGCTTCAATTCAGTGAATTTGGCGGAAACGTTAACACTGTCGCCTATGGGAAACCATTTAGTTCAGTGATTCCTTATATAGTCCATCAGCCGTCCTCCATTCTGACTTGCTACTGTCATTCCGGAGGGCTGGGTGTGATTTTCGCTGACCCTGTCAGATTGTCACCTTTTCAGACACCCACTTACCTATTATGGTTACCTGTAAAACAAAAAGATATCATCATGCCGATTGATTAAGAGATATTTACACGTAAATACAACTTCAAGCTTCACCAATATATGAAGGATGGCACTACAATTAAAATAATAACATATATGGCTGATTAAAAATACCTGGCTATAAGTGCGAGATTAAGTCAAAGGAGTACTGTACACTAAATCCAGTCATTTATGGGACCTCCTTTTATACTCAACAGAATATATGCAACAACTGAATGAATTTAAGCCATAGATTAGTGCAAAAATACTCTATGAACGATGCAAACAACATGGTAATTATAATGAAAATGAGTTTATGACTCCAGTTATTAAACTGAGATTTCATTATCGTAGACCCAGATTCTTCTTCTTACATTCTGTTGAGTATAAAAGGATATTGTCCCATAAATGGCCGGATTTATTGTACTGTACCCCTTTATGAGATAACAATTTCAAACTATAATGGACAGCAATATTAGAGGTCCATACTATAAGCCTAATATATAAGATAGTGACTTGAGACTGGCAATATTATTGAAAGTAACAAAAGATCAATGCTTTATATCCCCCAATAAAACAATCAAGGACTTATCTCTGGATGGATTCATATCTGCGCTCTTTGTCGTTTATAAATGGTGAGTTATCAAGCCCAATCAGCACTTGACAATTTATATATACATGACCCTTTTGTGGGTAGAACGACATTTAATTCATTTTATGGTTGATGTCGCTTACAGTAGTTCTATGGTAATATCATGTTACTGTGTGTAGGTAATGTTGTGAAATCATCTCCCAAAAGGATTTTTTCCACAGCCATTATATTAAACTGTTTTAGTTTATGAAATGTCACTTTTATCTCAATTTAAAGATACAACTCGCAGAAATTAAATTAAAATATGACAAATTTACTAGTATGAGCACACATTTTAATGAAATTTGCCATGTAACCAAATTTTAAATGGTCGCATCTACTACACTACAGAAATATCGCAACTGTGTATGCGCAATCGCATAACTTTTTGTGCATGTATAGTGTTTAGCTGTCAGGTATTATATAGTTTTTTTAAAAATAAATAGCCAGGACAATGGCAGCAATCTGTTCTGGGGTTATGGGAACAGGAGGGAGTGTGTGTCCACTCTGATGATTAGGTAGGAGGAGTATGTTTGCTTAACCCTTTACCCAACAAACCGGCCAAAACCGGACAAATAAAGCTTCAACAGCCTAAAATATCTTCGGTCTGTCTCAATAAAACCATACAAATATGGATATCATTGGAACCGGCTCCTTGACCACATTGTGATAGTTACAGTTATGCCCTGTGCCAATGCATTCTCTTATATATGCGAGTCGACCATAGGTCGCCTCGCATATATAAGAGAATGCATTGGCCTAAAAAAAAATCTTTTTTTAACACTTTTTACCATTTTTTCTTACATTCTTTAACAATTTTATAATTTTTAATGTGTTAAGCCAATGCATTCTCTTATATATGCGAGGCGACCTATGGTCGACTCGCATATATAAGAGAATGCATTGGCACAGGGCCCTTCTGTTGGGTAAAGGGTTAAGAACAGTTTGTCTACTTGATCATAGATGCATAAAGTAATCATTTTTTTAGCACAATATAGTGAGGAAACTAATACAACAGCAAGATATCCCTTCATGTTTCTCCAGCTTTTAAATTACTATACCATAAAATATTGATTTGAACTAATTCTGAGAAATAGAGGCTCCGAAATTAGACAAACTCCCAATTTTGGAGACACATAACTCGAAAAATAATGGAGGTATCTGGAAAATGTTTTCTGTTTCGTTAACATAATTGTGGATATATAAATGGCAGTACTTGTGAAATGGAGTTTTTTATGAACATCTTTGAAAATCCATAATGGAGTATTTCAACAAATTTTGACAAAATTATTTAACATAATGTATCAATTTCGCCTTTCTTTATCGTTTTTGGTTTTTAGTCTGTTGTTTATCATGGGTTAATATACTTATTCCTGCTAAGAAACATTGTGTTGAGGTTTGACACGTTGTTCTCTTAAATGCAGTAGATTACACAGTGTAAACCTATACGTGAGGATTTGCCTTTCTTCCGATTTTATGCTACGACTTTCCTCAGATTTGCATCAATTTGGACAAAGATTACGATCTCATGTGTACAAAATCTGTTAATAAAAGGGGTTAAAGGGACGGGCGGCGTTCGCTGTGGGTTATAATTTAGAAATAACATTTATCAAATTATGATAATTTCCTCAAGAATATACTAATTGTATAGCAAAATGATAATATTCATAAAACACGCTTTGTGTCAGAGAAAATTCAGGGCGAGTGATGTTTAGTTTCTCGCAAAAAAGCATAGTGAATTGTTTATAAGCGGAGTCACGATATTGCGTCATTTCCTTATTTGGATTCGCGCGCATTATACGCCGGTTATAAAACCCCTAACATGGTGCGTCTACAAGTTACAACTAAAATAATATCATAGTAAATTCCATATTTGGTATGTATTACCATATATATGTCAGGAGAAAATATGTGACGTAATTACCATAGGTTAGTAGAAAATGCTAACTGGATTGAAACATATTCACCAAGAAATTGCGAGAACAATTATATTATGTAATTGTTTTCTGTCCGATCATTTCCCAATCATGAAGTAACGTGGATTAACTGCACGCATGGATTTTGAACTGACAGCGGATATAATTGGTCAATTAAAATGTGATTTGAATGCGATCGTTGGTGGCGCCAATAATTTGATATTCGCGCAACGGAACATTTTCATTGCACGATCCTGTATAGTTCCGAGTGTTTGTCTATAAACAAATGGTTTTGTAATGTTTTTGATGTTTGTTTACATAACAAAGAGTGAAAACGTGACAATATATAACATGCAATGTACGCGATATCTATGGTTGGTATAAGAACAAAATCTGTCTATTATATAATATGATTTCTGTTTATGGCGGTTTTTAGCGGATGTGACTATTTTAACAGCAATGCACACCACGAAGACCGCCCGTATCTTTAAGTGTCGATAAATGAATAAGTCGACCTAACCACATGACAATTAAACAGTAATATAAATTCGTTATTCAGACATAAACAACTATTTCAAATGCATATGTATACAAATAAACGTCATATTTCTCAGATTTTGTGTAATTTTTTGTTCCGTATTTATAAGCGATAAAATGTACTCATACTCAACTATACCTTAACTATATTCAGGAACAAATGACTTCCCAGAACAACACTATATATACCCTATATTATATATAACGTTCGGTTGAGGTTGACGCCGGGAATACATTATGCATATATAGCCTATATATATACTAGAAGGTGACCCGACTTCGTCCGGGCTTTGACCTTGATTTGACCATTTTGAAGGTCAAGGTCAGTTGATGTAACGATTTGACCCGTCCAAAACACTGCCCGGACAAAAGTACCCGACAAACGTGCCCGTCGAAATCCATCCGGTTTTACCCGATTTGACCTTGAATTTATTATTTTGAAGGTCAAGGTCAGGTCGGGGTCACGATTTTACACATAAATTTAACTGCAAGCTTCACCAATTTATGAAGGCGTTATGGAATCAGGGAGCTAAATGTGTTCTAGAGTAGGGGAGCGAGTACACCGTGGAACCCTAAAGGTGAAGGTAACTGAACAATGACCTTCACCTGATACATGCGACACGTTGTTAAAGGATGACATCGCGTTTATTTGATTTGTACATAATATCTAAATAATTTAAACTGGTGAATGAATGGGGGAATGGATTTTTGTGAGCGGGAAATTTATTTAACTAGCTGCTGTAGTTCGGGATTTTTCCAGATCAAATTTGGCTGTGTGATAGCCCCGTCGTACACTTGGGGATTTATTTTTAAAAGTAAACACATGACCTATGATTTTTCTTGCATTTTCGTGATCAACTGGTGTCAATCTAGCTGGGTAAACATCACTGGTATGGCCCGCAGGCTTCAATTCAGTGAATTTGGCGGAAACGTTAACACTGTCGCCTATGGGAAACCATTTAGTTCAGTGATTCCTTATATAGTCCATCAGCCGTCCTCCATTCTGACTTGCTACTGTCATTCCGGAGGGCTGGGTGTGATTTTCGCTGACCCTGTCAGATTGTCACCTTTTCAGACACCCACTTACCTATTATGGTTACCTGTAAAACAAAAAGATATCATCATGCCGATTGATTAAGAGATATTTACACGTAAATACAACTTCAAGCTTCACCAATATATGAAGGATGGCACTACAATTAAAATAATAACATATATGGCTGATTAAAAATACCTGGCTATAAGTGCGAGATTAAGTCAAAGGAGTACTGTACACTAAATCCAGTCATTTATGGGACCTCCTTTTATACTCAACAGAATATATGCAACAACTGAATGAATTTAAGCCATAGATTAGTGCAAAAATACTCTATGAACGATGCAAACAACATGGTAATTATAATGAAAATGAGTTTATGACTCCAGTTATTAAACTGAGATTTCATTATCGTAGACCCAGATTCTTCTTCTTACATTCTGTTGAGTATAAAAGGATATTGTCCCATAAATGGCCGGATTTATTGTACTGTACCCCTTTATGAGATAACAATTTCAAACTATAATGGACAGCAATATTAGAGGTCCATACTATAAGCCTAATATATAAGATAGTGACTTGAGACTGGCAATATTATTGAAAGTAACAAAAGATCAATGCTTTATATCCCCCAATAAAACAATCAAGGACTTATCTCTGGATGGATTCATATCTGCGCTCTTTGTCGTTTATAAATGGTGAGTTATCAAGCCCAATCAGCACTTGACAATTTATATATACATGACCCTTTTGTGGGTAGAACGACATTTAATTCATTTTATGGTTGATGTCGCTTACAGTAGTTCTATGGTAATATCATGTTACTGTGTGTAGGTAATGTTGTGAAATCATCTCCCAAAAGGATTTTTTCCACAGCCATTATATTAAACTGTTTTAGTTTATGAAATGTCACTTTTATCTCAATTTAAAGATACAACTCGCAGAAATTAAATTAAAATATGACAAATTTACTAGTATGAGCACACATTTTAATGAAATTTGCCATGTAACCAAATTTTAAATGGTCGCATCTACTACACTACAGAAATATCGCAACTGTGTATGCGCAATCGCATAACTTTTTGTGCATGTATAGTGTTTAGCTGTCAGGTATTATATAGTTTTTTTAAAAATAAATAGCCAGGACAATGGCAGCAATCTGTTCTGGGGTTATGGGAACAGGAGGGAGTGTGTGTCCACTCTGATGATTAGGTAGGAGGAGTATGTTTGCTTAACCCTTTACCCAACAAACCGGCCAAAACCGGACAAATAAAGCTTCAACAGCCTAAAATATCTTCGGTCTGTCTCAATAAAACCATACAAATATGGATATCATTGGAACCGGCTCCTTGACCACATTGTGATAGTTACAGTTATGCCCTGTGCCAATGCATTCTCTTATATATGCGAGTCGACCATAGGTCGCCTCGCATATATAAGAGAATGCATTGGCCTAAAAAAAAATCTTTTTTTAACACTTTTTACCATTTTTTCTTACATTCTTTAACAATTTTATAATTTTTAATGTGTTAAGCCAATGCATTCTCTTATATATGCGAGGCGACCTATGGTCGACTCGCATATATAAGAGAATGCATTGGCACAGGGCCCTTCTGTTGGGTAAAGGGTTAAGAACAGTTTGTCTACTTGATCATAGATGCATAAAGTAATCATTTTTTTAGCACAATATAGTGAGGAAACTAATACAACAGCAAGATATCCCTTCATGTTTCTCCAGCTTTTAAATTACTATACCATAAAATATTGATTTGAACTAATTCTGAGAAATAGAGGCTCCGAAATTAGACAAACTCCCAATTTTGGAGACACATAACTCGAAAAATAATGCAGGTATCTGGAAAATGTTTTCTGTTTCGTTAACATAATTGTGGATATATAAATGGCAGTACTTGTGAAATGGAGTTTTTTATGAACATCTTTGAAAATCCATAATGGAGTATTTCAACAAATTTTGACAAAATTATTTAACATAATGTATCAATTTCGCCTTTCTTTATCGTTTTTGGTTTTTAGTCTGTTGTTTATCATGGGTTAATATACTTATTCCTGCTAAGAAACATTGTGTTGAGGTTTGACACGTTGTTCTCTTAAATGCAGTAGATTACACAGTGTAAACCTATACGTGAGGATTTGCCTTTCTTCCGATTTTATGCTACGACTTTCCTCAGATTTGCATCAATTTGGACAAAGATTACGATCTCATGTGTACAAAATCTGTTAATAAAAGGGGTTAAAGGGACGGGCGGCGTTCGCTGTGGGTTATAATTTAGAAATAACATTTATCAAATTATGATAATTTCCTCAAGAATATACTAATTGTATAGCAAAATGATAATATTCATAAAACACGCTTTGTGTCAGAGAAAATTCAGGGCGAGTGATGTTTAGTTTCTCGCAAAAAAGCATAGTGAATTGTTTATAAGCGGAGTCACGATATTGCGTCATTTCCTTATTTGGATTCGCGCGCATTATACGCCGGTTATAAAACCCCTAACATGGTGCGTCTACAAGTTACAACTAAAATAATATCATAGTAAATTCCATATTTGGTATGTATTACCATATATATGTCAGGAGAAAATATGTGACGTAATTACCATAGGTTAGTAGAAAATGCTAACTGGATTGAAACATATTCACCAAGAAATTGCGAGAACAATTATATTATGTAATTGTTTTCTGTCCGATCATTTCCCAATCATGAAGTAACGTGGATTAACTGCACGCATGGATTTTGAACTGACAGCGGATATAATTGGTCAATTAAAATGTGATTTGAATGCGATCGTTGGTGGCGCCAATAATTTGATATTCGCGCAACGGAACATTTTCATTGCACGATCCTGTATAGTTCCGAGTGTTTGTCTATAAACAAATGGTTTTGTAATGTTTTTGATGTTTGTTTACATAACAAAGAGTGAAAACGTGACAATATATAACATGCAATGTACGCGATATCTATGGTTGGTATAAGAACAAAATCTGTCTATTATATAATATGATTTCTGTTTATGGCGGTTTTTAGCGGATGTGACTATTTTAACAGCAATGCACACCACGAAGACCGCCCGTATCTTTAAGTGTCGATAAATGAATAAGTCGACCTAACCACATGACAATTAAACAGTAATATAAATTCGTTATTCAGACATAAACAACTATTTCAAATGCATATGTATACAAATAAACGTCATATTTCTCAGATTTTGTGTAATTTTTTGTTCCGTATTTATAAGCGATAAAATGTACTCATACTCAACTATACCTTAACTATATTCAGGAACAAATGACTTCCCAGAACAACACTATATATACCCTATATTATATATAACGTTCGGTTGAGGTTGACGCCGGGAATACATTATGCATATATAGCCTATATATATACTAGAAGGTGACCCGACTTCGTCCGGGCTTTGACCTTGATTTGACCATTTTGAAGGTCAAGGTCAGTTGATGTAACGATTTGACCCGTCCAAAACACTGCCCGGACAAAAGTACCCGACAAACGTGCCCGTCGAAATCCATCCGGTTTTACCCGATTTGACCTTGAATTTATTATTTTGAAGGTCAAGGTCAGGTCGGGGTCACGATTTTACACATAAATTTAACTGCAAGCTTCACCAATTTATGAAGGCGTTATGGAATCAGGGAGCTAAATGTGTTCTAGAGTAGGGGAGCGAGTACACCGTGGAACCCTAAAGGTGAAGGTAACTGAACAATGACCTTCACCTGATACATGCGACACGTTGTTAAAGGATGACATCGCGTTTATTTGATTTGTACATAATATCTAAATAATTTAAACTGGTGAATGAATGGGGGAATGGATTTTTGTGAGCGGGAAATTTATTTAACTAGCTGCTGTAGTTCGGGATTTTTCCAGATCAAATTTGGCTGTGTGATAGCCCCGTCGTACACTTGGGGATTTATTTTTAAAAGTAAACACATGACCTATGATTTTTCTTGCATTTTCGTGATCAACTGGTGTCAATCTAGCTGGGTAAACATCACTGGTATGGCCCGCAGGCTTCAATTCAGTGAATTTGGCGGAAACGTTAACACTGTCGCCTATGGGAAACCATTTAGTTCAGTGATTCCTTATATAGTCCATCAGCCGTCCTCCATTCTGACTTGCTACTGTCATTCCGGAGGGCTGGGTGTGATTTTCGCTGACCCTGTCAGATTGTCACCTTTTCAGACACCCACTTACCTATTATGGTTACCTGTAAAACAAAAAGATATCATCATGCCGATTGATTAAGAGATATTTACACGTAAATACAACTTCAAGCTTCACCAATATATGAAGGATGGCACTACAATTAAAATAATAAAATATATGGCTGATTAAAAATACCTGGCTATAAGTGCGAGATTAAGTCAAAGGAGTACTGTACACTAAATCCAGTCATTTATGGGACCTCCTTTTATACTCAACAGAATATATGCAACAACTGAATGAATTTAAGCCATAGATTAGTGCAAAATACTCTATGAACGATGCAAACAACATGGTAATTATAATGAAAATGAGTTTATGACTCCAGTTATTAAACTGAGATTTCATTATCGTAGACCCAGATTCTTCTTCTTACATTCTGTTGAGTATAAAAGGATATTGTCCCATAAATGGCCGGATTTATTGTACTGTACCCCTTTATGAGATAACAATTTCAAACTATAATGGACAGCAATATTAGAGGTCCATACTATAAGCCTAATATATAAGATAGTGACTTGAGACTGGCAATATTAGTGAAAGTAACAAAAGATCAATGCTTTAAATCCCCCAATCAAACAATCAAGGACTTATCTCTGGATGGATTCATATCTGCGCTCTTTGTCGTTTATAAATGGTGAGTTATCAAGACCGATCAGCACTTGACAATTTATATATACATGACCCTTTGGTGGGTAGAACGACATTTAATTCATTTTATGGTTGATGGGTGGAATGACATTTATGTCGCTTACAGTAGTTCTATGTTAATATCATGTTACTGTGTGTAGGTAATGTTGTGAAATCATCTCCTAAAAGGATTTTTTCCACAGCCATTATATTAAACTGTTTTAGTTTATGAAATGTCACTTTTATCTCAATTTAAAGATACAACTCGCAGAAATTAAATTAAAATATGACAAATTTACTAGTATGAGCACACATTTTAATGAAATTTGCCATGTAACCAAATTTTAAATGGTCGCATCTACTACACTACAGAAATATCGCCACGGTGTATGCGCAATCACATAACTTTTTATGCATGTATAGTGTTTAGCTGTTTGGTATTATATAGGTTTTTTTTTAATTAAATAACCAGGACAATGGTTGCAATCTGTTCTGGGGTTATGGGAACAGGAGGGAGTGTGTGTCCACTCTGATGATTAGGTAGGAGGAGTATGTTTGCTTAACCCTTTACCCAACAGAAGGGCCCTGTGCCAATGCATTCTCTTATATATGCGAGTCGACCATAGGTCGCCTCGCATATATAAGAGAATGCATTGGCTTAACACATTAAAAATTATAAAATTGTTAAAGAATGTAAGAAAAATGTTAAAAAGTGTTAAAAAAAGATTTTTTTTAGGCCAATGCATTCTCTTATATATGCGAGGCGACCTATGGTCGACTCGCATATATAAGAGAATGCATTGGCACAGGGCGTAACTATAACCATCACAATGTGGTCAATGATCCGGTTCCAATGATATCCATATTTGTATGGTTTTATTGAGACAGACCCAAGATATTTTAGGCCGTTGAAGCTTTATTTGGCCGGTTTTGGCCGGTTTGTTGGGTAAAGGGTTAAAGGCTATCAGATTGGGTCTCACTGAATTTGGTTTATGGATAATGGGTGTAGACCAACATGTATGTCAATTCTGAGACTATCATCAGATGGTATATGTCTGCTCTGAATTGAATTCTGAGACTATCATCAGATGGTATATGTCTGCTCTGAATTGAATTCTGAGACTATCATCAGATGGTATATGTCTGCTCTGAATTGAGACTATCATCAGATGGTATATGTTTGCTCTGAATTGATCAATTTTATTATTTACATTGGATCATGCTTGATTATATTAAATGCATGTTGTTTGTGTAATTTATTTGTTATAATACTCGGTTTATTTGCAGAAATATATTCACCCACAGGTATGACATCACATATGACGTACTTGCTTGCCAAAGGGTTAATATATGTATCTGAATGCTTTTGTTAAAGGGGGGACTGAACTCTAAGTCTGGCCATTTATGGGACCATCTCCTTTCTCAACAGAATATATGCAACAAATTAATGAATTTGAGACATGGATTAGTGAATAATACACTCCCATGCTCTATGGCGATGCAAACATCGTGGTAATTATAATGAAAATGAGTTTATGACTCGAGCCATTCACTCATTTTCATTATGAGTGTATTTTGCACTAATCCATGGCTCAAATTCATTCATTTGTTGTATATATTCTGTTGAGTATAAAAGGAGATGGTTCCCTATAAATGGCCAGATTAAGTGTACAGTACCCCTTTAAGGAAATGAAAAATGAATTGGAAATTGGAACACTGAGAATATGTCCACACACACCGGGACCTCATGTTATTGGGTTTGAATACTCACTTTTCACCAAAAAAGACGAAGTGACAATTTCCACCCGCGAACATGATGCTTCTGTCTTTCTGGTCTGGGGGCGATAGCAAAGAAATCCCTAAATATCCCGGACGAAGTCGGGCACATCAGCTAGTTATTATATATTTCAGTGTATTTATCATATATAAAAATTGTTGAAGCAATTTTGCATGAGCTTGCCACAAAATCAAAAGATTCAAATATATTAAGTATTGAGTCTTGATAATCTGAGAACAGATATGAAACAAAATTGGTTCAAGAAGGACAGGATTGTGTCGGACTTCATGAAATTGTTGTCTCTTTATGAATAATATTTATATTTTTATGTGGAAATAAAAGATTTCCAACTTATTCATGACTTCTCTGTTTACAAACTTGATCTTGGTCAAATCTGGTCAAATGATCTTACTCTGTATTCTATGTACATACTGAAAATGATCATTTTGAATTTTGTAAATTGTTTTGGCATTAGCTGTAGCTTCAGATCTATATTCTGGATAGTAAAATAATCGAGAAAAGTAAGGTTAAAACAATCCACAAAGAATAAAATTCACAAAAAATTAGATGATAAAATTTGCCTCCAAGTTGGGGCCAACAGAGGATTTGAGTACCATATTTATATTAAGTAAAAAATAATTATACCGTATAATAAGCTCATGGGGTGCGAGTTTTTTTGTAGTGCCAAAAATGATAAGTGAGCCTAAACAAGGATAAGGCCCTACCCAAACAAAAATTCACTACGGAAGTACCAGGTAGTAATCAGGAAAAGAAGAAGAGAGAGTGAGGGAGAGAGAGAGAGAGATATGTTATTTCACTGAAAATATATTCTCTGAATTATATTATTTGCTAAACTTTTGACATAGTTCTCTCTTTTCACAATGGACCTTTCTACAGCTGTCAATAACTAACAAAATATTATTTTATTCTCACAAAAAACACCCCAGCTGCTTAATGTGCTATTGTGAAATAGAGTTATCACTCATGCCCTTGTAAAAACACTCTGAAAAAAGCCATGTAAAACATGGTATACCAGGCTCTACTCCAGTAAAATAAAGGCAGGTAAAATGATATACATGTACTATGGTAAAAGGTATTTAAAACCCATTTAAAAAGGACATACCATTAAATTCCAAGTAAAGCCATTGTGTACCCCACTTACATTATACTCTGGTAAATCCTGGTGTATTACCATTACATACAAACCATTTACCCACCCAACATGGGATCACATGTACACATTTTGAGAATGATTGGAGTCCACCTTGCAGAGTTGTTTCCATTTTGGACTAAAATATACAAAAAAACCTAACCCAAACCACATACATTCTTGTACCTGCATGGTTGAAATACGTTTTGTAGGATCAGTCTGTAAGTGTAGACTTGAATAAAGTCTGAACTAGCTGCTCCAAGATTCATACTATCATTCCCCTCGTATGACCTGTATATTATTATGTGGTATTGACGCACCTCATTCGAAATCCCAGGATGTGTTATTGGCTGTCCCATAACAATTACACGTTCACAGTCCACACCTATTCAATTAGATGCATACACTGAGATAACTCTGTAGTTGGCAGTGAGTGTGTTGCAACATGATTGTAGTGCCAGGTTTTGAAGTAACTGACGACTTTTCAAGTACGGTGTTTTTTAAAGATTTTTTTTTCTTGAAGAAATCTACATTGACTAAATAACAGAGAACTGAAATAAAAAATACAAAAGTTTAAAGGCCCACTATCTTTGACACATATAACATACTAATTGACATCAAACTACACTGAAATAAATTCTGATTCAGAAGTAAAACACGGAGGAGGTGAGTTTAAAGTCCCATTTAATTTTTGAGTCTCCGATTAGTTTTGTTTATAGTGACTTGATATACAGTTTTAATAACAATCTATGCCATAAAATATGATTAAAATACTGTAATTCATCACTATTTGAAAAATCTGTGTCCGACAGAGAAATAGAAAACTGCTGAAGACTTCCCCCGTCTGACATCCAGAATGCAACAGAATTTAAACTTTTTCAATGAAAGGGGAAGAACTCTATCTTTAATATATAGAGTTATTCCCCCTGCATTGAAAAATAATACTGATTTTTATTTCAATCTTGAGGACAAAACGCATTGGCAACTCAACAAAAACAACATGTCCACAGTTTATTACACCGGATAAGTTGATATTACAATGTTTTGGAGCATCCTCTTTCAAATGGTATATAATATGGCATATATTTTATATAAAGTAATCTGGGGTTTCGAAAATTAAGTGGGCATTTTAAAAAAATCTTTTAAAGACCGTTTTTCCCCCCAGAATAAGTCTTTTTAAGGCGGTGGTACCAGAGTTTATTGCACACTCAATGGCTTATTTGTGCGAAATACAGCAAAATACCGAAGATTTCAAAACGTTCAATAAACAATTGTGTATTGTTCTTAACAATACAAATCGATTACGTCATTGGCGACGTCAACCGTAGCAGACAATTTTTTCACTAAATTATTAGGTATAGTCTACACTAAGACATAAATTTTAGAATAATACAAGCTACAATCTTCAGAGTGTGCAATAAACAAAGAACAACACAGTTTTGTGAACATGTTAACGTTATTGCACTCGTTTGTCATGCCGCGAGGTAAAACTCGAACCTCCGGTTCTCGTTTTACCATCGTGTCAGAACAAACTCGTGCAATAACGTTATGTTGTTGACAGTCGTTCTAAATATCTCGGTTCACCAGGGTTTTACCAGAGTATAATCTGTTACAACGTGACTCCATCAAGACTTTACTACTGTATGTTTTGATTTACATGGGTTTTACCCAAGCATGTTCTGTCCCACCAGCATTTCATGAGAGCATAGTGGGGTACACCATGCCTTTAATCGGAATTTGCAAGGGTATGTCCTTTTTACACAGAGTATAATATGTTACACCCTGACACCATCAAGAATTTGCTAGAGTATATTTGGGACTAAAATAATCTTCATATAAGTTGATTTTGGCACATATGTGTTTAGCAATTCCAGCACCGCGTATTTAACCTAGTATACGTAAGAGGTTAAGAAAAATACAGGACTTACAGATATCAATTTATTGAGTTGTATGACCTCGAATATGGTATTTCATCACACCAGTTCTGTGTCACAAGGCAACTTTGGCTAAGTCCATACAATGGAACACACAGTTTGTTTAAGATCATAGATGCATAAAGTAATCATTTTTTTAGCACAATATAGTGAGGAAACTAATACAACAGCAAGATATCCCTTCATGTTTCTCCAGCTTTTAAATTACTATACCATAAAATATTGATTTGAACTAATTCTGAGAAATCGAGGCTCCGAAATTAGACAAACTCCCAATTTTGGAGACACATAACTCGAAAAATAATGGAGGTATCTGGAAAATGTTTTCTGTTTCGTTAACATAATTGTGGATATATAAATGGCAGAACTTGTGAAATGGAGTTTTTTATGAACATCTTTGAAAATCCATAATGGAGTATTTAAAAAAATTTTGACAAAATTATTTAACATAATGTATCAATTTCGCCTTTCTTTATCGTTTTTGGGTTTTAGTCTGTTGTTTATCATGGGTTAATATACTTATTCCTGCTAAGAAACATTGTGTTGAGGTTTGACACGTTGTTCTCTTAAATGCAGTAGATTACACAGTGTAAACCTATACGTGAGGATTTGCCTTTCTTCCAATTTTATGCTACGACTTTCCTCAGATTTGCATCAATTTTGACAAAGATTACGATCTCATGTGTACAAAATCTGTTAATAAAAGGGGTTAAAGGGACGGGCGGCGTTTGCTGTGGGTTATAATTTAGAAATAACATTGATCAAATTATGATAATTTCCTCAAGAATATACTAATTGTATAGCAAAATGATGATATGAATGCGATAATATTCATAAAACACGCTTTGTGTCAGAGAAAATGCAGGGCGAGTGATGTTTAGTTTCTCGCAAAAAAGCATAGTGAATTTTTATAAGCGGAGTCACGATATTGCGTCATTTCCTTATTTGGATTCGCGCGCATTATACGCCGGTTGTAAAACCCCTAACATGGTGCGTCTACAAGTTACAACTAAAATAATATCATAGTAAATTCCATATTTGGTATGTATTACCATATATATGTCAGGAGAAAATATGTGACGTAATTACCATAGGTTAGTAGAAAATGCTAACTGCATGGATTGAAACATATTCACCAAGAAATTGCGAGAACAATTATATTATGTAATTGTTTTCTGTCTGATCATTTCCCAATCATGAAGTAACGTGATTAGCTGCACGCATGGATTTTGAACTGACAGCGGATATAATTGGTCAATTAAAATGTGATTTGAATGCGATCGTTGGTGGCGCCAATAATTTGATATTCGCGCAACGGAACATTTTCATTGCATGATCCTGTATAGTTCCGAGTGTTTGTCTATAAACAAATGGTTCTGTAACGTTTTTGATGTTTGTTTACATAACAAAGAGTGAAAACGTGACAATATATAACATGCAATGTACGCGATATCTATGGTTGGTATAAGAACAAAATATGTCTATTATATAATATGATTTCTGTTTATGGCGGTTTTAGCGGATGTGACTATTTTAACAGCAATGCACACCACGAAGACCGCCCGTATCTTTAAGTGTCGATAAATGAATAAGTCGACCTAACCACATGACAATTAAACAGTAATATAAATTCGTTATTCAGACATAAACAACTATTTCAAATGCATATGTATACAAATAAACGTCATATTTCTCAGATTTTGTGTAATTTTTTGTTCCGTATTTATAAGCGATAAAATGTACTCATACTCAACTATACCTTAACTATATTCAGGAACAAATGACTTCCCAGAACAACACTATATATACCCTATATTATATATAACGTTCGGTTGAGGTTGACGCCGGGAATACATTATGCATATATAGCCTATATATATACTAGAAGGTGACCCGACTTCGTCCGGGCTTTGACCTTGAATTGACCATTTTGAAGGTCAAGGTCAGTTGATGTAACGATTTGACCCGTCCAAAACACTGCCCGGACAAAAGTACCCGACAAACGTGCCCGTCGAAATCCATCCGGTTTTACCCGATTTGACCTTGAATTTATTATTTTGAAGGTCAAGGTCAGGTCGGGGTCACGATTTTACACATAAATTTAACTGCAAGCTTCACCAATTTATGAAGGCGTTATGGAATCAGGGAGCTAAATGTGTTCTAGAGTAGGGGAGCGAGTACACCGTGGAACCCTAAAGGTGAAGGTAACTGAAGAATGACCTTCACCTGATACATGCGACACGTTGTTAAAGGATGACATCGCGTTTATTTGATTTGTACATAATATCTAAATAATTTAAACTGGTGAATGAATGGGGGAATGGATTTTTGTGAGCGGGAAATTTATTTAACTAGCTGCTGTAGTTCGGGATTTTTCCAGATCAAATTTGGCTGTGTGATAGCCCCGTCGTACACTTGGGGATTTATTTTTAAAAGTAAACACATGACCTATGATTTTTCTTGCATTTTCGTGATCAACTGGTGTCAATCTAGCTGGGTAAACATCACTGGTATGGCCTGCAGGCTTCAATTCAGTGAATTTGGCGGAAACGTTAACACTGTCGCCTATGGGAAACCATTTAGTTCAGTGATTCCTTATATAGTCCATCAGCCGTCCTCCATTCTGACTTGCTACTGTCATTCCGGAGGGCTGGGTGTGATTTTCGCTGACCCTGTCAGATTGTCACCTTTTCAGACACCCACTTACCTATTATGGTTACCTGTAAAACAAAAAGATATCATCATGCCGATTGATTAAGAGATATTTACACGTAAATACAACTTCAAGCTTCACCAATATATGAAGGATGGCACTACAATTAAAATAATAAAATATATGGCTGATTAAAAATACCTGGCTATAAGTGCGAGATTAAGTCAAAGGAGTACTGTACACTAAATCCAGTCATTTATGGGACCTCCTTTTATACTCAACAGAATATATGCAACAACTGAATGAATTTAAGCCATAGATTAGTGCAAACTACTCTATGAACGATGCAAACAACATGGTAATTATAATGAAAATGAGTTTATGACTCCAGTTATTAAACTGAGATTTCATTATCGTAGACCCAGATTCTTCTTCTTACATTCTGTTGAGTATAAAAGGATATTGTCCCATAAATGGCTGGATTTAGTGTACAGTACCCCTTTAAGAGATATCTATTTCAAACTATAATGGACAACAATATCAGAGGTCCATACTTTTAGCCTAATATATAAGATAGTGACTTGAGACTGGCAATATTAGTGAAAGCAACAAAAGCTCAATGCTTTAAATCCCCCAATAAAACAATCAAGGACTTATCTCTGGATGGATTCATATCCGCGCTCTTTGTCGTTTATAAATGGTGAGTTTTCAAGCCCAATCAGCACTTGACAATTTATATATACATGACCCTTTGGTGGGTAGAACGACAATTAATTCATTTTATGGTTGATGGGGTGGAATGACATTTATGTCGCTTACAGTAGTTCTATGTTAATATCATGTTACTGTGTGTAGGTAATGTTGTGAAATCATCTCCTAAAAGGATTTTTTTCACAGATATTATATTAAACTGTTTTAGTTTATGAAATGTCACTTTTATCTCAATTTAAAGATACAACTCGCAGAAATTAAATTAAAATATGACAAATTTACTAGTATGAGCACACATTTTAATGAAATTTGCCATATAACCAAATTTTAAATGGTCGCATCTACTACACTACAGAAATATCGCCACGGTGTATGCGCAATCGCATAACTTTTTATGCATGTATAGTGTTTAGCTGTTAGGTATTATATAGTTTTTTTTTTAATTAAATAACCAGGACAATGGTAGCAATCTGTTCTGGGGTTATGGGAACAGGAGGGAGTGTGTGTCCACTCTGATGATTAGGTAGGAGGAGTATGTTTGCTTAACCCTTTACCCAACAAACCGGCCATAACCGGCCAAATAAAGCTTCAACAGCCTAAAATATCTTCGGTCTGTCTCAATAAAACCATACAAATATGGGTATCATTGGAACCGGCTCCTTGACCACATTGTGATAGTTACAGTTATACCCTGTGCCAATGCATTCTCTTATATATGCGAGTCGACCATAGGTCGCCTCGCATATATAAGAGAATGCATTGGCCTAAAAAAAATCTTTTTTTACCATTTTTTCTTACATTCTTTAACAATTTTATAATTTTTAATGTGTTAAGCCAATGCATTCTCTTATATATGCGAGGTGACCTATGGTCGACTCGCATATATAAGAGAATGCATTGGCACAGGGCCATTCTGTTGGGTAAAGGGTTAAAGGCTATCAGATTGGGTCTCACTGAATTTGGTTTATGGATAATGGGTGTAGACCAACATGTGTGTCAATTCTGAGACTATCATCAGATGGTATATGTCTGCTCTGAATTGAATTCTGAGACTACCATCAGATGGTATATGTTTGCTCTGAATTGATCAATTGTATTATTTACATTGGATCATGCTTGATTATATTAAATGCATGATGTTTGTGTAATTTATTTGTTATAATACTCGGTTTATTTGCAGAAATATATTCACCCACAGGTATGACATCACATACTTGCCTGCCAAAGGGTTATATATTTATCTGAATGCTTTTGTTAAAGGGGGGACTGAACTCTAAGTCTGGCCATTTATGGGACCATCTCCTTTCTCAACTGAATATATGCAACAAATTAATGAATTTGAGACATGGATTAGTGAATAATACACTCCCATGCTCTATGACGATGCAAACATCATGGTAATTATAATGAAAATGAGTTTATGACTCGAGCCATTCACTCATTTCCATTATGAGTGTATTTTGCACTAATACATGGCTCAAATTCATTCATTTGTTGCATATATTATGTTGAGTATAAAAAGATATGGTCCCCTATAAATGGCCAGATTAAGTGTACAGTACCCCTTTAAGGAAATGAAAAATGAATTGGAAATTGGAACACTGAGAATATGTCAACAGACACCGGGACGTCATGTTATTGGGTTTGAATACTCACTTTTCACCAAAAAAAGGAAGTGACAATTTCCACCCACGAACATGATGCCACAGTCTTTCTGGTCTGGGGCGATCACACAAAGAAATCCCTAAATATCCCGGACGAAGTCGGGCACATCAGCTGGTTATTATATATTTCAGTGTATTTATCATATATAAAAATTGTTGAAGCGATTTTGCATGAGCTTGCCACAAAATCAAAAGATTCAAATATATTAAGTATTGAGTCTTGATAATCTGAGAACAGATATGAAACGAAATAGGTTCAAGAAGGACAGGATTGTGTTGGACTTCATGAAATTGTTGTCTCTTTATGAATAATATTTATATTTTTATGTGGAAATAAAAGATTTCCAACTTATTCATGACTTCTCTGTTTACAAACGTGATCTTTCTGGTCAAATGATCTTACTCTGTATTCTATGTACATACTGAAAATGATCATTTTGAATTTTGTAAATTGTTTTGGCATTAGATGTAGCTTCAGATCTATATTCTGGATAATAAAATAATCGAGAAGAGTAAGGTTAAAACAATCCACAAAGAATAAAATTCACAAAAAATTAGATGATAAAATTTGCCTCCATGTTGGGGCCAACAGAGGATTTGAGTACCATATTTATATTAAGTAAAAATAATTATACTGTATAATAAGCTCATGGGGTGCGAGTTTTTTTTAGTGCCAAAAATGATGAGTGAGCCTAAACGAGGATAAGGCCCTACCCAAAAAAAAATTCACTACGGAAGTACCAGGTAGTAACCATGTACATGTAATCAGGAAAAGAAGGAGAGAGAGTGAGGGAGAGAGAGAGAGAGAGATGTTATTTCACTGAAAATATATTCTCTGAATTATATTATTTGCTAAACTTTTGACATAGTTCTCTCTTTTCACAATGGACCTTTCTACAGCTGTCAATAACTAACAAAATATTATTTTATTCTCACAAAAAACACCCCAGCTGCTTAATGTGCTATTGTGAAATAGAGTTATCACTCATGCCCTTGTAAGAACACTCTGAAAAAAGCCATGTAAAACATGGTATACCAGGCTCTACTCCAGTACAATAAAGGCAGGTAAAATGATATACATGTACTATGGTAAAAGGTATTTAAAACCCATTTAAAAAGGACATACCATTGTAAATTCCAAGTAAAGCCATTGTGTACCCCACTGACATTATACTCTGGTAAATCCTGGTGTATTACCATTACATACAAACCATTTAACCAACATGGGATCACATGTACAAATTTTGAGAATGATTGGACTCCACCTTGCAGAGTTGTTTCCATTTTGGACTAAAATATACAAAAAAACCTAACCCAAACCACCTAAATTCTTGTCCCTGCATGGTTGAAATACGTTTTGTAGGATCAGTCTGTAAGTGTAGACTTAAATAAAGTCTGAACTAGCTGCTCCAAGATTCATACTATCATTCCCCTTGTATGACCTGTATATTATTATGTGGTATTGCCGCACCTCATTCGAAATCCCAGGATGTGTTATTGGCTGTCCCATAACAATTACACGTTCACAGTCCACACCTATTCAATTAGATGCATAAACTGAGATAACTCGGTAGTTGGCAGTGAGTGTGTTGCAACATGATTGTAGTGCCAGGTTTTGAAGTAACTGATGACTTTTCAAGTAAAGTGTTTTTTAAAGATTTTTTTTCTTTAAGAAATCTACATTGACTAAATAACAGAGAACTGAAATAAAAAATACAAAAGTTTAAAGGCCCACTATCTTTGACACATATAACATACTAATTGACATCAAACTACACTGAAATAAATTCTGATTCAGAAGTAACACACGGAGGAGGTGAGTTTAAAGTCCCAGATTAGTTTTGTTTATAGTGACTTGATATACAGTTTTAATAACAATCTATGCCATAAAATTTAAAATTTATACTGTAATTCATCACTATTTGAAACATCTGTGTCCCACAGAGAAATAGAAAACTGCTGAAGACTTCCCCCATCTGACATCCAGAATGCAACAGAATTAAAACTTTTTCAATGAAAGGGGAAGAACTCTATCTTTAATATATAGAGTTATTCCCCCTGCATTGAAAAATAATACTGATTTTTATTTCAATCTTGAGGACAAAAACGCATTGGCAACTCAACAAAAACAACATGTCCACAGTTTATTACACCGGATAAGTTGATATTACAATGTTTTGGAGCTTCCTCTTTCAAATGGTATATAATATGGCATATATTTTATATAAAGTAATCTGGGGTTTCGAAATTTAAGTGGGCATTTAAAAAAAATCTTTTTAAGAGCGTTTTTCCCCCCAGAAGAGTCTTTTTAAGGCGGTGGTACCAGAGTTTATTGCACACTCAATGGCTTATTTGTGCGAAATACAGCAAAATACCGAAGATTTCAAAACGTTCAATAAACAATTGTGTATTGTTCTTAACAATACAAATCGATTACGTCATTGGCGACGTCAACCGTAGCAGACAATTTCTTCACTAAATTATTAGCGTATAGTCTACACTAAGACATAAATTTTAGAATAATACAAGCTACAATCTTCAGAGTGTGCAATAAACAAAGAACAACACAGTTTTGTGAACATGTTAACGTTATTGCACTCGTTTGTCATGCCGCGAGGTAAAACTCGAACCTCCGGTTCTCGTTTTACCATCGTGTCAGAACAAACTCGTGCAATAACGTTATGTCGTTGACAGGCGTTCTAAATATCTCGGTTTACCAGGGTTTTACCAGAGTATAATCTGTTACAACATGACTCCATCAAGACTTTACTACTGTATGTTTTGATTTACATGGGTTTTTACCCAAGCATGTTCTGTCCCACCAGCATTTCATGAGAGCATAGTGGGGTACACCATGCCTTTAATCGGAATTTGCAAGGTATGTCCTTTTTACACAGAGTATAATATGTTACACCCTGACACCATCAAGAATTTGCTAGAGTATATTTGGGACTAAAATAATCTTCATATAAGTTGATTTTGGCACATATGTGTTTAGCAATTCCAGCACCGCGTATTTAACCTAGTATACGTAAGAGGTTAAGAAAAATACAGGACTTACAGATATCAATTTATTGAGTTGTATGACCTCGAATATGGTATTTCATCACACCAGTTCTGTGTCACAAGGCAACTTTGGCTAAGTCCATACAATGGAACACACAGTTTGTTTAACCCTTTACCCAACAAACCGGCCAAAACCGGCCAAATAAAGCTTCATCAGCCTAAAATATCTTCGGTCTGTCTCAATAGAACCATACAAATATGGATATCATTGGAACCGGCTCCTTGACCACATTGTGATAGTTACAGTTAGCCCTGTGCCAATGCATTCTCTTATATATGCGAGTCGACCATAGGTCGCCTCGCATATATAAGAGAATGCATTGGCCTAAACAAAATCTTTTTTTAACACTTTTTACCATTTTTTCTTACATTCTTTAACAATTTTATAATTTTTAATGTGTTAAGCCCAATGCATTCTCTTATATATGCGAGGCGACCTATGGTCGACTCGCATATATAAGAGAATGCATTGGCACAGGGCCCTTCTGTTGGGTAAAGGGTTAAGAACAGTTTGTCTACTTGATCATAGATGCATAAAGTAATCATTTTTTTAGCACAATATAGTGAGGAAACTAATACAACAGCAAGATATCCCTTCATGTTTCTCCAGCTTTTAAATTACTATACCATAAAATATTGATTTGAACTAATTCTGAGAAATAGAGGCTCCGAAATTAGACAAACTCCCAATTTTGGAGACACATAACTCTAAAAATAATGGAGGTATCTGGAAAATGTTTTCTGTTTCTTAACATAATTGTGGATATATAAATGGCAGTACTTGTGAAATGGAGTTTTTTATGAACATCTTTGAAAATCCATAATGGAGTATTTCAACACCTTGAATTTATTATTTTGAAGGTCAAGGTCAGGTCGGGGTCACGATTTTACACATAAATTTAACTGCAAGCTTCACCAATTTATGAAGGCGTTATGGAATCAGGGAGCTAAATGTGTTCTAGAGTAGGGGAGCGAGTACACCGTGGAACCCTAAAGGTGAAGGTAACTGAACAATGACCTTCACCTGATACATGCGACACGTTGTTAAAGGATGACATCGCGTTTATTTGATTTGTACATAATATCTAAATAATTTAAACTGGTGAATGAATGGGGGAATGGATTTTTGTGAGCGGGAAATTTATTTAACTAGCTGCTGTAGTTCGGGATTTTTCCAGATCAAATTTGGCTGTGTGATAGCCCCGTCGTACACTTGGGGATTTATTTTTAAAAGTAAACACATGACCTATGATTTTTCTTGCATTTTCGTGATCAACTGGTGTCAATCTAGCTGGGTAAACATCACTGGTATGGCCGGCAGGCTTCAATTCAGTGAATTTGGCGGAAACGTTAACACTGTCGCCTATGGGAAACCATTTAGTTCAGTGATTCCTTATATAGTCCATCAGCCGTCCTCCATTCTGACTTGCTACTGTCATTCCGGAGGGCTGGGTGTGATTTTCGCTGACCCTGTCAGATTGTCACCTTTTCAGACACCCACTTACCTATTATGGTTACCTGTAAAACAAAAAGATATCATCATGCCGATTGATTAAGAGATATTTACACGTAAATACAACTTCAAGCTTCACCAATATATGAAGGATGGCACTACAATTAAAATAATAAAATATATGGCTGATTAAAAATACCTGGCTATAAGTGCGAGATTAAGTCAAAGGAGTACTGTACACTAAATCCAGTCATTTATGGGACCTCCTTTTATACTCAACAGAATATATGCAACAACTGAATGAATTTAAGCCATAGATTAGTGCAAAATACTCTATGAACGATGCAAACAACATGGTAATTATAATGAAAATGAGTTTATGACTCCAGTTATTAAACTGAGATTTCATTATCGTAGACCCAGATTCTTCTTCTTACATTCTGTTGAGTATAAAAGGATATTGTCCCATAAATGGCCGGATTTATTGTACTGTACCCCTTTATGAGATAACAATTTCAAACTATAATGGACAGCAGTATTAGAGGTCCATACTATAAGCCTAATATATAAGATAGTGACTTGAGACTGGCAACATTATTGAAAGTAACAAAAGATCAATGCTTTAAATCCCCCAATAAAACAATCAAGGACTTATCTCTGGATGGATTCAATATCCGCGCTCTTTGTCGTTTATAAATGATGAGTTTTCAAGCCCAATCAGCACTTGACAATTTATATATACATGACCCTTTGGTGGGTAGAACGACATTTAATTCATTTTATGGTTGATGGGTGGAATGACATTTATGTCGCTTACAGTAGTTCTATGTTAATATCATGTTACTGTGTGTAGGTAATGTTGTGAAATCATCTCCTAAAAGGATTTTTTTCACAGATATTATATTAAACTGTTTTAGTTTATGAAATGTCACTTTTATCTCAATTTAAAGATACAACTCGCAGAAATTAAATAAAAATATGACAAATTTACTAGTATGAGCACACATTTTAATGAAATTTGCCATATAACCAAATTTTAAATGGTCGCACCTACTACACTACAGAAATATCGCCACGGTGTATGCGCAATCACATAACTTTTTATGCATGTATAGTGTTTAGCTGTTTGGTATTATATTGTTTTTTTTTTAATTAAATAACCAGGACAATGGCAGCAATCTGTTCTGGGGTTATGGGAACAGGAGGGAGTGTGTGTCCACTCTGATGATTAGGTAGGAGGAGTATGTTTGCTTAACCCTTTACCCAACAAAACGGCCAAAACCGGCCAAATAAAGCTTCAACAGCCTAAAATATCTTCGGTCTGTCTCAATAGAACCATACAAATATGGATATCATTGGAACCGGCTCCTTGACCACATTGTGATAGTTACAGTTAGCCCTGTGCCAATGCATTCTCTTATATATGCGAGTCGACCATAGGTCGCCTCGCATATATAAGAGAATGCATTGGCCTAAAAAAAATCTTTTTTTACCATTTTTTCTTACATTCTTTAACAATTTTATAATTTTTAATGTGTTAAGCCAATGCATTCTCTTATATATGCGAGGTGACCTATGGTCGACTCGCATATATAAGAGAATGCATTGGCACAGGGCCATTCTGTTGGGTAAAGGGTTAAAGGCTATCAGATTGGGTCTCACTGAATTTGGTTTATGGATAATGGGTGTAGACCAACATGTGTGTCAATTCTGAGACTATCATCAGATGGTATATGTCTGCTCTGAATTGAATTCTGAGACTACCATCAGATGGTATATGTTTGCTCTGAATTGATCAATTTTATTATTTACATTGGATCATGCTTGATTATATTAAATGCATGTTGTTTGTGTAATTTATTTGTTATAATACTCGGTTTATTTGCAGAAATATATTCACCCACAGGTATGACATCACATACTTGCCTGCCAAAGGGTTATATATTTATCTGAATGCTTTTGTTAAAGGGGGGACTGAACTCTAAGTCTGGCCATTTATGGGACCATCTCCTTTCTCAACTGAATATATGCAACAAATTAATGAATTTGAGACATGGATTAGTGAATAATACACTCCCATGCTCTATGACGATGCAAACATCATGGTAATTATAATGAAAATGAGTTTATGACTCGAGCCATTCACTCATTTCCATTATGAGTGTATTTTGCACTAATACATGGCTCAAATTCATTCATTTGTTGCATATATTATGTTGAGTATAAAAAGATATGGTCCCCTATAAATGGCCAGATTAAGTGTACAGTACCCCTTTAAGGAAATGAAAAATGAATTGGAAATTGGAACACTGAGAATATGTCAACAGACACCGGGACGTCATGTTATTGGGTTTGAATACTCACTTTTCACCAAAAAAAGGAAGTGACAATTTCCACCCACGAACATGATGCCACAGTCTTTCTGGTCTGGGGCGATCACACAAAGAAATCCCTAAATATCCCGGACGAAGTCGGGCACATCAGCTGGTTATTATATATTTCAGTGTATTTATCATATATAAAAATTGTTGAAGCGATTTTGCATGAGCTTGCCACAAAATCAAAAGATTCAAATATATTAAGTATTGAGTCTTGATAATCTGAGAACAGATATGAAACGAAATAGGTTCAAGAAGGACAGGATTGTGTTGGACTTCATGAAATTGTTGTCTCTTTATGAATAATATTTATATTTTTATGTGGAAATAAAAGATTTCCAACTTATTCATGACTTCTCTGTTTACAAACGTGATCTTTCTGGTCAAATGATCTTACTCTGTATTCTATGTACATACTGAAAATGATCATTTTGAATTTTGTAAATTGTTTTGGCATTAGATGTAGCTTCAGATCTATATTCTGGATAATAAAATAATCGAGAAGAGTAAGGTTAAAACAATCCACAAAGAATAAAATTCACAAAAAATTAGATGATAAAATTTGCCTCCATGTTGGGGCCAACAGAGGATTTGAGTACCATATTTATATTAAGTAAAAATAATTATACTGTATAATAAGCTCATGGGGTGCGAGTTTTTTTTAGTGCCAAAAATGATGAGTGAGCCTAAACGAGGATAAGGCCCTACCCAAAAAAAAATTCACTACGGAAGTACCAGGTAGTAACCATGTACATGTAATCAGGAAAAGAAGGAGAGAGAGTGAGGGAGAGAGAGAGAGAGAGATGTTATTTCACTGAAAATATATTCTCTGAATTATATTATTTGCTAAACTTTTGACATAGTTCTCTCTTTTCACAATGGACCTTTCTACAGCTGTCAATAACTAACAAAATATTATTTTATTCTCACAAAAAACACCCCAGCTGCTTAATGTGCTATTGTGAAATAGAGTTATCACTCATGCCCTTGTAAGAACACTCTGAAAAAAGCCATGTAAAACATGGTATACCAGGCTCTACTCCAGTACAATAAAGGCAGGTAAAATGATATACATGTACTATGGTAAAAGGTATTTAAAACCCATTTAAAAAGGACATACCATTGTAAATTCCAAGTAAAGCCATTGTGTACCCCACTGACATTATACTCTGGTAAATCCTGGTGTATTACCATTACATACAAACCATTTAACCAACATGGGATCACATGTACAAATTTTGAGAATGATTGGACTCCACCTTGCAGAGTTGTTTCCATTTTGGACTAAAATATACAAAAAAACCTAACCCAAACCACCTAAATTCTTGTCCCTGCATGGTTGAAATACGTTTTGTAGGATCAGTCTGTAAGTGTAGACTTAAATAAAGTCTGAACTAGCTGCTCCAAGATTCATACTATCATTCCCCTTGTATGACCTGTATATTATTATGTGGTATTGCCGCACCTCATTCGAAATCCCAGGATGTGTTATTGGCTGTCCCATAACAATTACACGTTCACAGTCCACACCTATTCAATTAGATGCATAAACTGAGATAACTCGGTAGTTGGCAGTGAGTGTGTTGCAACATGATTGTAGTGCCAGGTTTTGAAGTAACTGATGACTTTTCAAGTAAAGTGTTTTTTAAAGATTTTTTTTCTTTAAGAAATCTACATTGACTAAATAACAGAGAACTGAAATAAAAAATACAAAAGTTTAAAGGCCCACTATCTTTGACACATATAACATACTAATTGACATCAAACTACACTGAAATAAATTCTGATTCAGAAGTAACACACGGAGGAGGTGAGTTTAAAGTCCCAGATTAGTTTTGTTTATAGTGACTTGATATACAGTTTTAATAACAATCTATGCCATAAAATATGATTAAAATACTGTAATTCATCACTATTTGAAACATCTGTGTCCCACAGAGAAATAGAAAACTGCTGAAGACTTCCCCCATCTGACATCCAGAATGCAACAGAATTAAAACTTTTTCAATGAAAGGGGAAGAACTCTATCTTTAATATATAGAGTTATTCCCCCTGCATTGAAAAATAATACTGATTTTTATTTCAATCTTGAGGACAAAACGCATTGGCAACTCAACAAAAACAACATGTCCACAGTTTATTACACCGGATAAGTTGATATTACAATGTTTTGGAGCTTCCTCTTTCAAATGGTATATAATATGGCATATATTTTATATAAAGTAATCTGGGGTTTCGAAATTTAAGTGGGCATTTAAAAAAAATCTTTTTAAGAGCGTTTTTCCCCCCAGAAGAGTCTTTTTAAGGCGGTGGTACCAGAGTTTATTGCACACTCAATGGCTTATTTGTGCGAAATACAGCAAAATACCGAAGATTTCAAAACGTTCAATAAACAATTGTGTATTGTTCTTAACAATACAAATCGATTACGTCATTGGCGACGTCAACCGTAGCAGACAATTTCTTCACTAAATTATTAGGTATAGTCTACACTAAGACATAAATTTTAGAATAATACAAGCTACAATCTTCAGAGTGTGCAATAAACAAAGAACAACACAGTTTTGTGAACATGTTAACGTTATTGCACTCGTTTGTCATGCCGCGAGGTAAAACTCGAACCTCCGGTTCTCGTTTTACCATCGTGTCAGAACAAACTCGTGCAATAACGTTATGTCGTTGACAGGCGTTCTAAATATCTCGGTTTACCAGGGTTTTACCAGAGTATAATCTGTTACAACATGACTCCATCAAGACTTTACTACTGTATGTTTTGATTTACATGGGTTTTACCCAAGCATGTTCTGTCCCACCAGCATTTCATGAGAGCATAGTGGGGTACACCATGCCTTTAATCGGAATTTGCAAGGGTATGTCCTTTTTACACAGAGTATAATATGTTACACCCTGACACCATCAAGAATTTGCTAGAGTATATTTGGGACTAAAATAATCTTCATATAAGTTGATTTTGGCACATATGTGTTTAGCAATTCCAGCACCGCGTATTTAACCTAGTATACGTAAGAGGTTAAGAAAAATACAGGACTTACAGATATCAATTTATTGAGTTGTATGACCTCGAATATGGTATTTCATCACACCAGTTCTGTGTCACAAGGCAACTTTGGCTAAGTCCATACAATGGAACACACAGTTTGTTTAACCCTTTACCCAACAAACCGGCCAAAACCGGCCAAATAAAGCTTCATCAGCCTAAAATATCTTCGGTCTGTCTCAATAGAACCATACAAATATGGATATCATTGGAACCGGCTCCTTGACCACATTGTGATAGTTACAGTTAGCCCTGTGCCAATGCATTCTCTTATATATGCGAGTCGACCATAGGTCGCCTCGCATATATAAGAGAATGCATTGGCCTAAACAAAATCTTTTTTTAACACTTTTTACCATTTTTTCTTACATTCTTTAACAATTTTATAATTTTTAATGTGTTAAGCCAATGCATTCTCTTATATATGCGAGGCGACCTATGGTCGACTCGCATATATAAGAGAATGCATTGGCACAGGGCCCTTCTGTTGGGTAAAGGGTTAAGAACAGTTTGTCTACTTGATCATAGATGCATAAAGTAATCATTTTTTTAGCACAATATAGTGAGGAAACTAATACAACAGCAAGATATCCCTTCATGTTTCTCCAGCTTTTAAATTACTATACCATAAAATATTGATTTGAACTAATTCTGAGAAATAGAGGCTCCGAAATTAGACAAACTCCCAATTTTGGAGACACATAACTCTAAAAATAATGGAGGTATCTGGAAAATGTTTTCTGTTTCTTAACATAATTGTGGATATATAAATGGCAGTACTTGTGAAATGGAGTTTTTTATGAACATCTTTGAAAATCCATAATGGAGTATTTCAACACCTTGAATTTATTATTTTGAAGGTCAAGGTCAGGTCGGGGTCACGATTTTACACATAAATTTAACTGCAAGCTTCACCAATTTATGAAGGCGTTATGGAATCAGGGAGCTAAATGTGTTCTAGAGTAGGGGAGCGAGTACACCGTGGAACCCTAAAGGTGAAGGTAACTGAACAATGACCTTCACCTGATACATGCGACACGTTGTTAAAGGATGACATCGCGTTTATTTGATTTGTACATAATATCTAAATAATTTAAACTGGTGAATGAATGGGGGAATGGATTTTTGTGAGCGGGAAATTTATTTAACTAGCTGCTGTAGTTCGGGATTTTTCCAGATCAAATTTGGCTGTGTGATAGCCCCGTCGTACACTTGGGGATTTATTTTTAAAAGTAAACACATGACCTATGATTTTTCTTGCATTTTCGTGATCAACTGGTGTCAATCTAGCTGGGTAAACATCACTGGTATGGCCGGCAGGCTTCAATTCAGTGAATTTGGCGGAAACGTTAACACTGTCGCCTATGGGAAACCATTTAGTTCAGTGATTCCTTATATAGTCCATCAGCCGTCCTCCATTCTGACTTGCTACTGTCATTCCGGAGGGCTGGGTGTGATTTTCGCTGACCCTGTCAGATTGTCACCTTTTCAGACACCCACTTACCTATTATGGTTACCTGTAAAACAAAAAGATATCATCATGCCGATTGATTAAGAGATATTTACACGTAAATACAACTTCAAGCTTCACCAATATATGAAGGATGGCACTACAATTAAAATAATAAAATATATGGCTGATTAAAAATACCTGGCTATAAGTGCGAGATTAAGTCAAAGGAGTACTGTACACTAAATCCAGTCATTTATGGGACCTCCTTTTATACTCAACAGAATATATGCAACAACTGAATGAATTTAAGCCATAGATTAGTGCAAAATACTCTATGAACGATGCAAACAACATGGTAATTATAATGAAAATGAGTTTATGACTCCAGTTATTAAACTGAGATTTCATTATCGTAGACCCAGATTCTTCTTCTTACATTCTGTTGAGTATAAAAGGATATTGTCCCATAAATGGCCGGATTTATTGTACTGTACCCCTTTATGAGATAACAATTTCAAACTATAATGGACAGCAGTATTAGAGGTCCATACTATAAGCCTAATATATAAGATAGTGACTTGAGACTGGCAACATTATTGAAAGTAACAAAAGATCAATGCTTTAAATCCCCCAATAAAACAATCAAGGACTTATCTCTGGATGGATTCAATATCCGCGCTCTTTGTCGTTTATAAATGATGAGTTTTCAAGCCCAATCAGCACTTGACAATTTATATATACATGACCCTTTGGTGGGTAGAACGACATTTAATTCATTTTATGGTTGATGGGTGGAATGACATTTATGTCGCTTACAGTAGTTCTATGTTAATATCATGTTACTGTGTGTAGGTAATGTTGTGAAATCATCTCCTAAAAGGATTTTTTTCACAGATATTATATTAAACTGTTTTAGTTTATGAAATGTCACTTTTATCTCAATTTAAAGATACAACTCGCAGAAATTAAATAAAAATATGACAAATTTACTAGTATGAGCACACATTTTAATGAAATTTGCCATATAACCAAATTTTAAATGGTCGCACCTACTACACTACAGAAATATCGCCACGGTGTATGCGCAATCACATAACTTTTTATGCATGTATAGTGTTTAGCTGTTTGGTATTATATTGTTTTTTTTTTAATTAAATAACCAGGACAATGGCAGCAATCTGTTCTGGGGTTATGGGAACAGGAGGGAGTGTGTGTCCACTCTGATGATTAGGTAGGAGGAGTATGTTTGCTTAACCCTTTACCCAACAAAACGGCCAAAACCGGCCAAATAAAGCTTCAACAGCCTAAAATATCTTCGGTCTGTCTCAATAGAACCATACAAATATGGATATCATTGGAACCGGCTCCTTGACCACATTGTGATAGTTACAGTTAGCCCTGTGCCAATGCATTCTCTTATATATGCGAGTCGACCATAGGTCGCCTCGCATATATAAGAGAATGCATTGGCCTAAAAAAAATCTTTTTTTACCATTTTTTCTTACATTCTTTAACAATTTTATAATTTTTAATGTGTTAAGCCAATGCATTCTCTTATATATGCGAGGTGACCTATGGTCGACTCGCATATATAAGAGAATGCATTGGCACAGGGCCATTCTGTTGGGTAAAGGGTTAAAGGCTATCAGATTGGGTCGCACTCAATTTGGTTTATGGATAAGGGGTGTAGACCAACATGTTTGTCAATTCTGAGACTATCATCAGATGGTATATGTCTGCTCTGAATTGAGACTATCATCAGATGGTATATGTCTGCTCTGAATTGATCAATTTTATTATTTACATTGGATCATGCTTGATTATATTAAATGCATGTTGTTTGTGTAATTTATTTGTTATAATACTCGGTTTATTTGC
Source organism: Siphonodentalium dalli (assembly GCA_032622095.1). Classification (NCBI taxonomy): domain Eukaryota; kingdom Metazoa; phylum Mollusca; class Scaphopoda; order Gadilida; family Siphonodentaliidae; genus Siphonodentalium; species Siphonodentalium dalli. The sequence goes on from CP136061.1 coordinate 227,739,483, forward strand.
AGAAATATATTCACCCACAGGTATGACATCACATACTTGCCTGCCAAAGGGTTATATATTTATCTGAATGCTTTTGTTAAAGGGGGGACTGAACTCTAAGTCTGGCCATTTATGGGACCATCTCCTTTCTCAACTGAATATATGCAACAAATTAATGAATTTGAGACATGGATTAGTGAATAATACACTCCCATGCTCTATGACGATGCAAACATCATGGTAATTATAATGAAAATGAGTTTATGACTCGAGCCATTCACTCATTTCCATTATGAGTGTATTTTGCACTAATACATGGCTCAAATTCATTCATTTGTTGCATATATTATGTTGAGTATAAAAAGATATGGTCCCCTATAAATGGCCAGATTAAGTGTACAGTACCCCTTTAAGGAAATGAAAAATGAATTGGAAATTGGAACACTGAGAATATGTCAACAGACACCGGGACGTCATGTTATTGGGTTTGAATACTCACTTTTCACCAAAAAAAGGAAGTGACAATTTCCACCCACGAACATGATGCCACAGTCTTTCTGGTCTGGGGCGATCACACAAAGAAATCCCTAAATATCCCGGACGAAGTCGGGCACATCAGCTGGTTATTATATATTTCAGTGTATTTATCATATATAAAAATTGTTGAAGCGATTTTGCATGAGCTTGCCACAAAATCAAAAGATTCAAATATATTAAGTATTGAGTCTTGATAATCTGAGAACAGATATGAAACGAAATAGGTTCAAGAAGGACAGGATTGTGTTGGACTTCATGAAATTGTTGTCTCTTTATGAATAATATTTATATTTTTATGTGGAAATAAAAGATTTCCAACTTATTCATGACTTCTCTGTTTACAAACGTGATCTTTCTGGTCAAATGATCTTACTCTGTATTCTATGTACATACTGAAAATGATCATTTTGAATTTTGTAAATTGTTTTGGCATTAGATGTAGCTTCAGATCTATATTCTGGATAATAAAATAATCGAGAAGAGTAAGGTTAAAACAATCCACAAAGAATAAAATTCACAAAAAATTAGATGATAAAATTTGCCTCCATGTTGGGGCCAACAGAGGATTTGAGTACCATATTTATATTAAGTAAAAATAATTATACTGTATAATAAGCTCATGGGGTGCGAGTTTTTTTTAGTGCCAAAAATGATGAGTGAGCCTAAACGAGGATAAGGCCCTACCCAAAAAAAAATTCACTACGGAAGTACCAGGTAGTAACCATGTACATGTAATCAGGAAAAGAAGGAGAGAGAGTGAGGGAGAGAGAGAGAGAGAGATGTTATTTCACTGAAAATATATTCTCTGAATTATATTATTTGCTAAACTTTTGACATAGTTCTCTCTTTTCACAATGGACCTTTCTACAGCTGTCAATAACTAACAAAATATTATTTTATTCTCACAAAAAACACCCCAGCTGCTTAATGTGCTATTGTGAAATAGAGTTATCACTCATGCCCTTGTAAGAACACTCTGAAAAAAGCCATGTAAAACATGGTATACCAGGCTCTACTCCAGTACAATAAAGGCAGGTAAAATGATATACATGTACTATGGTAAAAGGTATTTAAAACCCATTTAAAAAGGACATACCATTGTAAATTCCAAGTAAAGCCATTGTGTACCCCACTGACATTATACTCTGGTAAATCCTGGTGTATTACCATTACATACAAACCATTTAACCAACATGGGATCACATGTACAAATTTTGAGAATGATTGGACTCCACCTTGCAGAGTTGTTTCCATTTTGGACTAAAATATACAAAAAAACCTAACCCAAACCACCTAAATTCTTGTCCCTGCATGGTTGAAATACGTTTTGTAGGATCAGTCTGTAAGTGTAGACTTAAATAAAGTCTGAACTAGCTGCTCCAAGATTCATACTATCATTCCCCTTGTATGACCTGTATATTATTATGTGGTATTGCCGCACCTCATTCGAAATCCCAGGATGTGTTATTGGCTGTCCCATAACAATTACACGTTCACAGTCCACACCTATTCAATTAGATGCATAAACTGAGATAACTCGGTAGTTGGCAGTGAGTGTGTTGCAACATGATTGTAGTGCCAGGTTTTGAAGTAACTGATGACTTTTCAAGTAAAGTGTTTTTTAAAGATTTTTTTTCTTTAAGAAATCTACATTGACTAAATAACAGAGAACTGAAATAAAAAATACAAAAGTTTAAAGGCCCACTATCTTTGACACATATAACATACTAATTGACATCAAACTACACTGAAATAAATTCTGATTCAGAAGTAACACACGGAGGAGGTGAGTTTAAAGTCCCAGATTAGTTTTGTTTATAGTGACTTGATATACAGTTTTAATAACAATCTATGCCATAAAATATGATTAAAATACTGTAATTCATCACTATTTGAAACATCTGTGTCCCACAGAGAAATAGAAAACTGCTGAAGACTTCCCCCATCTGACATCCAGAATGCAACAGAATTAAAACTTTTTCAATGAAAGGGGAAGAACTCTATCTTTAATATATAGAGTTATTCCCCCTGCATTGAAAAATAATACTGATTTTTATTTCAATCTTGAGGACAAAACGCATTGGCAACTCAACAAAAACAACATGTCCACAGTTTATTACACCGGATAAGTTGATATTACAATGTTTTGGAGCTTCCTCTTTCAAATGGTATATAATATGGCATATATTTTATATAAAGTAATCTGGGGTTTCGAAATTTAAGTGGGCATTTAAAAAAAATCTTTTTAAGAGCGTTTTTCCCCCCAGAAGAGTCTTTTTAAGGCGGTGGTACCAGAGTTTATTGCACACTCAATGGCTTATTTGTGCGAAATACAGCAAAATACCGAAGATTTCAAAACGTTCAATAAACAATTGTGTATTGTTCTTAACAATACAAATCGATTACGTCATTGGCGACGTCAACCGTAGCAGACAATTTCTTCACTAAATTATTAGGTATAGTCTACACTAAGACATAAATTTTAGAATAATACAAGCTACAATCTTCAGAGTGTGCAATAAACAAAGAACAACACAGTTTTGTGAACATGTTAACGTTATTGCACTCGTTTGTCATGCCGCGAGGTAAAACTCGAACCTCCGGTTCTCGTTTTACCATCGTGTCAGAACAAACTCGTGCAATAACGTTATGTCGTTGACAGGCGTTCTAAATATCTCGGTTTACCAGGGTTTTACCAGAGTATAATCTGTTACAACATGACTCCATCAAGACTTTACTACTGTATGTTTTGATTTACATGGGTTTTACCCAAGCATGTTCTGTCCCACCAGCATTTCATGAGAGCATAGTGGGGTACACCATGCCTTTAATCGGAATTTGCAAGGGTATGTCCTTTTTACACAGAGTATAATATGTTACACCCTGACACCATCAAGAATTTGCTAGAGTATATTTGGGACTAAAATAATCTTCATATAAGTTGATTTTGGCACATATGTGTTTAGCAATTCCAGCACCGCGTATTTAACCTAGTATACGTAAGAGGTTAAGAAAAATACAGGACTTACAGATATCAATTTATTGAGTTGTATGACCTCGAATATGGTATTTCATCACACCAGTTCTGTGTCACAAGGCAACTTTGGCTAAGTCCATACAATGGAACACACAGTTTGTTTAACCCTTTACCCAACAAACCGGCCAAAACCGGCCAAATAAAGCTTCATCAGCCTAAAATATCTTCGGTCTGTCTCAATAGAACCATACAAATATGGATATCATTGGAACCGGCTCCTTGACCACATTGTGATAGTTACAGTTAGCCCTGTGCCAATGCATTCTCTTATATATGCGAGTCGACCATAGGTCGCCTCGCATATATAAGAGAATGCATTGGCCTAAACAAAATCTTTTTTTAACACTTTTTACCATTTTTTCTTACATTCTTTAACAATTTTATAATTTTTAATGTGTTAAGCCAATGCATTCTCTTATATATGCGAGGCGACCTATGGTCGACTCGCATATATAAGAGAATGCATTGGCACAGGGCCCTTCTGTTGGGTAAAGGGTTAAGAACAGTTTGTCTACTTGATCATAGATGCATAAAGTAATCATTTTTTTAGCACAATATAGTGAGGAAACTAATACAACAGCAAGATATCCCTTCATGTTTCTCCAGCTTTTAAATTACTATACCATAAAATATTGATTTGAACTAATTCTGAGAAATAGAGGCTCCGAAATTAGACAAACTCCCAATTTTGGAGACACATAACTCTAAAAATAATGGAGGTATCTGGAAAATGTTTTCTGTTTCTTAACATAATTGTGGATATATAAATGGCAGTACTTGTGAAATGGAGTTTTTTATGAACATCTTTGAAAATCCATAATGGAGTATTTCAACACCTTGAATTTATTATTTTGAAGGTCAAGGTCAGGTCGGGGTCACGATTTTACACATAAATTTAACTGCAAGCTTCACCAATTTATGAAGGCGTTATGGAATCAGGGAGCTAAATGTGTTCTAGAGTAGGGGAGCGAGTACACCGTGGAACCCTAAAGGTGAAGGTAACTGAACAATGACCTTCACCTGATACATGCGACACGTTGTTAAAGGATGACATCGCGTTTATTTGATTTGTACATAATATCTAAATAATTTAAACTGGTGAATGAATGGGGGAATGGATTTTTGTGAGCGGGAAATTTATTTAACTAGCTGCTGTAGTTCGGGATTTTTCCAGATCAAATTTGGCTGTGTGATAGCCCCGTCGTACACTTGGGGATTTATTTTTAAAAGTAAACACATGACCTATGATTTTTCTTGCATTTTCGTGATCAACTGGTGTCAATCTAGCTGGGTAAACATCACTGGTATGGCCGGCAGGCTTCAATTCAGTGAATTTGGCGGAAACGTTAACACTGTCGCCTATGGGAAACCATTTAGTTCAGTGATTCCTTATATAGTCCATCAGCCGTCCTCCATTCTGACTTGCTACTGTCATTCCGGAGGGCTGGGTGTGATTTTCGCTGACCCTGTCAGATTGTCACCTTTTCAGACACCCACTTACCTATTATGGTTACCTGTAAAACAAAAAGATATCATCATGCCGATTGATTAAGAGATATTTACACGTAAATACAACTTCAAGCTTCACCAATATATGAAGGATGGCACTACAATTAAAATAATAAAATATATGGCTGATTAAAAATACCTGGCTATAAGTGCGAGATTAAGTCAAAGGAGTACTGTACACTAAATCCAGTCATTTATGGGACCTCCTTTTATACTCAACAGAATATATGCAACAACTGAATGAATTTAAGCCATAGATTAGTGCAAAATACTCTATGAACGATGCAAACAACATGGTAATTATAATGAAAATGAGTTTATGACTCCAGTTATTAAACTGAGATTTCATTATCGTAGACCCAGATTCTTCTTCTTACATTCTGTTGAGTATAAAAGGATATTGTCCCATAAATGGCCGGATTTATTGTACTGTACCCCTTTATGAGATAACAATTTCAAACTATAATGGACAGCAGTATTAGAGGTCCATACTATAAGCCTAATATATAAGATAGTGACTTGAGACTGGCAACATTATTGAAAGTAACAAAAGATCAATGCTTTAAATCCCCCAATAAAACAATCAAGGACTTATCTCTGGATGGATTCAATATCCGCGCTCTTTGTCGTTTATAAATGATGAGTTTTCAAGCCCAATCAGCACTTGACAATTTATATATACATGACCCTTTGGTGGGTAGAACGACATTTAATTCATTTTATGGTTGATGGGTGGAATGACATTTATGTCGCTTACAGTAGTTCTATGTTAATATCATGTTACTGTGTGTAGGTAATGTTGTGAAATCATCTCCTAAAAGGATTTTTTTCACAGATATTATATTAAACTGTTTTAGTTTATGAAATGTCACTTTTATCTCAATTTAAAGATACAACTCGCAGAAATTAAATAAAAATATGACAAATTTACTAGTATGAGCACACATTTTAATGAAATTTGCCATATAACCAAATTTTAAATGGTCGCACCTACTACACTACAGAAATATCGCCACGGTGTATGCGCAATCACATAACTTTTTATGCATGTATAGTGTTTAGCTGTTTGGTATTATATTGTTTTTTTTTTAATTAAATAACCAGGACAATGGCAGCAATCTGTTCTGGGGTTATGGGAACAGGAGGGAGTGTGTGTCCACTCTGATGATTAGGTAGGAGGAGTATGTTTGCTTAACCCTTTACCCAACAAAACGGCCAAAACCGGCCAAATAAAGCTTCAACAGCCTAAAATATCTTCGGTCTGTCTCAATAGAACCATACAAATATGGATATCATTGGAACCGGCTCCTTGACCACATTGTGATAGTTACAGTTAGCCCTGTGCCAATGCATTCTCTTATATATGCGAGTCGACCATAGGTCGCCTCGCATATATAAGAGAATGCATTGGCCTAAAAAAAATCTTTTTTTACCATTTTTTCTTACATTCTTTAACAATTTTATAATTTTTAATGTGTTAAGCCAATGCATTCTCTTATATATGCGAGGTGACCTATGGTCGACTCGCATATATAAGAGAATGCATTGGCACAGGGCCATTCTGTTGGGTAAAGGGTTAAAGGCTATCAGATTGGGTCGCACTCAATTTGGTTTATGGATAAGGGGTGTAGACCAACATGTTTGTCAATTCTGAGACTATCATCAGATGGTATATGTCTGCTCTGAATTGAGACTATCATCAGATGGTATATGTTTGCTCTGAATTGATCAATTTTATTATTTACATTGGATCATGCTTGATTATATTAAATGCATGTTGTTTGTGTAATTTATTTGTTATAATACTCGGTTTATTTGCAGAAATATATTCACCCACAGGTATGACATCACATACTTGCCTGCCAAAGGGTTATATATTTATCTGAATGCTTTTGTTAAAGGGGGGACTGAACTCTAAGTCTGGCCATTTATGGGACCATCTCCTTTCTCAACTGAATATATGCAACAAATTAATGAATTTGAGACATGGATTAGTGAATAATACACTCCCATGCTCTATGACGATGCAAACATCATGGTAATTATAATGAAAATGAGTTTATGACTCGAGCCATTCACTCATTTCCATTATGAGTGTATTTTGCACTAATACATGGCTCAAATTCATTCATTTGTTGCATATATTATGTTGAGTATAAAAAGATATGGTCCCCTATAAATGGCCAGATTAAGTGTACAGTACCCCTTTAAGGAAATGAAAAATGAATTGGAAATTGGAACACTGAGAATATGTCAACAGACACCGGGACGTCATGTTATTGGGTTTGAATACTCACTTTTCACCAAAAAAAGGAAGTGACAATTTCCACCCACGAACATGATGCCACAGTCTTTCTGGTCTGGGGCGATCACACAAAGAAATCCCTAAATATCCCGGACGAAGTCGGGCACATCAGCTGGTTATTATATATTTCAGTGTATTTATCATATATAAAAATTGTTGAAGCGATTTTGCATGAGCTTGCCACAAAATCAAAAGATTCAAATATATTAAGTATTGAGTCTTGATAATCTGAGAACAGATATGAAACGAAATAGGTTCAAGAAGGACAGGATTGTGTTGGACTTCATGAAATTGTTGTCTCTTTATGAATAATATTTATATTTTTATGTGGAAATAAAAGATTTCCAACTTATTCATGACTTCTCTGTTTACAAACGTGATCTTTCTGGTCAAATGATCTTACTCTGTATTCTATGTACATACTGAAAATGATCATTTTGAATTTTGTAAATTGTTTTGGCATTAGATGTAGCTTCAGATCTATATTCTGGATAATAAAATAATCGAGAAGAGTAAGGTTAAAACAATCCACAAAGAATAAAATTCACAAAAAATTAGATGATAAAATTTGCCTCCATGTTGGGGCCAACAGAGGATTTGAGTACCATATTTATATTAAGTAAAAATAATTATACTGTATAATAAGCTCATGGGGTGCGAGTTTTTTTTAGTGCCAAAAATGATGAGTGAGCCTAAACGAGGATAAGGCCCTACCCAAAAAAAAATTCACTACGGAAGTACCAGGTAGTAACCATGTACATGTAATCAGGAAAAGAAGGAGAGAGAGTGAGGGAGAGAGAGAGAGAGAGATGTTATTTCACTGAAAATATATTCTCTGAATTATATTATTTGCTAAACTTTTGACATAGTTCTCTCTTTTCACAATGGACCTTTCTACAGCTGTCAATAACTAACAAAATATTATTTTATTCTCACAAAAAACACCCCAGCTGCTTAATGTGCTATTGTGAAATAGAGTTATCACTCATGCCCTTGTAAGAACACTCTGAAAAAAGCCATGTAAAACATGGTATACCAGGCTCTACTCCAGTACAATAAAGGCAGGTAAAATGATATACATGTACTATGGTAAAAGGTATTTAAAACCCATTTAAAAAGGACATACCATTGTAAATTCCAAGTAAAGCCATTGTGTACCCCACTGACATTATACTCTGGTAAATCCTGGTGTATTACCATTACATACAAACCATTTAACCAACATGGGATCACATGTACAAATTTTGAGAATGATTGGACTCCACCTTGCAGAGTTGTTTCCATTTTGGACTAAAATATACAAAAAAACCTAACCCAAACCACCTAAATTCTTGTCCCTGCATGGTTGAAATACGTTTTGTAGGATCAGTCTGTAAGTGTAGACTTAAATAAAGTCTGAACTAGCTGCTCCAAGATTCATACTATCATTCCCCTTGTATGACCTGTATATTATTATGTGGTATTGCCGCACCTCATTCGAAATCCCAGGATGTGTTATTGGCTGTCCCATAACAATTACACGTTCACAGTCCACACCTATTCAATTAGATGCATAAACTGAGATAACTCGGTAGTTGGCAGTGAGTGTGTTGCAACATGATTGTAGTGCCAGGTTTTGAAGTAACTGATGACTTTTCAAGTAAAGTGTTTTTTAAAGATTTTTTTTCTTTAAGAAATCTACATTGACTAAATAACAGAGAACTGAAATAAAAAATACAAAAGTTTAAAGGCCCACTATCTTTGACACATATAACATACTAATTGACATCAAACTACACTGAAATAAATTCTGATTCAGAAGTAACACACGGAGGAGGTGAGTTTAAAGTCCCAGATTAGTTTTGTTTATAGTGACTTGATATACAGTTTTAATAACAATCTATGCCATAAAATATGATTAAAATACTGTAATTCATCACTATTTGAAACATCTGTGTCCCACAGAGAAATAGAAAACTGCTGAAGACTTCCCCCATCTGACATCCAGAATGCAACAGAATTAAAACTTTTTCAATGAAAGGGGAAGAACTCTATCTTTAATATATAGAGTTATTCCCCCTGCATTGAAAAATAATACTGATTTTTATTTCAATCTTGAGGACAAAACGCATTGGCAACTCAACAAAAACAACATGTCCACAGTTTATTACACCGGATAAGTTGATATTACAATGTTTTGGAGCTTCCTCTTTCAAATGGTATATAATATGGCATATATTTTATATAAAGTAATCTGGGGTTTCGAAATTTAAGTGGGCATTTAAAAAAAATCTTTTTAAGAGCGTTTTTCCCCCCAGAAGAGTCTTTTTAAGGCGGTGGTACCAGAGTTTATTGCACACTCAATGGCTTATTTGTGCGAAATACAGCAAAATACCGAAGATTTCAAAACGTTCAATAAACAATTGTGTATTGTTCTTAACAATACAAATCGATTACGTCATTGGCGACGTCAACCGTAGCAGACAATTTCTTCACTAAATTATTAGGTATAGTCTACACTAAGACATAAATTTTAGAATAATACAAGCTACAATCTTCAGAGTGTGCAATAAACAAAGAACAACACAGTTTTGTGAACATGTTAACGTTATTGCACTCGTTTGTCATGCCGCGAGGTAAAACTCGAACCTCCGGTTCTCGTTTTACCATCGTGTCAGAACAAACTCGTGCAATAACGTTATGTCGTTGACAGGCGTTCTAAATATCTCGGTTTACCAGGGTTTTACCAGAGTATAATCTGTTACAACATGACTCCATCAAGACTTTACTACTGTATGTTTTGATTTACATGGGTTTTACCCAAGCATGTTCTGTCCCACCAGCATTTCATGAGAGCATAGTGGGGTACACCATGCCTTTAATCGGAATTTGCAAGGGTATGTCCTTTTTACACAGAGTATAATATGTTACACCCTGACACCATCAAGAATTTGCTAGAGTATATTTGGGACTAAAATAATCTTCATATAAGTTGATTTTGGCACATATGTGTTTAGCAATTCCAGCACCGCGTATTTAACCTAGTATACGTAAGAGGTTAAGAAAAATACAGGACTTACAGATATCAATTTATTGAGTTGTATGACCTCGAATATGGTATTTCATCACACCAGTTCTGTGTCACAAGGCAACTTTGGCTAAGTCCATACAATGGAACACACAGTTTGTTTAACCCTTTACCCAACAAACCGGCCAAAACCGGCCAAATAAAGCTTCATCAGCCTAAAATATCTTCGGTCTGTCTCAATAGAACCATACAAATATGGATATCATTGGAACCGGCTCCTTGACCACATTGTGATAGTTACAGTTAGACCATAGGTCGCCTCGCATATATAAGAGAATGCATTGGCCTAAACAAAATCTTTTTTTAACACTTTTTACCATTTTTTCTTACATTCTTTAACAATTTTATAATTTTTAATGTGTTAAGCCAATGCATTCTCTTATATATGCGAGGCGACCTATGGTCGACTCGCATATATAAGAGAATGCATTGGCACAGGGCCCTTCTGTTGGGTAAAGAGTTAAGAACAGTTTGTCTACTTGATCATAGATGCATAAAGTAATCATTTTTTTAGCACAATATAGTGAGGAAACTAATACAACAGCAAGATATCCCTTCATGTTTCTCCAGCTTTTAAATTACTATACCATAAAATATTGATTTGAACTAATTCTGAGAAATAGAGGCTCCGAAATTAGACAAACTCCCAATTTTGGAGACACATAACTCGAAAAATAATGGAGGTATCTGGAAAATATTTTCTGTTTCGTTAACATAATTGTGGATATATAAATGGCAGTACTTGTGAAATGGAGTTTTTAGCTCACCTGAGACGAAGTCTCCGGTGGAGCTATAGTCATCACTCGTCGTCCGTCCGTCCGTCTGACCGTCCGTCCGTCCGTCCGTCTGTCCGTCCGTCCGTCCGTCAACAATCATCTTCTTCTCCAGTATCATAAGGCCAAATGAGTTCACATTTGGTGTGGATGTTCCCTGCTTGACTCAGACTCAGATTTGTTAAAATAAGGTCACTGAGTCAAATAGTTGCGAAGCTAGGGCCATAACTCTATCCCGCCATAGTAATTCTTAAAACAACTTCTTTTCAAGAACAATCAGGCCTATTTAGCTTATATTTGGTATGGAAGGTCCTTGAGTGACTGGGGGTCAGATTTGTTCAAATGGGGTCACTGGGTCAAATAGGGGCAGAATCAGGGACATAACTCTATTCTCCCTAGTAATTATTAGAATGACTTCTTCTCCAGAATCATCAGGCCGATTTAGCTAATATTTTGTATGGTGGGTCCTTGTGTGACTGGGGTTCAGATTTGTTCAAATGGGTTCAGTGTGTCAAATAGGGGCCGTGTCAGGAACATAACTTTAAAAAAAAAAAATATTGTTAAATTTAAATCCTTGCTCAATTCAAAAAACAAATCACAATTCAAAATGAACCAATACAAAATATATTTTTTTCATTTTAACCCCTGATTTTTTGTATTTTTTTAGACACAAAACACCCCATTCCACCCTTTCCCCCCTCACCCCTCGACACCCCTGTCCCCACTACCACCCCCCCCCCATCTGCGTAGCCCTGCACCCACTGCAGTCAAGAAAAAAATTATTAGAAAAACTGACACCTTGTAACATCCATAAAGTATGGATGTGGGCCCCAGACAGAAAGAGTTAATAACAGTCATCAATTCAGATGTTATCTAGCTGGCTGACAGGTAGGTGTAAACAGTCATGCTCTGTGTGTATCATTAACATATCATATCAAAACAAAATGCTGTATGTCTGACATTTGCAGAATGAGGTCCCCAGAGGGTGAATTTAGTGATGCTACTCTGCACAGTAGGCTAGCATCACCAAATACACTCTCCAGGGACCTCATTCTGCTTAGGCCTCATCTTCAGGGAAGTATACAGGTCTTAAATTGACATTTCTACTTACTTTTTCCCTTCTGTTCAGTTTCTATATTCCCTAATTTGCTGTCAGAAGATAAAATTGATAATTGAAGTGCCCAATGGGTGCACATCACCAATTAACTGGACAACTTCAATCTGTTCCTATGTCTCACATGGCAGTTGAGGCCTAAGCATAATGAGGTCCACAGAGGGTGAATTTGGTGATGCTAGCCCACCTTACAGGATTGCAGCACTAAATTCACCCTTTAGTGACCTCATTCTGCAAAAGTCAGACACTATATTCAGGCTTGGCTGTTCCACTATTATATTCTTAACCACCACCTATCCAGTTGTACTCATTATACCCTGATTTGCAAAGAAAACTTGGGGGGGGGGGGGTATATTGGATTGAATTTGTCTATCAATTTTGTTCTTCTCCACATACATATTAAAGACCGAAATGGTTTATATATTTTGACTCACATTCAGATTTGTTCAAATGAGTTCATCAGGTCATATAGGTGAGAAGCCAGGGCCATAACTCTTTCCCTCCATAGTAATTCTTCAGAAACCATCAGGCCTATTTAGCTTTTGGTATGGAGGGTTCTTTGGTGAGTGGGGTTCAGATTTGTACACGTGAGGTCATTTTTAGGAAACTTTTGAGGAAAATCAGTTTTCTTCAACTCTTAAAATCTACCGTTTGAAATTTCTAGATGAATAGATCTCATAGATGGGGATTCACATTTGTTCAAATAAGGGCAGAGATAAGAGATTTAACTCTCAACCACCCACCCTACCTGTATGTATGCTGTTTGATACTGGTATAATAATATATAGATTCCTATTGATTTCTAAGCTGCCTGGGTGGAGGCAATGAGGCTGTAGATTTGATTTTTCAACCAGTAACAGTCCACATTTTCCTACTTTGGGTTAAACTGTTCGACCGAAATCGCCACAAATGTTAACAGGTCTATTTTGCTGATATTTAGTATGAAGGGTTCTTTGGTGTCTGGTATTGAAATTTATTCAGATGTGGTCATCAGGTTAAATAGGGTGGGACCAGGGACATAACTGTATGTCTCTATAGTCATTCTTAAATTGTCTTCTCAAGAGAGGTTGGACTATTTAGCTTACATATAGTATGGATGATCCTTTAGTGACTGATATTCAGATTTGTTAACATCAGGTCAACCTGTTAAGAAATGACGGGGGGCTATGGGGAGTTAACAATTTTGTGTTTAAAAAATCATTGAAATACCAAATTCATTAAAACATCTTCCTTGGAACTACCTAACTGATTAATCTGACATACATGTATGGTGTTTTGGGTCCATGGATAAATGGGCTTCAAACATGTCTAAATGGTTTTATAAAAAGGTGCTTGTGAGATTGGAAATTTCCAAAAATTGAGAAAGTTTGAGATGTCGGTTGTGAAATTCCAACCCAAGACTTGGGAGTCTGGAGCCCGGTTGGGAGGGGACTTGTTGAGCTGGAGGAGGGGGGTGATCAGTAGTGAACAGTGGGCAATTTCATGGTGGATATTCACCTTGAAATTACCCACTGTACACTACTGAAGCCTCTCTAGCCACATATCGTGTTTAGATCTACTTTTTTCAAAGTGCTTATGAAAAGTTCTGACTATTGTGGTCTCCAGAGTCCCAGTCTCATCAGTCTTTGCAGTCTGGTGAGCGACCCCACAGTCTTTGACTGTCTTGTTTATGAACATCTTTGAAAATCCATAATGGAGTATTTCAACAAATTTTGACAAAATTATTTAACATAATGTATCAATTTCGCCTTTCTTTATCGTTTTTTGGGTTTTAGTCTGTTGTTTATCATGGGTTAATATACTTATTCCTGCTAAGAAACATTGTGTTGATGTTTGACACGTTGTTCTCTTAAATGCAGTAGATTACACAGTGTAAACCTATACGTGAGGATTTGCCTTTCTTCCGATTTTATGCTACGACTTTCCTCAGATTTGCATCAATTTTGACAAAGATTACGATCTCATGTGTACAAAATCTGTTAATAAAAGGGGTTAAAGGGACGGGCGGCGTTCGCTGTGGGTTATAATTTAGAAATAACATTTATCAACTTATGATAATTTCCTCAAGAATATACTAATTGTATAGCAAAATGATGATATGAATGCGATAATATTTATAAAACACGCTTTGTGTCAGAGAAAATGCAGGGCGAGTGATGTTTAGTTTCTCGCAAAAAAGCATAGTGAATTGTTTATAAGCGGAGTCACGATATTGCGTCATTTGTTTATTTGGATTCGCGCGCATTATACGCCGGTTGTAAAACCCCTAACATGGTGCGTCTACAAGTTACAACTAAAATAATATCATAGTAAATTCCATATTTGGTATGTATTACCATATATATGTCAGGAGAAAATATGTGACGTAATTACCATAGGTTAGTAGAAAATGCTAACTGGATTGAAACATATTCACCAAGAAATTGCGAGAACAATTATATTATGTAATTGTTTTCTGTCCGATCATTTCCCAATCATGAAGTAACGTGATTAGCTGCACGCATGGATTTTGAACTGACAGCGGATATAATTGGTCAATTAAAATGTGATTTGAATGCGATCGTTGGTGGCGCCAATAATTTGATATTCGCGCAACGGAACATTTTCATTGCACGATCCTGTATAGTTCCGAGTGTTTGTCTATAAACAAATGGTTCTGTAACGTTTTTGATGTTTGTTTACATAACAAAGAGTGAAAACGTGACAATATATAACATGCAATGTACGCGATATCTATAGTTGGTATAAGAACAAAATATGTCTATTATATAATATGATTTCTGTTTATGGCGGTTTTAGCGGATGTGACTATTTTAACAGCAATGCACACCACGAAGACCGCCCGTATCTTTAAGTGTCGATAAATGAATAAGTCGACCTAACCACATGACAATTAAACAGTAATATAAATTCGTTATTCAGACATAAACAACTATTTCAAATGCATATGTATACAAATAAACGTCATATTTCTCAGATTTTGTGTAATTCTTTGTTCCGTATTTATAAGCGATAAAATGTACCCATACTCAACTATACCTTAACTATATTCAGGAACAAATGACTTCCCAGAACAACACTATATATACCCTATATTATATATAACGTTCGGTTGAGGTTGACGCCGGGAATACATTATGCATATATATATATATATATATATATATATATATATATATAGCTATATATATATATACTAGAAGGTGACCCGACTTCGTCCGGGCTATTCAAAAACCAAATTTCAAGTCGATTGCTCCACCCGTTTCCTAGATCTGGTCTGCGCATGCGCGAAGCTGGTGTCGCACGTGCTCGGCGACCCGATAAAATTCGTATCCGGGGCAAGATACATTCACATACCAAATTTCAAGTCGATAGCTACACCCGTTTTCGAGATATATAGCCCAATGTCATTTGCGGATACCTCGGTCGGTGATGAGTTAACGCGACACAGTCAAATGCATCGGCAGGGTGAGAGTTAACGTAATCTAACTTTATGACCTCTGACGACGTCATAGAATTTACGCATTGATTTTATCCCGATAAAAGCATCGTACCACTTGTACCTAATAATTGAGGCAGATAACTAAAACGGATACATACATATTATATATCGTTGGAAAGATGAAGCCACACAGATTCTAACCGTGCAAATTATATGACTGGCAATTTATTATTCGCGCTATATCGTATCGATTTGTGAGCACCGAACTGAAATATATTAGCGCAAAACGGCGTAAAAACAGATTTGACCTCCGCACGTGAAAAGTTGACCTCGCACGGACAAATAAATATGCCTATGTTCGTCTCCGGCCGAAAACACATCCAAATACCAAATTTCATTGAAATTGGCTTAGTCGTTTTCGAGTCCATCGATTTCAAACACACAAACTTACAAACTTACAAACTTACACACAGATCTTTCAAAATATATAATAGATATGTATATATATATATATATATATATATATATATATATATATATATATATACTAGAAGGTGACCCGACTTCGTCCGGGCTTTGACCTTGAATTGACCATTTTGAAGGTCAAGGTCAGTTGAGGTAACGATTTGACCCGTCCAAAACACTGCCCGGACAAAAGTACCCGACAAACGTGCCCGTCGAAATCCATCCAAGGTCAAGGTCAGGTCGGGGTCACCCATGTATAAAATTTCGTCGAAATCCCATCAAAATTGGCGATTTGACCCTGAATTGACCCGATTTCAAGGTCAATGTCACGTCGCACGGGCATATGAATATGCTTATGAGACTCCCCATACGAATGTACCCCCGCATACCAAGTTTCATCGAAATCACGTGATATTCGGGCGTTTGACCTTGAAATTACCAGATTTCAAGGTCAAGGTCACGTCGCACGGACAAATTAATATGCCTATGTGATGATAACGCCCCCAGTTGGGGGCAGTCTAGACAGTTTGACCTACATTCTCTGCAGTACATGGAGTTTGACCTATATTCTCCGCAGTCTAGGCAGATTGACCTAGGTCATCATAGGTCATGACCTACTTTCTCGCTAATTTACATAATCCTAGGTCATCATATGTCATGACCTATTTGAGGTCAGGTGCTAGATGATATGTAGGGCACCGCTTTCGGTCCACCATCGTATAATGAACGGAATATTATCTACATGTATATCACGTGATGATCTCGTTGGGGTAGCTTCAGTCTTGAAGGGACACTAGGCTCTCACTGGGGATGATTATTAAAGTGACACTCACTATGGATGAATGTTAAAGTAACACATGGTGCACACTGTGGGATAATGTTAAAGTGACACTCGCATTGAAAACTTCAAAAAATTCAAAACTTCAAAAATTTCAAAAACTTCAAAAATTTCAAAAACTTCAAAAGTTTCAAAAACTTCAAAAATTTCTCAAATTTCCAAAATCTCAAAAAATTTCAAAAAACTTTAAAAACTTCAAAATACTCAAAAATTTCAAAAAACTTAAAAAACTTTTCAAAAAGAAACAAAAATGAAAAACTTTAAAAACAATTCATAAATTAAAAAAATATGAAAAACTTAAAAAACTTCAACTTTTTCTAAAATTCAAAAATAATTTAAAATTAAATTAAAATTAACGGTCTTTTAATATATCTAACCCACTGCCACTTCTGAGGGTTCCACACTACACCTGAGGGGATATTGAGTGGTCTACACACGTCTCCTAAACCCTAGAATAAGATCCAGCCCATAAGAAACTATGCCTCCTGCAATGCCTGTCATTCGAATCTGACGCAATCCCTACTTCTGGCGCAATGCCTGAGTCATTCGAATCTGGCGCAATCCCTACTTCCGGCGCAACGCCTGAGTCATTGGAATCTGACGCAATCCCTCGTGAAACCTACCGGCTGACTCCACACCCATCGGCTTAGCGTTGTATCACATGCTTATTATTTGATCATATCGTGGAAATTCAATGTTTTGTCATGACTCATGAGATATAACCCATATCCACTGAAAAAGGGTGGATATCCTCTATTTATTCATAATTTTCTTTGTTATCTTTTTTTTTTATCCCTCTTTTTTATCTACCACTTCCTGTTTTTATTCGCTCTTCTTTTTCTTACAACTTCTAATCCCTCATAATCTTCGAATATCCACTTTCATCTCCAAGTTTTTGTAAAAATTCCTTGTTTAGTAGCACCTCCAGATGGGCTCTATAGAATTTGAACGAAGCATCCATCTTGGATATTACTCTTTCTATGACTAAATCCGTTAGCACGCTCTACAGATGTCATATAGGTAGCACGCTCTACATATGTCATATAGGCCTCTTCACATCTTGTTTTCCATAATTTATTCATTCCTAATCGCTCCATTGACTGTAACAAATTAAATTACCCCCTCCCCCTGTATTGAGAATACATCCTTGATTATTAATATTTCCTCCGTTCATGGTGTGCATGTTCCTTTGGGACATCTTTGCTAATGTGAAGCCACACCTATTATATATATATATATATATACAACTTTAAAAGCCCGCGAAAATATTACTCATATTATAGACTTCCCTTTGAAGACCTTTGTATGTGACAATGATCCGTAATATTGTTTCTAAGTGACACTGGCCAGTGAAACTGATACTACGGGTATGAACTAGCCAACTTCACATCGTAACAATAATAAAAGGGACACTTCATCTATATCAGTCTCAAAACGTGTTGGTACACATCTGTGTGGAAACTAAAACCAATCACTCTTCGTCCGTCATCCGTACATAATTGTAATATAATTTTCTCAGAAACCACGGGTTCCCTTTGGCTGAAATTTGGTCTCAACATGGGATCAGAAATTATCCATGGAAGACAACAGTGTCCGTGTGGGGAGAAGCTTCGTAGTGTTTCGCTGTCGCCATGGTGTTTGTTTGGGTATAGGCATGGGTGGTGAGTGTGGTTCTCATATGGTCTGAACTAGCCTTTACTGACTGAGGTCATTTAGTGCACATGTCATCACTTCACTGATAACCATTATATGGTCAAATCCCAACACTATCAAACGCAATGTTTCAATAATGGGTTTTCTTAAAATTTTGACTAAATATTGGTTATATTATACGCATCAGCGATCCTTCTTAATAACGCTCTGTATATTTTCAAACGCATTGCACTAAATGGGTTTGGAATAGCCACACAGGAAAGGAGAAACTGAGGTCCTAGGTAGGTCGACTGCATATAGCAGTATATATGGGGTACAGACATGGACAGCAATGGGTTCCTCGTGGCTTCTGGTCTACACATGACATATTAAAGTTAACCACACCCATCGGCGCGCCTTTATTGGGCTATGAAGCGCCATACAGGCTCGAATCATGGCCTTCGCCATGTGTTTCTATTTGAACCCACATTAGTAACTAAATAAAATCTTTCTCTCCAGGTTGTTTCACGCCATAACCTTGATTTGGAAAGCTTGAAGGGCTAATTAAGCTTCAATTTAAATCCCAACATTATTTGAAGAACGTATCTGGTTAAACATGTCCACCATAGTAAGCTCATTTAATTCAAAGAGCTTCACACATAGTCCCACTAGTAATGATGTGTCGTTATTTACTGCAGAAATGGTCATATAGAATACAATACAACACATTTTGGTCACATACCTTAAAGGTGCACGTCACTTTCGCAAGATATCTAACTGACCATGTATAAAGTGGAATGACATGTCGTGTATCAAATGTATAATCAGTTCCAGTATTTCGTCCATAAGGCAGTTTTGGTTGTAACATCATTGTGTATGACGGTTCATTCATATGATACCTTAGCGGTTGCACACGATACTGTCTGTTGTATTTTATGTCTTATATCATGTATATTACTTGCTCCATGGATGGTAGGAGTATGGCATTGGTGTCTGGTTCTTCGATGTATTCTAGTCATAGTTCATTCATATTATTACTCTAAAATCTCCATTAAATGGAGAAACTAAAGAGCCCATATTATGTAGACTAGTGTATAAATACTTACTTCATGCATTATTTTCATCAATTATATGTATTATAACTCCCATCAAGATAGGCTGTTATACAGAGTAAACAAAGCATGTACCAAGTGACAGTCTGTACCAAGTGGCAGTCTCATGTCACGAAAGGCCTACTATGTGGACACATGTTCTTATCAAAACGCTCTATTATGTAGGGGGTTATCAACCATTGGTCTGGAAAAGGCATACGAGCGGAACGCGTGTATATACATTTATTCGATGTACTCTTTAATCTTTGATTTCTCTTTATTGTCGTTAATTTATAGCATTATTAGTAGGAATCTAAACTCGCCGTTATATTGAGAAAATAATGCGTCAATACCAGTCAATACTGCTTTATTGGCGGTAAATGAAATTATTGAATCATGTATCGCAGCTAAACAAGCGAGACAACTGATCACAACACAAAAATTAGTAATATTTTTGAAGCCTTGAGTGGTTTGTAATACACAGTGTAAATTTTCATTATTGCTACCATTTAAGGAAACATGCCCCCGATAGGGCTACTATGCGAACACATGTCTATATTAATTTCACATATTCCTTACCGTTCATTCATATATACGCCAAGCTCTCTGTTAATACAGAGGCATCAAAACATTGGTCTGGAAAAGACCTACTATGTGGATGCGTGTATACATATTTACTTGATGTATTCTTTAATCGTTCATTTCTCTTTATTATCGTTCATTTATAGCATTATTAGAAGAAATTTAGTCTAAAATCTCCATTACATGGAGACAATAAAGAGCCCATATGGTGTAGACTAATGCATAAATACTTCATGTATTCTTTTCACCAATTATATGTATTGTACATCCTATACATTTAGTCTGTTATACAGAGGAAACAAAGCATGTACTACGTGGCAGTTTCATATGACGATAAGACCTACTATGTGAACACATGTGCATATTAATTTCACATATTCTTCTCAAAACGCTCTATTTTATACGGGGGGTATCAAACATTGGTCTGGAAAAGGCCTGCTATGTGGACGCGTGTATACATATTGACTTCATATATGCATTCATAGTTCATTTCTCTTAATTGTCGTTCATTTAATAGCATTATTAGTAGAAATATAGTCTAAAACCGTCGGTATATGGATAATATATAGCGTCAATACTGTTTTATTGTTGGTAACTCAAATTATTGCATCATGTATCGCAACTAAACAAGCGAGACAACTCATAAATTCTTAATAGTTCTGATGTCTATGGCAGTTCACAGAGTGTATATTTTTCATTGTTGTTACCATTTTAGTGCATAAATTACTGATTTCTGTGTAAGAACGCTGGTCTCCATTGTTGTTATGATTGTGCCTATACCTGTCCATATTCTTAAAGCAAGTACGGTACCTCTATGTGATATGATGTATAAAAATTTCCATTTTCACAGGTAAATCACGTATAAACGCTCTTTAATGTATAGTTAAACTGAGTTTTCACATGCAGGGCTATGTCTTTGTGGACTATATACGTGGTATACTTCAGTATATACACGAAGTGAATGTGTTCTAAGTATGCGTATCTGATTTATGTATACGTCCGTGTTTCTTAAAGCAAATCCAATACATATTAGTGCGTTATATTATGATGTACATTAAGTGCCCTTTTCACTGTTAAATCAAGTAAAAAAGCCCTCTACTATAGTTAACTATTCAGTTCCACATACGCTATAAGCTCTATGGTGGTCCGGTGTGTCTTATCAATATGCCATTATATGCACGAATGTAATGTGTTCAAATATGTGGGTTATGATGTATACTTTAATGTTAAAGTATATAAGCACTCTTTAAGATGTGCATATGCAGAATGTTGCCTCTTTACACTGACAGAAAAAAAAAGGAATATATAATTTTGAATACTACTCTTCATAAAACGTTAGAAAACCATAATCTAACAACTAATATCGAAGAACAATGTAATTACTTGATAAGCATTGTAAATATTTCGTCTGTTTTAAATAAAATGGAAATATTTCGTCTATTTGAAATACAGTTGGAAGCAACAATCAAGTATTTAAATGAAATTTGGACCAAAATCTTATAATTTGAGAAAACGTATATAATTTCTATCGAAGTCTTATAATAAAGGAAGGCTTTGTGCGAATCCATTCGGTCTAATGTGTGAATGTGTTCATCATCGCAAATATAATGATGCAGAAATGAATATTTCCTAGAAAAATGTTAACATAGCTTGTATTTAACCGAAATAATATAGCATTTGAGTTAAAATGTTTCATATTAGGACCATAACGAACCAATGCATGAAAATACAATATTTTGTTTTTCATTCTCGATCAAAATAATGCAGGGTTGTCAATTATCAACAAAAAACAAATACTTTGAAACAAAAACGATGACATAAGAACGAATATCCAAGAGCTAGTGTGAAAATAACCCTCACATTTATAAAAAAAAAAGCAATAAAAATTAAGTTTTCGAGTAAGTCCTTCATAATTATTGAATGTTTTTGTCTATGTTGGATCAAATTTGACACAAAAATCAATTAGCTCACTAACAGTTCGCGCAATATCTCATATTTTGAGAAAACGTTTGCAATTTTAGACAACAATATTGCTAGTGAAGGTGAATATTTCATCCTGGAACTCATGAAATATGATAAAAATAGATGTAAAGACACTTCACGAGACCTCATATCTTTGAGTTATGAACATAAAGTCATCTCATAGTGCCAATGTACCCCATAATTTGGTCAGGAGAAATATGTATTTCATATTTGACCCTTCATCTATGGTAAAAAATGAATTAAGGGACATGGGAGTGGTGTCCTAGACATTAACCTAGAGCATAAATTGACTCAATTTTGCAATTTTAGGCAACATTCTTGCCAGGGAAAGTGTATATTTCATGTTGGAACTCATCAAATGTGATAAACATGCATCAAAAGGCACTTACTGAGCTCTGATGACTTTGAGTTATGACAACAACGGCATCTCATACTAGATTGTAAGCCATAATTTGGTCAGGAAAAGTGTAAATTTCATATTTTATCCTACATGTGTTTTAACAATCAATGTAATTACACCCCATCGGTCGCCTAGACACAGCGTAAATGTTCTCAAGTTTTCAACTGTAGGCCACAATGTCGGCAGTGAAGGTAAACATTTCATGTTGGAACCCATGAAATGTGATAAAATGGATAAAAAGACACTTCATGAGTACTTATGACTGAGTTATGAACATAAAGGGACCTCATAGTGTATTGTAGGTCATAATTTGGTCAGGAAAATTGTATATTTCATGTCTTAAGCTCCATGTGTTTTAAAAATATATTTAATTACAGCCATTGGGTCCCTAGAGATCAATCCACAGTCCATATGTAGTCCATATGCAATTTTATTATTACATTCCATGCTGGAACTCATGAAATATGATAAAAATAGATGAAAAGACACTTTCTGAGGCCTTGGTCAGGAGAAATGTGTATTGTATTTTGACCCTTGATGCGTGGTAGCAATCAATGAAATTACACCCCATGGTATCCTCAGATATGAAGCAACATCATAAATGCACTCAGTTTTGGCAATTTAGAAAACATTGTTGATAGGGAAGTTGTACATGTCATGTTGGAACTGGTGAAATGTGATAATAATTGATCAAAAGACACTCGATGAGCCCTGATGGGTTTCAATTATGGTCATAAAGGCATCTGATAGTGTCATTATACAACGGGGAAATTTGTGAAGCGCTAACAAAGCGTATCTACACGGTGTTATACGATCCAAAATGATCCTGATATAAGAAATGCAATCTAGATCATACTCAGTATCTTCGTATCGACTGAATATATCGTTATTCGATGGTGTTTCCGACATACCTCCGTCTTTACTTTTCTTATGCCTTTGTGAATTGTAGTTCGTCGATAATATATTTCTGCACAAATGGCACCCGTGTATTGTCTCGAATCATGGGAAGAACTATCGTCCTTATACCAGCGAAAAGATGAGCGAATATGGTGTGGTATTATAAACTCGCCGCCTTCGTACCTCTATTTATCGTTTAGAGTTAATGTTCTTAGATAAAAAATTGGCGCGCGTGCGGCCCCCCTCATCCCCACTGCCGCCGCGCCAATTTTTTATCTAAGAACATTAACTCTAAACGATAAATAGAGGTACGAAGGCGGCGAGTTTATAATACCACACCATATTCGCTCATCTTTTCGCTGGTATAAGGACGATAGTTCTTCCCATGATTCGAGACAATACACGGGTGCCATTTGTGCAGAAATATATTATCGACGAACTACAATTCACAAAGGCATAAGAAAAGTAAAGACGGAGGTATGTCGGAAACACCATCGAATAACGATATATTCAGTCGATACGAAGATACTGAGTATGATCTAGATTGCATTTCTTATATCAGGATCATTTTGGATCGTATAACACCGTGTAGATACGCTTTGTTAGCGCTTCACAAATTTCCCCGTTGTATAATGACACTATCAGATGCCTTTATGACCATAATTGAAACCCATCAGGGCTCATCGAGTGTCTTTTGATCAATTATTATCACATTTCACCAGTTCCAACATGACATGTACAACTTCCCTATCAACAATGTTTTCTAAATTGCCAAAACTGAGTGCATTTATGATGTTGCTTCATATCTGAGGATACCATGGGGTGTAATTTCATTGATTGCTACCACGCATCAAGGGTCAAAATACAATACACATTTCTCCTGACCAAGGCCTCAGAAAGTGTCTTTTCATCTATTTTTATCATATTTCATGAGTTCCAGCATGGAATGTAATAATAAAATTGCATATGGACTACATATGGACTGTGGATTGATCTCTAGGGACCCAATGGCTGTAATTAAATATATTTTTAAAACACATGGAGCTTAAGACATGAAATATACAATTTTCCTGACCAAATTATGACCTACAATACACTATGAGGTCCCTTTATGTTCATAACTCAGTCATAAGTACTCATGAAGTGTCTTTTTATCCATTTTATCACATTTCATGGGTTCCAACATGAAATGTTTACCTTCACTGCCGACATTGTGGCCTACAGTTGAAAACTTGAGAACATTTACGCTGTGTCTAGGCGACCGATGGGGTGTAATTACATTGATTGTTAAAACACATGTAGGATAAAATATGAAATTTACACTTTTCCTGACCAAATTATGGCTTACAATCTAGTATGAGATGCCGTTGTTGTCATAACTCAAAGTCATCAGAGCTCAGTAAGTGCCTTTTGATGCATGTTTATCACATTTGATGAGTTCCAACATGAAATATACACTTTCCCTGGCAAGAATGTTGCCTAAAATTGCAAAATTGAGTCAATTTATGCTCTAGGTTAATGTCTAGGACACCACTCCCATGTCCCTTAATTCATTTTTTACCATAGATGAAGGGTCAAATATGAAATACATATTTCTCCTGACCAAATTATGGGGTACATTGGCACTATGAGATGACTTTATGTTCATAACTCAAAGATATGAGGTCTCGT